>CM027862.1:70617-1379259 GCA_016097605.1 Eucalyptus guilfoylei
GGCCTGGGCCTGGGCCTGGGCCTGGGCCTGGGCCTGGGCCTGGGCCTGGGCCTGGGCCTGGGCCTGGGCCTGGGCCTGGGCCTGGGCCTGGGCCTGGGCCTGGGCCTGGGCCTGGGCCTGGGCCTGGGCCTGGGCCTGGGCCTGGGCCTGGGCCTGGGCCTGGGCCTGGGCCTGGGCCTGGGCCTGGGCCTGGGCCTGGGCCTGGGCCTGGGCCTGGGCCTGGGCCTGGGCCTGGGCCTGGGCCTGGGCCTGCCTGGGCCTGGGCCTGGGCCTGGGCCTGGGCCTGGGCCTGGGCCTGGGCCCTGGGCCTGGGCCTGGGCCTGGGCCTGGGCCTGGGCCTGGGCCTGGGCCTGGGCCTGGGCCTGGGCCTGGGCCTGGGCCTGGGCCTGGGCCTGGGCCTGGGCCTGGGCCTGGGCCTGGGCCTGGGCCTGGGCCTGGGCCTGGGCCTGGGCCTGGGCCTGGGCCTGGGCCTGGGCCTGGGCCCTGGGCCTGGGCCTGGGCCTGGGCCTGGGCCTGGGCCTGGGCCTGGGCCTGGGCCTGGGCCTGGGCCTGGGCCTGGGCCTGGGCCTGGGCCTGGGCCTGGGCCTGGGCCTGGGCCTGGGCCTGGGCCTGGGCCTGGGCCTGGGCCTGGGCCTGGGCCTGGGCCTGGGCCTGGGCCTGGGCCTGGGCCTGGGCCTGGGCCTGGGCCTGGGCCCTGGGCCTGGGCCTGGGCCTGGGCCTGGGCCTGGGCCTGGGCCTGGGCCTGGGCCTGGGCCTGGGCCTGGGCCTGGGCCTGGGCCTGGGCCTGGGCCTGGGCCTGGGCCTGGGCCTGGGCCTGGGCCTGGGCCTGGCCTGGGCCTGGGCCTGGGCCTGGGCCTGGGCCTGGGCCTGGGCCTGGGCCTGGGCCTGGGCCTGGGCCTGGGCCTGGGCCTGGGCCTGGGCCTGGGCCTGGGCCTGGGCCTGGGCCTGGGCCTGGGCCTGGGCCTGGGCCTGGGCCTGGGCCTGGGCCTGGGCCTGGGCCCTGGGCCTGGGCCTGGGCCTGGGCCTGGGCCTGGGCCTGGGCCTGGGCCTGGGCCTGGGCCTGGGCCTGGGCCTGGGCCTGGGCCTGGGCCTGGGCCTGGGCCTGGGCCTGGGCCTGGGCCTGGGCCTGGGCCTGGGCCTGGGCCTGGGCCTGGGCCTGGGCCTGGGCCTGGGCCTGGGCCTGGGCCTGGGCCTGGGCCTGGGCCTGGGCCTGGGCCTGGGCCTGGGCCTGGGCCTGGGCCTGGGCCTGGGCCTGGGCCTGGGCCTGGGCCTGGGCCCTGGGCCTGGGCCTGGGCCTGGGCCTGGGCCTGGGCCTGGGCCTGGGCCTGGGCCTGGGCCTGGGCCTGGGCCTGGGCCTGGGCCTGGGCCTGGGCCTGGGCCTGGGCCTGCCTGGGCCTGGGCCTGGGCCTGGGCCTGGGCCTGGGCCTGGGCCTGGGCCTGGGCCTGGGCCTGGGCCTGGGCCTGGGCCTGGGCCTGGGCCTGGGCCTGGGCCTGGGCCTGGGCCTGGGCCTGGGCCTGGGCTGGGCCTGGGCCTGGGCCTGGGCCTGGGCCTGGGCCTGGGCCTGGGCCTGGGCCTGGGCCTGGGCCTGGGCCTGGGCCTGGGCCTGGGCCTGGGCCTGGGCCTGGGCCTGGGCCTGGGCCTGGGCCTGGGCCTGGGCCTGGGCCTGGGCCTGGGCCTGGGCCTGGGCCTGGGCCTGGGCCTGGGCCTGGGCCTGGGCCTGGGCCTGGGCCTGGGCCTGGGCCTGGGCCTGGGCCTGGGCCTGGGCCTGGGCCTGGGCCTGGGCCTGGGCCTGGGCCTGGGCCTGGGCCTGGGCCTGGGCCTGGGCCTGGGCCTGGGCCTGGGCCTGGGCCTGGGCCTGGGCCTGGGCCTGGGCCTGGGCCTGGGCCTGGGCCTGGGCCTGGGCCTGGGCCTGGGCCTGGGCCTGGGCCTGGGCCTGGGCCTGGGCCTGGGCCTGGGCCTGGGCCTGGGCCTGGGCCTGGGCCTGGGCCTGGGCCTGGGCCTGGGCCTGGGCCTGGGCCTGGGCCTGGGCCTGGGCCTGGGCCTGGGCCTGGGCCTGGGCCTGGGCCTGGGCCTGGGCCTGGGCCTGGGCCTGGGCCTGGGCCTGGGCCTGGGCCTGGGCCTGGGCCTGGGCCTGGGCCTGGGCCTGGGCCTGGGCCTGGGCCTGGGCCTGGGCCTGGGCCTGGGCCTGGGCCCTGGGCCTGGGCCTGGGCCTGGGCCTGGGCCTGCCTGGGCCTGGGCCTGGGCCTGGGCCTGGGCCTGGGCCTGGGCCTGGGCCTGGGCCTGGGCCTGGGCCTGGGCCTGGGCCTGGGCCTGGGCCTGGGCCTGGGCCTGGGCCTGGGCCTGGGCCTGGGCCTGGGCCTGGGCCTGGGCCTGGGCCTGGGCCTGGGCCTGGGCCTGGGCCTGGGCCTGGGCCTGGGCCTGGGCCTGGGCCTGGGCCTGGGCCTGGGCCTGGGCCTGGGCCTGGGCCTGGGCCTGGGCCTGGGCCTGGGCCTGGGCCTGGGCCTGGGCCTGGGCCTGGGCCTGGGCCTGGGCCTGGGCCTGGGCCTGGGCCTGGGCCTGGGCCTGGGCCTGGGCCTGGGCCTGGGCCTGGGCCTGGGCCTGGGCCTGGGCCTGGGCCTGGGCCTGGGCCTGGGCCTGGGCCTGGGCCTGGGCCTGGGCCTGGGCCTGGGCCTGGGCCTGGGCCTGGGCCTGGGCCTGGGCCTGGGCCTGGGCCTGGGCCTGGGCCTGGGCCTGGGCCTGGGCCTGGGCCTGGGCCTGGGCCTGGGCCTGGGCCTGGGCCTGGGCCTGGGCCTGGGCCTGGGCCTGGGCCTGCCTGGGCCTGGGCCTGGGCCTGGGCCTGGGCCTGGGCCTGGGCCTGGGCCTGGGCCTGGGCCTGGGCCTGGGCCTGGGCCTGGGCCTGGGCCTGGGCCTGGGCCTGGGCCTGGGCCTGGGCCTGGGCCTGGCCTGGGCCTGGGCCTGGGCCTGGGCCTGGGCCTGGGCCTGGGCCTGGGCCTGGGCCTGGGCCTGGGCCTGGGCCTGGGCCTGGGCCTGGGCCTGGGCCTGGGCCTGGGCCTGGGCCTGGGCCTGGGCCTGGGCCTGGGCCTGGGCCTGGGCCTGGGCCTGGGCCTGGGCCTGGGCCTGGGCCTGGGCCTGGGCCTGGGCCTGGGCCTGGGCCTGGGCCTGGGCCTGGGCCTGGGCCTGGGCCTGGGCCTGGGCCTGGGCCTGGGCCTGGGCCTGGGCCTGGGCCTGGGCCTGGGCCTGGGCCTGGGCCTGGCCTGGGCCTGGGCCTGGGCCTGGGCCTGGGCCTGGGCCTGGGCCTGGGCCTGGGCCTGGGCCTGGGCCTGGGCCTGGGCCTGGGCCTGGGCCTGGGCCTGGGCCTGGGCCTGGGCCTGGGCCTGGGCCTGGGCCTGGGCCTGGGCCTGGGCCTGGGCCTGGGCCTGGGCCTGGGCCTGGGCCTGGGCCTGGGCCTGGGCCTGGGCCTGGGCCTGGGCCTGGGCCTGGGCCTGGGCCTGGGCCTGGGCCTGGGCCTGGGCCTGGGCCTGGGCCTGGGCCTGGGCCTGGGCCTGGGCCTGGGCCTGGGCCTGGGCCTGGGCCTGGGCCCTGGGCCTGGGCCTGGGCCTGGGCCTGGGCCTGGGCCTGGGCCTGGGCCTGGGCCTGGGCCTGGGCCTGGGCCTGGGCCTGGGCCTGGGCCTGGGCCTGGGCCTGGGCCTGGGCCTGGGCCTGGGCCTGGGCCTGGGCCTGGGCCTGGGCCTGGGCCTGGGCCTGGGCCTGGGCCTGGGCCTGGGCCTGGGCCTGGGCCTGGGCCTGGGCCTGGGCCTGGGCCTGGGCCTGGGCCTGGGCCTGGGCCTGGGCCTGGGCCTGGGCCTGGGCCTGGGCCTGGGCCTGGGCCTGGGCCTGGGCCTGGGCCTGGGCCTGGGCCTGGGCCTGGGCCTGGGCCTGGGCCTGGGCCTGGGCCTGGGCCTGGGCCTGGGCCTGGGCCTGGGCCTGGGCCTGGGCCTGGGCCTGGGCCTGGGCCTGGGCCTGGGCCTGGGCCTGGGCCTGGGCCTGGGCCCTGGGCCTGGGCCTGGGCCTGGGCCTGGGCCTGGGCCTGGGCCTGGGCCTGGGCCTGGGCCTGGGCCTGGGCCTGGGCCTGGGCCTGGGCCTGGGCCTGGGCCTGGGCCTGGGCCTGGGCCTGGGCCTGGGCCTGGGCCTGGGCCTGGGCCTGGGCCTGGGCCTGGGCCTGGGCCTGGGCCTGGGCCTGGGCCTGGGCCTGGGCCTGGGCCTGGGCCTGGGCCTGGGCCTGGGCCTGGGCCTGGGCCTGGGCCTGGGCCTGGGCCTGGGCCTGGGCCTGGGCCTGGGCCTGGGCCTGGGCCTGGGCCTGGGCCTGGGCCTGGGCCTGGGCCTGGCCTGGGCCTGGGCCTGGGCCTGGGCCTGGGCCTGGGCCTGGGCCTGGGCCTGGGCCTGGGCCTGGGCCTGGGCCTGGGCCTGGGCCTGGGCCTGGGCCTGGGCCTGGGCCTGGGCCTGGGCCTGGGCCTGGGCCTGGGCCTGGGCCTGGGCCTGGGCCTGGGCCTGGGCCTGGGCCTGGGCCTGGGCCTGGGCCTGGGCCTGGGCCTGGGCCTGGGCCTGGGCCTGGGCCTGGGCCTGGGCCTGGGCCTGGGCCTGGGCCTGGGCCTGGGCCTGGGCCTGGGCCTGGGCCTGGGCCTGGGCCTGGGCCTGGGCCTGGGCCTGGGCCTGGGCCTGGGCCTGGGCCTGGGCCTGGGCCTGGGCCTGGGCCTGGGCCTGGGCCTGGGCCTGGGCCTGGGCCTGGGCCTGGGCCTGGGCCTGGGCCTGGGCCTGGGCCTGGGCCTGGGCCTGGGCCTGGGCCTGGGCCTGGGCCTGGGCCTGGGCCTGGGCCTGGGCCTGGGCCTGGGCCTGGGCCTGGGCCTGGGCCTGGGCCTGGGCCTGGGCCTGGGCCTGGGCCTGGGCCTGGGCCTGGGCCTGGGCCTGGGCCTGGGCCTGGGCCTGGGCCTGGGCCTGGGCCTGGGCCTGGGCCTGGGCCTGGGCCTGGGCCTGGGCCTGGGCCTGGGCCTGGGCCTGGGCCTGGGCCTGGGCCTGGGCCTGGGCCTGGGCCTGGGCCTGGGCCTGGGCCTGGGCCTGGGCCCTGGGCCTGGGCCTGGGCCTGGGCCTGGGCCTGGGCCTGGGCCTGGGCCTGGGCCTGGGCCTGGGCCTGGGCCTGGGCCTGGGCCTGGGCCTGGGCCTGGGCCTGGGCCTGGGCCTGGGCCTGGGCCTGGGCCTGGGCCTGGGCCTGGGCCTGGGCCTGGGCCTGGGCCTGGGCCTGGGCCTGGGCCTGGGCCTGGGCCTGGGCCTGGGCCTGGGCCTGGGCCTGGGCCTGGGCCTGGGCCTGGGCCTGGGCCTGGGCCTGGGCCTGGGCCTGGGCCTGGGCCTGGGCCTGGGCCTGGGCCTGGGCCTGGGCCTGGGCCTGGGCCTGGGCCTGGGCCTGGGCCTGGGCCTGGGCCTGGGCCTGGGCCTGGGCCTGGGCCTGGGCCTGGGCCTGGGCCTGGGCCCTGGGCCTGGGCCTGGGCCTGGGCCTGGGCCTGGGCCTGGGCCTGGGCCTGGGCCTGGGCCTGGGCCTGGGCCTGGGCCTGGGCCTGGGCCTGGGCCTGGGCCTGGGCCTGGGCCTGGGCCTGGGCCTGGGCCTGGGCCTGGGCCTGGGCCTGGGCCTGGGCCTGGGCCTGGGCCTGGGCCTGGGCCTGGGCCTGGGCCTGGGCCTGGGCCTGGGCCTGGGCCTGGGCCTGGGCCTGGGCCTGGGCCTGGGCCTGGGCCTGGGCCTGGGCCTGGGCCTGGGCCTGGGCCTGGGCCTGGGCCTGGGCCTGGGCCTGGGCCTGGGCCTGGGCCCTGGGCCTGGGCCTGGGCCTGGGCCTGGGCCTGGGCCTGGGCCTGGGCCTGGGCCTGGGCCTGGGCCTGGGCCTGGGCCTGGGCCTGGGCCTGGGCCTGGGCCTGGGCCTGGGCCTGGGCCTGGGCCTGGGCCTGGGCCTGGGCCTGGGCCTGGGCCTGGGCCTGGGCCTGGGCCTGGGCCTGGGCCTGGGCCTGGGCCTGGGCCTGGGCCTGGGCCTGGGCCTGGGCCTGGGCCTGGGCCTGGGCCTGGGCCTGGGCCTGGGCCTGGGCCTGGGCCTGGGCCTGGGCCTGGGCCTGGGCCTGGGCCTGGGCCTGGCCTGGGCCTGGGCCTGGGCCTGGGCCTGGGCCTGGGCCTGGGCCTGGGCCTGGGCCTGGGCCTGGGCCTGGGCCTGGGCCTGGGCCTGGGCCTGGGCCTGGGCCTGGGCCTGGGCCTGGGCCTGGGCCTGGGCCTGGGCCTGGGCCTGGGCCTGGGCCTGGGCCTGGGCCTGGGCCTGGGCCTGGGCCTGGGCCTGGGCCTGGGCCTGGGCCTGGGCCTGGGCCTGGGCCTGGGCCTGGGCCTGGGCCTGGGCCTGGGCCTGGGCCTGGGCCTGGGCCTGGGCCTGGGCCTGGGCCTGGGCCTGGGCCTGGGCCTGGGCCTGGGCCTGGGCCTGGGCCTGGGCCTGGGCCTGGGCCTGGGCCTGGGCCTGGGCCTGGGCCTGGGCCTGGGCCTGGGCCTGGGCCTGGGCCTGGGCCTGGGCCTGGGCCTGGGCCTGGGCCTGGGCCTGGGCCTGGGCCTGGGCCTGGGCCTGGGCCTGGGCCTGGGCCTGGGCCTGGGCCTGGGCCTGGGCCTGGGCCTGGGCCTGGGCCTGGGCCTGGGCCTGGGCCTGGGCCTGGGCCTGGGCCTGGGCCTGGGCCTGGGCCTGGGCCTGGGCCTGGGCCTGGGCCTGGGCCTGGGCCTGGGCCTGGGCCTGGGCCTGGGCCTGGGCCTGGGCCTGGGCCTGGGCCTGGGCCTGGGCCTGGGCCTGGGCCTGGGCCTGGGCCTGGGCCTGGGCCTGGGCCTGGGCCTGGGCCTGGGCCTGGGCCTGGGCCTGGGCCTGGGCCTGGGCCTGGGCCTGGGCCTGGGCCTGGGCCTGGGCCTGGGCCTGGGCCTGGGCCTGGGCCTGGGCCTGGGCCTGGGCCTGGGCCTGGGCCTGGGCCTGGGCCTGGGCCTGGGCCTGGGCCTGGGCCTGGGCCTGGGCCTGGGCCTGGGCCTGGGCCTGGGCCTGGGCCTGGGCCTGGGCCTGGGCCTGGGCCTGGGCCTGGGCCTGGGCCTGGGCCTGGGCCTGGGCCTGGGCCTGGGCCTGGGCCTGGGCCTGGGCCTGGGCCTGGGCCTGGGCCTGGGCCTGGGCCTGGGCCTGGGCCTGGGCCTGGGCCTGGGCCTGGGCCTGGGCCTGGGCCTGGGCCTGGGCCTGGGCCTGGGCCTGGGCCTGGGCCTGGGCCTGGGCCTGGGCCTGGGCCTGGGCCTGGGCCTGGGCCTGGGCCTGGGCCTGGGCCTGGGCCTGGGCCTGGGCCTGGGCCTGGGCCTGGGCCTGGGCCTGGGCCTGGGCCTGGGCCTGGGCCTGGGCCTGGGCCTGGGCCTGGGCCTGGGCCTGGGCCTGGGCCTGGGCCTGGGCCTGGGCCTGGGCCTGGGCCTGGGCCTGGGCCTGGGCCTGGGCCTGGGCCTGGGCCTGGGCCTGGGCCTGGGCCTGGGCCTGGGCCTGGGCCTGGGCCTGGGCCTGGGCCTGGGCCTGGGCCTGGGCCTGGGCCTGGGCCTGGGCCTGGGCCTGGGCCTGGGCCTGGGCCTGGGCCTGGGCCTGGGCCTGGGCCTGGGCCTGGGCCTGGGCCTGGGCCTGGGCCTGGGCCTGGGCCTGGGCCTGGGCCTGGGCCTGGGCCTGGGCCTGGGCCTGGGCCTGCCTGGGCCTGGGCCTGGGCCTGGGCCTGGGCCTGGGCCTGGGCCTGGGCCTGGGCCCTGGGCCTGGGCCTGGGCCTGGGCCTGGGCCTGGGCCTGGGCCTGGGCCTGGGCCTGGGCCTGGGCCTGGGCCTGGGCCTGGGCCTGGGCCTGGGCCTGGGCCTGGGCCTGGGCCTGGGCCTGGGCCTGGGCCTGGGCCTGGGCCTGGGCCTGGGCCTGGGCCTGGGCCTGGGCCTGGGCCTGGGCCTGGGCCTGGGCCTGGGCCTGGGCCTGGGCCTGGGCCTGGGCCTGGGCCTGGGCCTGGGCCTGGGCCTGGGCCTGGGCCTGGGCCTGGGCCTGGGCCTGGGCCTGGGCCTGGGCCTGGGCCTGGGCCTGGGCCTGGGCCTGGGCCTGGGCCTGGGCCCCTGGGCCTGGGCCTGGGCCTGGGCCTGGGCCTGGGCCTGGGCCTGGGCCTGGGCCTGGGCCTGGGCCTGGGCCTGGGCCTGGGCCTGGGCCTGGGCCTGGGCCTGGGCCTGGGCCTGGGCCTGGGCCTGGGCCTGGGCCTGGGCCTGGGCCTGGGCCTGGGCCTGGGCCTGGGCCTGGGCCTGGGCCTGGGCCTGGGCCTGGGCCTGGGCCTGGGCCTGGGCCTGGGCCTGGGCCTGGGCCTGGGCCTGGGCCTGGGCCTGGGCCTGGGCCTGGGCCTGGGCCTGGGCCTGGGCCTGGGCCTGGGCCTGGGCCTGGGCCTGGGCCTGGGCCTGGGCCTGGGCCTGGGCCTGGGCCTGGGCCTGGGCCTGGGCCTGGGCCTGGGCCTGGGCCTGGGCCTGGGCCTGGGCCTGGGCCTGGGCCTGGGCCTGGGCCTGGGCCTGGCCTGGGCCTGGGCCTGGGCCTGGGCCTGGGCCTGGGCCTGGGCCTGGGCCTGGGCCTGGGCCTGGGCCTGGGCCTGGGCCTGGGCCTGGGCCTGGGCCTGGGCCTGGGCCTGGGCCTGGGCCTGGGCCTGGGCCTGGGCCTGGGCCTGGGCCTGGGCCTGGGCCTGGGCCTGGGCCTGGGCCTGGGCCTGGGCCTGGGCCTGGGCCTGGGCCTGGGCCTGGGCCTGGGCCTGGGCCTGGGCCTGGGCCTGGGCCTGGGCCTGGGCCTGGGCCTGGGCCTGGGCCTGGGCCTGGGCCTGGGCCTGGGCCTGGGCCTGGGCCTGGGCCTGGGCCTGGGCCTGGGCCTGGGCCTGGGCCTGGGCCTGGGCCTGGGCCTGGGCCTGGGCCTGGGCCTGGGCCTGGGCCTGGGCCTGGGCCTGGGCCTGGGCCTGGGCCTGGGCCTGGGCCTGGGCCTGGGCCTGGGCCTGGGCCTGGGCCTGGGCCTGGGCCTGGGCCTGGGCCTGGGCCTGGGCCTGGGCCTGGGCCTGGGCCTGGGCCTGGGCCTGGGCCTGGGCCTGGGCCTGGGCCTGGGCCTGGGCCTGGGCCTGGGCCTGGGCCTGGGCCTGGGCCTGGGCCTGGGCCTGGGCCTGGGCCTGGGCCTGGGCCTGGGCCTGGGCCTGGGCCTGGCCTGGGCCTGGGCCTGGGCCTGGGCTGGGCCTGGGCCTGGGCCTGGGCCTGGGCCTGGGCCTGGGCCTGGGCCTGGGCCTGGGCCTGGGCCTGGGCCTGGGCCTGGGCCTGGGCCTGGGCCTGGGCCTGGGCCTGGGCCTGGGCCTGGGCCTGGGCCTGGGCCTGGGCCTGGGCCTGGGCCTGGGCCTGGGCCTGGGCCTGGGCCTGGGCCTGGGCCTGGGCCTGGGCCTGGGCCTGGGCCTGGGCCTGGGCCTGGGCCTGGGCCTGGGCCTGGGCCTGGGCCTGGGCCTGGGCCTGGGCCTGGGCCTGGGCCTGGGCCTGGGCCTGGCCTGGGCCTGGGCCTGGGCCTGGGCCTGGGCCTGGGCCTGGGCCTGGGCCTGGGCCTGGGCCTGGGCCTGGGCCTGGGCCTGGGCCTGGGCCTGGGCCTGGGCCTGGGCCTGGGCCTGGGCCTGGGCCTGGGCCTGGGCCTGGGCCTGGGCCTGGGCCTGGGCCTGGGCCTGGGCCTGGGCCTGGGCCTGGGCCTGGGCCTGGGCCTGGGCCTGGGCCTGGGCCTGGGCCTGGGCCTGGCCTGGGCCTGGGCCTGGGCCTGGGCCTGGGCCTGGGCCTGGGCCTGGGCCTGGGCCTGGGCCTGGGCCTGGGCCTGGGCCTGGGCCTGGGCCTGGGCCTGGGCCTGGGCCTGGGCCCTGGGCCTGGGCCTGGGCCTGGGCCTGGGCCTGGGCCTGGGCCTGGGCCTGGGCCTGGGCCTGGGCCTGGGCCTGGGCCTGGGCCTGGGCCTGGGCCTGGGCCTGGGCCTGGGCCTGGGCCTGGGCCTGGGCCTGGGCCTGGGCCTGGGCCTGGGCCTGGGCCTGGGCCTGGGCCTGGGCCCTGGGCCTGGGCCTGGGCCTGGGCCTGGGCCTGGGCCTGGGCCTGGGCCTGGGCCTGGGCCTGGGCCTGGGCCTGGGCCTGGGCCTGGGCCTGGGCCTGGGCCTGGGCCTGGGCCTGGGCCTGGGCCTGGGCCTGGGCCTGGGCCTGGGCCTGGGCCTGGGCCTGGGCCTGGGCCTGGGCCTGGGCCTGGGCCTGGGCCTGGGCCTGGGCCCTGGCCTGGGCCTGGGCCTGGGCCTGGGCCTGGGCCTGGGCCTGGGCCTGGGCCTGGGCCTGGGCCTGGGCCTGGGCCTGGGCCTGGGCCTGGGCCTGGGCCTGGGCCTGGGCCTGGGCCTGGGCCTGGGCCTGGGCCTGGGCCTGGGCCTGGGCCTGGGCCTGGGCCTGGGCCTGGGCCTGGGCCTGGGCCTGGGCCTGGGCCTGGGCCTGGGCCTGGGCCTGGGCCTGGGCCTGGGCCTGGGCCTGGGCCTGGGCCTGGGCCTGGGCCTGGGCCTGGGCCTGGGCCTGGCCTGGGCCTGGGCCTGGGCCTGGGCCTGGGCCCCTGGGCCTGGGCCTGGGCCTGGGCCTGGGCCTGGGCCTGGGCCTGGGCCTGGGCCTGGGCCTGGGCCTGGGCCTGGGCCCTGGGCCTGGGCCTGGGCCTGGGCCCTGGGCCTGGGCCTGGGCCTGGGCCTGGGCCTGGGCCTGGGCCTGGGCCTGGGCCTGGGCCTGGGCCTGGGCCTGGGCCTGGGCCTGGGCCTGGGCCTGGGCCTGGGCCTGGGCCTGGGCCCTGGCCTGGGCCTGGGCCTGGGCCTGGGCCTGGGCCTGGGCCTGGGCCTGGGCCTGGGCCTGGGCCTGGGCCTGGGCCTGGGCCTGGGCCTGGGCCTGGGCCTGGGCCTGGGCCTGGGCCTGGGCCTGGGCCTGGGCCTGGGCCTGGGGCCTGGGCCTGGGCCTGGGCCTGGGCCTGGGCCTGGGCCTGGGCCTGGGCCTGGGCCTGGGCCTGGGCCTGGGCCTGGGCCTGGGCCTGGGCCTGGGCCTGGGCCTGGGCCTGGGCCTGGGCCTGGGCCTGGGCCTGGGCCTGGGCCTGGGCCTGGGCCTGGGCCTGGGCCTGGCCTGGCCTGGGCCTGGCCTGGGCCTGGGCCTGGGCCTGGCCTGGGCCTGGGCCTGGGCCTGGGCCTGGGCCTGGGCCTGGGCCTGGGCCTGGGCCTGGGCCTGGGCCTGGCCTGGGCCTGGGCCTGGGCCTAAACCCTAAACCCTAAACCCTAAACCCTAAACCCTAAACCCTAAACCCTAAACCCTAAACCCTAAACCCTAAACCCTAAACCCTAAACCCTAAACCCTAAACCCTAAACCCTAAACCCTAAACCCTAAACCCTAAACCCTAAACCCTAAACCCTAAACCCTAAACCCTAAACCCTAAACCCTAAACCCTAAACCCTAAACCCTAAACCCTAAACCCTAAACCCTAAACCCTAAACCCTAAACCCTAAACCCTAAACCCTAAACCCTAAACCCTAAACCCTAAACCCTAAACCCTAAACCCTAAACCCTAAACCCTAAACCCTAAACCCTAAACCCTAAACCCTAAACCCTAAACCCTAAACCCTAAACCCTAAACCCTAACCCCTAAACCCTAAACCCTAAACCCTAAACCCTAAACCCTAAACCCTAAACCCTAAACCCTAAACCCTAAACCCTAAACCCTAAACCCTAAACCCCTAAACCCTAAACCCTAAACCCTAAACCCCCTAAACCCTAAACCTAAACCCTAAACCCTAAACCCTAAACCCTAAACCCTAAACCCTAAACCCTAAAACCCTAAACCCTAAACCCTAAACCCTAAACCCCTAAAACCCTAAACCCTAAAACCCTAAAACCCTAAACCCCTAAAACCCTAAACCCCGAACCAGTATTTAATGAAATCTTTATTTATTCCAGAACAAACACCTTCTTGAATGTTTATTATAAAACATGTATTACAAAGCTGACTTATACTTGGAAGATTGTAGTTTAAACCTTTCACTAGGGAAGCATTGTTGATAGTCAGACTTCCAATCTTCACTGTTCCATGTCCTGTAATCTTCCATTTACTATTTCCACCAAAAGAAGCATTTCCTCATTTGAATCTTTCAAGCTTCACAAAAGCAACTTGAATCTCTGGTCATATGCCTAGAGCAGCCACTATCCAAATACCATTTGATTTTTCTTTTGATAGTGACCTGCAACTAGAAGAAAAACTCAAACTTTCTTTGGTACCCAGATTTTCTTGGGTCCAGGAGAGTTAATATTAAAGACAATATTTGCCCAATCCTTCTTAACTGATCTCCAAACCTTGGGACATTCATTCTCAAAATGCCTTGAGCCGTTACACTTAGAACATCTGAGGACGTTTCAGCCAATAGGTTTTACAAACACTTATTGTAAAATGCCTTTGCAGGTTTTTGTCTAAGTCTTTCTTTTACTTTAGGAAAATTAATTAAATGAATAGTTTCATTATTCATACCCAAACTAGATTTATTAAAATAAGGTATTTGAGCTGTAAGAATTTTCTCTAATTTTTCCGATCCTTTGGAAAATCTTTTTGAAATATCTGAAATCTCCATTTTTAAAATGACAGTTTCTTTTGAAAGAGAATTAGAATTTTCTTTCAAATCATCAAAGGTTCTTTTCAAATTTTCAAACTTTTATTTCCCGGAACCTTACTGTTGCCTAAGCTTAAAATTTTCCTTTTTCAGTTTGGAAATCCTTTTAAGAGAGGATTTAAGATTGAGGTAAAGTTCATCTATATACATAAAGACTTTAATAAGGATTTCTAAATGACTAACCTCAATTTCTTTGTTAGAATCTGAATTAGTGTTTGTTTCTGATTCTGAGTCTGACTCTGAAATGAGCCATCAGACATATGTTTGTAAATTCCTCTTCGCTTTCTTCACATTCGGTGTCACTCCAGGTTTATGCTTTAAGAGCTTTCTTGTATTTCTCAGACTTTCCTTTCTTCTTTTTAGCAAGGGACAGTTTGGTCTGATATGCCCATTTTTCTTACACTCGAAGCATATTATATCCTTGCTAGATTCAACGTCTTCCGTTGGTCTCTTCTGGAAATTATGCATGCTTTGCTTCTTCCAATTTAGCCTTCTTCCCTTTTTGTTTAGTTTTATGAATTTTCTTATCATAAGGGCCAGCTCCTCATCATCCATGTCATCATTTGAATATGTAACATCAGAATCAACATTAGCCTTTAATGCAATTGATTTCTTGCCTTTTGGATCTTCCTCATCATTGATCTGCTCCACTTCATACGACTAAAGCGTACCTATTAGTTCATCAACTGATAGAGGCATAATCTTTTGAGTTTCTCTAATTGAAGTCTTGACATGATTCCGGTCCTTTGAAAGTCCTCGCAGCAGTTTGTTGACTTTCATTGGTCTAGAGATTGGTTGTCCTTGATAAGCTAGGCCATTCACTAAAGCGACTGAACATACACAAATGGATTCTCCAGGCTTCATCCTGAAGGATTCATATTGTCCAAGTAAAATATTTATCTTTGTCTCCTTCACACAATTAATCCCTTCATAAGTAACATGAAGTCTGTCCCAAACTTCTTTTGCTGTTTCACAAGAAGAGATTCAGTTATATTCAGTGGGAGAGAAAACACAATATAAAGAGTAAATTGCTTTTGCATCAAGAGCCTGTCTCTTGGTAATTTCAGCTTGTGTTGATTCATCAGCATTAATCACTTCTTTCCCTTTGTCTGAAGCTAATGTTGCTTTTGGATTGATTCATTTTTCAACAACATCCCACTCCAGAGGATCTCTTGATCTGAGGAATGCCTTCATTTTGTTCTTTCATACATTATACTCCTTATCATCGAAATAAGGAGGTCTGGTATTGCTCTATCCTTCAATTAAACATGGAGCCAAAATACTAGCCATAGAAGGTCTTTAGCTTAGAAGTAAAACACTTTAACAAAACAAGCACACAGGCACTGATACCAATTGAAATGGCTAGTATAAACACCTAGAGGGGGGTGAATAGGTGTAGAAACAAATTAAAAAAAACGTGTAGTAGAAAAATTTCTTTCAAACTGAGTCTATTGAACAATAAACTTTGAATGGAAATTCAGACTCAAAAAAGATACGGTATAACTCAGAAAAATATATTAGCGTATAAATTAAAAGAGTTCAGGGAAGAGAAAAAGAACACAAGATTTATAGTGGTTCGGCTCAAATTAAGCCTACGTCCACTCTCTCACGCTGATAGCCTTCTGGCTGGTTTTCACTATGAATCGAAAGAGAACTACAGCAATTTGTCATTGACTTCTCAATAGAGAGTTTCTATTTCTCTCACTAAGTCACTCTTCAGTGTTTCTCTCTCTTTCGAATACACGTTTGAGCACTAATGAGGAAGAAGAGGGGAAGACTTCTGATGTAGAATAGACTTTGAGAGAATTCCCCAGAAGTCTGGTATACCTCAAAATGGGAATAGAAAAATTTTGTCAACTTCAAAATCTAATAGGAGTTTTCTCAACAAGGCACAGGTCACAGGGCAAATCCTTTCCTTTTAAGAGGTGATGACTTCACTGCAGAGTCTCAAACACCAATGTTACGAAAAGAAGCACTGCCATATTGGGATGAGCCTGAATTTAGTCTTGGTAGAGAAGAAGGAGACCTCAATTTCTTCGGTGTAACAGCACTAGTGCTTTGTGGAGAGATAGATGACCTCGAAAATCCTGCACTCCTCAAAGACAAGTTTAGATGTTCGAAAGCTCAAGCCTGCAGCTTCAGGGGATAGTCGCTTATGTAACCAATGCGAGGCCCCGCTCCTGTTGTCCATTTGCAGGACAATTGCTTTAGTTGCTGAGATGACTTTGATTCTTTATGTGAGTTAACCCTTTATACAACCAATTCTTCTGGTGTTCTCTCCATCTTCGTCAACTAGTTCGATTTTGGAACGATGTAATTAGGTTCAGAAGCAAAGGGCTCTTCTATTGTTTCATGATCGTCTAGATTCTCGCTCTCTAGTTCTTCAAATGACTTACGTTGTTTTGGTACTTCGAGACTAGTCGAGTTCCTACCGAAGCTTTGTAGGTGCCTTGGCTTGGGCAACTCTAGTTCTGAAGAATCACCACTCTCTTTGTTCAATGAATCTATTTTTACTTCGGTCAAGGTCGAAACATTAATCTCTTAGGCATCTGCCTTTTACATTAAATCCTCTTCCGATGGGTTACTTCGTAGACAAAGACTACCTCTCCAGCTAGGCGTCCTATCTTCCTTATCCACTGAACTCAACTGAAATGTGAATACAACAATGAGTCAGCTATTTGCATGTTGTGAAGTATATTAAAACTGTGACATCCCGATTTTCAACCATATTTTTGATGAAATGAATTGGGCTTTTCATCGACGCGCCTATAGTCTTTTTCTCTGAATTGGCCACTCACGAGATAACTAGCCTATCAAGTGAAGCCATTAAGGAATCTAAACGCAACAGACTTGAGAATTTGATCAGAATTAGATTGCTCGACCGTGCTGATCTGCAAGGGTCAATATGGCACCGTTGAAATCAACTAGAGACCGGAGATAGGTCGATTTGACAAAGGCATGTAATTAAAGTGTGGGTGATTCCACCTAATTGCAAAATTCTCGTCGAATGGCACTAAATCGATTTTTCAGTCGTTTTTGTACCGTGTGCCCGTATTTGAAATCTCGATATTTTCACGACAATTGAGAGTCGTTCATGAGTCAAAGATATACAATGTGGCTCGAAAATAATCGACCACGGGTCAAATGCGCTAAAAATTCCTAAAAGCTACTCGGTAGGTTAGGTCACACTAAAATCGCATCCGATTGAAATTAACCACAAAATTGAACCCGATTTCATAAATTGAAAGTTCTGTCATGTCACGATTTATTTTAGGAACGTCGACTCATCCTCCGAAGAATTTTTGGCAAGTCCGGATTTTCGGTGAAAAATCAAAATTGGACGTTATTGGGCCAGGAAATTAAGAGGGCCGTTTTTGTGTGGATTTTTGACATTCGAGGTGGATCATTGGGCAAGGAAAAATTGTGGAATGGTTGTGGATACCTTGGCTAGTATTTTTGGGCACCAATTGGGATTTCATTGAAGTGGAATTGAATGGCAATTGAAGAGAAATGCTGCAAATTCGTAGCCAAGGGTGGGGTGCAACATTTCAGCACCCTCTTGGCTTGCTAAGGAAGCTTTGAGGGAGGAAAATGGGCAAGGGATAAGGCTGAAGGCTGGTGGGGGCAGCACTCAAGTGTGGAGATATTATTTGAAGACGTTTAGGGCTCTTGGTCCCCTCTACTAGCTACAGCTCCCTTATTCTTCCTCCTTGCTGCTCCTTTCTCCATGGTTGCTATTTTGGAGCTAAAAAACTAGAGGAGGCCAGTAGAAAAACCAGCCAGCAACTAGAGAGACCAGTAGCACCGAAGCCAAGCCACCGCATGTCATTTGAGCACCATCCGAGCCCACCGAAGCCGCTCGACCGTGTCCGCTCACCGTCCTACTCACGCGCTGTCCCTGTGAATCCAGCCTACTATCTTGAGCTCGCCTGGCTGCTGTCCAGCCCATCGAGCTTCCTCCACCGTCCATTCAACGGCCGTGCACCACCACCAGCCCATCCCGTCGTCCCAGCTAACCTGTGCAGCCTCCGGCAGCTCCCTTGACCAGCAGAAGCAGAAGCGAATCCAATAGCGAACCGTGATGTTTGCTGGGCTTTTCTCGGCCTTTCCCAGCCTCCCTTGGCGTTGCTCTAGGCTCGAGTCTCACTCGCCTCTGCATCGCCGTCGCCGTGAACTCATTGGCTCACAAATCCGGTGAGTTAATTCCCTAATCCTTGATTAGGTTGTTAATTGCACTTAGGAGGTTAGTTTAGTGTTAAATAGCTTAGTTAGATTAGTACTAAGTGAGATTAGCCTTAAGATGGATTAGTGATAATCTAGAATGGTTATATTAGCCTTAAGATAGATTATTGTTAATCTAATTGGTGAGATTAGCACTAATGAGGATGGATTAGTCCAATTCAGTGGACTTTCTGCAGATCTGATTTCTGGACCCTTGCCATTTGCCATTTTTGTAGATCAAAATGGATTGCGAATTTAAGGTTGATTCCTTCTTGATAAATGTTTTGGACATCTTCAGAAATGACATATATTTTACTCAATAGTTTTAGAGATTTAAAAGTATGAGATTTCAGCTCCATCATTTGCAAACAGAATCTTGGACTGTGCTGGAATTTGCGACCTTTTGGGATTCTAGGGATTTTTATCAACTCTTATTGTTCAAATTTCAAAATAGTTTCTTCACAAAAGTTGTTTGTAACATATTTTAGTTTAACATAGTCAAATTTTAGATCAAATGGACAAGTTTTGGATCTCAAACCAAGCTGGTTTTGGAAAACAGACTTTCTGGAAATGGACACAGTTTTTGTTACGGTTTGAGCGATTTACTGCTCTTAATCTAGAAGGATCTGGGTTATGTTGTCTGCATAAAAAATTTTCTTTTATGGGTCCTTTATAACATACTCAAATTTGAGAATTTTCCGAACTCGTTTGATCAAGTTTCTGGATAAACTCAGAGACGCGCGAGTGGACTGTTCTGCTGGTTAGGACCGATTATAGTTTTGTGATGGTTCTTGATGCTTTGCTTGCTGGAAGTTGGATATTTGGTGATGTGGTTGCTTTGTGATATACTTAGAAGTTATGCGTGATGATGCACGAATGGTTGTGCCATGGTCGTGGTTTATTGTTATTGCTTTATGTGGCGACCATTGAAAGAGGATGAGATGTGTTGAGAAAATCGATTGGTTGTCAGCAGGTCAAGGACTAAGTGTGCACGATAGCAAAACATCGTATGAGCCACCTCTAGAACATTGTACCATTGCTTATGATAGTCAAGAACTAAGTGCTACACAACAGCGTGACTTCGTGTGAGCCACCTCTAGTACCTTGAGCTATTGCTTATGATAGTCGAGAACTAAGTGCTACACAACAGCTTGACTTCGTGGGAGCCACCTCTAGTACCTTGAGCTATTGCTTGTTATGGCTAGGGACTAAGTGCTACATGATATCGGAACTTCATGGGAGATGGCACCTCTAGAACCTTGAGTATTGAGTATTGAGTTGGAATGTGGAGCCGGAATATTGAATTGGGACGTTGAGTTTGAATATTGAGAGTGAATATCGAGTGTGGATTGAACCACCGATATGAGTTACCCGCACCTGATTATGGGACGAAATTGTGTGGCACGGAATGAGACGTATCATAACAATTTGGCCTTATAATCGGACTCTTGTGAATTGTTTGATGAGTGATAGGATGTGTTCCAGTTCTTGAATGCATTTACTGCATGCATGTGTTTTATGAGATGCACTAATGTGCAAGTAGGTGTTGTGGCAAGGTAAGTTCAGAGTGGTGTATGATTAAGACACCTTTGAGTGAATTTTCGTCCAAATCGAGGTATAGGGTGTTGACTCGCTGAGATTTATTCTCACCCCGTCATGGTTTACAATATTTCAGGTCATTAGTCTGGAGATACCGGAGGGTGCCGTGGAGAATCCCGAACTTGAGTCGAGGGGATCCGGAGTAGAGGTTGTCCAGTAATTCTTTTAGGGTAGACCTTAGTGTGCAGACTTGTAGGACTGACTTGGATTGTATATAAAGTGTGTTTATATGAAATTGGGTTGTCCTACTTTTCTATCCCATGTTTGTTGTTGTCCGGGGTTTGTTTAATTCGCTTCCACATGTGCATAAAATAAAAAGGGTCGGCGACACGTCTTGGGAACGTCGCAAATTTTAGTCGACTGCTAAGGAGTGTGTGCGTGCCCGAGGTTCGGGACATGACAAAAACAAAACAAAACTAATAAAGCCTCTCAGCACCATCCAAAAGATCTAAGGCAAAATGCTGCCTAAACATGGATTGGCATGTGCGAACAAAGGATACCTTCTCGCAAGATTTACGTTTTCAAGTGTGTGCGGGTGAATTTCACTAAACAAACCAAAAGATACACCGGGCATAGCCAAGTATTTATCTCTATCAATCTCACCGTTACGTCAGTGAGGTCTGTTGAGAAAACTCCTATTAGGTTTTGAAGTTCCCAAAACTTTGCTTCTCTCAATCTTATTCTGAGGGATATTAAACTTCTATGTTATATCATGGAATGCTGTCAAAGTCTATTCCGCATTAGAAGTCCTTCCCACTTTGACGAAGATATAGACTGAAGTCAAATCAAGAACGAAGATATAATCAAACTCAAGATTATCGATCGTTCAACAAGGATTCAGTACGTGCAAGATATATTTGGTTTTCTGGCAAGGAATCTCACTTGCCTTTTCTAAATATATTGATGAAATCAATTTTGGATTGGTGAAATCAATTTTGAAGACAAGTTCCTTTTTGGGAAGCATCTACTTATGGAAACCTAGATTCTCTTTATATGGGTGACCAAAATCATCGGATTTTCATCTCAATCTTCAAACGGCTACAAGATCTCTTTAATTGATTATGTCCAACAAGTTGATTTGAAGAAATTCCTCTGGAAAGTGCCAATAGTTAGAAAAGGCATGGAGAAGTATTTAAGGAGATCATTCGGTCCATTTGAGGGTATGCGTGAGAATTTAAATTTCAAAGTTTGAAGCCTTACCATCTGCTTGTTCTTCATCGAAAGTACTTACAATCGTATTCAAAAGAGAGAAACAAAAAGGAGTGACTTAGTGAGAAAGAAAGAAACTCTTTGCTGAGTGATCGTACTCAAATCGCTGTAATTCTCTTTTGATTCTATAGTGAGATCCAAAAGGCTGTCAGCATTGGAGAGTGGACGTAGGCTTAAATTAAGCCGAACCACTATAATTTTTGTGTTCAATTCTCTCTTCCATTAACTCCTTTAATTTGGTTGTTGTGATATTTTTCTATGGTCTGCTAAATTCCTAAATATCTTATTTGAGTCTGAATTAATATTAGAAGTCTGGTGATATTCAGACTTTGTTTAAGAAAGTAATTTGTACAACTCTTATTAGCTAAATTCGTTTTTACACCTATTCACCTCCACTCTAGGTGGTAATACTAGCACTTTCAATTGGTATTAGAGCTTCGGTGCTTATTTTATTTTGAAGTGTTCTTATTTCTAAGCTAAAGATCCTTTGTGACATCCTGATTTTCCAATTCTATTTTCAATTGAATTAGTCGGGCTTTGACACGCCTATAGTTCTTTTCTCTGAGTTGGCCACTCACGAGATAACTAGCCTATCAAGTGAAGCTGTTAAGGAATCTAAACGCAATAGACTTGAGAATTCGACCAAGAATCGACTGCTCGACCATGCTAATCTGCAAGGGTCACTACGGCATAATTAAAAATCGATTAAAAACCAGAGATAGGTCGACTCGACAAAGGTATGTGATTAAGTGTGGGTGATTCCACCTAATTGCACAATTCTTGTCGACAGCACTAGACCGATTTCTCTGTCGTTTTGGTACCCTGCGTCCGTATATGAAACCTCGAGATTTCCATGACAACCGAGAGTCGCCAATGTGTCGAAGACGTCCGTGTGGTTCGAAAATGATCGACCACAGGTCAATTGCATGAAAAATTCCTAAAAGCTACCCGGTAGGTTAGCACGCGTTAAAATCGTGCCAGTTTTAAATTAACCATGAAATTGAACGCGATTTCAAAAACTGGAAGTTCTGTCATGTCACAAATCATTTTAGGAACGTCGACTCATCCTCCAAAGATTTTACTGCAAACCAAGATTTTTGGCAAAAAAATCCAAAGTAAGGGTATTTTGGATCGGGAAGTTCGTAGGCCCGTTTTTGGTCGCGCTTTTAGGATTCAAGTTGGACTATATGGTGAGAAAAAATTTTCATTGGGATGATGGCACCTTGGTTGGATTTATGGAAATCAAATTGAGCTCAATTAGAGCCAATAGAGGGAGAATTGAAGGGATTTGAATGGATTTGTTGAACAAATGTGCAAAATTCGTATGCTATGGGGGGAGGAACATTTGGACCACTTGTGAGGCTTATAGAGGAAGCTTGAGGAGAGAGAAATGAGCTGTGGATGGCTGAGCAAGTGGTGGGGCAGCCACTTGAGTGTGTTGGCCAAGTGTTGAAGCCTTGGAGGGCCTTTGGGGTCCCCCTCTCTTCAGCAGCCTTCTTCCTCCTTGAAGCATGGCTTTCTCCATTGTTGTGGTCCTTGGAGAGCTCAAGAGAACCAGGAAATCGAGCAAAGCAGCCGCCTCCACCGTCGCATGCCCGTCGACCTCATTTTCCCCCTCTGTTTTCTCTTCTTTCAGTTTCTGCTCTAGCTGACCTTTCTCCTAAAACTCGAGTTAAAAGTTATCTTCCCGTGAGAATCAGTCTTCGTTCCACCCACCATCATCTTCAGCACATCCAAACTATACGGGAGCACCTCGCCGTTTGCCGGAAGGAGTAGTTGGCCGACCTGAACGCCGGTGAGAAGAAACGGCTCGCCGGACCGCTTGGAAGCCACCCGAGGGCACTATTTCGCATGTTTCGCAATTTCTAGCCGTTTTCTCCCCATTTCAACCCTACCTCCACCTATACCAACCACCAGCAAATCCCCCTAGACCCTCGGGTGCTGCTGGTTGCCGACCAACCCCTTGCCGGAGCTCTGATCAGCTCGTCCTTGCCGTTGCAGCCGTTAGTTCTCTCCTTCGGTTCAGCCAAGAACAGAAGCAGAAGCTAGCAAGGGTCTTCAAGCTTCGTGGCTCGTTTCTAAGCCCTTCCCGGCATCCGTTGGTGTTGTTGCTCGAAGGATTGTCGCCCGCCTTGGCGTCGCCGTTGCCGTGGACTCACCGGAATGCGAATCTGGTGAGTTTACTCACTAATCTCCGCTTAGGGAGTTAATGATGCTTAATGGGTGTTTAGATTAGCCTAAGTATGTTTAGGTGGTTAGATTAGCTTAGTTAAATGCTAATTAGATTAGATGGATGATTAGTTTAATTGATGGATTAATTAGTCTAATTATGAGATTAGATTAATGTAAACATGATTAGACTTTTAATTCATTATTTTATTTATTTAATTATTTATTTAAATTAAATATTATTTAATATTATTTAAATTATACTATTTATTATTTAAATTAAATTAATTTTCGGAATTTATTTAATTATTAATTAATTAATATTTTCCGGAAATTATGTCGGGAGAGCCGCTCGATAGAATTTTGAGCTAATCACTGTGGTATGGTTGAATTATGTAACTGATTGCTGGATTGATCAGTTGAATGATGTTTTGTGCAATTGTGTGGTAATTGCGAATTGGTTAGAATATGCGATTGATGATTGGGTTGTGAAATTGTGTGTTGTTTGCAATTTGTAAATTTTTCGTTACGACACATGGCTAAGCCAGAGGACCACCTAACTTGGAATAGGTTCTGCCCATCGGGCCATGATTAACCGCTGAAGTATGGCTGTGCCCATCGGGCCGTGATTAACCGCCGAAGTATGGCTGTGCCCATCGGGCCGTGATTAACCGCCGAACATGGAAGTAGGCTGTGCCCATTGGGCCGTGATTTACGACTGAACATTTAGTAGGTTGTGCCATTGGGCCGTGATTAACCTGGTTACTCCAAAAGACCGCCTCACATGGAGTAGGTCGTGCCCGTATATGGCCGTGGTAAATAATAGGAACGAGTGATGGATTGAGATTTAGTATGATACGTTCCAATTGTTGAGTGATGTGATTGCACATATATTAGATATGAATTGTGCTAATGTGTAGAAAGAAACTGAGGCGAGGTAAGTCCTCTGTATTGTGTGGCTAGGCCACCCCTAAGTGTATTTCCTTCCTAATAGGGGTTTAGGGGGTGAACTTGATGAGACAATGTCTCACCCCGTCGTGGGCTTATCTTTTCAGGTCTTTAGATGGTGGTTAAGGAGGACCGAAGCCCTGGAGTCTCTGGAGGTGGAGTCTGAAGGATCGGCGTATATGTCGGACTAGTATGTCATAGGACAACTTCTTTGTAAGAGCCGACTTGTTGTAGCCTTTTGACCAGACTCGTTTTGTAACTAAACCCCGTTGTTTATAAAACTGTGCCTTTTGAGAAATGTTGCCCTATTTTTCTATCCCATGTTATTTGTTGTCAAGGGTTATTGTTTCGCTTCCGCATGCGTATTAATAATGAATGGGTCGGCGACGCGTCCTGGGAACGTCGCATTTGTATCGACCGCAGAAGGATGGGCACGCGCTCGAGGATCAAGGCGTGACATCCCGATTTAAGTGGTATCAGAGCAGGTCTGTGTATGGAGTGATAAGGTGCAATGGTCATGGGATAGTTAGTAGGAAAGGCTTTTCTTATGCTAATGCATGTGGTTGATAACTGATTGGTAGCTTATTTGTGGGGTCACTCAAATTCAAATATGATATTGGAATTGGAAAACAGGTTTCTATAAAGATCCTATAGATGAGTGATCAGGAGAAGAGGACTCCTAGCAAGAGGACCATGGGTCCAGTTACTTGGGGTAGTATGCCGGCCAGGGTCGGTATCCGAGGTGGCCGTGGTAGAGCTTAGGCTGAGGCCAGCGCTAGTGGAGTAGCACCGGCTCATATAGGTACTAGGGTAGCAGCCCCTAGTGATCCCAAGATCGAAGGGATCGTGCAGGTGCTTAAGGCCATGAGAGATGTGATGGGGCAGCAGGCCCAGAATCAAGCCATTGTTGCTGCAGCCGCTGCTATTGCCATCGTTGCCGCTGCTGCTAAGACTGAAGCTGTGGCTGCACCTGTTGATGTTCCACCTGGGAACGTGGTCGCTGGGAGATCGATTCATAAGCTCGTGGAGCAGTTTTTGAAGCTAAACCCGCCGAGGTTCAATGGCGCAAGAGATCCTGAAACTACGTCGCTCGGCATCCAAGATCTAGAGAAAGCCTTTGCACTTCTGATGTGCACTAAGAAGGAGAAGGTTGTCCTTGCAATCTACCAGTTGTAGGGTAACGTGAATACTTGGTGGAGAGCCACTAGAGGCACAATATTTCTTGAAGGCATGGTTCTAGTGTGGAACGCCTTCCTCAAAGCCTTTAACAACAAGTATTATTATGGTAGTGCCCGAGAGCGTAAGATGGAGGAATTCCAACGCCTCCGTCAGGGGATGATGACCATGGACGAGTATGAGGCTAAGTTTGTTGAGCTGTCTCAGTATACGCCAAGACTAGTGGAAGATCTAGAAGAGAAAGCTTAAAGGTTCAGGAACGGCCTCCGACCAGAGCTAAGGAGTCCACTGCTGCCATTAGACCTGAAGGATTATAATGAGGTTTATGGTCAGGCCTAGATGGTAAAGGGAGACTTGATTGAATAGACTGTTGCGTCTAGTTCAAGGTTCAGTTCGAACGGAGATGGGAATCAGTTTGGGAAGAGACTGATGTCAGGAGGAAAGTACCCTGTTCCACCCAACAGAAATGGTGGTATAGGAAAGTCAGCACCAAGACAGAATGACGTGTGTCGTTTCTGCGAAAGACGACATGGCTCAGCCATGTGCCCTTCTAGGACGGGTGCTTGTTTTGAGTGTGGCCAGCATGGTCACGTAGCCAGAAATTATCCCAGAAGATAGCCGAGACCGTAGTTACCGCTGCCGCCACCGTGGGGTCAGAATAGGGGGTTTGCACCTCAGATTGCACAACAAGGTGGACTAAACAGACCTCCAACTCAAGGAAGAACGTATGCTATCATGAGAGGATAGGCGGAGGATGCGCCTAATGTGATTATAGGTACGGTCTTGTTGAATGGCCATGCTGCATATGCTTTATTTGACCCTAGCGCCACTCATTCCTTTATAGCTGAACAATTTGTTAAGCTAGTAGGATTGAGTCCTGAATTGTTGGAGCCAGTGGTTAGCATATCTACATCATTAAAGGATAAGGTGTTGTCTGCATTAGGTTGTTCTGGTTGCAAGTTAGTGATTGGTGAGCGAGAGGGGAGGATAGATTTGATAGTCCTAGCCATGTATGATTTTGATGTGATAATTGGCATGGACTAGCTCACCAAGCAACGAACTAAGATGGACCGCTATCGCAAGGCGATTCAGTTTAACCCGTTAGCGGGTGAGAGCTTTGAGTTTATTGGGAGTCGAGGAGGACCCTTGATTACCCTGATCTCGTCGCTCGAGGCAACCCTTTTGTTAGACAGGGGTTGCCAAGGTTAGTTGGCGACTGTCGTAGACACAACAGTTGAGGAGCTGAAGATAGAGGACATCGCAGTGGTTCAAGAGTTTATAGATGTGTTCCCGAAAGAGTTGCCAGGTTTGCCACTAGAGAGGGAGATCGAGTGTGTGATTGAGTTGGCCCCCGGGACAGAGCCAATCTGTAAGGCTCTTTATTGGATGGCGTTAACTGAGTTGAAGGAATTGAAGGTGCAGATGCAGGGATTATTGGATAGGGGATTCATACATCCCAGTGCATCACCTTGGGGAGCACCAGTTCTGTTCGTGAAGAAGAAAGATGGTTCATTGCGCCTGTGCATCGACTATCGACACCTCAATCAGGTGATGATCAAGAACAAGTATCCATTGCCGAGGATCGATGACTTGTTTAATCAGCTTCAAGGAGCGTCGATATTTTCAAAAATCGACTTAAGGAGAGGGTATCATCAGCTGAGGATCAGAAAGGAAGGCATACCTAAGTCAGCATTCCATACTCGATACGGCCATTATGAGTTCATTGTAATGCCGTTTGGTTTGATGAACGCGCTAGCCGCTTTCATGGATCTGATGAACTGTGTGTTCAAGGAGTACCTGGATCAGTTTGTGATCGTGTTCATCGATGATATCCTGGTATATTTGAGGAGTCCTGAGGAGCACGAAAGGCACTTAAGGATAGTGCTTCTAACTCTGAGGAATCACGAGCTGTACGCCAAGTTCAGCAAGTGCGAGTTTTGGCTAACTCGTGTGGCATTCTTAGGTCACGTGATTTCAGGAAAATGAATCTCTATGGACCCAGCCAAGATTGAAGTAGTGATCAATTGGCCAAGATCGACGACAGTAACAGAGATCATAAGTTTTCTGGGTTTGGCAGGTTACTACAGACGGTTCGTGGAAGGGTTTTCAGCTTTAGCTTCACCGTTGACTCGACTTCTAAAGAAGGAAGAAAAGTTTGTGTAGATAGACAAGTGCAAGCGAAGTTTCTAGGAGCTTAAGCAGAAGCTGACTACCGCACCTATGCTGACCATCCCATCTGGTCTTGGAGGATACGAGATCTATAGTGATGCGTTGCTTAGAGGACTGGGTTGCGTGCTAATGCAACATGGTAGGGTTGTTGCATACGTGTCCCATCAGTTGAGACCTCATGAGACGAATTATCCGACACATGACTTAAAACTCACAGCGATTATTTTCGCTCTGAAGATTTGGAGACATTACTTATGCGAAAAAAGATTCCAGATCTTCACTGACCATCAAAGTCTTAAGTACTTATTCTCTCAGAAGGAGTTGAATATGAGACAACGTCACTGGATGGAACTCCTTAAGGATTATGATTGTGATATTCTATATCACCCAGGAAAGGCGAACAAGGTCACAGATGCGTTGAGTCGAAAATCTTCAGTGGCGCAAATGGTGCTCAAAGAGTGGGCTTTACTTGAGAAAGCTCGGGATTCGGTTTTTAAGTTTGAGGTAGGCCACCTTTCAAATCTTATGGCCACCCTCAGAATTGAGCCAAAAGTATAGATCGGGATCAAGACGCTTTAGTGCACAAACCCAGAGATTCAAAAGATTCTACAAGAGAACACCAATAAGAAGAATGCTGACCTTCAAGTTTCTGAGGACGGAACGCTGAGGTTCCGAGGACGATTTTGTGTACCTGACGATGCAGCGCTTAAGGAAGAGATCTTATCAGAAGCTCATCGTAGCAGTTAGAGCATTCATCCTGGTAGTACGAAGATGTATCAGAACCTACATCAACACTATTAGTGGTCTGGTATGAAGGCAGACATTACCAAGCATGTCACCAAGTGTTTGACGTGTCAGCAAGTGAAGGCACAGCACTGTAAGCCGAGAGGACTTCTGCAACCTCTCGAGATTCCCGAGTGGAAATGGGAACACTTCACAATGGACTTTGTGACGGGCTTACCGAGGAGTCAAAGAAGGAATGATTCCATTTAGGTAATGGTCGACAGACTGACGAAGTCGGCTCACTTCATTGCAGTACGAAAGGATCTTGATTTGGATAGGCACGTAAAGTTGTACATGCGTCAAATTGTTCGTCTGCATGGAGTGCTGGTGACGATTACTTCTGATCGAGACCCAAGGTTTATAGCCGCCTTCTGGAAAAGTTTGCAAAGTGCCTTGGGAACGAAGCTGCAATATAGTATGACAATTCAAACCTTCGAAGACATGCTGCGAGCTTGTGTACTGGATTTCAAGGGAAACTGGGAGGAACAACTTCATCTTGTCGAGTTTGCCTACAACAACAGCTACCAACAGAGCATTTAGATGGCTCCTTTCGAAGCATTGTATGGCAAGGCGTGCAGAACGCCAGTGTGTTGGGATGAGGTCGGAGAACAGAAGATCACAGGCCCAGAGTTGGTTCAACAGTCAGTGGAAGCAATTGCAGTTATTAGAGACAGATTAAAGACCGCTCAAAGCCGCCAGAAGAGCTACGCAGATAAGCGTCGAAGGCCATTGGAATTCCAAGTTGGTGATCACGTCTTTTTGAAGGTGTCACCAATGAGGGGTACTTCGCGCTTTGGCAAAAAAGGAAAACTGAGTCCGAGGTACGTAGGTCCATTTGAGATTCTAGAGAGAATCTAGATCCTAGCGTATCGTCTTGCATTACCGCCGAAGCTGGCACAAGTGCATGACATCTTTCACGTGTCGATGTTGAGGAAGTATGAGCCTGACCCGACCCACGTGCTAAACTTTGAGGAGTTGGACGTGGACGACAGAGTGTCGTACGTGGAAAGCCCGGTTCAGATTGTGTATCAGAAAGAGCAGGTTCTGCGCACCAAGACCATTCCATTCATCAAAGTGGTATGGCAACACCACGGAACTGAAGGAGCAACCTGGGAAAGTGAAGAGTCGATGAGACGATTTTACCCCACCTTTTTGTTTAAAGATTTGTAAAGGTTTAAATTTCGAGGACAAAATTTCTATAAGAGGGGAAGAGTTGTGACATCCTAATTTTCCAATTTTGTTTTCAATTGAATGAGTTGGGCTTTTCATCGATGTGCCTATAGTTCCTTTCTCTGAGTTGGCCACTCACGAGATAACTGGCCTATCAGGTGAAGCCGTTAAGGAATCTAAATGCAATAGACTTTAGAATTCAACCAGGAATTGACTACTCGACCATGCTAATCTACAAGGGTCACTACGGCACAGTTACAAATCGATTAGAGACCAAAGATAGGTCGACTCGACAAAGGTATGTGATTAAGTGCGGGTGATTCCACCTAATTGCACAATCATTGTCGATTGGCACTAGACCGATTTCTCTGTCGTTTCGGTACCTTGTGTCCGTATTTGAAACCTCAAGATTTCCACAACAACCAAGAGTCGCCAATGTGTCGAAGACAAACGTGTGATTCGAAAATGATCGACCACGGGTCAATTGCACGAAAAATTCCTAAAAGCTACCCGGTAGGTAAGGACGCGCTAAAATTGCGCCAGATTGAAATTAACCATGAAATTGAACCCGATTTTAGAAATTAGAAGTTCTTTTATGTCACAAATCATTTTAGGAATGTCGACGCACCCTCCGAAGATTTTTCTGCAAACCGAGATTTTCGGCGAAAAATCTAAAGTAAGGGTATTTTGGATCGGGATGTTTGTAGGCCCATTTTTTGTCGCCCTTTTGGGATTCAAGTTGGACTATATGGTGAGGAAAAAAGTTCATTAGGATGATGGCACCTTGGTTGGATTTATGGAAATCAAATTGAGCTTAATTGGAGCCAATTGAGGGAGAATTGAAGGGATTTGAATGGATTTGTTTAACAAATGTGCAAAATTCGTATGCCATGGGGGGAGGAACATTGGACCACTTGGGAGGGTTCTAGAGGAAGCTTGCAGAGAGAGAAATGGGCTGTGGATGGCTGAGCAAGTGGTGGGGCAGCCAATTGAGTGTGTTGGCCAAGTGTTGAAGCCTTGGAGGGCCTCTGGGGTCCCCCCTCTCTTCAGCAGCCTTCTTCCTCCTTGAAGCATGGCTTTCTCCGTTGTTGTGGTCCTTGGAGAGCTCAAGAGAATTAGGAAATCGAGCAGAGCAGGCCCCTCCACCGTTGCATGCCCGTCGACCTCATTTTCCCCCTCTGTTTTCTCTTCTTCCAGTTTTTGCTCCAGCTGACTTTTCTCTGAAAACTTGAGTTAAAAGTTATCTTCCCGTGAGAATCAGCCTTCGTGCCACCCACCATCATCTTCAGCACATCCAAACCATACGGGAGCACCTTGCCATTTGCCAGAAGGAGTCACCGGCCAACCCGCACGCCGGCGAGAAGAAATAGCTCACTGGATCGCCTGGAAGCCACCTGAGTGCACTGTTTCGCCTGTTTCGCGATTTTCAACCGTTTTCTTCCCATTCGACCCTACCTCCACCCATACCAACCACCAGCAAGTCCCCCTTGACCCCCGGGTGCCACCGGTTGCCGGCCAACCCCTCACCGGAGCTCTGATCAGCCCGTCCTTACTGTTGCAGCCGCTGGTTCTCTCCTTCGATTCAGCCAAGAACAGAAGTAGAAGCCAGCAAGGGTCTTAAAGCTTTGTGGCCTGTTTTCGAGCCCTTCTCGACATCCGTTGGTGTTGCCGCTAGGAGGATTGTCGCCCGCCTTGGCGTCGCCGTTGCCGTCGCCGTGGACTCGCCGGAACGCTAATCCGGTGAGTTTACTCACTAATCTCCGCTTATGGAGTTAATAATACTTAAGGGGTGTTTAGATTAGCCTAAGTATGTTTAGGTGGTTAGATTAGCTTAGTTAAATGTTAATTAGATTAGATGGATGTTTACTTTAATGGATGGATTAATTAGTCTAATTATGCGATTAGATTAGTGTAAGCACGATTAGACTTTTTAATTATTTTATTTATTTATTTATTTATTTAAATATTATTTAATATTATTTAAATTATATTATTTATTATTTAAATTAAATTATTTTTCGGAATTTATTTAATTATTAATTAATTAATATTTTCCGGAAATTATGTCGGGAGAGCCGCTCGATAGAATTTCGAGCTAATCGCTGTGGTATGGTTGGATTATGTAACCGATTGCTGGATTGATCAGTTGAATGATGTTTTGTGCAATTGTGTGGTAATTGCGAATTGTTTAGAATATGCGATTGATGATTCGGTTGTGAAATTGTGTGTTGTTTGCGATTTGTAAACTTTTGGTTACAACACCCAGTTAAGCCAGAGGACCGCCTAACTTGGAATAGGCTGTGCTCATCGGACCGTGATTAACTGCCAAAGTATGGCTATACCCATCAAGCTGTGATTAACCGCCGAAGTATGGTTGTGCCCATCGGGCCGTGATTAACCAACGAAGTATGGTCGTGCCCATCGGGCCATGATTAACTGCTGAATTATGGCTGTGCCCATCGGGTCGTGATTAACCGCCGAAGTATGGCTATGCCCGATATGGCTGTGCCCATTGGGCCATGATTAACCGTTGAACTTGGAAGTAAGCTATGCCCATTGGGCCATGATTTACCGCTTTACATTTAGTAGGCTGTGCCATTAGGCCGTGATTAACCCGGTTACTCCAGAAGATCGCCTAACATGGAGTAGGTCGTGCCCGTATATGGCCATGATAAATAATTGGAACGAGTGATTGATTGAGATTTAGTATGATGCGTTCCAATTGTTGAGTGATGTGATTGCACATATATGAGATATGAATTGTGCTAACATGCAGGAAGGAACTGAGGCGAGGTAAGCCCTCTGTATTGTGTGGCTAGGCTGAGAGTGCTAGTATGTGCACCTAGAGGGGGGTGAATAGGTGTTCGAACCAATTTTCGCAAGATAAGATAAGATCTTATTTATGACTTGAGTCTGGATGACAATAGACTTTGCGAAGGAAATCACACTTAAACAAATAAAGTTACGAACTGAAATAAAGAGATCAGGGAAGAGAAAAGGAACACGAAGTTTTATAGTGGTTTGGCTTAATCCAAGCCTACGTCCACTCTCCCGCACTGACAGCCCACCGGCTGGATTTCACTATGAATCAAAAAGAGTCGTTACAGCATCACGTCCTTGATTCCACAGTGTAAAGACTCAACTACACTTCCTTAAGGCTTCATAAAAGACTAGACTCTCTTTTGAATACAAATTCTCGCTTAAAGATTGAATCAGCAAAGCACAAGGAACTTCAGACTTTGAAATTTATCTATCGTGCACACACTCGAGTAACTAGAACGACTTCCTTAAATATTCCTCCATGCCTTCATAGCCGTTGGCAGCTTCCAAAGGAGTTCTTCCAATCTTCGCATTGGACAGAATCAATTAGGAAATTCTTGAGTTACTTAAGGAATGTGAGGATAGCCCACTAATCCTGCTCGCCCATACAGTCAGGATCTAGGTTTCCATAAGTAGAACCTTCCATGTACGTTTTGCCAATCAACAGATTAAACTTACTCGAATTAATTTCAAAAGGAATAAGAGATCTTGAAATGCTATCTCCAGCCGTGAGATCTTCTTTAACCGTTAGAATCAAATCCTCATGCGAATCTGGATAAGTCTTTTCTTCGACGGTCTAGAAACAGTCAGTGAGAGCTGACTTTAAGTCTTTGAGTCCGACGGTCTGACAGTCTTCAGACTTTGATGAGAGAGTCTTCTATTGTTCAGACTAGACTGATGGAAACGTTTTGTCAACCTCAAAACATGTAAGGAAGTTTTCTCCAACAATCTCCCCATTTTTTATGGTGACAAAACTTTCCTGCAGATTTGAATATGGATATATTTGACCTACAAGACAATACTTAAGCAAACAAGAAAATCTTCATAAAATAAATGGATTAGATATAAGATAGTATTGAGTCTACATCCACATAATCTGCATCCACAGAAAATGGGTTAGTCCTGCAAAAACAACTATCTTTGCCATGAATACTACGATGCTTAAGATACTACAAGCCTACAACCATTCAAACAATCCAAACCAAAGTGCACGGTCATCCAAAGTCAAAGTCTAAACAAACCAAACAAACCAGTCCAAACCAAAAATTAAAGTCTAACAAACCAAATCAGCATCAAATTATCCCCCTTTTTGTCAGCATCTAAAAAGGTAGAGAATGATAAAATGAGATAGTTATGATTGTTTTGGAACGCGAACGAGCCGGAAGTCTTCCATCGACTGGACAGTCTCCCCCAGCTTTCTCATATCTTCCTTCAGTTATGCTAAATCCTCACCCTTGGCATTTGCTTGAACTTGAATAGAAAGGGCCTGAATTTGATCGTGCAAAGTCACTGAAGAAACCTGAGCAGCATTCTGCATATTCTGAAATTCACATCCCAAGGCATAAATCTGCCCTCTCATCTCCATAAGAATATCAAGCAACCTTTTAAAATCAGCGGAATTGTCAATTTGAGTGCTTGCTTCAGCATGATCAGTTTGTGGAGTGTTTGCAGATGATGGAATTTCAGCATGAGCACCCAAACTTGGAGAAGAAACCTCAACATCTTCTTCAGGGAATTGAGAAGCAAATACATCTTCTGGGTCTACAGGAGAACGACTAACGCCATCATTGGTAACAGCAAGTGAAGATGTTCCTCTTTTCTCAACAGCTCCCCCTGTATCAGTGCCTTCGGCTAGAGAGAAATACTCTTCATGCTCTGTTTCCTCTTCAATTCCATGATGACCCTGTTCACCTCTTGGTTCATCTTCTGCAGTTTGTTCTTCCTCTGCTTCCTTCCTTGTTGATTCCCTCTCTTCACTTCTTTTCTCAGCTTCTTCTCTTTCTAAATTCTCTCTTTCCTCTATCTCAGCATCAGGTTACTGTAGGTTCCTTAAGGCAATGTTGACATCTTCCTCATCTTCTTCATCCTGCAAGATGAGTGCTTTCTTTTTCTTTGAAGGAGTTGTCATAGGTTCCTTGCATTTTCTCTTTGTAGCCATAGAGTCTTGTCTAGTCTTGACTAGGGTTTTCTCCTTAAAACGCTCTAAAGTCTTGCTCAGTTCTTTCAGACACATTTTTAAGACCATCTTCAATCCTATCATCATTTGATCACAGGTGCGAATGCACAAAATCTTAGGAGGCTGAATATTGAGGTGTCTGAATAAACGAGTGATAAGAGCTGAGTAAGGAAGATGTCCATTGTCCTTAACCATCGATCTGTACATGTGAAACATGATAGTGTGTGGCAGAGAAAACTTTTCACCATAGTTGATAGCATACATCAACTTTGCTTCTGAGTTGGAGACATCAGTCTTGGATGTGGACTTGGGTCTAAGACAATTAATCACAATCTTATGCAGCAAGATATTTGAGGCATTCATCCTCGAGTACGAAATTCGACCTTCTGCCATCCTGTCTCGAACAAGTTCCACAGTCGCACGACCAATAGACACACTTATCAGTCGAAACATCCCTCTCTCTACTCCAATTACGTCGGCTAGAGTGTCCATATCCACCACATAGTCTTGATTTCTAACACTGAAAGAGAATCTATTTGCATCCAGAAAACTCGGATTGGAATAAAAATAAGCAGTCAATTCTGGATGAGCAACTGTTGTCTCAGAGCAAAACCTTTCCAGTTGAAGTAACATGAATTTCTCCCGCAGCTTCACATTCAGAGAGTCTAGAAAATCAAAATCGACACTTCTTGGGTTCATCACCCCACACTTCAGCAACTTAGAGTACAAATGATTACGTTCCTCAGAACGAAACAGATCTACCTTTCTTCCTCGAATCTCAACGGCAATACCCATTCTAGGCTTGAAATTAGCAAACATCTTTTTATCATCATTCGTTCCATCTGACTGATTAGGACCCCCAACACGAGGACCACTAGGGAAATTTGCGAAGGCTTTTTCCGCCAACTCGGCAGGAGCAATCCCCAAACGTTCCATAATTTGTAAAAAATGAGTTTCATTTCTATACCCTCTTTCTTTCAAAAATTCGTCAATGAAGGTCATCGGAGAACCTCCATCCTTTAAGGCAAAGTAGAGCTTGAAAGAAAAGGCAGGTTTAAGAGTTCTTACGGGATCGACATCCTCCAAAATTTCCTCCTCTTGATGTTGCTGAACAGCCTGAGGACTAGCTTGACGCGGTTGAGAATGTTGTGGACTCTGCTATTGCTCTGAAAGATCTTCTTCCTCGGTAAGGTCAAACTGCGTAGGACCCTCACGCACATGCCGTGATCCCCTGCTTGCAATCCTCGACAACTTTCTTTAAGACGACATTATCACAGTCTTTGAGAGAGTTTCCAAACTCGATTCGCGAGAAAGATGAAAACTTTAACGATTAAACTCGAGAGAGAAAGTAAAAAGTGAAGATCTTTGCCTTTAGGGTTTGTGAAGAAGACAAATAGTATATAAAGAAAGCGAAACGAGGTATACGAATCGTTGGAAAGAAATTCCTTTTTTTAAAATAAACTGCCTTTTTGAAAAATGGATAACTGTCATTTTAAAGATAACTTCCTTTTTGAAAATAATAATTTCCATAAATTCGAAGGACTTGGAAAGATAATATCAATCAGTTACTAATTAATAAACAAACGTACCCTTTCGAGATTTAATCCGAAAATAAATTGCTGGAACTGAAATGACTTACAGTCTTGATCCTTGAACTTCTGATACTGAGCAACTTTAGACTTTTATCCCATAGTCTGAGCTTCTTCAAACTTTAGGATATTAAGTCTGAATCGAATAGATTCAAATAAACTTTTCTCTAGTGGCTTTGTGAAAATATCCGCCAGCTGATTCTTTGATTTGATGAATTGAATTGAGACTTCTCCATTTTGAACGTGATCTCTAAAAAAATGATGTCGCATCTCTATATACTTTGCTGTTGAATGAAGAATTGGATTCTTGGTGAGATTGATTGCGCTGGTATTGTCACATTTGATCTCAATGCATGAGTCTTCGATTCCAAAGTCTCTTAGTTATTGTCTTATCCATAAGATTTGAGAACAACAGCTTCCAAGAGCCACATATTCTACTTCTGCCGTTGAAAAGGCTACTATACTTTGCTTCCTCGAAAACCAAGATACTGTCCTGTTTCCAAGTAATTGACAAATTCCAGAAGTACTCTTTCTATCAACTCTGCATCCTGCTAGATCTGCGTCTGAATATCCAAGGAGAGTAAAGTCTCCTTCTCTAGGATACCACAGAACTAATTTAGATTTTGTGGCAACGTATTTGATGATACGTTTCACAGCACTTAGATGAGATTCTTTAGGATCTGATTGAAATCTGGCACAAATGCAAACACTGAACAAAATGTCAGGTCTAGAGGCAGTAAGATAAAGAAGTGAACCAATAATACTCCCGTACAGCTTTTGGTCGACTTTTTTTCCTCCTTCATCTTTGTCCAGCTTCGAAGAACTTGACATTGGTATATCAGTCTTTTTGCAATTCTCCAATCCAAACTTTTTGACGAGTTCTTTGGCATATTTTTCTTGGTGGATGAAGATTCCTTCCTTTAGTTGTTTAACTTGTAGTCCAAGAAAGAAGGATAGTTCACCCATCATGCTCATCTCAAATTCATCATGCATAGACTTAGAGAATTTCTTGCACAGATTTTCGTTAGGTGATCCAAAAATAATATCATCAACGTATATTTGAACAAGTAGAAAGTTTTTATTTTCCTTTTTAATAAATAAGGTAGTATCCACCTTTCCTTTGAAAAAACCATTTTGAATTAGAAATTTACTTAACCTGTCATACCAACCTCGAGGAGCTTGTTTCAATCCATATAGTGCCTTTTTCAGTCTGAAAATAGAGTCTGGTTTCCTTGGGTCTTCAAAACCGGGAGGTTGTTCCACATAGACTTCTTCTTGGATAACTCCATTCAGAAATGCACTTTTGACGTCCATTTGGAATAACCTGAAATTCTTATAACAAGCAAAAGCAAGTAATAATCTAATTGCTTCTAACTTTGCTACTGGTGCATAAGTCTCATCATAATCAATCCATTCTTCTTGCGTATATCGTTTGGCCACGAGTCTTACTTTATTTCTTATAACCTTTCCTTTCTCGTCCAATTTGTTCCTAAAAACCCATTTAGCTCCTATCACAAATTTACCTTTTGGTTTAGAAGTCAATTCCCAAACGTCATTGATTCTAAACTGTCTGAGCTCTTCTTGCATAGCTTCAATCCAGCTTTCATCAGTTAAAACTTCTTCTATGTTTTTGGGTTCTGTTTCAGAAATAAGGACCACAGCGCTAGACTCTTCGTGCCTTTTGGATCTTGTACGAATCCCTTCATCAATGTTACCAATAATGAGATCTTTAGGATGACTAGACTTGTGCTTCTAGTTGCTGGTTGTTCTGACAGCTTGCTGAACTTCTTCTTCATTTGATTCTTCAATATTTCATTGTTGATGATCTTCTTAAGTCTGAGCTGCTTCAGGGAAAGTAAACTTTGTAGAGTCTGGAGCAGGTTCAGATTCTTCAGATTGAGTCTGAATTGATTAATCTTGAAATTTTACATTCATCGATTCTTCCACAAACTGAGTCTTCTTGTTGTATACTCTATAAGCTTTGCTGATGGTTGAATATCTAAGGAAGATTCCTTCGTCTGATTTTTCTTCAAACTTACCGATTCGATCATTTGCATTTTTCAAAATAAAACATTTACAACTGAACACATGAAAATAGGAAACGATTGGCTTCTTTCCTTTGAACAACTCATAGGGAGTTTTCTCCAGAATTGGCCTTAGGAAAACTCTATTGATAACATAACATGCTGTAGAAACAGCTTCAGCCCAAAAACGAGAAGAAATGTTGCTTTCAATTAAAAGTGTTCTAGCCATTTCTTGCAACGATCTATTCTTCCTTTCCGCAACTCCATTTTGTTCGAGAGTGTATGGAGAGGAGAACATATGCTGTAAACCAAATTCATCACAGAATTTAGCAAAGTCTTGATTTTCAAACTCACCTCCATGGTCTGTCTGTATGCTTGAAATAACATACCCTTTCTCATTCTGTACTTTCTTAGCAAACTTTTCAAAATAAGAGAAAGTTTCAGACTTACTTGAAAGAAAATATACCCATGTGAATCGCGAATAATCATCCACAATTACTAGACAATATTTCTTTCCACCAATGCTTTGAGTTCTTGTCGGTCCAAAGAGATCCATATGTAAGAGCTGCAATACACGATTAGTTGAAACTTGATTTATTGGTTTAAAAGAACTTCTAACCTGTTTTCCCAACACACATGGTGTGCATAATTCAGACTTTTGATAAGTCAGATTGGGTAGTCCACGAACAAGCTTCTTTGAGGGAATCTTGGCAATTTGCTTCATATTGATATGACCAAGTTTCCGATGCCAGAGATTTGCTTATTCTTGAATTGAGATTAGACATTGAGATTTTTCTAGATTGATATCCAAAAGATAAATATTCCCATGTCTTCGTCCCATGAAAGTCTGAGTGAAGTCTTTACTGGTCCCCGAACATATTCCTTCTTGAAAGTTTATTCCGAAACCTGTGTCGCAGAGTTGACTAATGCTCAACAAGTTGTAATTGAGTCCTTCTACTAAAGAAACGTTGTTTATCGTGAGACTTCCAATTTTAACTGTTCCACAACCAATAATTTTTCCTTTGTTGTTTCCACCAAAAGATACTTTTCCATCATTCACTTGCTCAACCTTTATGAAACATCTTGAATCTCTTGTCATATGTCTTGAACATCCACTATCTAAGTGCCATTTGATCTTTTTCTTGATAATGACCTGCATTCAAAAAAGGAGCTCAAGCTTTCTTTGGTACCCACACTTTCTTGGGTCCAATTGAGTTAGTGCAATATACAGTCTTTGCCCAATCTTTCTTAACAGTCTTCCAGACCATAGGACATTCTTTCTCAAAGTGTTCTGAGCTGTTGCACTTAGAACATTTAAGAGCACTACGGCCAACAGGTTTTACAAAGAATTTTTGAAAATGAAGATTCTTTTGTAAGTCTTTGTTTGATTCTTTCTTTTACTTTTGGAAAATAGATTAGAGGAATGGTTTCAGAAGTCATTCCCAAACCTAATTTGTTAAAGTAAGGTCTTTGTACCGAAAGAATCTTTTCTAATTTTTCAGATCCAATAGAAACCCTTTTTTAGATATTTGAAATATCATTTTTTAAGAAAGTATTTTCTTTTGAAAGAGAGTCTTCATTTTCTTTCAAAGCAATAAAATTTTTATCTAAACTTTCAAACCTTTCTTTCCAAACAATCTCCTGTTGCCTTAGTGTAGAATTTTCCCTTTTTAGTTCGGAAATCCTCTTAAGAGAGGTTTTAAGACTAAGACACAGTTTATCAATATATTTAGAGACTTTAGTAGGAATTTTTATGTTACTTACCTCGATTTCACTGTCTGAGTCTGAATCTGTCTCAAAGTCTGAATCTGATTCTGATTTTGCCATTAAACAGATATAAGCATAATCATCATCACTTTCTTCGCATTCGGTATCACTCCAAGTTTCTGCTTTGAGTGCCTTTTTGTATTTTTCAGCTTTTCCTTTCTTTCTCTTTAGCAAGGGACAGTTAGGTCTGATGTGTCCATTTTTCTTGCATTCAAAACAAATCACGTCTTTATTTGATTCGTCATCCTCAGCTAATTTATTTTGAAGCTTTTGAGAACTTTGTTTCTTCCAATTGAATATTCTTCCCTTTCTATTCAGCTTTCTGAACCTTCTTATCATGAGGGCAAGTTCTTCATCATCCATATCGTCTTCAGAATCTGTAACATCAGAATCATCATTAGTTTTTAAAGCAATAGACTTTTTACCTTTGGGATCTTCTTCTTCATTAATTTGCTCCACTTCATAGGATTGAAGTGTCCCAACCAATTCGTCAACGGAGAGTGGCATGATTCTTTGAGTCTCCCTTATTGACGTCTTTACGTGATTCCAATCTTTGGAAAGTCCACGCAACAGTTTGTTAACTTTCATGGGTCCTGAGATTGGTTGACCTTGATATTCAAGACCATTCACAATTTCTGTAAAACGACTAAACATGTCAATGATAGATTCTGCTGGTTTCATCTTGAAGGCTTCATATTGACCGAGTAGAATATTGATTCTGGTTTCTTTCACTCGATTTGTTCCTTCATAGGTAATGTGCAGCCTATCCCAGATTTCTTTAGCTGTTTCACAAGAAGATATTCGGTTATATTCAGTAGGAGATAATGCACAATATAGACAATAAATTGCTTTTGCATCAAGAGCTTGTCTCTTAGTTATCTCTTCTTGAGTCATCTCGCCGGCCTCTGCAACGTCTTTTCCTCTTTCTGATACTGTTGTAGCTTTGAGAATGATTCCTTTGTCTACCACATCCCATTCCAGAGGATCTTTTGATCTTAGGAATGCTTTCATCTTGTTTTTCCATATGTTGTATTCCTTTCCATCAAAATTAGGTGGTCTGGTGTTGCTTTGTCCTTCAACCAAACCTAGAGCCATCATACTAGCCATGGATCTTTAACTCTAAAGTAAAGACACTTCAATTTAAATGAGTACACAGGCTCTGATACCAATTGAGAGTGCTAGTATGTGCACCTAGAGGGGGGTGAATAGGTGTTCGAACCAATTTTTGCAAGATAAGATAAGATCTTACTTATGACTTGAGTCTGGATGACAATAGACTTTGCAAAGGAAATCACACTTAAACAAATAAAGTTACGAACTAAATAAAGAGATCAGGGAAGAGAAAAGGAACATGAAGTTTTATAGTGGTTCGGCTTAATTCAAGCATACGTCCACTCTCCCGCACTGACAGCCCACCGGCTGGATTTCACTATGAATCAAAAAGAGTTGTTACAGCATCACGTCCTTGATTCCACAGTGTAAAGACTCAGCTACACTTCCTCAAAGCTTCATAAAAGACTAGACTCTCTTTTGAATACAAATTCTCGCTCAAAGATTGAATCAGCAAAGCACAAGGAACTTCAGACTTTGAAATTTATCTATCGCGCACACACTCGAGTAACTAGAACGACTTCCTTAAATACTCCTCCATGCCTTCATAGCCATTGGCACCTTCCAAAGGAGTTCTTCCAATCTTCCCGTTGGACAGAATCAATTAGGAAATTCTTGAGTTACTTAAGGAATGTGAGGATAGCCCACTAATCATGCTCGCCCATACAGTCAAGATCTAGGTTTCCATAAGTAGAACCTTCCATGTACGTTTTGCTAGTCAACAGATTAAACTTACTCGAATTAATTTCAAAACGAATAAGAGATCTTGAAATGCTATCTCCAGCCGTGAGATCTTCTTTAACCGCTAGACTCAAATCCTCATATGAATCTGGATAAGTCTTTTCTTCGACGGTCTAGAAACAGTCAGTGAGAGCTGACTTTAAGTCTTTGAGTCTGACGGTCTGACAGTCTTCAGACTTTGATGAGAGAGTCTTCTATTGTTCAGACTAGACTGATGGAAACGTTTTGTCAACCTCAAAACATGTAAGGAAGTTTTCTCCAACATAGGCCACCCTGAGTGTATTTCCTTCCTAATAAGGGTTTAGGGGGTGAACTTGCTGAGACAATGTCTCACCCCGTCGTGAGCTTATTTTTTCAGGTCCTTAGATGGTGGTTGAGGAGGACCGAAGCCCCGGAGTCTGTGGAGGTGGAGTTTGAAGGATCGGCGTATATGTCCGACTAGTATGTCGTAGGATAGCTTCTTTTTTAGAGTCGACTTGTTGTAGACTTTTGACCAGACTCGTTTTGTAACTAAACCCCGTTGTTTATAAAAGTTTGCCTTTTGAGAAATGTTGCCCCGCTTTTCTATCCCCTGTTGTTTGTTGTCGGCGGTTATTGTTTCGCTTCCGTATGTGTATTAATAATGAATAGGTCGACGACACGTCCTAGAAACGTCGCATTTGTATCGACCGTAGAGGAATGGGCACGCACTCGAGGATTGGGGCGTGACATCCTCTATGGTTAGCATCTTGGCTCCAAGATTGGTTGAAGGACAGAGTGTGGCACCCCTCGACTCACCTAAGGTCGCCATAGGCACCCATTCTTGTGTTACTTGATCTCATATGACTATGACTAGGCATTTTTTTTTTTTTTGAAAACAGTCCTAGCGCAGCTTATTAGCGGAAGCATAAACAAGTCTCATCATTTCTCCCTGCAATAACCATAATGCAATGCACACCAACTACGCACTATAAGAAAAGATAAAGCCAAGCCACTTTTATTTATATTTTCAAGATGGACTTCTCGGGTCGGTACAACCAAAAAGAAAAGCCAAGACTTTTAACTAAACTTGGCCACAGCTCAAAAGAGACATCTCGACCCAGTATATCAATCACGTGTAACTCTCTATCTACAAGTGTCGGCTATCCTCAAAAAGTGTCAGCTCCCACTCCTCACGCGGGCCATCATACCCATCCTGGTGCGTCGGGCGGTGGTGGCGACAACATCCCCCGCATCACTCCGTCACGGCAGACGTGGACCCACAAGAACTCCTAGATGACCGGGCCCCCAGCCAAGCCCACATCATACATCACCAGCACATGAACCCGTATGAACGTCAGACCAGGGATGGTGACACAATCAAGCTCCATACAATTAACCTCCACGTCGGATGGAAGGCCGTAAAAGGTACCCCGCGTGACCGGAGGGAGAGGCATTTTTCTAATCTGAAATGTTAGTCCCCAAAGGGGTGAGTACAACCACTCAGCAGGTAAAAGATCCATTAAACTACTCAATGCATCAAACAAAACAATCATGACATCATAGTAGAGTACATATCATTCATGCATTCAAGCATAACTTACCTTGCAGCCATGCATATGTCATTATACCATATGTGCATACACCATCATGCACTCATCATCAATCATTCATGCATATACCATCATGCCATAGGTGCATATACAACCATGCTCTCATCATCAATCATTCATGCATATCCATGCCTTATGTGCACGTACCACCATGCACTCATACATATCATATCATACAGCCAGGCATACATGTCACCATACCATGCATGATTCAGTTTCAACTTTTTATCTTTCAAATAGATCACCACATTTTTCTTTCTCGGGACCAGTAATTGCATCCCACATTTTATCGCTCGCACCCAACCTGGCATCGCGAGGAACCTCCCGCACACACCTCCGGGCATCTGGCACCCCCACATTCCGGGCATCTTGTATCCCAACTGGCATCACGAGGTATCCCCTCGGCACACACCTCCGAGGCTTCCGGCACCCCCACATCTCGGGCATCTCGAAACTCCCGAGGACATCCAGCACCCCCACATTCCGGGCATCCAGCACTCCCCTGTCCGGGCATCCCGACACTCCCAGGGCATTGTCGGCTCACCCTCCGACGGTATCCTCATTTCTCATAATTCATATTCACAAATTTATGTCTCAATATCAACATGGCACATGATGTGATGGCAACAAAGTCAATTTCAGTTTTTGATTTTATATGTAATGCCAAATATCATCACATGTGCAGCAAGATTCAATCACTTAAAACAATATAATTCATGGGGCTCATACAAAACAGAATAGTCCATGCATTACAGCCTTTGAAATTCGCACAATCCAGCTTGCACAGTTTTAGAAAACATTTTAATTAAATACCCAAATGACTTTCAAAAATTATGAAATTCGAACATGTAATAGTCAAGAGATAAAGGCAGATATTTCATGAATAACACTACACCAAAAGACCCTCATACAATTCGGTATAGACCATGCATCACAGCACTACTATTCTAACAATTCAATCTTGCACAGTTTTTGAAACATTTTTGGTTAAATAGGCAAATGAACTCCAAAATTTACGAAATTTGAATATGTTGTAGGGAAGACATGAAGAGAGATATTTCATGAGAACACGTTTCCTAAAGAATCTCATACAAAACGATATAGTCCACGCATTGCAACTTACCAAGTCCGAACACATCAGATTGCACGGTTTTAAAAATATTTTCGATTAAATACCCAGATGACCTCCAAAAATTATGAAATTCGACTATGTGATAGTCAAGACCCTAAGTTAGATATTTCATGAAGAAATCAAAGTCATATTCGTCCTAGGTAATTAAATATAGGCGGTTAAATCTTCTGTTCCTAGTACCGAAATTTCCAGGTTTAACTACCCCCGAAAGACCACGATTTCACCTAACTATTCTTGTTTTTTTACTCTAAATTTTTTATATGTTAAACGTCAGGATGTACTTAACAACTTTTGTTTAAAAGTCAAAGCCAAAATCCAACTCGAACATCACATGCAAGTCACTAGAACATCCAAGGTCGAGCTGTTTTCTCAAGAACAGTACACTAGCCTAGAACACCACTCTTATAACTTCAATTTTTCACATCCTAGACATCCGAAATTTGTCACCATTCAATCACACGCACTAGGCACAGCATGCAAGAGTAGATCAAGGATCCCACTTGCCTCTAGACCGAGCAACGGCGAGCACAACGGCGGCGGGACACGGCGACGACGGACGGTGACGCACGGCCTCTCCTCCTTCCTTCTTCCCTTCTTCCTTTCTTCCTTCTCTTTCTCTCCTCTCTCTCTCTCTCTCTCTCTCATTCTCGCTTAAACCGGCTACTTTCCCCTCTAATTTTCTTCCCATCCATCATTAGCCATCATTAGTCTTGCATGGGGGACACTTGGCCATCTCTATGGGACAAATGGGGGAGGGCATGCAACCGGATTCACACCCCTCCTTCGTGCGGTCGACGGCCCTTTATGGGCTTATGGACCGGCCATTAAGGCCCATCTTAGGCCCAACACTCTTGGGCCTAAGACCCAAGCTTAAATAAATCCAAAATTGACCCTTTTAAAAAAAAACTAACTAAATCCCTATTAAATCAAAGTACTAAATTGCAAATTAAATGGCTATACACTTGCAATCATAAATCCATAAGTTCCAATTTATAATACATATGGCCAAAGATAGAACTTTCTTTCTCAAAAATTTATCCATTAAAGCTTGGCCATAAATCTCATTGCGAATCATGGATCAAAAGGCTACAAAAATACAATAACGGTGTTTCCATCGCCTGTCCATGGCTCATGGCATATTTAGGGATTTTCATGAAATTCTAGGATGCCACACAAAGCAACACCAGACCACCATATTTCGATGGAAATGAGTACAATGTGTGGAAGAACAAAATGAAAGCATTCTTAAGATCCAGAGATTCTCTGGAATGGAATGTTGTTGAAAAAGGAATCAATCCAAATGCAACATCAACTTCAAAAAAAGGGAAAGAAGTGATAGAAAAAGATGCTAAAGAATCCACTCAACCTGAAATCACCAAGAGACAAGCTCTTAATGCTAAAGCAATTTATTCTTTATATTGTGCCTTGTCTCCTACTGAGTGTAACAGAATTTCTTCATGTGAAGCAGCTAAAGAGGTTTGGGATAGACTTCATGTCACTTATTGAGTAAAAGAAACAAAAGTAAACATTCTACTTGGTCAATATGAGTCCTTCAAAATGAAGCCTGGAGAGTTTATTGGTGATATGTTCAGTTGCTTTACTGGGATTGTAAATGAATTGGCCTATCAAGGTGAACCAATTTCTGGACCAATGAAGGCCAACAAATTGCCGCGTGGACTTTCAAAGGACTGGAATCATGTGAAGATTTCAATCAGAGAAACTCAAAAGATCATGCCTCTTTCTATTGACGAACTGATAGGCACACTTCAATCGTACGAAGTGGAACAGATCAACGATGAGGAAGACCCACAAGGTAAGAAATCAATTGCATTAAAGTCTAATGTTGATTCTGATGATACAGATACGAATGACGACATGGATGACGAGGAGCTGGCCCTTATGATAAAGAAATTCATAAAACTGAATAGAAAAGGAAGAAGGTTAAATTGGAAGAAGCCAAGCAAGAAAAATTTTCAGAAGAAACCAATGGAAGATGTTGAAACAAACAAGTATGTAGTATGTTTCGAATGCAAGAAAAAAGGACACATCAAGCCTAATTGTCCCTTGCTGAAAAAGAAGAAAGGAAAGTATGAGAAGTACAAGAAAGCTTTTAAAGCAGACACCTGGAGTGACTCCGAATGTGAAGAAAGTGAAGAGAAATTTGCAAATATCTGTCCGATGGCTCACTCAGAATCAAACTCAAATTCAGAATAAGACATAGATTCAGATTTTGACAAGGAAATCGAAATTAGCCACTCAGAAATTCCAATTAAAGTTTCTTAGTATATAGATAAACTTTGCCTCAACCTCAAATCTTCTCTTAAAAGGATTTCCAAACTGAAAAAAGAAAACTTTAAACTCAGGCAACAAGATGACTCTTGGAGAGAAAAGTTTGAAAATCTGAAAGGTGATTTTGATATTTTGAAAGAAAATGCTTACTCTCTTTCAAGGAAAAACATCTGTTTGAAAAAGGAGATTTCAGATATTTCCAAAAAGTTTTCCAAAGGATCAAAAAAGTTAGAGAAAATTCTTTCAGCACAAATACTCTATTTTAATAAATCTGGTTTGGGTATGAACAATGAAACGACTTCTTTAATTGATTTTCCCAAAGTAAAGAAAGACTCAAACAAAGACCTCCAAAGTCTTTTTACAATAATCATTTTCAAAAAGTCTTTGTAAAACCTATTGGCCAGAATGCTCTCAAATTTTCTAAGTGTAACAGCTCAGAACATTTTGAGAATGAATGTCCTAAAGTTTGGAGACCTGTTAAGAAAGATTGGACAAAGACTGTTGTTAACACTAACTCCCCTGGACCTAAGAAAAATTGGGTACTAAAGAAAGCTTGAGATCTTCATTTGACTGCAGGTTATTATTAAAAGAAAAAGAAAATGGCACTTGGACAATGGCTGCTCTAGAAGTATGACTGGAGATTCAAGCAGTTTCATAAAGCTTGAAAAACAAAAAGGAGGAAATGTCTCTTTTGGCGGAAACAGTAAAGGGAAGATTATCAGATATGGAACAATGAAGATTGGAAGTTTAACTATCAACAACGTGTCACTGGTAAAAGGTTTAAACTACAATCTTCTGAGCATAAGTCAGCTTTGTGATGCAAGTTTCAAAATCAGTTTTCAAGAAGGTATTTGTTCTGGACTAAGTCAAGATTTGTCTTAATCCTTTATTGGGTGAAGGCATGGCAACATTGATCTTCTAGACATAAATCCAGAGAATTCTCAGTGCCTTATTTCAATATAAGATGAAGCAAATCTCTAGCATCAAAAGCTTGGACATGTAAATATGAAACAGATTGCCAAACTTTCTTCTAAAAGGCTGGTTTGAGATATCCCAAAATGGCTTATCAAAATTCTGAATTGTATACTCCATGTATTTTGGGAAAACAAGTCAGAAGTTCCTTTAAACTAGTAAATCAGGTTTCTACCAATCGTGTTTTGCAGCTTCTTCATATGGATCTTTTTGGACCAACAAGAACACATAGTATTGGTGGAAAGAAATATTGTTTAGTAATTGTGGATGATTATTCAAGTTTCTCTTGGATATTCTTTTTGGCTAGCAAGTCTGAAACTTTCTCTTACTTTTCAAAGTTTGCCAACAAAGTTCAAAACAAGAAAGGTTATGTTATCTTAAGCATCCAAACAGATCATGGAGGAGAATTTGAAAATCAAGACTTTGCAAATTTCTGTGATGAATCTAGGTTTCAACATGTTTTCTCCTCTCCATATACTCCAGAACAAAACGGAGTTGTGGAAAGGAAAAATAGATCATTGCAGGAGATGGCCAAAACTCTATTGATAGAAAGCCAAAACTCTATTTAAGACCCATATTAGAAAAGACTCCCTATGAAGTATATAAAGGAAAGAAGCCAAACATTTCTTACTTTCATGTGTTCGGATGCTAGTGTTTTATCTTGAAGAATGCAAATGATCAAACTGGAAAATTTGAAGAAAGATCAGATGAATGAATATTTCTTGGCTATTCTATATCAAGCAAAGCTTATAGGGTATTCAACAAGAATACTCAAACTGTTGAAGAATCGATGAATGTCAAATTTCAGGAAAGTGTTCAAAACCAACCAAATCAGACTCAACTTGAAGAGTCTGAATCAATATCAGACTTAATAAAATCTGATTCCCCAGGAGAACGTCAATCTTCTGAAGATCAAGGTCAATCAGAACAGGAGTTAGAAGATTCAAAGGTAACAAATAACCAGCAGATCTCAATAGGAAATGACAAACTAAATACCAACTGGAAGCATAAATCAAGTCATCCCAAAGAGCTCATAATTGGCGATTTAAAAGAAGGAATTCGCACCAGATCCAAGGCAAAAGAAGATTCAGTGCAGGAGCACTTATTTTAGAAATAGAACCAAAAGGAATAGAAGAAGCACTGTTTGACGAAAGCTGGATAGAAGCAATGCAAGAGGAACTCAGACAATTCACTATCAACAATGTCTGGGAACTAGTCACTAAACCAATAAGCTAATCTGTGATTAGAACAAAGTGAGTTTTCATAAACAAGATGGATGGAAAGGGCAAAGTAACCAGAAATAAAGCAAGGCTTGTGGCAAAAGGATACACATAGGAGGAAGGAATAGACTACGATGAGACTTATGCACCTGTAGCCAGGTTAGAAGCAATTAGACTACTACTTGCATATGCCTGTTTTCATAAATTTAAGTTATTCCAAATGGATGTCAAGAGTGCTTTTCTTAATGGATATATACAAGAAGAAGTCTACGTGGAACAACCACCAAGATTTGAAGATCCCAGAAAACCAGACTTTGTCTACAGACTGAAGAAGGCGTTGTATGGTCTGAAACAGGCACCCTGAGCTTGGTATGAGAGGCTAGGTAAGTTTTTAATAAATAGTGGTTTTGAGAAAGGAAAAGTTGACACAACATTATTTATCAAAAAGGAACAAAAAGATTTCCTACTTGTTCAAATATATGTAGATGATATAATCTTTGGATCTTCTAATGATAATATGTGCAAGAGGTTCTCAAAGTCTATATAGGAAGAATTTGAAATGAGTATGATGGGAGAATTAACCTTCTTTATGGGTCTACAAGTCAGGCAATCGAAGAAATGAACATTCATTTATCAAGAGAAATATGCCAAAGATATAATCAAGAAGTTTCGAATGGAAAACTGCAGGAAAATAGAAACTCCCATGTCAAGTTCTTCAAAGCTTGACAAAGATGAAGATGGAAAGAAAGTTGATCAAAAGCTATACATAAGCATGATTGATTCTCTTCTAGACCAGATATCTCATTCAGTGTGTGTATATGTGTTAGATTTCAATTTGATCCCAAAGAGTCACACCTTAGTGCTGTTAAACATATCATAAAATTTATTGCAACTTATCCAAAGCTAGGTCTGTGGTATCCAAAAGGAGGAGACTTTACTTTACTTGGTTATTCTAATGTTGATTTGGCTGGCTATAGAGTTGACAGGAAAAGTACTTCAAGGATATGTCAACGACTAAGACAAATGTTAGTGTCCTAGTTTTCAAGAAAGCATAATACAGTAGCTCTTTTAACAGTAGAAGCAGAGTATGTTGCTCTTGGAAGTTGCTATTCACAGATTCTGTGGATTAGGCAACAACTAAGAGACTTTGGAATAGAAAAATCCTGCACTGAAATCGGATGTGACAACACAAGTGCGATCAATCTTACCAAGAATCTGTGACATCCTGAATTTTCAGTCCTGTTTTCAATTGAATAAATCGGGTCTTTCATCGACGTGCCTATAGTGCTATTCTCAGAGCTGATCACTCGTGAGATAACTAGACTATTTGGGGAAGTCAATAAGAGATTTTAATGCAATAAACTTGGGAATCGACTACTTGACCGTGCTCATTTATAGAGATCATTACGACACAGTTAAAAATTAATTAGAGATCAGGGATAGGTCGATTCGACTAAGATGTGTGGCTAAACGTGGGTGACTCCACTAAATTGTAAAATTCTCGTCAATCGGCACTAGACTGATTTTCTGTCGTTTTGGTACCATGTGTCCGTATTTGAACCTCGAGATTTTCACGACCACCGAGAGTCGCCAACGTGTCGAAGGGGTTCATTATGGCTCGAAGAAAATTGACCACGGGTTATTTGCACTAAAAATTTCTAAAAGTTACTCGGTCGCCTAGGTCACGCTAAAATTTCGCCAGATCGAAATTAACCGCGAATTTGAATCTGATTTCAAAAATTGAAAGTTCTGTCATGTCACAAGTCATTTTAGGAACGTTGACTCATCTTCCAAAGATTTTTCTACAAATCGAGATTTTTGACGAAAAGTCGAGGTAGGATCGTTTTTGTCCTGAAAATTTCGAGGACCATTTTTTATCACGAAATTGGGATGCAAGTGGGTTCTATTGGCGAGGAAAAATGCCAATTTGATCGAGAGTACATCAGTGGAATTTATAGACGCTGAATTGAATTAATTTAAGAAGGAATTGAATCCAATTGAGCCAAATGGGTACAAAATTCGTATGCCCCCCTCACCTACAACCTTTGGACCACTTCAAGGCTTCTAGAATGAGAGATGGCTGCTAGAAATTGGCTGTGGAAGATAGCAAGAATGGTGGGGCCAAGTCAAAGGGGGACAAGAAGATAGATGAAGACCAAGTGGTCCCCTCCTTGTGCAACCGGTCCTCTTCCTCTCCCCTAGCCCGTCGACCTCCATTTCCAGAGGGAGAGAAAGCTTCAGAGACCATAAAAGAAACGGCAGCTCATCCCCTCCTCTATCCGAACCCATCCGACCGCCCAGAGCTCCACCGCGACGCCATCGTACCCCCAAGTGCTCCCCTACCCGTCGCGCGTCACCATCGTCCTAGTCGCGCCGTATTGCCCAGCTCGTCCAGCAGGTCACCAGGACGCTGTGCGTTGCCGTTGTGGTCGCCGGAGCCACCGCCTGCCTCCGCCTGGACCCGCGCCTGCCTCCGTCGCCCGTCTTAGCCCGTTTCCAACTCAACCGGCCCCGGAGTAGCCCTTCTCAGCCCAAGATCAACACTGAACAGTGTAGGTCTCATAGCCACTGTTTGGCCCGTTTTCAAGCCGTTCCCAACCCTGTTTGGCGTCCCGCTTTAGAGTTTGTCGTTCCTCGCCGCATCCCCATTATTTTGATCCAAGCGGATCGTTAATCAAGTAAGTTTAACTCACTAATCCCTGCTTAGTAAGTTAATGACGCTTAAGGGTTGATTAGTTTAGACTAAGTATGAATTAGGTGGATAGTTAGATTATATTAGCAATTTAATTAATCGTTATTGCATGTTAGGTGGTTAGAGTAGTGTAATTAAAGCCTAAACAAGCTTTAGTATTTATCTAGAGTGGTTTGGAAATTTTCAGAACCCATCTTGGCTTTTAATTATGCTTTACGGGCCTAAGTCCTATTTATTAGCATTTATTAATTATTTTCTGTAATTATTTAATTATTTATTTATTTTCCGAAAATTAGACCGGGATAGTTGGTGATCGGAATTTCGTGCTGATTGCAATGGTGTGGTTGGTTTATTTAATTGAGTACCAGATTGCGCAAATTGAGTGTGAATTGTGATTTTGGGTATTCATCCCAAAGTTTAATAAATTTCGGTAATTAATTAGAAAATTACCAGGCGTCGGTTTACAACGCCAAAAATATTTTCAGACACTGTATAAATAGTGAGATTTTATGAAGTAAAGATATTATACTTTTGGCTGAGGCCTACCCTGTACCCACACGCGGGTATTTTTATCGGGTATTTATAACTCAAAGAAAATAGGCCAAGATGTTATTTAAATTGAGGAAATTAAGTGTGAAACACAAAGTCTTTTGGCTGTGAGTGAATAATCGTGTGATGGTTTGTAGTCATAGTAAGATGACTATCGATAGATGAGGTGACACTTGTTGTACCTATCGATATGGGTTGGGTTAAGAAGACCGCCGAATTTCTAGTAGGCCATGCTCATTGAAACGTGATTATCGCCGAAGTAGGTTGTGCCCATCGGGCCATGATTACCACTTAACCTAGGTTGTGCCCGTTGGGCCGTGATTTACCACCAAACTTGGAACTGGTTGTGCCCATTGGGCTGTGATTACTGCCTAACATAGGATGTGCCCATTAGGCCGTGATTTAACCTAGTTACTCCAGGAGACCGCCGAACCTGGAATAGGCTATGCCGTGAGTGGCTGTGATTAATATTTGGATCAAGTGATTGATTGTGATTTAAAGTGAGCAATCCTGATATGATGAACTTTATAGATAGCATTGAATGGGCCGACCGAGAGCAGGTCGTGATGACATGGAATCGACTGAGTCGATTGATCGATGACTCGATCTGGTTTGATGCTTTGATGTGTTGAATTGATTAGCTGAATATGCAAATTGTACTGACTTGTAGGAAAGAACTAAAGCAAAGGTAAGTCCTCTGACTATTGCTTGTGCTTAGGCAGCCCTTGGGGCGTATTTTCTTCCTAGTCGGGGCTTAGGGGGTTGAACTTACTGAGACACCGTCTCACCCCGTTGTGGGATAACCATTTCAGGTCCCTAGATGGTGGTCGTGGAGGACTAGAAGCCTTGGAGTCTGGAAAGGTGGAGAAACCAAAATCGACGAACGTGTCTAACTAATGGGTCATAGGACAGTTCCCTTTTTGCTGAGTCAATATTTTTGTAAACAGCCTGGTATTGTATATAAACATGTTTGTTTATAAAAGGCTTGTTTTGGTTGTGAATTATGGCCCTACTTTCCTATCCCATCTTGTTGTTGTCTAGTGATTATATATTTGCTTCCGCATGCACATTTAAAATGAAAGGGTCGGCGATGCGTCCTGGGACGTCGCTATTTAATCGACCGCAGAGAGATGGGCACGTGCTCGAAGGATCGAGGCATGACATCCCCGTTCAAGTGGTATCAAAGCATGGTTAGTGGTTGGAGTGATAAGGTGTGATGGTTTATGGGATAGTTAGTAGGATTGGCCTTTATTTCATGCTGGTGCATGTCTGTGATAGCTGTTTGGTAGAATTGTTTATTTGTGTGGATCGCTCAGTTCTAATTCATTGTGGAATTGGAAAGCAGGTTTCCTTAAGGACCCTACGAGATGAGTGATTGGGAGCAGAGGACTCTTAAGAAGCGTACCATCGGTCCCGTTACTCGGGGTAGGACGCCGACGAGGGTCAGTACCCGAGGAGGCCGTGGTAGAGCGCAGGCTGAGGCCAGCGCTAGTGGAGTAGTACCGCCTCGGGTTGGTTACTGGGGTAGCAGCCCCTAGTGATCCCAGGTTCAAGGGGATCATGCGAGCGCTTGAAGCCATGAGAGATTTGATAGGGCAGCAGGCCCAAAACTAAGCCACTACCGCTCAAGCTGCCGCTACTGCTACCGTTGCCGCCGCTGCTGAGGCCACACCCGTTGCTGCACCTACCAAAGTTCCAGCTGGGAACATAGTTGTGGAGAGGGAAAGACCAATCCATAAGTTAATGGAGCAATTCCTAAAGCTCAACCCGCTGAGGTTCACTGGTACCGGAGATCCAGAGACTGCATCTCTTTAGATTCAGGATTTAGATAAGACATTTGCATTTCTGAGGTGCAATGAAGAAGAGAAAGTTGTCATGGCAGTATATCAACTGCAGGGTAACGCAAATACCTGGTGGAGGGCCACCAGAGATACAGTATTCCCGATTGGAGTAGTCTCGCTGTGGGACGCGTTCCTCAGAGCTTTCAATGACAAATACTTTTCGGGAAGTGCCCGAGAGGAGAAAATGGAAGAATTTCAGTGTCTCTGCCAAAGGACGATGATTGTTGACCAGTATGAGGTCAAATTTGTGGAGCTTTCCCAGTATGCTCCAAGGTTGATAGAAGATCCAAAAGAAAAAGCTCGAAGGTTCAGGAATAGCCTTCGGCTAAAGCTGAAACAACCGCTAGGACCGTTGGATCTGAAGGACTACTGTGAGGTTTACAATCGAGCTCAGATGATCAAGAGAAGCCTGAATGAGCAAGCCGCCTTGTTTGGATCGAGGTTTAATTTAAGTCGAGATAGGAATTGGTATGGGAAGAAACCCATGACCGGAGGAAGATTTCACATCCCAACCAATAGAAAAGGTGGAGTTGGCAAGGCAGGGCCAAGCTAGAATGGGGTGTGTCGCTTGTGTGAAAGGCGACACGAATCAGCCCCATGCCGATCTAGGCTAAGCACTTGTTTTGAGTGTGGCCAGCTGGGTCACATAACCAGGAATTGTCCCAGAAGACAGAGGAGACCACAATAGTTATCGTCGCCGCCACCGTTGGGACAGATCAGAGGTTTTACGCTGCAGAACGCACCGCAAGGTGGACAAAACAGACCCCCAGCTTAGGGAATAGTGTACACCATCACCAAAGGTCAGGCTAAGGACACGCCTGACGTGATTACAGGTACGGTTTCGCTGAACGACCATGCTGCTTATGCTTTATTCGACCCTTTGCGTGGCTCATTCTTTTATCGCTAAGCAATATGTTAATTTGATAGAATTAAGTCCTGAGTTGTTGGAGTCAGTGGTTAGCATATCTACACTGTTAAAGGATAAGGTGTTGTCTGCATTGGGTTGTTTTGGTTGCAAGTTAGCGATTGGTGAGTGAGATGGGAGGATAGATTTGTTAGTCCTAGCCATGTATGACTTTGATTTGATAATTGGCATGGAGTGGCTCACCAAGCAACGAGCTAAGATGGATTGTCATCATAAAGCAATTCAGTTTGACCCGTTAGACGATGAAAGTTTCGAGTTTGTTGGGAGTCGAGGAGGACCCTCGATTACTGTGATCTCGTCGCTTAAGGCAACTCGTTTGTTAAGCAAGAGTTGCCAAGGTTACTTGGCAACTGTCGTGGATATGATAGTTGAGGAGCTAAAAGTCGAAAATATTTCAGTGGTGCAAGAATTCCTAGATGTTTTCCTAAAGGAATTGCCAAGACTACCGCCAGAGAGAGAGATAGAGTTCGTGATTGAGTTGGCACTCGGGACAGAGCCAATCTCTAAGGCTCCTTACCAGATGGCTTTGTCTAAATTGAATGAACTGAAAGTGCATATGCAAGAGTTGTTAGACAAGGGATTCATCCGTTCCAGTGCATCACCTTGGGGAGCACCAATTCTATTCGTGAAGAAAAAGGATGGTTCGTTGCGCTCATGCATCGACTATTGTCAACTCAATCAGGTGACGATCAAGAACAAGTATCCACTCCCGAGGATCGATGACTTGTTTTATCAATTACAAGGAGCGTCGATATTTTCGAAAATCGACTTGAGGACAGGGTACCATCAGCTGAGGATCAGAAAAGAGGATATACCGAAGTCAGCATTTCGTACTCGGTACGACCATTATGAGTTCATGGTAATGCCATTCGGGTTGACGAATGCTCCAGCTGCTTTTATGGATTTGATGAACCGAGTATTTAAGGCATATCTGGATCGATTTGTGATAGTGTTCATCGATGATATTCTGGTATATTCGAGGAGTGCTGAGGAACACGAGAGTCATCTAAGATTGGTACTTCAGACCCTGAGGATTCATTAGTTGTACGCCAAGTTCAGCAAATGCGAGTTCTGGTTAACTTGTGTTGTATTCTTAGGTCATGTGATTTCAGGTGAAGGAATCTCCGTGGACCCGTCCAAGATTGAAGCAGTGATCAACTAGCCGAGACTGACTACCATGACAAAGATCATAAGTTTTCTAGGTTTGGCGGGTTATCACAGACGGTTCGTAGAAGGATTTTCAGCCTTAGCATCGCCGATGACTCATCTACTGAAGAAAGAGAAAAAGTTTGTGTGGACAGATAAGTGCGAATGTAGTTTTCAAGAGCTTAAGTAGAAGCTAACTACCGCACCTGTGCTGACCATTCCATCTGATCCTAGAGGATACGAGATCTACAGTGATGTGTCGTTCAGAGGACTGGGTTGCGTGCTAATGCAACATGGTAAGGTTGTTGCATACGCCTCCTGTCAGTTGAGACCTCATGAATAGAATTACCCGACGCATGACTTGGAACTCGCAGCAATAATTTTCGCTCTGAAGATTTGGAGAGATTACTTGTGTGGAGAAAGATTCCAGATCTTCACGGACCATCAAAGTCTCAAGTATCCATTCTCTCATAAGGAGTTGAATATGAGACAGCATGGCTGGATGGAACTCTTGAAGGATTACGACTGTGATATCTTATATCACCCTGCGAAGGCGAATAAGGTCACCGATGCTTTGAGTCGGAAGTCTTCAGTCGCACATATGTTGGTGAAGGAGTGGAATTTACTTGAGAGAGCGCAAGATTCGGTGTTCAAATTTAAGACAGGCCACCTTTCGCATCTCATGGCCACCCTCAAAATTGAGCCGGATGTTCAAGTTAGAATCAAAGCACTTCAGCCAACAAACCCAGATGTTCAGAAGATTTTGCAAGAGGATACCGATAAGAGGAAGGTTGACTTTCAAATTTCTGAGGATGGAACACTAAGGTTCCGAGGAAGATTGTGTGTACCTGACAATGCAAAGCTTAGAGAGGAGATCTTATCGGAGGCTCATCATAGCAGTTACAGCATTCATCCTGATAGTACGAAGATGTATCAGAATCTGCGTCAACACTATTGGTGGTCTAGTATGAAGGCAGACATTGCCAAGCATGTCGCCAAGTGTTTGACGTGTCAACAAGTGAAGGCACAGCAATGTAAGCTAGGAGGACTTCCGCAACCTCTCGAAATCCTAGAATGGAAATGGGAGCATATCACAATGGATTTCATGACAGGTTTACCGAAGAGTTAGAGGGGTAATGGCTCTATTTGGGTAGTGGTCGACAGATTGACAAAGTCAGCTCACTTCATCACGATTCGAAAGGATCTTAACTGGGATAAGCACGCCGAGTTGTATGTGCGCCAGATAGTTCGACTGCATGGAGTGCCAGTGATAATAACTTCAGACCGAGACCCAAGGTTCACAGGTGCTTTTTGGAAGAGTTTACAAGCTGCTTTAAGTATGAAGCTGCAATACAGTATGGCATATCATCCTCAAATGGATGGCCAGTCTGAGAGGACGATTCCGACCCTCGAAGACATGCTGCGAGCTTGCGTGTTGGATTTCAAGGGAAGTTGGGAGGAACAACTTCATATTATCGATTTCGCCTACAATAACAGTTATCAACAGAGCATTCAGATGGCTCCTTTCGAAGCGTTGTATGGCAAAGCGTGCAGAATGTTAGTTTGTTGGGATGAAATCGGGGAAAGAAAGATCACAGGCCCAGAGTTGGTTCAGGAGTCAGTGGATGCCGTCACAGTTATCAGAAGCAGATTAAAAGCCGCTCAGAGCCGTCAGAAAAGCTATGCAGATAAGCGTTGAAGGCTTTTGGAATTCCAAGTTGGTGATCACGTTTTTCTGAAAGTGTCACCAATGAAGGGAACTTCGTCCTTTGGCAAGAAAGGAAAACTAAGTCCGAGGTACGTAGGTTCATTTGAGATTCTTGAGAAAATCGAGACCCTGGCGTATCGTCTTGCATTGCCACCGAGACTGGCGTAAGTACATGACATATTTCACGTGTCGATGTTGAGGAAGTATGAGCCTGACTCGACCCATATGCTTAATTTTGAGGAATTAGGTGTGGACGACTAAGTGTCGTACATGGAAAGCCTGGTTTAGATAGTGGATCGAAAGGAATAGATTCTGCATACAAAGACCATCCCGTAGGTCAAAGTGGTCTAGCAACACCACAGAAATGAAAGAGCAACCTGGGAAAGTGAAAAGTCGATGAGATGTTTGTACCCCCACCTCTCTAGTCGATAAAATTTTGCGATTTCTCAAGACGAGTCACTGACCCTTGTCTTTTTATTGCACATGCGAAAGCGAATAATAAATCCCCTAACAGTAACCATCTTGGGATAGAAAAGCTGGACAATAGATTCACAAACAAAACACACCTTCATATTCACACCGAGTCATATACAAAAGGTCAACAACCAAAAAGACTTTAAAAGACGGTTCTCCAAAAAAAAGTTGACCTAACTGACCTACTCCTCAGGTCCCATCAACTAGGCTCTAGGTCCACCACTCTACGGTCTTGAAAGAAATTGAGCCCACGATGGGGTGAGATATAAATCTCAGCGAGTTCACACTCTAAACCCCGATTAGGAGGGTAATATGCCAAGAGGCGTCCTAACCACACAATCATACAACCACAGAGACTTACCTCATCTCAGATCCACCCCGCAAGTCAACACAATTCATATACACAATGCATATCATCACAGCGCGTAACAATTGAAACACTTTATCCATTCAATTAATCACAAGGGTCCCGATTATAAAGCCAAACCGTTATGACACGTCCCATACCGGGTCACACAATTTTGTCTCATAATCAGGCGCGTCAAACTCCAACAAACATGCGTTCCAATTGTTAATTTCGCCCCTCTAGGGTACGGCCTACCTGAAGTTCAGCGGTCTACTGGTGTAACCAGGCATCGTCTCTTCCCCATTGAGCATGGCTACGTCTCTCAAAGACGGCTTTCCCAAAGGAATATAGGTCTAGAATCTACTGCGACCCGAAACCCAATAAGTGGGTAACCCGTATAAGGTAACGTCCATCTGACATAATTCGGGGACGGGTTCTCTTAATCAACACACAACCATTCAATTTCGGTCCAGGATACTGTGCATTGCACTCAAATGTCTTAATTAAAATAGTGATCCTGGCCTATTTTTTTCGTATTAAAATACCCGGTGAAAATAGTCGTGTGTGGGTACACTGTAAAATTGAACCCAAAAAATTCATAACCTTCTTTTTAAAATCCCACTATTTTATATAGTATATAAAACCATTTTCAGTTTTAAAACCCGACACCGGGATTTTCTGAATAAATATCGAAATTCACAAATTTTGGAATAAATTACCAAAAATCCAATCAACACTCAATTTGCACAAATTAACATCCAATTGCATAAACTGAACACACTATTGCAATTAGCACGAAATTTCGATCACCGGCTATCCCAATCTAATTTCCGGAAAATATTTAATAATTAAAAAATTATTATAATTAATTAATTAAATGAATTTAAATACTAAAAATGCTAACTCAGGCCGGAATTGCTAAATTAAATATCGAAACGGGACTAGAAAATTACCAAACCAATCTAGATAAATAATACAACCTATCTAGTCTCTAATTTAGCCATTCTAACTACCTAACATGCATAATTAACTATTTAAATTACTAATCTAATCTAACTAACCACCTAATCCCTAATTAACCTAAACTAAACACCCATTAAACTTCATTAGCCTACTAAGTAGAGTTTAGTACATAAACTCACCGGTTTAGCGTGAAAACCGGTTCACCGCAATGGCAGCGCGATAGCGGCCGAAACCCAAATTTTCGGCGGTGTCAACAGACACTTGGATTAGGCCAAAAAGGCCTTGCAACCCTCTACTCGAGCTAGTCACGGGCTCAGGCTCGAGACTAGACTGAAATACACGGGCTGGAACGCTGCGGGCTGACTTCGAGTGGGCTTGCGGGCTCGAGACTGGGCTGAATTGTGACTGAAGATGGGCTTCGGTGTGCTAGGCCGCTTCGAATAAATTCTGCAGAGAACTTGCAGTCAAATGACCGCTGAAATGGATGGTTGAAGGAACAAACACTGGGGTGAGCTGGCACGACAACAAGGGAGAGATCACGGGGCTGCTTCGGTTGAAAGGAGAGCAACGAAGATGGAAGCTGACTGGGACGTGGCTGCAGGATGAAGGAAGGAGCTGCTTCAGTCTCTGCTACTGGGTGTTGATCGAACAAGATGAAAACGCGGACATATGGCAGACCAAGCTCGCTGGTGGAGGCATGCAGACGATCAAAGATGGAAGAAGAAGTAGCTGAGGTCTTCGGTGGCAGAGGAGAGCGGACATGTGGCGTGTGGAGGCGAGAGGAAATGGAAGCAAACGCTGGCACAGAGAGAGAGAATGTAGAGAGGACTGCTTCTACCAAATGAAAACAAAAGCAACGCAGAAATAAATGAGGTCGGCGCCGAAGGAGAGAGAAGATAAGGCAGCAAGGGAGAGGGACAACGACAGGAGGGCAACTGGCTAAGCTTGCCCGAGAAGATTGAAAAAAAGGAAGAGAAATAGTCAACAAACATTAGCCATTCAATTGATTACTTGTCCCCTATTACTTTCTAGCAAAAATTCCCCCAAAATAATCCAAATTTTGATGCAAAAATTGCACCCCTTCCATGGTTTTGAATTTCACTCAAATAATCTTCAATTTCTTCACCAATTCTCCAATTTAAGGTCCAAAATTTGTTGAAGAAAAAGCCCACACAATTTCTACAAGTCCCCAACACCCAAAGGCTCGGTAAGGAGGCCAAAAATTCCTTTAATTTGGCCCATCCGAATTTCCGTTTTTTTCCGAATCGTCCTAATCAATTTTCCATAAAAAAATCTCAAGCTCGTCAAAAATTCTTCGAACGGTGAGTCGACGTTGCTAAAATGAATCGTGACATGACAGAACTTTCAATTTCTGAAATCGGGTTCAAATTCGCAGTTAATTTCAATCTGACGTGATTTAAGCGTGACCTAGTCCACTGAGTAGCTTTTAGGAATTTTTAGCGCATTTGACATGTGGTCGATTATTTTTGAGCCACAATGTACCTCTTCGACACAGTGGCGATTCTCGGTTGTCGTGAAAATCTCGAGATTTCAAATAAAGACATAGGGTACAAAAATGATAGAAAAATCGTTATAGTGCCGTTCGACGAGAATTTTGCAATTAGGTGGAATCACCCACACACTAATCACATATCTCTATCGAATCGACCTATCTCCAGACTCTGATCGATTTTTGACGGTGCCATAATGACCCTTGCAGATTAGCACGGTTAAGCAGTCGATTCCTGGTCGAATTCTCAATCTATTGCGTTAAAATCCCTTAATTGCTTCCTGAGATAGTCTAGTTATCTCATGAGTGATCAACTCAGAGAATGGCACTACAGCACGTCGATGAAAAGCCCAATTTATTTAATCGAAAATAAAAATCTGAAAGTTCAGGCTGTCACACCACCTATTTGTTTAAAGATTGTAATGCTTTAAATTTCGATGACGAAATTTTTATAAGAGGGGAAGAGTTGTGACATCCTCGATTTTCAGTCCTCTTTTCAATTGAATAAATCAGGCCTTTCATCGATGCGTCTATAGTGCTATTCTCAGAGCTGATCACTCGTGAGATAACTAGACTATCTGGGGAAGTCAATAAGAGATTTTAATGCAATAGACTTGGGAATTGATTACTCGACCGTGCTCATCTACAGAGATCATTACGACACAGTTAAAAATATATTAGAGATCAGGGATAGGTCGATTCGATTGAGATGTGTGGCTAAACGTGGGTGATTCCACTAAATTGCAAAATTCTCGTCAATCGGCACTAGACTGATTTTTCTGTCGTTTTGGTACCCTATGTCCGTATTTGAAACCTCGAGATTTTCACGACTACCGAGAGTTGCCAACGTGTCAAAGGGGTTCATTGTGGCTCGAAGAAAATCAACCACGAGTCAATTGGACTAAAAATTTCTAAAAGCTACCCGGTCGCCTAGGCCACGCTAAAATCTCGCCAGATCGAAATTAACTGCGAATTTGAATCTAATTTCAAAAATTGAAAATTTTGTCATGTCGCAAGTCATTTTAGGAATGTCGACTCATCTTCTGAAGATTTTCTGCAAACCGAGATTTTTGGCGAAAAGTTGAGGTAGGGTCGTTTTTGTCCAGAAAATTTCGAGGACCATTTTTTATCGCAGAATTGGGATGCAAGTGAGTTTTATTGGTGAAGAAAAATGCTAATTTGACCAATAGTACATCGGTGGAATTTATAGATGCCGAATTGAATTAATTTAAGAAGGAATTGAATCTAATTGAGCCAAATAGGTACAAAATTCGTATGCCCCCTTGCCCACAACCTTTGGACCACTTCAAGGCTTCTAGAAGGAGAGATGGCTGCTAGAAATTGGCTGTGGAAGACCAAGTGGTCCCCTCCTTGTGCAGCCGGTCCTCTTCTTCTCCCCTAGCCTGTCGACCTCCATTTCTAGAGGGAGAGAAAGCTTGAGAGACCAGAAAACAAATGGCAGCTCATCCCCTCCTCTGTCCGAACCCGTCCGACCGTCCAAAGCTCCACCGCGACGCTGTCGCACCCCCAAGTACTCGCCTACTCGTCGCGCGTCACTGTCGTCCTAGCCGCACCGTCTCGCCTAACTCGTGTGTCCAGCAAGTCACCAAAATGCCATGCGTCGCCATCATGGTCGCCAGAGCCACCGCCTTCCTTCGCCTGGACCCGCACCTGCCTCCGTCGCCCGTCTCAACCCATTTCCAACTCAACTGGCCCTGGAGCAGCCCTTCTCGTCCCAAGATCAACACCAAATAATGTGGGTCTCACAGCCACTGTTTGGCCCGTTTTCAAGCCGTTTCCGACCCTGTTTGGTGGTCCCGCTTTGGAGTTTGTCATTCCTCGCCGCGTCCCTGTCGTTTTGATCTGAGCGGATCGTTAATCAAGTGAGTTTAACTCACTAATTCCTGCTTAGTAAGTTAATGACGCTTAAGGGTTGATTAGTTTAGACTATGTATGAATTAGGTGGATAGTTAGATTAGATTAGCAATTTAATTAATCATTATTGCATGTTAGGTGGTTAGAGTAATGTAATTAGAGCCTAGACAAGCTCCAGTATTTATCTAGAGTGGTTCAGAAATTTTCCGAACCCAGAATCGACGAACGTGTCTGACTAATGGGTCATAGGACAGTTCCCTTTTTGCTGAGTCGATATTTTTGTAAACAACCTGGTATTGTATATAAACATGTTTGTTTATAAAAGGCTTGTTTTGGTTGTGAATTGTGGCCTTACTTTCCTATCCCATCTTGTTATTGTCTGGGGATTATATATTTGCTTCCGTGTGCGCATTTAAAATGAAAGGGTCGGTGATGCGTCTTGGGATGACAGAATCCAATTCTTCACTCAAAATTAAAGCACATCGAAATTCGCCATCACTTCATCCGGGATCATGTACATAATGGCGAGATCAATGTTCATTTCATTGATTCAAAGAACCAACTGGCAGATATCTTTACAAAACCATTAGAGAAAGGCTTATTCGAGTCCATCCGTGAAAAGCTAAATATTACTCTTCCATCTGATCAAAGTCTATGAACGTGCAGACTCAACTGATGAATACCTGGGAAACACATATGTTTGAAAGTTTTCTAGACTCAGGTAGTTTTATTTTAAATTTATGGCGCATAAGTTTCCTTCCATATTGAACAGGTATGTTTATTCGTAACTTATCACTTGTCTTTTTATTTTTGGAAATTGTATTTTCCTTGCTGATTTTTCGAAATTCATTTTCCAAAGAAAATTATTGGCTATTACATTTTTGAATTTTTTGAAAAGACATTTTCCTTTATGACGATTCAGTTTCCTTATTTCAATTTCTTTAAATCTCTAAAAGCTTTTCCTGACAATCACAATTTATTTTTCAAACCCTAACTCTCAAACCCTCGCTTCTCTTGAATCCTCTCTCAAACTCTTTGCAAATTTCTCACTCAATCCTACACAAACATGTCGTCGAAGTCCTCCAAATATGCTTCAATATCATTCCAAAGGAAATTTCTCGCATTGACAATCGCGGGCCTCGAAATGTTCCTGAAGGACCAATGCATTTTGATCTGACCGAAGAAGATTCACCTCGAAGTTCTCCTCGCCCTTCTGCAGAAGAGGAAGTTACTCAAGAAGCTACTCCAATTTCAATAAGAAGGCCTGAGGTACTTCTTAAACACTATAACTTTTTGAAGTTGGGAGGAAGCCTTATGGACTTCATAAGTAACTTTATGAAAGAAAATGGCTATGGAAATGAAACTATATTCCTACGAGCTATGGAAGATTTAGGACCGGTTAAGCCTTGTTCTGCAAAAAAGGAATTTTCGAATTTTCCTTCCGATCCTCGTTTTGGGTCGGAAAATCAGTCTGAAAACAAAGATGATGATGAAAGGATCTTTAAAAATTTCTAACCAAAGTATGGAGTTGCGGCTGAAAAAACTAGAGAAAGGACGAAACTATTTTGTTCAAAAGAGCACAAAAAAGTTTTTGCTCAGATGTTGAACAAAGGGGTTATCAACCCACGCACTGTGGATTTCGATTTTCTGGACTCTATCAAGGTTAACTTGAGGGAAAAATTTGCGAAACTTCAATTGGAGAAGTTCTGTGTAGAGACGTCGAACGCATACCCCGAATTAACGGCATACTTTTATTCAAATTTGTCTATTTTGAATCTCACTCACATTCAGTTTACTATGTGCGAAAAAGTTTTTGATGTTGATGTAAATTTGATGGCTGACATTTTGGGTGTAGAAAGAAGTGGTTTCTTGTCTATTAATGTGTCTAATGAACAGGCCACAAGGTTTTTAGTACGAGATAGAATTACTAGTGGGAGTATTACTTACTCTTGAATGTCTGCTTCCAATATCTTGTTACACAAGATAGTCATCAATTGTATTAGATCCAAGGATGCTTCCAAGACTGATGTTTCCAGATTCGAAGCAAAGATCGTGTGGACAATATGCAATGGAGTTGCTTTTTCACTTCCTCACACTATCATTTTGCACATGTACAGAACTGTCATGAAAGAAAAAGGACAATTGTCTTACTCTGCATTGATAACCAGACTTTTCAGACACTTCCAGATTCAACTTTCATCTCAGCTTCGTTCCAAAACTCTCCATGTGCAAATTGGAATAAGGATGATTTCAAAGATGCAACTGAAAGATCTCTCCGGAGCACTGGAATGTCTAAAGAAAGAATCTGCTAGCAAAATCAAGCAAGGATCTACTGCTGAGAAGAAACGCAAAGGAAAAAGTGTTGTCTCGAAGATGCCAAAGAGAAAAAGATCTATCGTTCTGCAGGATGATGAGGAGGAAGATGATTTGACAATATCTATTATTGCCTTACGTAATCTTCAAGGTTTTGTTGAGTCAGAGGAAGAAGATGAAGATGAAAGCGAGAAGGAACTCGAAGAAAAGAGTGATGATCAAGAGCCTGAAGAGAAAGAAACCGACGATGATGACTCAGATGGAGATGCTAGTGTAAACCTATAACAGGTTGAGACTAACAAAGAAGGAGAAGACACCAGGGATGTTGATACCCCATAAATTATGGAACTTGACACTAATAAGCAAACTCATGCTGGGAAAGAAAAGGTTCAAGATGAAGAAGTTACCTCTCAGCCTGAAGGCACCAAAATAGGGGGAGTAAGTGAGAAAACTCCTATTGTTGAACCTACTGCTATTGATGGAATCAGTCGATCCCCTCTAGATGTTGAACATGTATTCACATCTCATTTTCCTGAAGTATCACGTGAAGGTCTTGATAAAGCAACTACAACTCAGGGGGAGCAACAAACTACACACGTTCAGGTTGATGTTCCTTCACTTCTGGATACTCCACAGGTACAATTTGTTGAAGCTAGTGCCCAAACAGAACCGGACGCCAATTATCCTCGGATAGTGGAACTCCTCTTGGAGATTAAGGCACAGCAATATGCTATGGAGTTTGAAATTCAGAAGTTACATGCTACTCTCGGTTCTACCTCTGAATTCCTTACAGGCAAGGTACAATCTCTTGACACTCAGATTCAAACTCTGAACCAACAGGCTTCAAAAACAATGGCAACAGGTGGAGGCTGTTTATCATTAGTGCTAGGATAAGCTTGAGGAGACTATGCAGTCCTTGGAGGATTTCCGACTTGTTCGTGTTCCTAGAAAACCCTGATCATTTTTCAAACTGACCTCCTTTTACAACTCATTGACTTTATCTTTTTGCTGCGGACAAAAAGGGGGAGAGTTTATGCAGATTTAAATTTGAATCGTTTGTGGTGTTATTTTTGTGGGTGTGTTTCTTGAACAAACTTGTGGTGTTTGTGTGACATCCTGATTTTCAGATTTTGTTTTCGATTGAATAAGTTGGGCTTTTCATCGATGCACTTATAGTTCTTTTCTCTGAGTTGGCCACTCACGAGATAACTAGCCTATCAGGTGAAGCCGTTAAGGAATATAAACACAATAGACTTGAGAATTCAACTAGGAATCGACTGCTTGACCGTGCTAATTTACAAGGGTCATTACGGCACAGTTAAAAATTAATTAGAGACCGGAGATAGATCAATTCGACAGAGCCATGTGATTAAGTGTGAGTGATTCCACCTAATTGCAAAATTCTTGTCAATCGGCACTAGACCGATCTTTTTGTCGTTTTGGTATCTTGTGTCCGTATTTGAAACCTCAAGATTCTCACGACAACCGAGAGTCGCCAATGTGTCGAAGATGTACGATGTGGCTCGAAAATAATCGACCATGGGTCAAATGCGTAAAAATTCTTAAAAGCTACCCGGTAGGTTAGGTCACGCTAAAATCTCGTCCGGTTGAAATTAACTGCGAAATTGAACCCGATTTCAGAAATTGAAAGTTCTGTCATGTCACAATTTATTTTAGGAACATCGACTCATCCTTCGAATATTTTTTCGGCAAACTAGGATTTTCGGCGAAAAATCAAAGTAGGGCTATTTTGGACCAGAAAAATTAGTGGACCTTTTTTTAGCGCACCGTTGGCCGTCAAGTTGGTTCAATTGGCAAGGAAAAATGTTAATTTGATGAGGGCACCTTAGTTGATTTTATGGAGGCCAAGTTGTACTCCATTGGAGTTGAAATTTCATCAATTTGGATGAAAATGGTCCAAAATTCGTAGGACCAAGGGGCAGCCACTTTTGGACCACTTGGATGGCTTGCTAAGGAAGCCTTGGTGCTGAAAATTGGCTGTGGATGACAGCCTTGGCTGGTGGGGACATGCAATGAGCACAAGGAGATATTTGTGTGGACTTTTAGGGCAATTGGGACTCTCCAAGCTTTAGCTGGCTTCTTTTTCTTCCCTCAGCTCACTTTATCCATTGTTGAGTGTCTTGAGAGCTCAAAGTTGCAGAGAAAACCAGCCAAGAGCCAGCAGTAACCACCAGAGCCCCCTCGCCGCCCGTTCGCCCGTCGCGAGCCCGCACAGCGCCCGCAAGACGTCCTTCTGTCCTGCTCGCATCCCGCTCATCCATCGTCCTCCCACGTGCCCTGGCCACCGTCGAGCTCACCCTGGTCACCATACAGCCGCTTGAGCCGACTCTGCCGCCGTCCAGCAACCGCCATCGCCCCGCAGCAACCGCCCACCGCCCGTGTGGCTGTTCCAGCCCGTCCAAGCCCCATGCCAGCCTTCTCAACCCAAAAAGCAAAAGCCGAAGGCCAGCAAGGATTCTTGGTCTTCGAGGCCCGTTTTTAGGCCCGTTCGGTCCCCACTTAGTGTTGTCGCAGGCTTGGTTGTCGCTCGCCTCCGCGTCGTCGTCGCCGTGAACTCACCGAATCGCAAAACCGATTAATTTACTTGTTAAACTCTGCTTAGGGAGTTAATGATACTTAAGGAGTGATTAGTTTAAGCTAACTAGGGATTGGGTGGTCAGTTAGTGTCACACCCCAAACCTCGAGCGCACGCACATCCCTCGGTGGTCGATAAAACTTGCGATGTTCTCAGGATGCGTCGCCGACCCAATCGATTATGCACATGTGGAAGCGAATTAACTAATCCCCTGACAGCAACAGACATGGGATAGAAAAGCAGGACAACCAATTTCAAATTAAACACACTTTTATAAACAATCTGGTTTACACACAGAGGCCAACTCTAAGATCTATGTATAGAAGGTCTATCTCCAAACAGAACTATTGAGCCACCCATGCTCCTGACCCTTCCACCTCAAGCTCCGAGTTCTTCACACTAAGGACCTGAAAATGGTAACCCACGACGGGTTAAGACATAAATTTCAACGAGTTCACGCCCTAAACCCCAATTAGGAAGATAATACACTTAGAGGCAGCCTACACACACAACCAATGAGACTCACCTCGCCTCAGTTCCTTCCTGTACGTCTATACAGTTCGTAAAACATATGCATATAATCAACACACTCATCAATTGGAGCATCTCACTATCAAACCAATCAAACATAGGAGTCTCGATTATACGGCCAAACCGTTATGACACGTCTCATACCGTGCCACATAATTCGTCCCATAATCAAGCACGGGTAACTCATATCAGTGGTTCAATCCACACCTGATATTTACTCTCAATATTCAAACTCAATATCAGACTCAATAAACAAACTCAAGGCACTAAAGGTGACCCCCACGAAGTCTTGCTATCGTGTAGTACTTAGCTCTTGACAACAAATAGCAATAGTACAAGGCACTAGAGGTGACACGCAAAGTTTCGCAATCGTGTAGTTCTTAGCCCTTGACAACAAAAAGCAATAATATAAGGCATTAGAGGTGACTCACACGAAGTCTCGTCCTCGTGTGGTACTTAGCGATAGTATTAAGCTCGAGAGGTAGTTCCCATGCTACTCAAATCGTCATGTAACACTTAGCCCTTGATTACAATAAGCAATAGTATAAGGCACTAGAGGTAACTCACACGTAGTCTTGCTATCGTGTAGCACTTAGTCCTTGATTACAATAAGTAATAGTATAAGGCACTGGAGGTAACTCACACGTAGTCTTGCTATCGTGTAGCTCTTAGTCCTTTACCTGCTCACAACCTATTCACATATAAGCAATTATAAAAGGCTCTAGAGGTGACCCACACAAAGTCTCGTCCTCATGTAGTACTTAGTCATTTACTTGCTCACAACACATCGGGTTCCCTCAACACAACACATGTCACCTCAACGTTCAAAAGTCACCTTGCCCTGACTATAAACCATCACATGATCATCAAGCATAAGCTCTAGGCATGTCACAAACCAGCCATATCATCAAATATGCACAAACCAGCAAGCATTGCACCAATAACACTACAAAATCATAACCGGCCCTAACCTGCAGAAAAGGCCCACTCGCGCGTCTCCGAGTTTAAATCCAGAAACCTAATCAAACAAGTTCGAAAATTTCCCAAATTTGAATATGTTGTAAAGGACACATAAACGAACATTTTTTTATGTGAACACATTAACCCAGATCCTTCTAGATTAAGCCCAGTAAATCGCTCAATCCAGTACAAAAACTGGGTTCGTTTCCAAAAAGTCTATTTTCCGAAATCAGTTTGGTTCGAGGTCCAAAACTTGTCCATTTGATCTAAAATTTGACTATGTTAAACTACAAGAGGTGACTGTTACGACCTAATTTTCGGGTGCGCCACCTAAGTTTAGGCTAATGGACTACTAAGCCTTTAAACTTAGCTCGGGCTCTCCCAAGCCCATACCAATTCGCGACTTAAGGTTAAGTCATTTAGCATGCAAAAGATTATTAACTAGGAGTCGCCACTAATCGGTTTACGGTAGGTCGATTAGACACCTAAGTAAAATAATTAGAGAATTACTTTACTCCTACGAACTAGAGACTATGGGTACGGGGATTTGGTTACACTAGATTTCTCTAATGCCCTTTTGGTACCATTCTTTTTATTTTTCAAAAATATTTTTTTGCAGACAGCTTGGATTTATTTTAATCTAAATTACTATCATGTCAAAAGATGATCACACGGGTACTCAACCAATATTAAACATCCAAATAAGTAAATAAATAAATCGCATCACACAAAGCAAGCAATCACTTTTTTTGGAATTTTTCATGAAATTAGAATTTTTTAATTAACATGCATCTTAACTATATGACCTAACTTTACTAATAAAAAAATTCTAATTAAATGATCCTATTATGCAAACTAGTTAACATGCACTTAGTATTTTTGTATTTTTTTATTGAAATTTAGAATTAATAAAAACCCTAATTAAACTATCTAAAAAGGGATAATTTTCTAATTTATTCTAGGGATTAATTTGACTTAAACCCTATCATATCTTAGAAATCTATTTTTTGAAAAATGAGATAATTAAAATGTGCGAACATTTTATTAAAAAATTAATTTAGGTCAACCCTAACTTATTTCTAAAAATGCAACCCTAAAAATGTAATCCTAAGAAAATCCTAATTTATTAACCTACATGTCTGATTTACTAAACCTATATGCTCATGCAGAATTTTGATTTTTTGATTTTCTGATTTTTTTAGTTTTTTTTAAAAGATAAGTAATTATTAAATAAATATTAAATCTAAGCTATCAACAAAATAAATGATTAAAATAATCGAAAAAATAACATATTGTCTCACAGTCAAATTAACGATTATTCTAACCATAAACATCACGACAAAAGTTCAAAATAATTAAAAATCTGATCCGAAGTCTTACGGATCAAATTAATAATTATAATGATTTAACAATTAAAATTCTACCAAAATGCCCAAAAATTAATGTAACTAAAAAAATGATCCGACGTCTTACGAATCAAATTAATAATTACAATAATTTTGACAAAATCCTGCGATAATGTTAGAATATGCATAAAATGAAAATCACATTTCTGTACAATAATATTGAAAATAAAAAATAAACTAAAATAGCATGAAACAAATAAAAAAACAAATAACAAAAGCCACCTAAAGGGGGACTTGGAAAGAGGGAGCAACGGTGCCGATCGGTGAGGGGTGGAGCACGGCGAAGGGCAGGCGGGAAGCGCGGCGGCGTCGAGCTCCGGCAGCGGTGAAGCGGACGAGTGGAGGTGGTGCAATGGCACGGCTTCGGCGAGGGCAGGGGCGCGGTCGTCAGGTGCGGAGGAGTCGGGTGCTGCTGCGTCGGCACCAGAGGAGGAAAATGGCAAGCAGGCTGCTACTCGGCAGAGCTCGAAGCTTCGATGAGGAATAACGGCAGCAAGCAATTTCAGGTGCAGGCAGCGTGCAGAGGACTGATCGCGGCGAAGCGGGTGTAGTAGGAGCAGCAAGCAGCGGTGGCAGAGACGCAGGTTGACAGCGTTGCAGTGGTGACCAGCGAGGGATGGGGCAGGGTCAACAACGGAACTCAAGCGTTGGCTAGGTGGCACTCGACGGAGGAGTGGCGGCTCTTGGGGTCAGGCGGAGCGGAGCGGCGGTGGAGCAGAGGGGGCTCGTGAGGCGCCGGCGAAGCAATGGTGGTCGACAACTCGGCTGCTGGCATGGGCGATGCTAGCGCAACGCTCGCGGACGGAGGCCGCAGGGGGGCAAAGGAGACCCGTGCGCGAGGAAGACGATATGCTTCCAGCTTTTCTTTTTTTTGTTCTCTCTCTCTCTTTTTTCCTCCTATCTCCTCACACGACGTCTCTCTGCAATCCCTTTCTGCAAAAACCAAAACTCACCTTTTGTGGACTTTGACTCATGCAAAAAGGAAAAATGAAAAATAGAAAAGGACCCCCTTCGTACGAATTCTCTCCCCTATTTTTTCCTCAACGAATTTTTCTCTCGATTTTTCTTTGCTCTGAAAATTTTTCTGAATTCGCTCCCCCCTCACATCCGTACGGATCAACTTATTTTATAGTGATTTCTAGACGGCCGCTCTCCATGGCAACTTTCGAGTTTCCATCTTCTGTCGCATTAAATCACGGCTGCAAATCGGAGCATGATTTCGCAATCAGCTCAATCTTGCATCGATTCCTTCCATTTTATCAAAATCCTTGCCCTTTGTTCACCCGATCTTTAATTGCTTCTACATTTATCAAAATCTGAATATCCATCAGAATTTCAAATTTCCATGCATAATCAATCAAATCAATTTCCCCCTTTTTTTCCTTTTTTTTCATTTTATTTGTTCTAATGCTTTTTTTTTAGGGGTTAAAATTAATCCCTAATTTTTATGTAAAAAATCAATAACGAGTCGCCAAAATTTAGGTGTCAACAGTGACAAACAGGCCAAATGTTGCACCCCCAAGGACCTTCGAATTTTGTACACTTTCCCTTCCAATTCCATCAATTCCCCATCAATTCTCCCTCAATTGGATCCAATTTGATGTCCATAAATCCAACCAAGGTGCCATCATCCCAATCAACATTTTTCCTCACCAATTGAACTAACTTAGATCCCAAAAACATGACCAAAAACGGCCCTCGGATTTTCCCAGTCCAAAATACCCTTACTTTGAATTTTTCGCCGAAAATCCCGGTTTGCAAAAAAACCTTCGGAGGATGAGTCGACATTCCTAAAATGAATCGTGACATGACAGAACTTTCAATTTCTGAAATCGGGTTCAATTTCGAGGTTAATTTCAATCCGACGCCATTTTAGCGCGACCTAATCTACCGGGTAGCTTTTAGGAACTTTTAACACTTTAGACCTGTGGTCGATTATTTTCAAGCCACAAAGTGCATCTTCGACACATTGGCAACTCTCGGTCGTCGTGAAAATCTCGAGGTTTCAAATACGGGCACAGAGTATAGACATTACAGAAAAATCGGTCTAGTTCGTTTGGCGAGAATTTTGCAATTAGGTGGAATCACCAACACACTAATCACATACTTCTATCGAATCAACCTATCTCCGGTGTGACATCCTGAATTTTACAGTTCTGCTTTCAATTAAATTAATCAGGCTTTTCATCGACTCACCTATAGTGTTATTCTCAAAGCTGATCACTTGTGAGGTAACTAGACTATCTAGGGAAGTCATTAAGGGATTTTAATGCATTAAACTTGAGAATTCAACCAGGACTCGACTACTCGACCGTGTTCATCTGTAGAGATCATGACGACACAGTTAAAAATCGCTTAGAGATCAGAGATAGGTCGGTTCAACTGAGATGTGTGGCTAAACGTGGGTGATTCCACTAAATTGCAAAATTCTCGTCGATTGGCAATAGACTAATTTTTTTGTCGTTTTGGTACCCTGTGTCCGTATTTGAATCCTCGAGATTTCCACAACAACCGAGAGTCGCCAATGTGTCGAATAGGTTCATTGTGGCTTGAAGAAAATTGACCACGGATCATTTGCACTAAAAATTTCTGAAAGCTACCCGATAGCCAAGGTCACGCTAAAAACGCGCCAGAGTAAAATTAACCGTGAATTTGAATCCAATTTTAGAAATTGAAAGTTCTGTCATGTCACAAGTCATTTTAGGAACGTCGACTTAGTCTTTGAAGATTTTTCTGCAAACCGACACTTTTTAGGAAAAAGTCTTCCTATGGCCTTTTTTGTCCAAATAGTGTCAGGGACCATTTTTGATCGCACAATTCGGGAGCAAGTGGGTTGTATTGGTGAGAAAAAATGCCAAGATGATCGATAGTGGGTTGATTGAATTTTTGAGGGCCAAAATGGGATGATTCAAAGAGAGATTAAAGTCCAATTGAGAGGAAATCTTGTGAAATTCGTAGCCCCCCACCACCTATGACTTATGGACCATCTCAAGTGTTCTAGAAGAGGCCTTGGTGGCTCAATTGAGGCCTTGGAACACAGCTGGTGGTGGAGAATGGTCTTGGGGGACAAATTGAGAGAAAAAGAGACCAAGTAAGCCCCCTTGGTTCCCTCATCTCCTCCCTCTCTCCCTCAAGGCTGCCATCGACCCCTTCTCATCCCGCCTCCTTGCCATTTTCACTTCCATCAGCCAACAGAAGCCAGCAGAGAAGCTGCCAACGCTGTTTGCAGTCGCCCGTCGCCGTTCGCCGCCTTGCCTCGCACGCAGGCCGTCGCAGCTTGTCCGCACGACCCTGACGCTCCAGCCGTCCATCCCTGCTTCCAGGCCACTGTCTCATGCCTTGTTGAACTCATCCGGAGCCGTCTAGACGCCATGAGCAGCCACCGGTGCTTCCACCGCCACCGCCTGGACCAGTTCAACCCATCTCAGCCCGTCTCCACCTCAAGCGAGCCTCAACCCAACCGTTTCAGCCACCAAACAGCAGCCAAAGAAGTGGGTATTTCAGTGGCTATTTGGCCCGTTTTGAGGGCTTTCCCGACCCCGAAAGGCAAGCCCGCTTTGGAGATAGTTGAGCCTCACTGCGTCCCCATCGTTTCGAACCAAGCAGTTTGTTAATCAAGTGAGTTTAACTCACTAATCCTTGCTCAGTAGGTTAATGACGCTTAAGGGCTGATTAGTTTAGACTAAGCTAGGATTAGGTGGTTAGTTAGATTTGATTAGTGAATTTAATTAATTACCAATGCATGTTAGGTGGATAGTTAGTGCAATTAGAACCTAGACAAGCTCTAGTATTTATCTAGAGTGATTCGGAAATTTTCCAAGTCCGTCTCGGTGTTTGATTAGTTTTTACGGGCCTAAGTTGCTATTTATTGCATTTATTAATTAATTTCCGTAATTATTTAATTAATTATTTATTTTCTAGAAATTAGATCGGGATAGCCGGTGATCGGAATTTCGTGCTGATTGCAGTGGTGCGTTCCATTTATTTAATTGACTGCTGGTTTGTGAAAATTGAAGGTGATTTGTGGTTGGGGATATTTTATCCCAAAATTAATTAATTTCAGTAATTAATTAGAAAATCACCAGGCGTCAGTTTACAGAGCCAAAAATATGTTATGGGCTGTTGAAACTAGTGGGATGTTCTAAAGTGAAAATATTGTATTTTGGCTAAGGCCGACCGTGTACCCACACACGGCTATTTTTATCGGGTGTGATAAAAATGATGAATTGATTAGATAATCTGTATGGTATATTATATCAACTTACGGGCTCTGATATGTCAGCTTTGGGCGAGCGGTATACCATGGGGTCAGCTTCTAGTGAGCGTTATTAGTATACCATATCCGCTTACGGGCCTCGATATATTAGCTTTGGGTGAGTGGTATACTATATTATCAACTTTGGGCGAGCTATATGAATTATCAGCTTTGAGCGAGCTATATGAATTATCAACTTTGGGCGAGCTTTACTATCTATGTTTTCAACTTTGGGCGAGTGGTCTTGATTTGATAGGACATCATATATAGTATTGATTGAATTGACTGAGAAGTGGTCATAATGACATGTAATCGACTAAGTTGACTAATCGATAGTTCGATCTGATTTGATTGGATGGTATGGTTTGTCAGTATTTAATAATTAAACTGACTTGCAGGAAGAGACTGAGGCCAAGGTAAGTCCTCCGACCTATGTTTGTGCTTAGATAGCCCTCAGGGCGTATTTTCTTCCTAGTCGGGTCTTAGGGGGTAGAACACGCCGAGACGTCGTCTCACCCCGTTGTGGGATAACATTTCAGGTCCTTAGATGGCCGCTCCTTAGTTTTTTGGACGACCCAAGAGTGTTACAGAGCAGACATCCTATATTCCGATGAATCAGGGCCCTAGGGGTTAGGACTACGAGTTGGTAAGGTCCGTAGTCTGGGTCGATGCAGGTCTCACCCATAAGGTGCCCCATCAATACAGATCGTGGTACCGCCGGGCTCGAGATGGCCAGAGAGAGGGTCCTATTCCGGAGTCTGAGATTCCTCTGTACGCTCTGGAAGTCGCTTTTGGGAAGGGCATAGTTAATCCTCCTCAAGGCTCGATAGTAGATGCAGTAGACCCGACTCTTGCAGTACTAGAGTCCCCGATGCAATCTGCTGAAGGCTCTAGCTGGAGCGTGGAAGAAGGAGAGATCGAGGATGATGATGACCCAGAGTAGATCGGAAACCCCAACCCCTGCTTGTAGACTTTGTTTTTGAACTGGCTTGAGTAAAACCTAACTTTAATAGTTTGTATCGTACTATGTACATTATGGTGTGCAATGTATATATGTGTGGTTGTTTCAAGTTCAAAATTTATGGTCCTACTTTCCTGTCCCATTGCTTTATTGTCTGGAGATTATTTATATGCTTCCGCATGCGTATTAAAATGAATGGGTCGGCGATGCATCTTGGGACGTTGCTATTTAATCGACCGGTGAGGGATGGGCGCGAGCTCGAGGATCGGGGCGTGACATCCTGTCTCTGATCCATTTTGACGGTGCCGTAATGACCCTTGTAGATTAGCATGGTCGAGCAGTCGATTTCTGGTCGAATTCATAAGTCTATTGCGTTTAGATTCATTAACGGCTTCACCTAATAGACTAGTTATCCTGTGAGTAATCAGCTTAGGGAAAAGAAGTATAAGCGCGTCGATGAAAAGCCCAACTTATTCATTCAAAAATAGATTCTGAAAATCAGGATGTCACAGTTAGTTTAGATTAGTGATTTAATTATTTAATTATGCATGTTAGGTGGTTAGATTAGATTAATCAAGGGCTAATTAGATTGTACTATTTATCTAGATAAGTTCAAAAATTTTCTAGGCCCATTTAGGCGGTTAGATTAGCGTTTCCGTCCTAAGTTAGTATTTATTGTATTTAATTACATTTATTTAATTATTTTTGTAATTTATTTAATTATTTAATATTTTTCGAAAATTATACCGGGAAAGTCGATGACTGGAATTTCATGTTGATTGCAATGGTGTGCTTAGTTTATGCAATTAGGTGTTAATTTATGCAAATTGAGTGGTGATTATGATTTTTAGTATTTATTTCAAAATTGTGAAATTTTGAGATTTAATCAGAAAATACCTGGCGTCGGTTTTTAACGCCAAAAATGTTTTTAGGTACTATATTAAATAGTGGGATTTTTAAAAATAAATATACCATATTTTTGGCTCAAACTGATCGTGTACCCACACACGATTTTTTTATCAGGTGTTTTTAATACGAAGAAAATAGGCCAAGTTCATTATTTTAATTGAGGAATTTGTGTGCAAAGCACAATGTCCTTGGCCGAGATTGATTGATCGTATGTTGGCTAAGTGAACCCATTCCCGATGCACGTCGATATATCAGCTTGTGCGAGCAATAATCTATATCAGCTTATGCGAGCAATAATCCCTGGCTACGCCAGAAGACCGATGTGCATCGGTAGTTCATGCTTGTGCGAGCAATAACCGAATTGGAACGTGTGATTGATTGATTGATCAATTGTATTGATGGTATCGATTGAATTAAATTGATTGATTAATCGATTGTATTGATTGGATTGATTGATTGAGTATATGAATTGTACTAACATGCAGAAGGAAACTGAGGTGAGGTAAGTCCTCCATATTGTGTGCATAGATTACCTCTAGGCGTATTTCCTTCCTAATCAGGGTTTAGGGGGTGAACTTACTGAGACATTGTCTCACCCCGTCATAGGCTTAACCTTTTCAGGTCCTTAAATGGCGGCCCCTCTAGTCCGTTTTGGTTAGCCTCAGAGGGTTACCGAGCTGAGTACTGACTTCCCTGTCCCCGGGAGTCACTAGGTCTATGAACTCGTGGTGACCACCGTCTAGGTCGATGAAGGCCTACCTCAGAGGGTACCTCATCGATCCAGAGCGTGGTTTCACCACAGGCTCAATGGATATAGGGAGGGTCCCCTCCAGGGTTTTGAGATCCCCACTGTGGTAGTCAATGCCGCTCTAGGCGAGGGTGTAGTTGACCCTCCTGATGGTGCTGTGGAGGACCCGAAGCCTACGGAGGTGGAGTCCAAAGGATCGGCGAATGTGTCCGACTAGTTGGTCATAAGAAAGCTTCTTTTGAGAGCCGGTCTTTTTGTAGACTTTTGGTTATAGATCTTTTGTATATAAACCAATGTGTTTATAAAGGTGTTTTGGTTGTGAAATTGTTTCCTACTTTTCTATCCCGTGTTGTTTGCTGTCAAGGGTAATCGTTTGCTTCCACGTGTGCATTAAAATGAATAGGTCGGCGACGCGTCCTAAGACGTCACAATTTCATCGACCACCGAGGGATGTGCGTGCGCTCGAGGTTCGGGGCATGACAGTTTGTATGAACTTATGTTTGAACTTTAAATTGGTATATGTTTTGCAGAACTGATGTGTTTCTGTGGATGCAGATTACTATGTTACTTTGGGTTCTCTTTATAAATTATCATCTGCTACTAAAGTGTTGTTTTGCAGGATATAACTTCTTACTATGATTTAATCTGCATGAAAGTTTGTCACCATAAAAAAGGGAGAAATTGTTGACAAAACTCCTATTAGGTTTTGAAGTTGACAAAACTTTGCTTCTCTCATTCTTATTATAAGGGTTATTAAACTTCTGTGTTATATCGTGGAATGCTGTCAAAGTCTATTCTACATCAGAAGTCCTTCCCACTCTGACGAAGATACAGACTGAACTCAAATCAAGAACGAAGATATAATCAGACTTAGGATAATTGATCGCTCAACAAGGATTCAGTACGTGCAAGATATATTTGGTTTTCTGGCAGGGAATCTCACTTACCTTTTCTAAATATATTGATGAAATCAATTTTGGATTGGTGAATCAATTTCGAAGACAAGTTCCTTTGTGGGAAGCATCTACTTATGGAAACCTAGATTCTCTTTGTATGGGCGATCAGAATCATCGGATTTTCATCTCAATCTTCAAACGGCTACAATATCTCTTTAATTGATTCTGTCCAACGAGTTGATTGGAAGAAATTCCTCTGGAAAGTACCAACGATTAGAAAAGGCATAGAGGAGTATTTAAGGAGATCATTTGGTCCATTTGAGGGTGTGTGTGAGAATTTAAATTCCAAAGTTTGAAGCCTTACCATCTGCTTGTTCTTCATCAAAAGTATTTACAATCATATTCAAAAGAGAGAAACAAAAAGGAGTGACTTAGTGAGAGATAAAGAAACTCTTTACCGAGTGATCATACTCAAATCGCTGTAATTCTCTTTTGATTTTATAGTGAAATCCAGCCAGAAGGCTATCAACGTGGGAAAGTGGACGTAGACTTAATTACGCCGAACCACTATAATTTTTGTGTTCAATTCTCTCTTCCCTTAACTCCTTTAATTTCGTTGTTGCGATCTTTTTCTGTGGTCTGCTAAATTCCTAAATATCTTATTGATTAAATTCGTTTTTACACCTATTTACCCCCTCTCTAGGTGGTAATACTAGCACTGTTAAGGTCCACATCTTTCTCTTGGAGAAAGGAGATGAAATCCTTGAAATTTTCCTTGGTGGGCTTGTAATGGCCACTGTGAGACGAAACTGCCTACAAACAAACAGAGAACTACCATCGTTAAAAGACATTGATATGAATAATAGCCAATCCAAGAACATATTGCTATCTCTTAGCCGAAAAAATTACCTTTAGTATGCCATGTTCGACAACTAATCCCCCTACAACTGCTACAGCTTCTCCAGACAAGAAGCTGGAATGGTGAAACAAACCTTTCTTCTTTTTTCCAACATACATTGCTCTCAATGTGCTCTGGACAAAAATCCACTCCTCGTCCCCAGGTTCACTTGTGGTGTGGATCGGCTTGCCACTTTGCTTGTACAAGAGCTTCCCATCTTCGATGACAACTTCATAGGCCTTCCTTTCCATCTGTTAGGAACAAGAAAACTTTAAGTAAGACATTAACATACACAACATTAGCCAAGGACATTCACAAGTGGAGTTGGAAGCCAACCGGGCCAAGGTACTTGATACATTGTTGTTGAAGCTCTAGTCTGGGGCATTCGTTGAGAGTTACTTCTTTGCCTTCTCCTATGTCCAACCTGCAACACAAGTCAATGAAGTTCTCCTTCTGTCAGAGATCACTTGTTATGATATCAACGACATAGAAGTGTCGTGTGGTTAGATCTATTCCATTACCAATAAAAGAAGGGTTGTCTGGTCTGACTATAATGCCATTTGAGATAATACAAGTAAAGATTATGCCCGTAACGATGGCGTGGATCGATCTGTGAAATAGTTACGAGAATAAGTCAAACTGATGGAAAAAGATAGTTACTCGTCACAATTTCTTGTCATGGTGAACTTACTGCTTCGAGCCAGTGTTTCTCTACAAGTTTATGGGCCTTCTCATACTTCAACAAACCTTTTCCAAGCTGCAATATGAAATAGCTTAGTCACGTATCTAGGAAAGGCCAGAAAACACATATCAACATGTTGGAGTTCATAGATTGACCTTGGCAACTCTTGTTTTTGCTCTTGACCAATGTGAAATGGCTGTCTCATGTTTTCCGTCATCGAAGAATGATATAGAGCTATGCATGAGCTTAGCAAACTCCAAGAGCTTCCACCTATAAGTTACAAGAACAGTAATATGAGTAACTAATTACAATTGCAACCATAGACTTATAATGCATCACCATCAGCATTTAGAATGCTTACCAGCTCTGCTCAAGGTACTTGATGTATTGCCGTTGAAGCTTTGATCTGGGGCATTTCTTGAGATTTACTTCTTTGCCTTCTATATCCAACCTGCAACACAAGTCAATGAAGCTCCCCTTCTGTCAGAGGTCACTTGTTATGATATCAACGCAAGTCAATGAAGCTCCTCAACTCATGTTTATAGCATGTCATTCAAGAACACAAGGGTCAAAACCTTTGGTTAGTGGGTCTATAATCACATCATATATGGAAATATGCTTTACCGTAACGTCATCATTCTGTATCGTTTCTTTATGGTCAAAAACTTGACCTCCATATGTTTAGACCCCTCGAGACCTCTATTATTGTTGATAAACAACATTGAAGAGTTATTGTCTCAATACAACCGTATGGGTCTATTCATAAAATCGAATATGGTCACCTCCCTAATGAGGTTTCGAAGTCAAATATCCCTAGTAATAGCTAAAAGCATGTTACAAACTCCGTCTATATAGTAGAGGATGACATAGGTTTCTATTTTTCACTTTGCCATAATACTGCACCTTCTGCTAATAAAAAAATATATTTTGTTGTCGACTTCTTGTCATCCTGAAAGCTAGCAAAGTTTGCATCCCAATGCCCTATTAGTTCCAAGTCATGAACATGTTTGTAAATTAGCTTATAGTCTCTTGACCTTTTAAGTACCTCAAAAACTTCTTGGCAACAATCCAGTGATCATATCCGATATTTGACTGATATCTATTTAGAAGTCCCATCACAAAAGGAAATATCTAGTCTAGTACAAACTTGAGCATACATGATTCTTCTAAGTACATTAACATGTGGTACATCCTTCATTTGGGTTTATTCTAAATCTAAATGAGGACAATGTGGGAGATTCAATCATCAACCTTAACGACAAAAGCAACTCCCAGCTTGCAATGCTGCATCTTGAATCTTTCTAAAATATGATTAACATTTGCTCTTTGGGATAAACCTAACATATGGCGAGAATGATCCTTGTGGATCTCAATGTCAAAGACAAAAGGTAACCCACCAAGGTCTTTCAAGTCAAAATTCTTTGACAGCATTTACTTTATCTCATACAGTAATCTAATATCGCTACTTGCAAACAAGATAGGCATGGTTCAGAGAGCAAAGCATCAAGAACCATCACAAAACTATAACCAGTCCTAACCGGCAGAACGGTCCACTCGCGCGTCTCCGAGTTTAAATCCAGAAAATTAATCAAACGAGTTTGGAAAATTCTTAAATTTTATTATGTTATAAGAGACACATAAACGAACATTTTTCATGAAGACACATTAACTCAGATCCTTCTAGATTAAGCCCAGTAAATCGCTCAATCCAGTACAAAAAACTGAGTCCGTTTCCAGAAAGTCCGTTTTCCAAAATCAGTTTGGTTCGAGAACCAAAAATTGTCCGTTTGATCTTAAATTTTATTATGTTAAACTAAAAGATGTGACAAACAACTTTTGTGAAGAAACCATTTTGAAATTAGAACCCTAAGAGTTGATAAAAATTCTTAGAATCCCAAAAGGTCACAAATTCCAGCACAGTTCGAGATTCTGTTTGCAAATGACGGAGCTAAAATCTCATACTTTTAAATCTCTAAAAATCTTGAGAAAAATATATGTCATAGATAAAGATGTCTAAAAAATTTCTCAAGAATGAATCAACCTCAAATTCGCAACCCATTTCAATCTACAAAAATGGAAAATGGCGAGGGTCCAGAAACCAGATCCAGGAGCAATCCAGCAAATTGGGTTAAACCGCCTTCATTAGTGCTAATCTCACCAATTAGATTAACACTAATCCATATTAAGACTAATCTAACCATCTTAGATTAGTACTAACACATATTAAGACTAATCTCACTTAGTACTAATCCAATTAAGCTAATTAACACTAAACTAACCTCATAAGTGCAATTAACAACCTAATCAAGGATTAGAGAGTTAACTCACCAGATTAGTGAGCAAACGGGTTCACAGCGACGGCAACGCGAAGGCAATGAAGACCCGTGTCTATGACGGCTCCAAGGGAGGCCCGGAAGTTGCTGAAAAACAACCAACAAGCCCACTGCTCGAGCTGGAGGTTCAATTCTGCTTGGAGCTGCTCGGGGCTGCTGTGGGCTGAGCGGGGCTGGAACAGGCAGCTGCTGGTGGTGCTGGACGCGACTGAGGGAGCTGCTGGTCGGGACAGCAGCTGCTGGATGGACGACGAGCAGCTGGCAGCGACGGCGAAGCTGCTGGTCTCGGTTGCTGGCTGGTGCTGCTGGCTCGCTGGCTTTGAGGCGGTGGCTTCGGTGAGGTGAATTGCAGCAACAACCATGGAAGAAAGGGAGGAAAGAAGAAGAAGAAGAAGAGCTGAGGAAGAAAATTGAAGCTGCTGGTCTGCTGGTTTCTCTGGAATTGAAGATCTTCAGCTGCTAGAAAAATGGAGAAGAAGTTGAGGAAGAATGAGCTGCCTCAAGGGGGACAAAGGTCACCAAAGTCTTCACAAATATCTCTCACACTCAAGTGGCTGCCCCACCATCTTTAGCCTCATCCACAGCTACTTTCCCTCACCAATCATCTCCAAGAAGCATCAAATGGTGCTGAAATGTTGCAGCCCCCCCCCCCCCAATGGCAATGAATTTCAAGCATCCAACTTCAATTTCAATTCAATTCCCCTCCAATTGGCCTCAATTAAATGGCCAAAATGCCAAGGAAAAATGGAGAAGAAGTTGAGGAAGAATGAGAGTTACTGCCTCAAGGGGGACAAGGGCCACCAAAGTCTTCACAAATATCTCTCACACTCAAGTGGCTGCCCCACCATCTTTAGCCTCATCCACAGCCAACTTTCCCTCACCAATCATCTCCAAGAAGCTTCAAATGGAGCTGAAATGTTGCAGCCCCCCCCCCCCTCCCCATTGCAATGAATTTCAAGCATCCAACTTCAATTCAATTCCCCTCCAATTAGCCTCAATTAAATGGCCAAAATGCCAAGGAAAAATGGAGAAGAAGTTGAGGAAGAATGAGAGTTGCTGCCTCAAGGGGGACAAGGGCCACCAAAGTCTTCACAAATATCTCTCACACTCAAGTGGCTGCCCCACCATCTTTAGCCTCATCCACAGCCAACTTTCCCTCACCAATCTTCTCCAAGAAGCTTCAAATGGTGTTGAAATGTTGCAAGCCCCCCCCCCCCCCCCCCCATGGCAACGAATTTCAAGCATCCAACTTCAATTCAATTCCCCTCCAATTAGCCTCAATTAAATGGCCAAAATGCCAAGGAAAAATGGAGAAGAAGTTGAGGAAGAATGAGAGTTGCTGCCTCAAGGGGGACAAGGGCCACCAAAGTCTTCACAAATATCTCTCACACTCAAGTGGCTGCCCCACCATCTTTAGCCTCATCCATAGCCAACTTTCCCTCACCAATCTTCTCCAAGAAGCTTCAAATGGTGCTAAAATGTTGCAGCCCCCCCCCCCCATGGCAATGAATTTCAAGCATCCAACTTCAATTTCTATTCAATTCCCCTCCAATTGGCCTCAATTAAATGGCCAAAATGCCAAGGAAAAATGGAGAATAAGTTGAGGAAGAATGAGAGTTGCTGCCTCAAGGGGGACAAGGGCCACCAAAGTCTTCACAAATATCTCTCACTCAAGTGGCTGCCCCACCATCTTTAGCCTCATCCACAGCCAATTTTCCCTCACCAATCATCTCCAAGAAGCATCAAATGGTGCTAAAATGTTGCAGCCCCCCCCCATGGCAATGAATTTCAAGCATCCAACTTCAATTTCAATTCAATTCCCCTCCAATTGGCCTCAATTAAATGGCCAAAATGCCAAGGAAAAATGGAGAATAAGTTGAGGAAGAATGAGAGTTGCTACCTCAGGGGGGACAAGGGCCACCAAAGTCTTCACAAATATCTCTCACACTCAAGTGGCTGCCCCCACCATCTTTAGCCTCATCCACTGCCAACTTTCCCTCACCAATCTTCTCCAAGAAGCTTCAAATGGTGCTGAAATGTTGCAGCCCCCCCCCCCCAATGGCAATGAATTTCAAGGATCCAACTTCAATTTCTATTCAATTCCCCTCCAATTGGCCTCAATTAAATGGCCAAAATGCCAAGGAAAAATGGAGAATAAGTTGAGGAAGAATGAGAGTTGCTGCCTCAAGGGGGACAAGGGCCACCAAAGTCTTCATAAATATCTCTCACACTCAAGTGGCTGCCCCACCATCTTTAGCCTCATCCACAGCCAACTTTCCCTCACCAATCTTCTCCAAGAAGCTTCAAATGGTGCTGAAATGTTGCAGCCCCCCCCGAATGGCAATGAATTTCAAGCATCCAACTTCAATTTCAATTCAATTCCCCTCCAATTAGCCTCAATTAAATGGCCAAAATGTCAAGGAAAAATGGAGAAGAAGTTGAGGAAGAATGAGAGTTGTTGCCTCAAGGGGGACAAGGGCCACCAAAGTCTTCACAAATATCTCTCACACTCAAGTGGCTACCCCACCATCTTTAGCCTCATCCACAGCCAACTTTCCCTCACCAATCTTCTCCAAAAAGCTTCAAATTGTGCTGAAATGTTGCAGCCCCCCCCCCATGGAATTGAATTTCAAGCATCCAACTTCAATTTCTATTCAATTCCCCTCCAATTGGCCTCAATTAAATGGCTAAAATGCCAAGGAAAAATGGAGAATAAGTTGAGGAAGAATGAGAGTTGCTGCCTCAAGGGGGACAAGGGCCACCAAAGTCTTCACAAATATCTCTCACACTCAAGTGGCTGCCCCACCATCTTTAGCCTCATCCACAGCCAACTTTCCCTAACCAATCTTCTCCAAGAAGCTTCAAATAGTGCTGAAATGTTGCAGCCCCCCCCCCAATGGCAATGAATTTCAAGCATCCAACTTCAATTTCAATTCAATTCCCCTCCAATTGGCCTCAATTAAATGGCCAAAATTCCAAGGAGGAAGTCCACACCCAATTCTACAATTTTCCTTGCCAATTGGTTCAACTTGAAGGCCAAAAGTGCACCCAAAAATGGCCATCCGAATTTACCGGTCCAATAACGTCCAATTTTGATTTTTCGCCAAAAATTCTTCAAAGGATGAGTCGACGTTCCTAAAATAAATCGTGACATGATAGAACTTTCAATTTCTGAAATCAGTTTCAATTTTGTGGTTAATTTCAACCGGGTGCAATTTTAGCGTGACTTAAACTACCGGGTAGCTTTTAAGAATTTTTAGCGTATTTGACCCGTGGTCGATTATTTTCGATCCACATTGTGCATCTTTGACTCATTAGTGACTCTCGATTATCATGAAAATCTCAAGATTTCAAACATGGGCACAGGGTAAGAAACGACAGAAAAATCAGTTTAGTGCCGTTTAACAAGAATTTTGCAATTGGGTGGAATCACCCACACTTTAATTACATGCCTCTGTCAAATCGGCCTATCTCCGATCTCTATTCGATTTTAATGGTGTTGTATTGACCCTTGCATATTAGCACGGTCGAGCAGTCAATTTCTGGTCGAATTCTCAAGTCTGTCGCGTTTAGATTCTTTAACGGCTTCACCTGATAGGCTAGTTATCTCGTGAGGGGCCAACTCAGAGAAAAAGGCCATAGGCGCGTCGATGAAAAGCCCATTTCATTTAGTCGAAAGTAAGGTTGAAAATCAGGATGTCACATCTGGGACCATCATCTCTTACTCTTCCCTCTTCCTTTGCCACTTCACGATGTTAGAGAAAACTCATATTAGATTTTGAAATTGACAAAAATTTTCTATTCTTATTCTAAGGTATACCAAACTTCTAGGGAATTCTCTCAAAGTCTATTCTACATCAGAAGTCTGCCCACTTTGATGAAGATCGAAACTAAACTCAAGTGAAGATCGAAGATATAATCAGAATCAGAATTATTATTATTTCTTCAAGGATTCAGTACGAACAAGATATATGGCTTTCTGGATGGAAATATTACTTACCTTCTTTGGATATTACTATTGCAATCAATCAAGAACGGTAACATCAATTTGGAAGGCAAGTTTATTTGGAAATAATCTACTTATGGAAACCTAGATCCTAATTGTATGGGCGACCAAGATCATCGGACTTTCATCTTGATCTTCAATCGACTCAAGATCTCCTTAATTGATTCTGTCCAACGGGTTGATTGGAAGAATTCATCTGGGAAGTGCCAACGGTCACAAAGGCATGGAGGAGTATTTAAGGAGGTTTTTCAAGTCATTCAAGATAATGTGTGAAAGCTAGAATTCCAGAGTCTGAAGATTTCGAATCATTTGTTCTTCCTCATTAGTGCTCAAACGTGTATTCGAAAGAGAGAGAAACATTAAAGAGAGACTTAGTGAGAGAAATAGAAACTCTCTACTGAGAAGTCAGTGACAAATTGCTGTAATTCTCTTTCAATTCATAGTGAAAACCAGTCATAAGGCTATTAGCGTGAGAGAGTGGACGTAGGCTTAATCTAAGCCGAACCACTATAAATCTTGTGTTCATTTTCTCTTCCCTGAACTCTTTTAATTTATCCGTTGAAATATTCATCTGAGATTTGCTACATCTTATTTGAGTCTGAATTTCTATTCAAAGTCTATTGTTTAACAGACTCAGTTTGAAAGAAATTTTTCTTCTGCATTTTCTTAATAATTTGTTTTTACACCTATTCATCCCCCTCTAGGTGTTTATACTAGCCCTTTCAATTGGTATTAGAGCCTGTGTGCTTACTTTATTGAAGTGTTTTTACTTCTAAGCTAAAGATCTTCTATGGCTAGTATTTTGGCTCCAGGTTTGGTTGAAGGATAGAGCAATACTAGACCTCCTTATTTCAATGGAAAGGAATATAATGTGTGGAAGAACAAAATAAAGGCATTCCTCAGATCTAGAGATCCCATGGAGTGGAATGTTGTTGAAAAATGAATCAATATAAAAGCAACATCAGCTTCAGACAAAGGGAAAGAAGTAATTGATACTGATGAATCAACACAAGCTGAAATTACCAAGAGACAGGCTCTTGATGCAAAAGCAATTTATTCCTTATACTGTGCTTTATCTCCTGCTAAATATAACCGAATCTCCTCTTGTGAAACGGCAAAAGAAGTGTGGGACAGACTACACGTCACTTATGAGGGAACTGATCGTGTGAATGAGACAAAAATAAATATCCTACTTGGACGGTAGGAGTCATTCAGAATGAAGCCTGGAGAATCTATTTGTGATATGTTCAGTCGCTTTACAAAAATTGTGAACGGCCTAGCTTATCAAGGACAACCAATCTCTAGATCGATGAAAGTCAACAAACTGCTGCGAGGACTTTCAAAGGATTGCAATCATGTCAAGACTTCAATTAGAGAAACTCAAAGGATTATGCCTCTATCAGTTGATGACCTAATAGGCACACTTCAGTCATACGAAGTGGAGCAGATCAATGATGAGGAAGATCCAAAAGGTAAGAAATCAATTGCATTAAAGTCTAATGTTGATTCTAATATTACAGATTCAACGATGACATGGACAATGAGGAGCTAGCCCTTATGATAAGAAAATTCAGAAAACTAAACAAAAAGGGAAGAAGGCTAAATTGGAAGAAGCAAAGCATGCAGAATTTCCAAAAGAGACCAACAGAAGACGTTGAATCTAGCAAGGATATAATATGCTTCGAGTGTAAGAAAAAGGGGCATATCAGACTAAACTGTCCCTTGCTGAAAAAGAAGAAAGGGAAGTTTGAGAAATATAAGAAGGCCCTTAAAGCAGAAACCTGGAGTGACACCGAATGTGAAGAAAGCGAAGAGGAATTTGCAAACATATATCTAATGGCTCATTCAGAGTCAGACTCAGAATCAGAAACAGACACTAATTCAGATTCTGACAAAGAAATCAAGGTTAGTCACTCAAAAATTCCTGTTAAAGTCTCTATGTATATAGACGAACTGTACCTCAATCTTAAATCCTCTCTTAAAAGGATTTCCGAACTGAAAAATGAGAATTCTAAGCTTAGGCAACAGGAAGGTTCCTGGAAAGAAAAGTTTGAAAATCTAAAAAGAAGCTTTGATGATTTGAAAGAAAATTCTGATTCTCTTTCAAAAGAAAATGTCATTTTAAAAAGAGAGATTTCAGACATTTCAAAAAGATTTTCTAAAGCATCAGAAAAATTAGAGAAAATTCTTACAGCTCAAATACCCTATTTTAATAAATCTGGCTTGGGTATGAATAATGAAACTATTCCTCCAATTGATTTTCCTAAAGTAAAAGAGAGACTTAGACAAAAACCTGCAAAGGCTTTTTACAGAAATCATTTTCAAAAAATGTTTGTAAAGCCTATTAGCCAAAGTGCTCTCAAATGTTCTAAGTGTAACAGCTCAAAGCATTTTGAGAATGATTGTCCTAAAGTTTGGAGACCAGTTAAGAAGGATTGGGCAAAGACTGTTTTCAATACTAACCCTCCTAGACCCAAGAAAATCTAGGTACCAAAGAAAGTTTGAGTTTTTCTTCTGTTTGCAAGTCACTATTAAAAGAAAATTCAAATGGTATTTGGATAGTGGCCGTTCTAGACATATGACAGGAGACTCAAGCTGCTTCGTAAAGCTTGTCAGACTAAAAGCAGGAAATGTTTCTTTTGGTAGAAACAGCAAAGGGAAGATTATAAGATGCGGAACAATGAAGATTGGAAGTCTGACTATCAACAATGTTTCCCTGGTGAAAGGCTTAAACTACAATCTTCTGAGTATAAGTCAGCTTTGTGATACAAGTTTCAAAATAAACTTTCAAGAAGGTGTTTGTTCTGGAATAAATCAAGATTTCTCTCAATCCTTTACTAGGCGAAGGCATGGCAACATATACCTTCTGGACGTAAATCCAGGAAATTCACGGTGCCTTATTTCTATTCAAGATGAAGCAAGTCTCTGGCATCAAAAGCTTGGTCATGTAAATATAAAGCAGATTGCCAAAATTTCTTCTAAGAAGCTGGTTCAAGGGCTTCCTAATTTGGCTTATCAAAAGTCTGAGTTATGAACTCCCTATGTCTTAGGAAAATAGGTCAGAAATTCTTTTAAACCAGTAAATCATATTTCTACCAGTTGGGTTTTGCAGCTTCTCCATATGGATCTTTTTGGACCAACAAGAACTCAGAGCATTGGTGGAAAGAAATATTGTCTAGTAATTGTGGATGATCACTTGAGTATTCTTTTTGACAAATAAGTCTGAAACTTTTTCATATTTTTCAAAGTTTGCCAAGAAAGTTCAGAACGAGAAATGTTATACTATTTCAAGTATAAGAATAGATCATGGAGGTGAGTTTGAAAATCAGGATTTTGCAAACTTCTATGATGAATCTGGTTTTCAATATGTTTTCTCTTCTCCATATACTCCAGAACAAAATGGGGTTGTGGAAAGGAAAAACAGGTCTTTACAGGAGATGGCCAGAACTCTATTGATAGAAAGCAAAATATCTTCTCGATTTTGGGCAGAAGCAGTTTTTACTGCCTATTATATAATCAACATAGTGTTTTTAAGGTCTATCCTAGAGAAGACTCCATATGAAGTATATAAAGGGAAGAAGCCAAATGTTTCCTACTTTCACATTTTTGGTTGTAAATGCTTTATCTTGAAGAACGCAAATGATCGATCTGAAAAGTTCGAAGAGAAATCGGATGAATGAATTTTTCTTGGCTATTCTATGTCAAGCAAAGCCTATAGGGTCTTTAACAAGAAGACTCAATATGTAGAAGATGAAAGGGCTAGTATAAACACCTAAAGGGAGGGTGAATAGGTGTAGAAACAAATTATTAAGAAAATGCAGAAGAAAAATTTCTTTCAAATTGAATCTGTTGAACAACAAACTTTGAATGGAAATTCAGACTCAAATAAGATATAGCAAATCTCAGATGAATATTTCAGCGGATAAATTAAAAGAGTTCACAGAAGAGAAAATGAACACAAGATTTATAGTGGTTCGGCTTAGATTAAGCCTACGTCCACTCTCCCATGCTGATAGCCTTCTGGCTAGTTTTCACTATGAATCGAAAGAGAATTACAGCAATTTGTCACTGACTTCTCAGTAGAGAGTATCTATTTCTCTCACTAAGTCTCTCTTTGGTGTTTCTCTCTCTTTCAAATACACGTTTGAGCACTAATGAGGAAGAACAAGTGATTCGAAATCTTCAGACTCTGGAATTCTAGCTTTCACGCATTATCTTGAATGACTTGAAAAACCTCCTTAAATACTCCTTCATGCCTTTGTAACCGTTGGCACTTCCCAGATGAATTCTTCCAATCAACCCGTTGGACAGAATCAAGATCTTGAGTTGATTGAAGATCAAGAAAAAAGTCCGATGATCCTAGTCGCCCATACAATCAAGATCTAGGTTTCCATAAGTAGATTCTTTCCAAATAAACTTACCTTCCAAATTGATGTTACCGTTCTTGATTGATTGCAATACTAATATCCAAAGAAGGTAAGTAATATTTCCATCCAGAAAGCCATATATCTTGTTCGTACTGAATCCTTGAAGAAAGAATAATGATTCTGATTCTGATTACATCTTCGATCTTCACTTGAGTTCAGTCTGGATCTTCGTCAGAGTGGGCAGATTTCTGATGTAGAATAGACTTTGAGAGAATTCCCCGAAATTCTGGTATACCTCAGAATGAGAATAGAAAAGTTTTATCAACTTCAAAATCTAATAGGAGTTTTCTCCAACAATCTCCTCATTTTTTATGGTGACAAAACTTTCTGAAAGTGCTAGTATAAACACCTAGAGGGGGTGAGTAGGTGTAAAAACAAATTCTTCTTTTCTTAAAGACTTAATTCAGAACAAGGATACGAAATAGTATAAACAAACAGACAATGCTACGAATTAAGTAAAGAGATAAGGAAAGAGAATTGAAACACGGAGATTATAGTGGTTCGGCTTAGACCAAACTTACGTCCACTCTCCCACGCTAACAGCCCACCAACTGGATTTCACTATGAATCAAAAAAGATGTTACAATCTCACGTCCTCGATTCCACAGTGCAGAGACTCTACTACACTTCCTCGAGGTCTCACAAAATTTTCTCTTTTGAGTACAGATGTATGCTCAACAAATGAATTAGCAAAGAGTAAGGAACTTCAGACTTTGGAATTTTTCTATCTCGCACACACTCGAACAACTAGAGCATCTTCCTTTATACTCCTCCATACCTACATAACCGTTGGCACCTTCCAAAGGAGTTCGTCCAATCTACCCGTTGGACCAAATCAATTAAGGAGATCTCACGTTATTTAAGGAATATGAAGATAGCCCACTAATCATGTTCGTCCATACAATCAGGATCTAGGTTTCCATAAGTAGAACCTTCCAAGTATACTTCGCCAATCCACAGATCTGTCTTACTCAATTTACTTGTCACACGAATAATAGATCTTTATATGCCTCCTCCAACCATGAGATAATCTTTGACCAATCGAATCAAATCCTTAAGGATAACCTCGTATCTGGATAAGACTACTTCGACGATCTAGAAACTGCCAACGAGGGCAGACTTTAAATCTTGAGTCTGGCAATCTTCAGTCTGGAAGTCTTCAGACTTTGATAGATGAGTCTGGAAGTCTTTAGACTAGGAAACGTTTTGTCAACTTCAAAATACCGAAGGAAGATTTCACCAACAATCTCCCCCTTTTTGATGGTGACAAAACTTTCCTGCAAATTTAGACATTATGACCTGCAACACTTAAGCAAACCAAGATTTTCTTAAACAAATATTATTAAAGATTAGAAAAAGATAGAAGCAAATCTGCAACCACAGAAAACATGTTGGTCCTCCAATCTCACAACTATCTTTAGCATAATCAATAATAGCTTAAGTTACTTAACAAGTCTCAGTAATCCAAATTAGTCCAAAAACAGAAAAACACACCAAACAAGATAAAGTCCAAAAAAAAATCTGCATAAACATCTCCCCCTTTTTGTCAACAGCAAAAAGTGGAGACCGATAAAAAAGAGATAGATTGAAAAGATCAAGAGTTAAGGTTAGATTGAAAAGATCAAAAGTTAAGGTTGCTTGGGTAAGCGAACAAGCTCGTATTCTCCCATTAAGTGTACTGTCTTTTCAAGCTTGTCAAAACTTTGCTTCGGCGCCTGAAATTCTTCACCCTGCACATTAGACTGAACTTGATTCTTCAAGGAATTTATCTATTCATGAAGAGACACTGAAGTGGCCTTAACTACGTTCTTGAGATCCAGCATCTCAAAACTCATAGCATATTGCTGATTCCGCACATCCAAAAGAATTTCCAGCAGTCTTGAAAAGTCTGCTGTTTAAGCAGTTTTATCACTTGGACCAGCAGAATGAAACTCAGGGAAATTTAGAAAAGATGGAGTCTCAGTGGAAGGTCTATCTTCTGGAAAATGTGAGGCATACACTTCTTCTAGATCTGCTGCAGAACGACTCACATCACTAGCAAGAAGAGGTGAAGAAGTACCTTTTTATCCATCAGCTCCCCCTGTTTTGATGCCCTCGGGTGGAGAAGGTAAAGCTTCATCAGCCTCAAAGTGATGCACTCCATCAGATTCTTCTCCTCTTATCTCAGAATGACTAGACAGAGAGATAGCCAAGGTTGGCTCGAAGGAGTCTGTTGCACCCTGATCTCCCTCTTTCTCTGTTTCTTCTTCCCTTTCTTCCACTTCTTCTTCAGCTTCTTCTACTTCCTCCTCTTCTTCTTCTTCCTCTTCTTCTTCCTCTGCTTCTTCATCCTCTACTTCTTCTTGTGCTTCTGATTCTTCTCTCTCTCTTCCTTCCTCTGACTCTTCTCTTCTCTCACGAAAGCTGACAAAGGTCTTTAGATTTTTCAAGGCAAATATAATAAGCTCATCCTCGTCTTCTTCATCTTCCAGAATGAGAGCTCTTTTCTTCTTTACAGGAGCAACCATGGGCTCCTTGCCTTTTCTTTTAGCCGCAGCAGAGTCTTACTTTGCCTTGAGAGGAGATTTCTCCTTCATTCGCTCCAGCGCTTTGTTCAACTCCTTTAAGCGCATCTTTGTCACCATTTTGAACCCAATTACCATCAGAGTGATGGCTTTCAAACTCAATGGTGCAGAGATATGAATTTTGAAGTGCCTAAAAAATTGAGTGATAAAAGCAGAATAAGGAAGCTATCCCTTATCCTTCGTCACAGTTCGATACATATGGAACAGAATGGTGTGAGGCAGAGAGAACTTAAAACCAGTATTGATTGCACACATCAATTTGGCTTCAGATCGAGAAACATCTATCTTGGATGTCGATTTAGGACGAATGCAATTAATCACAATTTTGTGCAGCAGAATGTTCGTGGCACTCATCCTTGTATAAGAAAGTTTTCCTTTAACATCTCTGTCTCTCACCAAAGACAGAATAGCATGAGCAATGGACACACTAATCGGCTAGAAACTCGTTCTTTCCACCCCGATTATGTCAGCCAAAATGTCTGTGGTCACCAAAAATTCCCTGTCCTTCACAGTGAAGACAAAACTTTGTGCATCCATGAAAGATAGGTTCGAATAAAAGTAAGCAGTAAGCTCTGGGAATGCAGGAGAGGATTCAGAACAGAATTGTTCCAATTGCAATAAAGCAAACTTTTCCCTCAAATTAACTTTTATCAAATCCAGGAAATCAAAATCAACAGTTCTAGGGTTCATCACCCCTCTCTTCAAAAGACTTGCATAAACTTTTTTATGATTTTTGGATCTAAAAAGGTTCGAACCATCAATGATGTTTACAACCACCCCAGATCTAGTTGAAAGTGAGAAAACAACCTCTCATCATCATCCAGAGATTGCGGTTGATTCGCAGTACCATATTGTGGGTCACTTGGAATATTCTTAAACGCTTTCTCAGCCAATCCTTTCTCCACAACTCCTAACCTCTCCAACTCTCTCAAAAACAGCGTTTCATTCTTGAACCCTCTATCTTTTAAGAACTCATCAATCAAAGACAATGGCGTTCCTCCTTTCTTCAAATTTGAGTAGAGTTTGAAAGCAATTTTTGGAGTTAGAGTTCTTACAGGTTCAACCTCTTCTATAACTCCATCGCCTGGTTGATTCAAGGAAGGTTGATGCTGACTTGGACGCATAGGAGAATCTTCTTCTTCGGTTAAGTCAAAGTGGGTAGGACCCTCAGGCATGCGACGTGGTCCCCTGCTTGCAATCCTCGAAGACTTTCTTGAAGACATTGACACTCCAATAGAGAGAATAACCAACTTGTTCGAAAAGATGAGAACTTTCGAACGAATCGAGAGTGAAAGTGAAGAAAATAGGAATTTTGTATTCTAGGGTTTCGGAGTAAAAGTGAAGAAGACGATACACGGTGGTATATAAAGTAAGTGAAGCGGGGTAAACGAAACGTCATAAAAGGAAATAAAAAAGATGTATTTTCAAGAAAATAATAACTTCTCTTTATGAATTTAACTTAATTCCTTAAAAATTGATAACTGCCTTTTTGAAATAAGGAGTAAATTAAGAAAGATAAATCAATCAACCAATGGCCAATAAACTTACCTTTTCAAAATTAAAAATAGAAACAACTTACAGTCGAGGCTTGAGATCTTCTGAGTCTGAGCAATTAAAGACTTCTAATTTTGAGTCTTGAAAGTATCCTGACTTTGCTGAATAAGAGATATGATATTAAGTCTGGTACGAATAGACTCAAATAGATTTTTTCTCCAGAGGCTTTGTAAATATGTCTGTCAGTTGATTCTTAGAGTCAATGAACTGGATCATTACTTCTCCATTCTAAACGTGATTTCTAATAAAATGATGTCGAATCTCTATATGCTTTGCTCTTGAATAAAGAATAGGATTCTTGGTAAGATTAATAGCGCTGGTGTTGTCACACTTGATCTCTGTGCAAGAATCTTTGACTCCAAAGTCTCTCAGTTGTTGTTTTATCCATAAGATTTGTGAACAGCAACTTCCAAGAGCCACATATTCTGCTTCTGCTGTTGAAAGAGCAACTGTATTTTGTTTCCTTGAAAACCAAGATACTGTCCTATTACTGAGCAATTGACAAGTACCAGAAGTACTCTTCCTTTCAACTCTGCAACCTGCTAGATTTGCGTCTGAATATCCAAGGAGAGTAAAGTCTCCTTCTTTGAGATACCATAAACCTATATTTGAAGATGTTGCAACGTATTTGATGATGCGTTTAGCAGCATTTAGATGAGATTCTTTTGGATCTGATTGAAATCTGGCACACATGCAAACACTAAACAAAATGTCAGGTCTAGAAGCGATAAGATAAAGAAGTGAACCAATAATACTCCTGTAAAGTTTCTGGTCAACTTTCTTTCCTCCTTCATCTTTATCTAGCTTCAAAGAACTAGACATTGGAATTTCAACCTTTTTGCAATTCTCTAAACCGAACTTTTTAACAAGTTCTTTAGCATATTTTTCTTGGTGAATGAAAATCCCTTCCTTCAATTGCTTTACTTGTAAACCGAGAAAGAAGGATAATTCACCCATCATGCTCATTTCAAATTCATCCTGCATAGTCTTAGAGAATTTCTTGCAAAGACTTTCGTTAGGAGAGCCAAAAATTATATCATCAACATAAATTTGAGCAAGCAAAAAATTTTTACCTTCTCTTTTGATAAACAGAGTTGTATCCACTTTACCTTTGGCAAAACCATTTTGAGTTAGGAAATTACTTAACCTGTCGTACCAAGCTCGAGGTGCTTGCTTTAAACCATATAAAGCCTTTTTCAGTCTGAATACTGAATCTGGCTTATTTAGGTCTTCAAAACCGGGAGGTTGTTCCACATAGACTTCTTCTTGGATAAATTCATTCAGGAATGTGCTTTTAACGTCCATTTGGAATAACCTGAAATTCTTATAACAAGTAAAAGCAAGTAATAATCTAATTGCTTCTAACCTTGCTACTGGTGCGTAAGTCTCATCATAGTCTATCCCTTCTTCTTGTGTATATCCTTTGGCCACGAGTCTTGCTCTGTTCCTTATGACTTTTCCTCTTTCGTCCATCTTGTTCCTGAAAACCCATTTTGCTCCAATTACAGATTTTCATTTTGGTTTAGGAGTTAATTCCCAAACCTCATTAACACTAAACTGTCTGAGCTCTTCTTGCATAGCTTCAATCCAGCTTTCATCAAACAAAGCTTCTTCTATGCTTTTGGGTTCTGTTTCAGAAATAAGAGTCACAGCGCTAGACTCTTCATGTCTTTTGGATCTTGTACGAATTCCTTCATCAATGTTACCAATAATGAGTTCTTTGGGATGACTGGACTTGTGCTTCCAGTTGCCGGTTGGTTTGACAGATTGCTGATCTTCCTCTTCATTTAATTCTTCAGCATTTGAGTCATGTTGTCCTTCTATAGTCTGAGCTGCTTCAAGGAAGGTAAACTTTGTAGAGTTTGGAGTAGGTTCAGATTCTTCGATTTGAGTCTGGACTGGTTGATTTTGTAATGAATCTTGAAATTTGACATTCATTGATTCTTCCACAGATTGAGTATTATTGTTGTATACTATGTATATTTTACTGGAAGATGAATATCCAAGGAAGATTCCTTCGTCTGACTTTTCTTCAAACTTACCAATTCGATCATTTGCATTTTTCAAGATAAAACATTTGCAACCAAACACATGAAAGTAAGAAACAATTGGCTTCTTTCCTTTGAATAACTCATAGGGAGTTTTCTCCAGAATTGGCCTAGAGATAACTCTGTTAATAATATAACAAGCTGTAGAAACAGCTTCGGCCCAAAAACGAGAAGAAATATTGCTTTCAATTAAAAGAGTTCTAGCCATTTCTTGCAAAGATCTATTCTTCATTTCCACAACTCCATTTTGTTCAGGAGTGTAAGGAGAAGAGAACATATGCTGAAAACCAGATTCATCACAGAATTTAGCAAAGTTTTGATTTTCAAACTCACCTCCATGGTCTATCCGAATGCTTGAAATAGCATACCCTTTCTCATTCTAAATTTTCTTGGCAAACTTTGAAAAATAGGAGAAGGTTTCAGACTTACTTGCCAAGAAGTAAACCCAAGTAAATCGTGAATAATCATCCACTATTACTAGGCAATATTTCTTTCCACCAATGCTTGGAGTTCTCGTTAGTCCAAATGAATCCATATGCAGGAGCTGCAGTACACGATTAGTGGAAACTTGATTTATTGGTTTAAAAGAATTTCTCACCTGTTTTCCCAATACACAAGGTGTACATAAGTCAAATTTTTGATACTTCAGGTTAGGAAGTCCACGGACAAGCTTCTTTGAAGAAATCTTGGCAATTTGCTTTATGTTGATGTGACCAAGCTTTCGATGCCAGACATTTGCTTCATCTTGGATTGAGATTAGACATTGAAATCTTTTTGGATTGATATCCAAAAGATAGATATTCCCATGTCTTCGCCCAGTGAAGGATTGTGAAAGATCTTTACTAGTGCCAGAACATATTCCTTCTTGAAAATTGATCTTGAATCTAGTGTCGCATAATTGGCTGATACTAAGCAAGTTGTAGTTGAGTCCTTCCACTAAAGAGACGTTGTTGATTATGAGACTTCCAATTTTTACATTTCCACTTCCAATAATTCTTCCTTTGCTGTTTCCACCAAAGGAAACCTTTCCACCCGTTACTTGTGTAAGCTTGATAAAACAATTTGAATCTCCAGTCATAAGTCTTGAGCAACCACTATCCAAAAATCATTTTACCTTTTTCTTGATAGTGACATGCAATTAAAAAGGAAACTCAAGCTTTCTTTGGTACCCACACTTTCTTGGGTCCAGTAGAGTTAGTACTATAACCAGTCTTTGCCCAATCCTTCTTAACAGGCTTCCAAACCATAAGACAATCTTTCTCAAAGTGTTCTGAGCTACTACACTTAGAACATTTAAGAGCACTTCGACCAACAGGTTTTAGAAAGATCTTTTGAAAATGATTCTTGTAAAAGGTTTTTGTTGGTCTCTGTTTGATTATTTCCTTTACTTTTGGAAAATCAATTAAAGGAATGGTTTCAAAAGTCATTCCTAATCCTGATTTATTAAAGTAAGGTCTTTGAACTGAAAGAATCTTTTCTAATTTTTCAAATCCCATAGAAAACCTTTTTGAAATGCTTGAAATGTCATTTTTCAGAAGTGTGTTTTCTTTTGAAAGAGAATCTGCATTTTCTTTTAGAGTAATGAAACTTCTATTCATATTTTCAAATTTTTCTTTCCATAAAGTTTCCTGTTGCTTCAGAGTAATATTTTCCCTTTTTAGTTCGGAAATCCTCTTAAGAGAAACTTTGAGACTAAGACATAGTTCATTAATGTACTTCGAGACTTTAACAGGTATTTTTGAATTACTTACCTCGATTTCACTGTCTGAATCTGAGTCTGTATCAATTTCAGAGTCTGAGTCTGATTCTGATTTTGCCATTAAACAAATATTGGCATAATCATCATCACTCTCTTCGCATTCTGTATCACTCCAAATTTCTGCTTTTAGTGTCTTTCTGTATTTCTCAGCTTTTCCTCTCTTTTTCTTCAACAAGGGACAGTTGGGTCTGATGTGTCCATTTTTCTTGCATTCAAAACAAATCACATATTTATCTGAGTCATCATCCTCATCTGGTTTGTTTTGAAATCTTTGAGAGCTTTGTTTCTTCCAATTGAATCTTTTTCCCTTTTTATTCAGTTTCCTAAATTTTCTTATCATGAGAGCAAGTTCTTCATCGTCCATGTCTTCTTCAGAATCTGTATCATCAAAATCTTCATTAGATTTTAAAGCAATAGACTTCTTACCTTTATGATCTTCTTCTTCATTGATTTGCTCTACTTCATAGGACTGAAGTGTTCCAATCAATTCATCAACGGAAAGTGGTATGATCCTTTGTGTTTCCCTTATTGAAATCTTTATGTGATTCCACTCTTTGGAGAGTCCACGCAACAATTTGTTGACCTTCATGGGTCCTGAAATTGGTTGACCTTGATATTCAAGACCATTCACAATTTCTGTAAAACGGCTAAACATATCAGTAATAGATTCTGCTGGCTTCATTTTGAAGGCTTCATATTAACCGAGCAGAATATTGATTCTAGTTTCTTTTACTCGATCTGTTCCTTCATAAGTAATATGCAGTCTATCCCAAACGTCTTTAGCTGTTTCATAGGAAGATATTATGTTATATTCAGTAGGAGATAAAGCACAATATAAGGAGTAAATAACTTTTGCATCAAGAGTTTGTCTCTTGGTTATCTCTTCTTGAGTCATGTCGCTAGCCTCTGTAACCTCTTTCCCTTTATTTGAGATTGTAGCTTTAGGAATGATTACTTTATCTACCACATCCCATTCCAGAGGATCTTTCGATCTTAGAAATGCCTTCATCTTGTTTTTCCATATGTTGTATTCTTTTCCATCGAAATATGGCGGTCTTGTGTTGCTTTGACCTTCGACCAAACCTGGAGCCAACATACTAGCTATGGATCTTTAACTCTGAAGTAAAAACACTTCAAATGAATGAGTACACAGGCTCTGATACCAATTGAAAGTGCTAGTATAAACACCTAGAGGGGGGTGAATAGGTGTAAAAACAAATTCTTCTTTTCTTAATGACTTAATTCAGAACAAGGATGCGAAATAGTATAAACAAATAGACAATGCTACGAATTAAGTAAAGAGATAAGGAAAGAGAATTGAAACACAGAGATTATAGTGGTTCGGCTTAGACCAAGCCTACGTCCACTCTCCCACGCTAACAGCCCACCGACTAGATTTCACTATGAATCGAAAGAGATGTTACAATCTCACGTCCTCAATTCCATAGTGCAAAGACTCTACTACACTTCCTCGAGGTCTCACAAAATTTTCTCTTTTGAGTACAAATGTATGCTTAACAAATGAATTAACAAAGAGTAAGGAACTTCAAACTTTGGAATTTTTCTATCTCGCACACACTCGAACAACTAGAGCGTCTTCCTTTTATACTCCTCCATGCCTACATAACCGTTGGCACCTTCTAAAGGAGTTCGTCCAATCTACCCATTGGACCGAATCAATTAGGGAGATCTCACGTTATTTAAGGAATATGAAGATAGCCCACCAATCATGTTCGCCCATACAATCAGGATCTAGGTTTCCATAAGTAGAACCTTCCAAGTATACTTCGCCAATCCACAGATCTGTCTTACTCGATTTACTTGTCACACGAATAATAAATCTTTATATGCCTCCTCCAACCGTGAGATAATCTTTGACCAATCGAATCAAATCCTTAAGGATAACCTCGTATCTGGGTAAGACTACTTCGACGATCTAGAACCTGCCAACAAGGGCAGACTTTAAATCTTGAGTCTAGCGATCTTCAGTCTGGAAGTCTTCAGACTTTGATAGATGAGTCTGGAAGTCTTTAGACTAGGAAACGTTTTGTCAGCTTCAAAATACCGAAGGAAGATTTCACCAACACTTTCATGCAGATTTAAAAACTTATATCATGCAAAACAATACTTTAGCAGTACATGATAGTTCATAATAAAAATAGACTATTCAACGAATTGGATAATATAGAATATGCAACAATAAACATATTAGTCTCAACAGTTCTATAATAAGAAGATAATAAGTACTGCAAATGTTCAATCCACAATCACAAAAGTTAATCCAACAATAATCCAACAACCAAAGTTTAATCGAACCGAACAAAAAGATTCAAATAACAACGATTTAAATCCGCTTTCACTCTCCCCCTTTTTCTCATCAGCAAAAAGATAGAATCGATCAGGAAAAGAGTGAATAAAAAAGAAGTGATCAGGGTTGTTTTGAAATGCGAACAAGTTGGAAATCCTCCATCGACTGCACGGTCTCCTCAAGCTTTTGTAAGCATTGAAGATAGACATTTTCCACCTTAGCGATAGTCTGTGAAGCCTATTGATTCAGCATCTAAACTTGGGTATCAAGAGACTATACTTTGCCTGTGAGGAAATCTAAGGTAGACCGTAAAGAATTATAAAGCTTCTGAATCTCAACCTCCATAGCATATTGATGTGCCTCTATCTCCAGAAGGAGTTCCACTATCCTTGGATAGTTTGCTTTAGCTTCTATTTGGGCACCAGCTTCAACAAAATGAATCTATGGAGTATGCATAAATGAAGGAACATCAACTTGTTCGTGTGCAAATGGATGCTTACCCTGACTTGGAGATTCATCTGAAATTTCAATTTCAGGAAAATGAGATGCAAAGACATCCTCAACATTTGCAGGAGATCGACTGACACATCACTAGCAATAGATAGAGTTTTCTCATGTTCTCCCCTTGTTTTGATGCCTTCAGGGTGAGATGAGACTTCTCCTTCTTGCTCTTTTTCCTTGCCAGCACGAGAATGTGTCTCTGGTTGAGTCTCCTCTTCTGCTTGTGCTGCAACTTCCCTATTGTCCTTAGTTTCTTCCAATTTTGGTATGGTATCAGCGTCTGCTTCAGAGTCATCATCATCATTCTTCTTCTCTCCAGAGTCTTCACTCTCTACTTCTTCTTCTCTGTCACCTTCGTCTTCTTTTTCACCTCCTTCTTCCTTGTCACCTGCTTCTTCTTCTGTCTCTTCAAAATCAGCAAGACCTCTAAGATTGCGCAAAGCAATTGCGGAAATTGTAGATTGTCTTCTTCATCGTCTTCATCCATTAGAAGGATAGATTTCTTTTTCTTTGAAGCCGTCTGGACAACATCCTTTCCATTGCGCTTCTTTTCAGCAACAGATCCTTCTTTGATTATGCTCAATGATTCCTTCTTTAAAAGTTCCAGGGCTTTGGAAAGATCCTTCAACTGCATTTTAGAAATCATCTTCAATCCTATTTCCATAGGAGCAAGAGATCTCGACCGAAGTTGAGAAGGTAAAGGAATCTGAAAGTGTTTGAACAATCTTATTATCAAGGCAGAGTAGGGCAATTGTCCTTTTTTTTTCTTCACAGTCCTGTACATATGCAAAAAAACAGTGTGTGGAAGAGAAAAAGGGATTCCATTGCAAATTACCGACATAATCTTCGCTTCAAATCTCGAGACATCGGTCTTGGAGGCAGCTTTTGGTCTGATGCAGTTTACCACAATCTTATGCACCAAAATGTGTGATGTTGGCATACGAGAGTAAGTGATACTCCCACTCGGAAATCTGTCTTTGACAAGAAATCTAGTGGCTTGACTAATGGAAGCATTTATGGGTAGGAAGCCACTTTGTTCTACCCCCAAAATACCAGCCAAAATATCCATATCGACAGTAAACACTTTATCACAAACAGTAAACTGAATATGAGTGTTATCTATAAATGACATATTGGAGTAAAAATATGCTGTTAACTCAGGGTATGCTTCAACAGTCTCTGCACAGAATTTTTCAAGTTGAAGACTTGCTAACTTTTCTCTCAAGTTAACTTGTATGGAGTCCAGAAAGTCAAAGTCGACAGTGCGTGGAATTATCACTCCTCTATTCAACATTTGTGCATAACCCTTTCGTGCTCTTTTGAACAAAAAAGCTTCATTCTTTCTCCAGGAATATCAGTAGCCACACCCATTCTAGGTTGGAAATTTGTAAAAATTCTCTCATCATCATCCTTGTTCTCAGGCTGACTTTCTGTCCCAAAGTGAGGATCAGAAGGAAAATTCAAAAACTCTTTTTCTGCCGTTCCTTTTGGCGCCAATCCTAACCTTTCCATCATTTTTAAGAGCGGGGTTTCATTTCCATACCCATTATCTTTCAGAAAATTAGTGAAAGTTCATTGGACTACCACCCTACTTCAAAAACGTATAATGCTTGTAAAGTACCTCAGGTCTCTTGACTCTGATAGGAGTTACATCGTGTATAACTTCTTCATCTACAGATGGACAAGGAGAACTCCGCGAAGAGTCGTCTTCAGTAAGATCAAAGTGAGTTGGTCCTTCAGGCATGTTGCGAGGACCACGACTTGGGATGCGAGAGGATTTCCTCGACATTGATGTAGATTGGGAGGATTTCAACATGTTCAAGAGAAAGAGTGAAAGAAGTTTTTGCAAAAAGGATCGAGAGAGAGATAGGGCTCGAAAGTTAGGGCTTGAAAATACTGTATTCGAAGGAAAAGATTTTCAGAATTTAAAGAAAACGAAATGGGGTAACTGAATCGTCACAAAGGAAATACCTTTTCAGAGAATAATTCAAAAATAATAACTGCCAAGGTATGATTATCTCTGAATCAATGCTTGCATTTTTATTATTGCTGGAATTTCAGAGTTTTTTTCAAATTTCCTTGGCAGTTATTATTTTTGAATTATTCTCTAAAAAGGTATTTCCTTTGTGCTGATTCAATTACCCCATTTCGTTTTCTTTAAATTCTGAAAATCTTTTCCTTCAAATACAATTGGAGAAATTTTGTGCTGAGACATCTGAAGCATATCCTGAATTAACAGCATATTTTTACTCAAATCTGTCTATCTTGGATCTTACTCATATATAGTTTACTGTATGTGATAAAGTGTTTCATGTGGATGTGGATCTTCTAGCTGATATTTTGGGTGTTGAACGAAGTGGCTTTCTGCCTATCAATGTATCCATTACACAAGGGGAGAAGTACACTATCAGTGCCATAAGTTGTATACGGTGCTTACTTTGGTGCCAAAAGTTTCTGTCGGATCACTTAAGTGCCAAATCGGAGGAAAAACGATCACTTTGGTGCCACCGGCGAGAAATTCCGGCCAAAATGATTATGTGGCTTTTATATTTAAAAAAAATCGATAAACCCTTTAAACGACGTCGTTTTCCATCCTACTTAAGAAAACGACGTCGTTTTGCCCTCATATGTGGATGGCTTAGGAAAAACGACGCCGCATAGCTCATTTAGGATTGAAATTAGGGTTTTTTTTTGTGCATCCTCGCCAACCTAGCTTGCTCGGCCACCGTCATTTGGCCACCATGCTCAGCCACCGTCGCTCAACCACCATGCTCGGCCACCATCGCTCGGCCACCATGCTCAACCACCATTGCTCAGCTATTATGCTCGGCCACCATCGCTCGGCCAAGAAGTGATGGGAAAATAGGAGGCGAGGGCGGAGGAGAAGGAGGAAGAAAAGGGGTTGAAGGTGCAGAGAGAGAGAGAAGACGAGAACTGCGAGGGAAACAAGGAGGGCGCAGACAGAGATGGTGGATTGGACTCTGCTCAGAGAGTGGCTGGTGCTGGTGTTGTTCTTCGGGGAAGAAGACGACGCCACCATGGCTTCTCTCTCTCTCTGCTAGTCTTGTTCTTCGGGGAAGAAGACAACGCCACCATGGTTTCTCTCTCTTTCTCTGCTGGTGTTGTTCTTTGGGGAAGAAGACGACGCCACCATGGCTTCTCTCTCTCTCTCTCTCTCTCTCTCTCTCTCTCTCTCTCTCTCTCTCTCTCTCTCTCTCGATTTAGGGATTTAGGGTTTCGACTTGGGGTTTAAGACGCCAAACGACATCGTTTGGTGGTTTACATGCTGACTGGACTCTCTTGCGAACCACATCAACATAAGAAATTAATAAATAAAAAGGTCACATCGGATTTCCGACCGATAAGATCGGCATTGGCACCAAAGTGAGCGTTTTTCAAATTTTTTGGCACTTAGGTGATCCGACGAAAATTTTTGGCACCAAAATGAGCGCCGTACACAACTTATGGCACTGATAGTGTACTTCTCCCTTACACAAGCCACTAAGTTTTTTGTGAAAGACAAATATCCAAGTGGGGGAATCATTTATTCTCGCATGCCTGCTTCTAACATTCTGCTGCATAAGATAGTGATAAACTGCATTCGACCCAAGGCTGCCTCTAAGACTGATGTTTCGCAATTTGAGGCGAAGATAATATGGGTAATCTACAATGGAGTCGCATTTTCACTCCCGCATACTATCTTTTTGCACATGTACAGAATAGTGATGAAGGAAAAAGGACAACTGCCCTACTCTGTTTTGATATCGAGACTATTCAGGCACTTTCAAATTCAGCTACCCTCTCAACTTTGATCAAGGACTCTTGCTCCTATGGAAATTGGCATGAAAATGATTTCCAAGATGAGGCTGAAACATCTTTCTAAAATCCTGGATCTTTTGAAGAAGGAATCATCTAACAAAATCAAGGAAGGATCTCCTGCTGCAAAGAAGCGCAAAGGAAAGAGTGTTGTCCAGAAAACTTCAAAGAAAAAGAAATCTATCCTTCTGCAAGATGAAGAGGAGGAAGATGATGATTTGACAATCTCTACCATTGCTTTGCGAAATCTTCAAGGTTTTGCTGATTCTGAAGAGGAAGAAGAAGAAGAAGAAGGTGAAAAGGAACAGGAAGAGGAAAGTGATCCCGAAGAAACTGCAGAGAAGGAAGATGAAGATGAAGACTCAGAAGGGGATGATTGTGTGATCCCGCAGCTGGAGGAGACTAAGGAAACGAGGGACATTGCTACACCTGTTGTTGAGGAGACTGAACTAGAAAAGCAATCTCGTGCTGGAAAAGAGAAGGTGCAAGAAGGAGAGGTTTCATCTCCACCTCCCGACACCAATACAAGGGGAGAACGTGAGAAAACTCCATTAGTTGTACCTACTGCTAGTGATGGTATCAGTAGATCTCTTGCATATGCTGAAGATGTCTTCACATCTTATTGTCCTAAAGATCCAGCTGAAGGAGAGGAAACTCCAAGTCAAAGGAAGCAACAAACTGCACACAATCAGGTTGACGTTCCTTCTTTTCTGAATTCTCCACAGATTCATTTTGTTGAAGCTAGTGCCAAAACCGAACCTGAAGCAAACTATCCAAGGATAGTAGAACTCCTTCTGGAGATAAAGGCACAGCAATATGCGATGGAGTTTGAGATTCAAAAATTGCACGCTACATTAGGATCTACCTCAGCTTCTCTTACAGGCAAGGTATAGTCTCTTGACACTCAGATACAAACGCTGAATCAACAAACTTCGCAGACTGTAGCACAAGTGGAAACCGTCTTTCATCAATGCCTACATAAGCTTGAGGAGACCATGCAGTCATTGGAGGATTTCCGACTTGTTCATTTTCCAAAACAACCCTGATCATTCTCTCAATCACTCATTTTATTCTTCACTAACTTTATCTTTTTACTGATGACAAAAATGGGGAGAGAGATAGAGAGAGAGAGAGAGTAGATTTAAAGTTCTTGATATTTTTTGTTTGAACTTGTTTGAACTTATCTGTTTTGAACTTTTATGGTGTTTGAACTTATCTATTCTTGTTATTGCAGAACTATTAAGACTTATTGCTGTTGCAAAAACTATCAAGACTAATGTGTTTTGTGATTGCAGATTCCATGTTATTATCTGTTTTTGTTATAAACTATCATGTACTGCTAAAGTATTATTTTGTAGGATATAGTGTTTAAATCTACTTGAAAGTTTTGTCACCATCAAAAATGGGGAGATTGTTGAGAAAACTCCTTTAGATTTTGAAGTTGACAAAATTTCCATTCTTATTCTGAGGATTACTAGACTTCTGTGAAATTCTGTCAAGTCCATTTTACATCAGAAGTCTACCCACTCTGACAAAGATCCAGACTGAACTCAAGTTAAGAATGAAGATATAATCAAACTCGAGATTATTGATCAGATTCAGTACGAGCAAGATATATCTAGTTCTCTGGTTGATGATCTCACCCTTATCTTTCTAGAAAACATTGATAGAATCAATCACGGATTGATGGACTCAATTTCGAAGACAAGTTTTTGGAAAGAATCTACTTATGGAAACCAGGATTCTGATTGTATGGGCGACCAGGATCGTCGGGATTTCATCTCAATCTTCAAACAACTACAAAATCTCTTTGATTGATTTTTTCCAACGGGTTGATTGGAAGAATTCCTCTGAATAGTGCCAACGGACGAAAAGGCATGGAGGAGTATTTAAGGAGGTTTCTCAAGTCATTTGAAGAAGAGCATGAAAATTAGAATTCTAAAATTTGAAGCTTCTAGAATCACTTGTTCTTCATTGTTAGTGCTTATATACGTACTCGAGAGAGAGAAACAAAAAGAAGTGACTTAGTGAGAGAAATAGATACTCTTCACTGAGCAAACAGATTCATACTGTCATAATTCTCTTTCGATTCATAGTGAAATCCAGCCAGAAGGCTGTCAACGTGAGAAAGTGGACTTAGACTTAATCTAAGCCGAACCACTATAAATCTCGTGTTCAATTCTCTCTTTCCTTAACTCCTTTAATCTGACTGTTGCTATATTTATCCGCCTTCTGTTACAATCCTAAACATTCTATTTGAGTCTGAATTGATACTAGAATTTTGGTGTTAGTCAGACTTTGCGTAAGAAAAATAATTTCTATAATTCTTACTTAATAAATTTGTTGTTACACCTATTCACCCCCCTCTAGATGTTAATACTAGCTCTTTCAATTGGTATCCGAGCTCGGTGCTTACTTTATTGAAGTGTTTTTACTTCTAAGCTAAAGATCTTCTATGACTAGTATTTTGGCTCCAGAATTGGTTGAAAGACAGAGCAACACCAGACCATCCTATTTCGATGGAAAAGAGTACAATATGTGGAAGAACAAAATGAAGGCATTTCTCAGATCCAGAGATCCCCTAGAATGGGATGTTGTTGAAAAAGGAATCAATCCAAAGGCAACATCAGCTTCAGACAAAGGAAAAGAAATTATAGATAAAGATGCTCATGAATCCACACAAGCTGAAATTACCAAGAGACAAGCTCTTGATGCAAAAGCTATCTACTCCTTATACTGTGCTTTGTCTCCCACTGAATACAACATAATCTCTTCCTGTGAAACAGCAAAAGAAGTTTGGGATAGACTTCACGTCACTTATGAGGGGACTGACCGTGTGAAGGAGACAAAGATAAATATTCTACTTGGGCAATATGAGTCCTTTAGAATGAAGCCTCGAGAATCTATTTGTGATATGTTCGGTCATTTTACAGAAATTGTAAATGGCCTAGCTTATCAAGGTCAACCAATTTCTAGACCAATGAAAGTCGACAAACTATTACGTGGACTTTCAAAGTACTAGAACCATGTGAAGACTTCAATCAGAGAAACTCAAAGGATTATGCCTCTATCTGTTGATGAACTAATAGGCACGCTTCAATCATATGAAGTAGAATAGATCAATGATGAGAAAGATCCAAAAGGTAAGAAATAAATTGCATTAAAGTCTAATGTTGATTCTGATGATACAGATTCGGATGATGACATGGACGACGAGGAGCTGGCCCTTATGATAAAGAAATTCAGTAAATTGAATAGAAAATGAAGAAGGTTGAATTGGAAGAAACAAAGCATGCAAAATTCCCAGAAAAGACCTATGGAAGATGATGAAACGAGCAAAGACGTAATATGCTTCGAGTGTAAGAAAAAGGGGCACAGCAGACCAAACTATCCCTTGCTAAAAAAGAAGAAAGGGAACTATGAGAAGAACAAAAAAGCTCTTAAAGCAGAAACCTGAAGTGACACCGAATGTGAGGAAAGCAAAAAGGAATTTGCAAACATATGTCTAATGGCTCACTCAGAGTCAGACTCAGAATCAGAATCGGACACAGATTCAGACTCTAACAAGGAAATCAAAGTAAGTCACTCAGAAATTTCTGTTAAAGTCTCTATGTCTATAGATGAACTTTGCCTCAATCTTAAATCTTCTTTTAAAAGGATTTCCGAACTGAAAAAGGAAAATTCTAAGCTCAGGCAACAGGAAGTCTCTTGGAAAGAAAAATTTGAAAATCTGAAAAGAGGTTTTGATGACTTGAAAGTAAGTTATGATTCTCTTTCAAAGGAAAATGACTGTTTAAAAGGAGAGATTTCAGATATTTCCAAAAGAATTTCCAAAGGATCAGAAAAATTAGAGAAAATTCTTACAGCTCAAACAACATATTTTAATAATCTGGTCTAGGTATGAACAATGAAACAAATTCTTTAATTAATTTTCCTAAAGTAAAAGAGAGACTTAGACAAAGACCTCCAAAGTCATTTTATAAAAATCATTTTCAAAAGGTGTTTGTAAAACCTGTTGGCTGAAGTGCTCTCAGATGTTCTAAGTGTAAAAGCTCGGAACATTTTGAGCATGAATGTCCCAAAGTTTGGAAACCAGTTAAGAATGATTGGGCAAAAACTGTTTTTAACACTAACTCCCCTAGACCCAAGAAAATCTGGGTACCAAAGAAAGTTTGAGTTATTTTTCTAATTGCAGGTCACTATTAAAAGAAAAATCAAATGGTACTTGGATAGTGGCTGTTCCAAGCATATGACAGGAGACTTAAGCAGTTTCGTAAAGCTTGAAAGACAAAAAGGAGGAAATGTTTCTTTTGAAGGAAACGGTAAAGGAAAGATTATAGGACGTGGAACAGTAAAGATTTGAAGTCTAACTATCAACAACGTTTCACTGGTAAAAGGTTTAAACTACAATCTTTTGAGTATAAGTCAGCTTTGTGATACAGGTTTCTGAATAAACTTTCAAGAAGGTATCTATTATGGAGTAAATCAATATTTATCTCAATCCTTTACAAGGCGAAGGCATGGCAACATATATCTTCTGGACGTGAATCCAGAAAATTCTCAATGCCTTGTTTCAATACAAGATGAAGCAAATCTCTGGCATCGAAAGCTTGGTCATGTGAATATGAAACAGATTGCCAAACTTTCTTCTAAGAAGCTGGTTCGAGGTCTTCCTAATATGGCTTATCAAAAGTCTAATTTGTGTACACCCTGCATATTGGGAAAACAGGTCAGAAGTTCCTATAAACCAGTAAATCAGGTTTCTACCAATCGTGTTTTGCAACTTATTCATATGGATCCTTTTGGACCAACAAGAACACAGAGTATTGGTGGAAAGAAATAATGTCTAGTAATTGTGGACGATTATTCACGTTTCTCTATGATATTCTTCTTGGCTAGTAAATCGGAAACTTTTTATTACTTTTCAAAATTTGCCAAGAAAGTTCAAAACGAAGAAGGTTATGTTATCTCAAGCATAAAAATAGACCATAGAGGTGAGTTTGAAAATCAAGACTTTGCAAACTTCTATGAGGAATCTGGTTTTCAACATGTTTTCTCCTCTCCATATACTCCTAAATAGAATGGAGTTGTGGAAAGGAAAAATAGGTCTTTAGAGGAAATGGCTAGAACTCTTTCGATAGAAAGCAAAATATCTTCCCGTTTTTGGGCAGAGGCGGTCTCTATTGCTTGTTATGTAATCAACGGGGTATTTTTTTAGGCCTATCCTAGAGAAAACTCCTTATGAAGTGTATAAAGAGAAAAAGCCTAACATTTCTTACTTTCATGTTTTTGGCTGCAAATGCTTTATTTTGAAAAATGCAAATGATCGAGCTAGAAAATTTGATGAAAGATCAGATGAAGGAATATTTCTTGGTTATTCAATGTCAAGTAAAGCTTACAAGGTCTTTAACAAGAAGACTTAAACTATAGAAGAATCAATAAACGTTAGATTTCAGGAAAATGTTCTGAATCAACCAGATCAGGTTCAACTTGAAGAGTCTGAACTAGTTCAAGACTCAGTAAAGTCTAGTTCTTTCGAAGAACTTCAATCTTCTGGAAAAAAGCATCAAACAGAACTAGAAGAATCAAAGGAAACAGATGATCAACAGATCTCAAAATTAAATAGCAACTGGAAGCAAAAATCAAGTCATCCAAAAGAACTCATCATTGGCAATTTAGATGAAGGAATCCACACCAGGTCCAAAGGAAAAGAAGATTCCAGTGCAATAGCACTCATTTCAAAAATAGAACCAAAAGGAGTAGAAGAAGCATTGTCTGACAAAAGCTAGATAGAAGCTATGCAAGAAGAACTCAAACAATTCAGCGTTAATGATGTTTGGGAGCTGATTCCTAAACCAAAAGACAAATCTGTGATTGGAACGAAGTGGGTATTCAGAAACAAAATGGATGAAAGAGGTAAAGTAACTAGAAACAAAGCAAAACTTGTAGCAAAAGGATACTCACAAGAAGAAGGAATATACTACGATGAGACTTATGCACCAGTAGCAAGATTAGAAGCAATTATACTATTACTTGCATTTGCCTGTTTTCAGAAATTTAGGTTATCCGAGGTAGATGTCAAGAGTGTTTTCCTTAATGGATTTATACAAGAAGAAGTCTATGTGGAACAATCACTAGGATTTGAAGATCCCAGAAAACCAGACTTTGTCTACGGACTAAAGAAGACTTTGTATGGACTAAAGCAAGCACCTTGAGCTTGGTATGAGAGGTTAAGTAAGTTTTCAATAAATAATTGATTTGAATAAGGAAAAGTTGACACAACCTTGTTTATAAAAAGAGAGGAAAAGATTTTCTGCTTGTACAAATTTATGTAGATGATATAGGCTTAGGGATCTAGTTTTCAGCAGTATCGGTCTGATTTTCAACTCCAAAGGGGAACCATCCAACTATATATACTTTCTTTTTTTTAATTTCTTTAAAAAAAAGTGATCACTTTTTTTTTTTTTATTTCTTCAAAACAATGGCATCAAGTAGTGGGAAGAAGTGACTGGTTCCGGAGTAGGAACCGATCACCCTAAAGACTATATGGGAAAATCGTGGTCTACCACAATTAGCGATTTCGCACGGAGCTCTTCTAGCGTATGACCGTCACGAGGCGTGTCGGCTTCAAGGACTTCTGACGCACTAGGGACGCCAGCTTCAGGGAGCTTTGCCAGCATATGACCATCACCGGCCATGGTCATTTACGCAAGGACATATCACTAGGGCGCATCAACTCTACGAACTTTTGACGCTCCAGGTAGGGGTGTCACCGGTTCGGTTGGGTTCGGTTTTTTTGAAAAACCGAACCGAACCGAACCATTAGGAAAAACTTCCGAACCGAATACGAACCGAACCGAAATTTTGGTTCGGTTCGGTTTGGTTTTTCGATTTTTGGTTTTCAGCTTTCGATTTTCAGTTTTTGCATTTGTTTTTTTTTTTCGTTTTTTTTCTGTTATATATATTTTTCGTGTCCAAGAAATAAGCTCTTATCGGTTTGTTGGTTTGATTCAATTCGGTTAACTGATAAAAACCAAACCGATAAAAAAAAATTCGATTTTTAATGAGAACCAAACCGAATGAAAAGCGAACCGAAAAAACCGAATTTTTTGGTTCGGTTCGGTTTTCGGTGCGATTTTTGACACCCCTAGCTCTAGGGACCTTTGCCTGCAAATGATAGTGACCAAGCGTTCGCACACGAGCACGCAGCTCCTCAAGGACGATGGCGGGCACCTCGCTCCTCAGGTTTAACTATGCACTCTTCCTCCGAGCTTTGTGCTCCACGTTTTACACTACGCTGGCATATCAGGATATCAATGATATGGTAATTGCTCTTCATCCGGAAGAGGTGTTATAGATTAAGAAGATCAAGGGGACGAAAGAGAATCTTGGTTTGGTGAATAATAGAATCTTGAATGATTCAAGAAATGTAGGGATTAAAGTGATTTGAGGCTTTTCATTTTATTTATCTATTTATTTATCAAAGATTTGCATGGGGACAAAAAGAAGGGATTTTAGGCATTGGAGACATCTTACGATAGTGCATCAGTGTCATAAGTGTATTATCTGCTGTTAAACAAAAGTTTGTTGGCTTTGAGAGTTTCTCTCTACCTACGATGGTAGCTGTCCTCCAAAAACCCTAAATCTTCTTTGCCTTCCGAAACCCTAAAACCCTAATAGCCCCCTTTACACCTTTTGTCAAATGGAACCCATCTCGTAAACCCACGAAACCCCCCACCCCACCTTTTACCCCTTACAAATGATGCATCTCGGGATGTGGAACAGCTCTGTAATTCCTTTTTGGACGGCTTCAATTAGTGCTGGATGAATTGAAGCTTCAGCCACACAAAAGGTTGGATGCCGCCATTTTCCTTGTGGATTTCTGCTGGGTCTTCTTCTCGCTATAATCAGTTTGGGTCCTCACATATCTCAACTTGACTAGAAGAAAATAATATTTCATTGTGTTGGTATGGCTTTGCCCCGCGTTCTGCTCTTGTCTAGCAATCATTGTTCGATATTGAGGTAAATGGAAGAATCAGGGGAAGTAGATAATCGCCTGGCTACATTGTGCAAAAGATTGGGTAATCTGAGGACAGAGGTTGATGCCCCTCCACAAGATAGAATGATCTCTGAGGCGATCCTAGATGAATGCAATCGAACAATGTTTGGCAAGCTGTATTCGGGAGGAAACATCAACTTTCAGGCTTTTCTCTACCACAATGAGGAGAGCTTGGAAGGTAGATTCAGTAACCTTTGCACAACGTGAATCGGGCATACTTTCCTTTACCTTCAATTCTGAGATGGACAAAGAGCGAGTGTTAGCGAATAGTCCATGGTCTTTTGCGAGCAATTTATTGATCCTTAAACCATGGGAGCCTAATAAACCTGTGCAATGTTATAAGTTTACCAACTATGCGTTCTGAGTTCAAGTTCATGGTCTCCCTATAGAATGGTGTTCTGAGGAGGTTGTGGCTCATATAGCCCAAATCGTAGGATGTGTGAAGGAAGTAAAAGTGGAAGAGAAAGGAGTGGCCTTTCAGAAGGTGGGTAGAGTAAGGGTAGTGCTTGATCTTGATACACCTTTAAGTCCAGGTACTTTATATAATATAGGAGAGGGGAAAGTCTGGCTGGATTTCAAGTATGAGAGGTTACCTCATTTTTGCTATTCTTGTGGAAAAGTTGGGCATTTTGTGACTAATTGTGTAGAAGTTCCCATTGATGAAGCCAAATATGAAGATAGGAGTAGGAACAGGTTTGGGCATTGGCTAAAAGCAGAGGCTAAGGAGACCAACCCCTTTTGGTAGATTTTTTATGGTGACAAGGTGGATGAACAGGAGGAGGAACAAGTAGTTAGTAGCCCTCTAGCTCAAAGTACTCAAATAGTCATATTTACTGGCGAGCAAATAGCAACAAATTTCACAAAAACAACTCAACCACAAAACAGGGCACGAGTGGATATTATTGTACCTGATCACCAAGTGGAACAGCACCAAGGAAAGGGAAAAGGCATAATGAACATTGAGGAGTCAGAACAACAGCTACTGCCGGCTGATAAACCATCATCCTGGAGAAAAAAAAGAAGGATCAAAAAAGGAAAGCAGAATCTTAAAAAGTTCACCAGCAAAGAAATTAAAAAGGTACACCCCATATAACTCTATTCCTTTAGAGTTGGCGGATTTAGATGAAGCAAAACTGTAGGAAACTCCTATTAGTCTTTCGGAGGGCACTATAGGATGGGCTTTGGTGGCTAGCCCGAATAAGCCACCGGTTTACAAATGAGAATTATATGCCGGAACTGTCAAGGGTTGGGCACACCACTGACAGTTCAAAATTTGAGAGCCATTGTGGCTCATGAAAGGCCCGATTTGATTCTATTAATGGAAACAAAAAACAAAGAAAATGTGATTTCTCGTATTATGAGACAATTGAAATTTAAGCACAGCTGTATGGTGAACCCGATAGGACTTGCGGGGGGTCTAGCGGTGATATGGAATGAAGAAGTTGATGTAGTGGTAGAATCTCTTTCCTAGGAAATGATCAACTTGATATGTAAAGATCATGATAGTCGAAACAAAATGCTGGTTACTTGTGTGCATGCTCCAAATTTTTTTCGGGAAAGATTACAGTTATGGGATAAAATGAGACAGTTCAGCCTTTCTAATAGCTTACCATGGGTTTGTTTAGGGGACTTTAATGAAGTGCTTTATTATTGGGAGAAGGTGGGCACTAGAATGGCGGAAAATTATAGAATGCAGGCCTTCCAAAACTGTTTACATGACTATTTGTTAATGGAAATTGACTGCAAATGGTGTGCTTTTACCTGGTCCAATAACAAAGAAGGGGCTGATCCGATTAAGGAGAAGTTGGATAGGATGTTTTGTTCTCTAGAATGGAGGCTCATGTTCCCGGAAGCAGAAGCGTACGCTCTCCCAGCAGTTGAGTTAGACCATAGTCCTCTCCTAATTGTGAGCAATGTTGAATCTGTAAAGAAAAGAAGAGAATTTTACTTTGAGGCTTTCTGGACTGAAGATGCAGAATGTAGAGAAATAGTTAAACAAGCATGACATTCTCACACTCTTCATGAAGTAGCTTGAGAGACAAACTACAGGCTGTAAGTCATGCTTTGAAAGAATGGAGTAAAACAAAATTCCCAAATAGCCATCTTCGCATAACAGCCCTAAAGCAAGAGCTACAATCCTTAACGGATAGTGCAAGCTTGACTCAAGGCTCTAATAGGATAAGGCTCTTAAAAGAAGAAATTGAAACTTTATGGAGGAGAGAGGAAATGTTTTGGGGTTTAAGATCCCGAATCAATTGGTTACGATGGGGAAATAAAAACACGAAATTTTTTCATGCAGCAACTATTCAAATGAGACAAAAAAACGAAATTACTATGCTGAAGAATTCATCGAAGCAGTGGATACGGGACAAGCAGCAACTTCAAAACCTCACCATCTCCTTTTTCAAAGAGTCATACACTACAGTAGGGCCTAGAAACTGCCAACCAGTGTTAGATCAATGCCCAATATTCATTGGAAATGATATTAATGAATGTCTAGTGGCAGAAATAACCTTGGAAGAAGTTCATGTTGCTGTTTTTCAACTTGGTGCACAGAAAGCTCCTGATCCAGATGGTTTAAATAGAATTTTCTACCAACATCATTGGGATATAATCAATACCGGTGTTTTTTAGGAAGTTAGGGGTTTTTTTCGGTCAGGAGTGTTAGAACCAGCCCTAAACAGAACTCATATAACCTTAATTCCAAAGATACCCCATCTAGAAAAACTTGGCCAATATCGCCCTATTAGCCTTTGCAATTTCGCATATAAAATCATATCGAAGATTTTGGCAAATAGACTGAAAAAATGGCTGCCAATGCTGATTTCAGGGGAACAAAGTGCCTTTGTAAGTGGAAGACAGATTCAAGATAACATCTATATTGTGCAGGAGGTGCTGCATCAATTGAGAGTGAGGAAAAGGAAAAAACATTTTCAAGCGGTGCTGAAATTAGACATGCATAAAGCCTATGATAGAATAAAATGGGATTTCCTATAAGGATGCCTGCTGAAAATGGATTTCTGCGCAAGATGGGTCAACTGGATCATGCAATGTGTCACTATAATTACTTTCAACATCAAATTTAATGGTGAACCTCTCCTTTTTTTTCAATCCTACCAAAGGGATTAGGCAAGGGGACCCATTATCACCCTATCTCTTCATTTTGGTGGCCAACAGCTTGTCTTCTTTTATGGGTAAAGCTCTACAGGATGGGAGTATAAAGGGAATAAAGCTGAATAGGTTCTGCCCCACTTTGACTCATTTATTATTTGCAGATGATTCAATATTCTTTTTGGATGGATCTATACAGGAATGTCAAAATGTTGCAGCTGTTATAAATCAATACTATTATGCCTTTGGACAAGCTGTAAACCTAAACAAGTCAGGTATATTTTTTAGTAAAAAATGTCCCCAACTATTAAGGGATAACATGAAAAGAGAGTTTAGGGTTCCAGAGCTTGCTAGGACAGGCAAATACCTTGGAATCCCTTCTGATTGGAATCAAAAAGACAGATGTTTGCATGGATTTTAAATACGGTAAATATGAAATTGGAAGGCTGGAAGGAACAATTATATCTAAAGCAGGCAAGGAAATTCTCCTGAAATCAGTGGTGCAGGCGTTACCTCAATATGCCATGTCAGTTTTCAAAATCCCAGTATCAGTTTGTAAGGCTATAGAGAAGAAAATAGCTAATTTCTGGTGGAAAAACAGTGAAATAAAAACTAGTCTGCATTGGAAGAAATGGGAAAGAAATTCAGGAAAGACAGGGGAGGAATGGGTTTTAGAGACCTACTTACTGTAAACAAGGCCCTTCTGGATAAACAAGCTTTGAGGTTGGTTAAGAATCCGGATGCATTGTGGAGCAAATTATTAAAAGGGCTCTATTTCTGTCGAAAGGATTTTTGGCATGCTGATAAAGGTACTAAGCCTTCATAGGGTTGGCAAAGTTTAGTTCAAGGAAGGGAGGCCATAGCGGATTCAGTGAGATGGTCAACTAGAAATGGTCAAAATGTCAACATCGGAACAGATAAATGGCTTAAGAGAGGACTAATTAGAGGGCCAGCAAACAGAAATGATCCACAACAAGTTTCTGAGTTAATGAATTTTGAAGCAGAACAATGGAATGAAACATTGTTAAACAACCTCTTTGATGAACAGACCATTCAGGAGATTCTCGCAATCCCAATCAACTGTCAAATTACAAATGATGAACTGATATGGACAGGAACTAAGGATGGGTCTTTTACAGTCAAAAATGGCTACAACATTTTAAGAGAACGAGCGACAGCCAATATTGCAATGGAACACCCCGCTTCTTCCTACCAAACACTGAGAGAACTATGGATGCTCTATGGAAGATGCGGACCAGCCCTAAAGTGAAGATTTTTATCTGGAATGTTTGTCAAAACACCATCCCATCCAAGGAGAACTTATGGAAAAGAAAGATTTTACGTAATCCAGTATGTGACCTTTGCCGAGAAAGCATGGAAACGGCCGAACATATCCATCTTCTTTGCCCCTGGACCGTACGGGTATGGAGCCACCCGGAAATCAACCTAGAAGTGAATGCACAGGAGGTTACTTGCATTGATGCGTGGTTGGTGTGATTTATAAGGAAAGACACGCACCTACCTTCCTTGGAAATGATCTCAAACACCTTATGGCAGGTTTGGAAGGAGCGCAACAACTATATCTTTCAGGGTACTAAGCCGAATGCCTGCAAAGTGGTAGATCTAGCCCGATTTCAGCAAGATAGCTACGAAAAATGGGGCTTTATGCATCTTCAAGCAGGAAAACTAGGAAAAACAGAGGAAATCGAGACACCTCAAACATGGGTAGCTCCGACTTAGCAGGAACTTTGAAAATCAATGTTGATGGGTCAATCTGTGAGGGGTCGACGGAAGGAGCGGTCGCCTACATCGTCTAGGACTCCTCCGGCTGCCTTGTGGATGGCTTCACCAAATCAGTTCAGGCGGCGTCGATTTTTCAGCTGGAAACCCTAGCTGTGCTGGAAGCGTTGAAGTACATAAAGCAGAAGAAGCTGGGCGTGGTTTCGGTGGAGTCTGACTGCCGAAGCCTCGTGAACTCCTTCAAGTACAACGAAGAGCTTCACTGGGAAGCACGTGCGACTTGGACGGAATGTAAGGAACTTCTTCAACAACTACCGCTTGTGGGCCTGCTTTTCTGTCAACGATCCGCCAATGCTGCTACAGATTGGGCCGCGCGAGAGCAGAGGAAAAATTCGCTTCCTCCCAGCTGGCTGTCTTCTCCACCTCAAGGCCTTTGGGCCTTATTATGTACCGATGCCCCATCCGGTGGGTTTGGTGTCTCGGTTATAGTATAAATAAAATCTTTTATTTCGACCAAAAAAAAAAAAAAACGAAAGTTTGCTCCAATTTTTCACACTTAATATTTTTCAGCCTTTTTTCCCGGGGGTTCTTTTTCGATTCTTATTTCATTACAAGTCCCAAAAAAGAAAATTCAACTTAATTACATTTTAATTTCAAACTCGAAAGAAATTAGCAAAAATACATTCGTCCCTTTTTTTTCCTTTTCAAATTTTCAATAAATACGATGTTTCAATGTTTTCCTGTTGCCGAATGTCACGAGTTTTATGGGAGCTCCGAATGTCCGCTGCTGGTTTACCTAAGCTCCCTTTTCGAGCGATCTCGATATTCATAAATTTGTAGGTCGATGTCAATTATATACACCGGACCAATGTGATTTAAAAAAAAGAAAGAAAAAGCCGGGGAGTATGAATTTTAAATTTTTGCAATTGTTAATTATAGTGATCCGAAGCTTCTTTTTTTCCTCATTTAGCACTCCTACCACTCAATTAAGCAAACTTATGGCCCCAAAAATAAATCAAGGAAACCTGACAGGCTCAAAACATATCTAGAAATTCAAGAACCTAATAATTTTATTTTCCAGCACATTAGAGAAATTACCATCACCTATCAAAGATTACAATTACGTTGAAAAATTCTAGCACTTAATAACGGCCATACAAAAGTTATGGTATTTAAGGTCTTATCCCTAAATTTTTCACTAGTAGAATAATTAAATAATAAATCGCACCATCATCTAACAGCTTAAACTTAGTATCACAGCCATTCTTTTTTGAGGAGGCATCCATCCAGGCTAGCCACATTGGCAGCATCACTCCAATTTTACCCTCAATTCCATAGCTATAGAGACTCTTCCACTGCCAATTTCGGAGAATAGGATTGTTGTCCAGAGATGCCGAAATCCTTTTCACGCACCACCATATCATGAACCTGGGGAGCCGACTCTGTTCTGTGCTGATTTGGCCCCCTCCATCGGGTATTTTGAAAAACTTAAGACCCACCCACGAACCGCTGTCCTTTGGCGAGTCAGACCCAGAAATCTTGTCAGGAACGAAGATCGGACACCATAACACGTGCCGCACGTGCCACCACCTCCTGTGAACCACCAAGACTAAGCCTCTTGGGAGTTATTTCATCCATTTTCACTGCTTATATTCACCAAATTTGTCATAATATCGGAGCTATAGGTCTACGTTTGAATCTTTATAGGGCCCAATTACCTCCTCAATTGAATTTTCGCACTTAGTACTAGACAAAAAAAGGGGGAAGTGAGGAAGCCAACCTATTGTTCCTGGGCTTGGAATAGTCTGTTGAACCGCAGGAGCGATTTCCAGAAGGCCTTCTTCTGGAAAATTAGCAATGGTCTCTCAACCTCACTATGGTTTAATAATTGGCAACCCAGGGGACCTTTGAACTTGATTTTTTTGGACTCACTTATCTACAGTTCTGGGCTCTCTAAACAGGCTTCTGTGGCTGATCTCTTCTTAGACGATGGGCAGGCTCTTAAGGATGTGCGTGAGTCGTGGGGTTTTCCTCTCCCGAGCCTCTCTCAGAATTCGGATCGCTGTTGTTGGAGGGAAAGCCCGTCAGGCCGTTTCACGATGGCTTCGGCATGGGATTCCGTTAGACGGAAGAGGGCCCGGGTCCACTGGCATGCCTTCGTCTAGAACAATGCCATATCCCCTCGGTATCAGCTTAATATTTGGCTCATTGCCAAACGCAGGCTTCCCACCCAAGTTCTCTCTCTCTTATGGAAGAATAGCTAGTGGGGCTTGCGCTTTTTGCAAGGGTATGCCTGACTCGATTGATCATCTATTTTTTGGCTGCGGCGTCACGGCCGGTGTCGCTTTCTTCTAGGCTGCTAGATGTAATTTTCCTTGGCGCAACAGGTCATAGAGGGAGGATTTACATTGGGCCACTACTTTTCTGATGGGCAAAGATTTTTATAAATGCATTGTCCGTTTTTCCTTCGGCGCTCTTTGTCATATCATTTGAAAAAATAGGAATAGCATCCTCTTCAGAGATCAACCTCTTACGGTCCCGGCCATGAAGAACCATCTTTTCAAAGTGGTCCGAAACAATGCTATCACCTTCAAGAACATTGAAGAAAACTTTAGGAACAAAAGGTTGCAACGAAGTTGGGGTATTGACCCGATCATTTTCTCTGGGGACCCATAGCCTTGTCGGAGCCTCTTCACGTTAGACCCGTGGGCTACTCTCCTCCCTGGCCGTCGCTTTTTGTTTTTGACAGCCAGTTGTTCTTGTCGTGCTTGGTTTTCGCGTTGTGTTGTAGTGTGTGCCGCAGGTCCGTGGCTTTTACATCACGGCATCCTTCCACTCTTTTTGATCTTCTCATTTGGAGTGCAAGTTTTGGTGCCGTGATCTTGTGTACATTTGGTCTTTCTTCATTATTCTATTACCTTTCACCCAAAAAAAAAAAAACAGAGGGGAAGTGTTAAATAATTAATTATTAAACCGCCATCATTTAACAGTTTAAACTTTTTTAAAAGTTGACATTAATCCCGCAAAATCTCACTTTCATATTGGTCAATGACAAAGGCAATTCTTTAATTATCACCCATTCGTAATTTTTTTCATTTTATAGATGTTTACATCCATGCGAAATAGTAAAGAGGGGTCAGCTAAAAGAAGCCACCAGATTTGAGGATGAGAGAGAGAGAGAGAGAGAGAGAGAGAGAGAGAGAGAGAGAGAGAGAGAGAGAGAGAGGAGGGAGGGAGGGAGGAAGGGAGGGAGGGAGGGAGAGGGAGACACGTCGTCGGGATTCAGTATGAAGTTGCACGTCTTGCATAGCGTCGTGAATTAGAGAAGCATAGCAGAGGGTGACGTGCTAACATGTCGGAATTGATAGAGCAAACGGCATGATCACTGGCCAACCAAATCCAATCCAACGGTGCCATTTAGTTTGACCCGAGGACCGATACCGGCCAGGGGTGAGTGGCCTGCCATGTTTGTAATTTGGTTATTTTATTGAATCCTGTGCAAGGGTTAAATACAGAGTTTAGGGAACTGCTTCCAGGATCCAGCGCGCCCTGTGCCCAATGCCCCGCTCCACATTTTCTCTTTCTTGAAATTTGACTGTCTCACATTCATGCTCCAAGCTTTCTGATCCTCCTGTCCAATGTCTCGCCCTCGTTCCCTCCTCCTGATTGTGTGGCTTCTTCTTGCTTTCAGCGGTACTTCCCGAGCTCAAGTTGAACATGACGATGATTTGGCCGCTGTCGAATTGGATTTAAGCCTCAAGTTCGAGAACGGGAGGCTCAGGAAAGCCTACATTGCCCTGCAAGCATGGAAACAGGCCATCTTCTCTGACCCATTCAACTTCACTGCCAACTGGCACGGCCCCAATGTCTGCTCCTACAAGGGTGTCTTCTGCGCTCCCTCTCCATCCAATTCTTCCCTCCGAGTGGTAGCCGGCATCGATCTTAACCATGCCGACATTGCTGGATACTTGCCTCGGGAGCTTGGCCTCTTGAGGTATCTTGCTCTCTTCCACCTCAACTCCAACCGCTTCTGCGGTAGCGTGCCCTCCACATTCCGCCACATGAAGCTGCTGTGGGAGCTTGACCTCAGCAACAACCGCTTCGTCGGCCAGTTCCCAGAGGTTGTTCTGAGGTTGCCGTCCCTCAAGTACTTGGATCTCCGATTCAATGAGTTCGAGGGTGGTGTGCCTTCCAAGCTCTTTGACAAAGATCTGGACGCCATCTTCCTCAATGACAACAGGCTCAGATTCGGCATCCCACAGAACCTGGGCAAGTCGCCAGTGTCCGTGCTGGTGCTGGCGAACAACGACCTTGGGGGATGCATTCCCAGTAGCATTGGGGAGATGGGCAAGACCCTGAACGAGATCATCCTGCTGAATGACAACCTCACCGGATGCCTTCCTCCACAGGTGAAATTGCTGAAGCAAATCACTGTCTTCGACGTGAGCTTCAACCGTCTCCAAGGACCACTCCCCTTTGGCATTGGAGCAATGAAGAAGCTGGAGCAGCTCAATGTCGCCCACAATGGCTTCACTGGGGTCATACCGAGCAGCGTGTGCCGACTGTCCATGCTGCAAAATTTCACATACTCATTCAACTATTTCAATGGGGAAGCCCTAACTTGTTCTAGTGCTCGAATTAGAATTCTAGATGGACGACAAAATTGTATTCCTAGAAAGACAGACCAGAGATCTTCAAGAGAGTGCTCCTCTGCAGCTGCACGCCCAGTGAAGTGCAGCCAGCTGAAATGCTCTGATCGGTCGGCTTCATCTCCAGAGTCGAGAATTAGAAAGCCTCCCCCACCACCACCTGCTCGAACCCGCTCGCCTCGCCCTTCCATTGGCCCTTCACCCCCACCCCCAACCTCAAAGTCTTCTCCTTCCACAAGATCGCACCAGCCCCCACCACCCCCCACAGAGAAAGTTTTACCTCTTACCCATCTTCACCCACCACCACCGTCGCCACTCATGGTTCCTTCAAGTCCACCTCATGCTCAGGCTCAGGGTCCACCATCCTTCACCCCACTGCCTCCACCTCCAGAAGAAAAGGTGTCACCGAGCAAACATCTTGTGCCGTCCCCACCAAAATCAGAGTATGCGCCTTCCGAAGAGTACTCTCCTCCCCCTCCTCCTCCTCCTCCCCCTCCTCCATCTCCCCCTCCCCAGACACCTCTCCTTGCACCCTCGCCAATTCAAGTCACTTATCCCCCACCGCCACCCCCACAAAAGACCAATACTCACCACCACCACCACCCACACGACACCAGTACTCAATGCCACCGCCTCTGCCGCCGCCGCTGCACAAGTATTCAACAGCACCCCTGCCTCCACCCTCACCAAGACAACATGAGCATTTGGCACCGCCACCACTTGCTACATCAGCTCCTCCGCCCAAACCATCAAAGCAAGATGCTCCATCTCCTTCCTCTGGTTGCATCGGTATTCCAGGATCAATTCCCCCGGTACAATCACCAAGCCCTGCGGTTGCTGCACCATCAGCAACCTTCACACCACTGCCCCCACCTCCAGCAGAAAAGGTTTCACCGAGCAAATATCTTGTGCCACCCCCACCAAAATCAGAGTATGCGCCTCCTGAAGAGCACTCTCCTCCTCCTCCACCTTACAAGCACTTAACAACTCCCCCTCCAAATACACCTCTCCTTGTCCTCTCGCCAATTCATGTTACTTATCCCCCACCTCCACCCCCTACACAACACCAGTACTCAACACCGCCACCACCGCTGCCGCAGCACGAGTATTCAACAACACCCCAGCCTCCACCCTCCCCAAGACAACATGAGCATTTGGCACCGCCACCAATTGCTGCATCAGTTCCTCCGCCCAAACCATCACAGCAAGATTGCATCGATATTCCAGGATTAATGCCCCCCGTGCAATCACGTAGCCCCACGGCTGCTGCACCATCAGCAACCCCTACAGAGCATTACTATGCACCTCCAAATGAGACTCAGCATGGCCAAGCTCCTCCACCCCCCACGCCCTCATTTGACCTCAGTGTACCTCTTCCACCAATCCCAGGAGCTCCATATGCATCTTCGCCACCGCCTATGATCCCTTACTACTGATCCCAAAGAGTCATTTGTCCTCTTGCTATTATAGACAGTAGTCGGTGAGGGGACCATCCGGGTCTGAAGGACTTCTTGTATTTGATTAATTGATTTACTGTTTATATTTCTGGTTATTCTATCCAAGACATTTCTATGTGTGTCTGTTTTGGCTGCTGACTGTTACTCTATTTTACCTGTATGTCTTCGCTGCTTGTACTCACGGCTCAAGGAACACTTGCGTTTGACAAATTGGCAGTAGATGAGTTATAAAGCTCGGCGAGAAATTGCATTAGATTCAATAGAGTATAGGGGTGAGTATGGAATCGGACCAAATCAGCCAATTCCCATGGGAACCTGTCCAGCTCCTTGTTCCCAAAATTTGGAATTAGTGATAATCAATCTGATTCCCAGTTTCGGGTTTCATGTGTGGACCAAATCATCCATGTTGCAAAAGCAAGCAATTGAACAATAAAATAGATTGAGCAATAAAATCAATCGGACATTAAATTTACATTATTTGATCGTAGTAACCTACACTCACAAGGAGAATAGCAATGAATTCCACTAAAGATTAAGTGATATAATAGAAATTATAACCACACTCGAGTCACTCAAACACTCTCAATATATCTTAAACCCTAATTACATTCAATAACTTACACAATATTTATCCCTACAATTTCTCACGAAACAATCTCTCAATCTCACGAAAAGATTAACAAATTTTACCTCGAGATTTAATTGACTTGAACACTAATTCTTATTAATTGTAATTCATGAACAAAACCAAGGGAATAAACTCTGCCAAAGGTGTTGCTTCAAGGTTTCATTAACTGCACGAAGACCCACGCTGCTCACACATCAACAGCGGGGCTCGTTGTGCCCATTCCTTCTTCTTTTTTCAGCCAAGCCACTCTTCAAGCAAAAGCGTTCGAAATATTTATAGATATATATCACCGCCTGAAGAAGTCCAATTGGATCAGCTTTCTCTAATTCAAGTTGACCGAACATTGTCCCCACGATGGACTTTCCAAATTCAGCCCCCCAGTCCAACGTGCAGTAGATTTCCGTATATTTGCCTTGTGCGGTAGATTTCCCTTTTTAATTTAATTATTTTCCAAATTCCCAATGACATCAAATGATCAATTTTTCAAATTTGTGATACTTAAGTGAGCGAAAAAAAAATTAGTACTCAAGTAAGCACTGTACAAAAGTTAAGACAATCCTATTATTCTTACCCTTATTGGTAGAGCTACCTTGATGGTGGCAAAGCACTTCTCATTTTAGAATAGCTAATGTTGATTTTGACAATATTTGCATTTCAGCTTGTGCATTATCACCTAGCACTACTCAAACAATACACACATCTACCTTTGATTGTATTTGTCATTATCAAAACAACGAAGGGTATTTTCCAACAATCACCATATAGGTGTTTTTCCTAACACAAAGAACGTCTTAAAGGCAAAAACAAATAATATAACCAAAAAAATCCCCAAAATCCAAATAACCTCTCAACAACCCCTAATCTTACCTAAGTCTAAAATAGCCCCTAAAAGCCTCAAATTGGCCTCAAACTACTTCCTATAAGACCCCTTAAGTCCTTAATAAATCCTCAACACTAAATGGCCCTAGAAGAATCTATTATAACCAAACTATCCTAAATAACTCATATCTCCAAATAGCATCTGAACTGCAAAAGAAAAGATGGATATGCCTCGGAGTCCCTAAATTTATAGAATCTCAAGAAAAACCCTTCGTCTTAAAATAACCCTAAAATCTTAAAGCTCATAATTAAATTCAAATGAGTCTCAAGTTACTCCATTATGACCCATAGACATTTGAGACAAGCTAAAAATCGAAATTCAAAATATTCTCAAATAACCCATCACGTTAAATAACCCCTGAATCAGAAATATAATTCCTAAATTAGCACATCCACAAGTCTCAAATAACATCTAAATTGCAAAAACCCAAGAATCTTGCTATATAGCCACCTAAATCGAAGTAAACTATTAGTAGCCCCTAATCTTGAAATTAACCCCTAAACAAGAAATAGCCTCTAACAAAACTGAATATGAGCCTCAAATAACCCCAGATACTACCTCCAATCCCTTAATATATCATCCATACCAAATGACCCTCGAAGAACCTATTAGATAATTGAAATATCCTAAGTAACTTACAATCTCCAATTAACAGCTAAATTGGGGAGTAAAAAGAATACTCCTAAACCCCTAAACTTAAGAGAACTCCGCCAATTGGAAAGCAATAGTAATGTTTCTAATCCTCCAATCTACCAACAAAACAAAAGAATTATTAATTAACCCCCAAACATGAAAAAGAAAAGGGTTAATATCCTGAAAAACCCCAAACCGGTACATTTGTAACAAATTTATCCCCAATTAATTTTTTAACCATGAAAAACCCCAAACTTGTTCCCTCGTGACAAATTTATCCCAATTGACCATAAAAAAAAAAATCTCAAACTGGTATTTTTGTAACAAATTTATCATAAACTAATTTATTCAACAATCAAAAACCCCAAACAAGTACATTTAAGACAAATATACCATCCATTAAATTGGATTAATAATACAAAAAATCACAAGAATTGTATAACTGTGACAAACGGAGAGTAAAATCACAGATTAGTACACCAGTTAACTATCACGTGTCATTCAATTTAATAATTTAACAGTAAAATTTAATGAAAACTAACATAGGGTAAATTTTTCATAAGTGTACCAATTTAGGATAAAATATACCAATTTGGGGTTTTTCAAGGTATTAACCCAAAAGAAAACTCCTAACTAACCTCATACTTATTCTCAAATTACCAGTAACTCATTAAAAAAAAAAAAAAAAAAGCTCATTACATAAATAACTTGAGAAAATCAAAATACCATCACATAACCCATAATGCAAAATAACTGAGAAAATTATCAAAAAAAATTCTAAACATATTGTAATTGTGTAAATTTAGTCATAAATTTTTTTTTTTGCCAATTCAAACTATCTAAACAATTTTTGCCATAAATCACTAACATGATTGCTAACTGTCCTATGTAATATAGCTAGTGTTAATGTGGACATTTTTTACAAAATATTTAAATATTTTTTATTTTTTTTCTCTTTCTTTTTTTTCTTCCTTCTTTCTCTAGGCCAAAGGCCAAGGCCATTGAGGTCAACCTCACTAGCCTCTGGCAAGGCTCAACCTTAGCCAAATCCGATGACGGAGAGCCTAGCCAGCCTTGCGTATGGCCGCCCTCACAACCTCTAGTGAAGGTGAGCCTCACCCAACTCATGGCCTTTGTTCACATCAATGCCAATCACGTCACATAGAACAATTAACGTCCATGCTCACAATTTTTGGTCAAAATTGGCTAGATGGACCAAATTGGCACAAATACAAAATGTTTAGCATTAAATTGTCTAAAAAAATATAAATTTATGACCGAATTGGAACAACTGCTATAAATTTAGGATTTTTTGGGTAGTTTACCCTATGGAATTGACATACATTATAGACACTATATCGACACTCCACAAGTCTCAAATAAATTTTAAATTATTAAACAGGAAGAATATAACCCCACAATCCTGAAATCCAAACGACCCACTACTAACCCTTAAGCTTGACATAAGCCCTAAACCTGAATTAACTATCAATAACACCTAAGTCGCTAAATCCCCAAATGGCATCTAAACTGCCGACAACGAAGAATATGACTCCAGCTTCCGCAAAAAGTTAAAATAACACATGAAAACCACCCCCCCCCAATCTTCAAATTTATGCTCAACACCGAAAGAATCCCAAAAAAAACAAACTACCCTCGTATAACTCCTAAACCAAAATTAGAGCCCCTAAATTAACACTCCACAAACCTCAAATAAGTCTATAATGTTAACAAAAAAATCAAGAATCTTATCACAAACCCATAAAATCGAAATAACCTATTCATAGTCCCAAGTCTTGAGATAAACCCTAATTAATCCAAATGAACATCAAAGATATCAAAAATATCTCGCAACCCCCAAATAATATCTAAATTTGAAAAAAGTAAATAAAATGAAGAGTATAACCTAGAAATCCTTAAAATCGGAAAAAAAAAATCAAAGGTGTTGTAATTTTAGTACGGTGCTCATTTCATTGACAAAACTTTTAAGTAATCACTTGAATACCATATCGATAGACAAACCATCTCCTAAGCCCCTCCGGTAAAAAATTTCAAACATTCATCCTACATGATTTTTTTAATGAAATTTTAGTGAAATCCAACATGGAAAAAGATAAGATGACCTGACATATTATTTTATTGGCTCATCAGTTTGTCTTCTTTTCTCCTTTTTTTCTTTTTTATCCTCATCTTCATCTTCTTTACTAAATGAAGAAAGGCATAAACAACACGGCATTCTCTGACCTTCATGTTTACTGGAGCTCCTGCTGCTAGCAATGGTGACACTTCTGCAATAGTAAGGAGATGCCTTGCATGCCACGGCCATTCTCGGGGAACTCACAGTCGCAGTCCCTTAACACACAGCCTCGGCCAGCGGCCCACTTCGCATTACCCGTCCATGGCCCGCCAGGACTAGCCATCCATTGCGGTGGCGTTAGATCCCCCGACCACTTGTGCTTTCCACCGGTTAAGCCCACGCCGATGTCCAGATTCTCACTCTCTTCTTCCCCAATGCCACGCATCGTCAAACTGAGGGACGAAATGGGCACCTTCTTGCTTGCAAAAACAGAGGCTGCCTTGTTTGAGCTATCATCTCGAAGCCCCTTCAACATTTTGCCCCAGTTTGTTAATTTCGGGCAAACATGTTTTAAGTGACGTTATTTTTAGGTGAATTCGTACTCACTTTGTGGACAAGCCACATCTGGATGAATGATATAGAAAAAAAAAAAAAAAAAAAACCAGCCACAGATTGGCAATGGCACTCAATTGATAGTCTTTTTATAAAAGTGGCACACAAGCTGTTACTCGAAAAGTTTGGGTACCAAACTTCTAATGTTCTTCTCTCCCTTAAAATCCAAATAGCCCATGAGTAAATGCTATTCTTGAAACAAGCTCTAAACATTAAAAAAAATTCTAATGAGTGTTAATCTCCAATAATCCCTTTAGAATCTTTGAGCAGTTAATAGAGACCCATCACATAAATAAACCGAAAAATCAAACTAGCTCATAATACGAAAACTCCCGAAACACAAACTACACAGACGCCATATTTTATGCTTCAAGAGTCTCAAATAACATCTAAATTGATAGAAACCAGGGATATAACCCATAAGCCCTAAAATCCAAACAATCCATTAAACAAACCCCAATATTGATTAAAAAAAAAAAAAAAGAAGGCCTAAACGTGGAATAACTCTTGGGAACCATTCCACGATTTAGTGGAAGCACCCCCCTTGGCCTTCATCACTAACACCGCTAGGCCTTGGCGGCATAAATCCGGGGTGGTGTCAAGGGAGGGAGGTGCTTTCGCTTCGCTTGCTTCAGAGGTTGCTGGGGAGAAGCCAGACCCCTGCATAATTTGATTCCCTTGAATATCAGAACATCGCCTGATTGATTGGGAAAACCATGCCTCTAAGGAAAGAACTGTGCAGAAATTTTCAGCGCGGAAGGTTTGTTGTTTTGCTGATCGGTCGATTGATTGATTGATTGATTGATTGATTGATTTTTGTCACTCAGTTGTGCTGCGCTCGTCAATCCCTGCTGAGTTGGAGTTACCATCTCTCTCTCTCTCGTATTCTGTCTCCTTGACAATGGGATATGCTCAGTAGCATGAAAAACTTATTGCTTTTCCCTACTTCGGTTTAAGTGTTCTAGCATGGCCTTGCTCGAGATGATTGATCTGTCGATAGTGTTGGCATTGCTATCTTTCCTACAAGGCCCGTCCGTTCTTAACCAAGTCAGGAAGGATAATATGAAGATTCCGAGCCGTTCGACAGTGCCTGGTTATTGCTGTTTTCTCAATGCCATCGTGCATATGAAGTTTCGTAGTTGGTGCAATTCTATTTTCTTTTTGACAGCATCGACAGCATCCTTGCTCATCGAAATTGTCTCAAAAGTTCTCATATGTTGTTTCCCCAAAACAATGCTTTTGAAAAAGGTCAATTTGTCAATTTGAAACCCTCATGCTCCAGGGGTGCCATTCTGAGAAAACACATTGGTACTGTCTTATTCTTCTATTGTGACCATGTCAGGCTGTTATTTTTTCATGTTCTTTATTCGGATTGAAATGGGGATTTTTTTTTTTTTTTCCTTGTAGTAGCACATCAATTTTTCACATAAGCATAGCATCTGCTTGCCCTGGAATTTTGAAGTAGCACTGGCATGGTACGATATATGGGAGACATGGATAAGCGGTTTGTATATTTACAATGAGGACTTAGAGATTCACCATCCTGAGGATTGATGTACACCAACAAAGTTTGTTAAAGAAACTAGGAAAAGAGTTGACCTGCGGTGCGAATGGAGGTGTTATGAACAACCTAACTGCTCTAAGCCATGGTCGGCAAATCTCTTGCCTTACAAAGGGCCCTGGTGCTCAAAGCGTTAGATTGAGATGAATTTACCTCGTAATATATACAGTTTAAAGTTGTATGCCCTTCCTCCAGTTCTCTTGATCTCTGATGTCTTGAACTTTTGCAGCTGTCAGTACGGTGAAAGGTGTAAGTTTCTCCATCCAACCCAGCAGCAGTCCCGGCCTAATGCCTTTGGATTTGGCGTGCATGGTGGCTCAAACCAACAGCAAAAGCCCAATCCTTTTGGATTTGGCGTGCATGGTGGCTCAAATCAACAGCAAAAGCCCAATCCTTTTGGATTTGGTGTTCAGAGTAGCTCTCAGCCAAGAGCAGCTGCTGCGTCGCAGCATAACCAATTTAAGGTTCTTTTCCCTTTGTATAATTGAAAATAGAATTGGTTGTGACATCTCTGGCCAGTTAAAATATAGAATTCACTTATATTACTAGTGTTGATAATTTCACCCACTATGCTGACAAATTTGGTTTCATGATTCTGGAATCATTTCAATATCTATCTCGGATCTGGATCAGCCTTTCGAAAACAAGTGGACTCGCTTCTCTCCTATTTCTAATGCTTCTGGCACTGCTTCCCATCACTCTGATAATCATATTCAATCGGGAAATCACAAGTAAATGCTTTGCTAATTATACTCTCTCCAAGTGGCTTGATAACTAAATCCAACTTTTCCTTATTTGAGAAGTCGTGCCTAATTATGTATGCCTTGTTGAAAAGTTGCACAGATCCAGAGTCCTGCAAACGAGTAATTGTTGAAGATTTTGAGCATGAAAGACCGTCATGGAAGCTTACATGCTATGGTCATTGCAAATAGTATGTTTATCCGTAACAACCCTTATATAAATTCTAGTGTTCGTTTATTTATCTACATATAGCATGTGCTGCATGAGCTTGCTCTTAATCCAGAATAGTGGTGTCTTGGTTGATTTGGTTTCAGTGTCATCAAGTCCTATTTTTCACAATTTTAATCATGGTTGGCAATTGTGCTGTCAAGAAGTGGTTTCAAGTTTCAATGCAATGTGCTTTAGGCTGGCGAGAGCTAGGTGAATTTTCTGCCTATACGGGATCACCTCTTTGTCTGGGAGCTTCCCTCTAGCACAATGGGGGAGTGTGCTAAGGAGTGGTAAAACTAGATTAATGGGATCTATGCAATTCTGTGAAGGAATGTGAATGATGCAGTGTTAAGTATGCCTGGAAGTACTAAGTAGCAAGTGATTTCAGGCTTCCAGCATCATAGACCCCTTTCCTAAAGAGATGAAAATATTGATAGATATGTCACCCCACGGTACAAGCAGGAGGGATGTTAGTGTAGCCTATAGCTAGCACTACTTAGGACTGTTCCAGAGCTCAAGGGTCAGTTCTTTTCAACTGTCATGGTATGATTTACACCTAGTATTGCTGTGTTAAGTACCACAGAGTGCAGGAAATTCAAGGTTATCAACATGCATGTGCTCAGGAAAAGAAAAAGAGAAAAAGCTTCGCTGGAAAATATATGTCTGAGAAAACTTTTTTATGGCTGGTTGAGAATAACATAAGAGAAAGTTGTTTAAGGTGGTTTAGGTATCCAATAAGAAGATGCACTTTCTAGATAGGCAGTGTCCAATTCTATCATCTGTTGATATCACATCAGCAACAGGTCAATGTGTACATAGGCATCAAATGACTAGATTGACAAAAGGGTAATGGTAGGGTAGGATTACACACACTTTAAAGATAAAAGATTCCATGCACTTTTAAACGATAAAAGTATATTGCCCATATATTTTTTTTGTGGGAGGCAAACTTGCAAGAAGCATCTAGAGTCAAGGTTTTCCATTTAATGGCCAAATTATTCAAAAGCTGTTTATTTTTCATTTACTATGATTTTCTGCGTATTGCAAGCAGTGTGGATGCTTTTATGGACTTACTTTGTGGAATGTAATCTGGTGAACAGACATGTTAATGCATGAAATTCAAAAAGACAGTTGCTTTAACTCACAGTTCTGGATAATTGTTTCCTGCAGTGCTCCATGTGATATTAGTGGCGACATTAGCTATGAAGAATTGCAGGCTGCAGCATATGATGATGCTAAGCGTGGTTTGAGCTTGCAGTCAATTGTAAGAAGTTAACCGCCTCGTTTTATCATTATACTACAGAATTCTAGTGTTTCATGGCCTAAATCACGGGCTGAAGGTCCATGATTAGGTAAATACATATTCAAACTGCATTAGTGGAAATGAGGTGACTGACATGCTGTTTGGCCTGTTACTTGTTAGTAAGGTACCAACAGACTTGTGAAGTAACCAGTGTCACGTTCATGAGCGCGTTATCAACTTTGACATTTTATTAGTGACCGATCAATATATCACCAGTCAAATTAGGTGACTTATTTGGATAAGCAGATAACCTTCAAAAGAGAGGAAAACTGTTGGTAAATAGATTTCTTTTGTCAGAATGGTGGAAAGAGTGTGACCCATCATTTGCTGTTAGATTATAGATGAATTAGACAGATTTGAACATTTTTAGGAGTGAAGCGGGTTGCAGTGAGAACAGTACAAGAGGAACTTTGGACTTGGAAAGCTATCTATTCATGCTCAAGGAGGAAGAACTGTCAAGATGATTACTCTCCTTGTTTTTAGGCTCATTTCAAAAGAAAAAAAATGAGAGCTTTTCAAGAGTCTTGGGATTCTTTCGGCTGTAAGACGGTTACGTGGGAATTATACAATTAGTCTTTTGTTCTTAAGTTTTTGTATATGGGAGACTTCCCATCTGACTTAATTTTGTACAGTGGCGGTACCCACTTAGTACCTTTATTAATAAAATTTTGCTTTACCTTCAAAATAAAATCATTTATTTATTATGACTGGCAACCACTGAGCGCTACATAGCAAAACAAATGTGTCTTATAATTCCCATGGTATTTGTTAGAGTCTGTCCTTCTTCCAATTCCAGTAAGGATGAATTTGCCTTTCAAAGTGCTGAATATATTATTTAAATTTTGTCAGTAGATGTATGATGAATGAACCTAACTTTGGACTTTTTCAATATCAAAAGGTAGTCACTTTCAGCTTTTTCCCTCCTTCATTGCCATCCAAAGAAATGATGCTTGCTTCCTTCGAGTGAATCATTTTATTGGAAGGGTACACAATGTTCTATTAAAAATCATGAACAAAAGACTGTTTTTTATCATTTCCAGACGCTATAATTATGAGATTGAACTCTTCCCCTACATCAATATTTCAGAGTGTATGAAATTGAATCTCAGTAGGTAATCATGAAATTGCTAAAGTGGTGGATTCAGTTGACAAGCTAAGCTAGCGCTGATGCTAAAAGCTGTTACAGTTTCTTGAAGATGTGGGAGATGGTGGTGCCGTGGTGGGAAACAAGTATTGCATTTTACCTTAAAACTCTAGATGTGCTATTTTCATTTACATATATCTTTATGCCTGGGATAGAACAGCAATTTTGGGAAGTTGCAGACATTACTTGCGAGTGTGTCCATCTGCCGAACACAGTTCGCCTCTTTGAACTTTGATGGTTCTATTTTAATTTATTAATTTATTTTTTAGTGGCAAGAGACATAATTAAGCAGAAGTATCTATTCCGTTCAATACTTCTGAAGCCTATTTATAAATAAATTTGAACTTCACAGAGGCTTTGGAAGACTTGCCAAACTACTCAACTGTGATGACTTGCTGTGTGGACTGACTTGACAAAAGCAGCTACTTGGCATCCATGACGTTTTAGAAGCTACATCATGTGACTTAACTAACTTGCACATGCTTTAAGAAATAGATTATGACATTCATGAGAGGTCTGAAACTGGAGTGCCGCTGTGGCTTTGTTCAATTTGTCAATTTTAAGGGTGCAAAAGAAAACCATCACAAGAAATTTACAAAATTTACTGATTTGTTCTAGAAATAGGCTATTTTGATTCCATTGCTGCCATGACTGAGCAAATCTCTCTCTACAGGTTGAGAGGGAGAGGAATGCACTTAACTTCAAATTAAGTGAGTTCGAGAATTTGCTCCGAAGCCCATATGTGGCTCCACCTTCCTCAACTGCAAGCCAAAGTGCACTCCTTGGTTTTGGGGCAAATACATTTTCATTATCAGCTCAAAATACTGGCCAATCTGTGGCCTCAAGTTTTGGTGTGCCCCATGCATCACCTAGTGCTGGGGGATCAAGGCAAGGATCTTCCTGTCCCACTTTGTTAGGTAGTCATGAGAGGCAATATCTGAATTCCTCTTTAAAGTATTGAATGGATATCACTTGCAAAAAGATGAGTGGATTATGCTTGTTCTTTTAAATCCTCTGTCAATGCTCGTCTTGAGTTCTTGTACTGACCTTGTTGCCCTCCTCCAGTCCCTACGTGCCTTCAAACAATGCTCTGGGGAGTCTAAATTCTTCTTCAACTTTGCAGCAGACTGCAAGTACATTTGGACAAAGTTATATGTCCTCTGGAGGTACGGGTTCATTTATGAGAACTGTCTTCTATGTTCCTAATGCAGCTGTAGGATGGGGACAGAAAATTGTTCTTTTCTTCTGTGATTTGTTGTGTCAAATGATGGCTACTCCTTTCAGATCAAAGCCTGAGTAATCTGGGGTCGAGTCAGTTCTTGAATGTAGTAGTTGGTTCTGGGGATAATAAGATGTATGTTGTCCTCGAATCTTGAGCATCAAGGGACAGTTGGTGATACTTCACTTTAAATGTTTTCTAGATTCTTAAGAATCTTATATGACACTTTGAGGACTTGAAGGTGACACAATATTAGATTATTTAGTAATTTTATAGGAATTCGTAATTCCATTGAGTCTTAGAAAAGTATGACTTGGCAAAATTGATTCCTTGAAAGGATTTCTTTGGGCTTTCTAAGCTTATTCTATATGCAAATCTTAGGGCCATCTCCTTCCTCTCTCTCTCTCTCTCTCTCTCTCTCTCTCTCTCTCTCTCTCTCTCTCTCTCTCGGAGACTTTGTATTGTAGATCTGTTGACATTATCAGATTCCGGAAATTTTGTTGAGCTCTCCCTCCCTCCCTCCCTCCTTCTCCCCTGGCGACCTTGCATTGTAGGTCTGTTGACATTCTCAGATTCAGGAAATTTTGTCAAGGTTGTGCTGTTTATCTTTAGCGATGAAGCATAGAATCTACCATTGTTAGCTTGTCACTTTTCCCAAGGTATAATCACCAGCCTGAAGAGACACTACCGATCAAATTTGTTTTCCAGCTCTCTTTGCATAAGACAATCTGTAAAGCAATGTCAATAAAGATGTCCTTCAGCCTGATCAATTAGTTCCATCATCCTGAGATATCAGAGATTCTGAAGCATTTGGTCTGGTGATCAACCTAGTCAGGATCAGTCTAATTGGACTCTTCCAATTTGGTCTGTGCAAAAATGGATCATATTAAAGTCCCTTCTTTGGATTATTCAATTTGATGTGTAGAAGCTTGTTTTAGTCAAAACAATCTTATCATCACTCTGCTGCGGAATCAGTTCTAATAGTTCACAGAATCGCTTGAAATTATTAGCCACTTTCTCCCCCACACCCCCTTCCCTTCCTTCCCCATCCCCAGCCAGCCCAGCCCAGAAAAGAGTTGGATCTCTGATACCTCCTCGTGAACATCTTCCAAATGGCCTTTGTAATAAAGAACTGGCAGTAATCTAACTCGCATGTGATCTAGTTATACGTATAATGAACTTGCATTAATTAGTAGCATTGCACAGGTATGAGTTTTAGCCATAGTCCAGCCAGCTTGAACATTTTATGGAAGTTTTTATCAGAATATGTAGCTTTAACTGTAGTGGCTGGTTATTGCTGGAACTAACTCCTTGTGTGCATTAACAGTATCACAACAAATGTCGAATTCAACAAACAACAATTTTAACATTGTTGTTGGACAAAAAGCTGTTGATGATCAACAAAAGTAAGTATACCAAGAATCCTTGTTTCATATGTTTTATACTAACTCCATCTTATTTATCAGTACTACATCATCATCTTTAGACTCCACAAATAGCCTTTGATTGAGACAATCTCACTAGTGAACAAGTTCAGTTGATTTTGTCCAACCAAGAAAAAGTTAAGTTGATAAGCTTTAACAGCTACATAATTCTCCTGATGTCGGCAGTTTTGACTCAAGTCAGTTTAAGTTGATCTCTTCATTCATTTAGCACGCAGGTGGTGTTGAATGATGTATCAGCTCTGCTTAATTGTTTGTAAATTTGACATGTAATTTACGTAAATAAGATCTTTGACACGATTGACCTTGGCAACCTACATTTGTTTTGTTCGGTACATAGGGCTCTATTTAGAAGAAAGTGATTTCTAATTATTGCCTATCATACATTGCGGATTTGTGAGCTTTTCTTACAAATCTCTGGTCCTCATCCTTCAGAAATGATGTGCATAAGAGTGGGCATGAATCAAGAGATGCCAGTGTTTGGCTGAAAGAGAAATGGAGCCCTGGAGAGGTAAGAGATTCGTGTCACATGGTAGCAACATAAAATGCCTAGATACTTTCATCATGTGTAGATGGTTGGTTTTAGTCTTATTTTAATCCTTTCTCTTTCTCTATCAAACAGATTCCTGAAGAGGCGCCTCCCGACATATTCATTTAGAAGGCCATATTCAGATGATAGTCGTGACTATCAAGTGTTTTATTATTTTTTTTTTTTCTTTTAAGTACATAGTCCGCAGATAGAGTCCAACCAACCTTTTATTGTCTTTTGCTTCAGCATTTCAAGCGGCTTAGTAGGTTAAAATGATCAAAGATTAGATTTGCCTGTGGTGTTAGGATGACGCATCCATGGGATTCCACAATGTTTTGAGGGCTGTTCATCCGTAGTGCTTAGTATTATATTTGGTGGAAACCATTGATATTCTGTCTCCTGTTTTAATTTTCCACATCCGATTGTTAGGTTATTGGGGAAGGGAAAGAGGAAATATGAATGAATGGACGATGTCATGTCAAGTGTGATACAGTTGAGTTTATGCTATATTCTTCTCCTACTGGAAACCCGTGATTTTTAATCCCGACCAACCCCCCATGTAAAGAAGAAAATGGAGTAATATAAGTATTTTTTTAACGCTTAACTTCAATTACCGATTGTCAAACAAATTGTTTTGGAAAATGCCCCTTAGCAACGATTGAATTATCGTGTAAGGTCTTACCGGTGGATGAAGTATTTAAGTGCATATTTGCGAGGCGACAACTAAAAAGCGAAACAGCAACACTACCCACCACCCATCGGAGAGAAGCGAGTCAGAAGGAGGAGGTCAAAGTACTGTTATCGCACCAAATGCAGCTCAACCATGTCCTTAGCCAGATCGACAGCATTCTGCAGCACAACCCATCCCAACCAGTTTGAAGCCGTGAATGTCATACGTCCGCTGGCAATGGTGGATTGAGCATGGCTGAAAGTGACGGAGTTGTACTTAGAACCCCACGGTTGATGACAAGGACACTGAGAGCGACTAGAGAAACAAGAACAACAATAGTTTTCGAAGGAATGCATGAGCACATTATGAGCAAAATAAAGAGAATACTAAAAAGCTAGACTCGGAATATATGGACAAGAATATACAAATTGACATGCTCCATAGGCGAAGGGTCTTTCTTAATAAGAGCCACAGCAGAAAGTAGGCCTCTTGTGCATGAGTGCACTTCCTCCCCTTTTCCCAAGGAAATCTGAAAGCACCAGTTGCGATCCCACAACACTCTTATATGCAAATGTTCTTTGCGACTCCTCGTGAAAATTCTATTTAGCAATATTAAGTTGCTTTACTATCTTTCATGGTCCTGGTTGTGTCATACCTTAATAAGGAGGACACAATTGGTGGTGACATGAATATCACGCCATTGAATTTGGGTTGGGCACTGGAAAACTGGGACACTCGAGTAAAAATCAAATAGACTCCTCAATCAAGTTTACACGGCAAATTAACAGTCATGGTGACGTATAAGCAAAGAACACGAGTATACACACATTTAACACCTTCTTCGACTACATTTTAAAAAACAAGTATTACCCGACATTCACGTTTTTCCACTGATATAGTCAATAGATTTTCCCTTATCATAAGAAACCCACTAGGCGGACGATTAAATAGAACTTTCTCGCCAGAATCCCTCTTCTTCTTCAAGACCTTCTATCATGTATGTTGCCATGGCCTTATTTCCAGAGAACTCAAATCAATCCATAGTCATTGGTTGGGTCATGCAACACCTGAAGCGAGCCTTGCGAACAGTTGTCAGGATTTCAGTCTCTGCATTCTCAAGCATTCTCACGACTTCAGTGAAAGGAGGCCTGACATCTGGGTTGGCATCCCAGCATCGAGTCATAATGTCGCTGAGAATCGGTAGACAATCTGCAGGGATGATTGGACGGACACCTTTGTTGACAACGGCAAAAGCCGCCTGCACAGCTGTCATGTTTTGGAAGGGAAGCATTCCTGTTATTAGCTCCCACAGGACAATGCCAAAACTGTATACATCCACTTTCTGTGTGTAGGGCCTGTGCTGGATCATCTCCCTGTGAAAATATAAGAAGTAAAGAAATGGACTCGAGGATAGATGGACAGAATTGGAAATATGGAAACTGGAATATATACAAAGATTTTTCACAATCCAGAATACTACTTTGATGGTGCTTTCTATTGGCTCTCCTGAGATGGCAACAATAGGGCCTTTTGAGTCCCTTTGCTACAGTTCTATAATGTCGTTATGTCCTGTCCAGCAAAAGGAGTTTTACTTGGTCACCTAGGTTTGCCTTGAAAGTCGTAGAAGACCAGGAACAAACGGTAACGTTATATCATGATTAATACGATGGGGGAGTAAATTTCGCTTTCTGCCATCTTCATCCTTACTTCCAAACTTCAATGATATCATGCTAACGCTATACAAAATGATTTTCGCCACTCCACCATTCCCATGACATACAAGTATTCTATTTCTAACAGGGGCAAAAAAAGGTACTATGCCCACCACAAAAGAAAACATGCAATCACCAAACAAAGATGCTGCCATCTAAATGGCACATCTCGCAAGGAGCATGGTAGAGGCAAGAGGGTCCACAACATACTTGGTCGCCTACTTACAGACACATATTGAACCGAGATGCAACATAAATGGATTCAAATTAAGTAACAAGGATTAAAAAGGCCCAGTGGTCTGAATCACACCAAATTAACATAAGGAATTGAAATACAAGTCCAACTCTAATTAAACACCCCCACAGTCGCAGTGCGAAAGTTTTAATTCAGATTTTAGCCTTGCCAATTCCATTGTGCAATAGAAGAGTAAGCCACGGGTGGGGGGGGAGGAAATAACTAGATCAGGTTGCATCATCTTAGGGAAGTCTAGTCTGGTATTTGGTGGCCAACTCAGCATAACCTGATAAATCACAATCTTCTCACAGAAGGGGGTCAACTTTGCAAGCAAACCCATCCAGCAACTGATTGTTAACGATGTACATAACGTTTTAGCTAAAGATCAAGGATTAGAGCTACTCTTAAAACTCTTACATAGGAATTGACCAAACTAAGGCATTTGTTCCTTTAAATGTCACTTCGTGCATAGAGGGACTAGTTGATTTCTGTTGAAACAAATAGTGCGAGGCAAGGAGAAGGAAAGGAAGGTTCCAGAGAAGACTCACTAGATAACAGGAAAAACCAATTTTAAAATTTTTGCTAGAGCATAAAGCAGTTTAGTTAATGCCCCTTCTTTAACTTCCAGCCTTCCAGCGGCATTGGATAGCAATATATCAAATTTCTAATGTTTGCTGGGACGCAATTTTCATTGGGAGTTTCATCTAAAAAAGAGCAACCAACCAAACACAAGGTAAATTCAGAAATTGAAGAGTAAGTCTGCCATGCAAGTGCCAATGCCTCCAGAACACAAAAGCATACTGGAGTACCAATTTCTTTAAGACAACCAAACAGAAAGTTTTAATGAGCAAGAGATAGAAACAAACAAGTTACGCTTCTCCCACATGACATGCTGAGTTTAAATATGATCAACGCTGCAGAGAAGAGTAGTGAATGATCTTACGGGGCCATCCAACGGTAAGTCCCTGTCTCAGGTGTCATTCCTTCAGTCTGGACCTCAATTCGAGCAACCCCGAAATCAGCAATCTTGATTGATTTATCGGAGAAAATTAGGAGATTGTCAGATTTTAAATCTCTGTGGATCAAACCAAGCCCATGAACATACTCCATTCCCCTAGCAACATCCAAGGCCTGTCTGACAGCCAATTTCAACGGAACGGACCGATTGTGCCGTTTCATCAAAAACTGCCGAACTGAACCTCCTTTCGCATATTCTGTAACGATGCACCAGACCATCGGCTTACGGCATCCACCAATGAATCGGACAATGTTAGGATGCTTCAATGTGGCCAACATCATGACTTCTTGCTGAAACTGTTGCTCCATCAGCTGCGCCCTCTCTAGATCGTTCTCTGGCCTCTCCAAGATCTTGATGGCGACTTCCTCGCCATTGTAAGTACCTCTGTAGAGCTTTCCAAAGGCCCCTTGCGCGAAAGGTGCACCCATGTTGAGTTTCCTCAGATCGAGAGTCCAGTCATCAAATTTTTCAAGTCCCAAGGTCGGGGAACTGCTATCCATAAGGGCTTGGGCCAGTGCATCATCGCTCAAAGCATGCGTGACTCTCCCTCTGTGATTCACACTCTGCGCAACAGAATAGTTGTCGTTGGCACGCCGTCGCAGGCCTTGGTGATTTAGCATGCGAGTATGGGAATCGCTAGAGTCGACACTGCTGTTATCTATGGACATCGCAACAGACCCTCCACCAGTGCTGGTTTGCAGGCTTCCACAGCTCTCAATCGACATGTTGGAACCCTCGCTGAGCTTATGATAAAACGCCTGGGACGAATCGAAGTAATTGTTATCATGATTCTTCAGACCAATAATTCCAGGGAACTTCTGACCTCCGTCCAACATTTCCGAGTCCCAACAAAACAGCACAGGCGCTCAGCCTCCGTTCAGTTCATAAGCTATCTTCTATAACCGAAGAAGTCAGTCCACCGTACTAATGAAACCCTGCAAGAGAAGCAAACCCCTTTCTCAGCATCATCTTCCCGTGAAGATCATCTATCGAAAAGTTTTATCAATGGAAGACGGGGAGATAGGGCTAGCGCAGCCACCGGTGCACAAACGTACGATGAAACTAATTGGCCCTACAAACAGCTAAATCTAGACCCAAAGAACCCCGCGTGAAGATCCCCAAGGAAGCACCGAGAGAAGCGGCCCGCCCTAACGAAATTCGACCCTCTAACTTCACTCGTGCCCCGATATACCAACATATCCAGAAAATAAAAAAGGAAGCGGGAGCCCCCCCTCGTTAGGAGAGTTGGACGGCCATATTCGGGGGCAAAATAACAGCAGACACAAAGGGGAACACGAGAGAGGGAGGCGCAATCGACCCCCTCGAGCGAGCGGATTGAAAGGGGAGAGCGTACCTGGGCGGAGAGCACTTTGACTTTTTGGGAATTGGACGGAGGAAGGACAAGTGGAGAACACTCGGACTGGAATCGGATCGAATCTGATCTAATCCAAAGCCACAGCGAATCTTTGGGAGGAAAAAAGGGAAAGAGATTGTTGATGATGATGATGATGATGAAGAGAGAGAGAGAGAGAGAGAGAGAGAGAGAGAGAGAGAGAGGAAGAAAGGAGGAGGAGAAGGGGGAAGAAGAAGAAGAAGAAGAAGAAGGAGAAGAAGCTGCTGCCGCTGCAGAAATGGCAAGGACACCACAGTGGTCTTCGGGTCTTCGCTTTTTGGCTCATCTCCGCTTCTTCCCCTTAGTTTACTCTTTCTACGCTCAGAGAGTCCGGTCCGAGCAGGAGCATGGCCTCCCGTGTGACCGCTCACACCTTACCTTTCCCTCCCCACCACTCCACCTCTCACGTGGCACGCCTGCACTCCATCCCCATCCCACTGGGCCTCCTCCTGTCGGCTTAAAAGGCCCCCCCGGCCCAATTCTCTCCCCACGCCCACCTTCTTCGGCCGTTCCACCTCGATTTTCATCCTCGGACCACAAACACATGATTTCACGACCCTCGATAAAAATAAAAATAAAATAAAGAAGAAGCTTCATTTCATTTGGATACGTTCAAAGAACATTTTCGAATGATCCGTCAATGTCCAAGGCCATGATATATTTCGATTCCTCAACATTTTCCCGAAACTGGTTTTCATCATCTGACCAAATTAGATTGTGATTTTCCCGAAACTGGTTTTCATCATCTGATCTTAGTTTTCCTTTTCTAGAAATAAGCGCACAACAAGCCGTATAACCGAGAAACTGGCATACTTAGGTAAAAATCAAATAGAGTTCTCAATCAAGTGTACACAGCATAATAAAAGCAGTTAAGGTGACGTATACGCACAGAGCACAAGTATACACACATTTAATACCCTCTTCAACTACAATTAATTCTACTTAGACCTGGGTTTGAACTCCCGTCCCAACCCCCTCTCGTCCTCCTCCTCCTCCTCCTCCTCCTCCTCCTTCAGGCCCTTGCATCATGCATGTCGCCATGGCCTTATTTCCCCCATAGCTCGAATCAATCGATAGTCATTGGTTGGGTCATGCAACACCTGAAGCGAGCCTTGCGAACAGTCGTCATGATTTCAGTCTCCGCATTCTCAAGCATTCTCACCACTTCAGTGAAAGGAGGCCTGACATCTGGGTTAGCATCCCAGCATCTAGTCATAATGTCGCTGAGGATAGGTAGACAATCTCCGGGGATGATTGGGCGGACACCTTTGTTGACAACTGCAAACGCAGCCTGCACAGCGGTCATGTTTTGGAAGGGAAGCATTCCTGTGATTAGTTCCCACAGGACAATTCCGAAACTATATACATCCACTTTCTGAGTGTAGGGCCTGTGCTGGATCATCTCCCTGCATGAATATAAGAAGTACAGAAATGCAGCTGAGGATAGACAGACAGAAAATTGGAGAATTTCAAGAATGGAACATACACAAAGATTTTCACAACCCAGGAAGCTACGTGGTGCTTTTTATTAGCTATCCCAACATGACAAATTTGTCTAGATATGCAGAAGCTCTCGTCATTGCAACATTAAAAGATGATATCTGGGTCTACGACAAGAAAGGTCCACCTTGTGTAATCTATAGAATTCAGCACAAGACCTGTTGGATGCAGGAATGACCATATCAAGCGCAATAGGGCCTTTGAGTCTCTTTCCCTCAATTTCAACAATGTCAACACATCATTTTCAACAAGGGATGTTTTAACTGGTCGCTGGGTTGGCCTCGAAGATTGCAGATGGCCAGGAACAGATGGTAGCTAGTAAGATAATGGACACATTGATTACATCCCGATTAATATGACGGGGAGAGCATTCCACTTTTTGTTGTCTTTCATCCCTATTTCCAAACTTCAGATGATATTATGCAGACACTACACAAAATCATTGGAAACCACTCCACAGTTCCTATTGTCATAGGAACTTCCTTGTCCATACAAGTATTCTAATTCCAACAGAAAATAGGGTGTCATGCCCTACCCACTAAAAGAATCATGTAATCTTATAAGGTCAAATAGATACTGCGGCCAACTACATAGCACGTGTCGAAAGCCACACAGTAGAGTCAAGATTTTCCACAACACATTTGATCATCTACTTGTAAACATGCATATTGAACAGAGATGGAACGAAAACAGACATAAATTAGGTAACAACAATTGAAAAGAGAACCAACTGTTCAAATTATACAGGATTAACATTAGGAATTGAAGATACAAATCCAACTCCAATAAAACACCCCCCTAGTCAGACCTTGAAAATTTTAATAAAGATTTTAGCCTGGCCAAATCCATTGCAAAGTAGAAGAATAAGCCACAGAGGGGGAAAAACCAGGTCAGGTCGCAATATCTTAGGGAAGTCTAGGCTTCAGTCTGGGGTCAACCCAGCATAACCTGATAAATCACGATTTTCTCATGGAAAGGGTCAATATTGCAAGCAAACCCATCCAGCAACAGATTATTAATCTTGTACATGGCATTCTAGCCGAAGATCAAGAATTAGAGCCACTCATAAAACTCCTATCATAGGAATTGGCCTAAGGCATTTGTTCCTTTAAATGTCACTTCATGCTTAGAGGACTAGTTGATGTCTGTTAAAACAAATAGTGCGAGGCAGGGAGAAGGAAAGGTGAAAGGTTCCAATTGAGACTCGTTAAAAAAAAAGGACAAAATAGTTTTCGACTTTTTGCTAGAGCATAAAGCAAGCCACCAGAATGCTTTTTGCATACTCAGGTACACGTGGTAACCAATTTCCTCGGGACAAACAAACGGAAAGTTCTAATGAGCAAAAAATCAGGCACAAACAAGTTAAGCTTCTCCCACATAGCATGCTGAGTATAGATATGTTCAACATTAAGTAATTAAAGCTCCATATTTGAGCAGCGAAGAATCTTACGGAGCCATCCAACGGTAAGTCCCTGTCTCGGGTGTCATTCCTTCGGTCTGGACCTCAATTCGAGCAACCCCAAAATCAGCAATTTTGATTGATTTATCAGAGAAAATTAGTAGATTGTCGGACTTTAAGTCTCTGTGGATGAAACTAAGCCCGTGGACATACTCCATTCCCCTAGCAACATCCAAAGCCTGTCTGACTGCCAATTTCAACGGAACGGCCCGATTATGCCGTTTCATCAAAAACTGCCGAACTGAACCTCCTTTCGCATATTCTGTAACGATGCACCAGACCATTGGCTTACGGCATCCGCCAATGAATCGGACAATGTTAGGATGCCTCAGTGTGGCCAACATCATGACTTCTTGCTGAAACTGTTGCTCCATGAGCTGCGCCCTCTCTAGATCGTTCTCTGGCCTCTCCAAGATCTTGATGGCGACTTCCTCGCCATTGTAAGTACCTCTGTAGAGCTTTCCAAAAGCCCCTTGCGCAAAAGGTGCACCCATGTTGAGTTTCCTCAGATCGATAGTCCACTCGTCGAAATTTTCAAGCCCCAAGGTTGGGGAACTGTTATCCATAAGAGCTCGGGCCAATGCATCATCGCTCAAAGCATGCGTGGGTCTTCCTCTATTCACACTATGTTGAACAGAATAGTTGTCATTGGCACGCCGTTTCAGGCCTTGGTGATTCAGCATGCGAGTATGGGAATCGCTAGAATCGACGCTGCTGTTACCTATGGACATCGCAACAGAACCTCCACCATTGCTGGTTTGCAGGCTTCCACAGCTCTCGATCGACATGTTGGAACCCTCGCTGAGCTTATGATAGAATCCTTGGGACATGTCATAGTAGTTGTTATCATGGTTCTTCAGACCAATAATTCCAGGAAACTTCTGACCGCCGTCCAACATTTCCGAGTCCCCAAAAAAGCACAGGCGCTTACCCTCTGTTCAGTTCATAAGCTAATTATAACAGCAGATGCCAGTCCACTGCGGCAATTAGACCCTGCAAGAGTAGCAAAACCCCCCTTTCCTTAAGCATCATTCTTGCCGCGAAGTTCATCAATCAAATAATCATCTGAGAGAAATCCAGGCAATACGCCAGAACGCTGGCGCGGCTACTGGGGCATAAACAAAGAATGAAATTCACAATCGCTAGAAATCGGTCCTCTAAACAGCTAAACCTAGACCCAAAAAAAAAAAAAAATCCGCGCGAAGATCCCAAGGGAAGCGCCCAAAAGAAGCAGCACGCCCCCGACAAATTCCGACCCTCTACCTTTATCCCTTGCCCGAAATAAGAAGTAGAAGAAGACTTATCCAGAAGCGAAAACGAAGGGGACATGAAAAGGAGAAGCTGGGGCCCCACCATTTGCGGAGAGTAGGGGGAAGCCAAGTCGAGGCAAACGACGGAAGAGATGAAGAGACGAAGGAGGGAGCTGCAATCGGTCCTCGCAGCAGGCTGATTAAGAGAGAGAGCTTAGCTTTACCTCGACGGAGAGAGCCTTTGACCTTGTGGGGGAAGGACAAAGTCGGCAGCTTAGGACATCCCCCCCTCGCGCCGTCGGATCGGATCGAATCGAATCGAGTCCAAAGACCAGCAGCAGCAGCAGCAGCGAATCTCGAAGGAGAGGGAGAGGTGATCAAGAGAAGAAGAAGAAGAAGAAGAAGAAGAAGAAGATGAAGAGGAGGAAAGGAAAGAGAAAGAAGAAGAAAGAAGAAGAAGCTGCGATGGCAGGAACACCAACAACAACAGTGTTGGTCTTCGGGGTCTTCGCTTTTTGGCTCGTCTCTCTTTTCTTCTTTTTTTATTATTACTCCTCTCTCTCTCTCCAAAGCCCCGGTCCAAGGGCAGGCCTTGCGGCATCGCTGTTAAAAAACTCTAATTTCTTACAACCATTCGGTAAAAATATCTCCAGATGGTTTGACATTTCAGGTCGAGATCTGTAAATAAGATTATAGAAAATATAGCAATAATTAGTCAAATCCGTGGTCCACGAGATGATGTGGTTTAATTTCAAGTATATGCAATGCGAAATTCACTCTTAATCATTTAGAACTATTGTAACATGACATATATCATAAAATACGTCGAAATACATAATTTGATAGGTAAATATATTTCCAACCATAAAAAAAAAGTGTGCTTGCAATTTAATAAGATTAATGATTCATTGGATAACTACTACCCGTATAATACGATATGAGAAGTGGATTGGATTGGTCGAAGTGAAGCCCCAAGCCCATTCCCTTCCACCCCGCTCTCCTTCGGCCACTCAGCTTGCATTTTCATCTTTTGGAATCGTACAAACTTGGTTCTCTCCGAGATATAATATAGCGTAACCTGAGGGCTGGATATGCTTGGACAACATCATCTTAAAATCATCGTAATGGTTTCAAGCGGCCACTACCACCCGGCGACCGTTGACCTTCACCCTAGAGAAGGTCTGGCCAAGGCCATCCGAGTTTAATTTTTTCCTTTTTTAACTCGATTGGTTCTCAAATCCTTTTCTTCCTATTTTTAAATTCTTAAGCTATATATACATCATTGAAATATCTTTTCATTCAACTTCATAATCGGTAGTTCTCCAAACGCATATGAGTGAAGATTAAGAGATATTGAGGAATTTCGTTTTCCAACTAATCCCATTTTTCTCCTAATCCGAGTCTTGCGATTCGAATACAAGCGTTTGATGACAAAGATTCAAGATCGCGCACAATTCAATCTGCGACATGCTTCACCTTGGGTTTTCTCTGTGAAGGCTTTCCCCCTCAATGTTTCAATTCATGGGCGGGGACTTCCCCGAGCGTGTTTCCGGCATGAATTTTGATGATGATGATGTTGTCGTTGTCACTTTGCTTGGACGGATTTCCATTGATTCCTTAAGAATAAGCGCACGTCCATCCAGAAAATAAGCCAAACGTCCACCCCCGTCCGCGGGGCATGGAATGAATCACTTGGTCCCCCCATGGCTCAGCGTCCAGCCAAGTCTTTCGTGAGATCATTGACTTTTTTTTTTCCTTTCTTATTTCAACACGAGATATGAAAGACTACAGTACTGACACATGAGAAATGGAGACTGAACAGCCAACGCGAAAATGGTGCCTTTAATGTGATTTGATTCGATTGAGTTTGTGAAAGGGTGTCTTGAATTATATGGACGACAAGATTACGTAATGGGATTTTCTTCTTCTTTTTTAATGGTAGAGGGCACTCTTTTAACAATAAAAAGTAAAGTAATGTGGCCCTTTTTGTAATTTTGGTATGAATGTACAGGTGGGTAGATAACTAACTAGATAAAATCAAATACATACTTGTACATGAAAGAATTTCTCACAACTATTCCAACAAAAATATGAGTTTAAGAGACACATTATGTGGATGATAGTCATGATTCATGGAAAAAACACAGCGCTAGGATGGGCATACTATCTAATTACTATAGACGAAAAGACACAACTCGACACATATCGATGTTTGTAAGTTTCTAATGGGGCGATTCTTTCTTTGGTGGCCCCCCCTAGACCTCTACTTCTGCCTTTCTTTAAGTTCGCAAAAAGTTGCATCGGATTTTGGACGTTAATCTTCACTCCATTTTCCAAGTCTTTCTATGATTTGGTTTTCTACGTTGCATTTCTATTCTTTCAGCCATTGAATTTGAACGAAAAGAGATAAAACTTATCAGGTGTGCAAAAATAAGTTTAGAGTCAGACCAAGAAATAGTGCATCAACTTTCCATTAATTTAGAAATGGGCACATTTCTCCAATTTCAACGAAATATATATATATATATATATATGTAGAGTTCATTCCATTCTTTTCCTTCAATGAAAACACAATTCCAGGCTTTGATGGTGCCATCTTGAATTAAGCAACACGATCATTGATGGTGCCATCTTGTAATTTGTATGCGTTTCAAGAGCCCTAAAAATGGACTCACATCAAATTGCACATTCCTTAGTTCTTAACACCAATAGTATCCGATGCTCTTAATGACTTAATGTCACATAGTTTCCAATGGATCAGTGGGTTGATCTCTAATTATACAGTAACGGCTTTTAGTTAGGAGTTTGTTGAAGTCACAATGACTTCATTTGAGAAGTTAAATCTTGAGTTTGAAAGAATTGAACTTGACGTGAGAGCATCCACACTTGTTGGGCTAGGTCCTCCTCACGGCCTGGCTCCTCATCACTTAGGAATTAAAAACAAAAAACAAAAAAAAAAGGAGAAGCTGAACAGGCAAGGGGGGACCGCAGAAAAGTCAAAAAGAAGGAGAGAGACCGACGGTTTTGAGAGGAGAAGAGGCAGCCAACTTCCGGGATGATTCGATGGTGAAAACTTGTTGGAATCAGCTGCAATGTTCGAGAGATCAAGAGCTACAAACGGAATGTTCCAATTGTTGAAATGGTTCATCAAATTTGCCTCTTAACTTCTCCGGCGATGGTTACATTTTTATTATTCCTTTGTGTTAATCCACATTTGTGGTGATGATATATTGATATGTTGTTAATACGTGGAGCTTCTATCTGTGCGAATAGAGATGAACTATTGTGCATCCTATTAATTCTTGGTGTAGTAGAAGTTTTTTGGAGACCCGTTATTTTTTGCACGTTGGATTTTTCACATAAAATTTGGAGTGTTGTTGCTACCTTGTTTCTAATTTTCTAGAACTATATTTACTGTTTTTGAGGTTGATATTGTTTGAATATAATAGCCGGTTGCCGTTGAGATTGAATTGTTAGCTTTCTCCTTAATTAAGTGGTATTAGAGATAGATTGAAGATTCTAAAATTAAATAGAAAAAACAAGCAGCACCATATTTAAGTTAAACGCCTCTAACTTTTTTAATTGGGGAAGCCACGGATCAAAGAAATATTGTATTGTAAAGATCTATATGATCCCCTCGATAGGGATGAGGTTGAAGGAGACAGGAAATATAAAGAATGGGAGCGAATGAATTGGCAAACAGTTGGCTTTATTTAATGTTTTCAATTAAGTTGCTCAAAAATCAAATGTTAAAAAATTTGAGGAGGTGTTTCATCGGAATTTCTCCCGCAAAAAGATATCATTCACCGAAAGCCGCTCCTCAAATTTTTTTTTAAAGGAAATTAGGGTCCCGCACTAACTTCGGATAAGAGATATTATGAGCAAAATAAACCAACAACATAAATCAGAATAGGATTGTACAAATACAAATTGTATCAGAATTTAATCAACAACAAGGTCCGGAAGAAATAGACTCAATGAGGTGACCAAATGTAAACAAACTAGACTAGAATTCAATCGATAGCACAACATACGAGGTAAAGATGCACATCAAAATTTAATCAACAATACGAATCTAAAAGCTGCAACTAGGAAAATAAAGTGCAGTACATGAAGCTAAAAGTACTGAAAATATGGTTGATTTGTTTGATTTGTGCGAAGGTTTCCTAGTAGATGATTAGTGGTAATTATAATGGTTGCAAATGTTTTCTGGCGGTTTTCAGCAGTTGCATTTCCTTCAACGGTTTCCACCAATCGTGTCCATGTCCTTCCATCTCCACAAATTTTGTACTCACGCTCTTATAAAGTCATGCGTGCGTCTCTAAACGATTGTTCCTCCTAGACGGTATGTTATATGCTTCTTACTTTTGCCCAATCGGTATGTCCCACAATCCTACTTATAAGTGGTGACTATTCCCTCCAAAATGCATGCCCATTTCTCCTCGATCTCAACTGTTGTAGCAAATTTCATAACTGTGTTTATCTTTAAGTAAACACCCGTCAGCACATTAGTTGACATGATAACTTTTTGGTTCTTGCCAATCAAGATTGTAAAATGTGGCATTGTCTACAACTAAAGCACAATACATTGCTAATACCAAAGGAGGAAAAGAATTCTTGTAGATGAAGAAATTCTTATAAGAGTTGGGTTTGAGGTAGTTTTGTATTGTGGTAGTATGATTGCTATTTATCTTATTAAAACTTTGTGCTGCATTCAAAATCGAAGCACGTTAATTTCAAATTCCATTAAATCTGAGAGAAATTAGGGGAAAAAAAACTTTTTCAACTTAAGAAAGTCCACACCAATAACAATAGGTTAGATATGATGACAAAAAAATTGCCCATGATGAAACTTGATTCATCTCATAATAAAGCGGGCATGATAGAGCTTCCTTCATGTGACGGAGGGGGTCATTTGCTGGGTCGGGTCCGCCTCATGGGGCCTACCTCATCATCATTGAAAAAAACGAGAAGAAGAAGAGAGAGTTGAACAGGCAAACTACAGGGAAAAAAAAAAGAGGGAGAGAGACTGGCGGTTTTGCGAGGAGAAGAGACAGCCAACTTCGGGCAAGATTCAACGGTTTCGAAAACTTGTCAAAAATCAGCAGTGTTATTGTGGGATCAAGAATCCTAATCGAACTAGGCAGGTACAGGGAAATGAAGAGGCCTGGCCAGTTTCAACTACAAAGTGAATGTCCTAAAAATAGATAAGAGTCCTTCTCCAAACTCTCTCAATTTCTCCACCAATAGTTAGATTTTTCTTGCTCATTTGTATTAATTCACCTTTGTCGTGATGATATATTGCTATATTATTGGTCTATTGAGCCTCTAGTTGTGTGACTAGAGATAAAGTATTTCGCATTTTACTAATTATTTGTGATTAGTGGAAGTTTTTTTAGTGATCTATAGTTTTTACCATAAAATTAATGAGTGTCGCTGTTAGCTTGTTTCCAACTTTCCAGCACTATATTTATTGTCTTTAGGGTTGATATCACTCGAATATTGTTGCCGGTTGCTGCTGCTGATTAATTGTTAGCTTTCTCCCTAACAACACTTGTATCCAACAATTCTGGCTTCATTAATTCTTATCTTGGAGCTTCGATGTCCTGATCCAACTTCGACCTAAACTGATGAAGATCATCGAGGCTTATAGCTTGATTCAGTGGAGTTTTGTCGATCAAGAATATTCTCTCTAGAAAATATCGCAAAAGGCGTTGATTGAGTCAAATGGCAACGAGAGGTCTTGATACCAATGTTGCGATAGTCAAAAAAGTAGCTTGGGTGTTTTGATGCCTGAGTGAAAGTTATGTAATGAGAATGCCATGATAGCAATTGAAGATAGGCTAAACCGCTGCATCTTTGACAGGGAACCGAGTATATCATGGGACAACACATGAGTGAGCAATAAGTTTATTCGTAAACCTTGTTTGCTTTTTTTACATGGTAAATTTCTAGATCGGATCACATGAAGAAAAATGGAAACAGGAGGCACAAAACCCAAGTAGCAAAGCCGCGCCCCTTCTTCTTGGTTTTTAAAGAGAACTTGAGCATATTCATACAAGTGAAAAGGAAATGCAGAGGGAATTTGAGATCAAGCTTTGTGGGGGAAGAGGCGAACAGGGAGACCCTTGGCAGGCATGGGCATGGGATCAACCACAATCTTCTCGTCGGGGATGAGATTCTCCCACTTGAACCTTTTCACCAGGTTGTGCATGAACACGAGTATCTCCAAGCGCGCATACTCTTTCCCTGGGCACATCCTCGGCCCTCCCCCGAACGGCACAAATGTGTAAGGCGCTGGTCCGTTGCCGTCAAATCGCGACGGGTCAAACTTCTCAGGTTCCGGGAAGTACTCTGGGCTCCTGTGAGTCGAGTGGGTACTCCAATAGATCTGTGTCCAATATTCATTAAAATCAACAATAGGTTGTGGGATTTGGCAAGGTGAATAATCGATTTATGTGTAGTTAATTACCTTCCAGCCTTTAGGAATGGAGAAACCATTGAAGATGAAGTCATTGAGGGCTTCTCTGAATGCTCCCTGGAGCGGAGGCGCCAATCGCAGCACCTCACACGCCACATTCCATGAGTATCTCATCTTCTGGATGTCATCCCAGTTCAACAACTCTCCTGGGGCTTTTGACTTGGCGATCTCCATTTGCTCTGCTCACCATACACATATATACAGATCAGGTTCTAATCTAGACAGGACAAAGTCTCGTAATCCTAGTTGTCCTACCAAATCATTCTAAGCAAGAGAAGAAGAATATACCCGTGTAGACTCCCTCGTAGACTTGGGGAAGATCGGCAAGGTACTTGACGATGAAGGTACAGGCGGCACTGGCAGTGTCGTGGCCCCCGATCAACAAGCCCAAGATCTTGTCAGCAATGTCCATCTCGTTCATGTGCTTCCCATCTTCGTCCGTGGCCAACAGCATGTGCGACAATATGTCCTGAGTCGGCGACGCCGTGCCATCTGCCAAGTCCAGCTTCCTCTGCTTGATGATGGCCCTCAGCTCCTTCCTGATGAAGTTGGCCGCGTGCTTCGCTTTGTTCAGGGGCGTCCCCGGCAGGTCGATGGGGACCGAGAAGATCCCAGACGCGATGTCGTTGAAAGGGTCGGCGAACTTGGCGACGTGGTCAGGGTCCTGGACACTGACAAAGACGCGGCAGGCAAGCCAGAAGGTGAAGCGCTTGGCGAGAGGGAAGACGACCACCTCGTCCTTGTTCTCCCAGGACGTGGTGAAGTGGCGGTGGGCGATCTCGTCCATCATGCCGATGTAGCGCTGCAAGGCCTCGGGCTTGAAGAAGTTGGGGAGCATCTTGCGCATCTTCTTGGCCTCCTCCTTGGAGGAGGTCTGGAGGGAGGAGGGGAAGACCTTGTTGACGGAGTCGGGCCACCAGGCGGTGACGAGCTTGTTCTCGTTGGAGAAGAGGAACTTGTTGCCCGGGGCGCCGCAGAAGACGGCGGTGGGCTCGGCCAGGATGGAGGTCTTGAACACCCGGGGGGAGAAGGCGGACATGCGGTCAAAGATGAACTTCTCGGGGTGGCCGTTCCATCCGGATCTCAGGAAGTGGAGAGTCTCTCCAATGAAGGGGAGGCCGAATCTGCCGGGAGGGAGGTTGTTGCCCCGGAAGTGGGAGAGGTGCTTGTACACCATCCCGAACAGGGAGATGGTGACGAAGGAGACGAAGGACAAGAGAAGAGCTACGTACATGTTCACCTCCATCATCCTCCCCGTCGGCTGCTTCTTCAACCTCAAACCTACAACCAAAGAGAACTCTAAAACTGTTGTTCCGGTATTGGTGTGGATGGCAATGCAATGTGGAGTGCGTGCCTTTTTATAGGCCTGATGACAGATCTGTCTTTCGAGGTTTTTTGGTAAAAACGTTAAAAGCTTTAAATTAAGATAAAAGTCATCTCTGAGGGGCTTGAGTTTTGGGGAGTCGCCAGTTCATTCATTAAAAGTCAGAAAAGGGGAGCTCACTTTGATTCCGCTCAGTTAAGGTGTGCTTGACTCGCTGACTCGCAAAGCATTCAACTCCCAACCCCCGCGCCCCCCCCCCTCAATCCAATTTAATAATACCATTTGAAAATGATTGTCCAGTGTAAACATAACCTCACTCGGCCCCACATCAAGCGACTCACGATGCCATATCATTGCGCGTAGAGACCGTAGTGTGCGCACAAAACCATTTAGAAATTTTGGTGGGTAGGGGAGGGAAACATAAAATAAGACAAAACAAATCCCTCGTATAACATCGAAATCAAAGTTGGCAGCGGTGATGCATTCGCCGATCATCCAAATCACATGGGAATCAATGTGAGTCTTTGACCTCACACGTATGTATGTATTCCTTTCAATATTATCTGTACCTAATTCCAGCAAGAGGCATCAAACGAGACATGCCAAAAACTTATTAGCTCTTTACATGCATGTCCGGGTTTCGTGTGAATAACAATCCAATTTTTTTAACCATACTTAGCCCCGGGGAGGGGGACAAAAGGGAGCATTTCCTGGTGTTTCCCCCTTTCTCCGTATTAGACAACAATTAGAGAGAGAGAGAGGGAGTCATGAATTTATGCCGAAATTTGTTACTGGGTCAAACAAGGGCAATCTCCATACTTTTGACTTTGGGGGATCCCGTGTTCGTTCTTGAGTTGTACCTAGCTTTTGTCACCGTATCAAATCTGATTCGTCCGATCAAAAGAAATAATCATAATTATTTTAACCGGCGACCACTTTGTCATGACTATACCGCCGGCTGCATAGGCCACCGAACTCCAAAAGATGATTCACCTCATTAATGTGTCTCTAATCACATTGAATTTTGGCGAGTGTGTACGGATATCCACCGCAAATCTAGCTAGAGACATCAAATGGAGAGATGACAAAGAAAGGTGGCCCTTAAATAGAGAGAGTAGACTAGTGAGAGCGGATTGCTGGCAAAGTCGACGGTCCCAACAGAGATCACCTCGACTTGTCCCATAAAGCCAAAAGCGCTCTTCCGTGTCTTGTACGTTCTGAAGATGAAAACAAAAGGTTTGGTTCTTAATGATTTTTATTATTCTCTTACTTGCACATGAACTGATGAACGTAAGTGGAAGGTGTTGACAATTCAATTGGTAATATTTATTCATTTGCATTGAATACGTCATCATTTTATCAACAAAGTAAGCTCATTCTCAGTTATTGCGTCAAGTGATCTCTTAGTGAAAACAGTCGATTTGATTGTGGTTGAAGATTATCAAATGTGCTCAATAGTAAAATTTTGCAATTGAATATGGCCGAAAAACTTTGCTTGATACGATTGTCAAACACATTTAACAGCGACATCTACTTTGTCTAGGGCGAAGAAAATTTTACACGTTCCTTATAATGCGATGGATTCTATTGGTGGACAATAATATGGGAACTGATACGAAATGTGCTTATTTGGGGGGATGCCTTGGAGAATGCTATTAATAAGGGGAGGAGGGGGGGTTGAAGAATATAGGGAGCGAAGGAGACTCGAAAGTGTGGTCCGCACTTGAGGTGGTGGAGCCAGTTGAGTTCTACCTGATACTGAGACGTACCGACAACGACTCAAAAGGTCATTTTGCTGGGTCCAAATTGGTAGGTGGAGTTTCTAACTTGGCGGCTACCGGTCCAATATTTAAGAGATTCAGACATGGTGGGATGGCTTTCATGTATTAGCAAAAAATCTCGATTCGCGTTTCAAGCGCCCTACCTCCCTCGGTCGACCAGTCAAAAACAAACACGCACGCCGCGCAAGCGTTTAGATCATGTGATGGATTGATTTAGCAATTTGGGAGAGAGTTGACATGCGCCGGCCTGGTTGCGTGTGCGCTATTGCCGAAGGATATTAACCCCTATACTATATACATCAAGAAACGAGGAGGTCCCTTTTTGGTCCCAATTCAAGACCGCATCGGCTGGCGATCCATACTTTTTAAAGCAAAATTACTTCCAGCAACTAATCACGCGTCTCTTTTGACCGGGAAACCATTTTTTTACTTCCAACATCTGGATGAACAAGTCATAAATTGTAGCCTGTAGGAGTGGCGTTTAAGAGGCGGGTTTCTCCGCCTTCAAATTAAGGTTCGAGCAGACCCTAAGCGGTTCTATGGCTGCTTTTAGTGCTAATCTCTCTCTGTCTCCGAACTTACACCTGATCAATTGACCATATGCATGCTAAACGCTCAACTCGGTGAATATGCAGTTTGTCCATTGACGACTTAAGACCGGGATTTATGCTAGTACTTTGGCAAATAATAAGCAAACACACACAGCCCTCGCCAGTGATTCTCTGCGAATTAAGGGGTGGGGCTTTTGAGTCCAGCCTTACCTCTGCCATCCCACTATCCGGAAAGCAATTCAATCCACCACGTTCTTTAAATTGTATCGTCCCAGTTTGTTCATCTTACAAGATGCACAATCCATTGGACGGTGAAGTTAGTACATTTTAGCCTATGGTGTGATTTTCATGACTCCCCGAGCGATGCTATAGTCATCATATCGTTCTTCTTGATCGTCACTTCTGCTTTCTGCCCAACCTGCCATTCAAACAGCGTTCCTGCTCTATGGAACTTCAAACACTTCAAGGGTAATTAGGCAAAGATCCAACTGTGATTGGGTAAGTTACATTAATAGTCGAATACAACTGCAAGGGAGGTGGATAAAACCAAGTGAAGGACTAGAGAGACTTCGTCACTGGTCAACCCCAACTTGGCCCACTGCCATGCGTGCCTACTGAGGGTGGTGGCTCCACGATTGCCTTAAATTCGATATCAATGCAGTAAGACAAGAGTCAGATTGATTTGAGTACCAAGTTTGGGTTCTCCCTCAACCTACCACTACCCGACTAAAAAAGATCTTAAGAGTCTAAAGCGATTCCGCATGTTGGCTAATTAGCTAGACGCGAGCCACAATGACACCACCTCACCACCGCTGCGCATCACAAGACGTGCCACTGCCTACCTTCATCTCTGTATCTGCTCCATCTCCCCCTGCATCCACGCTGAGCCCAACCTCCTTACCTCTGTTTTCACTTTTCTTTGAGCTCGCAGCTGTCACTTGTCTTGATAGCTCATCCATGGGCCTCAGAATCTTGCCTCGTCGTCGAAGCTTGTGGCCACGGACGAACCACCATTGCTAGATCTAGTGCCTCCAAATCCGAAGGCTCGGCGCCTTCCATAGCTATTGATACCAAAGTGGTTGGAGATTTCAAAGGTAACACAAGTGTGATAAAATAAATGTGTTGGGAATAACTGATTTCCTGAAACCAGATTCGACACTAAATCAAACCCCTAAAACGAATGCGGAAGACGAGCCCAAAAACAAACATGTATCACCGATCAAAGATACACCACGGAATCGAGCATACCTTATTGTCCACAGATTAAACACCAACGTTGATTTGAGGAAGAAAAACCGATCCCGTTCTATCCGATGATGTACACTCCCAACATGGGCGGACAAGCCTTAAGCCCATCATCATACAAATAAAACCATCAGAATGCCTACCTAAAAACTAAGCAGGAAAACAAAGGCAAAGAGGAAGATCATGGGGAATTTTCTGTATATTGTATTACTTACAGACTCAATGTACATATCCCATATTATAGTACAAAATGTACAAAAGAAAAAGGCAACCAAATAATCTACAAATCAGATCCAATATTAAATTGATCTTGATTGATTTCATATATCAATCTCAATCTTAATAATATCCAGACGATTCTCACATATCTTCCAACACTCCCCCTCAAGTTGGTGACTTGTAGATATCCACGACACCTAGCTTGCTCAAAAGATATGCATGATGTCTCTAATATAAAGGTTTGGTGAAGATGTCTGCTGGCTATTCTTCTATCCCAATTCCTCATGTCTCAATCACTCCTTGCTGAATTTTTTCTCAAGTGAAATGCAGTCCACTTCTATATGCTTTGTTCTTTCATGCACTATGAGATTTGATGCAAGTTTGAGGGCTGCAACATTATTGCAGAATAATTTGGTTGGTTCTCTTATTTGTACCCCAAGATCTCGAAGTAAGCCTCCTAACCACACTATTTCACATGTGGTTTTTGCCATGACTCGATATTCTGCCTCTGTTGAGGATAATGAAACGGTTGGTTGCTTCTTTGTCTTCCATGAAAGTAGAGAATCCCCCAATTTAATACAGAAACCTATTATGGATCTTCTACTCATCGGACAGGTCGCATAATCCGTGTCACAATAGGCGGTCATTCTCATATCACATTTCCTAAAAAGAAGAATCCCAAGTCTCGGGCATTTCTTCAAGTACTTCACGATCTTCAGTGCAGCATTCATATGAGACTACTTTGGCTTATGCATAAACTGACTGAGTGTTTGCACTGCATAACATATATCTGGTTTGGTCATAGTCAAATATATAAGCTTTCCAACGAGTTTTTGATAACCTAATGGATCTCTGAGTATGGGATCATCTTCTTGAGATACTCTCGCATCATAATCCGCTATCGTTAACTTGACATTTTACTCAATTGGAACAGCAGCTAGCTTGCATCCTGGCAGTCCCACTTCCGATATGATCTCCAGTGCAAATTTTCTCTAGCTGAGAGAGATCCCTTGATTTGATCGTGTAATCTCAATTCCAAGAAAATATTTGGGTGAACCTAGATCCTTTATGTGAAAGGTAGAGTGCAAGTATTCCTTGAGGCCTTTGATAACTACTTCATCATTGCCCATAATGAGTATATCATCTACATATATCATCAAGTAGATGGATGACATACATTTGTCCAAGTAAAAACAGCATAGTCATATTTGGACTGATTGAATCCGACAGCTATCAAAGACTCAGCAAATTTGGCATACCACTGTCTGGAGACTTGTTTAAGGCCATACAGGGATTTGTGGAGACAACACACCTTATTCGCCCCCTATCTCCGTAAACCCTATGGAACTTCCACATAAATTTCTTCATCTAAATCTCCATGGAGGAAAGCGTTGTGAACATCCATCTGATGTAATAACCAGTCTTGGAAAGCCACTACCGAAAGATATGATCGGACGGTAACATCTTTGGCTACGGGAGAAAAGGTTTTGTGATAGTCGAATCCTTCCCGCTGTGTGAATCCCTCAGCCACTAATCGGGCTTTGTATCTTTCAACGAATCCATTTGCTCGATATTTAATTTTGTATACCCATTTGCATCCAATTGCCTTGCGATGAGGAGGTAACGTCACAAGTTCCCATGTGTGATTATCCATTAAAGCATGCAATTTTGCTTCCATAGCTTTCTGCCATCGCGGATCAGAGCATGCTTCATCATAGTTGGATGGTTCTCACTATTCAGAGATGCGAGTGATGCAACATCTATGCTCCAGAGACAATTGATCGAAGGAAACATAGAAAGAAATGGGGAAATGAATACCCGGTGAGTTCCGTGCACCACATAAATAGTCTTTGGTCTAGGTCAGTGGGCGCGTGGCTCATCCAGAATGTCGTGGTGGATCGTGCTTTGGAGGTGAAGGTGAAGGATCTTCTAGAATTGCGGGGTTAGACGTCTCCTCAGTAATCACATCATCAGAACTCTGGTCCATCACTTCCACGGAAGGAGTCATGTCCGTTGTTGTTATGGATGCCGAAGGGTTGCTTGTATTCTCTGGTGAGGGAAACAGAACATATTTTGGATTATGGAGGACTTCCTCAATATGAGAAAGAGGAGAATGCCCCCTATTGTCTGTGTCTGACTCTTGTTCAGCGAACGAGAAAACATTTTCCTGGAACAAGACGTTTCTGCTGACAAAAAATTCTCCTGTGGATGGGTTAAATACACGGTATCCCTTTTGTAGATTGGGATATCCCATAAATATGCAATGGCGAGCACGGGGACCCATCTTGTCCTTAGGGCCACTATTGTGGTGTAACACAAACACCCAAAGATTTTTAGATGACTCAGCACTGGCTTCTTTCCAAAAAGTAACTCGAAAGGAGTTCGTTCGTCAAGCACCTTGGTCAGTATGCGATTGATTAGGTAAGTTGCAGTCGTTACACAATCCCCCCAAAAATTGTCTAGAATAGAGGCTTGAAATTTCAAAGCCCGCGCAACTTCTAACAAGTGACGATGTTTCCATTCCACTACTCCATTCTGTCGTGGTGTATATGTACACGAGCTTTCATGTAATAGGACTCGAGAGGAAAATAGGGCAGCACATTCATAGTTGAAAAATTCTCTTCCATTGTCTGTCTGGACCTGTTGCATAGATTTTCCAAATTGGATCTTTGACAAAGAAAGGAAAGTCTTCAAATTGGAGGAAACTTGACCTTTAAGTTGCATGAGGAAAATCCAAGTGGCTCTTGAGTAATCGTCCACGATAGTGAGAAAAAATTGAGACCCATCATGATTCAGTGTGTGATAGGGTCCCCAGACATCAATATGAAGTAATGAAAGGACACTATTTGCACGATTTTTGCTCAATGGAAAGGGGGCACATGACTGTTTTGCAAGTGAACAGATATGACATTGAGGATAAGGAAATGAAGAACTGTGGCCCATTATAGAATGTAAAAGAAATTTTTATCATTAGTAATCAAATTGCACAATGATTGTTTTTTACAAGGAATGTTAGATAAATCAAGCCTTTATGGGAAACTATTCCAAAAAAATAATCCTTCAAAAAGATTACCCAAGCCCATCAGTTTTCCAGTCGAAAGGACCTGTATCAGCATCGAAAAAAACTCGATAGGAATTTTCCTTATAGGCTCTAGACACGGAAATGAGATTAAATTAGAAGTCCGAGACATAAAGAACATTTTTTAGAATAATCTGGGAGCTAAGGTTTACTGTCCCTATTATAGTGACATGAGTAATATTTCCATTTGGCAATTGCACAGTAATAAGATTATCTAGTTCCTCATGAATGGTGGAAAATAAAACATTATCACATGCAATATGATCACTTACTCCCGAATCAATAATCAAAGCATTTCTTGATATGGAGTTTATCAGACAATAAGAAATACCTGAGAAGCTGCTTCCTTTGTTGGGAGTGTCTAATTTCTGCAACGCCTGCATCAATTGCTGATATTGCCCATTTGTGATGGGCTAATTTAAATTTGCATCTGCCGACCTTGTAAGTTGATAAGTCGCTGCTGATATTTCCTTCCCTCTTTTTTTCTTTTTCTCCAAGTTTGCCGTGTAATTTCCAACAATTTTCTATTGTATGGTGGGGCCGCTTGCAATATTCACAAAACAATATCCCTTTGTTTTTAAAATTTGGCCCATAATTTTTGGAAAAATACACACCGTTGGATCCCTTGGATTCGAATCCATTGCCACCCCTGTAAGACCTCGCTACTCTCCAAACCTAGCAGATCTCGCCTCTCCTTCTCTCGTTCTAGGGTTTTCTGCCCCTTTTCGCCTCTTGCTGCTAACGCCAGGCTCTCGGCCCCTTTTGCATGCTCCGGCGAGGTAAGGCGTTGACTCTCTTCCTACACCGCCAGCTGAAAGATTCGGCCGAGGGAAGGAGTAGGCTCCATAGCTAGGATCGACCTGAAAGTGAGATAAGTTTCGTTGAGAATCAACAGAAAACGTGTAGCCTTTTCTCTATCTTTCATTGCCTTGTACTGTTGAAGAGTCGCCTCTGGCCCTTCGAGTTTTTCTTCAACCGCTTCCAACTCATTCCAGAGTGCTAAAAGCTTGTTGAAGCATGCCATTACGGACATGTTTCCTTGCTTCAACTCTATGAGGGCTTGATGTAGCGAGAATATTTTGGCCCGATCCAATTTCCCGTACATTTCCTTGATGCTATCCCAAATGGTTTTTGAGTCTTTTGTGGGAGGTAAACCGGCGGCAATTTCTGGACTTATGCAATTTCCTATCCGGGTCCTTACTAATTGGTTACATTTGTTCCATTGCCATGCCATTCTTTCGTCTGTTGGAACCGGAATAGTTCCATCAATGAAGCCATCTTTATCCTTCGTGATGAGGGCTTGCCGAAATTCCCGCGCCTAGTTCTAGTAGTTCTCTGGCCCTATGAGAAGGTAGCTGATGAGCCGCAACTCCAGTCCATCAGCGATGGAGATGTACAATGCATCGCTAGGTTCTGGGCGACCCATGGCGGTCGTGATGAGAAACAACAAAAACTTGAGTAGGGATTTGCAAATTGACCCGGAGTAAACCCACCGGGTATTCCTGCATTTGACTCGCCTGACCCATTAGGGTTTTCACCTACATTTGAGGATCCAATACCTTCTGACGCACCTGCCCCGCTTGCGACTGGTGGGCTGTCACTAGGCTGGACGTTGTCCCTTCGAATCTGGATTCCTAGAAAAGTGGGATTTGGGCTTGGCCCATAATACATGGGAAACGGCACCCACTAGTATGGTTGGCCTAGAATAGGCTACCCCGGATTGGGTTGCCACTGGAGAAATTGGCTGGCAATGGGTTGGCCATGGGCTCCAATGGTTGTGTTCCGCACGGGATCTTGTATTACTGAAGTAGGTGTCTCCAATGATAATCATTGGCCATGGTGGTGGTAAAAAATCCATTTTCTTTCCTTCGTTTATTCCAATAGTTTGATCTTCAAGAGATTGATTCCTACACCGGAGTGATAACGCTGTTTTGCAGGTTTGTTTGTCTCTTTCGGTAGGCAATCAGAGAAGGCGGAAGCAAGGATCAAACGCACAACCGTGCTCTGATACCTTGAAAACTAAGCAGGAAAATGAAGGCAAAGAGGAAGATCGTGGGGAATTTTCTGTATATTGTATTACTTATAGACTGAATCTACATATCCCATATTATAGTATAAAATGTACATAAGAAAAAGGCAACCAAATAATCTACAAATTAGATCCAATATTAAATTGATCTCGGTTGATTTCATATATCAATCTTAATCTAAATAATATCTAGATGATTCTCGCATATCTTCCAACATTACCACTTAAGAATCCTCCTTCAAAGACATGATATATAATAAGGTAAGTATGTAATAAGTTGAGGACTTTTTTTGATAATTCTCACATATAAATAGAGCTTTCCCATCATGAATTATGAGACCAAATTGGAGTACGAAATTCTTATGAATAGGTAGAAAAAATTGACTCTTAAAATTCTGCCAACAGAGTTGCACTTATCCCCCCAAAAACAATTATACATCAAGTTCTGGATAAGGCTGAGTCGTGCTGAGATAATTTTTTTATCATTCTCTCCCGGTTGAAATAGACTTGTTATCAATTCGGGCTCATTCTCACCATCGACATAAGGAGAAAGATTGGACACATGTTGTCAGAACACCATAACGACTGGGAATTTTGATCTTATAAGCATCCTCACTCGTTTTCTTTAAGATTCGAAACGGACCATTTGTCCTTGGTTTGGTTAACTGAATACGCTCGGGAGAGAAAATCTCCTCAGGACTCATTGGATAGGCTGTCTTGTTTGGAATAGGAGCATGGGGCAGACAATCTATGCAACGTTGAATCTCCTTCACAGGAGGAAGGCCGGATGGAATTTCATCGGGCATGGACATCACGAAACCTATCAAGTAAAAACCACAAAATTTTTTGGATCTTCTCTTTTGCTTTATTTTCTTCCAATATAATAAGAACATTAGCCTCACAAGAATCCTTCAAAAAAATGAGACTTGGGAATGAAGATTCCTTCCTTCTTCTTTAGTAGGTTTCAGAAACTCTCCATCTGGCAACGGTCCAACATGATCTCGACGCCATCTTTGACGAATGAATAGGTGCTTCTGAAGCCACCATGGATCTCCTTCCACCATACACCATGGTCGTCCACGAAGTAGATGACATGCATACTGCGGAACAGCATCATGCATAACTACTTTGAATTTTCGCCAATAGAGAATGAAACTAAGCATCGCTTATTTTATTTTTACCTCATTGCCTTTCTTAAGCCAAGAAAGCTTATAAGGATGTGGCTGGTCCTCTTCCTTGAGTTGCAGCTTGTCTCGATGGTGGTGGCCCCGCCATTTCTCCCATCACTATCCATGATGACATTGCATACCTTGCCATGAGAAGTTTACTAGGCGTAACATCCATTGGTACAAAGCCATACATCGTCCTCAAGATGAATTGAGAATAAACTCCTTTACTCTCACTGAACTCCGAAAGTGATTTCTTCTTCATTGAGTCTTCTTAGAGTATAGAGTCATATTGTGACTCGTCTTTATGTTCATCCTCCACGAGAGTAATGATCCTTCCTATTGGGACACTCCGAAGCAATATGACCAAATCCATGACACTTGAACCGACTTTCTTGAGTCACTGTTAGGAGTGTTAGGATGGTTAGCCTAAGAAGCTTGTTTATACCATGGTTTTGAGGAGGTAACCTTCGAGAAAGACTCTCGACTCGAACTTCTGTGGTTAGATTATCCTTAACGATTTCCCGCTTCTATTGCTTTTGCCCTTGAGTTGCTTCCCCTCCTTCATAGCTAATCTGCAAACATCATTCGAATTCCAATAGGGTAAAAATTGGACAACATCGGCATTTTCCGATGAGGGCTGCCAAGGTAACGAGCCATACTTTGCTCCACGGCCTCAGCCACATCATATCCAAGCATGAGATGCTCAAATTCAACAGTTTCAGGAAGAAACTTCTAGAGCCTTTTCATCATATTAACCCACGTTTCAAATTGCCACTTATCTTCACGAGCTCTTCGACGCTTATGATTTTCCCACCAACTTGAGGCATGGTTTTTAGGTTTGATAGCCATGAATTTTATTTTTCGATTCGTGGCCATCAAACCTGTATGTATCCCTCGATTATGTTGAGCCAAAGGATGAAGTTTTTCTGGATGCATATTGCCTTCAAAGTTTGAAATGTCGCTTGGACATTGAAATCGTGAAAATCACGATTCCAACGACGATAATGCTAAAGAGCCTCTTCACTAAACGTGTCGGAACGGTCTTCATGGAAGGTTCAATCTCCTCTTCGTCTTCTTCCTCTTCTTGACCCTGATGGGGATCATCGCCACTCAACAATTGAGATTGCTCCAATTGTTGTTGGAGTTGTTGCATTTTGTCTTTCCAGATCGTCCAATTCGAGATCAAAACAGTAACCATACGGCTCACGGGTGCATCGACATTAGGTCCATAACGACAACCTACCATAGCCTAGGCTCTGATATTAACCAATATCCAAGTGGTAGGATATTTAGGAAGAAAGACAAGTTGCGACAATTTAAATGCTCACCACCTAAGCAATCCTACCATCTTAAGATATAAGGCACATAATACGTAGGTGCTTAACACCTAAGGACTCTACCTTAGGATACAAGGTCCGTAACTTGTCACTCAAAATATATTAATCCACCTCATCAAATAACATGGACAATCATTTTTTTTTCCAAATCAAACTAAACAAATTACAATGATTATTATATCATGATTTGAGTTGATTATGACTACTTTTTCCACAGTTCAAACGTACAAGATCGGAAACAAAATCATCAATGTCCGTTAACTTGAATTAATGAAATGACAACATTGAAAATTTTCATATCGTCCAGAGATTAAATTAAACATGTATCAAAAGATCATGAACTATATTGAATAAATTAAAAGTTCATGTACGACATTGTTTATTATGCTAAAATTTAAGGGCTATTTGTATTATTTTCTCTAATTTGAATTACCATGTTGTAGAACCTTGGAATGAATGTGAGGTTTTCTAAGTTTAGTGAGATCAATTTAGAACATTAATTCAAAAGCGTGCCAAAGAAAGGAAAGCGGAAAAAGGAATGAGAGTGATGTCATACCGTGTTTCTAGATTTAGTGTAATCGTCATGCCGTAAACATTCCTGGATTATAGGGGTATCCTTTTCTGGTGGAGTCATGCCTGCCCTTGTTATTCATTCCCACCTTCCCATCAATGGTAATGGTAACATTTCTATTCTTAAGGTACTTTTTCGTAGGGAGGGCAGAGTCCTGAATCATGCATTTAAAAAATGAAGATAAAAAGATGCCAAACGTTTTCGAATCTATTCATTAAGTCCCGACAATTATAGAGTCTGCTTATTAAATTTTTGTCAAATGAAGTACGATTTTGACCATACTCATTTAGGGAAAAAAAAATAGGGCTTTTGGCATTATAATAATTGCATGACTAGCTCATGAGAACTAATTAAAGAAGACCGAGAAAAGAAAAAATCCAGATTAGTGCGAAACCCTTATTAAATCTCAAAGTTATACCTATAATATCTAAACACGACTTTATGGGAGGCAATTCAAATTCCAAAACTTTCTCGTAGAAACCTCTTAAAAAGAAAATTTAGATCATTTTTAGCTTCGACTAAATATTACTCGCTTCTCAGGCTCCTGGTTTCGTTATTTAGTTAGATAATTGGATTCTTGCTTTTGACCGAATACTAGTAATAGTAATAATGTTTTTCTTCTTCTTCTTCTTCTTCTTCTTCTTAATTTTTCCTGATCTTCTTATCTTGTTTTCTAAAACCTGGTTCCCAAAACGGTCCCTAGAGAGAGAGAGAGAGAGAGAGATGCGATTCGTGTGCATTTGACCATTTTCAAAACAATCGCACACAACTTTCGAATCTCTACCCCCTCCTCTCTCTCTCTCTCTCTCTATCTCTCGGCTTCGTCCCCTTCCGACCTTCCTTTGCTTCTTCCTTCCCTCTCGACATCGCTCAACCCCTCCAACCTAACCCGAAACCACCCATTCCATTCCTGGCGTCGTCGGAGTTCTTGTGGGCAATGCAAAGTTGCGCCCCCCGCATGGTCCCGTGCTCCTCCAGGTGACCACGTCTTGCTCCTCCTCCGTCTTCTCCCTCGCGATCTCCGCCCCGCGCGTGTGTGTTTGCCCTGGATCTGATTCGCCTTCTTCCGCTCCGATTGTAGGCGTGGCTCCAGAATGGGCCCAATATGAAGGGCAAGAGATCGCCGCCTGTCCTCGGGTTAGGCTTCAAATTCATGGGGGGTTGTTTCAGTTCCGACGACGAACGCGTTCAGGGGCGCCAATACATGGAGAGGATCCCCGGTAAAATCCATCTATCCCTCCCCCCCCCATTTCCATTTTCGGCTCGTTCGCCCATGTGTTTTTGTGTTTCGGCGAACAGTAAATGCGAATGCTTGCCCTTGGATCCTCGTCCTGCGATGTTCACGTCGGAGTAAATGCGATCCACTGCAATGTGGATATTAAACGTGGAGGATGACGAGAAAATCGTGCCTTGAGTTTCGCATTTATTGAGAATCCCTTAAATGAGCAATTTTTAAGCACCCGGTTTTTCTGCTGGAAAAAAAAAAAAAAGTGAAATTTTTTTGTCGGATGCAGGGAATGATTTCTCCACGTCTCCGACTAAATCGAATAAGGTAGAGGTTAGCAGCGTGAAAAGCATGTCCGGTACGCCATTGGCATCCAAGAATGTTAAAGACCTGCGCCAGAGCCCGGGGTACACCAATGTCGATATCTTTACGTATGAGGAAACGAGGCTGGCGACGAAGCAATTTCGGCCGGACTTGATTCTCGGTGAAGGTGGGTTCGGAATTGTCTACAAAGGAACCATAGACGAGAATGTCAGGCCAGGTTACCCAACCGTTCAAGTTGCCATCAAGGAGCTAAATCGGGAGGGCTTTCAAGGCGACAGGGAGTGGCTGGTATACGCATCTCATTTGAAATTTTCTTTAATATGTGCGTCTTGTTCTAATTAAAAACTTTGGGAGATCCACTCAATGTAAAAGGGAACGGTTTCACAAGATTCTCTTACCTACATATTAGAAGTCTAAGATTTTAGACCTTGCCAGACTTAATATCTCATTGCATTAGTTGTCTTGGTGAAAAGAACATTCAGAAGGGAACAAACAAGAATGCTTCAAGCCTTAGACAAACTAATAAACAGTTTAGTCAATTGCCCATCAACTTAAGCATAAGGAATAAGGTCGACAGAATTTTTTATTCTACATGAGTTTACTCTCAGACTTTCCTATATCGATAGTGCTTTTATGGACTTCCGGATCTCCAATTATCCTGTCCATATGCATTTATGTCAGGGAGACAGGTGCCTCGAGAAGGGACCCCCTTTTGTATATTATAGATATTGGCCTTTGAAAATGCTAAAACTTGCACCAGCCAAGCTTTTTCCATTGGCGGAGAGCTTGCGCTTTTGTAACTCCCCGTCATGGGCATTGTAATTTTAGTGATACCTATGGTATTAGTTTGCTATATAGATCTTGGTTTTGCAGGCTGAAGTCAACTACTTGGGGCAGCTTGATCACCCAAATCTTGTGAAGCTTATTGGATACTGCTGCGAAGATGAGCATAGGCTGTTAGTTTATGAATACATGGCGGGGGGGAGTCTTGAGAAACATCTTTTTCGAAGTAAGTTGTTTGTGTAGTGCAAGCTTATGCAACTTAAAGGTTTTAACTGAAGTTATAAATTAGTTAACAGAGAAATGGTGAATGATTTAAATGCTATTAAGTGAAATAGCATGACCTGAAATGCTTGTGCTTGCCCCTGATGGTTCTTCACATGAAGCTCACATATGGATAATGCTTGGCACTGTTTAGTTGGCTTGAATCAAATGGTTACAACGAGGTGTGGCTATAAGTGCTATGGATGGTTTGATTAGGAGGACTTGCAGTGGCGGATACATGTTTTATAATTCTTATGTGAAGTTTGTGTGCAAGAGAATAATGTTGGTTTTTGATATATGGTCCTGTTACCAGTGGATTGTTATTGACAGACTAGAACTTTCTTTTTGCAAGAATGTAGAGATAAGCATTGAATAAAGATGTTTGGAGCTTAAACTAAATTTGACAATTTGTAGGTGTTAGATGGTATCATGTCTATTGCAAAATATTCAATTCCAGATCTTGTTTTGAGTCAACAGTCCAGTGATCTGACATGATATGTGATGTTGCAAAAGAAAAAGTTTAATTTAACTACAGGTGACGACTTTTTGTAATCTTGAGATTCAAAATTGTTGCTTCTCATTACTTTGGCGCTTGTCGTTGCTGATCACTTCATGTAGATGATTAGTTATCTAGTTGCTGATAAGCGAAGAGGATAGGATTTCCTTCAAAGATGCATGCACAACCAGTTAGTCATCTGAAAGTGAATTACCCAATATATATACTAGCAGTCCTTCATCAGTTTTTCCTTCCTTTTGGCTCTTGAGATGCATTCTCATTATCGTTTTTAACCTGGCTTGAGTTACTACACACAAATTAATGAAGATTAAGATATATGGAGAGATTGAAAGGAGATTTCAAAACTATACTGTGCTATGCTATAGAAACTCTCCTCATGTTTGTATCATCCGTCCAAGAACTAGCTGCTCCTTCTTTTATAGTGCACATTCGCACTGTGGAGTTTGGACTACCTTACATAGAATGAATCATCTTTTGATAATTTGACTTTTGTCTACCTATTATATGTCTTTACTTTTCTGCCGTGACATCACATTGTATGTCCTTGCTTTATAGCATATGATGTCTAGATTATTAGTGATGTGGTGCATAGAGGGTTGGTGCATTTCAAGTATGTCTTTTTCTTGAATAATAGTGAATAGATATTGTTGAATTATCCTGATTTTTAGGACCTGATTATCAGGAATATTCAGTCCTGATTTTTTTGGGTCCTAATCATTAGGAAATAGCTGTAAATAACTAGTTAGGAAATGATTTATTTATTTTTCAGATTTGTTTTTTCCTAGTTGGTACTTGTAGTAGTCTTATAAATAGTTTTGTGATCATGTTACAAATGATATAGAGAATTATCACAATTCTTTTCTGTAAATTCTTGATGATATCAATGTTGGAGGTCCTGAATTTAAAACTTTTCAGGACCCATCTGCCTCCTCACTTAAATATGTGCACACTTGGTACTGGGCAAAAAGACCAGACTAAGCGTGAGGGAGAGTGTTGGAATAATTAAATATTGAACCACACCTTCATCTAACAATTTAAGCTTTTAGAACAGTTGACAATGGTCCTACAAAATCTCACAGATAGTAATGTTGTTGCAAGTCTCAAATAAAGTTCGCAGAGAAGCAAGTAGTGACTCAAATTGTGAAAGGAACTCTGTGAGATTCTTCTCTTCATTGTTTATATATTGCTGCATGTGCCAAACTCCTAATGAGTATTTCAAGGTCAGGAAGTGCTCCAATAGATGATTAGTACGTGAAATTCTATTTCATGAGCTGATGCCTCCTGCTTTAGTAGACTATACGACGATGAAACTGTTGAAAACACCTTTTTAGTATGATCAGTGTTTGGATGCTAGGAGTTGGTTGCTCTCTGACATGGTCGAGACGAATGAAGATAGCTTTAGATGCTGCAAAAGGACTGGCTTGTCTCCATGGTGCAGAAAGATCAATTATATACCGAGATTTCAAGACATCAAATATCTTGCTGGATGCAGTAAGTCTTTGATAAGCTTCCCGCAGCTTTTTGCAGAATAAATTATATTGTGGGTGATCTGCACTATAAAACAACAGTTATAGATCTATCGAGGATGAAGGCTTGATCTTATAGATCATGTTTAGATACTGGAAGAGATTACAAGCAGCTATATGAAATAGAGCCATTTCTTACTGAAATTATCATGTCATGGTTGCATATTCTCATGCATGCCTTGGGAATGGATGTATATACTTACAATTCTCATGGGTGACTTCCCGTCTCAAGTTTACCCTTGACAACCATGATTATTATTGCAGGACTTTAATGCAAAGCTTTCAGACTTTGGGCTTGCAAAGGATGGACCTGTGGGCGATCAAACTCATGTCTCAACACGTGTAATGGGCACATACGGCTATGCTGCACCAGAGTACGTAATGACTGGTACGTGTTCAATGGTACTAAGTCATCATTAATCAATCAGGTGGTGCAGGAGCATATGTCACTGTAGTAGTGAAAGGAAGATTCTCTGCTTTTGTCGACTAGAAATGTCTTTGTCCCCACAAAAAGGGTAAATAGAATGTCCAATCCAAAATTCTCTGATTCATGTTTGAATGTCCAATCCAAAATTTTAAGCTGATAAGTGGAGGGAGACCACATGAATAGAGGCCATTGAAACCCCATAGAAAAGGGATGTGGATGTACTTTTCCAATGGGAAACCTCTAAAGGGGAACACGATATCTTTAGAAAGAAAAAAAAGAAAAGAATGGGAGTAAGACCCTAACAGTGCAAAATTCTTTGGTGATAAGTTTTGCTAATTGAACTCAAAGGAGAACTTTAGTTCTTTTTGGACTCCTATTTGAAATGTGGACCCATGCACTGTCCGTCTTCACCAGATTTGATGATATTGTAAAATACTTAGACAAATGTCTAATTATACAACTTGTGGGCTGCCATTATTCTCCCCTGGATGGGTAAGACTCATCCTCGAGTTTTGAAGTCCTAAACTATCAGATTTGTCAGTTTCACCCTAATAACTGCAAGCTTTGTAACTCAAAAAAATTTAATGATTAATTGGAACTCGTGGAAATATCTGTTGAACAAATCCTGGATCCTTCAGTTTGAATGGTATCATGGGACCAATTTCCTCATCTACACATAATCTTCATGGCCACCTTGATCTGATTTTTCTTTTTCCCAACTTGCATTTCAGTTGTACATTGCTAAGCCAAATGGCCTAGTTTCCCACATTAGAAGTACACATTGAACAATTTGAATTGATGCTTGCTTCTTCAGCATTCTCAATCTTCAACATGTAATCAAATATTTTTTTGTGAATCAACTTTTTCCATCTTCAATCACGGATTTGCCTGACACTTGAAGATTATTCACACCTTCTCTATTTTGGTATTGAGAAGGGACTGAAATTTTGCTTTAGTGGGTGGCACTCCTAGGGTAATGAGAATCTCGTTCAGTAATTTTACTGGTGATAGGAAATTTATTAGCAGGAAACTTGTAACTCCTAACAAAAGAAGCAAACATAATAGAGTTCTAATGGTGCTCGGATTATGAACGTACTAATTGAACTTGAAGGAGAATCCTCATCGTTTTAAGGCTTTTTTTTTTTTGGGTTGTGGATCGATGTAACATCTATTCTTCCCAAAATGCGATGATAATGGAAGCATAAGCTCAAACATCAATTTGTTCAATCTTGTGGGCTGCATCAGAGATGCAACGATAATCAAGATCAAATATTAGACTCGTCTCACTCAATGAGCAAAGTAGTTGGATTGCTATATCACTTTGTAAACCAATTGTGTATACTAATCTCTTTGGTGTTATCCTGTGTCGAATGCAAGGGGTGATAAGTAGGTAAATACTTGCTAAGGGAATTTGTTCACATCCTGGAGTGTGGAAGTAGAATTGCTTCAATTGACATTGCTACGGCCTGTCAAGTTTTTTTTATGTATGACTTGGGTCTTATTTAATGGATTATTCTTTGTGTTTGGCCAGGTCATTTAACCGCTCGAAGTGATGTTTATGGGTTTGGGGTGGTTCTACTTGAAATGCTTATTGGAAGGAGAGCAATGGACAAGTCAAAACCTAGTCGAGAGCATAACCTGGTAGAGTGGGCCCGACCTCTGCTGAATAATAATAAGAAGCTTCTTAGGATCTTGGACCCCAGAGTGGAAGGACAGTACTCAGTTAAAACTGCTATGAAGGTGGCCAATTTGGCGTATCAATGCCTTAGCCAAAATCCAAAGGGAAGACCCTTAATGAACCATGTTGTTGAAATACTAGAAAGTTTTCAGTCAAAGGAAGATTGCCAGGAACAAATGATGATTGAGAGTGGAGGTGGGAGTGTTACTCTTTTTGAGGTTTCAAAGGAGACTGAGGAGCATAGGACCCTGAAATCAGAAAGTGAAAGGAAGGAGGTGCAGAGTAGAAAACCAGCTCATCGAGGGACCAAGAGTCAACCTCCAAATGAGGTTGACCTTAATAATGATTCTCCGGATTTGGGGTGTAATGCGAAATCAGCTTCTAGCAGAAGTTGAAGTTTTGCCTCGTGTGGATGGAAGTTGAAATCTTGTAATCTATCAACTTTCTTGTCCCCTTGGAGTTGTGGAATGCTTATTTGATTATTCATTGCTGTAGAAATTGGAGGTCCAACATATTTGAGTACCGGCTACAGACGTCGCTTGGGTTCATCGCTTGTTTTTTGTTCATCTTGCCTTCAAATATATGATGGTAGGTTTTGCTTTTACGTTTCGCTGGAGACCGCTGTAGGTACATTAGTTGCTTATGCACGGTTGGCCTCTAAAACAGCAAAGCTCCTACTACGATGATTAGCTAGCTTAATGCAATAAACCATTTTGAGTAATTTTTACCGTGGGCTTCTCAGTTTGGAATTCTCACATTGATCTACCAGGAAGCTTGCGCCAAATTATTCCTATTGGCACCGTGGGAAGGATGCTGGACACATCCCAATGAGGAATGATAATGAACTTACATGCATGCTTCTAGCACTCACAACATTAGTTATATGTTAAAGTAGACATTTCAACTCGACAACGCTTGATTTCTACATTGCTCAACTTCCTGTTGCCCATAAACATGACAACGTATCTTTCATTCTTGCAATCCGCTATCCTAGACGTACCTCTTGAATCTGTAACTTTCTTGGGTCATTTCCTTCTAAAATGCAAAATAAGGAAACATGAATCGTAATCCAAAATAAGATCCACCCCTGCAGTTTCCTTTCACGTTAGGGAGCATCAGCTTTTCAACCTATTCGAAAGTCTAATGCCGAATTGCTAATCACGTTTTCACTTTGCAAGTTCGCTTGCGGGCATTAGGATGATTGAACATTCCTTGAAATAAACTTGGCAAAACTGGAAATAAGGTACAATAAGGCCCGTAATCAATTTGAAGTGAGCAACAAGCATGAATTAAAATCACTTTTTGATTCGTGATCAAAATAGCTACAATGCGCACGATGAGTGCCATTGACTTTGGACATGCAAATCTCTATGCTACAATGGCCTCAAGCGAGTACAAGGGCGGATTGGCAGCTTCACTTTTTCCTCCCACCTAAATACATCAGCTGCCCGTTCCTGGAGATAGTAAAGTAACCGTTAATAAGTTACATAACATTTGCATATTCAGTTTAAACAGAATAGTAAAAAAAAATTGGCTAGGTAAATGGTGATTGTCTCCTACACAACCAGGGTCAAGTAACTTCCAAATATTATTTGAGCCTATAAAACTCAATGAATTTATATACAAAGTTCTTGTGGAAGGACTAGATTATTGCAAACACAAACTAGGAGAAGGAATTTAATTAAGGAAAAATCATAAGAAAAATGATAGATGGAAAGATGATCGATGCATCCAAACCCCCTTTTCTGGATAAAAACAAAATGCCGAGTCTCAATAGTTGCATCATGACATAATAGTCAATGTAACATCAGATGTACCAAAGAACCTGAATTGTTGCCAAATCTCTCTAACTTGAATAACTTTTACATTATTGGCCAGTTGCCACTGGGGAATAATGACACAAGAAGATTCTAACTACTATAGCCAAGATATGTTAGAACTTTTCTTCCAGTTTCTAGCTTTGTTGATTCCATAGAAAAGGTTCAAAGCCCAAATTTGGAGAACTCCACTACTCCAAGTATCACGCAGCAAATTCAATATTTGACCGCCTTTCTCTGGTTTATGTACTCATCCACCTGATAATAAGTCGGGGTTCAGTAGTCTAAGAAAGCAAATGTGCAACTTTAAAAGTAAAGAGATTACCGCTAACCATGGGGTACACTCAAAGTGAAACTGACATGAAACACATGTAAAGAAACTACAATGGCAAGTTGTTCTGTCCCTGGACATATTCATCACTGATATTATTCGAGGTTGCTGAGATGTCCAACCCAATCTCTAAATCATTAGGTGAGATATGTTTAACGAGCGATGTGAGATACCTTAGACAAATGTTTACAAGGGCCATATAAACCTTGTGGACAAGTAATGTGAGATATTTCAACACCTGATCTCCCATGGAAACTGTCCTAAGAACAGCAAGTGGAATTGATGACCTAGGGGAAATACAAAGTAAAATTGGAGCGAAACTTGGACTCTAATGACATGTTAGAATGTCCAATTTAAAAGCTTAAATTAATAGACAGAGGGACATAATAAACCACGTAGACAGGCAATGTGGAATAATTCAATAAAGGCATTACAACCTTGAAATATCTATCAGACCTATGATGTTTTTTGGCTTTAAAAGAAATAGAGAGTTCCATTTTCTCGAGTTTAGAGAAGTATGAACACACATAATACGGCATTTCATAACAATTCATTGAGCAATACCAGTATTCCATAGCATATATAACAAAACCATGCCCTCTGGTCAAAGCAAGTACAGTAGTTTTATTTCTCTTTGTTGGCATATATACAAGCCTAGCCATACTAATATTGTTCAAATATGAGTAGACTAAGGAAATGTGCCACAAATACACTTTCATTCACATCAGATTGCTTCAAAACAGACAAATGTTTTCATGTAAGAAAACCCCACTTCAGAAGCTAATCTGGGTAGAGTTGCTAATCTGGGTAGAGTTGCAGGAGTAAGCTCTAATTTTTACCCATTACATACCTTGCCTTCTTTAGAGGTATAGGTTCCAAGCTCAGAGTATAAGATAATGTAAGAAACAAAATTGTTGACTGAGACAGGGTGACATGGAAGATGATCTGTTGTATCACTTAGGAAAAAAACAAGAGATCAAAAGCCTTTGCACGGAGAGCATGAGATAGCTTTGAGTCTTTTCCAAAAGAGAAAAAAAAAAGGGTGGGGGAGGGTGTTACTTGGAGTACTGCAGCGATTCTGCATTAAAAGATAACTGAGGGAGGGTGAGGGTTGTATTCAACCACAGAGAACTACATAGACAACAAAATTGTGACTATAAAGGGCAATCCACTCGAGACTAGCAAGACATCAAGTGGTGTAATTGGGACAAAGCATTGAAAAACTGTTTTGTGCTTTCCATGCACGTAGAGTTAAACCTAGCAGTCTTACATGCTAGCTAATGGTTTAGATAGAAAAAAAAAGGCTTATGCCAATAATGAATTAGATGTATCACTGGAGCCACACCACAGCCTTAGATCAAATCAAAGAACAAGTCACTGTAAGTCATTTATTAAGCCTGCCCATGATCATAAAAAACTCAAGTCCTTTATGTCAGTGGAGATTAACATGGTACTTGAGCAATGATGGTTACCCTACAGTACTCATACACTTTCTACATTACTAGCCATTGCACTCTTCTCCTTTTTGGACCGTGCCCCATGTATTTTCTCAAGTACCATGCATTGCTCAATATAGTATTACCGTCTTTTCCATGTATTTGACTATTGGGCTATGAGAAAATTATACTTCAGCTTTGACAGATGTTTTTCCATTTTGAAAAGGTAATGTAAAAGGGTCTCCAATTGGATAAGTGCTAACTAGAATCTTGCACCAAACGAAAAAACTTCAACAGAATAAGTGCATGTTACAAAGTCAATAAAGTTGAGCACAATACCCAATAAGTGGTGCAATTTCACAGCCATTTGATTAGCAGATCTTCTTTCTGCACTACCAGAGAACTCCATTTTAACAACTTCATGAGTAGCAGACATGACTTCTTCCTTTGCTTTCATGGAGAGAATGAAGTAAGTGGGCCCATGGATGGTGCTCAAATCCACTACCTGAAGTAGTAAAACAAAACAGAATTTTTATAGTTCATGTTTCAAACGAGAAATTATTATTTCTAAAGCAGACAGAACTTAATATGAGAAACTGACAATATCTATGGAATGAACATTTAAGGAGGGTATAATTCATTCAAAAAAATCTTGAAAAGGGAAATAGAAAGAGCTTGAGGGTACTATTATAGACTTCCCAGCTTTGATTTACCCAAAAGATCTTAATATTTAAAAGGCATAACTCACAGGCGAGGCCCATAATAAGTGCATCAAGACACAATTTCAACTCTATTAAGCACCTCTTTTTCTACGATACATCAGGATGAATCAAAAAAGCACAGCCACCTAGCAACTGCCTTACAAGACAATTTCATTCTATGATACTAAAGTGACTTACCTGCTGCAACCATGGAACAATGGGGCCCACAGACCTTTGCTCCATGAAGAATGAAGCCAGAGTACAAAGAAGGTCACTAGCAGTTTTCTGTGATAAACTATCCAGAACAGGACCAGTTGCGTTGACAAGCTCATTCAGAACATGCTCATCACCTAGTATCAGAGCTTCAGCATATGCAGATTCAAGGTCACCTTCACGGAGAAAATCCCTGATATGCTTCCACACACTATTCTTAGTGGGACCATTATGTCTAGCATTTGCACCTGTATCTCCTTTTCTTTGAACACTAACGATGCTTTGTGCTCCCTGCACTGAGAATTTATGACAATCCTTACCCAAATGACTCCTGGACAACCTCGTACTGGAAGCCATCCACACATCCGCATCTTGCTTTGAATTTGCTGATTTGCTCCAGTTCCTATCAAGTGAATTGTTATCCCCAAATTCGCTCTTCCTCTGGGTCATAATGGAAGGCCGTTTTTGTTGCATATCCACTGATGGCCGGGGGGTACATAGAGAGAGTCTTGGGGAATCAATACTTTCATCTTTTCTCATACATTTGGAGCCTCCCATAGAAGCATATCCATCCTCATGAGTATAGTCCTGTGATATTCTTCCAACAGCAAGCTCTAAAGCAATCACTTTTGACTTTATGAGAGACAAGCTTTCACTTGTGCTGGTGGTGAACACCTGAATTTTATCTTCACATGAGCAAGAATGTAGTGGTTTCTTACTTCTTATAGACTTCAATACATGCACAAGCTTACTTACCAAAAAAAAAAAAATACATGCACAAGCATGCTGACACCAAGAATAATCAGTGCTTTCAACGGACAAAAAAGCAGTATCCAAGAAGAAAATTGAACTTCAAGATAGGTTATAACAAAGCATGACAATTCTAGAATGGACAAGGCTAAGTGGCTAACTAGCAAGGAGGCACATCATGGCAAGTAAATCAGGATAATTAGTTATTCGGAGCATGGTTTCTTAGCTACGAGAAGAGAAAATAAGTTAAACTTGCGGTTAGCCAATAAAATATAGATGATGTTCACTGCAACTGCACACACCACGGTAGACACACATTATAGTTGTTAAAACCTTAAAAAGGTAAAATTTATGTCACCTGCAACAGATCCAACAAATTTGACTGTTTTTTCTCTATCGCCGAAAGCTGTTTGCGAATGGAAATCATTTCATTTGCTGCTTTCTGACAACATCCAAACATGGCTGGATAGCTGGATTCTGTCACCGTAGAATCAAGACTTCTGCGATCCTGCACTGTAAATGGATACATGTGTCCCTCGCTGCTAACTTCTTCAGTGACATGCTGTTGACTGGTTCCACGGAAATCATGAGAACTCTCATCAATATAGCCTTTAGAAACAGTCATGATCTTGGTCTTGAAACTATCAGCACCAAGATTGGAAACAGAAGAGCACTCTTGTTGGTCATCTATGATACCATAATCATAAACATCATCTTGCATGCTCGTGACGTCGACACTTATTCTCTCTGCTCCATTGGTAACAAAACTACCTTCAGGTTCATGTTCTTCACAATGTTTGACAGACATCTTTGTGTTTCTTGGAACCACAATTTCTACATTCCAGTCCTCCGGTTTTGGATGTTCTTGCTTCTCCACAAAATTTTGACATGCTTTTCTAGCGCTTAACCCAATCCTCTTCTTCATTAAATCTCGACCCACATTTTTTAAGATGGCCACCCGCCCGGATTCACTTGCACTAGTCAAATCACTTAAGTCACCGCCGTAATTGTTTCCTGAAGTAAATGCATGTTTAGACCAATGAAAGAAGTGAATACAAAAAGGGCATATGAAAACAACTTAGAAAGAACACTACTTTAAAGTTGTTTCTCCTCACATGACCAAAAGTCAACTATTCAAATTAACGGATGTCAAAAGTAAACGCTATAAGATGTTATCCTGCTTGTGTCTACAGCCAACATCCAACCAACCAAAGATGCATGGTAATTCCATTTGTAAAGCATGGACCAGCATCTCAAATTGATAAGTACATTGTATATACTACTATCCCTGGCTTTCAGGAAAACCAGACTGTCACTCACGTAACTAGACATAAAATATCTACTCGCTTAGAACAAACAGTTTAAAGCCGTAGTAACTGTCAATATTACCTTACAAGAAACTGCTACGGTGAATATAAAAACATTCCATATAGATAAAGCATCTGTTAAATTTCTATGAACTTCATTGGAATCTTGAAACTCCACATAACATGGTGGTAATTCTTTTGTCTTGAGTCCAAGCAAACCATTCTTTTGTCTTGAGTTTACATTAGAAGGCGAAAAGAATTATATTCAAAGTGATGCAAAGCAAGAACAAGTGGCAAAAGTTATATGGACTTTTCGAAAAGAAATCGTCCAAATTCAAACAGCTTTTGAAATAATCCGAATTTCTCGTTCCTTCGACACAGACATAGGAAGCAGTAAAAAATATGCAGGATATGTGTGCATGTTTAACTTTAGCAGCTTTAGTTATCCTCTCACTCTCCCTTCTTGAATATTGACACAGAAATAAGTTAAGGTTTGTCAAAAATGAAGTTTGGGAAAAAGGTAACATGAAGTGACAGGCATCAGTATGGTCTTGCGCATGCATTTTCCAAAAATGACAGTGAAGGAAAACAGAAAAAGTTCAATACAACAATGCTGACCAGGTATGGTTGTCCAACCATTTGTAGATAGTAAAGCATATGGCTACCTAAACTTTCAGGCAGCTTAAGAAAAAATTGGGAGACAAAAGGGGATACACATTTTATCTAGTGTACATTATCTCCATGGCAAGACATATTACCCAGGCTACTTGTGAACGTAAGTGAAACCAACTAAGAAGACAAATCAAAACTTGATTAGTAAGATTAAAGAAACAATTGAACCAAGAAAACCACTCATTGAGTTGAGGCTATATATGCAAGCCCTAGAATGATGGTGCATTCTCTTTCAGATGATTTGTAAAAAAACAATCAATTCATTTCCTTTAGTTACACATGTACGTACAGGCATATGCCTTTACAAAGAAACAATACAGTGCAAAGTCAGGCCACACAGTTTACATCAGTTCATAGTTTCGAGAGGTAGAGCAAACCGATGGATTTTTAATCACGAGAGTATATAGCCAACATCTATCCACAAAATTCTTAGTACCAAAAAACGAAAGAAAAATAGTCTGAACCTTTAACAGAAGATCCACACTCTGATGGTTCAGGATGATCCTGACCAGGAATATTTTTCCAGCAATGTAATGCTTGCAAAACTGTGTCCCTCACTGGTTTAACCTAATTAAAATAACAATTACTCAGATATGATCAAGATATATTTGTTAAAGGAACAGAAGAAGAGTTATCTCAATGAGAAACCTTATCAAAACGACATGCTTCGAGGGACCGTACACAGGACGCCTTAAAAGTTCCCAAGTAACATCCACCACTCGAAGCAATTTCTGCTAATGCTAAAGAAGCAGCTTTACGCGTAGCCCAATCGCTGCTTTTTAATGCTTCTTGAATACTAGTTAGTGCAGCAGACAAACCATTCACTGTTGCAGCACCACCTGCCTGGAAGAGAGATAGCTTCTCTGAAGAGACTTCCTTTGCATACAGTAAAAATATGTGAACAAAAAGTGGATTTAAGCTATCTATAAAATGATATCTAAGCCTAATATAGGTCAAAAGAATGCGCAGATATCATCTCCCTCTGTCAGTTGCACTCAGAAATAAACATTCATCCACAAGTTGTGCAGTGTAGGATGAAGAGAATGCTGGTCTTTCCCCCTTCTGTAAATATTGATGTGCTAATGAGAGAAAGTAGCATATGTCAAGAACAGTCCCCAAATGACAGCAGAATACAAGAAAGATGGACCAAAAATTCAAATATCACGTACTAACAGTCTAACACCTGACTAAGGTAATTTACTCCAAGAACATCCCAAACTGACAGACTTTCCTATTCATAGCTAGCCATATGACATTCAAAAAAGCAAAAGGAACCACACAAACACACACTAGTGCACACCCTAGTATGTGCATCTGTGACCTTTATGGTGATTGACTCTTTTGTCTAACACAATTAACCGCATGATGCGAGATCCCCGAAAAACTCGAAATCGTACCATAAACAAAACGTGGCAAGTTTCACCTCGTCAAAATCATAAGTAAAATTACCTGAATGATACTTCTATTTAGCTCAATGACTGCTGCTTTGGCCATGAAATGTGGATTCCTGAGTAACTTTGCCGTTCGAGTCAAGATGCGCTGTAGAATTGATACTGGAGGGTCGCCGGTACAGTCAATGACCCTTGCTAAACACACTGCCGAACCCGACTGCACCTGCTTATTCTGTTCGCCCAAGGATTCAAAAAGCGGCTTCACCAACGTGATAAAAATCTGGCCTCTCTCGCCTGGGTGGTTAGTTAACGACGAAGCCAAAACGCCCATCGTCTGCACACAAGCATCCCTCACACCCGAGTCTGAGTCCTTGAGCCGTTTAACAATGCTAGAGACCATCTTAACAAGATACGGCCCAATGAGACCCTCGTGAAATTTTACCAATGTCCCTATCAGCCGAATACATTCCCTTCTGATAGCACATTTCTGTTCGGAATCAGTGTCCAGTATGCAGGACAGAAATGGGGCTATAGTGTCCGAATTCAAGCTCTCAGCTGCCTTCTCCAATTCCTCGACTCCAATTTGATGCGTATCTCTGTCGGCGACCTTGTTAAGGGCGAGAACCACCTTCTGCTTCAGCTCGAAGACAACCTGTTGAGGAGTCGCCCTGCCAGATCCTCTCCCTCTTATGGACGACTGGTTCTTCATCCTGACAAGAAACCGAGAGCAAGCACCTACTCCGCACAAGTTAGGATCACCGTCTTGCTACATTGGCTAAGAGTGATATTCATGGCATTCCAACAACGACTTGACGCACTTAATGCTACAATTGACATTTGCCGTTGAAGACACCATACGGATCCTGTCATGCAAAAAAAAAAAAAAGGAAAGGAAAGGAGTGAGATGAAGAATGAAGAACAAACTGCAATATCTCAAAAGTTTTCGGCTGACCACATTGCAAGAAGTGAGCAACTTCAGCAAAGGCAGTTATTGCTTTATAGAGAATGGGGGGGTATTACACGCATATATGGGGGTAGAAAACAACTCATCAAGCCCCAGGACAAACTCCAATATCTTGTTCCGAGAGAAAGGAATTCAAGATGAACAGCCTAGATTGGAGGAGTAACCAAAAAGGGGAAGGAGCCCTATCATGGATCGCGATCGAACTTGCGAACAGCTTTCCATGAAATGGTAACCCCCCCACCCAAGAAGCAAAAAAAAAAGGCAAGAGGAATGATTCGAACGGCGAACGGAAAGCCGACTCCTTAGAGTGGGAGGGTGCGTACCAGTTACAGCGAGCGAGCGAGCAGAGAGAGGAGAGAAAGAGAGAGGAAGAGGAGAAGCGCACTGGCACACGCACACACAAAGTCAAGTCACGGAAGCATAAATAAATAATCATCAGCAATTCAGCATCATTATCATCAGATTCATCACCCGCATTCAAATTCACTTGAAGTCGCTATCTGTGATCGGAGGGGGAGGGGAGGGGAGGGGGGGAATCTCGATGCGGCGAGACTGAGAGAAATGAGAATCCCGGATGTCCTACTTCCAGAGAGAGAGAGAGAGAGCACGCCCCCAACTTTTTGCTTTGAAGGATTTGATTTTTTTTGGGCTTCAAATTTCGCGCTTCTCCCACTCCCCTCCCTGGCGATTTGAAACGAGGAGCAGATGGAGCGGAGCGGAGCGCGGGGCCGTCTTCTTCGTTGTGGGCCGGAGCTGCCTCTCCCCCTTTTTGGGCTCTCTCTCTCTCTCTCTCTCTCTCTCCACTGTTAAATGTCCACAAAACTTCCCCACTTGTTAGTTGTTACCATAAAAAATTCGCCTCATCGAGAGATAATTCCTTGGAACACGTAATCAACCTTCGTCTCCATGTTTCGCCTGTTTATCTGATATTTGAGAAAAACTAATAGGCTTGAAGATACACATTTTGATATCTAATCTAACAATCTTTTCAAGACTGATTTGACAGTTTATAATTTAAAAAGACTAGCGTTCTCATCATTCATTAGATGAAGGCATAGTTTACTATAATTGAATATTATTCGATAGAAAGTATTGGTAGCTTTAATTTCCCTCATGCTAACTATGCTAAAGACTTCTTTGGAACTTCTACGAATGCTGCTTTCGTGAAATTCTTCTAATGAGTAAATGTGTTTCCTTTTCCTATTCCAAACAATTAATCATCGTGACCAAAAACTCGCTTTCAATTAATTTCTTTATCATTGGTTAAGTTCTAGTTTCCCATAGTAACAAAGGATATCAACCCCGCACAACCAATTGAATGCCTTTAGACTCATTGAATAACACGAAATACTACCGTCAATGCATACATCAAATCATATAAAATAACTATGTAGAATCTTAATTGGGAACACAATGACATTTGCAGCTTGTAGATTTCACAATAGGAGTGAACACTAGTCCCAATTCAATCTAAGAACCAGCCCATATCGATCGAATCAAGGCCAATTCTCAAATGAACCAAGTAGGCTCAAGGGTAAAATACCTAACAAACCAACCAAAGCCTAGGCTAACCCTCTAAATCGGCGATGATCTTGAGCTCATAACATGTGTTGACATGTATGCATTGTAACGAAAGATTGCATGTAACAGATGTTGACGCGTATGCATTGTCAAAAAAGATTGCAAAGATCACTAATGAAGGCAGTTTTGGGACAAAATTTCCGGCTCACGATATTTCGTGAGACGAGTTAATTAGAAGCAAGTGCTTAACGTGGCTACAAGTTCGGTAATAACTAACCCTATTATTAAATAAAAATCTAGAATTTATAGCAAAAGAGATTCAACCCCGGATGGCTCAAAGAGCCTTGAACTGCTTCTTCAACCATTTTGCTAAGGGAAGCTAATGCTCCATCTATGCCAAAATAAAACTTATTATATCTTTAAAAATGCGGGAAACACTTGCTACCCAAATCCCGAATCTGTTTGGATACAGCCGATTTAGTTCCGAACCAGTTGCAAAGGTCCCAATTTAATTCCTGATTCAGAACTAACCATTTTCAAGTATATTCCAGGTTTCTATTGGCGACCGACCTACCTTGAAACTGAGCACCCCAATTTCACAATACAATATGCCCCGAGATTTAGAGGGTAATCATATTAGAGTTCCAAAACTATTGCCAATCTCATATATTCGTACTGTTTGTACTTTCAATACGCATCACAAGAAAATCAAAGACCGTAAAAGAGAAAAAGACAGCACTTTCTTTTTTTGTTGGAACTCCAAATCCCACTGATTGGAGTATATCATAGGACAGGTATCCCTCAAAATTTCTTCTATTGAAATAGTATGAGGTACCTCAAACCAACAAAGTAACTTCAATGCTATCTTTTCTACACCAGTCAAAGCATGAAATTCTCCTTGCAATGATTGGGCTATTTCATTCTAGCTAAACATGGGAGTTCTATCAACCCAATAAAATGGAGCAATCAAGTAAATCAAGAAGGAATGCATGAAGAAGGTACAGCCCTATTGTGCTTCATCCATGGGATCGTTATGATTACAAGATTGAGATCTTAAGTTCTTGTCATCACGCGTTGAATCATCTGAGTCACTTGATTTAGACACGGAATCTTCGAGAGCCTCGAGAAAAGAAAGAACAGTAAAATTGTCTGCAAGAAGAGAGAACACATTATCTAGTTCCTGTGCAACTGAAAGGGGAGCAGATATCAAATCAAGTCACAACTAAATTTCATGCAAATCCATTAGTAACAAGTTCACATGTCCTTCACATAGGCAAAACTTTTTGGTTTAACACTCCTTCAAAAGTCCGATCAACAAATAAATAAATAGAAAGAACGAGACTGCTCCAATACATATAGATCAGACCTAGAGGATCAGAACAACCAGTATCTAATCATGCACATAAAAGTAGAAGAGGATATGGCTTTGAAAACTTGATATGACCGTCTCTTATACTGTAACGAGTCATGTTAACAAGTAGTGCCCAAAGGGCACTAGTCAACTAAGAGTGGAAATGACATTTTTTGAAACACTGAGAAAATGGAAGAATTACAGATTTTAATAAAGTCAAAGCACATTCAAAAAGGCTTAACAAATTGCCTTATCAAGGCACTCTTTGACAGTTTCGTAATGTAGTTTCAAGCAAATATTAGCATCCAGAAGAAGGAAATTCACTTTTTCTTAACATGGCCAAAACATTTTGCCTATCTATTCTTCCATCAGATATCCCTCAAAGTCGAAGAACCCAAACAAATTCTAGATGAGCTGCGACTAAAAACATGAAATGAAAAAACCAGCACTTCGTGTTAACTTCAACATGGAGTTAGAAAACCAACCCCACACCCCCCCCCCCAAAAAAAAAAAAAAAAAAAAAAAAAAATTGCAGTTAGACAAAATGTTCCCTGCAGGAGTACTTACATTTGGTTGAGTCAATCTCAAACTGAGACAGATCTATCTGTCCCGTACGAAGCACCTGAAAACAAGAACCCGAGAATCAACTACATTTGGATAATCTCTGGGAAAGCATCAGAACTGAGGAAAAAATAATCCAAATTCTCACATAAGAAAAGGAATCCACTTGTTGGCGAAAAGGAGGACTCTGAAACAGCTCCATAATTTCCTCAGGAGACCACCGCCCCTGCAAACTCATGACAGTTCAAGAGGTGTCTAAACAGAATACAAGAGCAAGGACACAAAATGTAAGGATCACAAGTACCTCAGGTAAGTATGAAGCTAAGCGCTGTTCTACTGGCAATGTGCATATTAATGGCATGATCAAATCTGGCTTCAAAATGTCCCCAAGCCCAAACCCTATCATCATGAAGCAAGTGATATCAAAGGTTTTAATTGATCAACACAAGACAAGATAAAGACTTGTGCCAGGCCTTTCTATGCTGTTGCACATATGAACACGCTCAAAAATTCAGGACAAGGTGCAGATATAGACAAGTCTGGCAGAGGAAACAATATAAAGCTGTGAAAGGGCAGAACTCATCAACTGATCCACTAGTTACAAGACTAAGTGGTTAAGAACCATAAGTTAAGTTGCCAGACTGCTTTCCTGCACCTTAACTTTCTGATACAATATCAAAAAGCAGGGGCTTAACTTAAAAATCAATATAGGATTAACTTTGTCAAATATTAGCTTATCGTTCACTCTCTTTCCACCAAAAAAAAAAACACACAGTTAACACAATTTAAAAACATTAAATCTTAGTGTAAATTTCAGAAATGCTGGATGCAATGGCCGAAAACAAAAACTAACATATCAAACACTATAGCTGACTTTCTACTCGTAAGGACCATTAGAGCTGTTGGCACAAAGAAGAACTTTCACTGACAAGTCATAAAAAGGAAAAAAAAGTCACCTCCATCTGGATCTCCAGCATTCTCTGCAGATCATGAATGGATATAAGAGCTCATAGCAACAAAAAGAATATGGAGAACAAAAACACCAGGAAAACTTGTTTAAGGACAGATGCTACACCTCCAGGTTCAATGCTACTGAGAATCCTTTTCAATTCTGCCCATGATACTGCTCCAACAGAGGGAGGAATATTATTATCAGTTGCTTCAGCAGTCAAACCAGGTCCAGCTCTGTAAACGATAAATATAAGCCACATAAAACCAATCACAAACCAAAATCCAACAAGAGTAGCTTGATCAGCCTTACCGAACTTCTTTTAGTATAGCAGGAAGATACAAAGGATGGACAGGTTACCTTGATGAGATGTCATCTTCAACCATATCCTCTGAGTCTTGAAGAGGAACGGTTTCCTCAGGCCCATCATCATCATCAGGGAGCTCTATTATACAACAAAAGGCAGTTAATTTACTTTCTTAAAAATCACTGAGCATTCGATACGAATTGGACAAATTGATTTCTCTGAGCAAAATTAATCAAATGGACTAAGGATTTGCGAAATACATAGTACTTGCATAAAAAGCAAACAAATCCAAGCAGTTAGGGATCCCATGCTGAAATTTACTCAAACCACAGGATATAAATACCATATATACACTCTGCCTGAGAACATAATTCCCTTAACATGTCTAAGATAGGGAGTTAGGTGGAGAGCAATGCCACATATAGGCGAAACCAACAGCACGACTACATGGCATAATTTCATCATCTAAAATGCAAACACAAGACTTTGGCAATGCGCTTAGTCTAGCAGTTATTAAATGATGCCTATAAAAAGTATATCAAGGGTTGAGAACATATTCATTCCATTTTAAAGCTGGCTACACACATTTAGAACGTAAAAACACTTAAAGATGGAAAGAAGAGGGGAAGGAGGAGAAGGGGATGTTGGTTTGAATTAAAACCAAGGATAGAGCATGCAGGAATGAGATAAAATGCGAAGGACTTCTCTTGCCATGGTTACAGCAGTGGCTGCAATCCCATCAATTGATCGCAGAAGAACTCTGTTACTTATAGTGGTCACTAAAACTATGACATTAATCACCACATGTAGATACATATTGTGAATCATACTCTGGCATATGAAATTAAAGACAAATCGACCTATAAAGAGTAACTAACTAAGGGCTGTGAAGCCCACAGTTAACCACAACCTTTCATTAATAAGAATTGCCAACTCAACCAACCCATTAAATTTCATTTTGAAATGCAGAAAAATCTCTATTTCAAGGGAAATGAACAACTAGATATCCAGATAGAGACCAATCCCAAGTGTAGTCAAAGGCAAAAGGCGCACTTCAGGCGCTATGCCACAAAACACCTCAGGCCGAAAGAGCAAAAAAAAGTACTCGCCTGAGTGAAGCAAGGCACATTAATCAAAAGATATAAGTAATGACAGTCTTTTAGCAAAGACGAACATTTAAGCTTATATCAAATTGCTTTACAGATCACTCATAAACTTCATAATCCCTCCTCATACTTTCTATCCTTCTTTACCACCATTAAGCCAAGTCCTTGTTCTATTTCTTTGTATCTCCAACTGCAAAAGCGCCTGATTACACAATGTCTGACATTGGACCAACTCACAAATTTTCAAGATACAGAATCTGGATTAGCATAGCACATACCAATTGGTTGGTTGATGTAGAAGTTGACAGAGTTACACAATTGTGCATCACCTTCAGCATTAGGCTCCTGAAAGCAAAAATAACCCGTAATAATCTAAAGACCTTGTGAATGTTCATGATTGGATTATTGTAAAAGGAAAGAAATGACATTAAGGAACCTGCATCCAAAAGAAGAATTTCCTGTCATCACTATTGAACTTCAAGATGTAAACCCTCCCCGAAGCTTGATTCACCTAAGATGTCATGCCAGAAAGATAATAAGATTACTGCATAACAAAGCCATCAAACATTCTATTTTACAAATGCAATGAGAAAAGGATGCCTCCACACACAAGAATCCTGCATAGCAATGTCTGGGGAGGGTCAACTGCACCCAGACAAGGCTGCCTCTTTTAATAGTGGGAGCGACCTTTACCATTGCGCGAAGGTGCAGCATTCAACCAAATTACAGCTTCTAAAAACGAGGGGGAAAGAAAGGAGGGGGGGGGGGGCAGAGGAGGACAGGGAGGACGAAATGCTTGAAAAAGGTTAAGAGAACTAGAATACCTTCTCAAACACTGCTTCCTCTGGAAAAATAATCTGATCCTGAGATATACTTTGTGAAGGAACTTCAAAAAAAGAATAGACAGACCATGGACGAATAGCAACCATGTAATGACAATGCTGAAGACTAAAGTGACGAAGACAAACAAAGGAAATAAATGAATGAAAAGGAATCAGGACACCTGAAACAATGAACTAATTATCACTTAATGACAGGAAATCCTGGTTTGGGTGTTATAGGTGAAAAGGTCGCACAGAATATGGGTGTAACCTTTAAAACTCTCTTTCCAGATAAATTTCTATAGACAATATCCTCACAACTGACAGCACGTGCACACCGAAAGCAATTACCATTCACAGTTATTTCACCCAAGACGCACTAAGAGCTGACTATTTGTTAACCTACTCAACTGTCGAGTGCATTATGCCCGTTCTGCTGGTTTTACTGAACCCATCAGAGAACTGCCAATAGCTTCTGAAATTTGCCGATACCGTGGAAACAGTATTAGGAAAATCCACCTCACTCAATAATGTCATAAATGAGATGACTTTTCCATAGCCAGGACTGTCTCACTATACCACAAACGATTTAAGTCTTCGGCTCATCTTTCCATTTATGTCCCTTTTACTTGACTCAAAATATCGCTAAACTTAATGACAAGACGCTACCAAACATTACCATTAGCAATAAAAAAAGGTGCCAACTGTAGTAATAGTCTTTATTAACTTCAAATTTTCACTTCCTCAGTCCTTCCTTACTTGGTAGAGAAACATTGCTTAGGCAAACTGTTACAATGGAACAGTACATAACATGACTACTTAACTTCATCATTTGATGTTACAGTACTCAACTCGACTACTTAAACCCAGCAGCAGAAAAATCTATCAGCCCAGACAAAATCCTCAGCACACTTTTGCATAATAAGCATGTCAAATTCACTATTGATAACCAGAAATTCTTTCTAATCTGAGCAATCTTTCCAACAGCAATGCGGATAGAGCATTCACTCTGGCAACAACATGATGTTGGCGCTTCCAACAAGATCTGGGATCTGGATATAACGAAAGAATGATACACTTGCCCGAGAAGAATGAACAAAAATCTGCATAAAACGTTTCTTCATGATGAGTATTTTTAATGAATAAATGGCCAAAGTAATGCTATTCCACACTCCTTACTGCAGTCAGCAGCCATCAACATTTAAAAGTCTCTCCTCACTTTCTTCTTCCTCTACCCAATCCCACTATCAGGTGAGAAATACCCTTGGCACTAAAATGAATACCATGGAGCAAACAACAGACCACCAATGTGTTCGTCCAAAAGATCAAGAGGTGAGTAAAAAAACCTCCGCAGATTAGTTTCTTGGATGATATCAGTGTTCGAGGCCAGCGGGCAATGAATTTGTCGATATTAATATATTTTCTAGGATGTGGAAAGATCATAAGTGACCAACTCCAACTCCAACTCCAACATCGCCCAGGGTGCAGCATGTGTGCAATCACGTGTACAGCGTGCACGTAAGTATGAATCAATAACTAGGCAGGTGCCTCCTGAAAATCGTTGAAAGCCATAAATGGAGAACCGGACGAGCACATTGAGATTAGAATTGCCATGAAAAATGGAGCTAAACGGGTCATGAACTCGAGCTAAAGGATGTAGCGGCATGAAAATGAGCGGGAGGAGGGCATATGGGCTTTCCAGAAGATTCGAGTGCAAGCATCAGTCGAGAGGAAACTAACGATCAGAAGCAGGAGCATGCCAAGGTTCCTAACGACCCATGGCGCATGGGAACACCGATTTAGGTATAGTTCAGCACCACATGTGAATCATATAAAAAAAAAAAAACAGGACAAGGATACGTCTTCGAGGACGTTCAGAGTGCGATCGAGCCACTGAAAGTGCATCAGTCCCTCCTCGCCCTGATAGATACACAACCCCAATCAAAAATAAAAATAAAAATAAATAAAATCATAAGAAAAAAAGACGCCGGCTCGAACAAACTGCAAGCAAACGATCCGGGTGAACGAAACGGGCACAAACGTACCCTGGCGATGCGAACGAGGCCTTTCCGAGCATCGGGGACGACCCTCGTCCCCTCGAGACGCATCTTCCCGGCGCGAAACTCCAGCATCCTGCCTCTCGTAAAAGCAACGAGTTCCAGTCAGAGAAAGCGAGCTCCGCTCGCACAGGGAGACGCCGCCGAATCGCCCGCCCACGAAAGGCCAAACGAAAGAGCGGAGAAAGAACCGACTTCGATCGACGGGAGAGGGGGTGATCGCGGCCGACGGAACGCCGATTAGGGCTCCGGCGAGATTCCAGAGCAGGATTCTCCCTCTCGTTCTCCGGACGGTCGAGTCGAGCGCGATGGAAAGAGGGGCCCGCGATCTCTGCCGTTTGCGTGTTAAATAGGAGGGCGGCGATGGCGACTTCATTTTCATCATTTTCTATTTGGGCTTTTGTTTTTTCACTTTGAATTTCTTTGGTAACATCTCCAGCTACCCCAAAAAAAAAAAAAAAATGAAAGAGAAAAAGAAAAGAAAACTTGCGCATTTTAATATTTAAGAACGCCCTTGCCCTCCTTAAGCAGCTAAAAAAGACATTAACCGGAAGGCTTCGTCATAGGTGTCTAAATAATGGTTAATAAGAGGGAAAAAGCTCATTAAAACTAAAATCTCAAACTAATCAAAACGCTTGTCCAAAGCATCCTTCTTTTCTCATGTCCATTAATTGAAATTGCATGCCCTCAATCATGTAAAGAACTTTAAGGCTGTATTTGGCAGTCAAGATAAGATTCATGATAGGATAAAATTTATTTTATCTTGTATTTAATGCTTGTTCGAGACAAAATAAAATCGGATATAAAGAAGATATAAACTTGATCAAATTATCCTATGAAAGATGTGGAATAAAGGTAAATATGATTTCTTTTTCTAATTTTTTTAAATATTTGAATTCTAATACAAGAATAAAAATTTATTTTTTAATTTGATCTTATTTTCATTTATATATTCGAATTTAATTATGTCTTATAATATAGAATTCAATATATAGATATATATTTATATTCATTACATTTTTAGGTATTTTAGTATTTTTAGGTGCGTTAGTACAGTTTTCTATTAATAAAACTTTATTAGAGAATGATGGAAGGGGAAGAAAGAAATTAAAAAATTTTATAAAAAAGAAAGGAAAATAAAATAAAAATAAAAATAAAGTTGACAAAAGTATCACAAGAGATTTTTTCCATCTTCGTCTATAAAATTTGTGATTAATTTATATTAATATGGTGTTTTAACCAAGCAATATATATTATGTGATATTAATATATCAAACTTTATATTGTAATCACTAAATAGTTGATAGGATATAATAAAATCCCATAAATTTCATGTTCTATCTTATTCAAGTACTTTGGATTTTCCCCCCTCCTTTTGTAAGCATTAAAAGCTATTTAAATGTCAAACTACTAATGTTTAGTGTTACTTAAGGAAGTTATACATGTGCTTAGGTTTTAGTACGAAAACCTTACAAAATGGCATGGCGACCTATAGGGCATGTATTGATATGTTATGAATGGGAAAAGTTACTCAAAAAGTCAAAAATATATCGTATGGATACCGGTTTAGTCATAAGCTTTCAAATTTACCAATTAAATTTTAAACATTTTGACGATTTGTCAATATAATGCTTTCGAACAATCTTGATAGGGAATTGATAATGTGGATGATGGTCGTCCTAAGTGACAAGTCATCGTCGATGTAAACAATTTTTATAATTTTTTAAAATATTTTTAATTTTTTTTAATTATATATATTTTTATTTTTTTTTTCCTTATAAAAATTGTAAAATTTGTCCATATCGATCTTGGCCGTATCAAGTAGGACAATCAGCGTCTATGTCATCAATTTCTTGTCAAAGGAATTATATGGCAAATTATCAAAATGTCTATGCTTTAATTGACAAAATAGAAAAGTTAATAACCGAATTAGCATTTGCATAATAAGTTTATAACTTTTTGTTTTTATAATTATACATGTTATGAAATGTACGTAGAGTTGACAAAAGAAAAATGGACTTAGGACAAGCAAAAGGCTCAACCAAGAGAGGAATGAACATAGAACAATCCGACTCTTAAAATATAGTGATCTCCTCTGCATTATGCTTTGACGACGGGGCGTATGCCACGCCAATCAGTCAAAGTATCTAGACAGGATGCGAGGGAGGGAGGGAGGGAGGGACGAGCACATGTCAGCATGGATGGACTCTTTTTGTCCTTGTCCTTGTGATTCCAGAAGGGGTCGACCGAAAGCGAAGGCAGTCAAAGGGGAGGGAACTAGGGAGGGGACTGCCATCATCATCATCATCATCATCATCATCATCATCATCATCATCATCATCATCATCATCATCATCATCTAGAAACAGGAAAAACAAACAGGCTTTGACGGGCAGTCTATAATTAGAGGGCGGTGGCCGCTAAACCAACCACCATCCTAATTCTGGACGTATCGGTTGCGGCAGAACCTTAGCCACCCCACAACAGTTCTCAGTTAAGTTAGTTGCTCTTGGCTCTTGTTTATTAGATGGCTCGATGTTCTTCTGTTGCCTCGACTCTTCCTTCATTCATCAAGGCCCAACCTCACCACGCTCTCTTAGCTAATGTTCTGCATCCTACTTTCCTTGAATGTTCGGTACGCATCGGAGAAGCATTGAAGAGGAGAATTCGATAGGTTCTCGTGATATGGCGAGGAGGAACAACCACCATAACGGAGAACGCAAGAGAGAGGAGAACGTAGCGGTGGCCATAGACAAGGACAAGGCGAGCCAGCACGCCCTCAAATGGACGGTCGATCACCTCCTCTCCCGCGGCCAAGCTTTGACTCTCCTCCACGTCAAGACCAGAGCTTCCTCCGTCCCCACTCCAAGTAGGGACCCTCAAGTTCATCTCTCTTCTCGGGTCTCCTGCTTTTTTCCTTTGGTAGAATATAACGGGACGTGCGTGCAGCGGGTAGCCACGTCGCCATCTCCGAGGTGAACGACAATGTGGCGAGGGCGTACAGGCATCAGGGCGAGAGCCATGCCAAGGAAGTGTTCCTCCCCTTCCGTTGCTTTTGTACTCGAAAGGAAGTAAGTCGGAAGAGCCTGGATCGCAGCGTTTGCATCTGTCATTTGAGCTTTCTCACGCGCTAAAGCAGTGTTATGGTGACATCAGATACAATGCAACGAGATCATCCTGGAGGACGCGGACATTGCTAAGGGCCTAGTGGACTACGTCAGTGCAACCCCCCTCGATGTTTTGGTGCTCGGAGTTCCCTCTAAGAGTGGCCTCTTCAGGTTTCTCTGAATACAAGACTTCCCTATCACATTCATCTCTTCCTCACGAGCACAGCACCGCAAGTTACAAAAACTTTCATTGTGCATTTGTTTAATATGACACAACAATAGCATTTCAATTTTTAAAGACCACGTTAAAGGCACCCTGATGTCTTTGAAGCTATTTAAAGTTCGTTACGTGTCAAGTAACGTATTTTTGTCTGTGTGAATTTCGGGAAATATATCAATAGGGCCATGTAGAACATATGGATTATTAAACCTCAGCTATATATGCATATAATCACATAAGTGAATGTTAATTGAGAATAATGCATGTAGTGTGTATGTAATGTGTTGTTGAGGGTGCATATGCCGGATATCTAACCTTTGGAAGCTTAATGGATTGAAGATTCAAGACCTCAGATGTTCCCACCAACGTGTGTAGAGCGGTGCCAGACTTTTGCACTGTGTACGTCATCTCCAAAGGAAAGATATCGTCTGTGAAATCCGCCACCACTTCGCCGCCATCCAAGCCTCCACAACCTGCTAACATGTCCAACAATCCAAACGAGGGTCGTTCCGTGCATAACCAAATCCTAAAAGGTCCTTTCCATCGACACAACAAAACCCCAGCTCTGATCTTACCTTCCACAATTACTAACCAAAACCATTTCTAATTCTTCTATTTGCAGCCGCTGAGAGGACTCCTGGCATACCTCGGAGTCCTCAAAATGATCCAGACTTCAGGTACGTTCTCTTCTAGCCATCTGACATATTCATTCGCCTATTCCATGCTCAAGGCACCCATGCATTTCGCGATCAAGACGTAGTTATGAACGAACTACAGTCCCAAGGAAACAAAAAGCATTCACAGGGACTCTAATTACTTGTGAGAACAAGAGTCCATCGCCCCTCTGATGGGCAGAGAAACCAGTGCTTTAATCGGGAAGTCTAACTGATTGAGAACTGAAACAGGTCGCCATTCACCAGAGGAAGAGCTTCAACCAATAAATCCTATGAGTTTTCCTCACAAGATAGTGACATATCCTATGTAAGCAGTGGGATACCGAGCACCGACCGCATGTTTCCTTTCCTCTGCGACAACATGGAACCTGGCAGGCTTTCTTCCGCCAGTTCGGACTACGACAACAATAGCTTTGGCGCAGGTTTCTCCGGGAACAAGTCTTTTGATATGACTTTGCAACCAAATGACTTCTCATCCTCTTCAGGGGAGGGCGGAAGAATGTCAATATCATCACAGAGCATGGTACTTTTATGACCTCATCTACCAGGGACACGGTCAACCTACAAGTCATCTTCAAAACGTAGAAAACATTTGCTTAGTTATGCCTTGCATTACATACACAAGTCACTGCTCAATCAAGATCACTTCAATCTCTATTTACTCATGCCTCGAAAGGAAATTGCTTTTATTGGAAAAAATTTCTTGATATTCTTCTAAAGCAAAGCGAAGATTTTTCTTGTCCTTTTCCACATCATTTTATGAGTTGAGAGACTTGTGATAGTTCAATAAAGGAGTCAACATGGTAGCATCTTGCTAATATCATGTCACCCCCAATGTCATGAATCATCTGACAAGTCAGTGATGAAAGCAGGTACACTCTCAAATAAGAGTTCGAGTTGAGGATTAATACCGAATATCAAATAGTGTTTTTCCTTCTAGCAATGAATTAGAGTAACAGCCCGATCTTCAGATCCTTAAGCTGCTTATTGGAGCTAAGATTTCTGATTTATGTCCCAAACTTCTTTTGTTCATCACGGATCACAAACCACAAAAGCGAATTATAGCAAATGCTTTTGAAATTGTAGGATGATGTGGAAGCAGAGATGAAAAGGCTCAAGCTAGAGCTTAAGCAAACGATTGACATGTACAGTACGGCATGCAAGGAAGCGCTCACGGCAAAACAAAAGGTACCTACCAGCTAAACCTTGTCTTATTAAAGTGATATCGTATCTCAGATTCTTGGGCCCAAGAAGCCCAACGTTGATGCAGTGCATGTAGACTAAAATACGAGTGATGAGCCTCACAACTCTCCCTTCGCCTTTTCACAGTCAGACTGAATACAAAATCTTTCTTACGCATTTGTCCAAAATCATGGTAAGACATCCTATGAAAAGCACATTTCAGAGACTTTGTCACCTGGAAAGCAGACTCCAAACAAGCACTTGATCCCACGAGACATACAATGACACACGACAACTACAGCTCCAAAATGCAAATAGCAACTAAAGACCTGCTCTGCTGTATACATATACGCCACTCTATACATAAATCTTATGTATAAATATAAGTATGTGGCATGTGCACATATAACCCATGACACAGAAGCACAACGTGGTATTTAGATTCGAGAAAATGATGTTTTGCCAGCAAAACAGTTTTAACGGCATTTTATCAGGCTGGGGAGCTTCATCGTTGGAAATTGGAAGAGGAACAACGGTTGGAAGAGGCACGACTAGCTGAGGAAGCTGCATTGGCTCTTGCAGAAAAGGAGAAAGCAAAGTGTGTGGCAGCAATTCAAGCAGCTGAACAAGCTCAGAGAATTGCAGAGCGGGAAGCAGAAAAGAGAATACATGCCGAAAAGAAAGCTCTCAGAGAAGCTGAGGAGAGAAAGAAGATTCTAAATTCAATGGTACATAATGAAATTAGGTACAGGAAATACGCAATTGAGGAGATTGAAGCAGCTACTGAGGATTTTTCGGTGTCCCTTAAGATTGGGGAAGGAGGATATGGGCCAGTTTACAAGTGTTACTTAGATCATACACCAGTGGCCGTTAAAGTTTTGCGTCCAGATGCGGCACAGGGACAAGCACAGTTTCAGCAAGAGGTTTGCAGCACCATCTTGGCTTTTCATACTGGCAGCTGTGAAACTCAGCAAGGTTTTATTGTCACGAATTGCTATCTATGTAGCAATATAGGGAGAACCATATCACCTTATACAAGTTGGCAATCAGGACTTTAGAACCATGCTAGGAGTCTGTAGAGGTAAAAAAAAACATAACTAATTAATCTTTGGCTCATGAACTTGCATAAAAAAACAATCTCCTGCATACCTAAAATTTTGTCGATAAGGATGAGTATTTACCTAACTCATCAAAGAGGACTAAGACCAGATTTGGTTTCAAGATCTTTAAGTACTATATCATGATCTATTTTGCAAAGGGAAGGAAGCAAGGATTATTCCTTATATGGGGAAGTTTTTAAGGGAAAAGGCGAAAAAGAAATGGAATTCAACTGTACACATCAGTCTATAAACAGACATTAAAAACTTCTTTCCTGTCTGGGATTCCACTCTACAACCACAAAGGTCATGAATCTTCTAATTCACTTCCTTAATGATGCTGCAGGTTGAAGTACTGAGCTGCATTCGGCATCCAAACATGGTTCTCCTCCTCGGCGCTTGCCCCCAATATGGTTGCTTGGTCTACGAGTATATGGCCAATGGAAGCTTGGATGACCGTCTCTTCCGACGAGGAAACACCCCAGTAATTCCATGGCAACACAGATTCAGAATAGCTGCAGAGATTGGCACTGGCCTACTTTTTCTCCACCAAACCAAGCCAGAACCACTTGTGCATCGTGACCTAAAACCTGGCAACATTTTGCTTGACGCTAACTATGTCAGCAAGATCAGCGATGTTGGCTTAGCCAGGCTTGTCCCTCCATCAGTAGCCAATGCGGTAACTCAGTATCGCATGACATCAACAGCTGGGACTTTCTGTTACATAGATCCAGAATATCAACAAACTGGCATGCTTGGAATAAAATCTGATATTTACTCACTTGGGGTCTTGCTTCTTCAAATAATAACGGCAAAGCCCCCAATGGGTTTGACTCATCTTGTGGAACGGGCTATTGAGAGAGGGAACTTCGCAGAGACGCTTGATCCAGCAATTCCCGATTGGCCAGTTGAACATGCCTTAGCATTCGCAAAGTTAGCTCTTAAGTGCGCAGAATTGAGAAGAAAGGACAGACCTGATCTAGGTACCGTAGTTTTACCTGTACTTAATAGACTGAGAGCACTGGCTGAGGATGCAATGCCCAGCATGGCACAATCAAGCAGTTCAGGAGGGTCATCAGGCAGCGGTCACATTTCAAGCACAAGTCAGGTGAGAAGATGTACTTTGTAATCATTCCACCTACTGCTTACTGCATGAGGTTTTAATTTTTGTTCAACCACAATTTCCCGAGTACCCATTCCATTCATTTTTGATTGAATGATGACTGAAGCTTTGACATTTTTTTGTCATCCCAAATTTCTTAAGGATGTGATGACAGAAACCCAGCTGCCACAGTCTGTATGTGAGAGCTCAAGTACATCATCCTTCACAGGAAAAATAAGTATGTTCTCAGCAAACTTCAGCAATAACATTGCTTAATGTCATCCAAGAGACAAATCTGAACTGGAAATTGTTTATTTCATGATAGGAGACTGAAGTTTCTTGGAGTATGTCGAAACCAATGCAAGGGGTCAATTTGAAGAACACCCAAAGTTTGTCAATAAAGCTGTTGTTGCACCAAATTTGGAGTACTCACAGTCTGAAGATACAATACTACTTTCCCCGGCCCCTTACTGTGAGTTGTATTGACTAGAATATACATCCCGTTAGTCCAAAGTGTTAGAAAGCCAAAAGCGCTTGTCTATCCAAACACATTTATACAATGTAGAAAACAACAAATTATTTCAAACTCAACATCTATGGTCGTCAATCAGGTGATTCTCCAAATGCTAATCACAACAAAGTGAGATTGGCAACAAGATGCTTGCTTATTGCATAGTGATAATACATAAGAGACAATGCCAAGAAAGTGCTTAGTAAATTTTGTATAAAATAAATACCAACAAGACAGTGCCAACAAAGTATTCATTGCAGATATTCCCTATTAGTATTAATCTCTGGGCAGGATTAGGAATTATCGAGAAATCTTACATTTATACAAAACAACCTCTCGATAACCTCAACGAATATCTACGAATCCTACACTCTCAGCAAACAAATGCCCAACAACTTAAGAGACAATGACAACAGAGTACACAATTAACATCATAAAACAAGATTCCAAAAATAATGTCTTGGCATTCTTCAAAATTTTGCGGAACCGTCACTAGTTCATCTGAAAACTTAAGTCGTTACATAAAAATGAGGTTTGCAATCTTAATGCTCAAACAATCTCTTACATGTAGGTTGGGCTTGGGCCTCAACAGAAAAAAGGGAATTCATATTCAGGAGATGATTAAGGACCGGGAGAGATTCAAACACATACCACATAAACTTGTGGAACCTACTGCCTATTGAAGTAAAAGATTAAGCTGTCAAATGAGAACATGGTTTGATGTTTCGATGCTCTACTAATTCTCATGGCTGCACTAAAATAGAATCCTCCGTTGACTGATCTGCAACCTAAATAAATACACATACATCTACTGATGCATATTTATCAACTAGAATAAAAACGGCAGAAACCAAGGTGCTTGCACGAATATTTTATTCTTTTTCAACTTTGACGAATTTAGAGACAGGCTTCCTGAGTTGTGGATTGGGTAGAAAAATAAAACCAGTACAAACGAGAATTAAGAAGGCTACACTAGATAGTATACGCATGCAGGCAAGACCTTAGGTGTGTGCATGTGCATGCCATGAGAGGGAGAGAGATCAGGCTGAATGACAGGACCCCGAGGCAGTTCTGCCTTTGGCAATTCTTCCACTTGCTTCTCCCTATATAAACTTGCTCCCCGTGCCAACTTTCTGCTTTCTAAAAGCATTCTGAACTATTGACAAACTTGTTCTCTCTCTAAACTGTCCATGCTCATCAACTCCAAAGTACAACCCACTCCCACCCATGGGGAGAATATACCGCTGCAGAGCAGAGGAGTTGGTAACAAATATGTGTTCACCACATGGCATGGCTGCTTATGCAAGCTGCAACTCCACCCTATGAACTCAGCAGCATTTGACATTTGACATTGTCGCAGAAAGGAAAACCATTTTTATGGCCAGCGGCCCAAAAAAAAAAAAAAAAATGATCTCCTCCCCAGCAACACCTTTTTCACGGTCCTGCATGTAATCTAACTCATCGAAACACATCATGCAACTTCCTTTAGCACCTCAAGTCCCCTATACAGCATCCTCCTAATACCAAGCAGCTAGCATTAGGTGCAACCAGACATCCTTAAACACTTGGCTTAGCACCCCCACACTTCTGCTTATTCAAAGCTTTCAAGGTGATGAGTATATCACCCTCCATTCATCTCTCAAAGCCATTGCAACGACATATTCATCAACCACAGCTTTTAACAGCTGAAGTGTGTGCTGGTACTAAAACTGACTCATTTTGCTCCAAACAAGCTAGGAATCTTGCTGGAAGGGGTGAGGTTTGAATGGGTAGCTTTTCGTCATCTTGCCATCGTAAACAGGATTTGAGAGACCCCCGACACTGATTCATCTTTCTTTAAAGTATAACCACTTGGAACAGCAACCTCATCCATGCACGACCCACCCGAATTATGCTGACTCGAAGCAGATTTTTTATTGACGTGATGAAGATCCAGTATTGGAATCGATTAAGAGTCTGGTTCTTTTCCTTTTTCCCACAGCTTCCAATATTTTACTTGCACACGTCAAGCAAACCTACAACAATAACGTCCAAGTGCAAACAGTTTCAAAGAAGATATCCTTCAGCAAAAAGAGTCAAGCAATTTAACAATTTCAGAATCTAGGGCAATACAAACTTTTTCTAAAGCAAAATAAAACTGAAACCACTTTGAGATTCACCATGGATAAAACATCAATGATCAAACAATTAAACCCGCAAAGTTTCAGAAATTACTTAAAATATCCAGAAAGAATCCGAATGCAAAGGTATTAGCTTGCAGGTATTTGAAAAATTTATCATCACTTAGTTTGACAAATGGCCGAAGAAGAATAACAATGCCATGCTCTAGCAGGAACACAATTTCTCACAATAAAAGCTTGCGATAGTTGCTTGCTCATAGCAAGCTAGTTAATTTTAAAATTAAGTCAAAACTAACTTAAATGCTAAGCAGGCCTCAACGGGAATATTAAGATCATTAGAGCTCATGACTAAGAGAGGCCCTGCTTGCAATGCAGTTAGGGTCTACGGCACACGGCTCATTAGACTGAATGCCTTAAACAAAGAATGCCAGGGACTTCAATTAGAAGAAAAAATAAATTGGGTGAGATACATCTCACAGATGATGACACGGTGTGCACTGAAGTCTCTATACTTGTATACTCTTTCCTGTAGTAACTATGCCATTAGCAGTAGTGTCCATTATTGTGGAAAAGGTCACTGTACTACAATGATTGCCAAGCTGGCATACTTAATGATTAGATTATCCATCAAAGAGCATGCCAAGATATTATCAAGGCAACTGGAGGAACACCATACACCGCATATGTGCAAAGGTTTAGTTTTGATTTAGTCCCCAATGACTGCTCTGCTCTCCCCTGGAATGACTTCAGAGTCGCTAATTATGATCTTCTTTTTGTAATGTTTTCTTTTTTCCCGTGGATAAAGACTAGTGCAGCACGTTCCTACAAGTTCAGGGAATACTAAGTCAAATCTAGCTAAAAACAACTCACAGGAAGAAGCACCCTGACGAATTATTAAGACCAGCTAAGTAACCCCACTGGCTGCATCAGCCGAGGGCAGATCAATCTGCAGTGATTTACAGGGGCAGCTAGAACTCCTGGGAAATCAATCTTAGTAGTTGTTGGAGGAGGAGGCAGAATGGAGGCGTGAGGGCCACGATTTGAAATTTTTGCCTAAGACGTGTCCGTCAAAATTTTATCACGAGAAGGGTGCATAAGTCCATATGAGAAATATAGATTATCCATCTTACCTTCCGCAAACATCAAACAATCAGTTCATGGTAGCCCAAAAAAATAAAAAATCTTACTTGACAGATCTTTCCCTTACCTTTCCCATGGTCAGAGACCCAAGACAACAAGGTTTCCACTACCAGGGCGTGATGTCGTAAACACTAATTCTGAGCTCTAGTGGTGGAACTTCAATCATGAACTTGAACAAACTACTCCTCAGTCACGCAATGCAAACTTGAGAAGTAGATTAAAGAGGAAAAGAAGACTTCTTGTGCAGCAATCTTAGGCAGCTAATCAGTAATTCCAAAAGATCTGGTTCCGATCGCTCCTGTATTGTTTTCGCAGATACGTGGCCACGACCTTCCGGTAAGTCCAAGGACTGTTCCTCCGAAACTCCAAAAACGCCTCCGCAGTCGAATGGAAACTGCCCTTGCCGAAAGCTTCGAACACGAGCGAGTCCGTCGACACCCGAGGAGGGTCGTCCAGGTTCATCTTGTCCAATGCGAACCTCAGGTTTCTCCCGAGCCTCCTCTCCAAGTAGGAATCGACGACACAGCCATAAGTGACGAGGTCGGGAACGATGCCGGCGCGCTTCATGTGGTCGAGGCTGAGATGGAGATCCCAGAACATGGACATCCTCGAAAAGGCGAGGAGGCGGACGTTGAAGGTGGTGACGTCGGGGCAGAACCCGGCGCGAACCATGTTCAAGAATTCCCTCTGCAAGCTCTTCATCTTGAAGGCGGCAGCGTAGGAGAGCAACAGCAGGTTCCACAGAAGGTTGCCGAGGTCTTTCCGACCGAGACCCACGTCCCTTAAGAACCGTCCCAACCTGTAGAGCTCGCGATCCCTCACGTAGGCGAGAGCGACGGCCCTGATTCCTGCGGGGCGGGGGAGATGCCGAGAGCGCTTGAGCCAGGCGTAAGCATCCTCCAGGTCGTCCAGAGAAGCGAAGCGGCTGTAGTATCGGAGGAAGGCGTCGCCGGCGGCGGAGTCGATGGGGAAGCCCCGGGAGAGCAAGAGGGTCAAGGCGCGCTCCATGAAGGGGAGCTGGGCGTGGTCGGCGAAGCAAGAGATGGCGGCGGAGAGAGCCTGCGGGAGCAAGCCCGGAGGGAGGGCGGCCGAGGAGGAGAGGCGGTCGAGGATGAGGAGGAGGAGGTCGAAGCGGCGGGCGTGGGCGCAGGCGGAGAACAAGAGGGAGAGGAAGGGGAGGTCGGGGACGAAGGAAGGGTCGGCCGAGAGGCGGAGCCAGAGGGGCCATGCTCGACGCAAGAGGCGCCCGCCGTCGCCGTCGCCGTCGCCGCCGCTCGCGTGGCGGAGCGAGGGAGCGGAGGAGGAGGAGGGGCGAGGGGTGGCGGCGAGAGCGGCGGAGCGGGGCGGGGATGGATTGGCGGCGCCAAGAGGGAGGCGAGAAGGAGGAGGAGGGAAGTGGGGGGTGGGGTTGAGAGGAGGAGGGGTGCGACGAGTAATCATGATGAGGAATTGCGAAGGTTGAAATGCGAGCTCAACGGAAAGTGAGGGAAGGGAACCACACCTCTCTATTACTTCGACTTCTTCATCGTGGCTCTGCCATTTCTGTAATCATCTTTTGCTTTCTCTCTCTCTCTCTCTCTCTCTCTCTCTCTCTCTCCCAGACCTGTCCTCTCGTAGCCTGATTCTCGAAGCGATAGAGAATCTAATCTTGGTTCTTATCAGGCCGTACCAACGGTCCATACCTCTTGTTTAGAACCCGTAAATGACAAGCGTAATATGATCTCTCTATTTTTTTAAACTTCAAATATATATATATATCCATTATTATCTCTAAACTTAAATCGATAAAATGATAGTATTAAATATTTTCATACAGTTTAGAAACTAAATTGAATTTATACTAAAAGTTTAAAGACCAAACAATTGAAACGGCAAATCCACGTCTCTTTACATTCTTTTCTTCTGCCCTCATGAATGCAAGTGAAAAATCCAACACCTGATCGTAGGTGGTGTTGATACCAAGTCAACCTATTTACGAGTGCCTCATGCTTAGCTCACGATGACTCAAGATCGACTCTCCAGTCAAGTCAAGTTCGAATTCAAGCTATTCAAACATGTTATTGAGTTGAAGTCAAGCTCGTTATGCTCAACTCGATGGCCTTGTGAGCTTAATGAAGCTTTATGATGTCTTTTTTACTTAATATTTGATAGTTATAAAAGTAGACAATATTCAAATTTTCAAAATCAAGCTTGATTGAGTGCAATTAATTCAATTATTTCAAGTAGAGTCGAGTCTGAGTGTCTAGATTTTGTATACAAATAGAGAGAGTGAATCAAATATGCAAGTCAGATCGAGATCGAGCTTGGCACTTTTATGGCTTTATTGGTCCCTGATCTAAATTGATAGATACAATTATGACCAATTTGAATGATAAATATATAAAAATTTGAAAGATGTGTAATAACCAAACGTATTGGTTAAACCGATTATGGAGCTGGTTACTCATTTATTCATGCTACGTATCATTTGTTTACTAAGCAACAGGCCGAATTCAAATGTTGACGTGATGCACGGAAGATTGGAAAACATATGAAGAAGCAAGCAAGCTAGCAGAGGACTTCCAAAGGAAAAGGTGAAGTGAAGATACAAAACGCTTCACCTACCTACCAATCGACCAACCCCCCTTTGACCTATAAGAAAACCTGAGGCTTCCTACCTTGATTGGAAGTCTAGCCCATGGATTCACCCCGCAAAACCATTTGACGCCAACTCAATAAATACCCTATTTTCCCTCCTCTCCCTCCCAAGTCCAAACCTCCAAAATTCTCTCTATCATCTCTCTCCGCGAACATGGCTCGTCTTACCTCCTTCGTTTATGCAACTCTCCTTGCATCCACACTCATTATGCTCGCCAACTTTCTGACATCCCGTTTGTCCATTCAACTACCTTTCTGGTCGGCCTCTCTTGTTGTCTCTCTTCCTCTCATCACATGCTTGTTCTACATTATTTTCGACCGTGGCGCCAACTTACCCCCAGGCCCTCTGGCCATCCCGATTTTCGGGAACTGGCTCCAGGTGGGCAATGACCTCAATCACCGCCTTCTAGCCTCCATGTCCAAGACTTACGGCTCTGTTTTCCTGCTTAAACTTGGCGTGAAGAAGTTAGTCGTGGTGTCCGACCCCGAGCTGACCACACACGTCCTCCATACCCAAGGCGTCGAATTCGGATCCCGCCCTAGAAACGTTGTGTTCGACATATTCACGGGCAATGGGCAAGACATGGTGTTCACCATCTATGGTGATCATTGGCGCAAAATGCGTCGCATCATGACACTTCCATTCTTTACCAACAAGGTGGTGCACACTTACAGTGATATGTGGGAACAGGAAATGGATTTGGTTGTCAGCGACCTAACCAAAGATGAGCGAGTGCGAAGCGAAGGGATCGTTATCAGGAAGCGTTTGCAGTTGATGCTCTACAACATCATGTATCGAATGATGTTCGACTCCAAGTTTGAGTCCTTGCAGGATCCGTTGTTCATTGAAGCCACCAAGTTCAACTCCGAAAGGAGTCGCTTGGCTCAAAGTTTCGACTACAATTACGGGGATTTCATTCCCATGCTAAGACCTCTCTTGAAAGGTTACTTGAACAAGTGCAGGGACTTGCAGCGCAGGCGCCTTGCCTTTTTTAACAACTACTATGTTGAGAAAAGAAGGTTCGCAACCAATTCCTGGTTTTCGTGTTGAATACGCCATGTGAACTCGTTCGTCTATGATTTATATGACCTAAAAGTTAATGTTCTTTGCTTTCGATTGTCAGGAAAATAATGGCAGCGAATGGGGACAAGCACCAGATAAGTTGTGCCATTGACTACATCATAGACGCGCAAATGAAGGGCGAAATCAGCGAAGCCAATGTGCTTTACATCGTGGAGAACATAAATGTGGCAGCAATAGAAACGACCCTTTGGTCCATGGAATGGGCCATAGCAGAGCTGGTCAATCATCCGAATGTCCAACGCAAAATCAGGGAGGAGATCTCCGCTGTCCTGAAAGGGGAACCGGTCACGGAATCGAACCTGCAAGAGTTACCCTATCTGCAAGCGACAGTGAAGGAAACACTGAGGCTGCACACGCCCATACCTCTGTTGGTGCCCCACATGAACCTGGAAGAAGCCAAGCTAGGCGGCTACACCATCCCCAAAGAGTCAAAGGTGGTGGTGAATGCGTGGTGGTTGGCCAACAACCCTGAATGGTGGAAGGACGCGGAAGACTTTAGGCCAGAGAGGTTCTTGGAAGAGGAAAGCGGGACAGATGCAGTGGCGGGCGGGAAGGTGGACTTCAGGTACTTGCCATTTGGGGTGGGGAGGAGGAGCTGCCCGGGCATTATTCTCGCCCTTCCGATATTGGGGCTTGTCGTCGCCAAGTTGGTGTCCAACTTCGAGATGAAAGTCCCGCCGGGAATGGACAAGCTCGACACGAGCGAGAAAGGAGGACAATTCAGCTTGCATATCGCCAACCATTCTACTGTCGTCTTTGAGCCCGTTGCTCCCCAGGAGATTTGATTCCATCGCATTAAACCAAATGGGCAGCCACTATTTTGGAACTTGAACGAACCCTTTCTTTCTTCTTTGTTTTCCGAGTTTCTTTGCAGACACTATAAAGCAAGTGAATTTGTAATATGTTTTATTTAACCATGTCATAATAACACTGTATCTCGTGTCCTCCTCAATGTAGGATTCCTATTCCATTTCCCTTGGTATATAGCCAGACAGAGATCATTGTGCGCCATTTTAGAAGTCCATGGGGAATCCAAGATATGATTTGAGAGTTAATTAATAATTGCTCAGAGGGACTGGTAAACCCGGGACCTTTTTCTAATAGGGACATGTCAAATTGCGATTGACCTTGTCTGCGACTAACATGTTATGCTGCAAATCCGTAATCTAAAGAGACAATTTTCCCTTTTAATTAGCTACTAAACCTAAAACAGAGAATCTAGAATTATATATATAAGTCAAACACATTTCAATCGTCATTTCGGAAGGTCCAGAGTTAGTAGTTGCGTATGGTTGAGATGATATTGGTTCGCATGCAAGCATGTAAATAACTGTGAGAGAGAGAGAGAGAGAGAGAGAGAGAGAGCCTATTTGCAACAGTCGGTATAATGTGCGACCGTTGTCTCTGCTGAAGGCCGAACACTGGCCCATCAATGGTGCATTGTGGTGTGCTTGTTCAACTCACGGAAGGGCAACGCTCCAAGAATAGCATCATTTACTGATCTGTCCCTGATTCACTAGAACACAATCGGAAAAGTAGCACAGCCCACTATGCCTGATGAATCACCAGGTATTCCTTACTTCTCTCCAACAATTTCTTAAAAATTTCTGTACAATTAGTTTTATAATCTTTCCTCATCACTACAAAAAAAATTCTGCTCAATAAAATGTACAAACTAAAGGTACAGACTCAGAAGAAAATAAAAAGTCCATGTCAATTCATAATCTGCTGACCTCTCTATGATTAATGAGGATTGCACGGTTTTCAGATGCTTTAGAGATAAAGGGAATTGGCAAACATTATACCCCGACGGAGACTTTCACTGGCTGCAGCAAATTTGTTTTCAAGATTGGTTTCTCCCACCGCATTAGCAGCAGCTCGAAGCTTGATAAAAGAATAACCAAGCAATCAGTAACACAGTTAACCATCCCACACCGAAAAGGGAAAAAAGAAGTAAAAAGAAAAAGAAAAGAACAGGTAAAAACAAAAGACCAATAAGAAAAATAAATACTGAAGAGCCGGAAACTGCCAGTCATATCTTTAGATCAGTATGCAGATTGAAAAATTATAATGAACCATCGAATTTTACAGTTGTGCTGGCCTAATTGAAGTAAATTCCATGTACATCTAGAACCTTGATCTGGGGGATGGAAAAAGGACAAGGGATTCATTCAAGGAATTAGAGATCAAATATTTAACGCCAAAAGTTAAGAAAAATAAAATGATTGGAAATTGATGCAAAATTTCACTGATTTTTTAGATACAACTAATTTAACAAGTCCTGTGTGGCATTTAGTCCTCATTTTCACATGGCATATTGCTTGTATGGTAAAAGGTGTCATACCTGGTTCAAAAACTCATCAAGCCTTCTGCCACTTCTAATAATGCTACCCTCAAATATATCAGTCATCTGTATGACTTCTGCAAAGCTTGCTCCCTGGAAATCCAAAAACAGAAAAAGTACTTTCATGTCTATCAGGCATTAACCAATGGTAAAGTGTCCTATGTTTTATGGGCATCCTCTCTTGTTCTATGAAGCGACACACTGGCTATTCATTTAATTAAAATTATGTGGCAAGCAATATGTGTCATACTATGCAGAAGGAGAGCAATGAGAATGCAGCATTCAGCGAGCAATGGAGGACATAGCTTTTAGAGGACATAAATCATAGCTCATCACAAACAGTCTGGTTCAGAAGCAGATGATGGGTCGAAAACTCATAAACAGTCAACAGAATCTGGGTAGATCAGGAAGATGAAAGGCACATCAATCAATATCGACATAAATCCTGTTCCAAGTAGCAACAAACAGGAACTACTTAGATAAGACATGATTTTAATAGATATCAAACAATCCTCTCAAATACCAAAAAATTGGAAACGCATGACTAACTCTAGACTCATGATCAACACCATACTTGGGCAAACACTGATAACCATGCATGACCAGCTAGTGAGATCAGATTGTATCCTCTCTCTGCCCTTTGCCATCCCAAGAACAATGATTCATATATTTTTTCTCTTCTCCTAGAATTTGCTCAAACATAATATAAACAGATTCGAAGTTCACACCGGACATCGACCTCGAGGAAAGGTGATGAAACCTTACATTCAGCCTACATAACAGATTGTGCAAAGCAAATCATGCACACATTACAAACTGTAAGACATGATACAGATTTCTGTGGCAGCAATTCCACTGAACTGACCTTGGACCAGCAGTAGATCACATCCATTAAGTATGGTCTGACTGTGGATTCCACATATTCCTCCACATTTACATCCAACTTGCATTCTTTTTGCACCTAAAAAGTACATTACCAAATGTTTTACACCTCTAACTTGCAGAGTCTATTGAATAAGAAACCTCAATAAGAATACCTCTGCTATTCTCCTTGCACTGTCTTGGAGTTGTTGCAATGGCCTGGCAAGTTCAGTCCTCAAATGAATCTGTTCATTCGATTTATCTCCAGGGATGAAACAACTAGCAAGAGCGGCAATTTGGTGATGATCAAGATCATTGAATGTACCTGGCCAGAAATCCAAATTTATCAACTATCGAGTGACTAAAAGAAAAAGAAAAAGAGAAGGAAACCTTCACACAACGGCCACTAAAGCAGACACAAGGACTCTTGAATCAACTCCTGGAATCAATAGGAAGTCAGCACATAGGCGATGCTCTTTGATTGAAGGCTTTTCTGTGTTTTAGTTTGAGCATCATACAACTAATAACTAGACAAGGAATTCGGTTCAGATTTCACTTCAACTCCAACTGAAAGGTGATATTTACATTGACTGTAGAGATAATTTGAACCGTAAATCATATAAGTGCCCTTTTTCTTCAGTAAAGCCGACCTCTTTGGCTTGGCTTTCGAGTAGTAGGGCGGTGGCATATCAATGATTGCCTTGGCCTTGCAGCTATTCTTGTTGTAATGCACAAGTTAGAGAGAGTCCTAGTTTGGCTTTTCCTGATGTGAACCTATAAAAAGGGGGCAACATGCTTCGTTCCTTATCGCACGATTTGTATTCTCCCCCACAAATAGATTTTGCCGCATGGATTAAATAGAGTCCCCTGATCTCAACATCCAAGCACGAATTTCTTGATGAGAGTGCTTCAGCAGCAAATAGCAGTGTGGGCAAAGCACTCTGCTGCGGCGAGCAGCCGATTCTTATTGCATTCACCAAGATAGTCTTACTCGCTCCTAGTCAGGAAATAAGTCTCAACCTTATAATAGCCCACTTCCAAAAATCTGCCCAAAGTATTACATGGACCTTGTCCCCATGGATCAGGTGATTGACCCCCATGATCAGATGATATTCACTTGGTCCATGGTGCTCCGTGCCGCCTAGGCAAGAAAATTCCCTCATTTGAGACCTTAAGCACCTTGAAACTAACTTTCAAAATTGCTAGCAGTAGCATATGGAAAGAACAGAATTCAATACAGAACAAGCCAGACAGCTTCTCCCAGCCAAAGATTAGCTCAAGGCCCCACCCCGACAAACATTACCACTGTTATACTAATAGCCAGCTGAACCAGATGAGGTATGGACTGTTTTCTTTTAACATCTCTCAAAAGTAGCCAACTTGAGTTTTGAAAATTCAACAGAATTCAGTTAAGGATACCTCAGCAGAACCCTCCACAATGGTTCATGCAGAGCTCGTTCATACATTGTCTCCTTGCCACGAATGAAAACAAGTGGATAAATAAAACTCAATTAGCGGATATAAGGAGATAATTGAGCCTCAAACAATCACCGTTAAACATCAGTTCAGTGACAAGTAGTTCATCCCCCGTGTCAATCAAGCAGGCTGCCCGTCCCTTTAACTGGACGACACCATCAGCATCAATGTGGCCAAGCTTTTTTAAGACTCGAGAACGGTTCTTGAGTTCATCACGAAATTTTTGAAGCTGCAAATGGAGAAAAAAGAGAAGTTGACTTGCATGAAAGCCAGAGAAGCAAGACACAAATATACAACTATCTGCACTGGTGCAGTGACACGAGCACACTTGTATACAAGTCATATAACTATATAAGCACCCCATGACCCAAGTGACAAAGCATGCTGGATCAAATAAATAAACAACCCAATCCAGCGTAGATAAGTACCTGAGATTCACGCATTTTTGATTTGAGTTCTTGAATTTCATGATTTACTTCTGCTTTTCTTTGAAAACTTCTCATCTGATGTGCATCTTGAGACTGCATTGATACTCAGTAAAGCCATACCATCAACAGTGAAGGATGACATGATAAAATTTCATTCAGAAGATGACCAACCTTGTGCAATGGATGAGACAATAATTTTCGTTCAAGTTCCTCAATCTGATTGACCAACTCGACTATTTCTGGATCCTCAATACCCATGTCCTGCGAGATGATATTTGCATAAAAATGTGGACAATAAATGATTATGTTAATTTTGTGCAATTCCCTCTGAGAAGAATCACAGGGGAGAAGTCATTATCATCTCATTCTTACATAATTTGGTAGAAAACCTACTTTTGTTGAATCAGAGGAAAATACCTGGGTGAAGAGGTCTTTAAAAACAGAGATGCCTCACTCAGTACAAAGCAGCAGAGAGAATGATTAAAAACAAACGGAAAGAGGCTTTTAAAATATGGCATATTACGAAAACACCCTCAAACTTCCCCTCAAATGTACAGAAACAGATATTTCTTTTGTAAATAATAATAGGGAGTACACTTCCCTGAGGTCACTTTACTCAATCCCAAAGGATAAAAAATCTTAGATTCACACAACAGTCATCTCAAAGTAGTGATACAAGAATAGAAGAACAAGTTTTTTGAGCATTTGCTTTACATTGTGTCATCAGTCAACAAGGTACATGCTGGTTAAAGATACTGGCAGTTGTGTCTTCTACCACAGGAGGAAAAGAGTGGATCACTTGTTTTGAGCAAACTTGTACAGAAATTGCACCCAAAAGTATCTCACTTAATTTAAGAACTAGCTTGCAGTGAGCATATTTTATTAAACATTTCCTGCCCAATTTTATTGACATGCACACGATCTTAACATTATGCTGTAGCACTGTAGATGAAAAAGTAGTCATCAAATGCAAAAAAATTTGAGACCAAATGTTCAATAAACGAATTATTCTTTTCGAACGGATAGATCAAAATTGCTCAGTTAAAGAAAATGGGATGATGACACAAATAGTCCATAAACTTTGACCTGATGTGCAATGTGGTCCATATAATTTTAGTACATGTTCAACTTAGTCCTTGAATTATATGAAAATGTTCAATGTTGTCCTTCCATTAATTCAAATTCAGGGACAACATTGACATTTTCATATAGTTCAAGGACAAAGTTGAACATGTATCCAAAGTCCACTGACTACATTGAACAAATTAAAAGTTTAAAGACTACATTACATGTTCAGTTACAATCCAAGGACCACATTGAACAAGTTAAAAGTTCAGGGACTACATTGCACATTTGACCAAACTTTAGGAATCATTTGTGTCATTCTCCCAAATAAAAAAAATTGCTAATATCTAATCACAAACACACTAACATGGCAGAGAGCACAAATTTAGCAGAGTTCAAGAAGACTCTCCTTCATCTGCAGAGTTTGAGATGGGATAGGAATGTACTAAATGGTGCACATGCGGAGACACATCTGGGTAAGTGCAAGGGAAGGAGGAACTACTATTTGACCAGAAGATGGTCTTTCACTATGATAATTACTTTATTTCACTCCTATCGCTGGAAAAGCAAAAGGGTGAACAAGAATCATGATGTCTTCCTACAGAATCGTAGGTAAAATATAAACTTCTGCTTAATCCTTTTTCCTTTAACAAACTATCAAAGAGCTTTAACCTCTTCAAGAAGATTGATTGTCTTTGCGTACCTAGGAGAGGAAAGAGCTGTATAGAGAGTAAACACAGCCACTAAAGCCATTGTTAATTGCTGATTTTGCATGGCCAACAATAAGATAGCAAAAGGCCAAAGATAATTGAGTATTGTGCTAGACTGCTCTATAATTTACCAATGGATCCTTATATCAGTGGGGGTAATCATTGACCTCTTAGTGAGGGAAGTGAGACCCAAAGGGCTTATACTTCCTCCTGTCATGTCTCTTTCCTAACTTTGGACCTAAAGTATAAGAGAAATCCAACCTACTCATATAAATAGGGAGAAATTTTTCTTTAAAAATAAGAATCTGACTTAACACAAAGGTCACTACCTTAAACTATATCAAAATTAAACTATAGCTTAAGGGCACTTCTTATTTACTAAGCAATGTATTTGCAGGACAACAGTAAATTGAATATGCCAAATCATTTGGTTCCTCTTAGTTTGAAACGGGAAAGTGCTGCTGGTATGTCATATTTTGCCAACCTACCTTTACAGGATTAAGCTTCGGCAGACCCTGAGGAAAACGACTTCCAAGCTCTTGGACAGCTAGCAGTATGCTTTGCCTTGCTTCCAGTGGTCGGAGATCAGCAGGAATTGCTATTCTGAGTTTGCTAAGAGCAGAAACTAAGGACAACTGCACAGGGACCTAGAAAACATAAAAGTGGATCTCATAAATCATAACCTCCACATCATCAACTGAAAAGCTCAATCTGCATGTTGCAAGGGATGCCACAAAAGATAGTGTCAATAGTTTTTTTTTTTTTTTGATGACCGTGGAACCACCTGAGATAGTGTCAATAGTTGCTCTCTGCATATGTCAACTTACCACATGCATTTCGCCCTTTTCTCCAGGGTGTGGTGGACAAGGTTTGGGCCGTGAATTATTCTCACTTAAACCTGGAGAGCAATGAAGCAAAGTATCTACAATATATCCACCACCTCGTGATGGTAATGTACCCAAACCAGTTGAGGGCTTTTTGATAACATTAACTACAACTCCCCACCCCCAATCTGTTCCGCCTTCCCTAATCCTCACCTGAGTTGAGGAAAAGCTCCAGTTACTTCATAAAAGAAGACAGCAGATAAACAACAATAGAAAAAGGATTGCCAGCATGACGGGCACAAGGGATTGTGATGGTGAATGAAAACATGAATATATCATAACTATTAATCAGTGATCAGCTATTTATCATTACAGTGACAGCACAAAGAATTGCAGCTCATTCCTTTTCATCATGGACAGACTATATGCACTGTCGACGCATGCAAAGTCCCATGACGAAGATAGAAAAGCTATTGAAATTCAAAGGCAATCAAAATTAAAAAGATCACATACCAGCCGCCCTGGCAAAAGAAAATAGAGAACTCTCTCAGGCCTGGTTATCTCTGTCGTCATCTTCTTCTCCAGTTGAGCAATTTCCAACTTCAGCTTATGATACTCTGCTACTTCAACCTAGAAAGCCATATAAGGTTCAAGGTTTGTACCACATATCATAATCCATCTGTTCTTTTTACCTTTTTCATTTTTACTGCCACTAGAGTTATATATATAAAAGCAATTACCTCCCCAGAAGCATCAAGACTTGCAGCTTCTTCTTCCAGTTTTTGAACTTTTCTTCCGATGTTGGGCAAGGCCTGGAAGATAACCGCAATCATTGAAATCAGGCATTTAACCACTACTTTGAAGAGGCCAGTGCAATAAAAGAATGACGGAATAGGGAGACACCTTCTCATACTGAAATTGATGAAATGAGTTCCTTATGACATGTTCAGCAGTAAATTGTCCTTCAGCACGGCTCATTAGATTCAAAATTGAGTAATAGCTCAGTCTGAATGTGCTAACTAAAGGAGCTGGTTTCCCCAAAACCATGTCCTTGAGTGTATTCATCTCCATCTGAAATGAAGTAAGTCAATAATATTTGGCATAAATCAAGGAGAACATATTCGAAAACTCTATTCTCCATCAACTGTATCCAAAAAAAGGCTCCCCAAAATTTTCATAAGTTGCATCATCTATGACATCTGAGACTGAAAAACACAAGCATAAGGAAAACTGCACACGGCCACCTGTACCACCCTACCTGCACGTGTGTTTGTGTTGCTTCATTATTTTTGTTTTATGTTTGGGGTTTTTTTTTTTTTTTTTTTTTTTTTTTTTTTTTTTTTGGGGGGGGGGGGGGGGCCGGGGGGGGGGAGATAACCATAGATTACCTGCTCATCAATCATTATGATACAGATACCACGCGCATCTTTTCCACGACGGCCAGCTCTTCCACTCATCTACAAAATAATTCAGTAGTTATTAAGTAAAGCAGATGATTTTGCAGAATTTAGATATTCAGATAAAGTGATTATTAGAAATCTTTCACTTAAGCAATGGCACTTTTACTTACCTGAATGTACTCACCGGATCCAATGTACCGATGACTATCACCATCCCACTTCTTAACTGCTGTAAAGACCACTGTCTTTGCAGGCATGTTCAAACCCATGGCAAACTGCAGGAAATTACTTATCATACATTATGGCTGTTTACTCTATGTAAAAACATTCAATTAAGCCTCATGCCCATGCAGGGTGGGCAACCTTCTCTTTACAAAGGAAAACTCACAGTTTCTGTGGCAAAAAGAGCCTTCACTAAGCCTTCCTGAAAAAGAAGCTCTACCAATTCCTTAAGAACAGGGAGAAGGCCAGAATGATGAACAGCAACTCCACGTTGAAGTAACGGCAGCATCAACTCAATGGCAGGTAAGTTTCTATCTTCCTCACGCAAGCACAAGACTGCATTGCGAAAAACTTGCTCCACCACATCCTTTTCCTCTTGTGTGTTAAAATCAAGTTTGGACATTGACATAGCATGTTGTTCACACTCTCGCCTACTAAAGCTGAAAACTATGACAGGTTGAAACTTACGCTCCATTATCATCTGAAATCATCAAAGATTCTAATTCAAGCACTGTGGATTTATATGCATGACAGAGAAACTTACACAAAACCTAGATCATAGTACATTGACATTGAGGTCAAACTGCAACCAAGTGCTTGCTAATTGATACCTAATGTCAAAAATGAAATTTATTAAAAGAGTACCCCAGGGGTACCACCTGTACAAAGCTAGATAGATTTGCTGATGTTCATTCGTGAACCCAAGAATCAAATGTGCAATAAGAGCTAGATAGAGCACAATAATGGCCAATGAGGCACAAAGTGAATATCACTCAGGACTTCTGAAATGCAGTATCAAAAGAGATGTAGATGCACGATCTGCTTAAGTAAAGAAGAGACGTTATAAGAGAGGACATGCTTTCATCAGTTGTCTCATCTTAAGTGGGTCGTTATTCAAACAATATGGTGAGAATCCAATTTTTCGGAACTGTATATCACCAACACAGAAAATAAGCTGGCAAACTGCAACAAAAACTGAGCCAAGATGAAACAGAAAAATGAATTAAGCATCTTATAAGACATTAAGAGTTACTAAAAGAAACAGTAACAATTTACTAAAAGAAACAGTAACAATTTATCATTTTCTTCACATTGATATATCTGGTGCATATCATTAAATACACTTCTATAGAACATGCTGTCAACTACGAAAGTACTAAAAGAAAGGGATCAAGAAACTTACATTTAGGCAAATTAACTCTCAGAAAACTCAAACAATATTTACAAAGCCTACAAACTCCACAATCAATTTACCAGCAACTTAAGATACAGTGCCAAAAAGGTGTTTATTATTCTCGACATCATAAAACATGACACCAAATCTAATGTCTGGAAAATTCATCTAATTTATCTGTAACAACTGCCTTCTAATTTAAAGCCTTAAACTGCCATATATAAATGCAGTCTCTCATTCCAATGCCCTGAGACTGAAGCATAGAAATTTATATTGGAGCAGCAAATAATGGGTATAGGCAGATTTGAACACAAGACCTCCCACTCTAATACCAATTATCATGTAAAATTATGTGTAATCACTATCAATTGATCTAAACGCTTAAGCTAATAGATGAAGGCGTGACTTGTTATCTTAATGCTCCAAAAGTTCCCACAACATCACAAAATTAGAAACCTCTATAGGCACACATATGCGCACACAAGAATATAAAGGGTACAAAAGCTAATGTGCTCATACATATAAAACTCCTTTTGATAATAAAAAACATACGAGACAAGCATAGGGGTAACCGGATTCAGTAGACAAAATACAATGTTGAATATGAGAATTAAGCAAGGCTACCAAAAGTATACCCATGGCGGTCGAAACTCAGAGAGAGAGAGAGAGAGAGAGAGAGAGAGAGAGAGAACTGTGCAATAAAATATAAACTAAGCAAGTGCCCATAGAAATGTCTGCAAACTTACCTTCACAATTTTGTATATACTAGAACCCCCTGAGGCAGTGCCGCTTTTGGCAATTCTGCCACTTGCTTTTCCATTAGAAAACTTGCTCCCCTCGCCAACTTTCTGCTTTGTAAAAGTATCTTGAAGCTTGAGAAAGTTGTCCTCTCTGAATTCCTCATGCTCATCAACTACAAGATACAAACCACTCCCACCCATGGGGAAAACATAATGCTGCAGCGGAGTTGGTCTGAAGTCTGTGTATACTACATGGCATGGCTGTTTATGCACGTGGCAAATCCATTCTGCGAACTCAGTAGCATTTGACATCGTTGCAGAAAGGAAAACCATTTTAATGGCCGGTGGCAAGAATATAATACTCTCTTCCCAAACAACACCTCTTTCTCGGTCCTTCATGTAATGTATCTCATCAAAGATAACCCATGCAACTTCCTTTAATACCTCAGAACCCCTATACAGCATTCCTCTAAGAATTTCTGTGGTCATGACCAAGCAGCTAGCATTAGGTGCAATGGTAACATCACCAGTCATCAACCCAACATCTTTAAACTCTTGACTTAGCTCCCTATACTTCTGGTTGCTCAAAGCTTTCAAAGGTGATGTATATATTACCCTCTGTTTATCCCTAAAAGACATTGCAATGGCATATTCAGCAACTGCAGTTTTACCCGCTGAAGTGTGTGCCGACACTAAAACTGACTCCTTTCGCTCCAAACATGCCATGGAAACTTGCTGAAAAGGGTCAAGTTTGAATGGGTAAGTTTTTGCCATCTCACCACTGTAAACAGGATTTGAGAGAGTCCCATGCACCAATTCATCTTTGTTTGCATCATAACCAGTTGGAACAGCGACCTCATGCACACATGTCCGAACCGAATTATGCCGCTTCGGAGCAGATTCCTCATTGCCTTGATTTGGAGATCCAGTATAGGAGTCAGTGACTTCAGAAGAGTCTGGTTCTTTCCTTTTCCCCAAAGCTTCCATATTTTACTTGCTTAGACGTCAAGCAAACCTATATCAAAGTCCGAGAGACAATGGTTTCAGGAAAGGATATCGTTGTCCTCTCTTCAGCAAAAAAAGAAAAAAAAAATCAAGCAATTTGACAATTTCAGGCCCTCAGGCATTGGAGCCTTTCCATAAACAAAATAAATCTTAAACCATATTAAGATTTATCATGAATAAAACATCAAAAAAGAAAAAACCCAAAGAAAAGGTCCAGAGAAAATGCGAATGCAAGAGGCGTTAGCTTGGAGATATCTTAACTAATCTAGAATCACTCACTTCTGAAGAATCCCCCAAGAAGATAAACAATGTGATCAGAACACAAAAATTTCTCACGATATTAAAGATTGTGGTCACTTTCCTATAAACGACACATGGTTTCTGAAGCTCGTCGAACCAATTTGAGCGCTGAGCATTAACAAGATTATGATGGCGCATGAACAAGAGAGGCCTCTTCACTACCCCAGATGGCAGGTCACTGTTTATTCCATAAACACAGAACCGCAGGTTACATGGATCAGGAGAGTAGGGAAAACAAATGGGGAGGAATAACACATCACGCAGTTAACACCCCAGTATGCAATTGGAATTCTCTATACTAGTACGACACACGACGTGATCTCAGCAGCAGCGGAGGGACGCCATCGAGCCGTTAGAATGATCCCTCGTTATTTCCAGGTAAAATAGCGTGTCCCATTCTCTACATGAAGACCACCTGAATGGCTGCTTCGCACACACAGAGAGAGGATGACGCGCTAGTAAGCCAGAAGAGTAGGTATCCGCGACTTCCCAAGAAAACTGTTCCGGGTGGATTGGCGGAGGAGCGCGGAATCGAGGGTCCAAAGCACGTCCACCTCTAAAAAAAGGTTTTTGCACTACGACGCCAAAGGGGAATTTCGCCGAGCACCTGGCGGCTACACAGAGAGACAGAGAGAGAGAGAGGGGTACCTTGGCGGATAACTGCGAGGCTGGCGGCTGCAATGGTGCTCCGAGGCCTGAAGAAGCACGGCGGAGGGAGAGAGAGAGAGTGAAGGAGGGAGAGGGAACCCAACGAATCACCGAACCGCAACCCACTGCTTCTCCAGAGCTCGACCGCAGAAGAGAGAGAAAGAGAAAGAGAGAAAGATGGTGAGGGCTGCTGCTTTCTCCTCGGCGCTTCTCTCCCGACTAGAAAACGAAAGCGACGGCGTCGGCTCAAGCTTTGGAACTGTTTTCGGCGGAAACCGGAGACATATTTCGACCTTCCGGAATTTTTTTTTTTAAATATATAAATATTTACTTAAAAAAATTGATTATATTCTATTGAAATAATTAATTACATAAAAAATAGTTTCTATTGTCGTCTCAATATTTTCGTAAACAATTAGAATATTTTTTCGTTTCTCAATTTTTCTTTCATTTGTTCATAAAAGTTGTTTTTGCTTCTTCTTCTTCTTTCCTTTTTTTTGACTAAAATTTCGAATGCATCACAATTCACGCCTCACGTGGATGAGTGTGCCTTTAGAATTGCCTTGGAAGATGAACATGAACACCTCCTCCTCCTTTATATAAATAAAAAAATATTTTTATTGTAGATTTCTTTTTATATGACTGGAAGTGTAAATATACAAGGTTATGAAATGTCAATAAAAAAACCTTTTGTTATTATCTAAAAAATCTTTCTTCCAAAAAAAGTATCAAGAATTTTATTGTTTTTATCTTAATCATCTTATTTTTCAATTAAGTTGACACATCTTTTACTTAATGTGAGACGCGAAATATCTGAAAAGTTTTCAAAATGCCTTTCCATGGACTTCTTTTTCTTTTAATTTCAAGAAAATGAAAAAAAAAAAAAAAAAGTTTCACGAAATGGGAAGGGTAAACAGTGCCTTTGGCAATGCGGTTTGTCATTTCGCTTTTGCCTACATCTCGCACCATCCGTACGATATCGAAATATTGATTTATAATTCTGAAGAAGAAAATTATCAAAATGAAAAACCGTGCTAAAAGCCTGATGAATACGATCTCTCCAAAGCAGTTATTAACTGTAGGAAGAGGTTGATACACCCTTTTTTATGAAGCGTTTGGCAAAGTCCTTAGTGTACAGAATGTGCCTTAGGTAGATATAAACTGTATGACAGGGACGACAAATTGCCGAAAATTGAGGTGAAAAAGCAAAACCCTCCGCTTTCTATCTTCGCAGCAGCTAGAAGTTCAATCAAAACTTCAACGACTTAGATACTTTACGAAGACGAGGAACGGATTCCTCATGTATAATAAATAAACTCACAGTCTTGAAGCACTGCCCTGTGGAGTGATTGGCATCTTTGATGATTGTCTACTTTTTTGGGCTCTAATGTCAGCCACATGCCATCATAACGTGATTTTTTTAGTTTTGGTACAAAGGGGGCTCCTGTTTCTATCGTCCGACGATGAACGGTCATGGGTTACTCTTTAAGGCAAATTTTTGCGCTAATATCCCCAATTGTGCAAATTGCAAAAAAAAAAAAATAAAATCAAAAACATTACACGTTAAACAACAATTTAGTGCAAAATTTTCATGGGGACAGTAATTTTCATCCCCATTTTTTTCGAAATTTAATTGACATCTACGAATTCCAATGACGGGGATAGATGATTGTATTTTGATTGAATATTTAGAATGAGTTTGTTTTGTGAAAAACTCAATATTAAAAAAAAACATTTTTCGAAAAATGATTGTCCGTATCGTTTATAAAAATGAATGAGCGAATAATATTTTCATCATCTATGAAAATATTTAAATATAAGTTGTTGCCAATAATGTAAAAATTTAAAAAGATACAAAAAAAAAAAAGGCTACTTTTATTAAAAAAAATTCGAATAATTCATTTTCGGTGAAATAAACGGCGTGTTAATGTTATTTGATCTTTATTTGAAGTATTACTTGCAGCATATTTTGGTTAAGATGTAACATCATAATTATTAGACGAATAGTTAAAGGAACAATGGACAATACATCCCATCTTCCTACCGTTAACTAGCATTTTACAATATGGAATCACGTGCACATAAGGATCTTCCTCAACGATCCAACCGCATTCTAATTCCTGGAAGAAAAGGAATGCGGGGAGGTCGGTAATGAGCATTGTCGTGTTCTGCTAATATCTGTTAATCGAACAGAACAAATTGCCAAAAATTTACATACGGGAAGCAATCGAGGTACATAATCAGGAAAAGCTGAAAGCTGGAGACTGTATGAAAAGGAAAGAATAGCACCTCAATGACGCCATATCAAGAATCAGGGATGACTTTCGCAGCGCATCCTCGGTTCCCATGAGGAAATGGAACTTGAAGCTCATGCTCGCAGGACAAGTGCGCAAAGAAGGACCGGGCCATGGAAGATAACACAAATCGTTTCTCTTGCTTTGCTGAGAATAATCTTAGACATGATCCCACAAAGTCCTTGGCTAACCAGCAAGCGCACCAAGCATTTTCAAGAGTCCCTGATGTCAAATTTTATCAAAGATGTCCAATACCATCCTAGATAGCCGTTGTACAGTGCTCCTTTATGCTGAGCGGATGAGGAAGACCAGCAATGGAAATATATCTCTGGGCAAACCGTGTCATCCTCAACTCTGTCGCTTCACTTCTCTGGATAACTTAAGAGGAGCCGTTTACTATGGCAGACCACAAAACATAAGTTGTCTAAGCCAATTCCCAAAGTATGTATTATGCAAAGCCAAAACAAAGAGGTACCACATTGAAATCCCAAAGCGAATGTCCATGATCCTGGAGCTCCCTCTCTTGCCTTGTGTCAATGGCACCAGCTCATATTAAATCAAGAAATTTACTATTAAATAAAAAGGTATAAATAAACGTATATGATGCAGGATCTCCATGATGCAATTGCGGTCCAGTCTTAGGCACTTGCCCGCCCAAGCTCATGCAGTGTCTAGGGATGGCCTCATAAAATTGCAATTGTTCAGGAAATCTTTGTTTCTGATATGAACTAATACAAACGTACATTTTTCTCGATAGATATACATAGGTCAATCTCCCCAGACAAAAAGATACAACATTCCCCCACCCCACGATCAGGATCGTCCATCTTTCAGAAAGTTACCCGAAAAACCCACCTTTTCGTTCCTATAATTGGACAAAATACAAACATAACTAAATAGCATCATATCTCATATTTGCTATTTCTGAATTGACGAGGATCCTCTCCACCAGAATCATGCTGATCATTCACCGCTTTACCACTGTACATCTGTTTGTTGAGTGCTTTTTTCGAGCGCTTCTTCGCCGGGGGTGGAACCAGATCCAGATCAGACGTCTCCGAACAAGGAGATGGGAGACCTGGCGTTCGCAGATGCAACTCTGTTAAGTCATTGGGCCCCGCCCATGCCAGTGGTCTCGCTGTATGGGTATCAAGATGAAACGAGTCATGTATATATTCAAAAACAACTGTACACTTAGCTAGAAATGCCACAACAAGACAGCAGGTGATCACATGTTCTTGTGGATTAATAAATATCACAATTAACAGACTAAACAGGTAGTCTAATGCAATCAGTCCTAGTCTCATGACTCCCACACACGGCCACAAGAATAAAAACTACCAAATCAACTAGCCCGCTAGGTAAATCTAACTGAAGAGGAAAAAGTGAAAATACTTGAATTGTCTTCGCGGAAGGAAATTGAAAGTTTTTAACTATCCTTAACAATGCAGCAACTATTCACAGGAAATGGCAATCCATTGAACAGAACACCATTTAGCATTCCGTATATTTGCTCAAATGTTGACTTTCCAGAAGCTGTTTATTTGAAGATTACAGAACATCCGCAAAAAGTGTTGAAACTTACTCTAGAGGACAAAAATAATGATCATTGTATGAAGTTTTACCAGAAATGTACACCATGGCATGTAAACTTATCACCAAATAAAATTGTCTACCAAAAACAAAAGGTAAATCAATCAAAGTAAAGGGAGTAAAATCACAAGAGTCAGATGGATATAACTAGTAGGCTAGAATTATATGACTGTGCTGCCCAGCTCAAGCAAGCACAACTTTACTCAACTTTTCCCTGTATATCAAGGTCATTTAAACAGTTATAAACTCATCGCCCATGTTATGTATGAAGCCCATGATTTAAGAGAGAAAAATTAATAACATAGCATGAACCAAAAGTCAAGGAAAAAAACATTAGAACTCTTAAGCAGTACATTAAGAATCTCCTGTACCAACTTTGCATGTGCTCTTCAGAATGTTTTCCATTAAATTTTTATATGCATTGTCAACTTAAACAACAAGGGAATATTATAATGTGCACATGTCAGGAAGTGCACAAAAATCTCAGACTAGAAGTGACAGAACTTATTGAGTGCTAAAACACAGAAAATTTAACTGTTATTTAAGAAATTCTCTACGCATACCTTCACCAGGATCAATGACCCCGCTGGCATCACATGGGGCAGGAGGGCGAGCAGGACGCTTCCTGACATAATTGTCATGTAAAGGCCTAGGAATTTGAAACGAAAATTGGGAAAGAGTCACTCCATTTCTTGTAAACTCCGGGTGATCCACCAAGTACCTATCAGTTTGATAAAGCTGTGAACATCCATAGCTTAACTCTAACTATTGTGAAAACAACTGAACTATTATTTTAAATCTGGTATTGGATTCGTATATAAGAGAATAGGTCAAATACAAAGGCTTGGAAACATACTTTTGTACCTCGACCATTGAACGAAGCCTCTTCCCAGATGGTGCCACATAATACCTGAAAACAGTAAGAAATGCCAGATAATTTCAACAAGTAATAACTGCATCCAGAAGTACAAAGGACAACAATCTTGTGCCTAAAGCTATAGCGTAAAAGTCAACTCCTATGCTCGCAACTGGACTCTCAAAAAATAACATTATAAAAATTGAAGACAAACCTTATGAAGAATGATTAAGTGCAGACAGCAGTTGCTATCCCACAAGTAATAATGGAATCAAAGGGATCTAAGTGAAACTTGTTCATTCAATGCTTGTCGCCAGAATGAATAAGGTAACAAGGGCGAACAGCATAGACTAGACTAGATGAGATCCTCCTTACAAACCAATCAATTATACGGTGAAGTAAGAGCTGATTCTAATATATGAGCTTAGAATATAAGACAACTAATCAGGATACACTGGAAAGAGGGGGAAAAGGCAAGAATTAGAAACCACTAAGAACAGATAGATCTGGTGGGTTCGACTAACTTGCAACATCATCACTCAATCACCTTGCACAACCCCAAGGACAAAGAACGGTCACCATCAAAACATGTGTTTCACGATACTCGGGACAAGAGAATGGTGTTTAGGATATTTCACTATCTACAGGAATGTCTTTTTATATGGACCCAATGCAGAAAAAATTGCCAGGATGACTCCTGGCCCACTACTCTCAAAACAAAGTGAGATTAAGAGAGCGGCTTTACGGAGACACATACACATCTGCAAACTTGGTGCTTCCTTCACCTCTGATTCGTAGCAACCGCTGCCACCCAGGAGGAGGTTGGGCAATGTTAGGCTTATCAATTGCCCAAAGTCGGCTACCATCTTGAGATATATCCTCAGGATCATCACATGAAATCTCTGGGCGCCACTCACGGGCTGTTTCACAATAAAACGGATCTTCCAGGATATGTTCGCGAATTTCTTCATACTTCTCTTTAGTGGGTATAAGCCTCCATTTAAAGCAGCTAGCACACTGGACGGTAAATGCTCCCACAGATGGTGCGATTTTGGAAGATTGATTTGGGCCAGGGGATCTCAAGAACGAAGGGCAACGAGACTGAATGGGATCAGGCATAGGTACAATTTCACCTTGCCCATTTGCAGCAGGGTCATAAACGACCAACTGTTTTGAAGAGTCGTCATTTGATTGGTCCACCTCATCCTCTTTCTCCTGAGATTCAACATCCTCCTTTCGAGGCGAAGTATCTATAGTTTCTGGAACAGAGCAGTCCACATAATCTGGCGAATCTGAAGATCCTAGCTCTTCCTCTTTCTTTTTTAATTTGAAAATGAACTTAAGGTTGGGTTTTCCAGGCTGTGTCTGCATCTGAATAGATCTCAACTACCTACAAGAAGCACTGTTATGAGCACATCAAAACAAAAGGCAACATCATAGTAACTAGAGAAATGGAGCTATATGACTCTTCTCTATTGCATGAAATCACTCTCCAAGAAATTAAAATGGAAGATTCATAATAATGATAGAAAGTGGCAAGAAAATGTGCTACGAATCTACCAATAGGAAGCGCAAACGCCATAAGCCATAAGGCCTGTATTAGAAATTTTGTAGTTCATAAGAAAATGTGCAGACACTCCTTTTGTAGCTCTGATTATTGGAAAATGTGCAGACCGTTGTCAATTTTTCCAAAAACTAAAATGGATGGATAGAGGCATCGTTTCAAAAATAAACACTCAAACTCTCCCATGGGAGTGCGCTGACCGAAGCCCAAAGATGGACCTTAATTCTAAACAGGCAGACGCATATGGAGCATGGTCTAATATCTAAACACTCTTATAATAAGGAAATTTTCTTGCTAGAAGAAAGAGATCCATTGGAATTGGTTTGACTACCTCCTAAAGAATACAGCATTTTTAAAGCATCACTTAAAGAAAAGTTTGCGAACAGCATTGCGCCTTTCACGGAATTAGCAGGGAACCAAGATGCAGACAATAGAAAAGTCTGCGCTCTCTCTCTCTCTCTCTCTCGTTCTCTCTCTCTCTCTCGCGAAGATTTAACCACATGAGCCACGAGGATCTATCTTTCTACGCATTGCATTCCATCACAGGCGGAGGGGGCAAAAGCTGAATTCGCGCTACCCCGTGTTATCACGGCAACCGAGAAAAAATGAAACCAGAAAGCAGCGGCCGACTTCGACACGACCGATCCAATTTGTCAAACATGCACTCGAGAAGCTCAGATCAAGACAGGCAGGCGTAACGACGTGGACATCATTTCTTCCTCGTCACGGCGGCGGCGGCGGCCATAACTACCTATAACCTCAGCAGCAGCCATTCGCAACGACAATTGAAGTAACCGGTCTAGCAGTCCAAAAAACCCGTGAATACTAAAACCACTAACGGACAGCATCCCTGCCTATAGCTCAGCTTGACCAATCACTCTCTGCTCCCCAAGGGGAAATCACGAACGAAACGCATAATCAACTACCGAGATTGGAAGCGGAGAAACCCTACGATCCAGGCAGCGAACAGAGATCTAACGATAAAACATGGCGAAGATTGAAGTGAGGGAAGGAAGGAGAGATTACGGGAGGCGAATCGGAGGAGGCCGATCACATGGAGGAGGAATGCTGCGGGGATCGCGGTGACGAGAGCATGCGGAGATTCCTAGATTGAAACGTCGGGCGAGCTGATTTCTGTTTGCTTCTTCGAGGAGCTCTCTCTCTCTCTTCTCTCTCTCTCCTCTTCCTTCTTCTCTGCTATGTCCCCTCGGTAGCCGAGAGGAGAACAAATGAGAGAGAAAGAGAGGAGATGGATAGAACGTCATCAATATCGAAAATGCAATTTTCTTTTTTCCAACTCCTCTTACATCAAATATTATCATAATCACCAAATGCATCTTCTCCTTCTCCTTCGTATTTCTTTTTTACAAAGAAAATTACCAAAAAAAATCCTCAATATTATATAATTATGGCAATTCAGTTGATTCGATCAATTTGAATCGAAAATGACTGACATGAATGTCGACCGTCAATTTTAATCAAAAATGATTGACATAAATGTTGACCACCCTAGGTGAGGCAACTGACCCTGTCGTGAATATTTTTATATAATATTTTAATATTTTTGAATTATTATTTTTATTATTTTCTTTCCCTCCTTTCTCTAGTTGGTTGTCAAATGTCAATGTGACCGGCCAAAGGCTAGGTTGATGAGGTCGAGCCTTGAGGGGTAAGGACAAATTAAAAATGAAATATAAAAGATAAATTAATTAATTAATTAAAAATGTTTAAGTTAATACTAACCATGCAACGCAGATTATCGACATTCATATTAACGATTTCCAATTGAAATTGGTTGGATTAATTCAATTTGTATAATTATAAAAGGTTTAGAATTCATTGGCCTATAAAAAGTTTAGGATTTAATTGGTATATTTATAATAAATTTATAACTTTTTCTTTTTGTAATTCTCCCTATTCTTTGGGAAAACTTGCGTCTCAAGCAATTATATTTTTCCTCTTTTTTTTCGTTTAAAAAAAAAAACCCATTATACCATTTGGTAAGCATCTCAATAGATAAAAATGATTATATTTAAAGCACCGTCATTCTCATATTAGTATAATCAATACATTAAAAAATTTATTAATTGAATGTGACTAACAAGTGTCATGAGAATACTCATCGATCATACCTGACGGTTTTTTGGAGGAAAAATTTCTTTTATGATATTTGACGAATTACTCCTCATCAAAGTTTGTAACTTGGTGAAAGCTCGCTAGATTCGACAAGTTGGTTATCTTTTTGAGTAAGCGTGCATGCTTTGCTCACCTCATTCTCCCCATCTTTGTTGGAAAAAGAGTGAATAATATTTTTTATTCTCAACATTCGCCAATAACGGCACTCATGGTGTCATTGTCATATTTAAATTGACGTTTCTTTTGTACATGATATTTAAATTAAAATTTTGTGACTTACGTATTTTTTATTTTGTTAAATTAAAATATTTTGTAATTAACAAGATGTAACTATTGACATATAGGTTCATGTGCACTTTATGATAATTTTTTTAACGTTTAATTAAAAAAGAAGTTTTAATAGAGAAGTAAATCGTTATATATTATTCCGTAGAGTTCGCATTTTTTTTTAATCTACTGCAAGTGGACAATTATTTCGGAAACGCGTACCGGCTCCAATATGCTTTCCTGACTTTTATTACTTCCCGATCGGGACATCTTCTATTCTCGGATTTGTCATTTTCCTTTTGTATTTGTCTCTGACAAGACCAACAATTCGTCATGATTTGTCTTAATTTATGCTGATCTAAAATATCATGATTTTAATTCTACATGTCATATAATTGAATCATGATGAAAAGTATGTTAGTTCCTGTCAAATTAATATAAAGTTAAGTGTGTTGTGTCGTTGTATATTCATATTATCTCATTATCACTTGTATTTTATCTCGTGTCGTGTTGAGAATATACAAGCAAATTGTGTTCAGTATTACTTATAATAACTTTGCTAAACCCACTCATCACAACACCTACCTAACCAAAATCCTAAACTAACCCAAGCTTAGCCCATTCTCAGTCAAAGCCGCCCATAGAAGCCGCCCTATCCCAATTTGCCACCTCGTTGGCGAGGTCTACCCCAGCCGTGCTTCGCCTCTCCTTCCATCTCTACCTTTCTGTGTCATGGCTCCCTCTCTCCCTCCCTCCCACCGTCTCTGTTTGGTGTCAAGCTCAGCCATGGCATCGAGCTCGACTGCATTGTGAAGCACAACATTGACCTGGTGAAGCTTGACGTCAATTAGGGCTCAAAGGGCGTTGGCCATGGCCATGGCTAAGCCGTGGAGACAAAGGCGAGGTGAGGCGAGGCAGGGGGAAAGATAGAGACGGGGGCCAACTCATGGAAGGCGATGGGGATGGTGGCGTTGAGGGTGGCGGCAACATCAATTGCGGGAGCCACGGCTTTGATGGGTTAGGTATTAGAGGTGATCAATAGCGACGAATGAGTTAACTTGGGAGAGTCAGGGTGTGAACTGTGAGACCGAAGGGACGAGAGAGACGGTTGGAATTAAATGATTTGGGGGTATTTTGGTCTTGGTAGCTCGGAAGAACAATGCCTAAAGATAGAAATTCCAGATGAAGATATATTTGATTGGAGTGTAAAAGTAGATGACAGGTTTCTGAAATTTTCGCCGACATGCTTCGAGGAAATCAATCGAGGGACACGCATCTTTATCATTACACATCTGGTAGAAACCTTGTCATATCTTTGTTCCCTTCCCATTTCGAGGAATCGACTCTCCATTATCCTTCCAATTAACCGATATAACAATTCAGAGAGTTTCCAAACAGTAGAAAATGAAACAAGGGGCTAAGCTGGACTAAATTTATCTCACTACAATCCAAGTCTTGGGACACCCACAACAGGCTCTATTGATACCAAAAGAAAACATGCTTCTCAGTCTCCGTACCCATTTTCAGGGGATAAAGCATCGCAGCCTGTCGGTGAATACACCCCGAAGGACGCATTTAACTTTGACGTTGACGGGACAGAACGATGATCAGAAGCTCCATCACCCCAGCATATTGTCTTATGCTGTGAATCAGTTCTCAGAGGGAAAGAAAAACAATAGAGGACACTACATGCTATTTCCTAATCTGCCAGACCAACTACTCCAGTGAGCCAATTGATAAAATTCTTCAACTCAATCTCCATCAAACAAGCTCAAGGCAAGCATCTCTCCAAAAAGAGTATCTGCAGATCAATTCGACTCCCGACAAAAAACTCCCTAGTCCTACAATTCCAACTCAGCATGCAGTTATTACAGGAACAGAGCATATGCCGAAAAGATACTTCGCCCCATCAAAGAATGGTTCTCTTTCATTCTCATTTCACGGATTCAAAATCTCCTATGTCCCCCTGACATCAGATGCCAGCAGTTGCTGTCTAGAGCCTGGCTATGAGGGGACCAATCTCCCATCCCACCTCATCAAAATCAAAGTCAAACTTGGTGTCGGAGTTTCAACAAAAATGAAACCTGAGGGACCATGCAAAAGCTGTTGGAGTCTATTGGTTCATCAAATGCAGAAGATAGACAAAGGGGGAAAATCATATCAGGTAAATTCCACAATAACCATGCCTCATATGCTAAGGTTGTTTAAATCAGCCATTCGCACCGAATAAATAGTGAAATTGTCATACAAGAATGGAGATCCTGGACCTCAGCCTGGCTAAGAGTTGCTATTAAACATTGTAGGCCTCAGATACCCTAAATTGACTCCAAGTATGCCTGCCAAATTTTAGAAGTGTGTCAAGTCTACGACCAGCATACAATGATCACCCATAGTCCCGGTGTAAGATTGTCAAACCAAATTACTAGAAAAACATCAATCCATTACCAGACGTGGAGGAATAATGAGGATGATGAGCCTAAACAGAGTCACACCGATAAACAATATCTTCGGAACTACATTCCTTCTTCTGCCAACCAAAACATCATCCAACGGGGCCCAACATAGAGAGGAACACAGGACATGCAATAACATCGATCATTCCTTTCGAAACCAAGAGTATGAGAATGCCGATATGGTATAATAGTCAAGTTCCCATAATTCATCATCGCTTCCAATCCTATTCCTATCATAGAACAGAGAGATCCAACCTAATATCATGAATATCCTTCGTCCGTTATCTCCTCATCTTCCTATTTATAAGTCACAGCTTACTTGGGCCAAGCGTTGCCAGCCGGTAATAGCCGAAGGCAAAAAAAAAGTTTTGGAATAAGGGCGAGAAGGAAGAGAAGAAGGATGAATAGTTGCCTAGCCGAGGAACTTGAGGCCGAAACGCATACAGTTGATTCCACAGGTACCACGGGCATGCTAGTAATGCCTGTTGGACTTTGCAAAACTTATTGCCTAACCTACTGAAGGAGCTGGAGACAGGAATAAAAATAATGAGCTGGTATGGCTTCGCCAAACACCGATAAACGCCACCAACCAGTTGTTTGCCCTATAGGGCAAATAGAAAGGGCATCATCAATCACATAACTAAAAGCTGTATTCATTGTATAAGGCTTCTGCATAAAACGAGTACAGGCAAGTGTTCGAGTCCAAAGAAAAACGCTTCGGCGCAGCATTCGAGAATCATAACCCTCTCCCCTTATTCTATAATCCTAAGCAGTGCATTTTGATCTGCAGCGAATGATGAAAGGCCCCCTCCTTTCGGCCTTCAGCAGACCCTTATTATCACGTTGTCTTCGCTTTTCACTTCTGCTAACAGAAGAATAAGATTTCTGATCCAAAACAACCAAGACACGATGCAAGACGATCTGATCCACCAACGCTCGGACATGACGCGAACGCAATAAAAGTAACGATCGACAGCAGCAGCGAAACCGATAAGCAACAGATTCGATTATATAAACTATAAAGCTGCGAATAGTTATTGATAGTATGAAGACGAAACCAAAAGTAGCACAGGAAAGGTGAGGTACAGCCCCTGCTCGAAGCTCGAACAGGCAGAAATGAAACCGAAAACGAAGAGAAGCGGGAAAGCTAATCAGAGACCTAGACGGGAGAGAGGAGCTGCGAGAGGTGGGGCTTGGGCTCGGAGTTCATGCCGATGATGATGACGAGCGGGATGAAGCCGTAGTGGGTGATGACCTTGGCCTTCTTCATCGCCCACGTGCTCCACTCCTTGATCGCCTGCGCCGCCGCCCATCCGTCCTCCTCCGCCGCGCGCCCGCCGCCGCCTCCCCTGCCTCCCTTCCCCCTGCCGCCGCCGCCGCCGCCGCTCTTCAGCGAAACCCTCGACGCCATGCTAGATCGTCCCGAATTTGCTCGCCTTTCCTCTGTATTCCTTCAGCTGAAACGTACTTTTCGTGACCTCAACATCTTTAAGGCTGGGAAAAAGGCTTTTTGTCTGGGCTCAACTCGGGCCCATGAAAAGCCCAGCCCAATCCACATGTTTCGATTCGGCTTCTTCTTCTTCTTCTTCTTCTTCTTATTAAACCCTAATTCCCTTCCGGCGCCGATTCCGACTGCTCGATTGCCGACTTCTCCGAGTTTCAGTCTCGATCTCGCCTTCGATAGCCCTTCGCGCCGTTAGTGTAGAAACAGGGAGAGCAGAGCAGAGAGGAGAGAGATGGCGCGTAACGAGGAGAAAGCGCAGTCGATGCTGAACAGGTTCATAGCCCTGAAGGCGGAGGAGAAGAAGAAGCCCAAGGAGCGCCGCCCTTACCTGGCCTCCGAGTGCCGCGACCTCTCGGAGGCGGACAGGTGGCGGCAGCAGATCATGCGGGAGATCGGCCACAAGGTCAGCGAGATCCAGAACGAGGGCCTCGGGGAGCACCGCATCCGCGACCTCAACGACGAGATCAACAAGCTCATCCGCGAGAAGTCCCATTGGGAGCGCCGCATCGTCGAGCTCGGTGGCCCCAATTACGCCCGCCATGCCCCTAAGATGACCGATTTGGAGGGCAACATCGTCGACGTCCCCAACCCCAGTGGCCGGGGCCCTGGCTATCGCTACTTCGGCGCTGCTAAAAAGCTGCCCGGTAACTAATCTCTCTTTCTTGCGTTTTGTTGGAGTGACCATGGATATATATGACCAAGTTAAGCCAGTTCCTGTTTCTGTAATCGAGTGACGTGAATTATGCCAAGTTAGACATACTAGCTCAGTCGCATGCTTCAGTTATCGGGTTCTCATTCGCATGGGAGCACTCTGCGCGCTGTCGCTACTTGACCCGCTGGCCAAGCCAGTTTCAAGAAGATCTTGTATTGACAGCCGCCACGGATGATGCTTTAGTTCGGGGCACCTCTCTGTTACTGCTGCATTAGCATAGATTCTAGTGTAGAAGCAGGCATTGTGAAACAGTTCCTAGAGTTTACCTTGTTCGGGATATGCTAGACTATTAGCTTGTTTTGTGCCCGGTTCAGAATGTGTGAATGAGGGTTAGGTTTAATTTGCCAGTTAACATGTGATGTGTCGATGTATCTCTGCAAGGTTGATTTTTTCACTTCCCTCGTTTGTTTAGCTTCAAGAATTGTAGCTGATCTCTCATCAAACTGTTTTCAGGTGTGCGGGAATTGTTTGAGAAGCCGCCGGAATTGAGGAAGAGGAGGACAAGGTATGACATATACAAAAGGATTGATGCTAGCTATTACGGGTACAGGGACGACGAGGATGGCGTGCTGGAGAGAGTAGAGGGGCCGGCAGAAGCAAAGATGAGGGCGGAGGCAGTGGAGGAATGGAAGAGGATGGAGGAAATTAGGTTGGAGGCGAAGAAGGCGGTGAAGAGTGGGGAAGTAGTAAACGTGAAGGAGGTGCTCTTTGAGGAGGAGGAGGATGTGGTAGAGGAAGAAAGAAAGGGGGAGAGGGAGAGGGAGGAGAAGGAAAGAATAGAGAAGGAGAGGGAGTTTGTGGTTCACGTGCCACTGCCAGATGAGAAGGAGATTGAGAAGATGATTGTGGAGAAGAAGAAGATGGAGCTACTCAACAAATATGCGAGTGAAGAACTGTTGGTGGAACAGACGGAGGCTAAAGAAATGCTGAACATTCAGCGGTGACTTGGTTTATGATTCTCAGCGTTGAGCCTAAAGTTTTCCTTCTGTAATGGATTAGAATATTTACCAATGTCAATTCTTGATGGTATAGTTCGTGTAAGTATCATCTCTTAAATTGCATCTTCTGCTTCCTGTTCCTGAGTTTGCGCTTGGGTCCTTTTGTTATGTGGTTTCTATTCACACAAAACATGATTCTTCACCATATGGCCTGAGTTGCATGCGACCTTATGTTAGAGACTTCAGACTTGCACCGCCAATTTCTCTTGAAAAAGTTTGTGGTCTCTTTCTTTTCAAATTTATTGCAGGATACACGCCAAAGAAGAATATCTGGTGTCTTTTTTTTTTTTTTTTTCAATCTTTACTTTGTATCTGGAGTCAAATGATTTGGTTATATAATTGAGGACAGATAAAGAAAGTAAAAGGTCCTTCGTATGGTGATCTTTCCCGACGTTCACATCTTCATTTGGTTTTGTATCTGATGCATTGCGATGTTTTGGGTGGCACCTGGTAGAAGTTTTTGCATGACCTTGCTGCATCACTTCGTGTAGCGTCTGGATTTGGAAGTTGCAGCATGATGCTCCATGCTCCAGGGGCGCCTCTATGGTACTGGTTGTTTTACAGCATCTCGTGTTGTGTCATAGTCAAGTACAAGAACGGAGTAGTACATAGTAAAATTGATTTTTAAGGTTAACCAAGTGTAAAAGAGTAGTAAAAAATGAGATGGTACGGTGTATTAGCGGACTTGAGAAATTTTATGTGTGGTGCAAGTGCCATGGCTTACTTGTCGTTACCTCTCAATTTGCATAGAATTCGCGACTACTTTCAGTTTGCAGAAGGATTAGATTGTCAAGCAATTGGAAAAAGGATCAATTGTGATTGTCTCTGCTGCAGTTTGTTTTGTGGTACCACTTCCATACCCGTCTAGCAAAACATCCTAAAATTTTCAAAACCTCCCTGTTGCACGCTTTATTGTCTAATGATTAATATATCATGTATCTATTCTCGGTTCTCTCTCTCTCTCTCTCTCTCTCACACACACACACACACACAAAAATCAAATACAGACAATATAGCTTGTCATTGGGCAAAAATTTGTTTCGAAGCAATATTTAATACATCTTTTTATAATACTTCTTTTGCACTTGATACATAATAAGAACTCTTGATTTAAAAGATCACCTTGAAATTTGGATATTGCCAAAACAATGACTAATATTTCTTTTTTGATGGTAGAGTAATTTTGTTGAGTTTGGTTATATTTATATATATAGCTGTTATACTTTGATGTGATTCCTATCTTCAACAAAATTGTTATACAACGTTCATGGTCTTACCTTCTATAGAAGAGTTGCTGGGTACTGCCCATGACAACTTGCATGTCCCCTATCTTTACTTTTCTTCTATGAAGGGCCAGCCATCATCGGCGACCAACCTCTTCTTGTCCCTTCATCAATTACTCAGCAGCATACCTTCCAGATTTACTCCCTGGCTATTTGGATTTTAGCGTAAGCTTAGTGTACCTGAACATGTTTTCAAATTTCTTCAAAACTCTCAGATTGCACTTCTCCCTTAATGATTCCAACACTATCTAGGGACAACCCCATCAGGACAGGACAATTGATTTTCTGATTTAGATAAGAGTCTAGTGATATATTTAGCACAAGACTAAGAACTAGTCGAGTTTAGATTAATCGCCAGTTACGCAACACATTATCATCTCATGACAAGTTGGGGAATGTCTTACATCCCAAGTCCAATTATTCTTTCATCCGGCGGAAAATTGGCACGTCACTTGCTTGTGATAAGTTGTTCGCCTAAATGCACTGATTCAGAGAACTTCCCATAAATCATTGTCATGTGCAGACGTCATCAGTGGGCGATAATGAAACATCATTCTCGATATCAAACCCCAAAAGGCAGCCAGAGTAGAGACCTACAACAACCCCCAAATAAACATTGCACCTAACACAGTTGGGTATCAAACTTAAGGCTTATACCCATGCTAAACAGCTCCTGGCACAGCAGTTTTGCACCGTAAGGTACATTCACCTTCACAATGTCATCGGCTGACTCACACGTCCGGCAATAAGGACCTCTTATTTTTCGGCCACCTGGTACCGGTCGCTGAATAACGTTGGCCATATTCTTGCATTTCTGGCACACATGCATTTGGGAGGAATCACTGAGTGTAAAGAGGCGCTCATGGAGATTGGCCGATGCACCATGAGCTATAAGGCAATCTCTCTCCATCTCCCCGAATTTGATCCCGCCGAATCGCTTGCGATCGGCAACTGGCTGTCGAGTGAGCGGATGAACTGGCCCTGTATTTCTGAATTTGACTTTATCCTCAGCCATGTGGATGAGGCGCTGGTAAAATGTCGGGCCCATAAATATTAATGATCGGATCATTTCACCAGTCCGACCATTGTACACTCTTTCGTTCCCCCACCTCGAAAATCCAGCCCTGCAGCGTGAAGGCAGCATTTTACAATTTAGGAAGTCGTAATTGGAGATTATGGAGGACACATAATCTACACATTGGTCAACACATGGTAAACACAAAAGGATGCATATATGGTGCAGGTTTTAGTAATCACCTATGCAACTGGTTGGTAATGTCCTCCACCGAGGGTGTAGAGAAAGGGGTCGCATATTTCACTGGCCCTCCAAGAGCAATCCCCTTTCCTAAAGCAGCCTCCAGCAGCTGGCCAGGTGTTTGCCGTGAGGGAAAAGCGTGCGGGTTTATAACGACATCTGGGACTATGCCCTGCACAGTGAAGGGGAAATTCTCTTGGGACTCGAGAAAGCCAAGGACACCCTTTTGCCCATGCATGCTGGCAAACTTGTCTCCAAGGCACGGGGATCGAACCTAAATGGCGGAATTTTATGAGCAAACTGATTATGGAAGTAACATGACATCTATACTCTGGACAGCAGATTTCACCAATAACTAACAGCAAGTGCAGGCTCAGGATGCATGAGGTATGCAAATCAAATAAAACATAACTTGTGATTAAGTGAGAGACATGCTTGCTTACCTGTCTAAGAGAAACCACAGCAAAGTTCTTTCCATCATCATTTGCAGAGAGCACAACCTTCTGTACCATTCCCCTTTCTGTGTGCTTGAGCTTAATACTGTGATCCGCCCCAGATTCTGCACACCTACCGATGACAATATCACCGCTCTGCAAGTTGGCACCAACAAATGGAAGGCCATCGTCGTCAAGGCTGTCAACTCGTCCAATTTTGCTCTGCATCTTTCCAAAATTTATCAAGTCCTCTGATCTATGCTTTTTTTGTTGAGATTCTTTATTCTCAACGTCAGCTTTGTAACTCCTGATGTGCTCTGATCGGAACATTCCCCGTTCCATTGAAGCACGATTCATCACTAAGGAGTCCTCCTGGTTATAGCCGAGATGAACATTCACTGCTACAATAGCATTCTGGCCATTATAGAACTCCGGCTTTGGTAGCATTCCCTTGTTACCAAGAGAGTTTCCTTGTTTTCCCAGGCAATCAGATATCATTGTTCGGAAAAGTGGCCTCTGAGGATAGTATAACTGGTGGGAAAGAGTGTCTACCCTGATATTTGGATTCGTTGTGGAGAAACCAATTCCCTGCTGGGAATGCTTCTCAGACTCATAGAGGACTCTTCTTGCATGGTCATGATTTGCAAACGGAACGATACCACAGCTTAACCCTAACAGATATGACATGTCAAATTCACAATGTGTATATTTTACAGGGTGGTTTTGATCATCTTCCTTGAAGAGGTTTTTGACACTCCAAGCTGTACAGCAGTCTTCTTCCTCTTCGGCTCCAATAAGTTCGACAATCCCCTTGTTCAACAAAGTTAGGAAATCATACTGGTCCCCTTTCAGTGCTTTGATTCGCTTTAAATTGTTGACCACCAAAAGAGGACGGAGAATTCTTCCAGAATCAGAAAATATCCGCACTTCTCCCTGATGTACATCCCTCTTGATCTCCACCTAAAATTCAAAAAGTGCAGAATAATTAGAGAAGCAACAAGAAAATTACGATTTGCTGATAAACCAAGATCTTTACATATGAAGTTGTCAGATAAAAAGAGCAAACTGATCACTTCTTCATCCCTCATCCCATAAAAATATCAATGCAAAAACACTGCCATATTTCGATCAATTCAGTACTACCAACAACAAAAACCCTAGAAATTTCAACTTGCATCGCAGTTGTGGTTTTTCTCGGGACAGGCACTCATTCTTTCAGATGAAGATTTTGCCTAGTTAAGTTCTACACCTGTAAAAGTGTTGGGTGTGCTCTTACCACTTAATTTGGGAGTCCACAGGGTGTGCATTAAGCCGATAAACCAGGGGAGAAAGGACTACTGAATATTACTGCTTAAAGTGTTAAGATGCAATTGGACTGAGCCATAAATCAGAGATCATAGGAGCCCACATAAACTGACTACCCAACTTTCAAAATGGAGTTTCAAAGAAGAACCTATTCAAACCTCGAGCATTAGATCAATCGACAACCTGAAATCAGTGCTGATCGTGCTTATACCGACAGATCCTATACGTTGTCTATGCTAATGTATAAGCTCCACCTGAGGAAATTATAGGTCAAGCAAGTTGCAATACTTCACAAGCATCTGGTTGGAGGCATAACATTACTATACTAAATTTTGCAGGTCATCATTTTATCAGCTGCTCCCAACTCGAGCAAATTGAACGGACACAAAAAGGAATATATTCAGTGTGGGGTTAATTTCAAGTACCTGGGAAGGCAGCTCCTTCTTGCGCCGATTGTTTCTTAGATTGTTGACAAATGAAAGAGAGTTCTCACAGATGCCGACCCAATCTCCATTCAGGAAAATCTTGATTTTTCCATGAAGTGAAGTAGAAGAGTCATCTGCAACCTTTTCCATCCCACAGTCGAGCAGTATTTCATCCAGAGGTTCCAACGAATTGGTACTCACAAGGCCTGTCGCAGCTAAATTTTTCACAAGCCCACAATTTTCACCATCAGGCGTGGACAGGAAACACACTTTGCCCCAGTGGGAAGGGTGCCTACATGATTAAGAAAGATGTGAGTGCATCTCCAATGACAAAAGATCAGCTATGGAAAAAAAAGAAGAAGTAGAATTACTGCCAAATAAATGCCAATTGTAGGATGATAATAACTACAAGGCGCAAGTGATGATCTGGCCAAACAAAAGAATTTGACCTCAAGGCACCTGTTGGATTTTACATTAAAAATGTATCACCGACACCGTTGATATCACATGGCAAGTAGTCTGCCAAATGAGGCAACATCAAGCATTAAATATACGAACCAAATAAATGTAAATCGTAGGATGATAATAACTACACAGCACAAGTGATGATCTGGCCAAACAAAAGAATTTGACCTCAAGGCACCCACTGGATTTTTCATTAAAAATGTATCACCGACGCCGTTGATATCACATGGCAAGTAGTCTGCCAAATGGGGCATCGTCAAGCATTAAACATATGAGGAGAGATTACTACACTTGTGGTACTTACGGATATCGGGCATCTCCAACTTTCCCAGTGTAATTGACATGTTGGCGCATTTTTCTCATATCAGAAACTGCTTGCAATGGATTTGTTCGTCTTAGAGTTGCCACAACACCTGATATCCTTTCTGCTTTAAAAGGATGTGACCACGCTCCAGTTGAAAATGCCCTAGAAAGACCATTGGTGATGATGGATGCATCTAGATAGTGTTCGATGTCTTGAATACTACGGTCTGGATAGAGATCTCTCTGGATAGCCCTCATCATGCGCCTTCGGGCGTTCAAAATTTGCACTCTCAGCTCTCTCTCAAGAAGCTCCCCAGCCAAGTCCAACCTCTTATTTCTAAAGTCGTCCTTGTTATCGCATTTTCTGCGACCAGTATACGCTTGCAACAGGCATTTCACCATATAAGCAAGATATCTAGCCTTCCGTTTACGGCCAGTCAGACTCGGAAACAAATAGTTGTCAAAGCACTCTTCAATTGATTCTGCAGGAGGAAATTTGCAATTTTTTATGCTTTTCTCTACTTCACTAAGTGCTTTCCCACCTTTGCGGAAACCCTTATATTTCTCATCAGCTTCATGAATGGAAGCAAATAGAATGTTCACAACCCTGGAATCATCGTGACCAAAATCAATTAGCTCCACAACTTCTTTGTCTGATGACACACCGAGGGCAAAAAATAATATCCATATAGAAATCTCCGTCGACAAAAAGTATACTGTGAGAACCTTTTCGTCCCCTCTGACATAATCAACATCACTATTTCCTGCAAGCTTTATATATAACCGTTTCCTCTTCCACGTCGACCTGTATGCAATTGTCCAACCCTGATTATCAGAAATCCAGAGTTTCTTCAAGCTGATCTGCTCTTGTGCTATAAATGTCTGCAGAAGAACAAGATACAACAAGCATAATCACCATAAGCAATTTCATTGCATGGTCAGAATCCCAAAATTGACAAACGCATGAACAACTGTGGAAGGTGATGTGCCAACATATCATCTCATTAAGCTTTAACACGAGATGCCTAAGTTTGAATTTGTTTTTTAAAGGAACAAAAAAAAGCTGTCAAGACAATATCAAGCACTCTGGATTAATAGAACAAACCAGAAAATCGAAAGTCGAGGACTATCGCTGTGCACAGGGGCATCTAAATTGAATTCAAGTCCACATATATCACCTTTCATAATAATCGTGGGAAAACATGAAACTTTTGAATGAAAGAAGAAGTTTTTTTTTGGTAAGGCGAATGAAAGAAGAAGTTTATTTTAACATTCCGGTGAAATTTTATTCATTTTGGATTGACAAAAACTAATATCATTCATGGAACAGAAACAAAATGTCAAGGTGCCTATTTTTTTCACTTGATGTTTTCGAAACATTTCTAGATATACTCGTATAACGTCTTAAATGCTCTGTGTAATAGTGTCTCGCCAATAGTAAGGAAGAACAAAAAAAATTTAACATAGCAAATAAAGAGACTTGTTAATTTTATAGACTAATGAAATTAAAAAATAAAAAATCTCCAAGATAGTGAGCTTTTCAGATAGGAGAGACCAAGAGCTGATAAGTCGTTATGAGAGCAAAGATGAAGAAGAAACTAGTTTTTGTCTACTAAACAGCAATAAGTCCAAATCTGAAGGTGAACCATAGAAGGAAACTACCTAATCTAAAGGAAATTGCGCAAATATGGAAATTGTTAAAGGTGGTTTTATCTATCTAGTGAAAATTGAGTAGATTTAGTCATATAGGAATGGAAATAGCCCCACCCTTTGGTAATTCAAAGCACGCCGTGTACTAGCCTAAGCCAACAAATTTCACACGAAGTCAAACCAAGAATAGCATCTGGGGAGATAATAAAAAACAAGCTTTGGATTCACCTTTTCTGCACCCTTGACTAGAAAGTAACCTCCAAGATCAAAGTCACAATCACCTTTCTCAACTTCGCTCATCCAGCATAATTTGGATTTCACCATGATGGGAATCCTCCCAACCACGACATCTTTACTTTTATCACTTGTCACCTCCTTCTCCACAAATTGTTCTTTCCCAGTTTTGAACTTGTCACTGCGCACCAATTTCTGGGTGTACACCTAATGGAAGTGACAATAAATAATTGAATCAATGCTAAAGAACCATGTATTTGGAGTTGGTCAAAACGGTTGCCAAAGCAGACTTCAATGGTGCTCCAGAATGCACTGAAATGATAAATTCCTCATGCCTGATCTAGGATAGATCATCTATTCTCTAAGTATGAAGCAAGTTGCAAAAGGTTTGTGGTGATATATGTCAAAGCATTAGGAGGTCCAACGCCACCACTAATGTTAAAGATCGTTTTTATCCAAAGGAAAAACATATGTGAGATCACAACTATGAAACAAGTTACACAGTTATGATGCAAAAGTTATCTCAAGGTGCAGCAAGGAACTCAGACTATGCCCTACAACACTGGAGGATGGCATGCTGACTCGTAGACATTACCGAGCATTGCAGAGAATCATGCATAAGCAAAACAACAAACACCCAACTCTTAGAATTCCGGCACCTGCAACAAACTGCATATTCACCTGAAGATTTATGTTCACTTTCATCCGCGATGAATATGTCATATTTTGGAGCCTAGCATGCCTCGGCAGTAAATTCAAATAATCCTTCCCACATTCGGCTAGCTTATCACCAGAAAACTGCGGTCGGTCAAGCGTGACCTTTCCGAACCTCACGAGCGCATAGCGCCAGTCGTTTTCACCCTTTTTTGATGGATCATAACCGGGCTCGACCATAATATCTCCAAAGGAATCAAAAACGTTCTGGATTCCATTTTCGATAAAATCGTTGAAGGAGTTGATCTGGTGACTGATGAGACCGTACTCATGGAAGAATGCAGTGGACGCCTTTCTACAGAAGTCCATCAGAAATGGCTCTCCAAGGTCATGTAAGCTTGGAGAGTCTTCGTCGTCGCTAGACATGTCCATCTCATCACCATTGAGCGACACCCCATCACTTCTTTTATCCATTCGTCCCCCGTAAGAAGAAGGTTCACCCATAGAGAACACAAACTGCATAGAACATGAAACATCGTAGCGAGTGAAAAATCAGGCGCACAAGGGACGAAATACGACACATGTACGAGGGCAAGCATAACTGGATGTATCTAAAAGGAAGGAGTCGATACGATTCAAATGTAGCCATAAAAGGACAAAACCACACAATCTACGACAAATCAAGATTCAGAGCCATGATACTCCGATTCGATCATATTCTTCCGAAATGCCAAACCCATACCGAGACCCATTTACTTGCCCAATCTTCAGTCGCAATAATTGTGATAGGATAGGAGCAAAGTGGCTCATCAGTTCAGCTCAAGTGATGTTGTAGCACAATAAAACTAAAAAGGTCGATTAAATTCTTCAGGGAGAAACCGTACAAGCCAGGAGAGCGAAGGACACGACGCTGGGCTCGGCTCGGCTCGAAACATACATCACTCGACCTGGAGGATCATGAACGACTCACTGCCATCCTCTACCGGGCATTCACAAGGCCATAGAGGAAGTCAGTCGGTCGTCTTCCCTTTCGGTCATTAAGGCAAATAAAAGAACAAGCTTGAAGCTATCTAAGCAAGCGAATCAACTCTCGAACGGAGAAAAAACGGGGTTTAAAACAAACGCCGTCGAAGAAACCCAAAAAAAAAAAAAAAAGGCATTCGACAACCCTTTTTTTAATTTCATTTCTCGATGATCATCGCCTCGAATATCGTGAACTCGTCCGATTCCCGTGAAATAAAAAAAAAAAGAAAATGATCGACGACCTAGTCCCGTTCGTTTCTGGACCAGTCGAGGGAATGCGACGGGAGAGAAAGGTGCGCGAAAGACGGGGGAGATCGGAAGGCATGCAAGAGCTCGTTTCAGCACGCTCGTTCGACAATGCTACGCCCATTTCAGGAATTCGACCAGAAATTTAAAAAAAAAAATAAAAAATACGATCATCGAACGCCGGAGATTCGAGGAGGGAGAAGAGAGGTTACCTTTGTGCGGGAGAGAAGATGAAGAAGAGAGAAACCCTAACTCTTAAAACTCTGCTGCCAGATTGCGAGAGAGAGAGAGAGAGGGAGAGCAGGGAGAGCAGAGGAGAGAGTGATGAGGGACTGAGCGAGAGAGAGAAAGTGCGATTCTGCTGGGACCGATGGACTCCCCGTTTACACGCCGACTACCATGAAGACCGCGCTCCCTTCCTTTATTCCCTCTAAATCATTTTGCCTTTTTCTTACTTACTCAAATAAATAAATAAATAAAACCACTGCGACTACCCTTCCAACTCACAAGAGGAGGTGGGGAGTTCGAATCCCCACCTTCTCAGGGGTTGAGGTGGATACGAGTAAGTTTTAAGAGTGGATTTCGACTCACATGCCCTATAAGGAGATAGGGCAAAAAAATAAAAATAAAACCTTCACCTACTTTTATTTATAAAAGGGTTGTTTGGTCGAAAGCAAACTGTTTTGAAAAAAATATCATTTTATCACTTTTCGGTGTGTTTCGGGTGACGAAAAGTTAATTAATCTATGGAAAACGTTTTTCATAAATCGAAAAATGACAAGTTTATATTAGGAAAAACGACATCTATTTCTATTATGTAAAGACAAATCACTTTTCTCGTGTGCATTTGTTGCGAGGAAAAATTCGGTGGTAAATGAAAATGCCTTTCTAAGGAATCTTTTTCTAGAAAAGCATTTTTCCTTTTTTAGATTTGAGAATCCACTTTCTTAAATTTAAATTACCGTAAATAATTTTTCATCAATTGCTTATTTTCAACGAATCAAAGACATGAAAATCAAAAAAATTAATTTGCAAAAAAATTTCGCTCTCATTGAAAATTTCACAATACGGGAAAATATTTTTTAGAAAGTCACTTTTAAAAGTAAATGACATCATTCTTTCTAGCTTTTGCATGAAACTTGAATATCAAATATAAAATATTTTTTGTCGTTCGATAAAAAAATTTTACTTTTCATTTTTGAAAGAGACATGCATTATTCGTGCGATAAAGGAGGGATACACATGTTATGTCGGACAGGTGGCGTGGATCGCAGCTCAAGCATCAAGAATTGGACCCCGGCCTCAAAAGACTTGAGCTCGGCAGTTGGGAATTCCCAAGCCCAAGTGTCGGGGCCTTGGTCACCGGAGATGGGGTTACCATCGATGGGATCCGACCAAATTTCATTTCGCACCACGTACAAGGATACGATTATGAGGTTCTTTAAAATTAAAATTGAATTTGATATAAAACAGAATAGCGTGTCACCTACTATTAAACTCGAACATAAACGGTACGGATTAATTTATCCGAAAATAAACGGCACAGATTAAGGAACACAAACATGAACATCGTAGAAGCCTTCGCACATGAGAGCTTTGACACGGTGAGCGATGCTTGGGACTCGATTTCGTTTATGCTGGCAAAATTTTAGGTGACATGAAAAATAAGAATTGTTGAAAATCTATAAAAAAAAAAAAAAAGATGAAAAAAAGAAGATCAAAGTATTTGAAGTGTACAAACATTATCTTTAAAGATAATACCGTTGTTTTGAATACAAACTCGGTCCAATAAGATTTAGCAGTTACTCTCCCAAAATTCTTTACTCCACACGTAATAATAAATGAACATGAACATCATATGCATAACCCAGTAAAGAAATTAAGAACATTCTTATTTTGATGTATACATCACATTTTAATTATGTTTAAGTTAACAATTTTTAGGTAAAAGAAAACATCACAATGTCACAAATTGATAGCATTTAACACCATCACAATAGCATTACTAACTCGTCATAAAACATTACGAAACCATTATTGATTAATGGCGGATAAAATCCGTTATAAATTGATGACGGTAAAAAAAAACCCTTATAAAAAAGATATTTCAAAACTTAATGAAATATACAACTAGAGCATCTTTCGAAGTGCGAAAAATGGGCAGGCCAGTTGCGGTCACGATATGTCTGGTGCTGTCGTGTTTGGGTTTCAAGAACGCGAGCGGAGCGGTGTACACGGTCGGAGATCAGGGCGGTTGGACCACCAACATCGAAGGTTGGACGCAAGGCAAGAAGTTCGTGCCCGGCGATGTGCTGAGCGAGTAAAATTTCCAACTTCGTACTAGACCTACCCTGCTGCTGTTTGGATTGCGTTGTTGCATGTGCATGCGAAAAGCTCATCATCGCCATCACATCCATCGTCGTCGTTCATGGCACGCAGTATTCAATTACAATCCCGCTCTGCACAATGTCGTCTCGGTGGATCAAGACAGCTACGACACCTGCACGCTGGGAGAGAATTACAAGATATATGAATCCGGGAACGATCATGTCGTGTTGCCGAGGGGCAATAGCTTCTTCTTCAGCAATAAGGATGGCGACTGCGATAAGAAGGTGAAGATTGAAGTTCATGCCTGGGGCATCGCTTCTCACACGTGAGAAGGAGAATATACATGTCTGTCTGGCCAATGGGTCCGGGATTTACCGCATTTGTGCGAGCATGAAATAAGTTCCTTGTCCCGTGTACATGTTGTCTGTCCGACGGTCCAAGATTTACCACGCTTGTGCGAGCGTGAAATAAGTTCCTTGTTCCGTGTACATGGCTCGTGATCTATGAAAGCTCCAGTTCTCAAAACTGGGTTTTGACACGATTCAGTCGAGATTATTGCTTACTACTCTGTCGACTACGATCATTTTGCACACTAAACAAGCTGCATCCGGATCACTTCCTGATGGCTTATGCTTTCATCAACACGACTGACCTAAAATATGTGAATGCGCATCATAAGATCATCCACCGACATGGTTGAATGCCAGGAAAACCAAGGCCTCCACGCTAGATTCCTACGACCATGGAAGTACTGAACTGCATCCTAGTGTTTATTATGGAGCCAGAAGCTGCTACAGAAACACAAACACACTTGTCCCTGCATCGTCAATTTGCATTTAGAGCATGTTAAGCAGAAAGATAAGCTATCTGTCTTTCTCGAGGCATGGCACTCTTTCGACTGTTCAACGGCCAAAAAATTCCGTAGTTATCAGTGACGGCAAGTCCTCATTCTGGGACACAAGGCTAGTGGTAACCGGTTGTCCTAATTCACCAATTTTTTTGGTCATTGTATTCATGTGAAAAAGAAACACTAATAGTTCCATCTCGTTCACTTGCCATATTTGGCCTGATGTAGTCAAGGTATGTTCTTAACGTCCATTCAGAATAACAAAGAGAGAAGCAAGTTCCTGCTTAATGTCGAAATAAAAAAAGAAACCCTTTCGGTTATGAAAGGAGCTCACAGCCATCAAATGCCAAACCCCACAGGGTCTGTATATTAATAATTGCGTCTCAGAGCTTCCTAGTCGGAAAGCCTGTTCCGCTACCTGATTCAGATTTCCTTTTCCCAAGTTGGCTAGCGCTTGCACTTGAAACGGATGGAACTGCAGTGTCCAGACCGACTTACTGAATTATCAAATTCAACGAAAATGGTGGAATGGTGAACCAAAAGTCAAACCAATGTGAAGTTAATATTGATAAACGTTCCCCAAACAGGTTTAGGAAATAAAAGTAGAGGCACTCCTCTTACCTGAGAAGTTGAACCAGTACATCCACCCTTGGATGGACTTGTTGCTTGTTCCTTTCCAGGAGAGTGTGCCTCATTCGGCTGCATAGGGTTTTGCTGAGGTACATGGCCCCGCACCTGATGTTTTAAAAACAAGATGGTGGAAAAACAAAGAAAATGAGAGACAAAAAAGGAAAAAATCTGCTAGAGACATGCTGCGACGATTGAATGTACGTGAACTTGCCCGAGGTTCGAAGCGAATTGGCAGGGGGCAGTCCAAACAAACATGTCCCATTGCTTTACAACGAGTACATCGTTTATTCTCATTTTCATCCAGTTCTCCTCTCAATGCCTGTAAAATTCTCCTTATTTTGGCTCGCCTTGAATATTGCATCCATGGACAATTTGATACCTGAATAGGCCAGAACCATGAGGAAGCACAGATAAAAAATTGGACTGACCGAAGCTACAACTAAGTTAGCAGGAAATGACTGAGAGATACATATTCCAGGGCATTGTTGTGGTTGTTCTCCTATACCTTCGAGTAGATGGTGCTGATAATACTTGTGCATCAATAAGATGGGGTTAAAATTGATTCTGCAAATTCATTTGGGCACGACACCATGTAGGACACTAATGTTCAAGTCTACAGTTTATAAATGGTGACATATTGCACATCGAAGACAACTCTATTCACTTGTATATCCAGATGCATACGCATAGCTTTGGTCATTCAAGAAATGAAACGGAAATCTATGTAATTATGCAAAGCAATTTAGTATGATGGGACATTGCAAATGTCAGATAAGAACAACACCATATCAGAAAAGGAAAAATCGGAGATGAACGTGGAAATCCGAAGTTGACAGATGCCATATGAAGGGCCCAACTTTGTGCAAACGACAGGACCAGTTAACCAAGGGAAAAATCAGTAGGTTTGTTATCAAAAACCTGGAATGGGTTTTGTGCTTTTGCAGCTGCAGAATTCAGTTTTGCTTCCTCTTCCTCGTCATATTCATCTTCTTCATCTTCATCTTCATCATCTTCTTCATCTTCCTCATCTTCCTCATCTTCATCATCTTCTTCATCTTCTTCATCATCATCGTCATCGTCATCTTCTCCTCCTCCTCCTCCTCCTCCTCCTCCTCCTCCTCCTCCTCCTTCTCCTTCTTCATCTCCTTCCTGTTCTTTGTCGTGAAAGAATTCTCCTCCTGTTTCCGGATTAGGGTAATGCTGTTAAAATCAACAAAAGAGATTTGTTACTTTAAATTGATTGAAGTATGAGTATGCATCCTCACATTTCCTTCAATTCTTGCGATTGATACAACTCTTTCATACGGAAATGTAAGAGCAGTAATTATCTATAAACATGGCCATAGCATGCATGAATGGTTGCAAATCACAAACTTACAATTATTTGAGAAATATTAGAGTAGGATACTTTCCTTTAAGGGAGTTCATAATTGGGAAAGAGAATTTTCCCGCCAGTGAGGCTTTCACTTGAGGATATAGTGTTCCTTTAATATCATATTATCACATCGCATTTCAAAAGTTACTGAAGAATATCAGTTGATGCATTACATCCGTACATTATATGCCAATTAAGGAAAATAAGATTCACGGTAAATTAGATAAATAGAAGGCAACATCGAAATGCATGTGTATGCATAATGTCAATCCCACAAGAAGACAGTTTACACATGTTATATGTGTTTGCAAATGTTATACATAGTGGGTTACTTGGAAAGAGTAAGGATGCTGTTCCCCCAGCCTCATCGCTTTACTTCACGTAACGGTGGACTGTTGGGAGGGGCATCGAAGTTGTGATTGTCTTGTTAAGTTAAACAACATGCATCATCTAGCCCTCTGTAGTGAATGTATTATCAGAGAACACATTCTCCCATTGAACTAACCTATCTCACGCTGATATCTATTCACATCAAACAACACAAAAGTTAGCTGTTTCCTCACGTCTTGCTTTGTGACATAGGCACAATGCTCAATCTGCCCAACATTAATCAAGTTTTCTGTTTTAGCATTCTGTCTTAATTAATAAAATCAGAGTTTTTTTCTCTAGTGATGCATTGCATGGGAAAAATTGCTTTTCGAGGAAGAAAACTTCTCAAGGCTCATTTCCTTGAGACAGCACAGATGCATTTCGACAAAAAAGGTGTTAATTTTCTCGAGGATATTGTAAAAGATGATTCACGAAAATTACAGATAAGTTTCATAAATGCCGTGCAGCTGATAACCATGGCAATTTCAGATGACAAAATCAAAACATGATCTAACAGAATTTTAAATGGACAGATTGGAAAGCACTAATTTAATGAGTATGCAACCTTTGCAAAATTTTCTTAAGGGTATTGGCTAATAAACGAGCTTACTTAGGTCAGTAGTTCATTTGAAGTTTGCGTTCTAGCATTTTCAGCAGCAAAATTAGCATTGTACTTTTTTATTGTAGGCACAAATTATTTATAGGAGGATAAGGCTTGCAAGGGTAAATAATAATTTAAAGGACATTTGACATAGAGTAATCAAATTTGCTACATCTGAAGCTTGTTCTTCCCTTCTTTGTTGAAGAGCGCTGGTATGCTTGCCCTATAATCTATACGAACACTAATGGAGTACTAAGCTTGATTGAAGAAGTAGAGGAGATATTCTTTTCAAAGAAGAGTGTCTCAGCCAAATATTCAAACTTTTACTTTCTAGTCCGAAGGATTTGCTGCTTCTCTACAGCTCTCAGATGCTGATAGCGATCTTACTCCACCTGAGATAGCTAAATGTAAGTGATTTGTCCAACTTTTCTGAAGGTTCAGATGATAGTAGCTCTTCACAGGTATAATGTCGAAAATGATCGTTGCATATCAAAAGCTATTGGTTTGTCATAGGGCTTACTTCATTTCCTTCCAGGTTTTCTGTTCCTATCAGCCTCATTATAAGTTCAATAGCTTTTACCATAATTATGATGTTTTAGCTTTCAATATTTCTTATCATTAACAGTATGCCTAATTCCAGATTCTCAGATAAACAATCGACGGCGTTCGTTTGAAATAATTGTTACTGCCAGTTAGCTTTAGATTATAATTTTTTCATGCCAGCAGGCAACGTTTGCCGATTGTTCTCATTAGCCCCAAATTTAGCATGTATAAATGAAACTTAAAACTTCAGTACGTTTTCACAATTTTTCATTTTAAAGCATCAGCACTCACATAAGCTAAATTCTTACCAAATAAGGAGATTTCAGTGGCTAAAATTCTGAACTTGCTCTTCAACATTCTAGTAGTCTAGAACTATAATTACAAAGCGGATTCCAATTAAGCTCAGTATGGTCCATACTCAGCTTAACTAGTTCAAATAGTTTAAGGTATCGGACTAGGAAGAAGTCAGAAACCGCTTAGCCTCATGCAGCAATCAGGCATGATATTAGCAGCCACTCAGTGAGTTTGCTGCTTAAGAAGCAAGCAAATGTGACAACTTGAAATTGCACGAGTACAGAGAAAAGAATGCTGCGTGGCAGGGGTCAGAACTCACAGATATCCTGAATGCTCATTCTATCCAACATCGAAAAGGTTCACAACCCATATAACCCATGCATGGTTGCATTAATCATTTAATGCTGCAACCGTAGCCGCTTCACCAACAAGAGCACACTTTCCTTTTTCGCTAAAAACTTTAATGGCATTAAACCATAGATTGGATGAAAAAAGTTACAAATGTTGTTTTTACATAGGAAATAAGTAGTTTTGACTGTTAATTTTCTCAGATAAAATGAATCACTTGATCGTAGATAGAACATGTGTGCATCACGGTTACTACACGTTCTACTTTCCATTTCAACCATTTCTCTGCTTCGCGAATTTCATACTTTTATTCCATAAAAAGCAGAGAGCACGTGCTTTGTATCTCACATACTAGCGATCAAACACGAGCCATTTTGTCTGCTCCAGCAGAACAAAAACCTTCCCACGCAACCATGGCATCGTACCATAAAAAGAAGTCGAACAAAAGCCTAAGACAGTGCGAGACCGCATATACATGTGCGAGACAGATACAGAAAAGGGAAATTCCCTGACCCAAGAATTTTCAAGACCTTAAAAGTTCTTTGAGCCTAGCAGGAAAACAAAGCACTTGACCTGTCAAATGGTTTTGCTTGATGAACATACCGAAAGGTTGAAACGCAAGTGATCATGAATGAGGCGAAATTTCAAAACTAAATGTAGCACACAAGTACAAGTGTGGACAGTAGTCTGTATTACACACAAGTGAGATAAAAATAGATAAATGGAAGTAATGACCGACCAAACAAGTGACAAAGAAGAAAGGAAGGAAGAAAGATAAAAAGGCACACCTTGACCTCAGTACCTACGTCCACTGAAGAAAGAGAGTCCAATGTTGACGATGATGATGAATTCCCCTGAGCATCCGCCATTTTCACCCCCTCCGAAAGCAACCCAGAAACGATTCTTGTCTTCTTTTCTTTGCGCTGCTTGTGTTCGTACTGAAGCAGAGTCGGTCTAGCCTAGTACATGGTATCAAAGAGCAACGTAACGTTCGATTACGATAAGAACGAGGGACGGGATTTGAGAGTGCAACCGGGTCGTGAAAACACGTGGAGTGGAGTGCCTATTTTCAGTGAGTGCATGAAGAGAATCGTCTTTTGACGATAATTAATTACTTGTTGATTTCCTTGTGAGGACAAAAGCAACAATGCCTGCTAAGCTGCGAAGTAAACCCAGTTTTTGATGACGCCTAATTTTGTAGTCTAGTGTTCTGAGCTGCAACGTTTCTTCTGTTACTACTCGTTTCGACTCTTTCTGCATCTGGGCTTTACTCATGAACCCAGAGAGAGAGAGAGAGAGAGGCGTTACTGGGTCGAGCTGGTTTTATGGGCTCCGGAACATAAGATAGACGAGAGGAAGACTCTGTATCTGTAAATATCGAGGAACGCAATTCACGCGAAATCTGCTGAAAGGAGGACTCTGTTTTCACCTCCTTCCTCAATCTGCTTCGCTTTCCAGTTCCAACCAACCAAACACAACTAAAATCTGCGGCGTTCCTTTCGATGGACAGCGTGATTCATGTAAAATCATCTTTCAGATTTCAGGTAGTGCCCAAGTTGTCAAATTTGGAATATGATCCCCGACTAAACATCCTATGTTTGACAACCGTTTGGCCCAGATTTCTTTCCATTTCCACCGTGCTTATTCTTGGCTAGTACAAATCTATACGTTGTTTGTAAAAGCTTTAGCGCTTCCACTGCAACATTGAACTCCGTTCTAGCTTCTTGCCACGTCAAATTCATGTTGTTTATATCGTTTTTAAGATTATGGGCGCCCCACATTGAGTTTGATTGTTCGATTCAAACTCAATAAATTCAAGAAAAAAAAAGGAAAATAAAAATAAAAATTACGCAAAACGCCAGGCAACAATTCAAAGCTCCCAAATAGGCTATATCAAATGGTAAAAGGAAAGTGAGAGGTTGCTAAAGAAGTTCTTAAAGAAAGAAGCTGTGTTGACATGGTCTAAGTATTCCGACGCCATTGATCGTAACCACATGCTCTAATCTTATTAGAATTTGATCTTGAGAGTGCCCAAAAAAGGAAAACAACCGTGTATCATCCTAATCATTTTTTTAGGTGAGGAAATTCTAAAACCGACATACTCGACTAAAACGATGCGTCATAAGGTATTGAACGCCAGGAAAGGTATTTCAAAATCAGGTTTTGAATGAACGAACCTTTTTTTTTTTTTTTAAATACTCGTTTCTTTACCTTTTCCAATAATCAGAATGATAAAGTGCTATGTATATTATCCTTATCATCCTACCTTCAATTTGTTTTATCAATTGGACCTACCCTTCAGTCCCTTACGCATAGCACTTGGCGATGCGAGGAAACACTACAACAAGAAAGAGATAAAGAGAAAAAGCAATCACATGTATTTAAGCCTCTTAAAGTATGTTCAACTCAAATTGATCGAAAAGTAATGTATCGGACGAGTAATAGATAATGTCTCTTTCATTCAAATGTTCCAGTAGAAATTACTGGAGGAATGGTGGAAATTTCAGCTACTTAATACCAAATTCTTAGGTCAACAATGTCTAATCAGATCATTGATCCATTGGTACGTGCATTAATAGGCAGCATGATATTGGTTAAGGAGTAATTTTTAGGGTTATGAGGTGCAGATTTGGAGGCTACAGCTGGGGCGTTCCCCCACATCATCCATATGTTTCCATTCGTCTTGAGTTCACTGATTTGAATAGAGAATAAATCTTACCTGCATACTGGGTAGAAGCAGATCATTCCATGCATACATATTTTCATTTTTATTCGCCTGTATGAAGAACAGGCTACGCAGAACACAAGCAGGAGGAATAGGATCATTACAGGTCATTACCATACACGTCGACGTTGGATGGCTAATGAACACTGACGAAGCCAAGAGAAGGACACCTATCACAGCACAGTGCTTGTCCCACCAACTTTTTTAGTTACACACATAATCATGATAATTAAACAACTGCACAGTGCACACCAGATCGAACAATAGACGTGGTCTCATCTATATATACTAGAGACCTTCTTCATGCATCACCACCCGCAACGGAACATCCTGATAATCAAGGAGCGGGCTGGGAAGGTGGAGAGAGGAAAGGGAGGGGAGGGGAAGTGGAGAAAGGTGGAGTCGGTGGAAAAGGGAAGGGAACCAAGGGCGGTGTCGGGAATGTCGGGAATGGCGGGATGTTGAACGAGGGAGTAGCCAGCAGTTTACGAGCCGCTCCTGCCGGGCGTATTTGCGCCGACACCAGCAGAGAAGCGCACACGAGGATCACCATGTATTTGGAATAGTGTGATGGTGCCGTGACCGCCATTGTTTGCCAATTGGGACTATCCTGGGCTGCTATTCGAAAGAAGAGGAAGGAAGGCTTCTTATAGCAAAACAAGAACGTACGATTCATCAGGTTGGCCATGGTGGAAATGAATGGCCTCCGGGTTTGGTAAGGGCCTGGCAACCTTTTGCTCTCTAATAAATAGAACCAAGCCAGCACAGCACAGTACGGGAGAGTGCGGTTAGGTTTCAAGTAACCCCACAGTTTCATAATACCATAAAGCCTGTCGGTTCGATCTAACTAGGAGTACGTACAGAATATGATCTATGAGGACTACAGATGGTTTACATAAGTAGAACAAAGGCTGAGACGGTAGTTGGTCCTTGCTTATTTGCTTTAATTTGATGGCCATTGCGTCTGCGAGGCAGTTGAGACCTTCAAGGCCAATTAAAGAGAACAAACGTCCCATGAGAGCCCTTTCATGTTGGCCAACATTTACTAGAAATACTCCTTCATTGTAAAGTGCGTGTGTACATGAATAAAAGAAAAGAAGATAAGGATTTGAAAGTTCTAAAACTCATCGGGACAGTGCAATAGAGTTTTAAAACTCATAAAAATTACATTCAAATCTTATAACCTATTAAATTGGTATAATATGAGTTGTTCCATAAACTCCATCTGACTTGGTTATTGAAAAAATGCCAACGTTTTCTTTCTCTATATGTAAAGGTGATCAACCCTCTCGTTGTTGTCCCACCATCATTGGGTCATTGGGTTCCTACCAATGGTTGATGACTCTCATTGAACACAAGCAAGGACCAGCCATCTTTGCCCCTCCTCCTCCCTGCGTGTCGACCATTGCCCCCAATGACTGATGAGGCCGGAACTCTCACTAGGTTTGGGCAAGGGGCAACCTCGCCTATGGTTGGCAAGGGTAGTCTCACCCAAGGCAAGGGTCACCTCGCCCAGCTCTCTCTGGGCATCGCTCGTGGTCAACCATTGGTGAAGAAGAAAGAAAAAACAAGAAAAAGGAAAAAAGAAAGAAAAAGGTTAAAGAATTAAAATGCTTTTAACCAATCGAAAAGTAAAGCTCTTCTTTAAAATTGACATAGCCACTTCAAGTCTTTATTTAAAATAAAATTTACTTCTAACCCTTATTTGAGAAAATATTAATGTCATTTTCAGGACAGTATAAAAATAACAAAAGTGCATTGTAAGTCCTAAAATTTGTTATGATAGTGTAATTGAGTATTAAAACTTACAATCAATCTTAAAATTTGTCAAATTGGTATAATATGAGTTCTTCCGTTAATTCCATATGACTTGACTATCAGAAAATACTGGCGTTATTTTTTTATCATTATTTTCTCTATATGTGGAGACGATGTGGCTAAAACGACGTTGTTTTAGTCCAAGTTTGATTTTTAAGATAATTTTTATTTAAACTAAATTACTATATATGTGGTATTTTAATTTATAATGAAAGGTGATCAACTCTCATCGCTATCGCCCCACCATCGTCGGGTCACTTGGCCTTAGCCAATGGTTAGTGACCCTCACCGACAGTAGGTGACGACCCCCTAGTGCCAGCCCTAGGCTAGGCAACCCTCATCTAGCTTTTGAGGGTGGCCTCACCTAGCCAACTAGCACAGCATTACCCAAGGCAAGGGTTGCATTGCCCAGCCCTCTTTGAGCATTGCTGGTGGTCAGCCATCACTTGAGATCGGCCACTAGCGACCACTAGCGAAGAAGAAAGAAAAAGGTAAAAATTCAAGAAAAAAGGTAAATGATTAAAATGCTTTTGATCACTCATAAAGTCAATCTCTTCTTTGAAATTGACATAATCACTTTATGCCCTTATTTAAAAAAGATTTATTTTACACTTTTATTTAAGAAAATGATGACACTTTGGGACTTTGTTTGGAAATATCCGAAAGAAGAACCAACAAGTTCGCCTTTCGTTGACAAGTATGTGAAGCTCCTCATGGTGCCGAGCTACCGAGCGAGAGGTTTGCCGGCGGGCTGGGCTGGGCCCATTTTGCACGACCAGACAACAGAAAGGAACCCAATGGGCCTTTTTTCTGGTGATGAGTTTCACCGTCCTCTGTCGTCAAATTCGGTTAAGACAATGGAAATCCGTCAGCAATCGCAGCAAACCGACGGAGGACATGCTGTGCACCACCGCACTGTCCTGCTGTCCGAGGCCGAGCGCTCGTCCCCCGCTTGCGAAATCCCCTCTCCTTCATCGCCCGGCTCTTCCCCTCTCTTCTCCATCCAGCTCTCCCCCCGGGTAACCCCTCCAATTCCTTTGCTTTACTTTCTCTCTCCCTCCCAAGTTCTCATTGAGAAGTACCAGTTGGAATTCTACTTAATTGCGTCCGAGTGGCATTGCGTCGTCTCATCTGAATCCTTGTCTCTGCTTTAGGAGGCGCAACTCGTGGGGTTGGACGTGGACTTGGAGATGGGTCTCTCCATTTCTCTCCCTTTACTTGTCCCTCCTCACCTCTGTCTCTGTTTCACAGGCCCACGACTATCCTCCCTCTCCTTCCTTCGCTCGCGCCTGTGAGGATGTCGACGCTTACTATGCCCAGCTCGGGAGTTCGAGAGGCCAAGCTCTTCAGAAAAAGCTGCATTCCCTCATCTCTCCTCATCGCTCCTTGCCCTACAAGCAGGTCACCTATCAATTCCTGATTCTTGATGTTGGTGTCGTATCACATGTCATGTGCGTACGTATAAAGAAGCATCTTCTTTCGATAATCAGGTGTGGGATGCCCTCAAGATCCTCGATGCTGCTGATGTCGATAACCCCGAAGCTTCGCCCGGGGTGTATGGTTTCTTATACCCGTTATCGACAACCCATTAGTATTTCGTACGCATGTATCCTTATGCAACTCTTAGAAAGGAACTACTTTTCTTCTTCTTGTTGCGCAGAGTTGAAATTTATACTCTCAAGATCGTACCAAAGGCTTTAGCTGGGAAGCCTGAGGGATGGAATCGTGAGTCACTTCCATTATTTCTCTGCTAATTGCGCACCGTACATAATACATATTGTAGTGGTCAGGTGTTTAAGTACCAAAGCAGCTCAGAGTATGTTGGGTGCTACTTTCTTTCCTTTTGCCCTCTTATTGAAGTCATTTTCTAAGTGAAGTGTCTCGGTTGTTTCCTTGGTTCCAAACAAGCTCTTCAGTGAGTAGACCATTGTCTGAGGTATGGTGCGAATGCAATGATCTGAGAAATCCAGTTGAACAGATTGTTTATGGTGATTATTTACTTCAGACATTAAGATGGACCCAGTCTGATCAGTTGAAATTCGACATCATAATTGGCTTTGATGTGTCCTATAGCAGTTGCCATAGATTCAGAAGTGTTCACACGAGTATACAACTTTTCTAGGGGAGCATTTATGGCCTCGTTCTTATGGGTTAATTGATCGCGTGGCACTGAGCGATTTACACAACCTTCGCCCATCTGATATAAATGGTAAGAAGTGATCCTGCGTTAGTGTAAATGGAGATGCCCATCAGAACATGGAATAACTCACCATAATTGTCCCTTGCAGTTAATTCATCTAGAGGAAACAAGTACTATGGAGAATGTGCTTTTACCTCCGCTAAATGTCTGAGACCAGCAAACAAGGAAGCTGCTGTTGACACAGAATCAGATAGCAAGAGATGGGCTCCGCCTAGGCAGGTATACTCTTCTTCATGACTCTGGCATGCTTACAATACTTCAGCATAGCTAAAACAGTGGAACATAGTTTCGAAATTTGGGGGACAGCCTCTAAGCATGTTGTAAGGGGTTAAGCGTGGTTGTGGCAATGTCCCCATTATCTTGAAACTTACCAATAGCATACATGCCACAATAGCTATTGCTTGCTAATTGAATACTGAATGTTTAATGAATCAAATGATTCGTGAATCTTCAGGACAATTGAATCTGCTTTTATGCTAATCTGGTATGAATTGGTCTAATCTTTCCATTTAGTTGATTAGTCGTATGTTTATTTTCTGTAGCTCATATCTTCTTCATGGCATGAGATTGGGACGCTATGGTCATGTTCTTTTCCGATCATCAGGTTAGAGGGGATGTTGCACGGGCATTAATGTATATGGCTGTCTGCTATGGGTCTCATCAACCAGGTGGAGGCCCTGATCTTCGCCTCTCTGATTCTCCAAGCATGGGTAGGCTGAATTAATTTAGTGCATCTTTCTCTTTCTGCATCTGCTACCCCTTGACCTACATATTCTTACTTTCTTGTTTGCAATGATAACTAGGACTGATGTTTTACCTTTAGCATGAGAACTCTTAGATTTGTCTGTCCCCTTCTGTCATGTTAAGCTTAATGTAAGCTTTCTAGTGGAAGACAATTAAAACCCGACTAGACTTCCAACAACATACTTGCTTCTCTGCTTCCTCCCTTTAACTTTTCCATTTTTTTCCCCAATTCAGTACTTAATTTGGTCATGCTTTATGAGGTAGGATAAGACTGAGATTATAGACATTTGATTCCTCTTGCTCTTGACAATCAACATAGTAAAAATGTCAACTAGGACCTTTCCAAACGATTCATAACCTAATGCCGGCATTTGAGATGTAGGGACTCATTCGGGAAAATTTTCTGTTTGTAAGTATGATACTGAAGCTTGGGGACCAAATTCCACCTCAATATTGTATAGGCTTTTAAGTGGAATCAAGTACCACATGAGAAGAATGTTACTTTTTTTTTTGGGCTTGTCTTATTCGTATTCATTAATGTTTGAGCTTTAGCATTTATTGGGCCGAATCTTAGACAGAAGTCAAATCCGGGACTTTCTGTTGTCTTTCAAAATCAATCCTCTTCGAATGTCTCAGTGGAGTTTTCTGATATTAACACAGGAGTTTATGCCTTTTTCTTTTTTTCCGCTTTTATCATATATTGTGCGTGTATCTAGTTATCTCATAAGCTTAAATGGTGATAGTATAATTTAAGATGATGGTTTCTAGTTTTGGTAAATTCCTAGTTCTGTCTGATCATTGACACTCTTCTACTCTGTCCTTTTGCACCTCCATCACAGCCAGCTTGATTTTCTGGCAGTTTAAACATCAGATTCCAAGGACTTATTCTTCATGTTTATCTTTTTGCCTGTCTTCTCTGCTGGTTCTCCATTCAACTGGGAAGTTGAACATTCTACTTTCTCGGGTTGAATAAATTTAGCTTTTGACGGAACATGTCTTATGATGTGTGCCACTGATTTAATGCAGAGAAAAGGGAGATGGGACTGCTTTCAACACTGCTGAGATGGAATAAACTTGATCCACCTTCAAGGGAAGAGAAGCAGAGAAATGACCGGATATGCAAGTTTTATCAGCATAATAGAAATCCTTTTGTTGATCATCCAGAGTATGCTGATCTGATATGGAAGCAAAAATAGTGATGGCGATTCAATCGTGTCATTGTCGATAAAAAATAAAAAAAATTATGGTTAATCCACGTAACATGAACAGACAAACAATGTGATTGTACTGTAAGGCAGCATGTCTATGTGTGCTGCCAGCCGATTCATTTGTCAGTCACACCAAAAGGCTCTCAGACTTGCATTCTATTACATTGCTTCCATTATTTCCCAATTGACTGGGAGTGTATACCAAATTCAGTCCTACTTATTTAGCTGCTTCTCTTGTTTTCGCGTTGGATTTTATTAAGAGGAAGATGGTGCATAAGGCACAGCACTTACCTAGGGCGAAGGGTTGTGGCATTCTGTTTCTTTTGTTTTCTTAATCAAAGTATTTCTTGATAAAAAGTAGCTTGCATGGTTTAAACTTTTTGTGTTTGGAAATCCGGTGAAATTCAACGGAAATCTAGGAATTGCTTTTCTCTCTCAAAACTATACAAAGTACTTTCCCAAGCTGTTGTAATAAGTTCATTTTGCGGAATTCAGCTCCCTTTTTAGAGCAAAAGGAGAGAGGTACCTATAGTCTTTAGCTATGGAATGATCCTTTGAAGACTGTATATTCATGGACGGTAATCCATTATTTATCTACTTATTAGACAACTGGAATTGGCCCGCCGGCATCCTGCTCATCTCCCCCAACGAAATCTCCCCCGAGTAAAATCTCTCGTTCGTCGCCTCTTCCGATCCTTCCTCTTTTTCGCACGGACGGCTTTTGATGAGTACGTATATATATGGTCCTTGCTTGATGTGGGATCGCTCCCGCTCGCGCTCTTCGTGCGCGTAAAACCGTTCCCAGAAGGAAGGGGAGGGGGCGTGTTCTTCACCAGATGGCAACATCGTCTTCTCTGAAGAAGCAGAGGAAGAAGCATTACGCGCGGGTCGTCTCCGCCTTCCTCGCCCTGTTCCTCCTCTCCGTTTTCCTCTTCAACCAGCGCTCCCGCTCCCTCCAGCCCTCCGTCTCCTTCTACCGCCATCTCTTCCCCCAAACTCTTCCTCCTCCTCCCCTCTCCAACTCAACATCCCTCCGCCAAGAACCCCTACCTCCGCATTCTCCGGTCGAGCCGTCGGGCTCCGACATCGGTGGCAGCCCAGATGCGGACCTCATTGCCGAATCCGAGCAAAACCCAGTTCCCAACGTCGCGCCTGCGGGCTCGGTCGCTGATAAAGGCGGCGACTTGACGACGGATAGCCTCGAGAAATGTGATTTGTACATGGGGTCGTGGGTGAAGGATGAAGACTACCCCATTTACGCGCCTGGGTCGTGCCCCTTCGTGGACGAAGCTTTTAATTGCCAGAACAACGGAAGGCCCGATTCGGACTATTTAAAATGGACATGGAAGCCCGACGGTTGCGATCTACCCAGGTAACGCCTACTGCTGTTCCCCTCCGTCGGTGTTCTAATTCTAGCTGCCACTTGCTATGTTGAATGTTTGGTAGCTTTATACGCTTGGATGTGGTAGTGGACATTATTGTGGGTGAGGGTGGCTGGCTTGGTTGTTTTAAGTCATGGTTTCGATATCTACTTCTGTTGTGATAGATAGATGGAAAATGAGGACATGAGAGAGCGCAGGCTTCATGAAGAAACAGAGCACTGGTCCGAGCGTGAAAGAGCGAGAACCTTTTCCATTCTGATAGATTGAAACTCTAAACAAATAATTTCTGCGTGTAAGTTCATGGTCGGTTAATGAAATCTCCAACTTCGTCATGGAATGATTTCGCTCATTTGGATTCAGGTCGGTTTATGAATCAACGGATTTTCTTGTGTCTAAAGAAGCTCACAACAATGCTTAGTCAATCGTCCATTCCAGAGTATCTAACCATGTCAGCCTAAGCTGTAAACTGGTCTTTACCTTATATTCAAAATCAAGATGTTGAACAAGAAGCCAGTGATTGATAAATTGGCTCTTCATACCTTGATGTAGAATTCCAAAGCTTGAAGATTGTGCAGTTAGTTTTTGTTCTGATGATGTAATTCTATATTTCTGATATTAATCCGGTATATCTGATATCTAGACACCGGGGTAATGTGAGTAGAATGCACTAGCTGCTGAAGCAGGTGTGGTTGGGATATTGATTGAGTAGACAACTTACATAGGATTGTCTTCACTTTTAATGTTTATTCAGAGACTTCTATGTGGTTATCTAGTCAGCTTAAGATGACATATTCCTTTATTTCTGCTGCTCCTTTTTCTTTTGTTTACGAAGACATATATCTTCATTTCTTTGGAAACAATGAAGAACATAATACATGATAAGATGAGGGAGGAGGGCTCTTATAAGGTTCTGGTCAGTTTCATCTCAGAGATTAGATGGTTTAATTATCAATTCTTTCCATAAGATAGATATAGATGCTTGTGTTGCTGGCACTGCTGTATATCCCATTTCTCTTTCCATAATTTTACTGCTGTTCAAAAGTAAATGCGCCTACAGCATGTCTGTCTCTAGTTAAGTTTTGCTGTTGCTCAAAAGTTGGGTTTGCATATCTACTACTACACACACACACACAAACACAATTGTCGTTGACAATAAATCTGTCATCGTCAAATCTCGTGATGCCATTACCTTTCCATGCTTACTTGTTTATTTTATTTGGCCAAATTCCACAATCACTCTTCACTCGTAGGTTTAATGCAACAGACTTCTTGGTGAGATTAAGAGGTAAAAGGTTGATGCTGGTTGGAGACTCCATGAATCGCAACCAATTTGAGTCCATGCTTTGCCTCCTACGAGAAGGCCTGTCAGACAGGAACGGAATGTTTGAAATCCATGGATACAAAATAACCAAGGGAAGAGGATACTATGTGTTCAAGTTCACGGTAATTTTAATTGTTCACTTTTTATGTTATTCGGAGCCGACTTGATGAATTTTTGGGGCATGGATAGAAAGGTTTGATCGTAGATACTCATTTGTTGCCCAACCAAGATGTTGCGGTGATAATGTAGTTTTTCATCACATGAACTCTGCATTACAAAGTATGGCATTGGGAGAAGATGCTTCAGGATGAAAGTCTGCCTTAGTGATCCAAAACAAAAAGTGGGTTTTCAGTGACCCAAAAACTTAACCATCCTAGTTTATGATAAAGAAATAGACTCTAGACCCTAAAATGCCCTCAAATTTCTCTTCCTCGAAATATTACTTGAGGATGGTAGCAAGTATCGATCTTTTGATTCTATGATTATATCATTGTTGTGGGATGTTGTAAGGATTGAGGAGTTTCCACTTGGTTGGCTATACAGGGCCTATTTTCTCTTGGCAGTTGGCTTCTTTAGTGTGCTTTTGACACCTGCTTCTTTAGTGTGCTTCCAACACCTGGCTTCTTTAGTGTGCTTCCAACACCTAGTTTCTCCCTCTCTCTTTAGGTGGACAATGGGCAACATTTATGTCCGATATAAAGAGCTAGAGAGAGAAACAATCCTTGTTACAGAGATTGGCTCCGACTTGATGAAGTCATGAGTAACTATGGAGCTTGTTACTTATCTAGAAATTAGTTCTGCATGTCACGTGTTTCCATTTTCTGTTGGATGCAGTCCTTCATTTGATGAGAAGTGCTTGAGTGACTTAAAAAATTAGAAGTACGTCAATAAATATTTATTTTAGCATATCAAGTGCCTTCCGCATGGATGGTTGCATGCTAGAGGATTACCATTGGAAATAGGAAAATCATGGTTTGTGGATTTAACTTGCATGCATTTAATTCCTTGAGCAGGATTATAACTGTACTGTGGAATTTGTGAGATCGCATTTTCTTGCGAGGGAAGGAGTGCGTATCAATGGACAAGGAAACTCAAATCCGACTCTGTCAATAGATAGGATCGACAAATCAGCTAGACGATGGAAGGGGGCAGATATTCTAGTGTTTAATACTGGCCACTGGTGGACCCATGGAAAGACTGCTAGAGGGTATATTTGCTGCCATCTATCTTGTTGATATGTGATTCAAATTCACGTTTGCTCTTGTATCTGACCTGCCGTGGTTTTCTGTTTTGGCCTTTTTTTTTTTTTAATGCTAGTGTGCTGACTATATATTGGTAATATGATGATTATGGATGTTTTTCTTGCGGTTTTGTGTTCATTTTTCTCAAGTTCTTCTTTCCCAATGCAGTAGTAGGTTTGTGAAAATTAATTCTTGCACTGTGTTCTCGTGTATGCTGATGATTAGATACACTTAAAGGTAAAGGTAACAGAATCGATTCTTCCAGATGTTATTATTCCTTCAAATTCTGGGAAACAAGTAGTTCAATGTCTTTTTCTTGCAGGAAGAACTATTATAAAGAAGGTGACTATGTCTATCCAAAATTTGATGCAGTAGAGGCTTATAGAAGGGCTTTGAGAACCTGGGCAAAGTGGATAGATGCGAATGTGAATCCTGAGAAGCAGTTGGTGTTTTATCGTGGATACTCATCTGCTCATTTCAGGTATGTCAACAATGATCATAAAAAATTCGGTTTTTACTTTGTGCGGGTCCACATTTGTTGAACCTTTTCTTCTAGTTAACTTCACCTCAGAATAGGAATTCTAGGCAGCCATCAATATGGAAGTTGTTGCGGAGAATGATTTGTCTTCTATAATTAAGACGGCCACTGACATAAGGGTGTGATGCTTATGAGTTTTACACGTTTACGAAAACAGAGGTGGAGATTGGGATTCAGGTGGGACATGTAATGGAGAAACAGGACCGATCTCAAGTGGGGGCTTCCTCAACAATTATCCTTTGAAAATGAGGATAGTGGAGGAGGTCATCAAGGAAATGCGAGTTCCCGTGATGCTTCTCAATGTAACGAGGTTGACCAACTTCCGCAAGGATGGCCATCCATCAGTATATGGAAAAAACACGACCAATGGACGGAAGGTATCGATCAGACGCCAAGATTGCAGTCATTGGTGTCTTCCCGGGGTTCCCGATTCGTGGAATGAGCTCATTTATGCCTCTCTTGTTTTCCGACAAACCATTTCCACAAGCTACACATAGTACATGAGTGTAAGCGTTTTTGTCAAATTCGACGGTGCGGACAAGTTTGCGAGGAACATGTGAAATGGTTTGTGCACATGTGGAGAGAAAAAGAGTTTGTTTTTTGGTCTAATGGAGAGTAAAAGAGTTGACCGTTAGGGAATTCTACTCATGATTGATTAACATTAGAGAGACAAAAACATGGGTTGGTCTTCATTCAAACTCCTCTTTAGATTTCCATGTTCCGGGTGCGGGAGGGCAGGGCCCTCAAATCTTGTCTCGGATGATCTAAAAGGAAGAAGAAGTTCTTACTTTACTCAAAGCAAGCCCAAGGTCTCTCTACGTCCATCACGACATTGGTCCACCAAAAATAATCATTCGGAGACGAAGTCCTTTTGAACGGTTCCGTAAGACTTGTCCCCAATATTAAACCCAATTCGTGCTGACAGGAAGATCGTGGGGTCTTCTTAAAATATAATATTAACACCTTCCCCTGATTGACTGCTTTTGAAATCTGTCGTGCAGCTGAACCAGTAGTACCAATGATACAATCCATTCGCAGCATTCGGTTCGTCCAACACGTTTCATCTCTCAGAATCAAACAACGGTTCACACCGAGGAAAAAAACAGACCGCTTGTCTTCATCGATTCGTTTTATGGAACGTACGATTTTAGATACATTAAGATCGACTGCGATCGCGCAAACATGACCTGTTCTTTTTATATGTGGATGTACCGGTCGGTCTCTTGTTAAATTCCAACGAGGGCTGAACCCACCAATCATGCACCCACGAAAAGTAGAGCCTAAAAACGGGGAGGGAATGATTCGTGGAATTGACTTGCGAGGAGAGACTTTTTTGAGTGGCAGGTAGCAAATGAGAATGAATGAATGTTTGAGGTTCCAGGAAACTTGACAAGAACAGAACCCCCTTTTGAACGGGACGCAGTGGGGATGGCGAAGATTGACTTCGCTGTTGCTTTTGATTAAGAACTTTTCCAAGACGATTTGTGTGGACCACGGAGTTTGTACTCCGTTGACTTTTGTCTCCATCTCTTTAGCGAGGGACTTGCTTGCCTTGCACGCCTGAAGGTGCAAGATGAAAGTGGGACGGACGGACGGACGGGGAGCATGTCACGAGGGGAATGGAATCGAACCGAATGGAAGCGAACATAATTAGCATTCTTGGTCAGTGACAACGAATGTTGCCGGAAAAAAGATGGGAGGGTTTTTGTGTATCAAATGTCCATATGGGTGGCTACGAAGGCTATGTTGTATGCAGCGCCTTTTGATTGGGGGGATCTTTTGCTTGACATCGCAGGCCACTTGTTTAGCCGTCTTCATTATTATGATTAGGATGAACTAGGAGCTAATACTCTAATCCTAAGCCCCCCAACAAATTTTAAAAAATAAATAAAAATAAAAAAGAAGAGATCTATGTAGCTCTCAATTATAAATGGTGTTGAAGTTAGATCCCCCCTCCTCCCTTTTTTCTTTTTCTTTTTCTTTTCCTTTTTTTGGCAACCCTTTTTCATTTTGTGGGAGTGGGGTGTGGCTGGTCGTTTCGTTCGGTCTTTGATTGGCATACTAGAGGAATTAGATTAGTAGGTGGTGGGGGTGGAGGCAAGGACTATGGAGAGTAGCTCATATATAATTAATATATATATTCTCGTGCCGTCTTGAAGGGAGGCAGTCTAAACCAAATGATTTCGAATTCCACGTGGTAATTAAAGGAGGTGGGGGCGGGGAATAGAATTAGGGTTTTGATTAAGAGGAAGCAAAGATATTTGGGGTTGGGGGGATGGACCTCCCTCCTAATTCCATAGCTTCATCACCGTTTTCGTGATTTTGATAATTGGTGGGGTTATGCTTCTAGATACGAGCGACATTAGATTCTCCAACCCCGTACTTGAAGTTAGGTTTAGACGATTTGCCATCCATTGATTGCCCGCCCCCCATTTTCTCATCAATAGAAAATTGGAGGAGTATTGTATTGTTTGATTTTAGGAATTTCGATTTCGCCTCGTGCAACATTTTCTAGAAGGAAAATATGGTCCGAGCCCGACGAGTAAGCTTTGGCATTCATTAGCCTTTCACCGAATTTCTTTCTTTCATGTGCTACGGACTTAACGTCAAATTATCTGCTGTCATGCTTGATCTTTATTTCTCATCTTAGGGTTGAGAACGATATTTGCAAAATAACTTCTCAATCATGTACGGATAGCAATCATCGCGCTTACTTTATCCGGATTTTATCCCGTCTCTAAGATGCTTTCCGAGATCGAAACAAATTGTTGAAATGCTTGCGAAACTTCACGTGAAGAAACTCAAACTTTTTTAACCGACACCTGAGTAATGAAGCTGACATTTTTTACGTGGACTTTGATTAGGGCAGTGTGGAAAGCGTAATTAAGAAAGTAACTGTGGAACACGTGATTATTATTCTTTAGTTCCTTATTAGAGAACCAGCAGTTACCTTCACTGGGAGAAGACTCATTAAACTCGCGGAGCGAACCCAATTTAATTTTGCTAAGTAAAAGTCGCGAACATAATCACGTGGCCTCCATCAATTACTCTTATTACAATTGAATTTAGGCACAGTTAATGTCCCATTTTTAAGAAAGTTGGTAAGCGCGCCCCCCCCCCCCCCAAAAAAAAAAAAAACTTCACTAATAACGCTATTGACCATTTCACAACGGCCTCTTACCTATCCTCCTATTTTTATTTTTGCTAAGATATATATGAAAAATTCCATCCTCAATTCACACGTTTCGCATAAGAATTTGTTTCGAAAGAAGAAAAAATGACTTGCAAAGTACATGCAAAACTTAAACGAGTAAAACAACGGAACATCATGGCCACGGATGCAAATTATTTATTTACACGCGTGTAATGTTCAGTGAGATGTTATTTCATAAATATTGAGGTTAGAAATTTTAATTCAATCTTAAAAAGTAAACTTGCAATGCCCACGATGACATTTCCAACTCATTCATATTTATCGCTTATTACGCACATTAAATCAATTCAACTAGTATTCGTGCTGCCCTTTTCTAAATACTAACATAAGGTCAGATTGAAAGTAATGTTAATTCAAAAGTGAGAATGAAAACGCAAAGCATGGATCTTGAAGAAATTGGTGCATTTTCTAGTGCTTTTTGGTACATGTGGGAAATAAGGATCCATAGAATTGTGAGCTTGAAAGAAAATTAAAATCATGGGAAGTCCTCAAGAGAACACCATTCCATCTTTACTATTTCATCCATTTACACGTAAGAAAATATTGGACACAAATACTAATCTATAGGGTTAGGTGAAAAGAAAGAACATAACTTAACATAGATTAAGAACAACTTAGTTTGGGAAATAGAATAAAAATCATTGAAAAACTCCCAAAAGGCCGCATCCTCTTATTACCACTCATAACCTAATCACTTTAATAAATATAGAATACGGATGCTTGATTCTCTATATGAGAATCTGCTTTCGGGGATGCGTAATATAATAATGCTTTGTCAAAACAAGAAATTTCTCACAAAAAAAAAGAGAAACTTCTATCATTAGTCAAAATCTAGCATAAACTTCTTGAGTAAGCGTTAGCTCATAGGGAAAAAAAGAAGTTGGCAAACAAGAAAAAGCACTCATGGAATTGCTCTTTGGAAAGTAATATTCACAAACTCTCCATCATTCGTTCATAAGGGTATGTGTATATGCAGACTTGTGATGATTCAAGACAGGAAAAAGGCGTGCAAGAATGGGCGACATGTCAAAAACATTATCACCTCGTATTCCAGTCCCCAGTGTACAACAAGGGTCAACACCATATTTTCTACGGGGAAACATATCACCTCTAATATCCTCTTTCCTTTTATTATATATGTGTGTTTATATGTGTGTATATATATATATTGCCAGGTCAACATCTTGTTCCACCATCGTTGTAAGCAAATTTGATAGGCCTCAGAAAGATGCTGGTCCATCTACGTATACCAGACCACCTTGTCTTGTCTCGCATTCCTTAGATTAGAAGAAAACATGAAAGGCTTCTTGAAATGGTGGGTAAAGAACAAAACATCATTGCCAGCCAACTATATCACCAAGCCAAAAAAAAAGGAAAAAGGAAAAAGAAGAAAAGGATAAGGACAAGGGAGGATCCATGCAAATTCAATCGATGACTTCTCAGTCTCCACAAATAAAATTCGCAGGGCACGGACCAACGAAGCGCATAATCATTATTCTCCAGTCAACCTCCCTCAAAAGAGAGCGAGGGAGATGGTCAAACCGCAACGGTGTGAATGCGACGAGTCTTCAAGGAGCGATTCTTTCACTTATTGTGCCTATTCAAACCCCAAGTGAAGGGCAAAAGGGAAAAATAGTTCTAAAAAAGAAAGAAGAAAAAAACTTGTCTAGCCATGGAAGTCCTCATCGATGGAAACAGACGTGCAAAAATCTCTGCATATTCCAAGCTTATTCCGATTCAAAGTAGCCTCTCTCTCTCTCTCTGCTCATGTTATCTACAAGGGGTTTTGGTTAAATGGGCTCCTACATGATCATCTGATGAAACTAGATTGTCATTCGATTAGTTCGCTCCGCTCCGCCTGACCAAATCCGCCCTGCTTTTTTCTGCTACTTGTTTTCCTCCCTTCTTCCCCGGAACCTCAAATATCGCAGTTCTCTTCCCTCGTGGCTTCGGAATTACCTCTCGTGAGTTCCTCGCAAGAAGGGCATAACATCACTGCCGCTGTCCTCGGTCCTTGGACATATGGCGACGATGACGATCTCAGCTCCTGCAATTCTTTCTTCAGCCTCCGGTTCTCGTCGTTCAAGGTCTCGCAGCACTTTTTCAAGAACTGGCAGTCCACTTCTGTCTGCTTCAGTTTGCTCCTGCAAACATCGGTCAGACTCAGATACATATGTATATATTTCATAATTCGGAAGCTATATTATATCTATCGTCCTAACATAAAATAACCAAAATCTCAAAGATGAGGAAGAGAAGAATGAATTCTTTGGACCTTGCTCTCCTATTCTGAAACCAAACTTCCACTTGCCGAGCCTTCAACTTGAGTTGGTCAGCCAATGATTGTTTCTGTGCCTGCATGGAAGATCGATGAACTTTCCTTTTTGTTTTTGGCTTTCTCTCAGAACATACACACTCGAAACATATACGGATCATGACAAGCAGCATGTGTAGAAAGATATCGAAGAGCCCAATTCCGACTGTATCCGTAGTCAATTATTATTCATGGATCCTATTAATCTGGCATATGATCTCTACATGTATAATTATTAGATGCAGAATAAATTACATAATAGGGAATGGACTCATACCGGTGTGAGAGTGGTGTGAAGTTTGAAGCTTTCTTCGAGCAAGGCAGACTGTTCTCTCGTCAATCTGAGTTTCTTCCGGCCACCGCTAGAATCTCCGCCGTCGTTGTTGCTGGTGCGAGGTGGACTGTTGTGGTCATCTGGAGATTGGTCAACAAAGCTGTTGTGGAAGCTTGACCTGGCTGGATATTCGGCGTTGTTAATGCTGTCCCAGGGATGATCATCAGCTTCCACCTTTGATGACGAGCAGTTAATGGAGAAGGAAAGCCCCAGGCTCACCGTCGAAGGAGCGTCGTTATTCTGCTTGTTCTTCTTCTTCTCTTCCTTGCGCTTCGTTGTGCTCCCACCGACGCTTAACCCTAGAAACAACCCCGTGTTGCATGCTTCCTCAATATCTCCCATGGCCGAAACCACAGAGGGAGAGGGAGAGGGAGGGAGAAGGAGAGAGAGATGGGGGGAGAGAGGAGGTGTTAAAGGGAGAAAAAGTGCTTTTTAACTTTCCAATTGGCAAAGTGGAAAAGTGAAGGAGGGGGTAAGGGAGGGTTATATGGGGGAAAGAATCAGTTATGAGTGGGGAGATATACTTGGGTTCCTTAATGGCGTGTGTGGCATTACATTACATAAATATTAAGAAGAGCAATTAAATTATTAGGATGGAGAAACTAAGGAGTAAAGCACTAACGACGATTAGGGACTGATTCCCATATGGAAAAGGAGTAAAGGCGGGCGTTAGGATATTTGGGACTTGACTCCTTTGAGGAAACCAAAATAACTTCCCCTTTGAATGCTTTGACTTGGCACATTCCATCCAATTCCAAACACACCCTCTCTCTCTCTCTCTCTCTCTCTCTCTCTCTCTCTATCTATCTGGCTATTCCATGATGACATGACATTGATATCTCTATCAAAGTCGGTCCAAACAGAGGGGCACCAACTATTCTATATATTGCCATTATTTGAGGAGAAGAAAAACGTATGGCTCTGCCCTAACTATAAGTCCATAATTGATTTGAGGAGGGCTAATTATAAGGGTGACTCTGCGACTGTTGGTAGTCAGTGGTCACCCCCCCTTTATTCCTCCTAGTAGCATGATATCGACAACAGCCTCAATTTATTATTGCCCCCTTTATAATTAAGCTGCTCCGGAACCCTCCCACTACCATAGTTAGACATGGACACAATCCAATCTTTAATCTCCTTAAAAAAAAAGAAAAAAAAAAGAGAGAGGGTCGAATCACAATATCTCAACTCCCTTTTGGTTTTTTGAAAGAAAAGAGACAATTACCTACTTGACTACTCGACCTTCGAGACCCTTCTCAAGAGTTTGAATAGACTGCAATTGCCATATTGGCTACTATTTTCTCCGAGTCCCGAAACAGAAGCAGAAGACTTATTGAACTAGTTGAGTTTACATCTCTGAGAGAGAGAGAGAGAGAGAGAGAGAGAGAGATCGTTGAGATAGAAATTATCAGAGCCATTGAATTGTTTCGTGATGCTTTGTCCGGGCAGGTGATTTCGTGATCTCGATCTTCAGAGCCATTGATTTGAGGGAATGTAGAGTCATCATCCCTACATATACCATTTATGCATATTTCCTGTTCTTCCTTTCTAGGCCCCAAAAGATCCCCCTTTTTTCCTGCTCCATCATTCCGCATCCTCAACCTGAGAAACAGTTGCGAACCCAAATTTAACGAATCACTCCGTCAAACTTTTCTTACCTCGACTATATGCGTGACTGTATGGATTGACCCACGCAGACGAAGCTTGCCAAGAAACGTTTCTCTCAATCTAAATTTCGTTGCAATATCTTATACCCTTACAATGGAAAGATATCATACAATCTAGTATTATTTATTTGAGCGGCGTTAGGAGATCGAGATTATCTACTTTGTTACGTTCCTTTGTAGGGTAAGTTTTCGCCTCTTTCAGACTGTAGATTGGAGAATTCTTACGTGGGTCCGCACCGACAATGAAGTTTAGTGTGAATTTTGAAGAGTCTTTATTCCTAAGAGCAGGAATACCGCTTTTGTGGACCGATTTATGATTAGGATAGATGACGCGACAGAAAAAGTTCAGCAATCTCGGACAAGCACGAGAAGAACGATGATAGGCCTTGCCCTTAACGTTGTCACTGAATGTCAACTAACCGCCCAACTCGTAGTTGGGCTTGCCCGAGTCCACATTAGTCTTTATTTTACTTTCATCCATCTCAACATTTCTCACTCGATCGCTTGGATATGTTTCTGACAAGCGTCGTGCTCCAGCCACAAAACACATGGGTTTGATTTATTTTAGACAGAAAAGCATGAAATTTGTGCTTGCCGTGAATCATGTTTCTTGTGCTCCAGAGTCCAAAATAGGGTCTATGGCTGCGTAGAAGAATTATGGACAGCGTTTTCTGCAAAAATTTCCATGATCATGGTCAGACAAGACACCATTTCCGGTAACATCAGGGATGGCAATGGCGAGAAAATATGGTTGATGAGTGACATTTAAAGTTTCTGCACCGAACCCACTCGGACAAAACAACCGCGATTCGCGTGGCATTAACTGAGAAATGATTGCTTTCACGCTGTTCAGATGGAACACATGACTCTTGACGTTGAGGCAATCTCGAGCATCGAAACCAAGGAGATATCAAAGATTCCCAAGACCCCCATTATGTGTATGAGAGAGAGAGATGGGGAAGAAGTTCCCAAAATGTGACGTAGGTCCGATAGGCTCGTCCGGAAGGACCAAGACAAAACATGGATCAATCATGCAGTCATGAGCGGTCTTGTTTGGCATGGAACACTCACGTGAACCCCAGCTTCGCTTCTTCATTTGACTGACCCAAAGACCCATCAAACCATAACGTCTGAAGCTCGTGTCCTCACCTCGCTCCCCTGTATCATGTGATGATATACTTTCCGCAAGTGCATGTGCTCTCTCATTTTTCCAACTCTCTCTTTCTTTCCTCCCATCTCTCACCTGTATAGCCCTCTAGATGATGAGACCTTCATTTCTCCTCTCCCTCTGTCTCCTAACTACTACGGCCTTCTATCTCTGCCCCTCCTCAAGCTCACCGGCCGATTCCTCGGTTTTACATGACACCAGACGACGGGCCATGATGACAGGAGATATAAACATACCCTTTCTCGACAGAAAGCTCAAAAGCCACAACATCAAGGTACAGTACTGTTCTACTGATCAACAAACAGATTGAGTTTAGCTTCACTTGCCACATCTCTTACATATCTTAACAGTTTTCTGAGGTTCCTTCAGTCCCTATGATATGATGTGGATAATTAATTGCAGGTTCTTGATGACAAAAGGAAAAAATCAAATGTTCAACAAGGTGGTGCTGAACTTCAGACTTTGAGCAACAATGACAGCACGGATGACCTCGTGTATCACATCGACTACCATGGAGTAACAACTCATCCAACTCCAACTCCAAAACACCCCTAAAACACGGCAAACGCGGGTGATTCAGCTTTGTCCAACTCATTATGTATCCTCTCCAATACAAAAAATCATCATGCATCAATCACTTATATTATTAGAAACATTCTTCATGCATCTTTTCCTTACATTTTGATTTCATAAAGGACATAGTTGTCACGGTAATCTGCAAAGAGGAAATGAATTATGACTAATCTGGAAGAAAATTCAGCTTTGCCATCTGCTTGCTCAAATACAGTGATCAAGGAAATCATCATTCTATGCGGTTGCGTACTTTCCAATCTAACAGTAATTTGTTCCTCAAATCTCTGTGTGATGCATATTGCGATGTTATATCCTGCAGATATTAGTATTCAAACTACATGAATGCAGCTCCCCATTTTACGTTCTACACTAAAACAAAGAAAACAGATTTTCTGTTCCCCATCGGAATCTATGACAATCATGTTCATAAACATTTCCTCGTGATCAAACATTATTACGGCCTTCGAAACCACAGCATCAATCTTCATACTCTCCGATTAATATTTACAATGCCTCAAGGTTTCCTTTCATCATCCACTTCTTAATTTGATCGGTTAAATGGCTACACTTTGCTGGTTCTAGTGAGAAGGAACAGCTATCTAGATCCAAAGACAGCAAAACTAAACGCAACCAGTCAACTCTTTAGAGACTTTGAATCTCCATGGCCAAATTTAACTTGACCATAGAATGGAATGGATTTTCGGGATCTAGGAAGCCATCTGTGCAGCTAAAAAAGATGCAAACGAGTTGCTTCCGGAGCTGAAACAAACAAAAAGAGCACTATTCATGGCTAATGTTCCAATATCACCAAAGAAAAGGATATCAGCGCAGTAGCTTGAGTTGAACTATCTCCTGAGGTTTCCACTTCTTTTAAAGTGAAATAAGCGAGGAAAGAAATTATACATCTGAGAAAACCGTCATTTTTCAAAAATGAGCTCGAGAATAGTAGAATCAGATTCACCAATTCTTCCTCAAAACCAGCCTTTTTCACTTACTGTTCTCAGCTTTGTGCACACGCACGTGCAAGAGAGAGAGAGAGAGAGAGAGAGAGAGACAGAGGAGAGAGAGATTCTCCCTTACTAGCATAAATTGTGCAGGCATGTCCATCAAGTCAAATAAATATGGGACCCAATATCTGCTTACAGGCCACGACCCGTCCACATGCATGCCTTATTTTCTCGACTGGTCTAATAAATTAGAATTCTTAACGTCTATGTTTCAAGAAATCTTCAATTGCAAAATTCTGAGATTTATCAGAGAGAAACTGAAAAAAAAAAAACCAATGAAATTGTCCAAGTCAAGTATATAAGAGGACCAGTGTGATGCGTTGATGCACAAGGACAAAGAAGATCACAAGGCCTTCTAGGCCAATGTGATGAGCGTAATCAGTGCTCTTAGCAACTCGTAACACCAAAGATACAGGAGTCAAAGAGGCATATCCAAGGGGAGGGGAGGAGATTTCCTGCAAACTCAACTTATTGACAAAAGAGTTCCCAGTAGGGAGAAGTACATTACATTTGTTGAGAAAGAAACAGAAAAAGAAGAGCGATGGACAGAGATAAGCATCCGCATCATAGTACTGCAAGGTTGAAACCAGAGGGGAAGAATGATGTCAATAATTTGGCTAACTAGGAACAAGGTGGATTAAAACTTGAATCAAGTTAAACGGGCATTGGATATGCAGACCATAAGACTTTGCTCAAGAATAATGTAATCAGGGTGATGACAGCTTTCAAGAAAGAAATCCTGATTTGCTAGTTCAATTATGATCTATGAGATAAAGAAGATAACGCAGACCACCAGCGGGAACCTTACAGAATTCCTTTAGAAGATTGCAACCACTCGGAAGAGCCATGCCTACTTAAGCTGCATAGAAAAATATAGAGGACTATAATTGCCTGTGATTGGAGAAGTACCTATAAATAGAGAGGACAGATTTTCTTCTTTTTTTCCTGTGTTTTAAAATACAGTATCTAGCTTCAGAACATGATAATGGAAAAAGAGATTTATATGAGGCAATCAAAGTACAAGCAACTGGATGAAAGAGGCCTCTCCTAAATCTGGAAAGGGCTCATAACTCACAAGTCTGAACATTTTTCTAATCAGTGTTCCTAAGAATCATTCAAGTCTTTTTCATTTCCTGCTTTAATCCGCCGGGAACTAGCGAAGCATATGCAAGAAGAAACATGGTATTGCTGCTTAAGCATCGAGTGCTTTTGCTCTCCGTGCACTTTGCTCGAGAGAGAGGATGCACCAGATGTCAAAATGAGAAATGAATTCAGATAAACTATCTTAAACCTTTTAGCTATGGTGGAATAATTCGCAACGGTAAGAGTGTGATTTGGTTTCCGTGAAAATTCGTCACAAAGTAAAATCAATGTACTTTCTCCCCTGGGGGGCATGGACGTGCATGAAAGAAACGGGTGCGCAAACACAAACAGCTCACTGTCGACACTGCCAACCTTCATGACCACAAAGGTCGGTCTCTATTCGAACACTACACTAAAAGGAAACAGGTAAATTATGGCATACTAAGTCTGGAGGACATAGATAGAAACCCCCCATATTAGAGAGAGCAAATTTCAGGTTCAGCCAACGAACGCACGTTGTTAGAGAGAAGAGAAAACCATATGAGAGTGGTGGGAGTCCTTATGATAACTCAGAGAAGCATACACCCAAATGCATTTATTCATAGACCACGGTGCCATCGTCCGTTTCTTCTATATACATGAACAATTCTACTACGACATACTCCCCGAGAAATCACCGAAGGTAGCACAGCTAACGAATCCCCGAACAAACTTAAACAAGGGACGAGGAAAACAAAAGAGGATAAAGAAAGATGTGTACAGGGAAAGAGAAGACGAAAGCCGAGAGCTACCCCCCTCCTCAAACAGCAGGTATGTTGGCAAAGGAGAAACCTTTATACCCCTTGTACGCGTAGTAAGCAATGCGCGTGTAGTAGAACCCGGGAATGAACAAGATCGAGCCGAGAATCGCGAAGAACACCCCTGCACCACAAGCCGTTCGAATGCAACGAATGAATCAAGCTGGGAGGAGTAGAACGGGAGCGAATTAGAGCGGGAGCAGAGCAAGGAAGAAAGAGAGAGAGAGAGAGAGAGAGAGAAGACCGTGGGTGCGGTCGCCGCCGACGCGGTAGGAGGCCATGAGGACGCCGACGACGATGCCGAGGGTACCGACGACGAGGAGGGAGACGGCGAGGGCGATCTCCTTGACGGGGGGCCGGCCGCTGGCTAGAGCGAAGGAAGAGTCCATCATCATGTCCTCGTCCGAGATCGAGAAGGCGTGGTCCACGTACGCCATTTCCTCCCCCCCGACCCAAGAGCTGAAAGCAGAGGAGAGGAGACCGCGTGTTTTGGTCTTGGTCTTGGCCTTGGCTGGTGTTCTTGAGCTGAACGAAAAGTTGGCCTACTTTGAACGAAGGAGGGAGGAATTCAGGGGGGGGGGGGAGCATCTGCTAGTTCGTTGGTTTCGAGAAGAAGGAAAGGTCAGGGATGACTTTTCTTCTTCCCAGGCGAAAAGTCAGACCAGGAGACTTTTGGACAACGACAACAAACCGGGCTTTGGGCAATCGGGCCCAGAATCAAGCCCACAGATTCTCAATTTACAGACGTCCCTCGTTTTAAGACAGGATATATAGAAATATAGAAAATAACGTTGCTCGACAGTAACAAGTCAGACGAAGAATATGTTAAAGCATAGACAAAGCTGAGTACGCAACTCCCCCAAGCATAGAACATAATCAACCCTATCATCTCTCCACCCACAATGTGAAACGTGAAAAGAACGTTTTATTCTATCCTCCATAAGACGTAATACGTTAAAGGAAAAGTGGGTTAAGGGAGAAAAATCGAATTTCTGCGCTTCTTTGGTTTTTCATGTGAACTCTTTCGACTCTTCATGGTTTGCTATGAACAATTATCTTCAAGGATATCGCCATGAATAAAGGTATATTTCCATATTTCTCTTCGTAAAAATCATGAAAATCAAATATTCTGCGATTTTGTATTTCCGCATAAAAAGATTATGTTATTGCTTACGTTGATATCAGAACGTGATTTAGGATTTCATGATTTTTTCCGATTATTAAACTATTATGGTTTATGAATGAAGATTCGTTGAACAGTGATGATCCTTTTCATTTTTTTTAATGTTGTTGAAATGATTTTGGAAGTGTTTTGTTGGAGGAAATCCGAATGATGAAAGGAAACAGTCTAAATAGGGCAAAAAATGAAGAAAATTTGTGAATAGGCGCAAAAAAGGGGAAGAAGGCGCATGAAAGACACGCACCTTACGCACACTGGATGATTAGACACGTGGATTCCATGTGCCACCCGCCCCCACGCACACGTTGGAAGGCGAGCACATGGGATCCACATGCCAGCATGGTGAGAACGATAGGCACGTGTCGTGTACACGTCACGCGGCACCCGCCTGCTACCGTCCGCTCGATTATTATGATTTTCTCCTTCGTGCTTATTTACGATTCTGCCCTTCTATGCATTGTATAATTATGACTCTGCTCTCCATGATGATTATTTACATTTTTGCCCTTATTTGTTGGATAATTATGATTCTGCCCTGGCTGATTATTTATCATTTTGTCCTTGGATATTTAATTTACAATTTTGTCCCCTTGGGAATCATGATTTTACTGTTTTGCCCTTATACTTTAAGAATGGCTTTACCCTTGAGTGCAATTTGGTGAATGTTTGTGCTTTACAATATTAAAAAATTCAATTAAGAATGATTTGCTAGTCACCAAAGTAAGCAAACCTAAAGGTATATTGAATTTTTGATATTGTAAATTATTTTATTCAATTACCCCGATTAGTTGATGATATGACCAAAATTGATATGTTACATATCCTAATTGATGTCATATGTATATTGAAGTTCATTTATTATAAGAATTTAGGAATTAACCTAAAGGTTGATCAATTTCTTATAATTCATGGACATAATAGTTGGTCATTAATATTTCTTGTTAGATTTGTTTGTATATCCAAAGATAGCAAATAAAATTTAATGAGATATATTTATAATTACCAAATTAAAGTTATTAGCATCATTATAGTTTAATGTATGTTTGTATATCATAGGATCGCCCAAAGGAAAACTATGATGTACATGTATTGTTAGTTTAAATATGATTATGCGATATTCTTAACGCATTGATGTATGAGTATATTTTTGCATATTTGCAATATCTGTACTTGTTTTACTTCATTTGTATGCTTTGTCTGTTCCTTTATTCAATGGAATGGATTTTTTTTATTGAAGTGAACAAGTCGGTTTCACTTAAGTGTCTTAAATCTTGATTTTCTTCTAGTTAAGAAACCAGCTGCTATTATTGATGAGAGCAGTGATGATGAAAATACTTTCCATAAAGCTTGGGAAAGATCAAACGGACTAGGCTTAATGTTCATATGAATAACAATTACAAATAACTTAAAGACTACTTTTCCCAAAACTGACAGTACTAAGAAATTTATGAAATTTGTTGAAGATTGTACTCAAACTGCTGTTTACTTGATGGTATATTAATGAACACTTTGACCACAATGAAGTATGATGATTTACGTACCATGTATGAACATGTTCTTGAGATGATGAACTTAGCTGCAAAGTTAAAGACTTTGAGAATAAATGTGAATGAGTATTTTTTAGTACAATTTATAATTAATTCCTTACCTCATGAACAATGAGCCATTTAGTTACAATGCTATAAAAGATAAGTGTAATACAAATGAATTGGCCAGTATGCTTGTTCAAGAAGAAACAAGGATAAAAAATCAAAAGGCTCATTCCGTTCATATCTTAAGTCATCAAAAAGCTAAAAAGAATTCCAAAAGAAAATGTGGAGGGAGTAAGAAGAAATGATTACATGTCCTGAATGAATTTTCTAAGGTTTCTCAAATCCACAAGAAGAAACACAATCTTAAATATTACTTTTGTAATAAAGTTGGACATTTCAAGAAAGATTGTTTAAAACGTAAAGTTTGATTCGAAAAGAAATGTTAACTTTGTACTTTAGTATGTTTCGAATCAAATTTTACTAAAGTTCCTCATAACACTTGGTAAATTGATTATAATACCATTATTCATGTGTCAAATATTATGCAAGAATTTCTTGTGATCTAAATCATAAAACCAAATGAAAGCTATATGATCACGGTGAATAGAAACAAAACTCTAGTTGAAGGCATTAACACTTATCGTTTGATTTTAGATGCTTGGCATTATTTGGATTCGTTTCAAATCCTTGATGTACTTATATTTTTCCACAATTTAGTTTCTTTGTCAAAACTTGATGTAGCGAGATTTTCTTGTAAGTTCGGTTGTAGATCTTTCGGTTTGTTTAAGAATGATAATTTTATTTAAGCTGGAACTTTATGTGCTGGTCTCTAGAAGTTTAAACTTGATAATGCTTTTGTTGAGATCTTAATAACCTTCCATCATAATGTTGGCACTAAATGAGATTTAGTGGATGGAAATTCTAGTTATTTGTAGCATAAACGTTTGAGTTATATATCCAAGTAAAGGATGCAAAGATTAGTGAAGAATAAAATTCTTCCAAACTTATATTTTACTAACCTTGGAGTATGTATTGATTGTATTAAAGACAAACAAATAAAACACATTAAGAAAATGTGTCACAAGAAGCACTAAGCTTCTTGAAAATATATATACCGATATATATGGTTATTTTGATGTTTCATCTTTTGGTAGAGAAAGTCATTTCATCACTTTTATCGATGATTTTTCATGTTAAGGTTACATTTATCTATTGCATAATAAATCTCAATCGGTGAATGCACTTAAGGTATGTATTAAAGATGTTGAGAAGCAATTAGATAACAATGTAAAAATAATAAGGCTGGATAGAGGTAGTGAATATTATGGAAAGTATGATGAATCGATAACGTCTAAGTCAATTTGCTAAATTCCGTGAAAGACATGGCATTTGTGCTCAATATATGATGCCAGGTACACCACAACAAAATGGTGTAATGGAAAAACGTAGTTGTGTTTTAATGGAAATAGTTAGGAGTATGATGAGTCATTCATCTTTACCCTTATATTTATGGATGTGTGCATTAAAAACTTCTTTGTATTTATTAAACAAGGTTCCTAGTAAGACAATTTTAAAAACTCCATTTAAATTATGGACGGAAAAGAAACATAGTTTACGACTTCTGCATGTTTTGGGATTGTCCTACAAAAGTAATAATTTACAATTCACATGAAAAAAAAAATTGGATTTAAAAACGACCACTGGTTACTTCAATGGTTATGCAGAGAATTCCAAATTGTATAAATTTTATTAAATTAATCATAGTATGAGAAATATTGAATCTGAAAATATTAGGTTAATTGAAAATGGCAACATCGGTGAGAGTGAAAGAATGTGTGATGCTTGCATTTAAGAAGCAAGGGTGGAAGTTCTTATATCAAAAACTTCTAACGTTGTTGTTATTGATATTATAGTTCAACCAAACAATAATTAAGAATAACAAATAAATGATCAAACATTCTATAATGAAGATGTCAACATTAAAACTACAATAGTTGAATTATAATTAAGAGTATTAAGAAGATCTCGACAAGAAAAGAGGTTGATTATTTCTGATGATTGTATGGTTTATTTACAAAAGTCAGATATTGACTTAGGAATTAGAAATGATCTAGGTTCATTTTCTCAAGTGATGGAATGTCAAAATTCTAACAAATGGTTTAATACCATGAAAAAGTAAAAATCTATATATCAAAATCAAGTTTGAGACCTTATTGAATTGCCTAAAGGATGAAAAAATGTCGAGTGTAAATAAGTTTTTAAGACCAAACGTCATTCTAAAGGCAATATTGAATAGTATAGGGCCAGATTTGTTTTAAAAAGAAGGCATTGACTATAATGAGACATTTTCACTTATCTCAAGGAAAGACTCACTTGGAACCATTATGGTTTTAGTGGCTCATTATGACTTAGAGATGGATGCTAAAACCACATTTCTTGATGATAATTTGGAAGAAGATGTTTATATGGACCAACTTGAGGGCTTTTCAATTAAAAGAAAAAAAATATCGTGTGTAAATTAAAGAAATCAATATATGGACTTAATTAAGCTTCTCGATAATGATATCTTAAGTTTAATGATACCATAACTTCATATGAATTTAAAGAAAACACCGTTGGTCAATGTGTATATATATATATATAAAGGTCAGTAGGAGCAATTTCATTTTTCTGGTCCTATATGTTGATAATATTTTGCTTACTATTAATGATCTTGGTTTTTTACAAGAAACCAAGAAATTTCTCTATAAGAATTTTGAAATGAAGGATATGGGAGATGCAATATTTGTGATAGGAATAGAAATATTCCATGATAGATTACAATGATTATTAGGATTGTCTTAAAAAGCCTAAATTGAGAAAATTCTAGAGAGATTCAATATGAATAAATGTTCGACAAAAATCATTCCAATTCAGAAATGTGACAAATTTAACCTTATGTAATATCCGAAAAAGTGAATTAGAACTTGAACAAATGAAAAATATTCCTTTTACATTTGTTGTTGGGAGTTTAATGTATGCCTGGACTTACACTAGACCAAATATTAGTTTTGCTATCGAAATACTAGGAGATATCAAAGTAATCTTGGATTGGATCGGATCATTGGAAAGCTACAAAGAATGTTCTCAGATACTTGCAAAGAACGGAGAATCATATGCTCACTTATAAAAGATCCAATCATCTTGAGGTGATTAGCTATTTTATATTCAAATTTAGTCAGATGTGTCAATACAAAAAAAATCAACATTCGATTACTTGTTTCTTTTGGCTGGAGGGGCAATATCATGGAAAAGTGCGAAGTAGTCAGGTAATGTTGCATCCACTCGTCATCCATCGCCTTGTTCAGTTCGGTAATATCATTCTCAAAACTTTTAATCACATTCTCGAACGATGCCATGAGGAAGGAGCTGGAGAGGAGGATGACTGAATGAGGACAGAGAGAGGCGATGGAGGAGGGAGAGAGCTAAACAGAAAAGAGAGGGAGAGGGGTGCGGTTACAGAGGAGGGAGAGAGGTGAACAGAGAGAGAGAGGTGAGGTTAAGGAGGAGGGAGGAAGGGGCCAGCTAGCGAGCGAGTCTGAAAGTGAGAGAGGTGAAGGAGGAGGGAGGAGCAGAATGAAGAGGAGAGAGGTAAAAGGAGAATGAAGAGGCCATTAAGGAGGAGGGAGGAGCAGAATGAAGAGGAGAGAGGTGAAAGGAGGAGGGAAGAAGGGGCCAGCGAGCGAGTCCGGAAGTGAGAGGGACGACTCGCTCGAGCCGATCGGGGGGACGGCTCGCTTGAGCCGGCCCCGAATAATTCCGTCCTTTTCAGCCGCGAACTGGAAATCGGCGGCTCAAGGCCAAGGCCATGACGTCGGGGCTCCGCTCCTCGATTACAGGCTCTATTTTGTTATTTTCATGCAATCCTATCCTGTCCCTTCCTCCATCAATTACTGGGGCATTTTTTTTTCTATAATTTACCGCCTATATAGCAGCAGAACATGCAACATGTCTCAAGAGGTTCTTTCACTGATTTTTTTTCTTTTTTGTTATTTGCTATTTATTATCGACGTTGTGCTCAGTCCTTTGTATTGTAAATGGGAGCTCAAAAACAATATTAATATTCTCCTTAATCTCTTTAATTTACTATACTGAATATTATATCTTCTTCCCAATCCTTCCCTCAAAATTGTCGTCCTCCGGAAAGATAAAACTGTGGCTCATCGATCCACGGCTCAGTCTTAGTCAGTTCTTCCTCTCTCTGTGTTTCCTTTCTTATTCACTGCTCGTTATTTGCTGTTCGTACCATTGATAGACTCAGCTTCATAATGTCCCGTCACACTTTTGGACTACAAGCTTTCTTTGCATGGCCTTTGGTGAGAGCATGGCGAGCATAATTGCGATTTGTTTGTGGTTTGTTCTTTGTTTTGCAATGAATTTTGGACAGAAAAGAAACTTAGTTTATGACACCTGCATGTTATGGGATTGTCCTACAAAAGTAAAAATTTATCATTCACATGAAAAGAAATTGGATTTAAAAACGACCACCGGTTTCTTCATTGGTTATGCAGAGAATTCCAAATGGTAAAGATTTTATTATTTTAATCATATTATGAGAATGTTGAATTTGGAAATGTTAGGTTTATTGAAAATAGTAACATTAGTGAGAGTGAAAGAATGTGTGATGTTTGCATTCAAGAAATAAGGGTGAAAGCTCTTATATCAAAAACTTCTAACGTTGTTGTTCTTAATATTATAGTTCAATCAAACAATAATCATGAACAACGAATAAATGATCAAACACTCTATAATGAAGATGTCAACATTGAACCTGCAGGAGTTGAATTACAATAAAGAGTATTAAGAAGATTTCAACGAGAAAAGAAGTTGACTATTGCTTTATTTACAATAGTAAAAAATTGACTTAGGAATTGGAAATGATCTAGGTTCATTTTCTCAAGTCATGGAATGTGAAAATTCTAATGAATGGTTTAATACCATGAAAAAAGAGTAAAATTTATGCATCAAAATCAAGTTTGAGACCTTATTGAATTGCCTAAAGATGTAAAAAGAAAGGTCGAGTGTAAATAAGTTTTTAAAACCAAGCGTGATTCTAAAGGCAATATTTATTATGTATAGGGTCAGATTTGTTTCAAAAAGAAGGCATTGACTATAATAAGAATCATTATGGTTTTAGTGGCTCATAATGACTTAGAGATGGATGCTAAAACCACATTTCTTAACAAGAATTTGGAAGAAGATGCTTATATGGACTAACCCGAGAGCTTTTCAATTAAAGGAAAAAAACACATTATGTGTAAATTAAAGAAATCAATATATGAACTTAAATAAGCTTCTCAACAATGATATCTTAAATTTAATGATACCATAACTTCATATGAATTTAAGAAAAACACCGTTGATCAGTGTATATATACAAAGGTCAGTAGGAGCAATTTTATTTTTCTAGTCCTATATGTTGATAGTATTTTACTTACTATTAATGATCTCGATTTTTTTTACAAGAAACCAAGAAGTTTCTCTGTAAGAATTTTTAAATGAAGGATATGGGAGAGGCAACATTTGTGATAAGAATATAAATATTTCATGATAGATCATAAGGATTGTTAGAGTTGTCTTAAAAAGCCTACATTGAGAAAATTCTAGAGATATTCAATAGGGATAAAAGTTCGGTAGAAATAATTCAATTCAGAAACGTGACAAATTTAACCTTATGTAATATCCAAAAAGTGAATTAGAACTTGAACAAATGAAAAATATTCCTTATACATTTGTTATTGGGAATTTAATGTATGTACAAACTTACACTATACCAAACATTAGTTTTGCTATTTAAATACTGGCGGTATCAAAGTAATTTTAGATTGGATCATTGGAAAACTGCAAAGAATGTTCTCAGATACTTGCAAAGAACAAAAAAATCTTGTACTCACTTATAAAATATCCGATCATCTTGAGGTGATTAGATATTTAGATTCAAATTTAGTCGGATGTGCCGATACGAGAAAATCAACATTCAGTTACTTGTTTCTTCTGGCTGGAAGGGCAATATAATAGAAAAATGCGAAGTAGTCAGTTATTGCTGCATCCACTATGGATGTTGAATTTGTGGCTTACTTTGAGGCTATTATTTGTAGATTATGGCTGCAGAATTTAATTTCAAGGCTTGTGATTGTTGACAGTAGTTCGAGGCCGCTAAAAATTTATTGTGACAACTTTGCAATAGTTTTCTTCTAAAAAAACGACAAGTATTCTAAGAGTACTAAGCATATGGAAATCAAGTACTTGTCTATTAAAGAAGAAGTATAGAAACTTAGAGTGTCAATTGAACACATTAGCACCAACCTTATGATAGCATATCCTTTAACAAAAGGACTGCTGCCCAAAACATTTAATAAACATGTTGAAAGGATGGGTATTATTGGATTTCATTAATGATTGCATTATGATTGCATTAAGTTTATAAATTTGACACTCTGAGCTCAATTATTTGTTTATGATATTTCTTATATTTTAAATAATATACATTATGGAATTGGATGAATGTTAAACAGGATAGTTTCTAACGGAGACATTATGGTTGGACCATTATTGTACTTTTCATGTATGGATCATGTTAAGTGGAGAGCTATCGTCGTAGTACATGGAATGGACTATATCGACTAATGACATATAACCGCCCTGACTCGCATTAGTTTGCTTTACTTAATTGTGATTATTATGTGATAGCCAATTTAAGAAAGATTTTAGCATTATGTTATTGTGATGGTCTTTATTAAACCATGAAAGGAATGTCATATGGGCCAACTAGGGGATGTAAGAATTATCGTGGCCCACATGATTTCATTAATTATGGTTTAATGAATATTTAAGAGCTAAAACATATTGGCTATGAGAAGTTGTAATCCTCATGAAATGAAAATGTGCAATCCTTATGAGGAAGTTACGGTTTGTATAAAAAGGCATGAAAGTAGAATATGATTTGATGGAAGACACCTATTGATAGCCTATATAAATAAAATCCGATCCTCTCTCCACCCACGACGTGAAACATGAAAAGAACGTTATATTCTATCATCCATAAGACTGAATATGTTAAGGAAAATTCGATTAAACGAGAGAAATCAGATTTCTATTTTTTTACAGTTTTCCGCAACAATTATCTTTAAGGATATCCCTATGAATAAAAATATATCTTCATATTTCTCATCGTAAAAATCATAAAAATTAAAGATCCTGTGTTTTTGTATTTCCACACAAAAGAACTATGCTATCACTTACAAGGCATGCCAACATTTGATGTGGCACTACCACGTGGTGACATGTGTCGCCACCTAGTTTTGATTGAATGCTGACATCACCATTTTCTAGATTGTGCCAAAAACTTCAAAAGTGATAAAATATTTTGTAAACCTAAAAAAAAAAATGCAAATAATATATTGCGGGAAAGCTTATGTTGAATACTTTTTGATGGTATAACTTTTGTTTTGTAGATATGTTTATACTTAAAGATATAAGCTTGGAAATTTCGGCCCTTTTAAGGCTCATTTAGTTTTCACGGAAAATGTGACCTTTTTGGAAAATATTTTTTAGGAAACCATTTTCCAAGAAAATGTAATTATTTTCTCGGTGTTCGGCCAAAACTTGAAAAAAAAAGTGAAAAACATTTTCTACCATTCACTAAGGAATTTTTTTTTTCATTCACTCTTTTTCAATATTTGTTATTATTATTTTTAATTTAATTCATAATTATTTTTATATTTAAAAAATAGATTTTTAATTATTTTCTTTTTTATTATTTTCTTTTTCTTTTTCTTTGTTTTTGTCTTCCTCTTTTTTTCGGCCGATCGTCGGCCATCGCGACAGTTGGCGACCAGCCGAAGGCGAGCTCGAGCTCACCCGATGTTGCGAGTGAGCCCGAGCTCATCGATTTGGTGAGAGAGAGAGAGAGAGAGAGAGAGAAGAAAAAGAAAGATAAAAATGTTAATATGGGTGTGAGATAAGAGAAAGTGACTGAAGATAATGCTTTCCCTCTTTCTCAAAGGTGGAAAACATTTTTCCTTATTTTAAAAGACTTTTTCTCTCCATAGAAAATGTTTTCCCCACTAATTCATATGAAACGAATACCGGAAAATCCAAAAAATATTTTCCTAAATTTTTTTTTTACGAAACGAATAAATCCTAAGTACGGTGCAATTTTATCATAAATGGTGCCCACAAAGAGAGACATGACCTTCAAAACATCATCAAGGGCATATTGGCTACAATTTACATGAAGATAGTGTAAAAGGAAAAAGTTTTTTTCAAAGCGCTATATTTGCACTTGATAGGTCTGAATCGTGATATTTTATTCAAAAATGCTGGGTGACGCAAAGCGAATACAATGCACGGACCGACCAAAAAAAAAAAATACAATGCACGGAAAACAATCAACACTTTCTTTCGTATTAATGTTGAATCTGGATTGAGCGGAATGTCTAGTATCTTTTGCGCGCCATGATCAACAGTTATTTTACCCAACATATGTATTGTCGGTGGTCGAAAGTGCATTCACAATTTGGAAAAGCCCAAGTCTCTACGGCCAATTGCACCACTTGATCGACACAATTCAAAATTTACCCAACATATAATATCGTTTCGATAGAGACGTGGCATAACTTTCTTCGACAAGGAAAAATAAAAAATTGTCTTCTTCTTTTTCCTATCTTTTCTTAGGTCGGACAAAAATTTGTGCAAATAAAGAGATTGCTACCTTTTATGTCCAGCCGAGCACCTCTTTTGGATCCCATGATGACTTGTTTTAGGTAGATCGGAGCTTGTTTATGTTGACTGTTCTCTCAAAAAATTAAAGAAATAAATATATTGAAAATCTTAAAATTTGTCAAGAATATACAATTGAGTTCCAAAACTTACATCAATGCAATCAATTTCTAAAACTTGTCACGAAGGTGTAATCGAGTTCTAAATCTTTCGAAAGTATAATCAAATTTTAAAACTTGTCACAGAAGTGTAATTGATCCTCAAACTTTCAAATAATGCAATTAATGGAAGAATTTCATTGGATAATTTGACAATTTTTAGGACTTAAATTATATTTTTTTGAAAACTTTAGGACCTAATTATATTTTTGAAAATTTTAGAATTCAATTATGCTTTTGTAGTAAGTTTTAGGACTTTCAGTGCACTAATAAAAAAAATTTTCAAAGACGCAAGTCGAATGTTGAGTAGATTCATATGGGTGAACTGGAAGTGATACCTGCCAATTCTTAATTGTAAATTGTGCAAGAGGGCGAGCGAATTCACTCAAACAGTAAATGGATCTATAGTATGAAGGCTTCGCTTGATGCATATTTCATATTATTTGCTGTTTGTCCAAACCTTAAACGAACTATTTATCTGTTAGATGTCAAGCCACATTTCCATGCACAAATCGCATTCGAATATCGTTTTTAGACTTCGATTTGCTCGGCTATGCGGTCGTACTAATGCAAATACTTTCGACTGAAACGAACTGATGCATGAAGTAGGCTAGCTCCAAGTCTAGTGGGCTTATAGATCTGTGCTTTGCAGGACTTCCCAGCACAATCAACTGTAAACACAATCTAATAATGTACTGTGAGCTCGCATTCAGATCTCTCCCAAAAATTACCAGCTTTATCTACGGACTAGCAAGGAAACCCAGAAGAAGAAGAAGAAGAAGAAGAAGAAGAAGAAGAAGAAGAAGAAGAAGAAAGAAGCCTGATACATCTGCCATTTACTTTACGCTACCTACTACTGAACCATCATGACAAAACAGAAAGATAACTACAATCAAATTAAAGTGCTTTTGTATATAGTTGGGTACGCACATTTGATATATGATACAACCGCAACTAGCAAGCTAGAAGAAGATGTCTCTTTCAACTTGATCGTATCTTCTTGGAAGGCTTCCCAAAGACCAGGAAGACGGAGGCAAGATCGTGCGGAACCTGAAAGAATCCTTGAGGAGGAGGCCCCGACGCTTTTCTCCTCGGAGGTCGAGGCTTCTTTGGTGCCGGTGGACATGCCCTGGCAGTGTGGCCAGTCATAGGATCAGGACACGACTTGGGGGTGCGGCACTCGTCTTCGTCGTCAGGCGAGGAGTGAAGCTGCTTTCTCTCGCGCGGGGCTAAGTCGGAGAGCTTAGATCCAGAGCTGACGATGATGGTTTTGATTGGGGTTGATGGCCTGAATTCTTCTGAGACTCCCATTCCCATGTCAGTTCTCCCACTTGCACACCCCTGGCTGCTTGCTCGTGGTACGTAACGTGTCCTCTTCAGTTCACTGCGCAGTTCTGCAACTGAGAATCCCCTGGGATACCGAGGTTTTTATTATGATCTTGGTACAAGAAGAGAGCAAAAGTGCTTGCAGAGAGGGAGAGAGACAAAGGCGTGCATAAAGGCAATCGAGAGGATGATGATGAGCGGCGATGAAAGCGAGACAGATGGGAGTGATGGGGACGAGTTACTGCTGGCCTCTGGAAGATGAGTGGCGCAACATGACAACGACCTTTTTCCATGTCTGAAAAAAGGCAAATGACAGTCGCGTTTCGTACTTCATTCGTAACTTTTTGGGTAGCCCAAGAGCGTAAAGGCACGGCTACGCGACAGTTAATTTCTTGTGAGTCTAATGAATTATTTAAGTTGGTGTCTTTGACATATGTTAGTAATCTCGATCCATAGCAATCTGCGCACAATTTGTGAGATTTGAAGGTATGAATTTTAATTCTTGAACTGAAAATTTTTTACATTCCAATCAACTACATCAATTTTGGGGTCATGAGTGACATTATTAAATTAACATAATGTACTACGTTATGTTAAATCCAGACGATCAGGTCCTTATGCAAATCGTGTGGGACTCACATAAGATCTATCATTTTTATCATTCAGATTCTATTTAATACATATGTAAAACTGATTCAATAATTTCTTCTGTTTATGTAAGCCATGGGGTCTTATTTCCACCTATTTTCATCATCTGAAATTTCATCACTTTTATTTAATACCAAACTGAAAAATCCTATTTTTGCGTCTCACTTCTCTCAAGAAAATATTATATGAAACTTATGTGTATAAATATGAATTTGACTTAACATACTGTAGGAATACTTTCTCTTTCTCTTCGACGATTCATGGCTACCCCTAGGGTTGAGTCAGTTAATCCGCTCTGTTTTAAAAAGAAAGTCAAACTAAACTGCAATACCACGCTTTGGAAAATTCCGAGACCCAACTTAAATAAATAAGGATTTGAAACCTTGAGGTCAACTAGACTTTTTAATTTGGTTCGGTTTGGAACCAAATTGAAGTAAATTATCATTAATTCCATTTATCTTATATAATTTCCTTAGTTCTCATCCCGCGTTTAACTTTGTCAACCATGAATTGGTCAAAGGCTCCGGCCATAAGCTATAGATATAGCTGCCTAATGACTGAAATACCAATGTACGAACAATTGTCGCAACTCAAACTTGTTTGGAGGTCTCCAATTCTGAAAACATGACACCATAAAGTCACCGAAAAATAGTTCGATTTGGAAAAGATTAAGACCCAACCAAATTGCCAAATTCTAGTCTGGTTCGATTTATGAACCGAATTGTAAAATCACCTCCCAAAACCAAATTGGACTAACAACCTTCATGACCTTTGCTAAGCTCGATTTGGTCTTTTTTCCTTAAAATTCCCGGGTATAATGGGGCTGGGCTCCTCGTGCGCCGGCCGTGGTTGTATCAATACAAAGTCAGCTCCTCATACGCTACGTCGCCTCCCCTTTCCACCTTTGTTTTTTCTTCATGGTACGATTTTACTTTCACTGTAAACGCCCCCCTAGTTACACAGTTCAACCTAGGTTGATCGATAACTTCTGCAACTTGTCGACAGTTATCAGTTTCTGCACCAATCATCCGATTCGATACTACTGCGTCGTGAGGGCCATACAATGTCTGGTGGCCTCGCTGTTTTCACAGCGAGTCGCATGAAACTTGTCTGTTCCTTTATATATATATATGTAATAATTAAACAAAGAGAGATGTTGCTTAAGATCCAATTCACATGAGGAATATTATGGCACAAGTGAGCAACAAAAGCTGCAATTATCACATGCTTCTCTGGCCATCAAGTGTGTTTTCGCTAGTGCTCTACGATCGACTACATCATGAACTGGCGAGATCCCGCCTGCGTGAACGATTCGGTAACATGCAATTTAAACAAAGCTTTATTATCTATCTCTACAGTAAAGATTGGTGCATGCCAAGGACAACCCCATCGTGCATGCGTGTTCATGCCCACTCATTCCATCTTTAAAATTTCTATTTACACCAAAAAATGTCGAGGGTAATTGGCAAATGCTGAGATATATCAAACCCTCTTCCTTTATTAAGGAAAATAACGTTGAGGTATTATTTTTCACGCGGTGACTGACTATTTATGCCAAGACGAGAGATCGTTCCCTTACATTGAAAGGCACGTGTATTAGAACCTTTGTGAGGACCACCACGTGGTGATGTCCATACTTCTAGAGAGAGACCAAAGTTTTGAGGGCCTAGATAGCATGAGATAAATTTAGCTAACATGCAAAGTGGTACGAGGCAGCTCAGATCACTAGATTTTCTTACTCTCTTTTTTCTTTTTCTTCTTTCGGCCTAGAGCTTAGGATCCCCCCAGTTGATTTAACGGCTAGCTATATATATGTCAATGTTGTCTATATTAAAAGAGAATGTGTAATTATGTCCACATTTTGAGTCTATCCTCACATTTTCTGTAAGTACATAGCAATTCTCGAAGCCTCGCATCAGAGCACATCGTCGGTAGTGCCGGAGCCATCTCATCATGGTACGACAATCGGCACCCTATCGGGATTTTGCCTATCTTCTCCAACAATCATTTATGATTCAGCATTTTAGGAGGTAAGGCTCGGGCTTCTGATGTGATTATAGAAGGTGATTGGCGTGGGCTTCAGTGAGAACGGCAGACCTTACAGAATTTCAATCAACTTTATGTGTTCCTTTTGAGGCCTTAACCAAATGTTAGCATTTCGTATGTTAAAAACTCAAGATAGGTAAGGACTTATTTTGGATTTTTAGCATTTTAAAAATATAAATCCACCGTTCATCTATCATTATTCATCTTCTTCCCCGTTCATCCACAACCATTCGTCTTTTCTGATCCACAGCCTAAGAGTCGGGCTTCTGTAGCGATTGCCATTGTCACCTGGGGGTCGCACGTCCCCGGCGACCACTGCCTGAAGTGGCGCAACCTGCGACTCAGGTGATGCCGCTTGACGTTGCTTGATCACAGGCAAGGCTGTGTGGTGACTAGATCTGGCTGCTCGCCGTCGACGGTTGGCCAGCAGTCGACCTCCATTGGATTTTTAATTTTAGGCTTAAAAAAATAGCAAAATTCTTTTATAAATGTGGATTTTATCAAACGGCATTTACGTCAAAGTTAATTTTCAATATTATTTGAAATTATAATTTATCAAACGTTATAGCATTTGAAAAAATCCTCTTATCCCAACAGTATTTGTATTTTCTTAAAGCTATTTTCCTGAAGCCGAATCAAACTGGCCCATCAGCAGCATAGCATGATCTGATGGTATGAATTTGGAAAGAAGATAAAAGGGTTTTTCTGAAGGAGTTGATTTGTGAACTTCCTCTTTAGAAGGAACAGGTAGAAAAGGGCAAAGAGAAAAGAAGAAAAGAAGATAGCACGGTCTATTCCAACTCAAGTACCCTCGTCAATCATAATAGCTAATTAATTGAGTTTTCGGCTAGAGTTTCATATCCCCACCCGAATCAAGTTCTCCATCAATGGTCGGTTCCTACAAACAGGGTACTTGGAAACGATCGATGAGTGTTCGCTACATGGTCTAATCAAACATAGTTTTGGCCAAAACTTGCAGCTGAATCGAGCTGCCTCTTTGCCTTGAATCCGGATGTAGCAAACTAGGGTCGTGCCGTCCCTTCGTTTCTCCCCCAGCTGGGGTCGATTTACAATTTGCCAGAATGTCAAAGCCAGTCAAAACTCAAGCCTGGCCACCTTTTGTCTTATTGCTAATCCATTTCTAGGTCTAAATGTTTGGGCTGGTCAGTGGTCAGAGCCCCCACAGACGTTGCTAACCCAGTCGAGCATCCAAGGCCATAGAGACGTTGGGCCTCGTTCGGACTGGATCGAGCCTGAATTAGTTCCGAACGAAACAACAGCTCGGCGCTACTGTACAGATGTCCTCGTGCGCTTCCAAAACCCTCTCGAAGATTTACGAGTTCTTCTCACATCATCCCTGTTTGAAATTTGAGTTATACCTAACGTTGGAAGTGATAGTATTAAGTACAATGTCCACGTTTTTTCTGACCAAATCCATTTATTTGACCTTAATAAACAGAGAGACAGAGAGAGAGAGAGAGAGGCAGAGAGAGCAGTGGGAATCTGACAGGCCTCGGAGCGGTCATGGTCAACGAAGCAGGCGGGCAATTGGGTGGGCACGGGGGTAATCCCAAAGTTTGACCTTGGCGCACGCATCACGACATAAAGTAAAGGGCCCCCACCACCCACTCCTCCCCAAGTTTCAGACTTTTTCCCGGTCGACAGTGCGCATCTGATGCCCACATTGGATCCCTGTCTCCCTCATTTCTATTAGAAAAAGTCTAAAGATAAAGATAAAGCCATCAAAAGTCTTTCGCTCTCGCGCCCCTCCCCCACCCGAAAGTCCACAAATCACGCAGAAAAAATGATAACCAGGGAAAGACTAAATGAACTCGCATCTTTCATTTCCACTAATTTTTCTTGTTCTTCAGCTATAATTTACAGAAGCAACCAAAAAAAGAGATGCCCATCCACCAAGTCCTCGTGGAAGTTTGCGTTGAATTCCGTGCGCAAGTTGAACTCTCTCGCCCCCTGTCTCTCTTGTCTTCTTGCTCTGCCGCTGCGGTTGCCCGTGACCACCGCCCCCCACGGCAAAGGACCCCCTTTTGGACACCAGATCTCGTGCGCCCTTTCCGAATTCTCAAGCGTCGGGCATCGAGCCGTAGGAGATGGCGTTGGAGGCGGAGTGACGGTGCTCCCCCTCGTACGTCACGACCAGCAGCCTCGGATCGTCCTGGGCTCTCTCCACGTGCTTCCTCGCCGGGCATCCTCTCACGCTACTGCACCTGTAGTACCCTCTGCACCCCGCGAATCCATCAGTTTTCATCCCAATCTCCAGGATCAATATGATACATATATACAAAGATGGCGGGGGGATGTCGCTTACCGTGGGAATGGCGACCCTTTGATGGGCTTTTGACCGTACTTCCTCCACGTGTACTGGTCCGACGCTGTCTCCGCCGCCACTCTAACGACCCTCTTGACTCTCTGCTTCTTCTTCTTCGAACAGTGGCATCTCCCGGCGGAGAGGGCCTCCTCCGCGCACTTCTTCCTGTGGGTCGACGCCAGAGGCGGCTTCCCGGCGGACATCGTCGGGGGCGACAGCCCCTGCTTGCCGTTGGAGACGCTGCCGTCGCCGGTGATGGTGGAGAGGAAGGACGAGGTGGCGGACGACATGGGCTGAGACATGCTGAAGAAGTCCTGCGACGGCGACAGCGACGGCGACAGCGACGGCGACTGGGACTGGCACAGCGAGGGGTGGGCCTGGCTCGGGGGCTTGGTCGCCGGCTTCGGGGGGTCGGGCTTGGATTCGAGGACGAGATCGAGAGGGAGGGGCGGCTGCGGGGCGCGGCGGAAGCGGGCGTGGCCGGTGCGGTTCAAGAGGGAGATGACCTGCTTGAACTTGGAGACGGTGAAGTTGGTGAGGTGAGCGGCCGGGTCGGAGGGCTGCTGGAGGTGGTGTTGGTGGTGGTGGGGATCCGGGTTGGAGCTGGGTTGGGGGGGAGAAGAGAGGAAGGAGATGAGATGCTGCATGCTCTTGAGCCCGGCCGCGGCCGCTTCCTGGATGGCCCGCTCGTTGTCCACCATCTTCACGCAGTCCACTGCCATGAAACGAGATCCCCCGCCGACGAGATGCGAAGCTCCCAGACGCTGCGGTGTTGGAGAGAGACAGAGACGCAGGGGGGTTTAGAGAAGAGAAGAGAAGAGAAGAGAAGAAGTGGGTTGGGGAAGGAGAGGTGGGGGATATAAAAGAAAGGGAAAGTGGGGGGTGGGGGAGGAAAGAGGGAGAGAATCCAAAGCTGGTTCTCACTCGAGGCCAATGAGAGGAAGACGACAGAGCGGAGAGTTAGTGGGGGAGGGATTACTGTATTAGGAAGGCTCAGTTTTATAATCTGGTGGGGTCGTCCCTCCGAAAGCCATTAAGGGAGAAACCCTAAAACATAATAAATAAATAAAAGTTTGAGCTTTTGCAAAAGTTATGTATTTGTTGGGTTTTAATCACGCGTGAGATTTGTGAAACACTACTGACTCTCTATATATAATGTATATATAATATTAAGTTTTGGGTAAAGTCGTCGTGGGCATTTAGGGTGGGGTTTGAATTTTGGGGAGGAGAGAAAGAGAAGGGTCAAAAGGTAGATCAACCAACAATGGAGAGCACATCATTCCCTCCCCCTTTTTCTCTCTCCTCCTCGCACGTCGATTGGTTCCCGCTTTTGTACAAAAGTCAACGATCCCTCCCCCATCGTTTCTTAGTTTCTAGCGCCCCCCGGATCTAATCCCGCTTTGCAATTTAAAGTAAATAAATCCAGGAGAGAGACGGATGCGAGAAATGTCAAAGGTGCTATTCCCCTTCCTAAGGGTCGTATGTGGGGTTGGGATTCTCCGCCATCCACATTATTGCATGTTGACTATGTGCATTTGTCCCCCTTTTTTTATTTTTTTGTGTGTATCTACGGAGTCCTCGCACATGCTACGTTAAGATCCAGCTTCCCTTCCGTCGGAGTGATCATCTCCCGAGCCTTGATTTATTCTATCATCAAAGTCAAATTTCTGAAAAAATACCTGCGACGATCACATCGAGCCGTCCTCTCTCGGCTGATGGCGAACAAAAATGAACTTCTTTTTTAGTATTTATCGGTTCCGTTGACCATAGTGTACATGTACAACATAATAAAGCTGGAGTAGACTTAACTATTAAGGACGAGAAAGAAAGAGGAGGAGAAACTTGCCGGAATACTATATAATATTTCTCTGGAGCACAGGCAAATTGACTATAGTTTATAATTTCCCGCATCGGGGTCAAAGACTAGTTGCGCAGGTAGGGAAGGGAAGAGGGTCGGAAATTGCGAATTCTTTAAAATCTGGGGACCTGTTTCGCGTGGAATATGAACCTCCTCCTAGCAAGTGGAGAAGTTTCCCTTCTTTTGTCCCGTCCTCCCTCTCAAATGTCAGGTTGGGTCCCGCCCCAAAGGTGTTGACATTTTTCGCCATTGTCACGAGTGCAACTGTTGACTGACTTTAAAGCAACTTCCTCTGAGGAATCCCGCGGGGGAAGGCAAGCTCCTCGCGCCCGTCGGATGACGCGTCATCCGGCACGATCGGACGGCCGGTGCGGGGGCGCGGGGGCTTTCGAAGTGGTTGACCCGGGAATAGAATAATGCACGGAACCAGTGGCGTCTCCTGCTTGGGCTTTCCCACCACCACGTGGGGTTTGTCAAAAAGAATGCTAGCTTCCCACGTCTCCTGTCCTCTCGTCTAAAGGGGGTGAAGGGATTAGGAACGTAGTGGGAACTTTCGTCTGAAACACCATCACCTCCTTTGCTTTTGCTCCTTTTGCTCCTCCTGCTCCTCCCTTCCTTGTCTCCTCTCGACTTCGGTTCAATTTTGCTTCGATTTCACCCTCCCTTTTCCATCTCCTACTGTGGCTAAGACGATGGGAAAATGCCACAGTTTGGGCGTCGCTCGTTCCTTAGAGTCCAGAGCACGTACCAATATTCAGCGACTGCTCGCGCTAGTGCTTCGCCGTGCGAATTTGGACCGTGTTAGGAACGTAGAATTGACGACCGTGACTTTGAAGACAAGGGTGTTCGGAGATGATATTTGATGTTTTGAACTTGCTAGTCAAGCAAAGGATGGATGGTGCGCATCGCGAGAGACGATCATCAATGCATCTTTGCACGATATCAATGATCGAGGGGCTCCTGCAATTCCCCTCTTTTGGATCTCGATAACTCTAAATGCTTTCTAAAGGAACAGGCGACAAAAAAGATTTACCAAAAACCAAGTCAATTCGTGCAAAACTCATTATTAGGGGTGATTGGTTATCAGGAAGGCCAGTTCACAATTTTTGGAATGGGGAATCGGCTCACATGGTCTTAAAACCGGTCCGGTCTAGTTTTCGGGTGGGCCATTGGAACCGGTAGCATATTCCATTCTTCTTTTATTTTTTTAAGCATGTAGTCTATAATCCATCGTAGAATCTTTGTAAGAAGGATGTTAAACCCCTCACTGGAATTCGCATGGGTTAACAAGGAATAAAATTGAAAGAAAGACGGGAAATCTTTGAGATTCATTCTCTACAGATTAAAGATTGCATTATCATGCTACTGAATTAAAGGAACACCTGTAAATAAAATAAAATAAAATAAAATGAAAAAGGAATTAAAGGAACACCTCTAATGATTTAACATGGAAATGATAGGCGCATACAGGAGAATATCAATGGGGCATCATGGCGAGTCACCATTTAAGAAAGGAAATGACCCAAATTTTTTCAACAATCTCGAACATAGATAGAACGATGATAGCTAGCAGGAGCCCATCCATCAACGGTGTAGAAGTAGAGATCAGAAGCAATCGTCCAAGAGACAACAGCAACGAGGAGAGGCCAAACTGCGAATTCGCCACAAAATAGACAAGAGCAGGACACATCACATAAACGCGAAAAAGATAGAACATTAGACATTTACAATGGGATTGCGTTCACGATGGATCAAAAACAGAGCAAGAGAGGGAGACTAGAGATAAGATCGTGAGAGGGAGGCATTGAGCGAGAGAGACACAAGTGACTTAGGTGAGAGGGTGGTGTCTAAGAGTCAAGCCAGAGAGTGATTGAGAGTCAGAGTCGAACTATCGTAAGAGGCGTGAAGAATAGGGTTTGTGAAAGTGTGAGTGAGTGCCTGGGGTTTGTGGATGGAAGGTCCAAGCCGAGGACGATGATCGTGATAGGAGGATTTGTGAAGGTTTAGGATTTTTTACACGTTCTTTAGAACTGGCCGGTGATTTGTGAAGGATTAGCATGAATTTCTTGGGTAGATAGTTTTACACATGGAACCGGTTCCAATTTTTTTGGAATTCAGAATTGCCCAAAACCAATTAGTTTGGTCCAATCAGAGTAGTTCCTTTTGCTCATCCCAACTCATTATATATGTTGTGTGCAGACTTGTCAAATGGGTGGGTCTGGTCAACAACGATATGATCTTAATCGACTCATATAACTTGTTTTGACTATTTCCATGTAATACAAATTTAATAATCTATACCTGACCCAACAAGTATTTGACCCGATCTATATTGCTATAACACTTTTAAATTTAATCTAATTTAGGAAAATTCATACGCTAACTGAGATGAAAGCACAAAGCGAGTAAACGTAAAATCGGGAGAGTGGAAATAAATTAATAGATGTGGATTGGATTTAGGTAAGTTATGAACCCATTTAATACTCATATGATTTTATGCTTTCTCATTTCAAATCTATTTATAACATGTTTACTAAATTTAACTAGTTCATATAATAATGTAGTGCATCAAATATATGTTAAGAAATGGGTTTATGACCCATTTTGACATGTTTAGTTATGCATTTTGACACACTTTGTCTCAAAAGGAGGGTGAGACGACAAGCGAGAAAAATGGGTCGAAATAGTTAGTGAGAGAAATAGGAATAAGGGGGGGCAACAGAAACTTCCTGGAACAGTTGACATGGGTTGCGCAATTATGGCTAGGGTCAGAATCCTCGTCCTAAGGTCATAAGCCCGCGTCTGAGTTGGGTTGCGACATGTCGAAAGCTTCCACGTCGGGTGGTCCACACACTGTCATGACAAACATGCGCAACCATACAAAAATTGAAGAACCAAGACACGGCAATGCCTAGTACTCCAGAATCAAGAGGCTTAAATTCGGGTACTGAATGGGCTGAATTTGACTTTGGGCTTGTGACAGCCAACTGGGCAGGGATCGAGGTCCACATCGGAACGAGGATCTCGTGGTTTATCAAAGAAGCAGAAAGGATCTTTTTGACTTTGAGCTCTGAAGCATTGGCGTTGACTTGCACTTTCTCGAGTTTCGGGGGTCCCATCCATACCCAACTTTACTTTACTTGCAAGATGCAATTCCTACTTCTGAAGTTGCGTTTCTCTTTTGTGAAGATTTGGAAACCTCTCTTCGACCCGTCTCTCGAGCCGGAAGATCCCTCAAGATTATGATAAATCGGTCCCCGAGGAGAGGAGAGGAAACACGCATGTGAGCCCTGGAGCTCAGGAAAAAATAGTTGAAATTCGTCCTCCCACGTTGCCCTACTTCTTTGACTGCTGCACCCTACTGACTACTACTAATCATAGGAACACCAATCATTTCAGGGGCCTAGCCTACTTCTTTGACTGCCCCCACCACTCTACTTAATGAACATTCAGTACATAAGCCAAGGATTTATCCGTCAAATAGCACCGTATCCATCTATGGAGAATCCAACGAATAACTAAAGCCTGCTTTTGAACGGCACCGTCATTGATTGGACAGCCATAGAAAGGAAAAAGAAAAAGCAAGAACCCTCATCTTGTGCGTGTTTTGCTTCTGCATACGAACGATTGATGAAAGAGCTTTGTGAACATAGATGATGGTTTTTGGCAAGAAGGAATGAATGGTATTCAATCAATTTGCTATTTACGATGCATGCCTATGCGCTCTCATTTTACGGGCAAAAGGTTTTAAAGCTCATAGTATGTGATATAGAATTCACTAAGACAAAAAGCAGATGCCCTTTATTTTAATTTTAGGCGAGTTATATTTATCAAGACTCGTTCAATTGAGGCAAAGAGGTACGTGCCCCGTTGTTCTTTCTAGCAAAGAAGAAGAAGAAGAAGAAGAATCACGTCATAATTGTACGCGTTAACGTACTCCTCAACGGGCAATGGTGTCTTGATTAGAATAATTCTGTCACGTGGGGCACGCAAGCATCTGGAGTTGTCATCTCTTGTTTAATAGGGGGTACATGGCGTAGTCTAGATCATGAGAATTCAGAACCATCATAAAAAGTGCACATGAAGGTCCCCTCCCAAATCTTGCCAAGCTCCCTAGACATGCCCGATTAAACAATTCTGATTTTTTGAGACCTTGTCCACCCCAGAGCCGACGCCATGCATCCAGGGACAGCAGGAAGTTCTGTGCCCACGTGGGGTCGCCCCGCCCCGCCCCAAGCTTAGAAAGGCTCCGCCAAGATATCGTCAATTATCTTATTGAGCTCCAATAAATCACACCCTTCTGCACCTTCTCTCGAAAATTGATGAAAGGAAAGATTTTCCTAGACCGCAACTGCCCTGCCTATCCCATCTCATTAATTTACTCTCCAGAATTTTTTTAAAGTCAGCAGATTCCCATTGCATCACCGCCTTCTCCACATGAACTCTCTCATCTTATTTCTTTATAGCTAGTTCTCGTGTCAAGGCAGACGAAAACCCACCTATAATTGGAGGACAAAGCCCCCATTTTTGGTCTCTTTCCGGTCCCGTTCCTTCTCCACATGAAGAGAAGAGGACTCGCTCGTGATTCATCCATCACCCTCCGCGTCTCATTGGTGCACTAGTTTAATCGAAACACAAGGCCATAAACACTTTGCTTACTTAGCACTGCTCGTGTCCCGTTCATGTGCGCCATTTTTTATCTCCCACAAGAGGACCGACTCAACTCACTGCAACAACAGCTCCCTCGCTGATCACTCACTCCCTAGGCCACAGTGGTCTTCGACAGGAACAGCCACCATGATCACCGGGAAGGACATGTATGACGTGCTCGCGGCGGTGGTGCCGCTCTACGTGGCGATGATCCTCGCCTACGGGTCGGTGCGGTGGTGGAAGATCTTCACCCCGGACCAGTGCTCAGGGATCAACCGGTTCGTGGCGGTGTTCGCCGTGCCGCTCCTCTCCTTCCACTTCATCTCAACCAACAACATATATGCCATGAACTACCACTTCATTGCTGCCGACTCCCTGCAGAAGGTGGTCATCCTCTTCGCGCTCTTCCTCTGGCACGCCTTCACCAAGCACAGCAACCTCGAGTGGATGATCACCCTCTTCTCTCTCTCCACCCTGCCCAACACGCTGGTCATGGGCATTCCTCTTCTCAAGGCCATGTACGGCGACTTCTCGGGCTCCCTCATGGTCCAGATCGTGGTGATGCAGAGCGTCATTTGGTACACCCTCATGCTCTTCATGTTCGAGTACCGAGGCGCCAAGCTGCTCATCAACGAGCAGTTCCCCGAGACCGCAGGGTCCATCACCTCGTTCCGGGTCGAGTCGGACGTCATGTCCCTCAATGGTCGTGAGCCGCTGCAGGCCGACGCCGAGATCGGTGAGGACGGGAAGCTCCACGTGGTTGTCCGCAGGTCCAACGCTTCCTCCATGATCTCATCCTTCAAGTCTCATGGCCTCAACTCCATCACACCGCGCGCCTCCAACCTCACGGGTGTCGAGATCTACTCGGTGCAGTCATCCCGAGAGCCAACTCCGAGGGCTTCGAGCTTCAACCAAACCGATTTCTACGCCATGTTCGCGAGCAAAGCGGCGAGCCCCAAGCACGGCTACACCAACAGCTTCCAGGGAGGAGTTCCGGACGTTTACTCATTGCAGTCGTCCAAGGTGGCGACACCTAGGACGTCCAACTTCGACGAGGAGATGATGAAGATGAGCGGCAGCAACAATGTGAACGCCAAACGACGCGGAGGCAGGAGCATGAGCGGAGAGCTGTTCAACGGGGGTCCAGGTAACAATGTCTTCCCTTCGTATCCGCCTCCAAACCCGATGTTTTCGGGGTCGACCAGCGGCAATACGAAGAAGATGAAGGACAGTGGGAACAACAAGGAGCTGCATATGTTTGTGTGGAGCTCGAGCGCGTCGCCAGTTTCCGAAGGTAACATGAGGCACGCTGTGAATAGAGCCACTTCCACTGAACTTGGGCTAGTAGATGCCGCCAAGGCATCTCTGCAACATGCGGAAACTGCTCCTGCTAATTCCAAAGGTACATTACTTCTTACCAATTCTTGACTCAGTGTGAACTTTTTGCATCTGGCAGGTATTTAGGGAAGCTTCAGGATCTATCTTCTTTTCCGTTAGCAATAAGGCCTTCTTTTTTCTTCTGTCCACATGAAGCAGGAATGCAGGATTTGATAGAGAACATGAGTCCACCACCAGGAAAGAGAATGATGGATAACCATAGCAAGGAAGTGGAACAGAATCAGATAGAGGACGGATCAGGTGCATGCAAGTTCCCAGTGAATGGGTCACCATACGCCAACAGCTGCCAGAAGAAGGTGGCCGATGAGGAAGGTGGGATTGGAGAGAAGAAGAAGCAACAGATGCCGCCCGCTAGTGTAATGACAAGGCTCATCCTCATCATGGTTTGGAGGAAGCTCATCCGCAACCCTAACACCTACTCTAGTCTCCTCGGTCTCGCTTGGTCCCTCATCTCTTACAGGTACCGCACTCTTGCTAGTAAATGCAGTCATTATAACTGGAGTTCTGTAAAACTAGAATGTTTAACTTACCTTTTCATTTCTAAGTTACATCACACTGTTTCCATACTGGACTGAGCTCCTATGTAAGCTTATGTTCTCTCTCTCTCTATCTCTCTCTAGGTGGAACATCCAAATGCCCACGATAGTAAAAGGATCCATCTCAATATTATCGGACGCTGGTCTTGGAATGGCTATGTTCAGTCTAGGTATGTAATAAGGACCGCAATTTCGGCTCATCCTTTTTAATCGAGAGCATTAGTTATTAGCAATTTCTACTGATAAAGCGTAACATAAGGAGAGTCTTCTGAACCCACGACCAGGTCTGTTCATGGCATTGCAACCGAAGATCATAGCGTGCGGGAAATCAGTGGCCACATTTTCAATGGCGGTGAGGTTCTTGACCGGCCCTGCTGTGATTGCTGCAACCTCCATAGCCATCGGTCTTCGCGGCGTCCTTTTGCACGTCGCCATCGTCCAGGTGAAAATCTCAGACTCTCTTTACGACGACTGTCGACGAATTCAACAATGACCCCATCAAACTCCTCTTCTTGTCCGGAACTGCCCTTGTCGTGTGGGTTCGTGTACGTACGTGCATAGGTACAAGAGCAAAAAGGAGAATTATTTAAACTTGTTTTGCTGTTGATTCTCAGGCTGCTCTTCCCCAAGGAATCGTTCCCTTTGTGTTCGCAAAGGAGTATAATGTTCATCCGGACATCCTCAGCACTGCGTGAGTTTCTCCATTAATTCTTCAACAATATGGCTACCCAATTCGAGCTAAGCTAATAGACTATGCTAACACACTTCCTTATGCAGGGTCATTTTCGGAATGCTGATAGCCTTGCCCATAACAATAGTCTACTACATACTTCTCGGGGTCTGATACTCCAACTCCGATTCGAGTCAGGCTGAGCTGGATTTGATAACAGCCGCAGTATTTCAAAAAGCCATTGCGTTGGAATCAGTGTACAACAGCATATGATAACATGTCGCGTGCATCAAATTGGGTTAGGATATGTAAAGCCTTCTTTGTGGCTCGTCTGTTCAATGTAATCAATTCCTTTTAATTTTGTTTTCTCAGCGACAAGTTAGGCAGATAGCGATAGGGGAGACTTAGAAGATCGTGCTTTGATAGGAGTTGAATTCATATGTATCTTTTCTTTTCCTTTTTTTTCTATTATTTTTTTGGTAGTGTGCACACTGATATCAATGTAGCTCTTTTCTTCCATTCAACTCATAGCCAGCCAGTTAATATAGGTTAAGCCTCAAGCTGTTGACTTTTTTCGTGGGGATCTTGCGTTACATTATCTATTCTGAGTCAATATTTCGGTAGAAGAGCATATCTCTGAGAGCACAGTAATTGACACGAAAATACTTAACTATGTGCAATCTTGGAGGAAGGAACTACTTCGTGACATACCCGTCAAAACCGTCTCAGATAACTATCCTAATTTGATTATATGCATTGGAATGAACTTGGACCATCTCGGTAAGGGATTTTTAAGCGAGATCGACTCTCATCTTATAGATTCGTGACATGTGATTGACTTAGTTTTGCATAGAATACATCTAGGTGATTTACGATTTTTGAGGGTGACGTGTGAAGTCAAGTGTTTAATTGATATTTGATTGGGATGGATTCACTTTTGCCATGTGATTTACCCTGTGTCGGCACAAAGAGCCGATAGAAAGAAGGGCAGCTTCAATGAACTCAAAGCTAAGTGCCTATATTATGGTCCATACGCGAAATGAGTCTGGAAATACAATAAGTTGGAGCATGTGGACCTCAGACACAAACTGCCACCCTAAAATCTATTGGACACTGCGGCAGGAGCTAATCTACAAGATATGATATTGGGAGAGGCATGGTACTAGTGTCCAAACTGACCGAGTAACGTCCTAGAAAAAAACTTAGCTTGGCCTTATCCGGAGCAATTGCATCCAATTCAGATCTAAGGGTTGGCTTTTGGGAACCACTGCTGAGATCCCATCAAAATTGACCAGATAAAGATTGAAAAAATAAAATAAAAATGGGGATGAGACAAAGCAGGCTTGGCCAATTCATGGCCACGACAAGAAAGCGGTCTGAACCGTGTCCAATAAGAACAAACTACGGTCTATCAATCATGTTTCGGCCTCACTGTTTTTCCTTTTGTCCACATTAATCTCATCATTGTCTTGTACATGGACGCTGTCTCTAAAATTAGTGCAATAAGAAGTAATTAATATATTATAATTAATCCGTAATTTAGTGATTTAAACTTTTTGGAACTGTGGGTTCAACTGCATGGATTAAAGGGCTCAGATTTTACGCCGAATCTGGCAGGGTTCACTGATTTGCTCCATCTGTGTAACAAGATTAATTACAAATAGAGCACATGCATGTGCTGTATCTTTTTCTCAGCCACTCTGCCAATTCTGGAGACAAGGGTTTCATAAAAAACGAGGGAAAGAAGAAATTCTGTAGACCCTAGAGCCGACACCTACCATCACCAACTGAGCCCAACTCTCATTTGTCTCTCTCTCTCTCTCTCTCTCTCTCTCTCTCTCTCTCTTTCTCTGAGCACATTTTTAATGGGTTTTCACATAAATCTAGGACGTATGATAGCTCAAATAATAGCGTCTTGATGAGTTCCGAGTTCCAAGGTCTTCCCACTGAATTAAATTTCTTGTAGCAGGAATCTGTCAGCTGCCGGGGGGGTAAAAGAACAGCTTGGTCCAGCTCTGCTTTATGCAAGATTTTTGTCACGGGGATTTTGGGGTGCCTGTTCATCTCGGCGTTGGATGAAAAGATATTTACACCATTGCTTGCTCTTGCTAACTCATATGAAGCGAACATTCAAGTGGATGAGTGAATCTTGTGGGGTATTCGAGCTTGTAAGTCGTAACATGAGCGATGTGATGCTAGGGAAGGAAGTTGTAGATTTACTAGTTGACTTTTGAGTCGGTACTAGTTTTCCTCAAAAGTTAAAGGGAAGGAAGTTGCAAAGAAAACTGCCCTTTATCGAGCTGTCTTATGAATCTCTATACATTCAGTTTGTGTTCAAACACTAGACAAGTTGAACGCCACCGACCAAACTCTCCAGGGGCCCAAATTCATTGCCTATCCAACCTGTCCATTCTTATAGATTGCATGCATACCTCTACCGATTTGTCCCGCTTCATTCATCTCCACAAGTCCATCTAAATCGAAAGACACCAGCAATTATAGCATGCCAACAAGCACTGCGACAGTCCAAATCTTTCACTAAATTCCTATATTGCTGAACTATGCACCCCTCAGCTCAAAAGAGGGCATCACTATTCAACAAGCAATCCCTTTCGGGAAGATATCTTGCTACCCATGTGTATTCTACGAATCAGCCGTGGATGAGAGAGCTATCCTGCAATACTCTATGAAATTAAATAAATGGAACGAAACAATGTGGGGGTCAGTGAAAGAGCAGTTTTCTTTGTCTTCTGAGATGTTGAGTATCAATCTTCCTAGGGTGACTGCTGAGCAGCAGTCTAGACAGCGTCGGACCCGGAATTTCCATCCTGAGTACTGCCATTTTCTCTCTTCAGTTTAGACTTTGGTAAAGAGGCTTGACGGGAAGTTGCTTTGCTGGTTTGCTGTTTCTGGTTCTGTAAATTCAGATAGGTGTAAAAGGACATGCCACCGATTGCTGCAAATGCCCCTGAAATACTTGTTCTACCAGGATTGGAACTGAAAATATAGTAATTTCCTAGAAGAATAACACAGGTCTTGAACTGTCCAAGGACCACGTGTGTTATGGCAGATGTAGCCCTGTGAGAGAGAGAGAGAGAGAGAGAGAGAGAGAGAGAGAGAGAGAGTGAATGAGATATAGCGACCTAGTAAACATAATGCAGATAAACACTGTGCAACTAGCCCTATTTAAGGCATCTGAAGTTCTGAACAGAGTGCTTAGTTTCACCAAGCTAGCCATAAGGCCAATCAATGGATGCCACAGCCTTTGCATAAGTTTTTGTTTTCATAATCATGCTACTAAACATAAAAAGGAAAGTGATCTGGGTGTCCAACAAGAAGCTGATTTTGAGTTCCTTGTCTCCTATCGAGTCACCAACAAAATTTTCGAAAACCATGGGAGCTTGGCAAAGTATCTCTTGTCTAGCATTTTCATAAGTGCACTCCTGAGATATTTAGAATTTTGTTTAGTCTAACAAGGGATCCCACGGGAAAACCACAATGCATCAATACTAACAATAACAATTGCAGATGACAAGCCATGTCATGTATCAGAGCTCGGCAGAGCCGAACAAGACACGACATATAACTTGAGATGAGTGCCAGATTTCACATACCCAAGTGCCAAAGCACCAGACCACTGAAGCAAGAATCCAAGAAAAGCTGACATGAGAATGGCTACTGTGTTGTTGAAGGTCCAAGCAAAAGAGAGGGCACCAGGGGGATCAAGCCAAGGAATCAAAAGCACAAGGAAAACCAAGGTGATTGGAGTTGTCGTCCACATTAATCTGCTCAAGAATTTCGTAAGAGAGTAAGCTTCAACAAGGCATAAAACAAAGAACAAGTCCTTGCAGAAGCAAATGACGTACGCCAAGGCTGTCCAATTCTCCTGCTGTTGCAACCTGGACCACAGAATTTTGTTAACTGCACTTGGGACTATCCATGCTAATGCTATGCACGCACCAAAAAAGTCGAATTGCAAATCTGTAACGGTAGCCACGGCAACGCCAATGGATACAACTGTAAGTGCAAGCACCTGAAAAATTTACAGTAAGATACCTAAACAGATGGAGAAGGTTATGTAACATTCAGTAATGATAAAAAAAAAAATACTGCATCTTTTAATGCAATCAATCGCATGCATCACGTAACACCAACAGATGAATAAAATATATCTAAGGCCTTAAAAGCAGTTGAATCACTGCATGGGTTGACCAGAAGATCTTTTAAAGAGATCTACTGATGAGCACCATACAGTTTCAAACTATGGCAACGACGTGCAGCAGGCAAGTCCAGAAAGGCTAGAAGAGACCAGATTAACTGCAAAGCTTGTCTTATGAAGAAAACTTTCTTCAAAAGACTTCTGATTTAATTGAGCTGGAAAGCTGAATCCAGAACAGAAACTAAGGGTGTAAGTATGCTTAAAACTGAATGATTTTAATGTTTTAGGTCGATTCCATATAGAGATGGAGGATTGATGGAGATATCGTTGCTGCAACAGAGCGGGAATGATGAAGTGGTAATGGCAAATAGAGTACTCTCCAATGCAGAATAGCACAAAAATCAAGATAAATGAAACTGTAATTACTTTAGCTGTCATGCCACTCTATTAGACAACTGATGTCAGAGCTGTGGAAATGTGATACCCAATCAAGGATGCTTTATATAGGAACATGTTAGCTCTGATGGACATATGATTCTATGCTCGAAATGACAATACACAAGAAAAACTACAGTAACAAAGTTCTAGTGCGTAACTTAAGCATGTGTACCCAGATGAGGTTAATCCAACACTCAAATCCGTGTCGAACAGACATCACAGCCTCGACCACATAGAGATGACTTTGTTGAACGACAATTAAGTTGTCAAAAATAAAATGAGCACAAATAACAGTGACCTTTTTAGTGTTCCATCATATAAATTTTGAACAACCAGAATACAAACTTTCAAAGGAAATATGCCTCAATATCATTTTCTCAAACTCAATTATTAACAACAATTACATCCCAAAATATACATTCAGTAAGTTCTCTTTCACACTATCTATCCTCTTTCAACAGGGATATAAGAATTTCATGTGGTCACTGTCAAGCTTGTTATAAGGAGGAAATAAATCAATGAAGCAGCAACCATGAGATTTTGTTCCTGCATTTATCATTTATCTAGTGAATTAAACATGTCAGTCTTGAAGTTCACATCCACCACTGTAAATCATATAAACTGGGACTTAGACAATCTCTTCCATATCATAACTAGAACTTATATTCAGGCATATAGTTTGCATAGAAATATGGATGAGACCCTTTTTCTTTAGATGAGAATTACCTTTAAGAAAGATACTCTTTTGCCGAAGAAAATGAATTCAGCCAGAACTATTGATGGTGTTACAGCAATCTTGGACATCTGATAAAAACCCACACTGAAGGGTACACATGAATCACATAAGTTGCATCACCAGCAGAGATTGTAACAATGAGAATAAAGAAACCATTCTCACCTATTGTACTTCAAGCTAACATTAGCAAGGCCAGTTGACAGAGACATCACGACCCCCAGAGTGAGCAAGGAAGTTAAACGGTTTGACTTTGAAGGAGGGGATGCAGGCAGGATCGAGAAAACATTCATAATAGCCATTAATACCCAGCTTACTACATAGTGAATGAAAGTGAGAAATATAGGGAAGTGGAATCCAACATTCTTAAGCACCTGAAAAGTCAGAAAGTTAAAACATTGTCAAAGAACCAAGCCAGACAATGGGCTACATTTCAAATCTCCATGACAATGCTTGTCAAGATAGGTCTCACATGAAGGCAGAGGCACAGACCAGTTTATTCGTGAATATAATACTAACAGCAACGACAAAGTTGAATGATAGAGCAACAGCTGGTCGACATATGCGTTGCTGCTGACGCTTGGCACCCTCAGATGAGCGAAATTCATTAAACAAAGTGGCTCGCAGATCTTCCAGAGCTCGTCCTGCGTTGATTAGGAAATTTAAGCAAAACTAAAACGTTACCGATAATGAAATTTATCTAAGTTTAAATCTTATTCAAATAGATCACAGATAACCAAGGACAAATTACACAAAAGAAAATGACATTAAATATCCTATAATGAAAGCACCTGAGGCCCAAAATTTATGACTGCTTATTAAATCGACTCTCAACAAGTGATCAGAGGCGATTCACAATGCTTAAATTTGTGATTCAAACCGTGTATGATATCTCAAAGTACCTTTACCATGTAAAATGTTTAAAAGAATCATAGAACAAGAAAAGGCACAAACAAGAATGTAATTGCATATCCTTTTCAAGTCTTTTGACGTTCTATTAGTTAAACCCAGAAGCTCCCTCAACAAAGACACAAAATTCCACGCGTTGCAATTGTATAGAAAGCATTCCTATACTGAAAGGAGAAAAACTCTTGAAAAGAGAATAAGTTGATCAGAAACACTTGAACAAAGGGGAGTAGAGAGCAAATACTCCTAATTAACACAAGGGTAACTAGTTAGAATCATCAAAATGAAAGAAAAAAGGAGCCCTTTCCATGGACAATGCACAGTTGCCCCTCCTGCGGAAAATTTGAAAATGGAAGAAATTATAGAGCGCTTTATCTCACTTACCAAGCAACTGGACACGCCAATGTGAGCCTGAAAACAAGTAAACTCTTCCACTGTACAATGCCCCCAACCGAAAGCAGGAAAAGGAGAGAATTTAACATTTTGACCATCATTCCGGCCTAAAATCTAGCCTACACGGAAAATAACCACAACTGCAACTGCATCTTACAGGCTCAAAACCTCCCAAACTAATTTTCAAATTCAAAGAAATTTCCTATATAAAGGACATGTTTTGACCCTTATTCTCAGCCCAGATGATAACACTTGTCGTGTGAAGACTTCTGCAACCATCTATCCGCAATGCCAGATAATTGGAAAAAGGGCGATAAACTGAAATCGCATGCGATTGACTGAACCTCGAAAAAGAGAAAAAACGGAACATATCTCAGGAAGACTAGAGAACACAAGATAAATGGCAAAGCCGGAAGAGCGAAAAGCAAAAAAAAAAGGCATGAAATGCGCATCATCTATCAGAGACTAATCATTCGAGATTCAATAGAACTGAAAAATTGGTGTCAAGCTCTTACTGGTCAGATCAATGAAATCAAACATAAGCTCCATTCCACCGATTGCTAAACAACCCACATTGCAAAAACTAGGCGAGAAGCCAAGAATCAAGCATCCGAGAGTTGATGAGTAAGTACCCAAATGGGAAAACAGTTACCTTTTTCGCCAACATCGCTGTCCTTGCGTTTCAGAATCTTCCTCACATCTTTCTTTAGCAAGAAGTTAAGCATTTTTATGATTAGTGAAGGGGAGAAGCTTCACTCCTCTTGCCGCAACTAAGATGACATGCTCAAACGAGCCGTTCCAACAGAGCCCTAAAGCCCCCCTGAAAACGAAAATTCAGCGCAAATGGGTAGTGGGTATCGCCTTGAAGCAGCGGTTGTAGTACTCACTCAGCATGAATCACTAATACCCTTCTGGGAAATGGTTTTCCTGAAGAAGGAAAGATGTGGGTGGGTGCTGGGTAGTGTGAAAGAAGAGGAAAGATTGCAGTTTTGAGTTCAAAAATGCCACCAAAACGATGCACCCACGCACGCACAGAGAATGACAGCGAGCAAAACAAAAAGGAGGGGGGAGTGGTCGCACGCAAGGATCGAGGACGGACACGTGGGTCGTATACCAGCGTTGATGGCGGAATATCGGAGCTGTCGGGGGAGTTGAGAGAGAGAGCGGAGAAATTTGAGCAAATCACGGACGGTCTCTCTCCCTCTCTCGTTCTCACAGTAGCAACCGTATCTCCATTTTTTCTCCCCTTTCTTCTTCTTCGGACAAGAACAACAACAGCGACGGCGGTCGGACTCTGGCAATCGTTCGCAAGAGGTTCCATTTAATAAGTGATTGATACCGATGAATTCGGCCGATGTTTCTGTCGATTGTAATGTAATCAATCTAATTGCGGTTTGACCCATTTAATGTCCGGTTTTTTAGGCCCTTCTTATGTATTACTTAAATTTTAATGTTTTCACCACTAAAAATTGTGAGTGATGATATGAAGTTTGCAGAAATCATGCATGAATTAACTTGAAAAAACGACCAAAGGAAACTTCTTTTTTTCTTTTTTGGTCAAAAGATGGAAAGTTCATTTTCACACCGATTGGTCGATCTACTTTTGCCTAAAAGCAGCAACATCCTCAGTGGAGTTAATCATGGATTTAAGGCTCCACTTGGCCTGAAATGCAAACGGGGGCATCTAGACGGGTCGTTACTTTTTTTTGGGCTCAAACAATTTGCCCAAAGTGTTTACACCTAAATTCAATTGTCCACTAGCTGGCTCAAACCCACCTGATAACATATGTGTTATTGTTCGACCAAAAAAAAAAACATGTGTTATTGAACTATGACCATCTTCAAATGTCTTACGAATCCGAGGCATTTGGACCATTCTAAATAGATTTAACACATGAAAAAGAACTGCCACCATGATCGTATCGTGATAAATGACCCTCAAACCATGTATCTGCAACTATGGCGAGATCAATTAGATAGAAAGTATTATTTCCTTATGCTAACTCGATTACTCCTATTCATGATCAGGATATTAAAATTGAAAGGCGATCATCTTTCCCTCTTTTATGTTCTCTTGCCGATATCAGATGTCCACCACTCACCGTAAGCTTATTGAGTGATGATATGAACTCAAGGAAGCATTTGTTAACAGGACTTTTTTGAATTGAAGAAGTTCATTTTCAGGTCATATTCAATGATCAACAAACTAACTTTGGGTGAATTGTACAGATAGCAACAGCAACAATTAACATTTCGAAAACAGACACAGCACGCAGGAAAAGAAAAACACTTGTTGAGATGAAATTTCCAGTTTTTTTTTCTTCTTTTGTCATTTTACGTGTGTTCTGACGACAATTGTGCCGGCAAAACTTGTTGCAATACAAAGTTGTACACATCCAGTATATTTCAGTTTATCAGCAGGGTAGTGACTACTATCCCAGCCCAACTTGAGAATTTTTTGTGGCCCAGTTAAGCTTATTCCGTAATCAAGGATGGGGTGTCCTGCTTTTTTTCGATACAAACGATATAATAAAGTAATGATGTGTTGAAGATGGTGAGTTTGACTGAAATGAACCAATGGAAGATCTACTTGAGGTCTTCGAGGACTCGTTTCAGGTGACGTTTACGTGAAAACGAGGGGCATAGACAAGATAAATAACTACTTTAATCGACCCTCGAGGTGGTGGTCGAGATCACTGACATCTGAAGATAAACTTAAGAAAAACCTCCACCTGCTCCACTTACGCCAAAGTTTTACGACTTGAATGGTATGGGTTTGTCCTCGAACCAAACACATCGATGGTAACTTCGCTTTTGTTTGAATAATTCCATTTAGCCTCCCATAATGGTCGCTAATTCTCCAAGTACCCCTTGGACCTCACCTCTTTCTTTTCCTCAGATTACTCTTGCGCTTGACCAATGTGTATCAAATGGCCCTGTGTTGAGCAAGTCAAAGATTCGATGAGATAGAATCTTTTCTTAACAAGACATGATCTTGATATTTCCCCATTTTCAGCACAAGATGAATATTTCTCGAAGTGTACATATAGAAACAAGATATTATCTTCATTTATTCCTCATCTTCATCACAAGATGAATATTTCTTGAAAACTTGCTTTGTAAAATAGTATAAGGAGAGAGATCAATACAAGAAAAGATTCTCTTTCACTTTTTCTCATCTCTACGTCCGTTTAGTTTCCCATTATCTCTTTGATCCAACCTATCAAACTCCCCATCGGGCATTGGTGAAAAACGTGGAAAGCCAAGGGGGTATGTGCAAATCACATGCACAACCTAAGGGCGTCTTTGTCCAAAAATTTCATCTGCCTTATGTGGAAATTTGTAAAGAAAAGAGAATCGAAATTAAAGTTAAGAGACATGGAAAGAGAGGAAGGGGAGAGGAGAGGAGAGGAGGGGAGGGGAGGGCAGGGGAGGGGAGGGGCAACACCCTGGCCACAATCTCTAGATGTTCTTGTTAGGAGCGCGTGGTAGAAATTAATATTTTTATTCTGAAAAATCACCAAGAATGAGCTCAAGTTTGAACCCATCAACATATTGAGTTGAGTTGAGATAACTTAAATATATTAACTATTTTACACTACACCCATTCTTTGATGGGAGACTTTTCTAACATAACTCATATGTACATTATAATAATCTCCTTCTTGCATGTGAGTTCAGTGTTAAGTTTGCTTTCCCTTAAACCATTTATCTTTCTGCATCAAAATATCTCAGCTTTAATTTCCATCAATGCCCAATTTCATCCTTGTTCTCTTTTTCTGGACCTTCTCTAGATTGAATCATTAAGTCCGTCATCAAGCTCGCATTGCTATATCATAATGCCCACTTGGAAACCTTAAGCGAAGTATTGTTCTACGTCAAAATATCTAAGCTTAAATCTCTATCAACATCTAACCACATCCTTAGTCTCTTTTTCTAAACCGAACTATGAAGTCTTCTATCGGGCCCACATTGCAACCCCACGAAGCCCATGGCTCGGCATTGCCTAGAGACCTTAATTGAGGGATCCTTCTACATCAAAATATTTGAACTTAAATCTCCATCAACGCCCAACTTTATCCTTAGTCTCTTTATCCAAACCGAACCATGAAGTTTTCCATTGGGCCCACATTTCTACCCAATAAAGCCCACCGCTTGGAAAACCGTGATGGTCACTAGATTCCTTTATGGAGATATTCAAGAAACATCGGAAAAAATTATGGGCCCGCCAATCTATCATCAGTTTTGATACCATTTGTCGAGAGCATGTACCATAAACTCGATACCTTCACCCAGGGAGATCGCCAAAGAAGAACCCAAGTATGATTCCATCAACATATCTAATTGGATTCACCTTTATTTAAAAACTTAAGCTAATGAGTTATGAGCCAATTATGATATATTAATTATTTTACACTGCACCAATTTGTGGACGTGGGACTTTTCTAACATAATTCACACATATATCCTAATAGTTTTTGATCCCGATGACCGCTATACCACTACAACCCTCAATTGTGTCACGTTCAACATGTCGATCTCGACCACCCGATGCAATTTGCCGCTTGGCTAAAGAACTTTGCTTGTGAGAGATGGACAGATTTAGAAATGGACGTCCACTTCAAGCTGCGAGATGAAGCGATAGCAACGACGGATTGAAGAGAGGAGATTGAAGCAAAGAGACTTGTGATGGCAAGCCTCCACAGAGTGGAAGGACTTGCATCTGATGGAGGTCAAACACCCATTTGATGACACTAGGGTTGAGCGAGAGATCAAGTTGCGAGACGAAGCAATAACAGCGATGGATTGAAGGGAGGAGATCGAAGCAAAGAGATTTGCGATGCCGAGACTTCACAAAGTGGAAGGAGTTGCATCTGATGGAATCGACAAACTTATATCATGGTTGAATGACTAGGAGAACATATTTTCTTGATTAGATAGCATTGAGAATCGCTAATTTATCATACATTTGTTGCAAAATTAAACGAAGAAGACAGGAAATGATAAGTGTTATAGAAGTACTAGACAAAAACTAATTCTTTGATGTAAGATTTTTCTAACAAAAGTCATACATGTGCAGTAGCGACAAGGAAAGAGAGGGGAGAGAGAAGCAAAAGGGGAGTGGGGAGGAGAGTGGCAACACTCAAGCCATGGCCTCTTTAGATGTTATTATTAGGAGTGTACAATGGAAATTGATACCTTTGTCCAGAGAAATCGTCAAGAAAGAGCTAAAGTTTGAATTCGTCAACATATTCAGTTGGACACACATTCACTCAAAATTATATCAATTAGTTGAGTAAATTAAAATATATTAGCTATTCCACACTACACTAATTATTTGATGTGAAATTTTTCTTGAGTGCATCATAACAATCTCCTCATCGAGTGTAGTATTAGTTATGCTTTCCCTTAATCCATGTATTCTTGTTCATCAAGATATTTCAATTTGAATCTCCATCAATGCCTAATTTCATCCATGGTCTCTTTCTCTGAACCGAACCATGAAGTCCGTCATCGTATTGTTACATCACAATGCCCACCGCCCAAAAACCTTAATCTAGGTATCATTCTGCATCAAAATATCTCAACTTAGATCTCCATCAATGTCTAACTTCATCCTTAGTCTCTTTTTCTAAACCGAACCATGAAGTCTTCCATCAAGCCCACTTTGTTGCCCCCACAAAGTCCATTGATAAAAAAACGGCATTGGTTACCAGATTCATTCATTGAGATATTTACCAAACATTGAAACAATTTGGGGGCCCACCAATCTACCTTTGCTCTCATACCATTTATTGAGAGCACACAACAAAAATCCAATATCTTCACTCAAGGAGATTGCCAAGAGGGAACTCAAGCCCGATCCAGTCAACATATTCAGTTAAACCCACATTCATTAAAAAATTTAAGCTAATGTGTTATGAGTCGACTATAATATATTAACTATTCTACATTACATTAATTTTATGATGTGATACTTTTTTAACACAACTCATATATGCATCCTAATAGTTATTGATCTCAGTGACTGTTGTACCATTTCAACCCTCAACCATGTCATGTTCAACATGTCAATCTTGACCACCCAACGCATTCAATCGCCCCATGTGGCTAAATAACTTTGCTTGCAAGAGATCGACGGATTTAGAAGTGGACTTCCACAAGTGAGAATGCGAGGTCAAGCACCCCATTGTTGACGCGAGGGTTAAGCGAGAGATCAAGCTACGAGACGGAGCAATAGCAGCGGTGGATTAAAGGGAGCAGGTCGAAGAAAAGAGACTAGCGATGGCGAGACTTCACAGTGTGGAAGGACTTGAAAACGATGGAGTGGACGAACTTATATAAAGGTTGAATGACTGGGAGAAGATAATTTCTGCGAATTTTCTTGATTAGATAGCATCAAGAAATTGTCAAATTATAGCATGTTTGTTACGAAATTAAACAAACAAGACGACAAATGATGAGAATTATAGAAGTCTTGGAAAAACTAATTTTGAGTTAATTTTATTTTCAACAATTCAAAATAATAACTGGATGCTTACAAAGCCACATTTGTGTTATAGAAAACGAAAGTACGACAGAATTTCTTAACTTTGATTTTACGAAATAGAAGAATGTGGGTATTAATCAACATGTCATTTCCAAATAGAGTATTATGCTTTCACTTTGAAGGAAACCTATTTATATATTTTCAAGCGTAGTTAAAGATACAAAATATCTCTGACCTTATCTTCCAGCCGCCCCTTGGTCGAACGACAAGCATGATGAATGTTTTTATCCGAAAGAGAAGGGATGTATTCGGTCGTTAAAGCCAGCGAAGTCGAGAACACGCATGGGGTCCAAACGGCGGCCATCGAGATCTTTGCACCTCAAGCTATTCCATGATTTAATCACTTCAAGTAAATTAGACCTTAAGAAAACATACTTAGTTCGGCTGGAGATTTGATTTTCCGGTAGGGTCGTCTTTCCTCGTATTGAATTAAGGCACACGTCAACGTGCGTATTGACCATGAGCATGTCCGGAAACGGTTAGCGTAAGCGTACCTCTCCCAACCATACACAAGCCAATAAGCCAGGTGCGAGTTCTAAGTTAGACTTTGGACCTGCATACGCCACCTCCATCATGCTGTTTCCAAGCAGCATTAGCTTGTAAATGAAGATAACCATGAATTATGATCCAAGAAGCTGTGCTTATAGCTAGCTTACTGCGCAGCCGACGATCATTCATTCGACATTCAGCTCCTGATTTGAATTTCACATCCGAACGCCGCAGCAGTAATATGTCCTCGTGTTTCCATATGAATTCGCGCGCCATCATGCACTTGGCTATCTCGCTTGCATGCTTCTTCTTCATCATCCTGACAACCTCAACAACAAGCGGCGATGCCTCAGCAGACAAAGCGCAGATGATACGGGAGTTTCTGGACGGCCACAATGCAGCAAGGAAGGCAGTTGGAGTGCCGCCGCTCGCGTGGGACACATCCCTCGCCACCTATGCGCGGGTGTACGCGAACCAGAGGCGGGCGGACTGCAAACTGGTGCACTCGCCGGGGTATGCATTCGGGGAGAACCTGTTCTGGGGGCAAGGGCGGCGGTGGAGCGCCGCGGAGGCCACGGCGGCGTGGGTGGCGGAGAAGCAGTGGTACCACTACGCCAACAACTCGTGCTCGGGCCAGGAGTGCACGCACTACACGCAGTTGGTGTGGCGGACGACGACCCGCGTGGGCTGCTCCAAGATCATATGCAACTCCGGCGACACTTTCATAGCGTGCGAGTATCATCCTGCGGGCAACTACATCGGCCAAAGGCCTTATTAGGCATCAGCACGCACAGCTTATAAATCCTCATTTTTATCCATCTCTGTACCTATACAATACACTGTTGTCTTGTGATTCTTACAAAAGTGCACTGTAATTAATGCAATAACTCCTCACATCCAGATTATGTGATTTAAATTAGGCCCGTCTTTGGTGTGATGTTCTATGGTTTGAGAAATGAAAACGGTTAAAGCCACAAAAACCCCAAACTTTATCGACTATGACACATTTATTTCGATTTTTTTGTGACACAAAAAACCTTAAGCTTATATCCGTATGATATATCTATTCTTAAAATTCGATATTACATAAAAAGTTTGAGGCAAATGTGTTACGCAAGTATAAGTTTGAGATTTTTAGTGTTACTAAAAATAAGTTTAAGGTAAATATGTCACACGGTTACAAGTTTGGATTTTTGTTCGCAAATTTTTTTTGGGATAAATATATTAGAGTTGACAAAGTTTGGAAGTTTCTATGGCTTTTATCCAAATGAAAGTGCAAAATTCAGAAGGAAATGACAATGCTGTTGGGCTTGCAAATTGTAATCTACAAGGCCTTTATCTTGGATTACAGCCCAACCCACTCCAGAACTTCGAACGAGAAGTCAGTCGGTCAATCAGTGCTGGATCTGAATATACTGAAAACACCAGACTCCGAGCAGCAGCCGATCCATCGTCGACTGCTTCCCATTCCCCAATCCAAGATGGCCCCGAAGCCGGAGTCGCAGAACCCGCCGCACCCCGACGCGCCGCCGTCGGGCGCCTCCTCCGTCGACCCCCTCTTCCACATCCTAAAGGTCCTGCCTTTCGCCTTCCTCCGGCCGCCGCGCCTCCGCCTCAAGCTGCCCACCCTCACCCTCCCCTCCCCGATGACCGTCTACGCCCTCGTCCTCCTCACCTACTTCATGGTCGTCTCCGGCATCGTCTACGACGTCATCGTCGAGCCCCCCGGCATCGGCTCCACCCAGGACCCCCACACCGGATCCGTCCGCCCCGTCGTCTTCATGCCCGGCCGCGTCAACGGCCAGTACATCATCGAGGGCCTCTCCTCCGGCTTCATGTTCGTCCTCGGCGGCGTCGGCATCGTGCTCATGGATCTCGCCCTCGACAGGAACCGGGACAAGAGCGTCAAGTCGTCCTTCGCGACGGCCGGGATCTCGTCGGTGGTGCTCGCTTACGTCATGAGTATGCTCTTCATCCGCATCAAGATCCCCGCTTATCTTAGCTAGTGTTTCGATTTTGAGGTTCAGCTGGGGCTTCCCCTTGATAATCTTCTAGCTCCTCAGGTTTTTACTTGTTGCGAGATCTCTACATATAAATTGTGGATTTTGTGCTGCTTCTATCGTTTACTATCATAGATCATAATGATGCTGGGCAATTTGGCATATCTATCGGCTGGTGTCAATCATCGGTAGCGTTGCATAGATGTTTTCCTTGTTGATTTATCCTGTCCCACCGTGAATTTCCCTGTTAAAGTCCTCAAGTTTTGCTGAATTAGTAGTTGTGACTTGAGCCGCGATACTCTTGAATGAAAGAGATGTGCCATGGGAATGAAAGATTGAGCTGGCCGGCTCAAGGGAAAGGGTAGATGCAAATCGCGCAAGGGCCTTTATTTTCATGGTTCGGTGACTCATTCTCTGCGGAAGTGATTCTCCTGATTAATCCTCCATTCATGTTAAACACCCATTGGGCAACTAGAATACCCAGCAATCAAAATCTTACAAGCGCGGATGTAGCGAGATAGTTTGTTTATGACCTGCGAATATCTCTGCTATTTTCTTGCATAGTTTAATTATCTCTAGTTTTTCGGAAATTACTTTCTGAATTTCTGTTTCGAGTCACCATCCAGACAACATGCCAATGTTGCTTGATAAATTTGTGTATCCCTAGATCAATTTTGTCCATTCTGTTGCTTATGACCTGTTATGGAAGCAAAAGATATAGCAACAGCGCATGTAGACACTCTGCGCAATGAAAGACTACTGTATGGATACATAGTACATAATTGTTGCTGTAGGAGTCCTCCATTTACTTGTGACTATAAGAGATTATTTCCTTGCGCACATGGTGATTTGGTCGTCTAAAAAAGTACAAACGCTCAAAATTAGTATTTCCTTTCTTTGATTTACTAAAGATATCTACTTCTCTTGATCTTGCTTTTTATTAGACGAGATCTGCAGGTAGCCACAACTGCTTAAGCTCAAGGATATAGAAATCACCTTCTCAAATTGTCCAAAGCTAATTGCCAATATTTTCCACACCCTTTGCTGAAATGTACATTATGTACTTTGTTTTCCTTTAAAAAGAAAAGATATACTTTTTTCTACGCTTGGGCATGTGCCTTTAAGCAATGGCAAGTAGCTTCTAGTTAGTCACTTTCGCCATGGTTGATTTTAGTCTCTCTTATCATCCTAAGAGCATTTTGTTGTACTATTTTGATTGCCGGCTTAGTTTGTTTTCATGTCTTTTCAACCGAATATCAGTGGATCTCTTTCAAGTCTGTAGTCACATTCGCCATAGTTGATTTGAGTTTCTCTTATCATTCTGAGAGCATTTTGTTGTGTTATTTTGATTGCCGGCCTAGTTTATTTTCATCCTTGTCTTTTTAATCGAATATCAGTGAATCTCTTTCCAACCTGTCATTTCTTAGCCTTTTCATTTACCCCCTCCGACTTTGTTCAAAGAGAGTATTCGTCTTACTGTATGAAGTCAGAGGTCCTTTATCTCAACCAAACTCAGCAAAATTTTTAAAGGTGCTTACACAGATGAGGTTGTGAAGACCAACCAGATGAACCTAGGCTCCTCTGCTGCCTAGATATCCATGTACTTCGATAGCCATGTCTTCACATACTCTAGGGACATGTTATGTATAGCTTGTTGTTTCAGGAATTATGCTTTCTACCACAACCATTGAAAGGAATAACAAATACCTAGAACTGAATCCTGAAGCATGTCTAAACCATGGGATGGGGGAAGCTTATCTTGTTTAATCTTCCTGCTAGCACCGTCAATGAGGTGGTATGACATGGTGGGCTTCTATAGGCTGAATTGTTTCTTGTACTTCTCATTCAGGGCGTACTCATGCATAATTTTACTTTGAAATCCATACAAAATGAGTTCATAGATCATTCTTCTTTGCAAATATCAACATTCAGTGGGTTTATGCCAAGAATCTCTCGAGAAATCTATATCCGGTTTGAATTATACAAGTAGCTTGGATTGAGATGTAAGTTACCTCTATGGGGGCATTCCTGTCAGCAACTGTCTTTAAAAGGCCAATCTTTCATGCTTCTATATCAGGGTTCGCATTGTGACTGGTAAGGACTAGTGCACGAGATTGTGCATTGTCATTTGTGTGACTATTTAATAAATTGCTGCTCTCATTAAGGCACTGTATTTTTAACTGGTCTTGTTTCAAAAGTCATTATCTATTGTCTGTTCTTGATAGACATTAGTGATGACGGAACTTGCCCATGTGGTCTTGCGCCTTTGACTAGCTAGAGAGCCAGGGAATCAAAACTGAGTGCAATAGCACGAAATGACCATTGTTGTGTCTGATTGTCTAGCTAAATGTCAATAAGCAACCGCGACTGTGAGAATCAATCCCTCTTGGTGCTCATACAGCTGCATCTCATCCTAGGCAAGTGATCTCAATATCTACTAAGGATAGTGCTGTCGGTACTGGTGGGGGTGCTGCTGTAGACTTGAGTGCCAGTCTATAGTATTGCTGTTTGCATTCCTGGCAAGTTCTGATTGATTCTTGTTCTGCATTATTTTGTTTACCTCATCGCCTCAACCGGCCATTGAAGTCAGGAATGTGAATTGGCAAGTGCTTTAGGACATGGTTAGTTGTTTCATTAAGTTTGCTTCCACCCAGGACACAGCGTCCAGGAACTTGACAGTATTATTCACAAAGAAGACGATTTCTGTCTTGCCCTGAAGAACAACATGAGCTTATACAAGGAGGGAAAAGAGCAACTTGTCATGCAGCTAAATGAACCAAGAACGCGATAATGTCTGTGTATGTGGGCTCATCTACCATCATTCTGGTCTAATGGGATCACAAGCTGGCCTAGTGCTAATGGACGACCCTTCATTTCGCAACAGCCATACAATACCACTAATATAAAAACCTTTACAAAACATTAACAAGCATTGCTTCTTCTTGGAGAGAAGAGGCGGCGTGGTGAGAACCTCTCCATATATATCGGCGAGGCAAATCCAGAAATTCTTTGATTGTCGGGTGCCATAAACCCTTCGCTTTCCTCCTGGTTCATTCTACTAACTCGGCTCCCATTGAATGTACCGCACCTGACCAACTTGCAGATCCACGACTTCTTCTTGGCTGGACTTCGATGTCCTGCATTCATCTTTTCACTCAAGTACTGCTTCACGGCGTGCAACCCTTGCTCAACGACTTCCACCGGAGGAGAAGTGAGCGGGTTTCCTTCGACGCAGAGCTTCTGGAGCTTCTGGTGACATCCCAGGGAGTCTGGCAAGGCCATGATCTTGTTATAGCTAACGTCCAGCTCGACGAGGGATAACAGTAGGCCAATGGAGTAGGGGAGGGTCTCAAGGCACTGGAAATTTTGGCTAACGTTGAGAACTTCAAGTTTGATTAAGTTCTCCATGTCTTCGGGCAGCGAGCGAAGGCAGTTGAGACGAGCGTCGAGGATGCGGAGGGAGGTGAGGTGGGAGATGGAGTGAGGGAGAAACGCAAGCTTGTTCGAACTGACTGAGAGCTTCTTAAGGTTCAGGAGCTCAAAGCCAATGGTGTCCGGTAGTCTCACAAGCTGGTTGAAATTGGCATTCAGTTCCTCAAGTGATCTGGGATGGGAGGGCAACAAGTAGTTTACTTGTTAGTGACCTTACAAGACGTCCAAACATGCAAGAGCTTCTCTCTCTCTCTCTCTCTCCACATTTTAAATTTTGATCCCTTATACTTTTAGAAACCTTGACCATCCTTTGAATCGTCTTAATTTTGACACTGGATCAAGATCAACCGTTAACTGATCAAAACATACACAAGATATAAATGAAAAGTTCATCGGTTCATCTTGTTTTATCTGGTAAAATGAAAAAAAAAAAAAAAAAAAAGCCTAAGAGAAGTTCATTATGATACTCCACAAGCCAACTAACCTAAACTTCAGACCAAAAAAACAAATCTGTACTGCTTACACACAATCCTGTTTCTTCAGAAAACGGACCGCAACATAATCGGTCAGAAGACGTCAGCCAGCAGATAATTTTTGCGTAAAATACGGTTTATCTCTGGCTTTTGTATATCCCGTAAAGAAAGGCGAAAACGTGTTTGACAAAGGGACAAAAGATCCTAGTTTTACCAGGAGATAACACGAGATTTGTGGAGGCGGTTGTCACTTGCATCACTCTTCCCGTCCTGTTTCCTAACTCAAAGGTGACGATCCCAATATCGGCATTTTCATTTATTTAAGAAACAAGTACGTGTGTATGTCTCCAAACCACCTCTTCCTCGCACCAACGTCTTTATGGCCAAAAGACTACGTAAACGTCAATCCATAGACTCAGATTATGAGAGATCTGTTTACGTTTGTATAGATTGAGTATACACGTCCGCCACAGATATGTGTATAATCTATCGAACTAAATATTCATATGGGGATGCGGTAGTCTTGGTTAATGAGTTTTCGTACGTCACACATACTCGCGGCAGACGGAATCTTTCCCCATTTCTTGCCACTGAAAATTACGTTCAGACTCCTAGATATTTTCAGCCGATTATCTTATGGCCCACATGGATTGATCATCTTGATGTATACATGATCGGTTAAGAATGATTCTTCCCCCTTATATATAAATTGATTTTACCAATTTAGTCATAAGTCTTGCAATAATAGCCGATATGATTATTATAGCTAATTGCATACTCATTTCCTATACGTGTTTATGTATATATTCATTTGTTGCTGATAGATCTTAAATGATATTTATAAGTTATTCAAAAGACGTTATTTATTTGATACACTGATGATGTAAAATATTTTTAAATTCTAATCAAATGAACTCATTCCATTAGTAGACAGAATTTCCGTATTATGACCGTGTGAAAAGTATTTTAAACCGGCCGTATAACCTATACAATCAATATTTTGTACTAATAAATTCATAAATCTCTATCACTTACTAAATAAAACAAAAAATGATGTCTGCCTTACGATAGACCAACGTATGCTTCATTGTGCAGGCTAGGCCGGCCTCTTGGAATTTCTAAAATTCTAATGCCCAGGACAGGTCATGGGGCGACTTTAAATTCATATTAGCGAAGCAAGGGCATTAAAGGGTATATACTGTAAGGATACGCAATTTTATGTAATAGTGCCATCCGGAAACACTTGTAGAAGACTTCCTATGAATGATGCATATTAACGAGGGGACTGAAGGTTATGGCGATAACGACGGTAATAATACATGCAAGAATACACAATTATCATGTCAAGAAAGCAAAAAAAAGCTAATAAGCTCGTCGAATGTATAGTATCTTTATAGCAAGCCAAACCATGCCATGCTGTTTAGTTATGGGTGTTCGTAGTTTATTCCATTCTTACTCCATGGTCATGACAAAAGACGACAGAACAGGCTAGCCTTAGCAACTCATTTTAAAGGGGTCGGCTTAGAATCTGACACTGTTTGGTAACCATCCCAATAGTGCCAGATTCTGATTTTTTGTTTCCGGGAGAAGTTTTGGAATAAAATCGTGTTTGGTAAAATTTTTGTTCCTAGAAACAAATTTCATTTTTTTTGTTCCCGGAAGTAAATTTGGAACAGAATCAAGAATAAAAAAGAAGAAGTTATTCTTGTTCTCGGGAACAAATCTAAGAATCAAGCCATTTTCTTTTTCTTCTTCCCTTTTCTTCTTCTTCTTTTATCGCCACCGCCACGGTTGCTGTCCGCCCTCCACCGCCCATCGACGCCGGTCGCCGGCAATCGGTTCGGCGAGCTCATCGGAGGCTTGCCAGGCCAAGGCAAGGTCTGGCGAGCTCGCTGGTGGCCAGGCGAGCCTTGCCCAGCCTCGATGAGGCTTGCCCAGCCTCGATGAGGCTTGCCCAGCCCCATTCAGGCTTGCCCAACTCCGCCGGTGGTCAGGCACGCGTTGCCTAGCCCCAGCGAGGCTTGCCTAGCCACTAGCGAGGCTCGGCCGACGAGGGCTGGCCTCGCCAAGGGCTAGCAACGCTCCGGTGAGGTCACCGTCCCTCGTCTGGCCGATTGCCGGTCGTCGGTCACCGTCCGGCCACTTGAAGAAGAAGAAGAAGAATAGGAGAGAGAAAAAGAAAAAAGAAAAGAAAAAAAGTAAAAAAGTAAAAAAAATATTTAAAAATTAAAAGAAAATGATTTGGAGTAGAATTTTGAGCACTGTATCAAACGCAATTCTATTTCAAAATCAAAAATTTTGGACAGTTACCAAACGGATTAAAATGCTTAGAAATTGTTCCCGGGAATAAAATCGTTACCAAACGCGTCCAAAGCATCCTGTGCTCACGGCTTTCTCTTTTTTATTTTTTTAATTCCTAATTGTCATTAGGGTTCTTATATTCATTTTCCTAAAGTCAATGCACTTTACTTTTGCTATGTAACGAAGATAGCAGCCTTTAGCTTTTGATGGTGCTGTGTCAATAATTGCATGAGCATTATATTGATGAAATTGAAAAAAAAAAAAAAAGGAAGTGGAAAAGAGAAGGAAAGATTAGGATACTGTACCTGCAATTCTCAATAGTCCCGGGGAGATATCGGAGATAATTTCCGGCGACATTTAAAACCTCGAGCTTCAGGAGACACCCGATCGAGTTTGGAAGTACCTTCAATTGGTTGGAGTGGACGTCCAGCACCACCACGTTTAGCAATCTTGCCGCCATCGACTCTGGTATCGTCTGTCATACATTCATATCCATATCTCCAGATTTAGGTCTCATATTCACCGTCAAAGGGACATCAAAATACTAATTTAGTGGTGATCCTGAATCTAGTTTTGTGGCATAATGAGAAGGTGCTCGTTCTATACGTGCGAAAAGTACTATCTCATAAGATTGAATGGTCAAAAGCTAGCTCCTTCGACTTTGTTCCGTTACCGATTTGTTTTTCAAATCAAGGTTCAAGAAATGGAAGGTTGTCTTTTTGGTAAGTCGTAAGATAATAGCCTAATTGTTCTTGAAGGACCTTTCGTCCCTAACCTCATCACACCTTGAGAATTCAAGATTTGAACCTCATCCTCTTCCCTTAAAGAGGAGATAACGCGGAGCCATTTGCCTTTTGGCGGAAATGAAAGGGTGTTACACAAACAATCAGAGAGAGAGAGAGAGAGAGAGAGAGAGAGAGAGAGAGAGTGTCTGCCCGTAATTAGTCTGAGGGTTCTTTTCCCTTCATCGACAGATGGAAAGAGATTGTAGGAAAGCAAACAAAATAGAAGAGGGCATAGTGAGAGAGAGAGAGAGAGAGAGAGAGATGGAGTTGATAAGCATGGAAGTTGATAAGGTGATTACCAACTCCCTTATAAGAAAATGTGCTAGTATTTATGAGAAGTTGAAAAGCGTATTGAAACTGATCCTGGGACACCGAATCCATTGTCCTTATCTTGGCCAACTCGAAAAAACTCATCATCAATACCGCAGACAGAGTATTGAATTGTCTTTGCAGACATGCATTTATCAGAGCCTCTCACGTGAAGATATCTTAAACAAGCTATAACTTTTTTATGGTGAGTTTGACTTAGCGAGACAAGCACTCATTTTAACTCTTCCCCCATCTTGATCCTTCTCGCATGCTGTCACTTTTTTGTCAAATGGGCCTTTTCTGTGTGCGAAAAGTAAGGAATCGAAATTACTGACATAAACTCAAGAAGAGATGGCCTAAAAAAACAAAAAAAAATTCAAGGTAGAGAGAGAGAGAGAGAGAGAGAGAGAGAGAGAGAGAGAGAGAGAGACAGAGAGACAGAGAGTACCTGAAGGTTGTTGTTAGAGATGTCCAACTTGCAGATGAGGTACAAATTCAGGGTAGGGTTAGGGAGAGACTCCATGCACAAGCCACTATAATCCACAACTTCAAGCCTCTCGTCTTCCTCAACAGCGGCGGTTCCTCTCTTTCTCCGATCCGCCTTCCCTTTCTTCCTCCTCAAATCGAATCTCACTTGCTGCTGCTGCTGCTGCTGCTCGTACAGCATCTTCACACCCAACTCCAGAAACCCAAACCCAAAAAAAGAAAAAAGAAAAAAAAGAAAATGGAAAAACGCAAACGAGAAGAAGGCAGAATTTACGAATGACGAGCGAAAGAAAAGAGTGGCGGTGGGCTTCTGCGGGATGGGAGAAACAAGCGAATCCTCACGTCGCATTTTATATGGAGAGAGACGGCGAGCACGTACGGATGGAGGAAGAGGAGTAGATCCCCAACACGTGCGCATCGAAAGTACAATGGCCGTATTCGAAGGGCTCGCCTGGCCACGTCTCTTCCCTCCATCAAAAGTCAACCCTCACTCCAGTTGAAAACCTTGGCATGGGGCTGCTCGCTTTGCTCTTCATCTTTCCCCTCTCTTGGACCATTTCCTCTTCCTCCCACTTGGTTTTTCTTTTTCCTCGTTTTTCTTCCCTGCCATAAAAAAAAAAAAAAAATCGACAAATGCATATCGTTTTTATATATTGCTACATCTTTAGTTTACTATTGTATTAGAGTTATAACAAAATAATATTCTCTAACAAAGATCTTTGCATACAATGCAAAAGGTCTTTGCTGCTGTTATCAACTTCATATTTGATTGGTTCATTATTTATGATGGTCCTTTAATTTGCGCTTTATAGATTAGACAAATTTCCTTTTGTAGTTGAGGCTAATTCTATCTAAGGTTGAGCGAACATCCGAGCAATTTAGATATGTGAGTCACTAAAATTGGGGGAAGCTATCTTTAAGTTAGATGTTAATATTCTCTTTGTATAGAGATAAAAATTAAGTCACAATACTATGTACTAAAGATACTGCCTTTACGTTATATATATTTCTATATACACACACAAAGATGGAGTGATAGTTTGGTGGGGGGAAGGGGCGTCCAGTGCATCAGATTCGAACTATATGTCCTCGGCCAATGATAGCCACGATGGATCACATGGAGAGTACAGATGGTGTTTCTGGGGATTGACCAATTCTCGTGTTATAACAAGTTGAGGACATCATGACATCTTCTTTTCAAGTAAGAAGGATCATTTTCAGACTATATCTTATTCACACCTTGATAAGAGGGCTCGCTTATTAAAATCATTTATAAATTATTCCTTCTGGGCCGCCCTCATTGCAAGATTTTTCATCAACTAAAAGATCTAGTTGTTTATTTATTGATATATGAACCGATCACCGTTTGCAAGTTAGGTGTCGGTTAGATGTCAAATTTTTAGTTCCCTCAAATATTTCTAGCCGACAATAATAAAAGAAATCGGAGCTGCCAACCACAACAAACTTGATGACTAGTGGAATTCTCTTGCCTATACATGATAGTTGATTTGATGATGTTTTACTGTGTAGTTGGTTTGCGACTTTTACAGTTGAAATTTCTGGTAGGTCATGCTATTGTCCCTTGTTAATATAGTCGATATGCTTACATCTAGATTGACAAGGAATTCGATTAGTATTCTTGCCGTTTCGGATTTTTGACATTTAGTTAAGATAATCATCTGTATTTTCAAAAGCATTAAGTAAAATTGTACTTTGATACATTATAGATTTCCTTTGGTCCTCCATTGCGGGTCATGGAACCTTGAGTTATCTAATGAAATCTTTTCCTTCGAGAATTAGCTTTTCTAGTTATTTTCCCTCGATTTTCTTCTTAATCCTTCGGTGTATTTATGGAGTGTGTTGTATATTTGGAGTGGCCAATTGATAACTTGTGATTTGGTGGAGGAAGACCAGATATATGTAGTTTCTTCCTTTTTGCTATCTTTGGCTCGTCACTGCTGGAATGAACTTCATAAGAATTCTCGACTTCCGTCACCCCATATTTATTGGATTGAGCACTAATTGGCCGGCACAAAAAGAAATTAAGACACAATTAACAATAGAAAAAAAAACTTGAAGTCTGTTTCATAAAGTCAACTGATACATGGGGAAAAGTGTTAAAAAAGTCTTAAACCTTTTACATTTGTGCCAATTTAGTCTTAAATCTTTTTTTTTTGGTGCCAATTTAGTCCTAAATCTTTTTATGTTGTGCCAATTAAGTCATTTTTGGTCAATTTTGGCCAGATTTTGTTGATTGGACGCCTGCTGGCTGACGTGGCTTGATCTCAACGGCCGACGTTGACAATTTTTAATAATATTTTAATATTTTAGATTTATTTTTATTTTTACTTTTGTTTATTTTTGTTTATTATTTATTATTTTTCTTTTTTCCTTCTCCTCCTCCTTCCTCCGAGGTTCGGCAGCCAGTGGCAACGAGGGTGAGCCTTGCTCGCTCGGTGCGAGGGTGGGCGGCGAGGCTACCCCTCGCTGAATCTGGTGAGGGTCGAGGCTTGCCCATGGCCGGCGAGGCTCGCCCTCATCGGATCTGGCGAGGGTCGAGCCTTGCCCATGGCCAGCTAGCCTCACTCGCCCGGCGCGAGGCTGCCCTTGCGGCCACTAGCGAGGTGGCCGATGAGGTCGACCTCGACCTTGCCAGCCATCGCCTCTGGCCGGTCGCCAAGGTCCGACGATCGGCTGGAGGAAGGAGGAGGAGAAGGAAAAAAGAAAAAGAAAAAAAATTAAAAAAATTAAAAATTAAAATAATTTTTAAAAGTTGTTCACGTCAGCCAGCCGGCGTCCAATTAGCAAAATCCAGCCAAAATTGGCCAGAAATGACTAAATTGGTACAACGTAAAAATATTTAGGACTAAATCGGCACAAATGCAAAAGGTTTATGACTTTTTTTTAACACTTCTCCTAGTGTTGTTTGAGAAATTGAACTTATTTTTCCGTGAGGTAGGGGAAAAAAAGAAGGAAGCTCGTGTGCACTTGAAAAAGCCTATACACTGTGCTATAGCAATAGGATCTTTGGAAGGACAATTTTATTAGTTGGTTTTTCACATTAGAAAATTAACAGATGCGAATACAAAAAATTAAATAACTGGTCTACGTGATTGGTTCCAAGTAATAATCATTATATGGAATAAATATCGATTAATTTTTTTCATGTCCGTCCGTCCACCCCGGCCAGTTTCTTGGCCGGGTCTCTTCATGTCCCTGTACCACGCCCGGGATTGGTTACCCGGGAAAGGCGTCGCGGGGATCCAAGGTGGCCCCCTTAACCCTCTTAAAGGGGGTGTGGACGGGGTGACCAATGGGGAGGGGATCTTTTTTGAGGCCCCTGCCTGCCTCTATCAAGACTTTTCTTGTGGTCAGAGCCTTTTAAGGACCTGCTTAGGTCTAATGACTGCAATATATAGAAGCTCCATTTGGAGCTAAATATAACTCAACTAGGCATACAAAACAGATAAAGATGGCAATTAGGCATAAAATATGTTAAAAGATACTTTGGATTTAAAAACAAACTTTGAGAAATGATAATGTTTAAAAAGAAGGAATCAATATTGGCACATAACAATCAGATTTGTCGATGTCTTGAAGGTTGACAAACTGACCAAAAAAGGAAAAACAATTGTGCTTAGCACAACTCTAATATGACCATTCTGAACAACTCATGAATTTTGAGGGTAATGCATGTTCGCCTTATCTGTTGAGCACAATGGATCTGGCTGAGCCTCACATTGGCGTCGGCCATCACCTGAGTTTTGGTCGTGCTCAATGGATCCAAGACGTTGGAGGCTTCGGCCATGGCTAACTTCGCGGAAGACTGGGAGACCAGGCAGAGGGGCAGATATAGAAATGTGGGGGTTGACATGGATATGTTGACACTATCGTCAGGGTTGCGGCCGCTTCAATTGGGGCCTGCGGCGGTTTCAATCCATCAGGGATGGAGGGGATCGCGGCGACACTAAATCAATAGTAGAGACTAGAGAGAGTCTCAGATTAGTGGGAAGAAAGAATCAGAGAGGGGAGAGATGATACTGGGTATGAGCGCCAAAGTAGAAGAGAGTTTTTGAAAATTTTCCACGTATATATCATGCTCTTATGAAATCCTGAGTAAAATTCTCTGTACATCACCCTCACTTAGGTATTGCAGATTTCTCAGTCTCATGCTCTAAGCTAGATGTTTTTGGGTTGGTCTCTGAGTATTGATGCATGGAATCTCTGGGGATGCTAAAGAATATGCTCGAGATTAGAGAGGGTAATTTACTCGACCCCCATCAAGGTCGTCACTAAATTTTCTCCTGCCAAGATGCAAAACTGAAGTCTATGTACCCTCTGCAGTCGCGAGGGTAATTTAGGCCCTATTTGTTTGTGTTCTTATTTTTTGGTCTTGAATACAATTTGTGCTTTTTTTGTTCTGGGGAACACAAAAAGAACAGAAACACGTTTGCTTGCGTTTTTATTCCAAATCTATTTTTTTGTTCCCGGGAAAAAATTTAGAATAGAAACAAGAAACAAGAAAAACTTGTTTCTTGTTCTTGGAACACTTCCGAGAAACAATTTTTCTCTCTCCTATTTTTTTTATTCTCTTTCTTTTCTTCTTCTTTTTTCTTTGGCTGGTCGTCGGCCTCGGCCATGACCGGCGACCGACCATCGAGGGCCGGCGACCTCGCTGGAGTGTCGTTGGCCCCTGGCGAGGCTTAGCCTCGCCTTGGCTGGGCGAGCTCGAGCTCGCCCAGATCCGGTGAGGTCGAGCTCGCCCAGCCAAGGCGAGCCTCGCCGTGGCTGGGCGAGACCGCCGGCCCTCATTGGCCGGTCGCTGGCCATGGCCGAGGTTAGCGATCGGCCAAAAGGAAGAAAAAAGAAAAAAGAAAAAAGGAAAAATAAAATAACAATATTAAGAAATTAAAAAAAACAAAAAAATTATACAAATTTACCAAATGTGTTTTTGTTCTTTTTCTATTTCAGAAACAAATTTACCAAACGTGTTCTTACTGTTCAAAAATTGTTCCCCGGAACAGAAATAGTTTTTTCTATTTCTATTCCTTGGAATAATTTTTGAATAGAAACGTTACCAAACGTACCCTTACTCGACCCTGGTCGTGACAAGCTGGGTCCAGATTTCTGAGTGCAAATAAAGCCAAGGCTTATGAAAAGTGATTTTAAGGGAGAGTTGACATTTGAGGAGTAGGAGGGATCGAAGCATCGGTTAAAAGGCAAAGGTGGGGGACATGCACGCCGTCAATTGCCATGTCTCAACATAGTATCTTAAGGTAAAGTTTATGGAGACATGTTGCGGTATCTTAACGGAAATGCTTGTACAATTAGGGTGAAAATCTGATCTTTGGCGTATATACAAGAGCTTAACTTGCACCAAAGATTGATTTATTTAGCATTAATCAGCCATGCAATTTACTGCAGATATATCGACAAAAAAAAATGTACTGCAGATATGATAGATAAGAACAAGAGGGTACTATTAAAATCGAGCACATTACGCAACCAAAATTGAAAGGGAGCTTAGGTTCAACAACCAAATCGGTGACGACACTAGCGGCATCTCTTGGAAATCTAGCTCACAAATTTCCGTACAAGGACAAAAAACCTTATCCGAATTATTAATTAGACGGAAAATTTCAAAGCTGTTGACAAATTGACACACACACATATATATACCGGTGATCGTACACCCGTCCTTTAGTCAACCTTAATAGAAAGCGAGATGCCCGGGAGAATGATGTCCCCCAACTGCTGAAGTCTATCATATGGCTTTGCTAGGTGGATGAGTACAATTTCTTGTGATATACATCCGTCGATGTCGATGTCGATGACAATGATGGTTAATTAGCCTTTATTCTATTGAAATCAGACTTGACATGCCCACCAATCTTGAGCGATTGCAGGTGCATATAACCTAGACGAGCCAACAAGTTTGATTTTGCTGGCCTCTATTCTTTGAACACTAGCATGATGCGCCAACTTGTGACCCAATTTTATTCAAATTAAGGAATGAATAGAGAACAATAAGAGAAGCAAGGGTGGGGGACAAGGTCAATCGGATCACGATGAAGCGTCGATAATTCCTTGGAAACGTGCTTGAATTCCACAGAATACGCGAAGGAGTGAAATCGTCCGAAAGTCACCGGGTGTTGTACGGTCCTCTTGCGTTGCGTACGGTCCAACCGGTGATCGTACACCCTTCCTTTAGTCAACCTTAATAGAAAGAGAGATGCCCGGGAACATGATGTCCACCAACTGCTTAAGTCTATCATATAGCTATGCTAGGTGGATGAGTACAATTCCTTGTGATATACATCTGTCGATGTTGATGTCGATAACGATGACGATTAATTAGACTTTATTCTATTAAAATCGGACTTGACATGCCCACCAATCTTGATCGATTGCAGATGCATATAACCGAGACGAGCCAACGAGTTTGATTTAGCTGGCCTCTATTCTTTGAATACTAGCATGATGCGCAAACTTGTGACACCATTTTTATTCAAATTAAGGAATGAATAGAGAACAATAAGAGCAGCAAGAGTGGGGGACAAGGTCAATCGGATCACGATGAAGCGTCGATAATTCCTTGGAAACGTGCTTGAATTCCGCAGAATATGCGAAGGAGTGAAATCGTCGGAAAGCCACCGCAAGCATGGGAGGGCTGAGGAGTACAGCCATGTTGACGTCTGGCACCATGCATTACGTTCGATGCACACCTATAGTCTTGTATTACCATTCCATTAGTCGGTAACTTGGAGGAGTTGGGTTGTTCATGCTTGAAAATTTAGTATTAGAAAATGGAATTTGACCGATAAGGGGAGAACAAAAGGAATTGGCGCTTTGATGTCAGCCAATCCATTGGAAACTGATATTTATACACATGAACAACTGCATTTGAATACGCATTCTTGATTAAAACATTTTAATAAGCTTGGCAAAATGGTGATTCATGCTCGGTTCTTATTGTATTATTCTCGAGCCGACGTACAAGAAAACCCTTCAAATTTAATGAATGTTGATTCGTAAAGATGAGGGCGGTTGAACAAAAGAGACATATTACGTGTTCCAAAACTTTCTTATGCTGATGATGGGATCTAATTGAATGATTTGACTGTAATTATATCTTGTTGTTCCATCCTTTTGCTTAAGGTGTGGTAGGCTCAAATGAGCAATGAAGATGGAGCGAATTGGTTTTTCAAGAAAATACAAATTAATTTTGCATAGCCAACTCCAACAAAAAGTTTGCTTCTACCCTTTATGTGAACTAACAATATAAGTAAAGGAAATCAAATAGTTTAGAGAAAGAGAAATTTCAAATCTGATTTACAATGGTTTGGCACTTCATATCCACATTCTCTTTTCCAGCCCTAGTGATCTAGTTAGGGTTAAGTTCCACTAGTTATACTTAGAAAACATATTGTCTCATTATTGGTGTAGAAGTTGATAGTGCTAGTATTACCACCTAGAGGGGGGGTGAATAGGTGTAAAAACGAATTTAGCCAATAAAAGCAGTAAAAGTTATTTTCTTCAAATAAAGTCTAACTAATACCAGACTTTTGATATAAATTCAGATTTAAATAAGATGTTTTGGAAATTAGTAGAACTCAGTAAAATATTGCTAGGAACAAATCAAAAGAGTTAAGAGAAGAGAAATTGAACACAAGATTTATAATGATTCGGTTTAATTCAAGCCTATGTCCACTCTCTCACGCAGACAGCCTTCTGGCTGAATTTCACTATGGAATCAAAAGAGAACTACAACGATTTGAGTATGATCACTCAGTGAAGAGTTTCTTTCTCTTGCACTAAGTCGTGTGTTTTTTTTTTCTCTCTTGAGTACAATTGTAAGCACTATTGATGAAGAACAAGTGATTTGAAAAGCTTCAAACTTTGGAATTTTTATTCTCACACACTCTCTCAAATGAACCGAATGACCTCCTTAAATACTCCTCCATGCCTTTCTAACTGTTGGCACTTTCCAGAGGAATTTCTTCAAATCAATCCGTTGGACATAATTAATTAAGGAAATCTTGTAATCGTTTGAAGATTGATGTGAAAATCCGATGATCTTGATTGCCCATACAACCAGAATCTAGGTTTCCATAAGTAAATGCTTCCCAAAAAAGAACTTGTTTTTGAAATTGATTTTACCAATCTGTGATTGATTTCATCAATATATTTAGAAAAGGTAAGTGAGATTCTCCGCCAAAAAGATAGATATATCATGTTCGTAATGAATCATTGTTGAAAGATTAATAATCCTGAGTCTGATTATATCTTTGTTCTTGACTTGGGTTCAGTTTGAATTTTCGTCAGAGTAGGAAAGACTTCTGATGTAAAATAGACCTTGACAGCATTCCAGATAACACAGAGTCTAATATTCCTCAGAGTAGGAATAAGAGAAGGAAAGTTTTGTCAACTTCAAAATCTAATATGAGTTTTCTCAACAATCTCCTCCTTTTTTATGTCGACAAAACTTTCATTCAAATTTAATCATAATATAAAATTATATCCCGCAAAATAACATTTTAGCAGCACATGATAATATATAGAAAGAACAAACCATAATGATAATGAATAACATAGTAGTTTGCATCCACAAAAACACATCAGTCTTAATAGTTCTGCAAAACACATACTAATACCAATTAAAGTTCAAACACAAGTTCAAGCACCATATGTTTAAGTTCAAAACACAACCACAAAAATAACACAACAAAAGATTCAAAAGATTCAATTTGCCAAATTTGCCAAAAGTTTAAATCTGCATAATCTCTCCCCCTTTTTGTTAGCAGCAAAAAGATAAAGTTAGTTAGGCATAAAAGAGGTCGAGTTGAAAAACAATCAGGCTTGTTTGGGAACACGAACAAGTTGGAAATCCTCCAAAGACTGCATGGTCTCCTCAAGCTTATTCAGGCACTGATGATAAACAGTTTCTACTTTCGCCACAGTTTGTGAAGCCTGCTAATTCAAAGTCTAAATCTGAGTATCAAGGGATTGTACTTTGGCTGTAAGAAATTCTAAGGTAGAACCTAGAGCAGCATGTAACTTCTGAATTTCAAACTCTATTGCATATTGCTATGTCTTAATCTCCTCTGCAATGTCTTAATCTCCAAGAGGAGTTCGACTATCTAAGGATAGTTTACTTTTGGTTCTGTTTGGGCACTAGCCTTAGCGAATTGTATTTGTGGAGTATCCAGAAGTGAAGGAATATTAACCTGAATGTGTGTAGTTTTTTTGCTCCCCTTTGAACTGCGCTACTCTTGAATTGAAGAGATGTGCCATGAGAATGAAAGATTGAGCTGGCCGGCTCAAGGGAAAGTGTAGATGCGAATTGCGCAAGGGCCTTTATTTTCACGGTTCGGTGACTCAAATTATCCGCGAAAGAGATTCTCCTGGTTAATCCTCCATTCATGTTAACACCCATTGGACAACTAGACGGCCTAGCATTTAAAATCTTACGGGTGCATATGTAGCGAGATAGTTTGTTTATGACTTGCAAATATCTCTGCTATTTTCTTACATATTTTAATTATCTCTAGTTTTTCAAAAATTACTTTCTCAATGTCTCTTTAGAGTTACCATCTCGACAATATGCCAATGCTGCTTGACAAATTTGTGCATCCCTAGATCAGTTATGTCCAATCTGTTGCTTGCTTGACTCATTATGGAAGCAAGAGATATTGCAACAGGGCATGTAGACACTCTGTGCAATGAAAGACTGCTGTATGGGCACATCTTACATAATTGTTACTGTAGGAGTCCTCCATTTTCTTGTGATTATAAGAGATTCTTCCCTTGTGCGCATGATGGATGATTTGGTTGTCTCAAAAAGCACAAGCACTCAATATTAGTATTTCCTTTCTTTGATTTACTGAAGATATCTAGTTCTCTTGATCTTGCGGTTTACTGGACAAGATGTGCAAGTAGCCATAACTGCTTAACTTCACGGATATAGAAATCACCTTCCCAAAGTGTCGGAAGCTAATTGCCAATATTTTCCACACCCTTTGCTGAAATGTAGATTATGTGCCGTGTTTTCCTTTAAAAAAGAAAAGATATACTTTTTTCTACGCTTGGGCCTGTGCCGTTTAGCAATGGCAAGTAGCTTCTAGTTAGTCACTTTCAGCATGGTTGATTTGAGTCTGTCTCTCTTAACATCATGAGAGCATTTTGTTATGCTATTTTGATTGCCGGCCCAGTTTATTTTCTTCTGTGTCTTTTCAATCAAATATTAGTGAATCTCTTTCCAGTCTGTCATTTCTTAGCCTTTTCATTTACCCCTCCGACTTTGTTCAAAGAAGGTATTCATCTTACTATACAAAGACAGAGGTCCTTTATCTCCACCAAACTCAGCAAATTTTTTAAGGGTGCTTACACAGATGAGGTTGTGAAGACCAACCAAATGAACCCCGTGCTCCTCTGCTTCCTAGATATCCATTTACATTGATAGCCATGTCTTCGTGTACTCTACTTACATATTATGTATAGCTTATTGTTTCAGGAATTATGCTTTCTACCACAACCATTGAAAGGAATAACGACTACCTAGAACTGATTCCTGAAGCATGTCTAAACCATGGGATGGGGGAAGCTTATCTTGTTTAATCTTTCTGTCAGCACCGTCGGTGAGGTGGTATGACATGGTGGACTTCTATAGGTTGAATTGTTTCTTTTACTTCTCATTCAGGGCGTACTCATGAATAATTTTACTTTGAAATCCATACAAAATGAGTTCATAGATCATACTTCTTTGCAAATGTCAACAGTCAATGGGTTTATGCCAAGAATCGTGAGAAATTTATATCAGTTTAAATTATACAAGTAGCTTGGATTGAGATGTGTAAGTTACTTTTATGGGGAAGTCAGCTACTCTTTTAAAAAGGCCAAGCTTTCATGCTGCTATATCAGGGTGCACATTGTAACTCGCGAGGACTGGTGCACAAGATCGTGCATTGTCATTTGTGTAGCTATTTAATAAATTGCTGCTCTCATTAGGGCACTTTATCTTTAACTGGTCTTGTTTTGTTGATTGCACATCATGCTTGTGCTATATCAAAAGTCATTATCTGTTGTCTGTTTTTGATAGACATTCATGGCAACGGAACTTGCCCATGTGGTCTTGCGCCTTTACTGAGTAGCTAGAGAGCCTGGGAGTCTAAAGCTGAGAGTAATAGCACGAAATGATCATCGTTGTATTTGATTGTCTAGCTAAATGTCACTAAGCAACCGTGACTGTGTGTATCGATCCCTCTTGGTGGTCATACAACTATATCTCATTGTAGACTAGTGCTCTCATTATCTACTAAGGATAGTGCTGTCGGTATTGGTGGAGGTGCAGCTATAAACTTGAGCGCCACTCAGACCAAAGACACTGTAAAGTATTGCTGTTTGCATTCCTGACAAGTTCTTCTTGTTCTGCGTTATGTTGCTTAGCTCATCGCCTCAACCGGCCATTGAAGTCATGAATGTGAATTGGCAAGTGCTTTAGGACGTGGTTGTTTCGTAAAGTTTGCTTCCACCCCGGACACAGCGTTGGGGAACATGACATTATTTATTCACGAAGAAGACGACTTCTGTCTTGCTCTGAAGAGCAACATGAGCTTACACAAGGGGGATAAAAGCAACTTGTCATACAGCAAAATGAACCAAGAACACGATGATGTATGTGTATGTGTGCTCATTTCCCATCATGCGATTGGGGGGTCCCATTTTCTTGTTTAATAGTACCACAAACTGCCCTTAGTGCTAATGGACGACCCTTCATTTCGCAACACAGTCATACAATAACGCTACTGTAAAAACCTTCACAAAACATTAATAAGCATTAATGACTTCTTCTTGGAGAGAAGAGGCGGCGTGGCGAGAACCTCCCTGTATATCTCGGTGTGGCAAGTCCAGAAATTCTTTGATAGTCAGGTGCCATATTCCCTTCACTTTCCTCCTGGTTCATTCTACTGACTCGGCTCCCATTGAATGTACCATACCTGACCAACTTGCCGATCCATGACTTCTTGGTTGGACTTCGATGTCCTGCATTCATCTTTTCGCTCAAGTACTGCTTCACAGCATGCAGCCCTTGCTCAACGACTTCCACTGGAGGCGAAGTGAGCGGGTTTCCTTCTACGCAGAGCTTCTTGAGCTTTTGGAGACATCCCATGGAGTCCGGCAAGGCCGTGATCTTGTTATAGCTAACGTCCAGCTCGATGAGGGACAACAGTAGGCCTATGGAGTAGGGGAGGGTCTCGAGGCATTGGAAATTTTGACTAACGTTGAGAACTTCAAGCTTGATTAAGTTCTCCATGTCTGCAGGCAGCGAGCGAAGGCAGTTGAGACGAGCGTCGAGGATGCGGAGGGAGGTGAGGTGGGAGGTGGAGTGAGGGAGAAACACGAGCTTGTTCGAACTGACTGAGAGCTTCTTAAGGTTCAGAAGCTCGAAGCCAATGGTGTCCGGTAGTCTCATAAGCTGGTTGAAATTGGCGTTCAGTTCCTCAAGTGATCTGGGATGTGAGGGGAACATGTAGTTTGCTTGTTAGTGACCTTACAAGACAAGACATCGAAACATGCAAGAGCTTCTCTCTCTCTCTCTCTCTATATGTATATATATATCCACATTTTCAATTCACATTTTCAATGTCGATCCCTTATACTTTTAGAAACCTTGACCCTCCTTTGAATTGTCTTAATTTTGACACTGGGTCAAGATCAACCGTTAACTGATCGAAACATACACAAGAGATAAATGAAAAGTTAATCCGTCCAACTTGTTTAATCTGGTAAAATGAAGATAAAAAAAGCCTAAGAGAAGTTTATTATGATACTCCACCAAGCCAATTTACCTAAACTTCAGACCTCAAAAACAAACCTATACTGCTTGCGCACGATACTGTTTCTTCAGGAAACAGACCGCAACATAATCGGTCAGAAGACGTCAGCGAGCAGATATTTTTGCGTAAAATAACGTTCATCTCCGGCTTTTGTATTTCCCGTGAAGAAAGGCGGAAACGTGTTTGACAAAGGGACAAAAGATCCTAGTTTTACCAGGAGATAACACGAGATTTGTGGAGGCGGTTGTCACTTACATCACCCTTTCCGTCTTGTTTCCTAACTCAAACATGACGATCCCGATATCGGCATTTTCATTTTGTTAAGAAACAAGTACGTGTGTACATCTCCAAACCACCTCTTCCTCGCACTAACGTCTTATGGCCAAAAGATTAGGTAAACGTCAATCAATAAACTCAGATTATGAGAGATCTGTTTACGTTTGTACAGATTGAGTACACACGTCCGCCACAGATATGTGTATAATCTATCGAACTAAATATTCATATGGGGATGCGGTAGTCTTGTTTGATGAGTTTTCTTACGTCACACATACCCGGCAGACGTAATTTTCTCCATTTCTTGCCACTGAAAATTACGTTCAGACTTCTAGATATTTTTCAGCCGATTATCTTATGGCCCACATGGATTGATCATCTTGATGTATGCATGATCGGTTAAAAACGATTCTTCCCTTGTACATGAATTGATTTTACCCATGGAGTAAAAAGTCTTGCATTAATAGCCGATATGGTTATTATAGCTAATTGCATACCCATTTTCTATACGTGCTTGTGTATATATTCATCCGTTGCCAATAAATCTGAAATGATATTTATTTTTTGAACGACGTTATTTAGTTATTACACTAGTGATATAAAAATGTCATTACATACACAGTATCTAGAATCCCGACATGTATACAGTTTTAAACTTCTAGTTAAATGAACTCGTTCCATTAGTAGACGGGATTTCCATTTTATGACCGTGTGAATTGTACTTCAAACTACCCGTATAACCTATGATAAGCAATTCTAGATTCCATACAAATTCCACTTGGAACTTGGAACCTACCCATTGGACTAAGTTTCTTATTTTCTAGAACCTAAATTTTACCTTGCATATCTTGGAACTTGGAACTACCATGATATAGATTCCAAGATCCATCCAAGTTCCATTTTTATTATTAATTAAACGATTATATTGAATTATCACATTTAATAACCACTCTTATTATTACAATTCACTGACCATAACTTATATTTAAACACATGAAAAATATAAAACATTAACAAAGTAAAAGTTTTAGTTATAAAATGAAACTCGGACTAGTAATTTCATATTATACACACATTATCGAACAACATGGAATACCACAAGATCGTGCAAAGATATGGACCAAGAAAAATATAAACTTATTCTAGGTTCTAGGTTATAGGTTTTACCAACCTAGAACCTGGAACCTATCATTTGAAATTAGTTTCCCAATTTTTGGAACTTAGAACCTACCATGTATACCTTGAAACTTAGAATCGAATAGATTCCCATCAGTCTAATTCTCATGTTTCAAATTCTACCCTAGAACTATCTGGAATCATGCTCACCCCTAGTAGGACCTATATAAACCATGCTCACCCCCAGTAGGATCTATATAAATCAATCATTTTCATACTAATAAATTCATAAATCTCTATCACTTACTAATTAAAACAAAAAATGATGTATGCCTTAGAATAGACCAACACACGCTTCATTGTGTAGTCTAGGCCGGCCTTCTGGAATTTCTAAAATTCTAATGCCCAGTACAGATCATGGGGCGACTTATAAATTCATATTAGCGAAGCAAGAGCATTTAAAGGGCATGCTTAAGGATGCGTAATTTTATGAAATAGCGCTCTCCGGAGACACATGTAGAAGACTCTTCCTATGAGTGATGCACATTAACGAGGGGGCTGATGATTGTGGCAATAACAACGGTAATAATTTATGCAAGAATACACAATTATCATGTCAACAAAGCGAAAACAAGCTAATAAGCTCGTCGAACGTATGGTATTTTTATAGCAAGCCTAACCATGCCATGCTGTTTAGTTATGGGTGTTTGTAGTATTATTCCATTCTCATCTCTTCTCCCAAACTACAAATTAAAATTTCAAATAAGCAAAATGAAAGTCCTACGCCATGGTTATGACAAAAAAACGACAGAACGGGCTAGCCTTTGCAACTCATTTTAAAAGGGTAGGGAAAGTGACTTCCATGATTAGAAAAAGCATCCTGTGCTCAGGGCTTACTTTTTTTTCTTTTTTCTTTTTTAATTCCTAATTGTCATTAGGGTTTTTATATTCATTGTCCTAAAGTCAAGGCACTTTTCTTTTGCTATGTAACGAAGATAGCAGCTTTTAGCTTTTGATGGTGCTGTGTCAACATGCATGAGCATTATATTGATGAAATTGGGGGAAAAAAAAGGAAGTGGAAGAGAAGTAGAGATTAGGATACAGTACCTGCAATTCTCAATAGTCCTAGGGAGGGATCGGAGATAATTTCCAGCGACATTCAAAACCTTGAGCTTCACGAGACACCCGATCGAGTTTGGAAGGACCTTCAATTGGTTGGAGTGGACGTCCAGCACCACCACGTTTAGCAATCTTGCCACCATCGACTCTGGTATCGTCTGTCATACATTCATTTCCATATCTCCAGATTAAAGTCTCATACTCACCGTCAAAGGGACATCAAAATACTAATTTAGTGGTGACCCTGAATAATGAGAAGGTGTTCGTTCTACACGTGCGAAAAGTACTATCTCATAAGATTGAATGGTCAAAAGGTAGCTCCTTCGACTTTGTTCCGTTAACTATTTGCTTTTGAAATCAAGGTTCAAGAAATGGAAGTTGTTTTTGTGGTAAGTCATGAGATAATAGCCTTATTGTTCATGATGGACCTTTCTTCCCTAACCTCATCGCAACTTTAGGATTCAAGATTTGAACCTCATCCTCTTCCCTTACAAGAGGAGATGACGCCGAGCCATTTGCCTTTTGGCGGAAATGAAAGGGTGTTAAACAAAAAGAGAGAGAGAGAGAGAGAGAGAGAGAGAGAGAGAGAGCGTGTCTGCCCGTAATTAATCTGAGCGTTCTTTTCCCTTCATCGACAGATAGAAAGAGATTGTAGGAAAAAGAAGAGGGCAAAGAGAGATGGAATTTTCTTTTTCTTTTTTGTTGGTCGAGAGATGGAGTTTTGATAAGCATGGAAGCTGATAAGTGACTGCCAACTCCCTTATGAGAAAATGTGCTGGTATTTATGAGAAGTTGAAAAGCGTATTGAAACTGATCCTGGGACACCGAATTCATTGTCCTTATCTTGGCCAACTCAAAAAAAAACTCATCATCAATACTGCAGACAGAGGATTGAATTGTTTTCGCAGACATGCATTTATCACGGCCTCTCACGTGAAGATATGTTGAACAAGCAATAGCTTTTTTGCGGTGAGTTTGACTTAGTCAGACAAGCACTCATTTTAAATCTTCCCCCATCTTGATCCTTCACGCATGCTGTCACTTTTTTGTCAAATGGGCCTTTTCTGGGTGGGAAAAGTAAGGAATCGAAATTACTGACATAAACTCAAGAAGAGATGGCCTAAAAAACAAAACAATTTCAAGGTAGAGAGAGAGAGAGAGAGAGAGAGAGAGAGAGAGAGTACCTGAAGGTTGTTGTTAGAGATGTCCAACTTGCAGATGAGGGCCAAATTCAGGGCAGGGTTAGGGAGAGACTCCATGGACAAGCCACTCAAATCCACAACTTCCAGCCTCTCATCTTCCTCAACAATGGCGGTTCCTCTCTTTCTCTGATCCGCCGTCCCTTTCTTCCTCCTCGAATCGAATCTCACTTGCTGCTGCTGCTGCTGCTGCTCGTACAGCATCTTCACACCAACTCCAGAAACCCAAACCCAAAAAAACAAGAAAAGAAAGAAAGAAAAACGCAAACGAGAAGAAGGCAGAATTTACGAATGACGAGCGAAGGAGAAGAGTGGTGGTGGGCTTTCGCGGGATGAGAGAAACCAGCGTAGCCTCACGTCGCATTTTATGTGGAGAGAGAGGGGGAGGACGTACGGATTGAGGAAGAACAGAAGGGACCCAACACGTGTGCATCGAAAGTACAGTGGCCGTGTACGAAGGGCTCGCCTGGCCACGTGTCTTCCCTCCATCAAAAGTCAACCCGCACTCCTGTTGAAAACCTTGGCTGCCCGCCTCTCTCGCGGGGCTGGGGCTGTTCGCTTTGCTTTTTATCTTTCAGCTTCCTTGGACCATTTCCTCTTCCTCCACTTTGGTATTTCTTTTTCCCCATTTTGTTCCCCGTCAAACAAACACAAAATAGATAAATCGACAAATACATATCATTTTTATGTATTGGTACATGTTTAGTTTACTAGTGTATTAAAATTATAATAGAACGATATTGTCTAATAAAGATTTTTGTATATAAAGAATATACTTCTCACTTACCAATTTAATATTTGATGAGTTCGTTAATTGTGATGGTCTTTTAATTTGCACTTTTGTAGATTCGACAGGTTCCCTTTATCGTCGAAGCTAATCATGTCTAAGATTGAGCAAGCATCTGAGCAATCAAGATATACAAATCACTAAAATAAGGAAGATATTTTTAAGTTAGACATTAATATTACCTTTTTATAGAGAAGAGAATTAAGTTACAATACCGTGTACTAAAGATGCCGACTTTACGCAAGTGCTTGCGTATCGTGCTTCTTATATGTATGTATGTATGTATGTATGTATGTATGTATGTATGTATGTATGTATAATGGAGAGAAACATATGCTCTGATCACGATACAGAGATGGAGTAATAGTTTGGTGGGGGTGGGGGCGGGGAAGGGGCATCCAGCGCACAGATTCGAACTATATGCCCTCGGCCAATGATAGCCACGATGGATCACATGGAGAGTACAGATGGTGGTGCTGGGGATTGACCAGTTCTCTTGTATGATAACAAGTTGAGGACATCATGGCATCATCTTCTCAAGTTGAAAGGCTCATTTTCAGACTATATCTTATTCACACCTTGATAAGAGGGCTTGCTTATTAAAACCATTTATAATTTATTCCTTCTAGGCCGCCCTCATTGCAAGATTCTTCATCAACTAAAAGATCTAGCTATTTATTTATTGACATATGAACTAATCGCTGTTCATAAGTTAGGTATTGGTCAGATGTCAAATTTTTAGTTTCTCGGATATTTCTAGCCGACATTATTAAAAGAAATCGCAGCTACCAACTGCAACAAATTTTTAGGTATCGTTGTTCGTTTGCGACTTTTGCAGTTGAAATTTCTGGTAGGTCATGTTATTGTCCCTTGTTAATATAGTCGATATGCTTACATCTAGATCGACGAGGAATTCAACTAGTATTCTTGCTGTTTCGAATTTTTTATATTTAGTTAAGATAATCATCTGTATTTTCAAAAGCATTAAGTAATATTGTACTTTGACACATCATAGATTTCCTTTGGTCCTCCATAGCGGGTCATGGAACCTTGAGTTATCGAATGAAATCTTTTCATTCGAGAATTTGCTTTTCTAGTTATTTTCCCTCGATTTTCTTCCTAAAGCTTCGGTGTATTTATGGAGTCCGAGAAGAATTCGAAGGTGTTGTATATTTGGAGTGGCCAATTGATAACGTGTGATTTGGTGAAGCAAGACCTGAATTATGCAGTTTCTGCCTTTTTGCTATCTTTGGCTCTTCACTTCTAGAATGGACTTCATAAAAATTCCCGACTTCCATTGCCCCATAATCATTGGATTGAGCAATAATCGACCGGCACAAAAAGAAATTAAGACACAATTAACAATAGAAAAAAAAATACTTGAAGTCTGTTTCATAAAGTCAACTAATACTTAGTCTTGTGTGCGAAATTGAACTTATTTTTCCGCGAGGCAAGGGGGAGAAACAAAGAAGAAGCTCGCGTGCACTTGAAAAAGCCTATGCACTGTGCTATAGCAATATCATCTTTGGAAGGACAATTTTATTAGTTGGTTTTTTACATTAGAAAATTAACAGGTGCGATTACAAAAAATTAAATAACTAGTTTACGTGATTGTTTCCAAGTAAGATTCATTATGTTGAATAAATGTCGATTAATTATTTTCATGATGTCTGCAACATATATAAATTTCATTTGGAGCTTAATTTAACTCATATAGGCATAAAAAAAGATAAAGATAGCAATTGGGCATAATATACGTTGAAAGATACTTTTAAATTTATTAAAAAAAATTTGAAAAATGATAATATTTTAAAGAAGGAATCAATATTGGCACAGAACAACAAGATTTGTCAATATCTTCAAGGTTAAAAACCAACAAAAAAAAAAACACAAATGTGCTTAGCACAACTCTAATATGACCATTTTGAACTGCCCCTAATTTTTTAAGGTAATACATATTCGCCCTATATCTGTCGAGCTCAATAGATCTGGCTGAGCCTCACATCAGCGTCGGCCATCGCCTGAGATCTGGTTGAGCTCAATGGCGCCAAGTCCTTGGAGGCTTCGGCCATGGCTAACTTGGCAGAAGACTGGGAGAGCAGGTCGAGGGGCAGACATAGAGATGTGGGGGTTGACATGGAGGCGCATCGGCATCGTCGTCAGGGCTACGGCGGCTTCAATCGGTCAAGGATGGAGGAGATGGCAGCGACACTAAATAAATAGGAGAGAGAGTCTCAGACTAGTGGGAAGAAAGAATCAGAGAGAGAGATGAGATCAAGGTTCAAGCCTTGGAGAAGTGGACTTTTGTATATTTTCAAAATTGAAGATAATACTGAATGTGTCAAAGTAGAAGCGAGTTTTTGAAATTTTTTCAAGTCCATATTATATGTTAGAGTAATTAAATATTAAATCATGTCTTTATTTAATAAGTTAAGCTATTTTATTTATGTATTTATAATTTAAGCTTTTAGAACAATTGACGGTCCCACAGAATCTCACATGATATCAGAGCAGAAGATTCTAAGTTCAAATCTTTTCGAATTCTATTTGTCTCCCCAATTATATATTTTCACGCCTTTAGACTTAGGCCAAAGTCCAGTCTACGCGTGGAGGGTAGTGTTAAAGTAATTAAATATTAAATGACGCATTTATTTAACAGTTTAAGCTTTTTATTTTTTATTTTTTTTTTAGTTTAAGCTTTTAGAACCGTTGGTAATATTTTCATAAAATCTCACATTATACTCCATGAAATTCTAATTCTAAGTAAAATTTTTTATATATCACCCTCGCTTAGATATTGCAGATTTCTCGGTCTCATTCTCTAAACTAGACCTTTTTGCGTCTGTCACTTAGTATGGATGCATGGAATATTTGGGGTTGCTAAAAAATATGCTCGAGACTCTTGAAGGGAATTTACTCAGCCCCCGTCACCAAAATTTCTCCTGCCAAGATGCAAAACTGCAGTCTATGACAAGCTGTGTCCAGATTCCTGAGTGCCAATTAAGCTAAGGCCCCTGAGAAGTTATTTTAAGAGGGAGTTGACTTTTGAGAAGTAGGAGGGATCGAAGCATCAGTTAAAAGGCAAAGGTGGGGGACATGTATGCCAGTCAATTTCCATGCCTGAACATAGTATCTTAAGGTAAAGTTTATGGCGACATGTTGCCGTATCTTACTGGAAATGCTCGGACAATTAGGGTGAAAATCGTGATCTTTAGCGAATATACAAGAGCTCAACTTGCACCAAAGATTGATTTATTTAGCATTAATCAGCCACGCAATGTACTGTAGAGATGATAGATAAGAACAAGAGGGTACTATTAAAGTCGAGCACATTACGCAACCGAAATTGAAAGGGAGCTTAGGAACAACAACCAAATCGATGACGACACTAGCGGCATCTCTTGGAAATCTAGCTCACAATTTTCCGTACAAGGACAAAAAACCTTATCCGAATTATTAATTAGATGGAAAATTTCAAAGCTGATGGAAAATTGACATATGTAGATATAAATACACACATATATATGTTTCTTGTGCATAGATTTCCAGGTGTTGTAAGGTCCTCTTGCGTTGCGTATGGTCCAACCCGTGATCGTACACCCTTCCTTTAGTCAACTTTAATAGAAAGCGAGATACCCAGAAACATGATGTCCACCATCTGCTTAAATCTAATATATAGCTTTGCTAGGTGGATGAGTACAACTCCTATGTCAATTTCTAATGTCGCGTTCATTCTATAGAAACCGTCGATCTTGGGCGATTGCAGGTGCATATAACCTAGACGAGCCAAAGATTTGGCTGGCCTCTATCCTTTGAACACTAGCATGATGCGCCAACTTGTGACCCCATTTTTATTCAAATTAAGGAATGAATAGAGAACAATAAGAGGAGCAATAATGGGGGACAAGGTCAACCGGATCACGATGAAGTGTCAATAATTCCTTGGAAACGTGCTTGAATTCCGCAGAACATGTGAAGGAGTGAAATGGTCCGAAAGCCACCGCAAGCATGCGACGGCTGAGGAGTATAGCAATGTTGACGCCTGGCACCATGCATTACGTACGATGTATGTTGGAGAAAACTTCCTTACATGTTTTGAAGTTGACAAAACGTTTCCATCAGTCTAGTCTGAAGAATAGAAGACTCTCTCATCAAAGTTTGAAGACTGTCAGACCGTCAGACTCAAAGATTTAAAGTTTGCTCTCACTAACTGTTTCTAGACCGTTGAAGAAAAGACTTATCCAGATTCGTATAAGGATTTGATTCTAGCGGTTAAAGAAGATCTCACGGCTGGAGATAGCATTTCAAGATCTCTTATTCGTTTTGAAATTAATTCGAGTAAGTTTAATCTATTGATTGGCAAATCGTATATGGAAGGTTCTACTTATGGAAACCTAGATTCTGATTGTATGGGCGAGCATGATTGGTGGGCTATCCTCACATTCCTTAAGTAACTCAAGAACTTCCTAATTGATTCTGTCCAACGGGAAGATTGGAAGAACTCATTTGGAAGGTGCCAACGGTTATGAAGGCATGGGGGAGTATTTAAGGAAGACGTTCTAGTTACTCGAGTGAGTGCGCGATAGATAAATTTCAAAGTCTGAAACTCCTTGTTCTTTGCTGATTCAATTTTTGAGCGAGAATTTGTACTCAAAAGAAAGTCTAATCTTTTGTGAAGTCTTGAGGAAGTGTAGTAGAGTCTCTACACTGTGGAATCAAGGACGTGATGCTGTAACGACTCTTTTGATTCATAGTGAAATCTAGCCAGTGGGCTGTTAGTGCGGAAGAGTGGACGTAGGCTTGGATTAACCCGAACCACTATAAAACTTCGTGTTCTTTTTCTCTTCCCTGATCTCTTTAATTCAGTTCGTAACTTTATTTGCATAAGTGTGATTTCCTTTACAAAGTCTATTGTCTACCAGACTCAAGTCATAAGTAAGATCTTATCTTATATTTTGCAAAATTTGGTTCAAGCACTTATTCACCCCCTCTAGGTGCACATACTAGCTCTCTCAATTGGTATCGGAGCCTGTGTACTCATTTAAATTGAAGTGTTTTTACTTCAGATCTATCCAGCTTTCATCAGATAAGGCTTCATTTACTCCTTTTGGTTCAATCTCAGAAACAAGTGTTAGAGCATTGGACTCTTCTCTTTCTTTGGATCTGGTGCGAATTCCCTCATCAATGTTGCCAATAATGAGTTCTTTGGGATGACTTGACTTATACTTTCAGTTGCTGTTTGGTCTGAGAGTCTGTTGATCCTCTGCTTCGTTTGAGTCTTCTCAATCTGCTTGTTGCTGTTCTCCATAATTCTGAACCTTTTCGGGGGAAGTAGACTTTGTTAAGTCTGGAACTGGTTTAGACTCTTCAAGTTGAGTCTGATCTGGTTGAATCTGCACATAATCCTGAAATTTGACATTCATAGATTCTTCTACATATTGAGTCTTCTTATTAAAAACCCTGTAAGCTTTGCTTGAAGTTGAGTAGCCAAGGAAGATTCCTTCATCTGATTTTTCCTTGAACTTTCCAGATCGTTCATTCGCATTCTTCATAATAAAATATTTACAGCCAAAGACATGAAAGTAGGAAACATTCGGCTTCTTTCCTTTATACATTTCATAAGGAGTTTTCTCTAGGATAGGTCTCAAGAATACTTTGTTGATAATATAACAGGCAGAAGAAACTACTTCTGCCTAAAATCGAGAGGAAATTTTACTCTATATTAAGAGAGTTCTGACCATCTCTTGTAAAGATCTGTTTTTCCTTTCCACAACTCCATTTTGTTCTAGAGTGTATGGAGAAGAGAAAACATGTTGAAAACCAGATTCATCACAGAACTTCGCAAAGTCCTGATTTTCAAACTCACCTCCATGGTCAGTTCATATACTAGAAATAGCATAACCATTTTCATTCTGAATCTTCTTGGCAAACTTCGAGAAATAAGAGAAGGTTTCAGACTTACTTGCCAGAAAGTATACCCAAGTAAAACGAGAGTAATCATCCACAATTACTAGGCAATTTTTATTTTCACTAATACTCTGAGTTCTGGTTGGTCCAAAAAGGTCCATGTGGAGTAGCTGCAAAACTCGACTGATGGAAACTTGATTTATAGGTTTAAAGGAACTTCTGACCTGTTTTCTCAAGATGCAGGGAGTGCATAATTCAGACTTCTGATAAGTTAAATTAGGAAGGCCTCGAACCAGCTTCTTAGAAGAAACTTTAGCAATTTGCTTCATGTTAACATGGCCAAGCTTCCGATGCTAGAGACTTGCTTCATCTTGAATAGAAATAAGGCACTAAGAACTTTCTGGGTTTACATCCAGAAGGTATATGTTGCCATGCCTTCGCCTAGTAAAAGATTGAGAGAAGTCTTGACTCGTTCCAGAACAAATGCCTTCTTGGAAGTTTATTTTGAAACCAGTATCGTAAAGCTGACTTATGCTCAGTAGATTGTAGTTCAATTCTTCCACCAAGGAAACATTGTTGATAGTCAGGCTTCCAATCTTCACAGTTCCACATCCTACAATTTTTCCTTTGTTGTTTCCTCCAAAAAAAACTTTTCCTCCATTCAATCTAACAAGCTTTATGAAGTAGCTTGAGTCTCCTGTCATATGCCTCGAACAACCATTATCCAAATACCATTTGATCTTTCTTTTAATAGTGACTTGTGATCAAAAGAAAAACTCAAACTTTCTTTGGTACCCAAATTTTCTTGGGTCCAGGAGAGTTAGTATTAAAGACGGTCTTTGCCCAATCCTTCTTAACTGGTCTCCAAACCTTGGGACATTCTTTCTCGAAATGTTTTGAGCTGTTACACTTCAAACATTTAAGTGCACTTCGGCCAATAGGTTTTACAAAAACCTTTTGAAAGTGATTTTTGTAAAATCTCTTTGCAGGTCTTTGTTTAATTCTCTCTTTTACTTTGGGAAAATCAATTAATGGAACAATTTCTGAAATCATACCCTAACCAGATTTGTTAAAATAGGGTATTTAGGCTAAAAGGATTTTCTCCAATTTTTCGGATCCTTTTGAAAATCTTTTTGTAATATTTGAAATATCTCTTTTCAAAATAGCATTTTCCTTAGAAAGAGAGTCAGAATTTTCTTTCAAATTATCAAAATTTGTATTTAGACTTTCAAATTTTTCTTTCCAAGAAACTTCCTGTTGCACGAGCTTTGAATTCTCCCTTTTTAGTTCAGAAATCCTTTTAAGAGATGATTTAAGACTGAGGCAAAGTTCATTTATATACTTAGAGACTTTAACAGGAATTTTTGAGTTACCAACCTCAATTTCTTTGTCTGAGTCTGAATCAGTGTCTGTTTCTAATTCTGAGTCTGATACTAAATGAGCCATCAGACATATGTTGGCATATTTTTCTTCACTTTCCTCACACTCGGTGTCACTCCAAGTTTCAGCTTTGAGAGCCTTTTTGTAATTCTCAGATTTTCCTTTCTTCTTCTTCAATAGAGAATAGTTTGGTATGATATGCCCATTTTTCTTGCACTCGAAGCATATAACATCCTTGCTAGTTTCATTGTCCTCCGTTGGTCTCTTCTGAAAATTTTGTGTGCTCTGCTTCTTCCAGTTGAATTTTCTTCCATTTCTATTCAGCTTTCTGAATTTCTTAATCATAAGCGCCAGCTCTTCATCGTCCATATCATCATCTAAATATGTATCATTAGAATCAATGTTAGACTTTAAAGCAATTAATTTCTTACCTTTAGGATCTTCTTCATCATTTATCTGCTCCACTTCATATGACTGAAGCGTGCCTATCAGTTCATCAACTAATAGCGGCATGATCCTCTAAGTTTCTCTAATTAAAGTCTTCACATGATTCCAGTCTTTCGAAAGTCCATGTAGCAGTTTGTTGACTTTCATTGGTCTAGAAATTGGCTGACCTTGATAAGCCAGGCCATTTACAATCTCTATAAAGCGACTAAACATATCAGTAATAGATTCTTCAGGCTTTATTCTGAAGGCTTCATATTGTCCAAGCAGAATGTTTATTTTAGTTTCCTTCACACGGTCAGTTCCTTATTAGGTAACATGTAATTTGTCCCAAAACTTCTTTTGCTGTTTCACAAGAAGAACTTCGGTTATACTCAGTGGGAGATAAGGCACAGTATAAATAATATATTGCTTTTGCGTCAAGAGCCTGTCTCTTGGTAATTTCGGCTTGTGTTGTTTCGTCAGCATCAATAACTTATTTCCCTCTGTCAGAAGCTGATTTTGCTTTAGGTTTGATCCATTTTTCAACAACATCCCATTCCAAAGGATCTCTAGATCTGAGAAATGCCTTCATCTTGTTCTTCCACACATTGTACTCCTTTCTATCGAAGTAAGGGGGTCTGATGTTGCTCTGACCTTCAACCAAACCTGGAGCCAAAATACTAGCCATAGAGGATCTTTAGCTTAGAATTAAAACACTTCACTAAGTAAGCACATGAGCTCTGATACCAATTGAAAGGGTTAGTAAGAACACCTAAAGGGGGGTGAATAGGTGTTAAAATAGATTTTGCGAAATGCAGTGAAAAACTTTACTTTTAACCTGAGTCTGGTTAACTACAGACTTTGCAGAAGGAATAAGACTTTACAGCTATTTAAAAACGTAGAAGTATATCACAGCAAATAAAGTAAAGGAGTTTAGGGAAGAGAAAAGGAACACATAATTTATAGTGGTTTGGCTTAGATTAAACCTACGTCCACTCTCTCATACTGACAGCCTTCTGGCTGATTTTCACTATGAATCAAAAGAGAATTTACAATCTTGCAATCTCGACTTCTCAGTAAAGAGTCTCTACTGTTCTCACGAAGTCATAGTATAAGTCTTTCTCTCTTTTGAGTACAAATTTGAGCACAATGTAAGGAATAACAAGTAAATGGAAAGCTTCAGACTTTGAAATTCTTCTTTCATGCACTCTATCGAACAACTGGAGAGGCCTCCTTAAATACTAATTCATGCCTTCTCAACCGTTGGCACTTTCCAAAGGAATTCTTCCAATCAACCCGTTGGACATAATCAATCAAGGAGATCTCGAGCCGTTTAAAGATTGTGATGAAAGCCCGTCAATCATGTTCGCCCATACAATTAGGATATTGATTTCCATAAGTAGATTTATTCCAAAATAACTTGCCTTCCGAAATTATTTGATGTATCTAAATTGATTTCAATAAAGATAACCAATCTCGTAGGTGATATTTCCAACCAGAAGACCATATATATCCTGTACGAATCAAACCTTTGAAGAAAGAAAGATAATCCCAAGTCTGGTTAAGTCTTCATTCTTCACTTGCGTTTTGTCTGGAATTTGTCAGAGTGGGCAGACTTCTGTTGTAAGATAGACTTTGACACAAAAGTCTGGCGATCTTCAAAATAGAACTTAGATAAGTTTTGTCAGTTTCAAAACATCATAGAAGTTTTCTCTAACACTTATCCCGAGTGTAGTGACAGTCCACTTCAATATGTTTCGTTCTTTCATGAAATATGAGATTCGCCGCGAGTTTGAGTGCTGCATCATTATCATAGAATAAGTTCGTTGGTCCTTTGACTCATATCCCAAGATCTAAAAGCAAGCCTCGTATTCAAATTATTTCACAAACGGTTTTGGCCATGGCTCAATATTCAGCTTCAATGGATAATAATGATATAGTCAACTGCTTCTTTATCTTCCATGAAAGTAACGACTTTTGCAATTTAATGCAAAAACCAGTGATTGATCTTCGACTCATGGGAAATGTGGCATAGTTTATATCACATTAAGCATTCATTTCCAAATTGCAATCTCGAGAGAAGAGTATTCCAAGTCCTGGACATCTCTTTAAATATTTTACAACCTTCAAGGCTGCATTCATGTGAGATTCCTTCGGATTATGCATAAAATTGGCTGAGTATCTACACTGCATAACATATATCTAGCCTGGTCATGGTGAGGTATATGAGTTTCCCAACAAGCCTTTGATAGCGAGATGGATCTTCGAGTAGCGGGTCATCAATCTCAAAAGATGATCCGGCGTCATAATCAATGGTAGTTAACTTGATGTTTTGATCAATAGGAATGGCAGCTAGTTTACATCCTGGTAAGCCTGCTTTAGAGATGATTTATAACACAAATTTCTGTTGGCTTAGAGAGATTGCCGAGTCTGAGCAAGCAATTTCAATACCAAGAAAATACTTGGGAGGACCCAAGTCCTTAATGCGAAAAGTAGAATGCAGATATTCTTTGAGACTCTTGATGACTAATCCATCGTTTCCCATAATAAGTATATCATCAACATATATCATTAGATTGATTGATGAGATACCTTTTGTCCAAGTGAAGAGGGCATAGTCGTGCTTGGATAGCTTGAAACCAATGGTTGTAAGAGCTGTAATAAACTTTACATACCACTATCGAGAAGCTTACTTAAGCCCATAAAGGGACTTACGGAGACGACATACTCCAAGCTCCCCCAGTCACCGTAATCCCGGTGGAAGGTCCATATATATTTCTTCATTGAGATCGCCATGAAGGAAGGCATTGTGAACATTTATTTGATGTAAGTCCTGATAGAGCTAGTATAAGCACCTAGAGGGGGTGAATAGGTGTAAAAACAATATTTTCGAGATAAGTGTGCAGTAGTCGATAATAGATAAAGAGATGAGAGTTTTTCTCTTAACAAGATTCGATCAAAGTAAAAGAGAGTAGGGAAGAGAATATGAACATAGAGATTATAGTGGTTCGGCTTATTCCAAGCCTACGTCCACTCTTCCGCACTGACAGCCCACCGGCTGGATTTCACTATGAACAAAAGAGTTGTTACAGAAACGCTCTTCCTTGATTCCATAGAGTAGAGACTCTACTACACTTCCTCAAGGTCTCTCAAAGATATAGACTCTCTTTTGTGTATAAGATATCGCTCAACAATTTAATTGACTAAGAACAAAGAGCTTCAAACTTTGGAATTCTTCTATCGCGCATACTCGAACAACTAGAACGTCTTCCTTATAAACTCCTTTATGCCATCATACCCGTTGGCACTTACCAAAGGAATTCTTCCAATCTACCCGTTGGACAGAATCAATTAGAAAGATCTTCGAGCTATTTAAGGAACATGACGATAGCCCATCAATCCTGCTCGCCCATACAATCAGGATCTTGGTTTCCATAAGTAGAACCTTCCAAGTATACTTCGTCAATCATCGGATCCAATCATCCCTGAATCAATCTTGATTTGAATAAAAGATTCCGACATGCTATATCCAGCCAAGAGATTTTCTCCAGTCGATAAGGTCAAATCCTTAATGAAACATCTAGTTCTGGATAAGCATTCATCGACGGTCTAGAGACCGTCCATGAGATAGACTTTGAGTCTTGAGTCTGGCGATAGACTCTGAGTCTTGAGTCTGGCGATAGACTCTGAGTCTTGAGTCTGGCGATCCGGAGGTCTTCAGACTTTAATGGAAGAGTCTACAAGTCTTCAGACTAGACTGATGGAAATGTTTTGTCAGCTTCAAAATACTCAAGGACAATTTCTCCAACAATCGCTCCCCTTTTTGATGGTGACAAAACTTTCCTGCGGATTTGGATATCTTTGACCTGCAAAACATTACTTAGACAAATATGGATATCTCACAAAAATAAGAGGCTTAGTAATAACACTAAAATCTGCATCCACAGAAGATAGGTTAGTCTTGTAAATGAACAAAGCCATGAGATAACAATATTATTTAAGACAAACAAATGTTCAAGCAGTCAAATCCAAAACTAGTCCAAAACCAAACAACTAAACACAACCAAACACAAAAGACAAGTCAAACAACGAATTTGCACATCTCTCCCCCTTTTTGTCATCATTAAAAAAGGTAGAGATGAAAAGAGAATAAAAAAAAATTAAGATTGCTTGGGAACACGAACAAGCTGGAAATCTCCCATTGACTGGACAATCCCTTCTAGCTTTTTCAAATCCTCCTTCAGTTGCACCACATCTTCACCCTTAGCATTTAATTGAACTTGACGAGCAAGGGCTTGAATTTGATCATGCAAAGAAACTGAAGAGGTTTGTCCTGCATTTTGTAAGTTCTGTACTTCGCATCCCAGAGCATATATTTGACTTCGCATCTCCAGGAGAACATCAAGAATTCTGCGAAAGTCTGCCGAATTATCAGTTTGAGTACTAGCTTCTGCCCGATCAGATTGAGTATGTGCAGATGAAGGCAGATCAGCATGGTCACGCAGATTGGGCGATGAAATATCATGTTCCTCCTCAGGAAATTGAGAAGCATAGATGTCCTCTGGATTGGCTGGAGAACGACTTATTCCTTCACTGGTGACAGGGAATGAGGACGTTCCTCTTTTCACAGGATCTCCCCTTGTTTCCATGCCTTCAGTTGGAGAAAAGTATTCATCCTGCTCTGTTTCCTCTCTCTCTCTCTCTTCTTCTTCCTGAATTCTCTCCTCCTCTGCATCTCTCTCCTCTGCCTCTTTCTCCTCTGCTTCCAATTATTCTCTTTCTTCAAATCTCTGCTTTGTCTCAACAGAGTCTTTTTCTTGTTGCTCAGTTAAACTTGGAACAGGACGACTCAAATTCTTCAAAGCCAATGCAGAAATAGTGATATCATCCTCATCCTCTTCATCCTCAATGATGAGAGCTCTTCTTTTCCTTGAAGGAGCAACCATGGGCTCCTTTCCTTTCCTCTTTGCAGCCAAAGATAAAAGATGAGTCTTGACAGGAGTTTTCTCCTTGAATTTCTCCAATGCCTTGTTGAGTTCCTTCAGACGCATTTTAGTGACCATTCTCAGTCCCACCACCATGTGATCGCACGTTCGAACGCATAAAATCCGGGGAGGCTGAACGTTCAAATGTCTGAATAATTTGGTCACAAGAGCTGCATACGGAAGTTGACCCTTGTCTTTCACCACTGCTCTGTACATGTGGAACATGATAGTGTGTGGAAGAGAGAACTTTTTGCCAGCATTGATGGCATACATCAAGTTTGCCTCCGAGTTTGAAACATCTGTCTTTGAAGTTGACTTTGGTCTAAGACAGTTAATCACAATCTTGTGAAGCAGAATGTTGGACGCATTCATTCTTGAATAAGAAATTTTTTCTTCCGTCTTTCTATCCTTAACAAGCTCCAACGTTGCACGAGCAATCGACACTTTGATGGGTTGATATCTTCCTCTTTCCACTCCAATCACATTAGCCAGTGTATTCATGTCAACCACATAGTCCTGATCTCGAACACTAAAAGAGAATCTATCCGCATTCAAAAACGAGATTCGAATAGAAATAAGCGAAGTAAGTTCAAGATGACCTTACGTAGTATCAGAACAAAACTGTTCGAGTTGAAGAAGATTGAATTTTTCCCGCAGATTGATATTCACAGAGTCAAGAAAATCAAAATCCACACTCCTAGGGTTTATCACCCCACGCTTCAGCAACTTAGAGTATAGTTGCTTGTGGTCATCCGTTCGAAACAAATCCGTCCTTTTAGCTCGGATTTTTGCTGCAATGCCCATTCTCGGTTTAAACTCACTGTACATCCTGTCATCGTAATTTCCATCTGGTTGACTCAGCCCTCCAACACATGGATCAATTGGGATGTTTGCAAATGCCTCATCCGCCGAACCAACAGGGGCAATTCCCAATCGTTCCATTGTGCGTAAAAAGAATGTTTCATTTCTAAACCCTTTATCCTTCAGAAATTCATTAATGTAGTTCAATGGAGTACCACTCCTCTTTAAAGCACGATAAAGCTTGTAGGTAAAAGCGAGGCTTAAGAGTTCTTACGGGATCTCGTCTTCGATGATTTCTTCCTCTTCTTGATGTACAATTCGAGGACTAGATGGAGGAGATGGACGCCGCCGAGAATGTTGTGGGCTCTGCTGCTGTCTAAGAGAATCTTCTTCCTCGGTGAGATCAAAGTGCGTAGGCCCCTCTTGCATTTGCTTTGTGGTCCCCATTCGCGATTCGGAGGACTTTCTTTGGGACGACATATCTCACGTCTTTGAGAGATTCCAAGCTTGTTTTCCAAGAAAGATGACAACTTTTCGAGGAATAAACAAGAAAAGAAGATAGAAGTGGAAGAACGATGCTATCTTAGGGTTTTTGTGAGAAGAAAAATCGAAGAGGAACCACCAGTATATAAAGCAGTCGAAACGAGGCATACGAATCGCCGTAATAAGAAAATATAAAGATGCCTTTTTTTTAAAATAACTGCCTTTTCAAAATATTAGACAACTGTCTTTTTTATTAAAACAAACTTCTTTTTCGAAAGGAAAGATTCAAATAATCACAGAATTAGAAATAATCAAGTTTGGATAGATGATTGTACCTTTTCAAGATTTGATCTGAGAGATAAAAAAAAACTTACAGTCATGAGTCTTGATCATCTCGAGTCGAGAGTCTTTCGACTTTTAGACTGAGTCGAACCTCTTCGAGACTTTAAGATATTGAGTCCGGAACGAATAACTTCAAATTGATTTTTCTCCAAAGGCTTTGTAAAAATATCTCGCGAGTTGATTCTTTGAATTGATAAACTGAATAGTAACTTCTCCATTTTGAACATGATCTCTAATGAAGTGATGTCGAATCTCTATATGTTTTGCTCTTGAGTGAAGAATCGGATTCTTGGTGAGATTGATTGCGCTTTGGTGTTGTCACATTTGATTTCGGTACAAGAATCTTCAAATCCAAAGTCTCTTAGTTGTTGTTTTATCCACAAAATTTGTGAGCAACAACTTCCAAGAGCTACATACTCGCCTGTCTGTAGAAAGAGCTACTGTACTTTGCTTCCTTGAAAACCAAGACACTGTCCTGCTTCCAAGTAGTTGACAGGTGCCCGAGGTACTCTTTCTATCAATTCTGCATCCGGCTAGGTTTGCGTCAGAGTATCCAAGAAGAGTAAAGTCTCCTTCTTTAGGATACCAGAGACCTATTTTTGAAGTTGAGGCAATGTATTTGATAATATGCTTTGCAGCACTTAGATGAGATTCTTTAAGGTCTGATTGAAATCTGGCACAAATGCAAACGCTAAACAAAATGTCAGGTCTAGAAGCAGTAAGATAAATAAGTGAGCCAATGATACTCCTGTATAGCTTCTGATCAACTTTCTTCCCTTCTTCATCTTTGTCTATCTTCAAGGAACTTGACATTGGTATGTCAGTCTTTTTGCAATTCTCCTGCCCAAACTTTTTGACAAGTTCTTTGGCATATTTTTCTTGATGAATAAAAGTTCCTTTCTTTAGTTGTTTCACTTGAAGCCCGAGAAAGAAGGTTAGTTCACCCATCATGCTCATTTCAAACTCATCCTGCATAGACTTAGAGAATTTTTAGTCTGTCATACCAAGCTCGAGGAGCTTGCTTTAATCCATATAAAGCCTTTTTTAGTCTGAATACATAGTTTGGTTTTCTTGGGTTCTCAAAACCGGGTGGTTGTTCCACATAAACTTCCTCTTGGATAAATCCATTTAGGAAAGCACTTTTGACGTCCATTTGGAATAACCTGAAATTCTTATAACAAGCATAAGCAAGTAATAATCTAATTGCTTCTAACCTTGCTACTGGAGCATAAGTCTCATCATGGTCTATCCCTTCTTCTTGCGTATATCCCTTGGCTACGAGTCTTGCTTTGTTTCTTACGACCTTTCCTTTTTCGTTCATCTTGTTCCTAAAAACCCATTTAGCCCCAATGATAGATTTACCTTTTGGTTTATGAGTCAATTCCCAGACATCATTAATGTTGAATTGCCTGAGTTCTTCTTGCATAGCTTCAATCCAGCTTTCATCGGTTAAAGCTTCTTCTATGCTCTTGGGTTCTATTTCAGAAATAAGAGCCACAGCACTAGACTCTTCGCGCCTTTTGGATCTTGTGCGAATTCCTTCATTAATATCGCCAATAATGAGATCTTTGGGATGACTAGATTTATGCTTCCAGTTGCTGTTTGATTTGTCGATCAAGACTGTTGATCTTTTTCCTCATTTGAATCTTCGACAATCATTTGTTGCTTGGTCTTTTGAAGTCGAGTTGCTTCTGGAGATTTAGACTTTGTAGAGTCTGGAGCAGGTTCAGAATCTTCAAGTTGAGTCTGAATTGAATCAATTTGCATAGAGTCTTGAAATTTGACATTCATTGATTCCTCCACAGATTGAGTCTTTTTGTTGTATACTCTGTAAGCTTTGCTTGTGATAGAATATCCAAGGAAAACTCCTTCATCTGATTTTTCTTCAAACTTACCAACTCGATCATTTGCATTTTTCAATATAAAACATTTACATCCAAACACATGAAAATATGAAACAATGGGCTTTTTTTCTTTGAATAACTCATAGGGAGTTTTCTCCGGAATAGGTCTTAGAAAAACTCTATTAATAATATAACATGCTGTAGAAACAGATTCAGCCCAAAAGCGTGAAGATATGTTACTTTCAATTAAAAGAGTTCTAGCCATTTCCTGAAGCGACCTATTCTTTCTTTCCACGACTCCATTTTGCTCTGGAGTGTATGGAGAGGAAAATACATGCTGAAAACCAGATTCATCACAGAATTTTGTAAAGTCTTGATTTTCAAATTCACTTCCATGATCTGTTCGAATACTTGAAATAACATATCCTTTTTCATTTTGAACCTTTTTGGCAAACTTTTCGAAATGAGAAAAGGTTTCAGATTTACTTGCCAGGAAATAAACCCAAGTGAATCGTGAATAATCATCCACAATTACTAAACAATAATTCTTACCTCCAATGCTCTGTGTTTTGGTAGGTCCAAAGAGATCCATATGCAAAAGCTGCAGAACACGATTAGTGGAAACTTGATTTATTGGTTTGAATGAGTTTCTTACTTGTTTTCCCAACACACATGGTGTGCATAGATCGACTTTTTATATGACAGTTGGGTAGACCACAGACAAGCTTCTTTGCTGAAATTTTGGCTATTTGCTTCATGTTAATGTGCCCAAGCTTTCTGTGCCACAAATTTGCTTCTTCTTGAATAGAGATTAGACATTGGGTTTCATCTGGTTTGACATCCAGAAGATAGATATTTCCATGTCTTCGACCCAAGAAAGACTAAGAGAAGTCTTTACTGATTCCTGAACAAATTCCTTCTTGAAAATTAATTTTGAAACCAGTGTCGCACAGCTGACTGATACTTAGCAAATTATAGTTGAGTCCTTCTACTAAGGAAACATTACTAATCATGAGGCTTCCAATCTTTACAGTTCCGTATCCTACAATTCTTCCTTTACTGTTTCCTCCAAATGAAACTTTTCAACCATTAACTTGAACAAGCTTTAAGAAGCAGCTTGAATCTCCTGTCATATGAATCTCCTGTCATATGCCTCGAGCATCCATTACCCAGGTACCATTTAATCTTTTTCTTGATAGTGACTTGCATTTAGAAAAGAAACTCAAACTTTCTTTGGTACCCATACTTTCTTGGGTCCACTGGTGTTAGTACTATATATAGTCTTTGCCCATACCTTCTTAACAGGTTTCCAAACCATTTGACATTCTTTCTCAAAATGATCTGAGCTATTGCACTTAGAACATCTAAGAGCACTACGACCTACTGAATTTACAAAAACTTTTTGGAAATGATTTTTGTAAGCATCTCTTGTAGGTCTTTGCTTGATTCTTTCCTTTACTTTAGGAAAATCAATTAGAGGAATTGTTTCAACAGTCATTCCTAAACCTAATTTGTTGAAATAAGGTCTTTGAGCGAAAGAATTTTCTCAAGTTTCTCGAGATCCTATAGAAAATTTTTTAGAAATATTTGAGATGTCATTTTTCAAGAATGCATTTTCTTTTGAAAGGTTGTCTTCATTTTCTTTCAAAGCAGTAACATTTTTGTCTAAACTTTTGACCTTTTCTTTCCAAACATTTTCCTGTTGTTTTAGTGCAGAATTTTCTTTCTTAAGTTCAGAAATTCTTTTAAGAGAGGTTTTGAGACTTAGACACAATTCATCAATGTATCTAGAAACTTTAGTAGGGATTTTCAAGTTTCTTACCTTGATTTCACCGTCTGAATCTGAGTCTGTTTCGGAGTCTGAATCAGAGTCTGATTGTGCCATGAGACAAATGTTGGCGTAATCATCATCACTTTCTTCACATTCTGTATCACTCCAAGTTTCTGCTTTGAATGCCTTTCAAGATTTCTCAGCTTTTCCTTTCTTCTTCCTCAGAAGGGGACAGTTGGGTCTGATATGTCCCTTTTTCTTACATTCAAAATAGACTACATCTCTATTGGATTATTCATCCTCAACAGACTTACTCTGTTGCTTTTGGAAGCTCCGTTTCTTTGGATTGAATCTTCTTCCTTTTCTGTTTAGCTTTCTGAATCTTCTTATCATGAGAGCAAGCTCTTCATCATCCATGTCGTTTTCGAATGTGACATCGAATCATTATTAGATTTTAATGCAATGGATTTCTTACCTTTAGGATCTTCATCTTCATTGATTCGCTCCACTTCATAAGACTGAAGAGTCCCAACCAATTCATCGACGGAAAGTGGCATAATTCTTTGTGTCTCTCTTATTGAGGTTTTTATGTGATTCCAATCCTTGGAGAGTCCACGCAGTAGCTTGTTTACTTTCATGGGATCTGAAATTCGTTGACCTTGATTTTCAAGACCATTCACGATATCTCAAAACGACTAAACATGTCAGTGATAGATTCTCTTGATTTCATTTTGAATGCTTCGTATTGACCGAGCGAGATGTTGATTCTGGTTTCTTTCACTCGATCAGTTCCTTCATAAGTGATGTGTAATCTATCCCGAGACTTCTTTAGCTGTAACACAAGAAGATATTTTGTTATATTCAGTAGGTGATAATGCACAATATAAAGAATATATAGCTTTTGCATCAAGAGCTTGTCTTTTGGTCATCTCTTCTTGAGTCATTTCGCTAGACTCAACAGCTTCTTCTCCTCTTTCTAAGACGGGTGCAGCTTTAGGAATGATTCCTTTGTCTACTACATCCCATTCCAGAGGATCCTTTGATCTTAAGAAAGCCTTCATCTTGTTTTTCCATATGTTGTAATCCTTCCCATCAAAATAAGGTGGTCTGGTATTGCTTTGCCCTTCAACCAATCCTGGAGCCAACATACTAGCCATGGATCTTTAACTCTGAAGTAAAACACTTCAATTTAAATGAGTACACAGGCTTTGATACCAATTGATAGAGCTAGTATAAGCACCTAGAGGGGGGTGAATAGGTGTAAAAATAATATTTTCGAGATAAGTGTGCAGCATTCGATAATAGATAAAGAGATGAGAGTTTTTCTCTTAACAAGATTCGATCAAAGTAAAAGAGAGTAGGGAAGAGAATATGAACACAGAGATTATAGTGGTTCGGCTTATTCCAAGCCTACGTCAACTCTTCCGCACTGACAGCCCACCGGCTAGATTTCACTATGAACAAAATAGTTGTTACAGAAATGCTCTTCCTTGATTCCATAGAGTAGAGACTCTACTACACTTCCTCAAGGTCTCTCAAAGATATAGACTCTCTTTTGTGTATAAGATATCGCTCAACAATTTAATTGACTAAGAACAAAGAGCTTCAGACTTTGGAATTCTTCTATCGCGCACACTCGAACAACTAGAACGTCTTCCTTATATACTCCTTTATGCCATCATACCCGTTGGCACTTACCAAAGGAATTCTTCCAATCTACCCGTTGGACAGAATCAATTAGAAAGATCTTCGAGCTATTTAAGGAACATGATGATAGCCCATCAATCCTGCTCGCCCATACAATCAGGATCTTGGTTTCCATAAGTAGAACCTTCCAAGTATACTTCGTCAATCATCGGATCCAATCATCCCTAAATCAATCTTGATTTGAATAAAAGATTCCGACATGCTATATCCAGCCAAGAGATTTTCTCCAGTCGATAAGGTCAAATCCTTAATGAAACATTCAGTTCTGGATAAGCCTTCATCGACGGTCTAGAGACTGTCAATGAGATAGACTCTGAGTCTTGAGTCTGGCGATAGACTCTGAGTCTTGAGTCTGGCGATCCGGAGGTCTTCAGACTTTAATGGAAGAGTCTACAAGTCTTCAGACTAGACTGATGGAAACGTTTTGTCAGCTTCAAAATACTCAAGGACAATTTCTCCAACAAGTCCCAATCTCGAAAAGCGGCAATGGAAAGAAAGGAGCGAACAGTAACGTCCTTTGCGACCAGAGAGAACGTCTTGTGGTAATCGAAACCCTCATGTTGTGTAAAGCCTTTGGCCACTAAGCGGGCCTTATATCGTTCAATAGATCCATCGGCCTTCTACTTGATCTTATATATCCATTTGCAACCAATGGGTTTCCGATGAGTAGGTAATGGAACTATATCCCATGTGTGATTTTCTATTAAGGCATGCAGCTTTGCTTCCGTGGCCTTTTGCCATCGTGGATCATGAACTACTTCGTCGTAGGATGATGGTCCTATATCCTCGGAAATACGACTAATGCAACACATATGTTCCGTAGATAGGCGATCAAACGAAACATAAGAGGAGATAGGATATGAGGTACCTGTGGAGTTGAGGGATGCATAGACATAGTCCTTCGTCCATGTAGGAGGGCGAGTAATCCGTCCTCAACGTTGTGGGGGAATACGATCAGGTGTAGGAGATGATGACTTTGAAGTGGACTGTGAAGATAATGGTTTGAATTGGAACTTGCTTCGATGTGCACCACTGATTTTGCAACTGAGTGATCCAAAGTAGATAGGAAATCTGTAGTGGTCTCCATCACTGGAGAAGAAGTCGGAGTGTCCAGAGACAGGGCATGTATATATGTCACGCCCCGATCCTCGAGTGCATGCCCATCCCTCGGTGGTCGATAAATTTGCGACGTCCCAGGATGCGTCGCCAACCCGTTCATTTTAATATGCATGCGGAAGCGAAACAAATCCCCTAACAACATAAACTTGGGATAGAAAAACAGGCAACAATTCACAACCAAAACAAGCCTTTTTATAAATACACAAGGTTTATATACAACACTGGTCTGTCGACAAAAGACCGACTCAACAAAAAGGGAACTGTCCTATGACCAGCTAGTCAGACACGTTCGCCGATCCTTCGGTCTCTACCTCCCCAGTCTCCGGGGCTTCGAGTCCTCCATGACCTCCATCTAAGGACCTGAAAATGTTGAGCCCACGACAGGGTGAGATAATGTCTCAGCAAGTCCACCCCCTAAATTCCGACTATGAAGGAAATACACTCAAGGGTGGCCTAGCCACACAATACAGATGACTTACCTTGCCTCAGTTCCTTCCTGCATGTCAGTACAGTTCATATTCAATCATTCAATTCAACCCAAACCAACAATCCATCAATCAAATCAATTCAAGCCATCGATCAATCGAATCCCTCAATTCGAGACATTCAATACCATCTATAAACTCAATCGATTCAAACACTGTTCACCTAAGCTGAAATAGATGGTCTAGCTCACCAAAGCTGATAGATATACACATATATCATTGCTCCCTAAAACTAATGTCTAAATTGCTCATCGAAGTTGCTAACATATTATTGCTCACCTAAGCTGCTAAAATATTATTGCTCACCAAAGCTGCTAAAGTATTATTGCTCATCAAAGCTGCTATAGATCTATATTAGTGTTATTGCTCCCCAAAGCTGTTATAGATCTATATTGCTCACCTAAGCCGATTAATGCTCACCTAAGCTGATCTGGTACTTAAAAACCACTTTCGATGTCAACACCCGACACTCAGTATTTTCCAATTAGAATACCTATATAACACAATCATCACTCAATTTCACAAAATGGTAATCAATTACAGAAACTAAACACATCATTGCGATCAGCTCGAAATTCTATCACGCGGCTCTCCCGATATAATTCCCGGAAAATATTAATTAATAATTAAATAAATTCCGAAAATTAATTTAATTTAAATATAAAATAAATAATTGATTAATGAAAAATAATTAATTAAAAGTCTACTAATCTAATTGCATAATTAGACTAATTACTCCATCCACTAAACTAATCATGCACATAATCTAATCAACATTTAATTAAATTAATCTAACCACCTAAACATACTTAGCATAATCTAAACACCCCTTAAGCATTATTAACTATATAAGTAGAGTTTAGTAAGTACACTCACTGGATTAACGTTCCGGTGAGTCCACAGCTACAGCAACGCCAAGGCGGGCGATAAACCTCCTAGCGGCGACACCAAGCGAGGCCAAGAAGGGCTCGGAAATGGGCCACGAAGTCCCCATAGCCTTGCTGGTTTGGCTTCTGTTCTTGGCTGAACCAAAGAGTTGAACTAGTGGCTGGTTGGGGTCGAAATAGTGAGGAACAGGTTGATCGGATCTCTGGCGAGCGGGTGGCCAGCAACTAGTGGCACCTGGGGGTTAAGGGGGCTTGCTGGTGGTTGGAATGGGTGGAGGAAGGGTTGGAATGGGAGGAAAATCGAAGAAAACGCGAAACAGTGCAAGCGGGCAGCGAATAGACAGATTGCCGGGCGGCGGCATCCGGCGCCCAGGCGGGTCGGCCAGCGGCTTCTTTCGGTGAACGGCGAGGTGCTCCCGTACATTTTGGATGTGCTGAAGACGATGGTGGGTGGCACGTGAGCTAATTCACACGGGAAGACAACTTTTAACTCAGGTTCTTGGAGAAAGGTCAGCTGGAGCAGAAACTGGAAGAAGGAGAAAACAGAGGGGGAAAATGAGGTCGACGGCAAAGGGGAAAAGGATGGCTCGATTTTCTCTAGTTTCTCAAGCTCTCCAATGACCTCAGCAATGGAGAAAAGAGGGGGATAGAGGAAGAAGATGGCTGATGGAGAGGGGAGACCCTAATTGGCCTCTTAGGCCTTCAACACTTGCCCATTGCACTCAAATGGCTGCCCCACCACTTGCCAGCCATCCACAGCCACTTTCTCTCTCCAAAATCTTCCTCAACACACCACCCAAGTGGTCCAAATGTTCCTCCCCCTATGGCATATGAATTTTGCACATTTGTTCATCAAATCCATTCAAATCCCTTCAATTCTCCCTCAATTGGCTCCAATTGAGCTCAATTTGATTTCCATAAATCCAACTAAGGTGCCATCATCCCCATCAACATTTTTCCTCACCATATAGTCCAACTTGGATCCTAAAAGTGCGATAAAAAACGGTCTTACGAATTTCCTAATCCAAAACACCCTTACTTTGGATTTTTCGCCGAAAATCTCGATTTGCAGAAAAATCTTCTGAGGATGAGTCAATGTTCCTAAAATGATTTGTGACATGATAGAACTTTCAATTTCTGAAATCGGGTTCAATTTCTCGGTTAATCTCAATTGGCGCGATTTTAGCGCGTTCTAACCTATCGGGTAGCTTTTAGGAACTTTTTGTGCAATTGACCTGTGGTTGATTATTTCAAGCCACAATGTGCATCTTCAACACATTGGCGACTCTTGGTTGTCGTGGAAATCTCGAAGTTTCAAATACGGACACAGGGTACCAAAACGACAGAGAAATCGGTCTAGTGCCGATTGACAAGAATTTTGCAATTGGGTGGAATCATCCACACTTAATCACATACCTTTGTCGAGTCGACCTATCTCCAGTCTCTAATCAGTCTGTGCCATAATGACCCTTGTAGATTAGCACAGTCGAGTAGTCATTTCCTGATCGAATTCTCAAGTCTATTGCGTTTAGATTCCCTAACGGCTTCACCTGATAGGCTAGTTATCTCATGAGTGGCCAACTCAGCGAAAAGAACTATAGGTGCGTCGATGAAAAGCCCGACTCATTCAATTGAAAACATAATTAAAAAATCAGGATGTCACAACTCTTCCCCTCTTATAAAAATTTCGTCCTCGAAATTTAAACCATTACAATTCCTTAAACAAAAAGGTGCAGGTATAGTCGTCTCATTGACTCTTCACTCTCCTAGGTTGCTCCTTCAATGCCGTGGTGTTGCCAAAACACTTTGACCAATGGGATGGTCTTGGTACGCAGAACCTGTTCTTTCCGATCCACAATTTGAACTGGGCTTTCCACGTACAACACTCTATCGTCCACGTCTAAATCCTCAAAATTCAGCATGTGGGTCGAGTCAGGCTCATACTTCCTTAACATTGACACGTAAAAGACGTCATGCACTTACGCTAGTCTCAGCAGTAATGCAAGACGATCTGCTAGGATCCCGATTCTTTCAAGAATCTCAAATGGACCTACGTACCTCAAACTCAGCTTTCCCATCTTGCCAAAGCACGAAGTACCCCTCATTGGTGACACATTTAGAAAAATGTGATCACCAAATTAGAATTCCAAAGGTCTTCGACACTTATCGATGTAGCTTTTTTGGCAGCTCTAAACGGTTTTTAATCTATCTCTGATGACGACAACTGCATCCACTGACTGCTAGACTAACTTTGGGCCTGTGATCTTTCGTTCTCCGACCTCATCCCATCACATTGGCGTTCTGCACGCTCTGCCATACAACACTTCGAAAGGAGCCATCTGAATGCTCTACTGGTAGCTGTTGTTGTAGGCGAACTCAACAAGATGAAGTTGTTCTTCCCAGCTTCCCTTAAAATCCAACACGCAAGCTCGCATCATGTCTTTGAGGGTTTGAATTGTTCTCTCAAACTGGCCATTCGTCTGAGGATGATAGGCTGTACTGTACTGCAGCTTCATTCCTAAAGCGGCCTGCAGGCTTTTCCAAAAGGTAGCTGTGAACCTCAGGTCTCTGTCTGATGTAATCGTCACCGGCACTCTATGCAGACGAACAATTTGACGCACGTACAACTCTGCGTGCCTGACCAAATCAAGGTCCTTTCGAACTGTGATGAAGTGAGCCGACTTCGTCAGTCTGTCAACCACTACCCAAATGGAATCATTATCTCTCTGACTCCTCGGTAAGCCTGTCACAAAATCCATTCTGATATGTTCCCATTTCTACTCGGAAATCTCGAGAGGATGCAGAAGTCCTCCCGGCTTACAGTGCTATGCCTTCACTTGCTGACACGTCAGACACTTGGCGACATGCTTGGCGATGTCCGCCTTCATACCAGACCACCAATAGTGTTGACGTAGATTCTGATACATTTTCGTACTGCCAGGATGAATGCTATAACTGCTACAATGAGCTTTTGACAAGATCTCTTCCTTGAGCGCTGCATTGTCAGGTACACATAATTGTCCTCGGAACCTCAGTGTTCCGTCCTCAGAAACCTGAAAGTTAGCATTCTTCTTTTTGGTATTCTCCTGCAAAATCTTATGAATCTCTGGGTCTGTCTACTGAAGCGTCTTGATCTTTATCTGCACTTCCAATTCAATTCTGAGGGTGGCCGCAAGGTTCGAAAGGTGGCCTACCTCAAATTTGAAAACCGAATCTCGAGCCTTCTCAAGTAAGGTCCATTCCTTGAGCATCAAATGCACAACTGAAGACTTCCGACTCAGCGCATCGTTGACCTTATTTTCCTTCCTGGGTGATATAGAATATCACAATCATAATCTTTCAGGAGTTCCATCCAGCGACGCTGTCTCATATTCAACTCCTTTTAAGAGAATAAGTACTTGAGACTTTGATGGTTTGTGAAGATTTGGAATCTTTCTCCACATAAGTAATGTCTCCAAATCTTCAGAGTAAAGATAATCGCTGCAAGTTCCAAATCATGCGTCTGGTAATTCAGCTCATGAGGTCTCAATTAACGGGACGCGTATGCAACAACCCTACCATGTTGCATCAACATGCAACCCAGTCCTCTAAATGACGCATCACTATAGATCTCATATCCTCTAGGACCAGATGGAATAGTCAACATGGGTGCGGTAGTCAGCTTCTGCTTAAGCTCTTGAAAACTACACTCGTACTTGTTTGTCCACATGAACTTCTCTTCCTTCTTTAGTAGTCGAGTCCATGGTGAAGCTAACGCTGAAAACCCCTCTACGAACCTTCTATAGTATCCTGCTAAACCCAAGAAGCTTCTGATCTCTGTTATTGTAGTCGGTCTTTGCCAGTTGATAACCGCTTCGATCTTGGACAGGTCCGTGGAGATTCCTTCGCCTGAAATCACATGACCTAGGAACGCCACACGAGTTAACCAAAACTCGCATTTACTGAACTTGGCATACAGCTCATGATTCCTCAGAGTCTATAGCACTATCCTCAATTGTCTTTCGTGTTCCTGTGGACTTCTCGAGTACACCAGGATATTGTTGATGAGCACGATCACAAGCTGATCTAGATACTCTTTAAACACTCAGTTCATTAGATCCATAAAAGCAGCTAGAGCGTTCGTCAAACCAAATGGCATTACCGTGAATTCATAATGATCGTATCAAGTGCGAAACGCCGACTTCGGTATATCCTCCTTTCTGATCCTCAACTGATGATATCCCGTCCTCAAGTCGATCTTTGAGAATATCGACACTCCTTGCAACTAGTCAAACAAGTCGTTGATCCTCGGGAGTAGATACTTGTTCTTGATCGTCACCTGATTAAGTTGACGATAGTCAATGCACAGACGCAATGAACCATCCTTCTTCTTCACGAACAAAACTGATGCTCCCCAAGGTGATGCACTGGGACGTATGAATCCCTTATCCAACAATTCTTGGATCTGCACCTTCAGTTCTTTCAATTCTGACAATGCCATCCAGTAAGGAGCCTTAAAAATTGGCTTTGTCCCGGGTGCTAACTCGATTACAAACTCAATTTCTCTCTCTGGCGGCAAACTCGGCAATTCTTTCGGAAATACATCTGGAAATTCTTGTACCACTGAGATGTCTTCAATCTTCAGCTCCTCAACTATCGTATCCACGACAGTCGCCAAGTAACCTTGACAACTCCCGTCTAACAAACGAGTTGCCTCAAGCGACGAGATCAGGGAAATCGAGGGTCCTCCTCGACTCCTGACAAACTCGAAGCTCTCACCTCCTAATGGGTTAAACTAAATCGCTTTGCGATAGCAGTCCATCTTAGCGCTTTGCTTGGTGAGCCAGTCCATGCCAATTATCACATCAAAATCATACATGGCTAGGACTATTAAGTCTATCCTCCCCTCTCGCTCACCAATCACTAACTTGCAACCAGAACAACCCAATGCAACTAATACCTTATCCTTTAACGGTGTAGATATGCTAACCACTAACTCCAACAATTCAGGACTTAATCCTACCAGCTTAACAAATTGCTCAACTATAAAGGAATGAGTGGCGCCAGGGTCAAATAAAGCATATGCAGCATGGTCGTTCAACGAGATCGTACCTGTGATCACATTAGGCGCATCCTCAGCCTATCCTCTCGTGATAGCATACGTCCTTCCCTGGGCCGGAGGTCTGTTCAATCCACCCTGCTGTGTGATCTGTGGCGCGAACCCCCTATTCTGACCCAACGGTGGTGGCGGCGGTAACTGTTGTGGTCCCCTCAGCCTTCTGGGACAATCTCTGGCCAAGTGACCGTGTTGGCCGCACTCAAAACAAGCACCCATCCTTAAAGGGCATAGGGCTATTCCATGTCGCCTTCCACAAAAGTGACACACGCCATTCTGACTCGGCACAGACTTTCCAATTCCACCCTTCCTATTGGGCGGTATAGGATATCTTCCTCCGGTCATGGGTCTCTTTCCAAATTGGTTACCATCTCTATTCGAATTGAACCGCGACCCAGATGCGGCGGCTCATTTGATCTGATCTTTCTCTATCAGCTGGGTCCATTCATAAAGGTTGTTGTAGTCCTTCAGATTAAATGGCACCAGCGGGCTTCTCACTTTCGGTCTGAACAATCTCTAAACCTTCTAGCTTGGTTTACTGGATTCTCAACTAGTTCGGGGGCGTACTGCGACAGCTCAGTGAATTTTGCTTCATACTGATCTACAGTCATCGTACCTTGGCGAAGGCACTGAAATTCTACCATCTTCAGTTCTCTAACACTGTTAAAGAAGAACTTGTTGTTGAATACTTCGACGAAGGCGTTCCACTCCGGGACTACACCTTCAGGGAATACTATTCCTTGGGTGGCTCTCCACCAAGTACTCGTAATTCCCTGCAGCTGATATACTGCAAGGACAACCTTCTCCGCCTCGGTGCACATCAGCAGTGCAAAGGCCTTCTCCAAGCCCTGGATCCATAGGGCTGCTCCCATGAACTTCGGTGGGTTCAATTTCAAAAACTATTCCACCAGCTTATGCATCAGTCTCAGCAGGTGCGGCAGCAGCGACAGTAGCAACAGTAGCAACAGCAGCATTGGCAGCGGCAGTAGCAACAACTGTAGCGGCGGCGGTAATGGCGACGGCACTAGCAACTTGATTCTGGGCCTGCTACTCCATCCAATTTCCCATCGTCTCTAGCGCCTACATGATCCCTTCGATCCTGAGATCACCAGGGGCTGCTACCCCAGCACCAATCGGCGGTGGTGCTACTCCACTTATGCTGGCCTCAGCCTGCGCTCTACCACGGCCACCTCGAGTACCGACCTAGCCGGCATACTACCCCGAGTAATTGGACCCATGGTCCTCTTTCTAGGAGTCCTCTACTCCTGGTCACTCGTCTACAGGCTTTTTATAGGCATCTGTTTTCCAATTCCAATACCATATTAGAATTTGAGTGATCCACACCACACAAGCTATCAAACAACTATCACTCACATGCATCAGCATGAAATAAAAGTTAATCCTACTTACTATCCCAAGAACCTATCGCACCTTATCACTCTAATTATTGACCAGCTCTGATACCACTTAAATGGGGATGTCACACCCCGATCCTCGAGCGCATGCCCATCCCTCGGTGGTCAATAAATTTGCGACATCCTAGGATACGTCGCCAACCCATTCATTTTAATACGCATACGGAAGCGAAACAAATCCCCTGACAACATAAACTTGGGATAGAAAAGCAGGCAACAATTCACAACCAAAAACAAGCCTTTCTATAAACACATAAGGTTTATATACAACACTCGTCTGTCTACAAAAGATCGGCTCAACAAAAAGGGAACTGTCCTATGACCAGCTAGTCAGACACATTCGCCGATCCTTCGGTCTCCACCTCCCCAGACTCCAAGGCTTCGGGTCCTCCACGACCGCCATCTAAAGACCTGAAAATGTTGAGCCCACGACAGGGTGAGATAATGTCTCAGCAAGTCCACCCCCTAAATTCCGACTAGGAAGGAAATACACTCAAGGGTGGCCTAGCCACATAATACAGAGGACTTACCTTGCCTTAGTTCCTTCCTGCATGTAAGTACAGTTCATATACAATCATTCAATTCAACCCAAACCATAAATCCATCAATTAATTCAATTCAAGCCATCGATCAATCGAATCCCTCAATTCGATACATTCAATACCAACTATAAACTCAATTGATTCAAACACTGCTCACCTAAGCTAAAATAGATGGTCTAGCTCACCAAAGCCGATACATATATCCATATATCATTGCTCCCCAAAGCTGATGTCTAAATTGCTCACCGAAGCTGCTAACATATTATTGCTCACCGAAGCTACTAAAATATTATTGCTCACCGAAGCTGCTAAAGTATTATTGCTCACCAAAGCTGTTATAGATCTATATTGCTCACCTAAGCTGATCAATGCTCACCTAAGCTGATTAATGCTCACCTTAAAAACCACTTTCGGTGTAAACACCCAACACCCGATATTTTCCAATTAAAATACCTATATAACGCAATCATCACTCAATTTCACAAAACAGTAATCAATTACAGAAACTAAACACACCACTGCGATTAGCTTGAAATTCTATCAAGCGGCTCTCCCGGTATAATTCTCGGAAAATATTAATTAATTAATAATTAAATAAATTCCGAAAATTAATTTAATTTAAATATAAAATAATATAATTAAATAATGTTTAATTTAAATAAATAAATAATATAATTAAAATAACTAATTAAAAGTCTAATCATGCTTATACTAATCTAATTGCATAATTAGACTAATTACTCCATCCACTAAACTAATCATGCACAAAATATAATTTAACCACCTAAATATACTTAGCATAATCTAAACACCTCTTAAGCATCATTAACTCTCTAAGCAGAGTTTAGTGAGTAAACTCACCGGATTAACGTTCCGGCGAGTCCACGGCTACGGCAATGCCAAGGCGGGCGATAAACCTCCTAGCGGCAACACCAAGCGAGGCCGAGAAGGGCTCGGAAGCGGGCCACGAAGTCCTCAAAGCCTTGCTGGTTCGGCTTCTGTTCTTGGTTGAACCGAAGAGCTGAACAAGTGGCTGGTTGGGGTTGAAACAGTGAGGAACGGGCTTATCGGAGCTCCAACGAGCGGGTGGCAACCAATGGCACCTGGGGGTCAAGGGGGGCTTGCTGGTGGTTGGAATGGGTGGAGGAAGGGTCGGAATGGGAGGAAAATCGAAGAAAATGTGAAACAGTGCAGGCGGGTAGCTAACCGACGGATCGGCGGGTGGCGGCTTCCGGCGTCCAAGCGAGTCGGCTAGTGGCTCCTTTCAGCGAACGGCAAGGTGCTCCCGTACGGTTTGGATGTGTTGAAGATGATGGTGGGTGGCACGTGAGCTAATTCGCATGAGAAGACAACTTTTAACTCGGGTTTTTGGAGAAAGGTCAGCTGGAGCAGAAATTGGAAAAAGGAAAAAACAGGGGGGAAAATGAGGTCGACGACAAGGGGGAAGGGGCTGGCTCAGTTTTCTCTGGTTTCTCAAGCTCTCCAATGACCTTAGCAATGGAGAAAGGAGGGGGATAGAGGAAGAAGATGGCTGATGGATAGGGGGGACCCCAATTGGCCTCTTAGGCCTTCAACACTTGCCCATTGCACTCAAGTGGCTGCCCCACCACTTGCTCAGCCATCCACAGCCACTTTCTCTCTCCCAAAACTTCCTCAACACACCACCCAAGTGGTCCAAATGTTCCTCCCCCCATGGTATATGAATTTTGCACATTTGTTCATCAAATCCATTCAAATCCCTTCAATTCTCCCTCAATTGGCTCCAATTGAGCTCAATTTGATTTCCATAAATCCAACCAAGGTAGCATCATCCCTATCAACATTTTTCCTCACCATATAGTCCAACTTGAATCCCAAAAGTGCGATAAAAAACGGGCCTACGAATTTCCTGATCCAAAACACCCTTACTTTGGATTTTTCGTAAAAAATCTCGGCTTGCAAAAAAATCTTCTGAGAATGAGTCGACGTTCCTAAAATGATTTGTGACATGATAGAACTTCCAATTTCTGAAATCGGGTTCAATTTCTCGGTTAATTTCAATTTGGCACGATTTTAGCGTGTTCTAACCTACCAGGTAGCTTTTAGGAACTTTTCGTGCAATTAACCCGTGATTGATTATTTTCAAGCCACAAAGTGCATCTTCGACACATTAGCGACTCTCAGTTGTCGTGGAAATCTCGAGATTTCAAATACGGACACAGGGTACCAAAACGACAAAGAAATCAATCTAGTGCCGATTGACAAGAATTTTGCAATTAGGTGGAATCATCCACACTTAATCACATACCTTTGTCGAGTCGACCTATCTCCAGTCTCTAATCGATCTGTGCTGTAATGACCCTTGCAAATTAGCACGGTCGAGTAGTCATTTCCTGATCGAATTCTCAAGTCTATTACGTTTAGATTCCTTAACGGCTTCACCTGATAGGCTAGTTATCTCATGAGTGGCCAACTCAGCGAAAAGAACTATAGGCGTGTCGATGAAAAGCTTGACTCATTCAATTGAAAATAGAATTGAAAAATCAGGATGTCACAATATAGTGGGAAATAGGAGATGAACCTTCCTCAAATCGAAAATGTCCATTCTTATGATTCGAGCTAGAAGGCTCAATTGAAGATGTTTCTTCCTGAAAAGGAATAGTGTCTTCATGGAAAACGACATCCCTGCTTATAAAGAAGTTCCCTGTCGATGGTTTGAAGACACGATATCCCTATTGAAGAGTTGGATATCCCATGAAGATGCATCGTTTGGCCCGAGAACCCGGGGTAGTAACATAACATAGGCATCCAAAAACCTTCAAGTGATTAACTTTAGGCTTCTTACCATATAGCACTTCAAAAGGAGTACGTCCATCAAGAACCCGAGTTGGCATGCAATTGATCAAGTAAGCTGCCGTGACCACACAATCTCCCCAAAAATTCTCGGGAATGGACGCTTGGAATTTAAGGGCACGTGTAACTTCTAAAAGATGACGATGTTTACGCTCAACAATCCCATTTTGTTGAGGCGTGTAGGTGCACATGTTTTCATGTAGAATTCAAAAAATAATAATAATAATTGATAGTTATGACTAGAAAATTCTTTCCCAGTATTTGTTCGAATACGTTGAACAGATTTCCCAAATTGATTTTTTGACATGGCTAAAAAATTCTTTAGGTGGGAAAGAGCTTGACTCTTTGATTGCATAAGGAAAATCCATGTAGTACGAGAATGATCATATACAATGGTAAGAAAGAATCGAGACCCATCATGATGTGGGGTGTGATAAGGACCCCATATATCTACATGAATTAAAGAAAAAAAATCTATAGCTCAAGATTTTCTTATGGAAAATGAGCACATGATTGTTTAGCAAGAGGACAAATTTTGCATTGGGGATGTAGAAAAGAAGCGCTATGGCCTAAACGTTGATGCGAAATGATTAATTTTGTCATTGGCAGTAACATTACACAATGATTCTTTATTCATGGAAAATTGCGATAAATTAAATTTTTTGGGAAAACTGGTCCAAAAATACAATCCTTGTGAAAGACTACCCAAACCCATCAGTTTGCCAGTGGAAAGGGCCAGAAAGAGACAAGTGTCAGAATTAAAAAGAATATGACAAGAATTGTCCTCACAAGCTTTTGATACTGAGATAAGATTGAATTGAAACTGAAGAATATAAAAAACATTTTGAAGGGTAATTGAAGGACTAAGATTTACCGTCCCTATCTTTGTGACATATATGATATTTCCGTTTGGAAGCTTCACAGTTATAGGGAAATTATGTTTATGGGTATGAGAAAAAAGACTTTCTGTGACGTCCCTGTAGCGTCACGTACTAAGCGCAAGCGGAAATTACCATCTTATAGGACTTATTAATCTCAATTGTCGGACTACAGCGTCCACCTCTAAAGGTTAGCATGTATAACATGGATATTTTGTGATCTAAACTTTATATAACAAGGTTATCCTACAATAATCCTGTCAACTCAATCCAACCAGGATCATAGATAAAGATCATGAGAAGCTTCATTACTTTCCTATTAACAACATTCGAGCTTACAAAAATCAACCTGGATTACTTACAAGTTTTTGCGCCTATATACAACATACTTACAAGTTCAAAAGCAAAGGTGTAAAGTAAACAGCCAGGGAAAAGGGTGTGGGGTTTCTAACTCCACCATCCCACACAAGCCCATGTCCATCAAAAAAACAAAGACGTTTCCTCCAGCTTCTACACGATCTAGGCGCCTAAGCACCATCCGTCCCAGCTCTAGGTCCTCCAGCACCAAAATGAAGGGGGCCAAACAACTCTCCTTCGTGGTTTATGAACCACACTACAAACCTCATCGGAATCATATCTACTCTGTCTTCGTCCATCCACAGCATAGCCTCGTACTTCGTATAGGTCAACTCGATATCAGGATCGTACACATCATGGAAAGAAACATCGATACATGCAATCACCATGTAACGAGCTATCGGCGGCACGTCCATACTAACGCTCTGAAAAAATAAGGAATGAGCAATGCCCAGTAAAGAAATGATAAAACTCTAACCTAGACAATCCACAGCTGCCAAGAAGACAAGAGAAGCATAACCAAATAGCTTAAGATACTATGACAGGATTGTCACAAGTATGGTTAATTGAATATTGGGACATCACAGGAATGATCACACCAGACTAAAATGTCAAATGCATATGTATACCTCATGCTCTAAATCTGTGCCAAGATGTAATGCAATAACAGCGGATGAACTCACACGCCAAATGGAATTTATATTATAGTGTGAATATCAAGTCCACCCTCGATCAGTTTACCCACAGGAACGCCGTCGGCTCGATTGAGTCACTTCCGGAATTCCACATCCGGACTTCCACAATATTTCTATCATGGGCATCTCACTCCGAGGCATCTCAGTATCACACAACCGAGGCATCCCAAGAACACACAGCGTGGGGCATCTCACTCCGAGGCATCTCAGTATCCCACAACCGAGGCATCCTTAATCACCTACAAGGGCATCTCACTCCGAGGCATCCCGGCGTCTCACTCAACCGAGGCATCCAAGAACACACAGCATGGGCATCCCACTCCCCGGGGCATCACCGGCATCTCAGTACTGATGGTAATCTCTTACTCATTTCAAGCACACATTCCACACATCACACCTTTGATTAATGTCATCACAGCACGCACAAGACTTCAAGAGCACACAATTCACTCAAGCATAATCAATAATCAGAACACAATCAGTCTCATGTGCCAAACATCACACAGGTCATGATTATAAAGTAAAACCGTTTTGGCACGTCCCATACCATGCCTAACAGTTTTGCCCCATAATCAAGCGCAACGCATCACATTCATTGCATGCGCATGTCACTCTTGGTAACTATACAATGACTTCACTTCAAATGATGGAAGAGACATGCTCATGCTCGAATTAACCACTTCATGAGATCCTTAGACTCCATATATTTCATGAAAATCAAGTACAAAAGACATAACATCTAATGCACATTCTCGGATCAAGGCAGTATATGAGCAATTATGGGCAGTTTCAAACATAGACACAGAAAGTACATCTATTCTTATTGGAATGTTATGAAATTTTAGTATGTTATAAAAAAGACATAGATTAACATTTTCCGTGAAGAAGCCTAAGTCTATATCTCAATGTATAAAGAACAGTAATTTGCTGTCTTCTTTCTTAAAATTCTGCAGCAACTTTCAGATTTAGTACCTACAGAAGAAAGATCGTTTCACTACCCAAACCTTGTCCGTTTGTTCTCAAATTTTGATATGTTATTCCTAAATATATTTCCTACAACTTTCATGAAGGGTTTAAGGTCCAATTATTTCTAAAAAATTACAGAAAATTCGTAGAACTATCAATGGTTTTGCTGTCTTCTGCAGAACAGCTTACTGTTTCAAAGAGAATTGCTCTCGCCAATACATTTTTGCATGAATCTCACTATAACTAGAGGTAGAAACCTAATTCAGTTAGTATACTCTTAAGTAAATTTAACTACATCATTTAAATTCAATACGGCACATAACAAAAGGTTTTTCTATCTCTGTTTCTCTAGAACAGAATGCTTTGCACCGTTTTCTTCATCTTTAGCTCAACTAAACTGTTTAATTTCTCTACAAATTCCTCTTTTAGTATTCCGACACTTCTCCAACAGCTTCTAAGGGTAACCACAGTAGGTCTTCATTTACCTACAACCGTCCACAGCTGGATCCAAGGCAAATACTCGCACCTTGACTCATCTACAGCAACATGCAGCACTTTTCCTCACTCGACAGCCACCTCTCCATCTTACTCGACCAACTCAGCTTACTCACACTCAACTTTTGAAAAATGCAAGGCTCTAACATGACATGCAAGGACTCACAACTTCAATCTAGAGTTCAACTAGCTCATTTCAACCCAAAACAGAACCATCACACCTAATCCTCCACTATTCGGCTAGTTCCGCGAGTTTCCTCGACAAAACAGCGGATAACTTCTAGTTTAGAGACTTATCTTTTCCTTACCGTTGCTTAGCTTCGTTGGTGACTCAAAGTTCTTCAAATATCTGCTCCTAACTCACACAAGAAGACGCAAGTCGCCGGAGCTGCTGCTGGTTCGTTTCTATTCAAACCGAGAGAGAGGGGAAGAAGAAGAGAGTTTTCGGTTTGTCTTGTAGAGAGAGAGAAGGAAATGACGTGAGTTATGAGGGAAATAGGCTATAGGTCTAATCCCTAGAGTAGCTTAATCATTAACAAACTTAATGATTATGTTCCCTCACAGCTTCGGTTCAGAGGGGAAGAAGAAAAACCGAGGGCGGGAAGAGAGAGAGAAGAGAGAAGAGAGGGGGTCGTGGCCTTCATGCACGATTCCTTCCCCACGTCTGGCGTTCGATACCGATTAGTTTCTAATCCGTGTCGTTAGTCGATTTATTAGTTTCTAATGCCTTTCACTCAATTTCCATTCCGAATCCACTAAATTTCAATGTCCTTGTAATTATACAAATTTATGAAATCACATGACACATTAACTACTCGGCATTAATCTATGAAGAATTTATCGCGAGAAATGCTAAAGTTAGTAATCGACATTAGCATTAAAATTCCTTAACTAAATCCTCATAACGATAATCTATAAACTTAATTGGAAACAAAAACACTCAGGCCTAAATACTCGTCTCTGGCCCACCAGGCTTATCCTACGACTATCACGGCCCACTAAACTTAATTTACCATTCTAACGAATCCGATTCTTGGCCCGCTCCAAGCTAAGCCCAAGTCCATAACCTATCCTTTGACTGATCAAGCCCACCTCGAGAACTCGTGTGGCCCGCTAACTGCTTAAGCCCACACAATCCTCACGGCCCATCGGGCTTGCTTTCTGGCCCGATTTAAAATAATCTAAGCCCTTAACAATCCGATTACACTAATACGGTCGGTGAATTTTTGGGATGTCACACTTTCATCATAGATAATGTGGTCACTAGTACCTGAATCAATAATCCATGCATAATGAGAAATAGAGTTGAGGCAATATGAAGTACCTGAAAAGCTTGCCCCTTTATAAGAAATTTCCAATTGTCTCAGTGCTCTCATGATTTGTTGATACTGATTTTGGATAATCGACTGATCGTGCCCAGTGACTTGATTAGCTGATGATTCCTTCTTTCCTTTCTCCCCAAGTTTGCCATGTAATTTCCAATAGGTTTCCACCGTATGGTGTGGCCGCTTGCAATAATCGTAGTATAATTTCCCTTTTCCTTTAATATTTCCTTTTAAGGATGATGTGGCATTGTGAGGGCCGTGCGATGCTTTAAAATTAGGTGCCATCATGGCTTGTTGAGAGCCATTGGATTCAACTGAAGTCATGGTGCTGACACCTGAAATTTTTTGTCGACATTTTAATCATCCTTTTTGCAAAAAAAAAAAAAAAAGAAGAAGAGAGACAAAAAGACAACAAAAAAAATGAATGAATGAAAACATAAAAAAAGAAAGAGAGAAAAAGAAAAGAAAAAAAGAAAAAAAAAATAATAAAGAAATAAAGAGAAAAAGAAAAGAAAGAAAGAAAGAATAAAAAGAAAAGAAAAGGGGGAAGCGGATTTGATAAAAACGGGGGGGCCATCCGGACGGAGGTTGGCTCTCGCACTCTCTCTCTCTAGAGATTCATTTCTCTCTCTCTCCCTGGGGTTCCCGCTCTCTCGACAAAAAACGGCCGAACGAACTCTTGCTCGGGGAATCTGGACCTCCTCCTCTGCACTTTCCTAAAAAAACCCTAGAAAACAGAGAGTAACCGCCGGCGAAGGAGCTCGAGGTGAAGGGCTCGGATCCGAAGCCGATCAGCGGCGGTGACAGCGACGGCGGCGGCGACATCGGTTTCCGATCATTTCCTTGTCCCGGTTCCTCGCTTCGGGATTGCAGATCGCCTTCGGTTCTTCGTTTCTCTTCATCCGGTGCACTGACGCAAGTTCTCTTCCGCCCCGGCTGAATCGACCTCCGGAATGGAGGCGCTGGTTTGTTAGGGAACCGGAAGGAGGTAAAATTCGCTCTCTTTCCGAATTTTTCTTGATTCCATGGCGTCACGGTAGCTTCCTGGTGCGATGACATTTTTGAGTTCTTGAGGTTTCGGTGCGTCATCCTCGGTATTAGATTTTAGGTCTCGGCATTTCTCTGCTTTTGAAAGGACTGAGGTCGTAGCGATCTATTAGAGCGGATTAGTTTGTTTTTTTTTGCGCCACGATTTTGCGAGCGTGGAGTTAGAAGATTGGGATCGTGGTTAGGTTTTTGTTTCGAGCTGCTCTGTTCTATCTTAGCTCCAGAATCGGTTCCTTAGTTAGGCGTGCTTGTGCGTTTTATGTACGAAGCAGAGACTGGGAATTGTTGCCACCGTTTGTGTGAAAATCGGCCACGATTGAGGTTCTATTAAGGATTTAAGCTTGCTCTGATGTTGTTGTGATGGTAATAAAAGTGAATCGTTGATTCATATTCTTGTATAAACTCCTTGATGAAAATGCATATCACATGTTTGATGAAATGCTGGAACCAAATCTGAATGTGTTGTTTCTTTTTCTGTCTTTGAGTGATGATCCGAGATTGTCGATGTGAGTCCTGTGTCGATCAGAAGCCAAGCAACTTGTTTCTGAATGCAAATTGTGACCTTAAAATTGGAGACTTTAGGCTAGCTAAGACCATATCTGAAACGGATTTGATGACTGAATGTGTTGTTACTCGTTGGTACGTGCTGCATTCTGGAATTTGCAATGTTATAGTTAATCATGTCTTTGATGTTTGAATTGCGTTGACTATATGTGGGACTCTAAATGGGATATGGTTCTATGGGATTCTGTTTAATCTGTCATGTCATATTCACTTCATGGATTCCATCTAGACTAGAACTATTCATTCTCAACTATTGTAACGGTGTTCATAATGTAGAAACATAAGGCACAGGGGTGCAGAAAATGTGTTGCAAGGGTATGTCTGGATAGATTTTGCTTCCCTCTTGATATTTTGTAATGGATGCCGTGAGCTCTTGGATTTGGTCATCATTTACTAGATTTGACAATTGTTACAAACGGAGCTACAATTTGTAAATGATTAAGTGTTCTGTTTTCATGCTCTGCTTTAATGACCTGTGTTGTTTGCCATTTTCACATGATTTTTTGTGATTAGATTCTAAAGTTGATGCCTAAATGAAAGTTGTTCATTAGGTTTCAATCTATATCAAATAAAAATTTTGTGATAATTGAAGATCATTTACCCAGGTCGAATATGTCTAGAATATCCCTGACTTTGTTTGAAATTTTGCTGTTCTGATTGGTGCTCTGTTTTGGATGACCTTTTGTACAAATGACCTGATATGAGCTGGTTGTTGTGGTTTTCTGTGTTCGAAGTCTTCATGAAAGTCGAAGATGGTTCGATTATCTTTCCAATGAGCTATAGAATGCCCTAATCGGACTTCATTTAATGTGGTTTTTGGCTATCCAAAGTCTGGTCCAGAATCTGCCAAATATTTGTCTCTCTGTTTCAGATGACCTTCTGTGTAAATCACTTGATATGAACTGGTAGATGATGTTATTAGGACTTAATGTCTTCTAGATAATTGTAATAGGCATCTCAAGCTTTAAAATGACATATTGCATGCCTGAATCGACTATCATTTACCATGTTTAACATTTTTTTAATCCATTCTGAAATCTGGAATTTGCCTTGGTCAGAAATGCATATTCTGTTTTTGCATGGGCCTGATTGTTTGCCACTTTCCTACGATCTTTTAAACATAGATTAGATGAATTTTGTCTTAGCTTGGTTCTGTTTTGCTGTTTTGCTGCTCTGTTCTTGTATAGATTGTTGTGGTTGATTGATATAACTCTGCTCTTGATTTTTTTTCAGAAAAATATGCATGCTGAAATCATGGATTATAGATGTCGCAATGGATAATAGATGATCAATACGTTGATTGTGGTCATTGGCATTCTCTGGAAATTCGTAGGTTTTCAAGACTTAGTTTTTGCCATGGCAAATTTGAGGTCATAAACTTCGAAATCTTGAGTTGACGTGTTCTGGACAATTGATCTGCATTTAAATTTGTGTACTGTGCTGGAAATTTGATTTGAAATCTACTAGCTGCTGTGATTGTTGAGCATGTTTCTGTTAGGCTTATTTTGAGCTCTTAAATGTTGTTGTCTTGTGAAGTGATGAGCTAGAAGTTCGACGTGCACATATTAAGCTTTCATCTGAGATTCATGTATTAGAAATTCTGAGATGATTCTTTCATGAAATTGTTCCTCATATGCTGATTACCCGTCAGAGAAATTCTAGGATAAGATAGCTATTGATTGTGCTTTTATCGAGCCTACATCGAATACCCAGTTTCTGTGATGGATGATTTGGTTGATGGATGCACATGCATTCTTAGAACTTTCTTTTAGAATATCATGCATACTAACTTTGATGATGTATAACATGCTGTCTTTTCTGTGGCTAGTTGCTGTTAGCTTTGAAATGAAATAATCGATGTGTCGCAACTGAAATTAGAATGCATTTTGTCCCCTAATGACAAGTCACATGTCAATGTTAATGAATTTGTGTGATTTTTTGTACATGAATTTAGGGTTAAATGTCTTAACCGAATTTGTTCTTCACATTTAGCCCTATGTCATGTTCAAATTTCATAATTTTCATGCATTGACTAGGTGGCTTAACAAGTTAATCACCATGCATCATTTCTGGTTTGCCATGATCTCTTGTTGTCTTGTTATGTTTCCGATGTGTTGTTATGTGTTCTTGAATTCATATGTAACCCATCTTAGGAAACTCCATTCACGAAAGTGATTCTTCTTGGTGTGCTTGATATTCTGTGTTTTTCTAGGGCCAATCATCCATGGGTTCTATCCCCAAGTGCTTTGATCTTATTTTTAGCGTTTGATGATTTCTATTGTGATTCTTTGTTATGATTTCATTGTAGGATTTCTTTTAGAATATCTTGCATGCTGAATTGAGATTACTTGTCTTCATGAAAATTTTGAAAATTGTTTTGATATGTTTGCTTAACTCTTTCCATTGTATGCATTTAGCTAGAGGTTTCTTAGATTAGGTTTAGATTAGGACCCCGAAGATGGAGAAGACGTGAAGATGGTGGTGGTTGATGTCCATTCCGACCATTATTATGTACCATTCGTTTTCCCGACATATGTGTCGGGTTCCATGCATTGTATCAAACCCGACGAGTTGCGGGTCTCTCTTTTTCTCATACATTTTTATTTCCTTTTTAGGATTGCATGACAGATTTACTGCTTTTTTGATTGTTTACTTACTGTCTTGTAATTTCAATTTCTCTGATTGATTCCTTTTATCGGTTTTTCTTAGAAATAGAATGGAACTAAAATGATCCCATCTTGCATGATCACCTAGTCTAGAATTGATGATCCTGAAAATGTAAAAAGAAACGTATGGACATGTTAGGAAAAACACATGTTGTTTAGGTACCGAAAGGGCGCTAATAGCAATATTAGCATAACCCAAGTCCCCGAATCTAGATATCTGGTTGCGTAAAAATCGAGGGAACACTCCCGACCCTCGATTGGGTTTCTAGCCGACTCCCAAAATGAGGCTAGTGGCGACTCCTGTATATTCTTAGGTTGTTAAACGCCTAGATCACAATAAATAAACCTGCTGTCGCGCGGGGTACGAGCTTGGGAGAGCTTGCGATCTTGAGATCAAGTACCCCTAAATCCGACCTTTCCCACCTTGGACATTCAAGGGCGGCGAGATCGGGTCGCGACACATGGCTAAATAATTGCCGTTGGATCTTCGGAGTCCATCATAACAGTCCATCCCAAAAGAATTAGGGCTTCCTTCTCCTCCTTTAGTTGCAGCAACAAAATGACGGCCCCATTCTCCATGGAGATCGAGATGCTTCTCGGTTGAACCCAGGACAGGAGGAAGGCTACCGGTTGGTGGTTGCCTAGATCCGAAACCGGCAAGCCCCGACGAGAAGAGGTCGATCAAAGATGGTCCAGACCCGAGAGCAGCAAGGGCGATCCCTTCTCCGGTTCATGCGTGCTCATCTGCGACTGCCCTTTGGCTCTCTTCTTGGATTGCAATTGGTAGATCCGCTCGAGTGGAGGCACTGGCTCCATCACAAGGATTTGGGACCTAAAATGTGAGTAGCTTTCATTTAATATTAGTAAACAAACGGGTTGCTTTCTCCCTTTCTCGTATCGCTCGATATTGTCGAAGCGTTTCCTTCAACCCCTCGAGCTGCTCTTTGGTGGCCTCGAGTTCATTCCATAAGGCCGACAGTAGATTAAAGCATGTTGTCACGAACTGATTTCCTTGTTTTAGCTTTGAGACGGCTGGGGTGAGGGAGAAGATTTTGGCCCAGTCGAGCTTTCCATACATCTCACGGATGTTATCCCAAATCATCTTTGAGTCTTCGGTTGGTGGAAGCCCGACAGCCACCTCAGGAGCCAAGCAATTACCAATCCACGTCCGCACTAGCTGGTTACATCTTCGCCAATGTCGTCGTGAGCGTTCATCTGTCGGAAAAGGCACGGTTTCGTCAAGGAACTCATATTTATCTTTCGTGACCAATGCCGATCAGAGATCTCGAGCCCAGATACTATAGTTTTCTGGTCCATTGAGTTGTAAGGAGATGAGTTTAAGGTCGGGGCCATCCCCCGGAGACGTATAGAGTGGGTCGCCTGGCTCTAGTTGACCACCATTAGCCGAAATAGGATACGACACAAAGCTAGGTGCTGCAGTTGGTTAAGGATTCACTCCCAGTCCTTGTAGAATGGGTTCGGGTCTTGGGCTTGGACCTGTCCGCCCTATCCCGACGCTAGCGTTTCCTTCTTCTCCAGATGCGCCATATGGGGCCCATGTCTGGCTTGACCCAACAACCATGGACCTTGAACGGGAAACCACTGTATAGAAGCCCATTGGGTCGGCCCAGAAACATGAACTGGGGCAAGAGGTGGTTCGGCATAATATTGAGCTGCAGAATGTTGGTCTCCAGTGGGATCAATTTGATTCGATTCTTTGTTTTGTGGTGAGTTCGAATTTTCCTCCATTGAAGAGTTTTCTCTGTCGATTGTGTTCTTATTCTTGGCCATGATGTGAGAAACAAATTCCTACCGAATGCTGATTTGTCTTGCACAACTTAATTTGCAATAACAGATCATAAAAAAATGGAGGCAATTTGAGTGGTTTGCGGAGGCTAGGTCGGAAAATATGGCTCTAATACCATGTCAGAGTTTGAGGAATAGGCCAAGAAGATGGAAAGGACTTATAATTTTTGTATATTCAGTCGTATCTTTTACATTGTACAAGCTCCTATTTGAGTACAACGAATGTCTAGCTGTGGAAAAAATAAATGAAGATACATTAAATCAAATCCAATCTCTTATTGATATAATTTGACAATTATAATCGCTCACAATCTTGGATTGATATCAATCACAATCTTCTCAATCCGATCACAATCTCAGGTCCAATCCTTGCATATCTCCAACAGTTCAAGCATTTTGTCGAGCATTTCGTCGAGCAGGTGGTGGGCATGGAGTGAGGAGAAGGTAGAACTCAAGCTCAAACCAAAATCTGCAAACGATGAACCAGCAAAACTCAACTTCAGCATAGGGACGACTCATTTACGCTCAGTACAAACCTAAAAATCAGCAAGTCTCGGCCATCAATGAAGAACACGAATGAGCATCTAACATAGGCTTTTCATTGAGTAGGTGGCGTGCACAGTCTGAGTAACGAGCGAAAGCTCAAATGGGATCGAGACAAACTGCAAGGGACAAACTAGGGCCTGAAAGCAATAAAGCATAACATAATCGGGATCGGAACTTGCACGAACCAGACAACGGTAGCCCGGTCTGGCGAGCCCAAATCAGGGCACAAAAACAAAACGACTGGGGGAAAAAAGGGGCCGTCGGTGGTGCTCCTTAACTGGCTCGGGGCGGCGAATGAGGGCAAGCTCGATAGATCGAACAATGGCCGGTCGCCTCGCGCGCCTCCGAGCCAAAATCCTCAGGAACTCGACGCACCCGAAAGAAGAACAAACAAGATTCGAACCAAGACCTACTGTGGGTTCTGTAACATCTCGGGCCCCACTGTGTAATATTGTCCGCTTTGGGTCACCCGCCCTAGCGCGGACGAACCGCCATCCCAGCCACGGTCTTTTCCCTCACGGCTTTAAAACGCGTTACACAGGTTAGAGGGACCCAAGCCTTATAAGCTGACCAAGACCTCCCTCCCTAGGCGATGTGGGACAAGAGAGGAGGCTGTCACACTCTCCACCTCTTAACAGAACAGCGTCCTCGCTGTGGCCCCACGGGCGTCAGAATAGCATTCAAGCTGTGGTCCCACACGCGGTCGGGAATCGGCTCTGATACCACTTGTAACATCCCGAGCCTCACTGTGTAATATTGTTCGCTTTGGGTCACCTGCCCTGGCGCGGACGAACCGCCATCCCAGCCACGGTCTTTTCCCTCACGGCTTTAAAACGCGTTACACAGATTAGAGGGACTCAAGCCTTATAAGCTGACCAAGACCTCCCTCCCTAGGCGATGTGGGACAAGAGAGGAGGCTGTCACAGGTTCGGCTCGGGAAGGGCGCTGACGTTGGTAGGTTGTCGGTCGGGTTTCGTATGTGTCCGTCGCCAGAGGACACTCGCTCGTTCTCAGTTTCTCTCTCGTTTCTCACCGCGAACCTTTTTTCCTCTCTTTTCTCTCTTCTTTCTTGAATTCCTCCGACCTCCCCGGTGAGTGTCCAGAGGCCTCCTTTTATAGGCTCTCCACCTGCGGAAGAGTCCAATCGGTCGAGGCTTAGCCTCCGGTCTCTCGCGCGCCGGCCGGTCCTTGGGCTACACTGGCGGTCCCTTCTCCTCCTCCCTGCTCTGACGCCGATCTGTGCTCTACTTTGGACAGGTCTGCAGCCTTGTCTTTGCCGCCCGCTCTTCTCTTTTAGCCGGCAGTCCCTTCCGGAATCACCGGTCCCTCGCACGAATGGCAGTCCCTCGCGTGCTCTGTCTCGCGTGAGTTAGCCAAGGAGAAGGAGGGAGTAAGGAGGGGCCTGGGTCGGGGAAGAAATGAAGAGAATGGGCCCAGCCCGGGAGGCTAGGAAGGAGAAGAGAGGGGGAGTAGGCCGGCCCGGCCCGGCCCGGCTTCCCTTTACATCAAAATCTTTTTAAATTTTAAATTTTTTTCATTAATAATTTACAAAAATTTCTTTTTTACAAAATTAGTAAAATTTAGCACAATTATGCAAATGATCAATGCCTACTTGCTGTATAATTTAATGGAATTTTTTTTTAGGGGCTAAAAATTAATCCTTAATTTTCTACGCAACTTAACTTTAAGACCACGGTCAAAATTTAAGTGTTAATAAAAAATCAAAGTAATGTAAAATACTATTGTCATTGGAAGAATAAAATGAAAAGAGGGAAAAAGAAATTAAAAGACTTTTATTGGATAAACCGGCAATATGAAAAAGGTTATTAAGCAAAAAGAGTTCGACAAAAACTTAACAACTCCATTCTAGATAAATATCCCTATATTCAAGGAAGACTTGGGATCGTCTATCTCTCACTTTCAGACATCAGTCTCTGACTCTCACATGTAGACGTACAAGAGCAAAGAGTCTTTGTCGGCTCTCCCTCTTTTGTGAAGCTAAGACCACTCACTTAACAATCACATCTCTCTCTCTCTCTCTCTCTCTCTCTCTCTCAAGGTTGAAGGAAAATCTGTAGTCCAAGAAAGTTATTGCACAAGAAAAGTTGAACCAAAGCTCACTTAATTTCGGATGAATATAAATACATAGAAGACTTGGACAAAAGCTTAACAATTCCATTCTAGATAAGTATCCCTACATCCAAGGAAGACTTGGGTTGTCTCTCTCTCACTTTCAGACATCACTCTCACTCTCACATGCAAATGTACAAGAGCAAAGAGTCTTTGTCCATTCTCCTTCTTTCGTGAAGCTAAGACCACTCACTTGACAATCACATATCTCTCTGTCTTTGTCTCTGTCTCTCTCTGTCTCTCTGTCTCTGTCTCTCTCTCTCTCTCTCTCAGAGGGTTGAAGGAAAATTTGTGGTCCAAGAAAGTTATTACGCAAGAAAAGTTGAACCAAAGCTCTCTCTCTCTCTCTCTCTCTCTCTCTCTCTCTCTCTCTCTCTCTCTCTCTCTCTCTCTCTTAGAGGGTTGAAGGAAAATTTGTGGTCCAAGAAAGTTATTACGCAAGAAAAGTTGAACCAAAGCTCACTCAATTCTGGACGAATATACATACATAGAAGAGTTGGACAAAAGCTTAACAATTCCATTCTTGATGAATACCCCTACATTCAAGGAAGACTCGGGGTTGTCTCTCTTTCACTTTCAGACATCATTCCCTCACTCTCACATGTAGACATACAAGAGCAAAGAGTCTTTGTCCGTTCTCCCTCTTTTGTGAAGCTAAGACCACTCACTTAACAATCACATCTCTCTCTCTCTCTCTCTCTCTCTCTCTCTCTCTCTCTCTCTCTCTCCCTCGCTCCCTCCCTCCCTCCCTCCCTCCCTCCTGGGGTCGAAGGAAAATTTGTGGTCAAAGAATGTTATTACGCAAGAAAAGTTGAACCAAAGCTCACTCAATTTTAGATGAATATACAAACATAGAAGAGTTGGACAAAAGCTTAACAATTCCATTCTACATGAATATCCCTACATTTGAGGAAGACTTGGGGTCATCTCTCTCTCTCACTTTCAGACATCATTCTCTCTGTGACATCATGAATTTTCGACTCGTCTCGATAAAACGAAATGGGCTTTTCATCGACGCGCCTATACTACTTTTTCTCTGAGCTGATCACTCACGAGTTAACTAACCTATTGGGTAAAGCCGTTAAGGGATACAATCGTGATAAAATCCCTAAAAGCTACCCGGTAGGTTGAATTGGACTAAAATCGCGTTTGGTTGATTTTAACCATAAAATTGAACTCGATTTCGGGAATCGAATGTTCGAGTGTGTCACGATTTATTTTTTAGGATCTCGTCTCATATTTTGAAGAAATTCCGTTGAGCCTAGAATTTTTACGGAAAATCGAATTCAGCAAAATTAAATAAAGAAATGCGGATGGGCAGCCCTAGTTGGATTTTTTACCACCAAAATCGAGTAATTGGTGAAGAAAATGGTGAGAATTCGTATGGGCTGCTGAAGGGGATTTCTTGGTCACCAAATTGATTTGATTTGGTGAGGAAATGAATGAAAATCAAGGGAAATTCGTAGGGCTACTGCAAGGGATTTATTTGGCCTTCAAATTGGCTTGTTTGGGAAGTTTTGGGAGAGAGAATTTGCTACTGGATGAGGCTTGGACTTTGGGGGCTTGTTCATCATCACCTTGATATTTTACAAGCCATGGGATTGGCTCAAGCCTTGACTTTCTTTCCCCTTGTCCCCCTTTGTTCTCTTTTCCTCTTGAACGTGCGACCAACCCCTCCCCTGTTACAGTTTCTTCTTCTTCTTCTTCTTCTTGCTTCTTCCTCAAATCTTCATCTTCTTCACTGTGTTGTCATCCCATTCCCCTCTACATTTCAGCGTTTCCTTCAACCAACGTCATCCCCACGTCCACACGCCCACACCATCCTCTATACTGCTCCAGCTCCATTGCTTCATCACACACCTCCACCACTTCAAGCCAGCGAGACCAGCAGCTCACCGTTCTCCCTTACGGCCGCTTGTCCAGGCGTTCAGCAGCTCCGCCGAACCACCAGCTCACCCCGAGATCAATCTGGCGGCAATCAACCGGCCCTGCTCGACCAGCCGCCCATGTCCAACTCGGTCCAGCCCTCCAAGCTGAACCAACTAGCCACCTGAGCCCCTCAGTCCAAAGCAGAAGCATAACCAGTTTTTCCAGCAAGCCATGAGCTTGCAAGGCTTTTTTAGCTGCTTCCAAGCCTCCTTTAGAGTCGCTGTAGTCACGGGATTTCACCGCCGTCGCGCCGCCGTCGCCGTGAACCCGTTACCTTGCTAATCTGGTGAGTTAACTCCATAATCCTTTATTGGGTTGTTAATTGCACTTAGGGGATTAGATTAGGTAAGCATCATTAACCTCCTGAGCAAGGTTTAGTGAGTAAACTCACCAGTTTTACGGGCCGATGAGTTCACGGCAACAACAACGCGGAGGCGAGCAAGACTCGGGCTCACAGCGACACCAACGAAGGTTCGGACGAGCCTAAAAAAGGCCACAGAGTTTCAGCTCTTGCTAGAACTTATGCTTCTGTCCAAGGCTGAACCGAAGGGGCTTTACGGTTGAAATGGGCTAGAACGGTGAGGAGGCGGACCAGGCGGCTTGGATGGGCGGTGGAGGGACTCAGCAACGGCGAATGGCGGCTGGACGGCGTACGTACGGGCGTGGGGCAATGAGCAGGAGGTGGGACTAGTGGCCTGGACGCGTGGGCGAGCTCGTAAGTACGGGGGATGGCGCGACGACTCCGGTAGGTGTGCGGCTGCTCGGGTGGCGTTCAGACGGGGCTGGCTTGGCTACTGCTTGCTTAGCTGGTCTTCTCTGGTTTTCTTGAGCTCAAACAACACAACAATGGGGAAAGCAAGACCAAGGAAGAAGAAGAAGAAGACATCAGCTGAAGAGGGGGACCTAAATGGCCTCAAAGTCTCCTCTAAATATCTCAAACCATCATCACAAGGCCCCCACTTGTTGCTACCTCATCCTTAGCCATTATCCACACCAAAACTTCCCCAACAAGCCTCCCAAGGTGTCCCAAATGTTGTTCCCCTCCATGGCTACGAATTTGTGACATTTCCCTTCCAATTCCATTCAATTCCAACTCAAATTAATCCAATTGAGGTCCAAAAATTCCAGCCAAGGTGTCCACATCAAATTCAACATTTTTCCTTGCCAATTAGTCCAACTTGAAAGCCAAAAGTGCAACAAAAAACGGCCCTCTAATTTTCCCGGTCCAAAAACACCCTACTTTGGATTTTTGCCGAAAACTCGGGTTTGCAGAAAAATCTTCGGAGGATGAGTCAATGTTCCTAAAATAAATTGTGACATGACAGAACTTTATCGAGTTCAATTTCGCGGTTAATTTCAACTTGACGCGATTTTAGTGTGACCTAGCCTACTAGGTAGATTTTAGAAATTTTTTAGTGCAATTGACTCGTGGTCGATTACTTTCAAACCACATTGTGCATCTTCGACTCATTGGCGACTCTCGGTTGTCGTGAAAATCTCGAGATTTCAAATACGGGCACAAGGTACAGAAATGACAGAAAAATCAGTTTAGTGCCGTTCGACGAGAATTTTGCAATTAGGTGGAATCACCCACACTTTAATCACATATCTCAGTCGAATCGACATATCTCTAATCTCTGATCGATTTTGACAATGCCGTATTGACCCATGTAGATTAGCACAGTCGAGTAGTCGATTTCTGGTCGAATTCTCAAGTCTATTACGTTTAAATTCCTTAACGAGTTCACCTGATAGATTAGTCATCTCGTGAGTGATCAGCTTAGAGAAAAAGACTATAAGCGCGTTGATGAAAAGCCCAACTCATTCAATCGAAAACAGAATTAGAAAATCAGGATGTCACATATTGGAAGTGTCTTCAAGGCCAAATTAAGATCAGGCGATATAGTATTTGTAAAGAAGATCCATCAAACGGTTGAAAGTGGGCAAATAGATCAAAAAGAATTTTTGAATGAGATCAGGGCTTTAATAGAAATTCGACACCGCAATATTGTGAAACTTGAGGGCTTTTGTTCACATCCACAACACTCTTTCTTAGTGTATGAGTACTTGGATAGAGGAAGCTTGTCTACAATCTTGAGCAATGAAGAAAAAGCTAAAGAGTTGGACTGGAATAAGAGGGTGAATATCATAAAAGGCATAGCTCATGCTCTTTCTTATATTCACCATGATTGTAACCCTCCAATTGTTCGTCGAGATATTTCTAGTAACAACATTCTGCTTGATTCTGAGTATGAGGCGCATGTTTCTGACTTCGGCACGGCTAAGCTTCTTAAGTTGGATACATCAAATTGGACTGTAGTCATCGGCACATACGGTTATGTAGCTCCAGGTAAATCTCTAAAATCAACTCTTGATCTGAAGGTTGAGCTAAAGCAATGTCTTCTTGCTAATAATACATTTATCACCCTCTTTGTGCAGAGCTTGCTTACACAATGAAAGTGATGGAGAAATGTGATGTGTATAGCTTTGGAATAGTGGCCATCGAGGTGATCAAAGGAAGACATCCGGGTGACAGCATTTCATCTCTAGTAGCTCCAATCGACATGGAGATCTCAGTTGTTTTGAAGAATATATTGGATTCATGCCTACCAATGCCCATGCCAGGCATTGAGGATAAACTTATGACCATCTTCAAGCTTGCAATCACTTGCTTATCTGCTAATCCCCAACTCAGGTCGTCGATGGACACGATTTCTCAGAGACTATCAACTCGTTCAACCACTTTCCATGGCGTTCAATATTCAAAGACAGCCGCTGATCCTGTGAGAAGTACAACAGCTTCAAGCCATTTCCTGGATCAATTCGTAGAAGATATCGTCTGATAAATGATGTTGCTCTGTCAACCACATGCAAGAAGGTCTAAGATCTTTAATGAAAGATAGAGTAGCTTAAACTAATTGATTAAGTCTCAAACATTTTTCAATATATTGTTTCCCTCACTTATGTGTTTACTTTACTTTCATTTAGGATAAATATTTTGACCGTCAACCAAAGTTGAGTGTTTCATATCAGCATGAGGATGCGGACTATGTTTTGTCTATGCCCAAGTAAGTATGGAACTGCCTTTTATTTTGGAAGGAGCAAAACTAGAACATTCTGGCATCTAGTTTCCTTTGTAGAGACAATAGCGGAACTCAAGTGATTTTCAAACTGTTTCTATCTCTAGTCTTAATCAGACCAGTGTCTTCAGAGTCGTTGTATCCATGTCAAGTTAGACTTAGAATATATTACTTTTGTATCAATGTAAAGTTGATGATGTATCCAATGTTGTTATCTAGAAACCTAAATGTCATGTAAAGTTGAAATGGAACATTTATATGAAGTTTCTGAAGTCTTGATCATTGTTAATCCTTTTATATGTTTATTTCGGATTTATGTACATGCAAAATCGACTTACAGGCAAAAGAGTTTCAATTATGGATCTTTTCAGAGTGCATTTGATCAGAAACTAATTGTTCCTAATCGTGGCCTTCCACCATAATTTTGAGTTTTGTGCAATTACGACAACCGTGTATCATGACAGCAAGGGTGATCAATCCGTTCCTATTCGGAGTGCTATGTGCATGTTGCCATGGCATGAGTCATTAATAGAAGTTTAGTAGCTTTTGATTGTCCAAAATAGAGAAATCCGGATTTTGTTTTCATTAGAGCTTCGAACTTGAAGTGCCCAAATTAGTAAGATCACTGGTCATCGTTTCATCTCAAGAGGAGATTATCCATTGTTTCAAAAAGAATACAAGTTCTGTTCTAGCTCCACCTTATATTTCAAGAGCGTGAAGGTAGCTAATACCCAGCCCTCCAAAATCTTGGAGGTTTTAAATCATGATGGGCTATTTTTGCTCGGCCTAGCTCCATCGTCAAATACAAGTCGAACTCATCTTGGGTTTCAGCTCATCATCAACCATCTTTTATGTTCTTCAAAACCGAGAACTTAGATTTGGAAAATAGCCTTAAGTAAAACATGTCAGAACAGTGTCCCCTCATAAACTTCATATGGAAAACAGTAAACTTAGCCTCTGAGAGCTCAGAGTTTTGTAAATTTGAAAAAGACCCCACCCTCGATCACTCTTACGTAAAACGCAACATCGTAAAATCAAAGTTTCAAAAGACTTCATGAATGAATAGGATAAAGAGAAAGCAATGAAGTGACAGCTATTCGGTTCAAGGTGTAGCGAGACAATGAGTTATGTGCACCCAACCTTCTCAAGTAGTTGTGTCAATTCATCTCAATTCTCGATCGTACTACTTAGAAGAAAGGCAACAAGAAATATGCAATGTCAAGAGAGAACCACCCAGTGGGAATTGTCAACATTTTCATTATGCTAAATGGCATATACCAATATGCGTTCCACGAGTTAATACTTGCTGATGCATTTTCATTGTCAAATAGGAAAATCACAGGAAAATAAGATCGAGGAATCCTCGTGAACCTGAGAAAAAACGACTTCCAAACCAACAGAGAAAAATGACCATGTATGTACGAGGTTTCTCTTAGCTGGGTTCACTCCTATGTGGAGAAAGCCCAATGAGTTGCAAGCTCAAAAATGGCTTGACCCATATAATAAGTCATATGAAAAAATAGGGTTTCTCATTATCTTTAAGGTTGTAGACGCAAAAAGACATAGTAACAAGAGAAAAAGAGAAAGCAGAAAATCTAGGGGTTGGGACAAAGTCTGATTTACATCAAACTGGCATCGGAGGTCGATTCATGGTCCGATTGAGCTGAAATTTTGTTAGCATGTTCGTGGCGCAATCTTCTCGAATCTGAATGGTTTGATTTTCGTTTGAAGCTCCCTACATCAGGTTTTTCGTGGATTGATCAAAATCTGCATTTTTGGTCAGATTTATCATTGATCTCTTGTGTAATTCATATATATTGCCAAGAATTATGTTATTGAGATCTTTGCTGCTATGTACCTCTAGTATTTGCTAGAGAAGAACATTGTTCACCCAATTTTGTTGATAGTGAAGATTTTCGGGTGGACTCCAGTCCTGTAGTTTTTGATCTTCTCACATCGATGAGGTTTTTCACGTAAAAAAATCGTCTTGTATTCGCGTGCTTGGTATTTATTTTACTCTACTATATCGATTCCTATTAGGTTTATACAAGAATGGAGATTATTTTATTTCGCTACGTTAATTCGATATTGTTTGAATTGTTACCGTTCTATGTCAGCTTCAAGATAGTCATAATGCTTCTAGCTTCCCTAGCCATTTTCAGTCTCAGTCACTCCAACAGGTGCACTCCCTACTTGACGATGGGCTGGGTCCACCTCATGGGGCCCAACACATCTTTAAAGAGAAAGAAATAAAAATGAGGGTGGAATGTTTTTTATAGTGAAAAGAGAAAAATGAGTGCTCGAACAGAAAGAGAAATAAAAGAGGGGGAGAGACCAAGGTTCGAAGGAGAAGAGGCAGTTCAAATTTAATGGCGAAATCTTATCAGAATCAACTGAAATTTTATTATATTGTTCGTGAGATCAAGTTCATCATTGAGATCCTTCTCCGATTTGTCTTTCAAATTTCTGAGTTTTCTTGCTTCTTTTGTTAATCTATAAATGATATATTGTTGTATCGTTGATATGTTCATTCTCGAGTTGTGTGACTAGAGATGAACTATTGTATATTCTACTATTCTTGGTAATTAGTGAAAGTTTTGAATGATATGTAGGTTTTTTCCACATTGAGCACATAATTTTTTTTTATTGTTTTTGTACTTTGTCCTTAAATTTTTATAATAGTTGATTGAATTTTGGAGAAAATATTGATACTGGACAAGTTTTAAGTTCTCGGTGAATATTTGTTCTTCCATCAATTGATATAAATAATCTTTTACATTTCTCGAGTGTTATTCCTAGTAAAGGATTAGATCTAGTACGAATGGGTAGAAAATGGATCCAATTCACATTGACCACTAACACATACCGACCCATATTTTTGTAATAAAATTTTGGTAGCTTACACTCGATCTCACTTAGACCCAAATCATACCCAACTCAACCCAAGCTCCAATTTTTAGCAATTTTTCACTTCAAATATGTCATTAGATTTTATTTTATTCTTTTACCATTCTCTCGGGGGCCATTTGGCTAGATCATCAGCTGTCGTTTCTGCAATAACGGGGTCGACCGCGTCAAGATTTTGCTTCATGAATGCCAAGTGAGGAGACTTTCCTTTTGCGCTTTAAAATCAAAATTTCGTGCAGCGCAAATTAGGGTCTGATCTTGTGGAAAGTTGAGTGTTCCCAAACCACACGCGAGGCCTTGACTGACTTTGCCTCACTTTCCTCGAAGACTTGTCGGTCAAAGTCTCCGAATTTATATAATGGGCGGGCTCAATTCCGAAAAGAGGACTGACCAAGTCAGAAATGTCACTACGAAGACTACAAAAGTAATAAATTCCAGAGTCTTCAAAGAACCAAAAATTCGTCTTAGTCGGCTGTTAGATGACTACCCGTGGTCCCCTACGGGGTACACAGCAAATAAACGTACCTCTTCTTAGTCTCCACTGGTTAGTCGCCGTTTTATTGCATACCCACTACCATGGAAAATGATAGGAAGGTGAGTTTTCACGGCCTATTTCAGCATCACTCGTTGCCTCAGGGAAAGACAAACCAACTTACCCGAACCAAAACAGGAGAAGAAGAAGAATCCATGGATTCTTCGCCAGAATTCAAGAGGGTCATGAGCCTTGTAGCTGCCCTTGCCCTTTTCACTACCTTTACCATTCCACTCCCTAATCATGCTTCCCCTATAGAAGCCCAAGCCCTCCTCAAATGGAAGTCCAATCTTGGCAACCATTCAGATTCTTCCCTCTCTTCGTGGACCCCCTCTCCTCGTAATGCCACCGGTTCCAACTCGACCGTGAGTCCATGTGCTTGGTATGGCATCTCTTGCAATCAGGCGGGGAGCGTGACTGGGATAAATCTCACTAGCACCTATGTCGAAGGTACACTCGACAAATTCCCATTCTCATCTTTGTCTCATCTCATGTACATGGACTTGAGTATAAATAGTCTTTCTGGTTGTATTCCGCCTCAAATCGGTTTATTGAGCAATCTCACCTATCTCGACCTCTCTATCAATCAGTTCATGGGGAAAATACCGACAAAGATAAGCCATCTAACTAAACTAACAGTCTTGCACCTGTTTTCCAATGAGTTAAATGGCTCCATTCCCCAAGAAATCGGGCAATTGCATTTGCTCAATGAGGTCGCGTTGTTTTCGAATCAGTTGAATGGACCCATACCTTCCTCATTGGGTAATTTGAGCAAATTGGCTAGATTGTATGTCTACAACAACTCCCTTTCTGGTTCTATTCCTCCTGAAATGGGAAATATGATGAATCTGGAAGTGCTCCACATGGACACCAACCTACTAACGGGACCGATTCCTTCCGCTTTGGGGAACTTAACCAAATTGATAGAGCTACTCCTATTTGCTAATGAGCTTACTGGTTCCATCCCACTGGAGCTAGGAAAATCGAATCTTCTTAGCAAGTTGTGCCTTAATGATAATAATCTTATCGGTTCAATCCCACCAACATTAGGCAATTTAACAAAACTCGCCTTTCTTTATCTCCATGGTAACCAGATTTCGGGGCTCATTCCTGATGAGATAGGAAATGTCCACGCTATGCGTGACTTAGAGCTGAGTACAAACCAGCTCGTTGGCCAAATTCCTTCTTCTCTGGGTAACTTGACCAATCTAGGATCTTTGTTCCTCCGCCAGAATCACCTTTTTGGTTCAATTCCTAAATCCTTAGGTGATCTAGTGAACTTGACGGTGCTGCAATTGGATACCAACCAGTTAAACGGCTCCTTACCAAAAAACTTGTGCCGAGGTGGGTTGCTCCAAAAGCTTACAGTGAGTCACAATAACTTAACTGGTTCTATCCCTAGAAGCTTGAGAAATTGCACAAGCCTAGTCAGAGTACGCCTAGAGGAAAACCAGCTCACTGGAAACATATCCAAGACCTTTGGTATCTACCCCAAATTGTACTTTATTGACATGAGTTTCAACAAGTTCTTTGGAGAAATCTCAACAAACTGGGGAAGTTGCACGTGCTTAACTAATCTAAGAATTGCTGTAAATAACATCACTGGTAGCTTGCCTCCTGAGATTGGGAACGCGACTCGATTGGGTGAAATTGATCTTTCTTTCAATGGTTTACTTGGTGAGGTTCCGAAAGAATTTGGAAAATTGACTTCTCTGGAGAAATTGAATCTAAGTAGGAACCAATTTTTAGGCCGAATAAGTCCTGAGGTTGTATCACTACCTGGTCTTCTAAGATTGGATTTGTCCAGGAATAGATTAAGCATGTGTATCCCGCAGACTATTGGGAATTCTTCAAAATTGACCCACTTGTATTTGAGCAACAACCAGTTGAGCCAAGATATTCCGAGGCAATTAGGGATGCTGATTCACCTATCCGAGCTAGACTTGAGTCATAACTTGTTAAGTGGTGGGGTCCCAACTGAATTCAACAAGCTGCAAAGCCTAGAGAAACTCAACCTTTCACATAATAATCTTTCTGGCCTAATATACGATACTTTCAAGGATATGCGAGGTTTGGTGGAGGTAGACGTCTCTTACAACAAGTTTGAGGGTCCCATCCCCAACACCATGGCATTCCAAAATGCAACAAAAGAATCATTTCAAGGTAATAGTGGATTGTGTGGAAATGTTGAAGGACTTGAGCCTTGTGATCAAGCAGTGGTGGATAGGGAAAGCTCTTCGGGGGGAGGCAAAGTGTTTCTTATTGTGTTCCCTTTGCTAGGAGCAGTTCTTTTGTTTATTTTCTTTGGAATATTCTTCATTTTTCATAGAAAGAAGCTCCATCCAACAGTGAAACTAGCACCAAAGACAATTGAAGTCTTTTCTCTATCAAAGTACGATGGAATGATTTCATATGAAGACATCATGGAAGCCACCGAGGCTTTTAATGAGAATTTATGTATTGGAAGGGGAGGCTATGGAAGTGTCTTCAAGGCCTCCAGTGATATAGTAGCCGTGAAGAAGCTCCATCAAACGCCCGATAGTGGGCAAACAGATCAAAAGGAATTTTTTAATGAGATTAGGGCATTGACGGAAATTCGACACCACAATATTGTGAAACTTGTGGGCTTTTGTTCGCATCCACAACACTCATTCTTGGTGTATGAGTACTTAGACAGAGGAAGCTTGTCTACAATCTTGAGCAATGAAGAAGAAGCTAAAGAGTTGGACTGGAACAAGAGGGTGAATATAATAAAAGGCGTGGCTCATGCTTTATCTTATATGCATCATGATTGTATCCCTCCAATCGTTCATCGAGATATTTCCAGTAACAACATTCTACTTGATTCGGAGTACAAGGCGCATGTTTCTGACTTTGGCACAGCTAAGCTTCTTAAGCTGGACACATCAAATAAGAGCGCAGTCGTCGGCACATATGGTTACGTTGCTCCAGGTTAATTTCTAAAATCAACTCTTGATCTGACGGTTTAGCTAAAGCAATGTCTTTGTGCTAACACATATATCTCCTTTGTGCAAAGCTTGCTTACACAATGAAGGTGACGGAGAAATGCGATGTGTATATCTTTGGAATAGTGGCCATTGAGGTGATCAAAGGAGGACATCCGGGTGAGAGCCTTTCATCTCTATTGGCTCTGGTCGACATGGAAATCTCAGTAGGTTTGAAGAATATATTGGATTCACGCCTGCCAATGCCCACGCCAGGCATTGAGGATGAACTTCTGACCATCCTAAAGCTTGCAGTCGCTTGCGTATCTGCTAATCCCCAACTCAGGCCGTCGACGGAAATGATTTCTCGTGTGCTATCTGCTCGTTCGACCATTTTCGATGGAGTTAAAAAAGCACAAAAGCCCACTGATCCTGTGAGAGATGCAACAAATTCAAGCCGTGAACTGGATCAATTTGAAGAAGATATCGTCTGATAAACGATTTTGCTCTGTCAACCACATGCAGGAAGGTCTTTAATGAAAAACACGTTTAAACTAATAAATTAAGCTTTAGACTTTTCTAATTTATTGTTTCGCTCACTATTTTTTGAACTTTATTTGCATTTAGGAGAAATATTTTGACCGGAAGCAAAGTTACGTGTTTAGCGCGCACCAGCATGAGGATGAGGACTACGTGTCCTCCATGCCCAAGTAAGCATAGAACTGCCTTTTCTTTTGGAAGGAGCAAAACCTGAAGTTACTAGCATCTAGTTTCATTTGTAGAAAGAACAGCTGAACTCGAGATATTTCAAACTGTTTATGTATCTAGTCTTATTCAGACTAGTGCCGTCGCAGCAAAAGCTATGTATCCATGTGTGGCACCCCGAAATACCTAGGGTCATCACAGTTCACTTACCTATCACTATACCTAATGAACACTAGGTACATCTCTTAGAAGAAGCATCGCAGTTCATAGGCATTTTTTTTTTTTTAAAACGGTCCCAGCGCAACTTACTTACGGAAGCATAATCATGTCTTACCAATTCTCCCTCCAACGATCATGATACAAAACACACCAACTACACATCAAAGGAAAAGATGAGGCCGAACCACTTTTTATTTACATATATTCATGATGGGTTTCTTAGGTCGGTACATCCAAAAGAAAAGCCAAGACTCTTATCTACGCTTGGCCATAACCAAAAAGGTATCTCGACCCCTATATCGAACATGTATCATCCCCCATCTACAAGTGTCGGCTACTATCAAAAAAAGTCAGCTCTCTACTCCTCACACGGCCATCACACCCATCCTGGCGCGTCGGGCGGTGGTGGCGGCAACATCCCCCGAATCACTCCATCTCGTCGGACGTGTACCGACAAAAACTCCTGAACGATCGGGCCCCCAGCCAGGCCCACATCGTACATAACCAGCACGCGAACTCGCACAAACGTCAGACCAGGAATGACGGTGGAATCTATCTCCGAACACTCTACCTCCACGTCAGATGGGAGGCCATAGAAACTACCCCGCGTGACAGTAGGGAGCGGCATCTCTCTAATCTGAAATGTTGGTCCCCAGAGGGGTGAGTACAGCCACTCAGCAGGTAAAAGATCCAATAAACCACTCAATGCATCACACAATACAATCACCACATCATAGCATAGTACATGTCATTCATGCATACAAGCATATCTTACCTTGAAGCCATGCATATATCATCATATCATATGTACATACATCCTTATGTACTCATCACCATCACATCATACATGTACCATCATGCCATAGGTGCACACACAATCATGCACTCATCATCATCATATCATATGATAGCCATGCATATACAATCATACCATACGTGCATAATTCAATTTCCACTTTTATCTTTCAAATTGATCATCACATCTTTCATTCTCAGGATAAGTAATTTCATCCCACTTTTATCACTCGCACCCCAATCCAGGTATCGCGAGAAAACCTCCAGCACTCACCACCGGGCATCCGGCACCCCCACATTCCAGGCATCTCGTATCCCAACTAGCATCACGAGGCATTCCCCAGGCACAAACCTCCGAGACTTCCAGCACCCAACCATTCCAGGCATCTCGAAACTCCTGAGGACATCCGGGCATGTATCTCAATACAACCAGGCATCCGGCACCCAACCATTCCGGGCATCCTAACACTCCCAGGGCATTATCAACTCGCCTCCAATAGTTTCCTCATTCATCACAATTCATATTTGCCAATATATGGTTCACAATCAACATGGCATATGATGCATGACAACAAAGTCAAATTCAGCATTTGATTCTATATACAATGCCAATTTTCATCACATGCTCAGCAAGATTCAATCACTTCAATCAATATAATTAATAAGGCTCATTCAAAACAGAATCAATCATAAACTTCAGCATTCGAAATTCACACAATCCAGCTTGCACAGTTTTAGAAAATAATTCCATTAAATACCCAAATGGTCTCTAAAAATTATGAAATTTGAACACGTGATATTCAAGACATAATGGAAGATATTTCATCCAGGACATTGCACCAAAATATCCTCACACCATTTGATATAGATCACGCATCACAGCATTTCTATTCTATCAATACAGCTTGCACAGTTTTTGAAACATTTTTGATTAAATAGGAAAATGAACTTCAAAAATTATTAAATTTGAATATGTTTCAGGAAAGACATAAAGAAAGATACTTCGTGAAGAACACTTTTCCAAAAGAACTTCATATAAAATGATATGATCCATACATTGAAACTGATTAAGTCCAAACGCGTCAGATTATAGGGCTTTAGAAACATTTCCGATTAAATACCCTAATAACCTTCAAAATTCATGAAATTCGACTATGTTATATTCAATATCCTAAGGTAGGTTTTTCATGAAGAAACCAAAGTCAAATTCATTCTGGATAATTTAATATAAACAGTTGAAGCTTCTGTTTTAATACCGAAATTTCCAGATTCAACACTCTCCGGAAAACTACAATTTCACCTATCTATTCTCGTTGGTTTTCTCTAAATTTTTGATATGTTAATCCTCAAGATATCCTTTACAACTTTCATTAAGAAATCAAGGTGAGATTTTCAAAGTAAAGTCACTTTATAGTCCACGAAATCTCTGGAGTCCAGTACAATACTTCCAGATCTATCATCTTCAAAAGAAAATCGTTTCACTAGGCTACACTTGTTCGTTTTACTTAAAATTTGAGTATGTTAATATTCAGGATGTTCTCTACAACTTTCGTGAAGAAGTAGAAGTGAAATTCTTAGTAAAAAGTGACATACAACACACAAAATCACCAAGAGGTCAACAAAACAGCTTCAGATCTAACATTTTCGTAGAGGAAGGGTTTCACCCCTTAAAAATCAGTCATTTTGTCTCAAATTTTAGTATGTTATACTATGAAATGTTGTCTACAACTTTCATGAAGAAGTCGAAGTCAAAATCCGACTCAAAACCCACATGCAAGCCTCTACAACATTCTGGGTCAGGCGGTATACACGAAAACAGCAAGCTATTTCAAAAACAATACACTCTAGCTTCGGTTTCTCATACCCTAAACACCCGAAATTCAGCACCATTTCAAACACACATGCAAGACACACATGCAAGAGCAGAATATGGATCCCAACTTGCCTCCAAAATCAAGCAAACACGGCACACGGACGGCGACGGTCGGGCGGACGGACGGACGACGGGCGGGCGAGTGGCTCCTTCCTCCTCTCTCTCGGTTCCTCTCTTTCTCTCGCAACCCTCTCTCTCTCTCTCTCTCTTGGCTTGGGCGACAGCCCCTCAACCGGCCACTCTCTCTCTTTTTGTTCTCCCCTCAAAACCATCATTAGCCATGATTAGTCATGATTAGAAGCCACCCACAATGGCCAATGCATGGAGTCTCCTTTTTTTTGCCACTTGGCAAGACTCATGCAAAGTGGGCTTGGAAGAATTGGGCCGGCCTCTCCCCCTCGTGGCCGACGGCAGCTCTTCCTTGGGCTTCATGGGCCGGCCTTTTGGCCCATCAAAGGTCCATACTCTTGGGCCTAAGACCCAAGCCTAATTAAACCCCAATTTTACTTTTAATACTTCACTTTTAATTCTTTCTTTTATAGATTCCAAATTTTCAATTTCATATGGCCATAATCTTGTAACTTTTAAACTATAGGGATTAAATCTATGAGGTGCATAGCCAAGAATAAATTCTTCTTATTAACTTATCCTATAACACTAATTTTGATAACTCAGAAACATAAAATATAACACTCGATCTTAAAAGAAAATCAAAGGCTAAAGCATAAACCAAAGGCAATTTCATTACCTAATCATAGACTTAATACATCTAGAGGTTGCCTTGAATCATTTTGGGATGCCACACCATGTCTAGTTAGAGTTAGAAAATATGACTTTCGTGTCAGTGTAAAGTTGCTTGTGTATCTAGTGTTATCATCTCGAGAGCAAAAAAGTTGCAATGGAATATTTATATTAAGTCTCTGAATTCTTGTCCTTTGTTACTCCTTTTATAAGGTTCATTGTGGATTTGTGTAGATATAAAATCCTCTGACATGCAGAAGAGTTTCAATCATGCATCTTTTCAGAGTGCGTTCAATCAGAAACTAAACGTTCTAATCGTGGCCATCAACCATGTTTATTAAATGTCATTAAGTGGTATGAGATGATATTTCAACACACACCGTTCTTATGTAAACACACTCATGTGAAAGAAATAGCACTAGTTCCAATACCGTGTAAAAGTGCTTAAATTACAAAGATCATTGATCATCTTTTTATCTCGAGTGGAGATTCTATAGTACAATGCTTTGTCTCTGAAAGAGTGCAAGTTCTGTTCCGTTACTATCTTATACTTCAAGAGCATGAAGGCAGACTAGTTTCGAGAGTCATAATGCTTCTAGCTCAACAAGTTACCACCTTACACTCCAAGATCGTGAAAATGGAGTAGCACGATTTAAATCCCTCAAGTTACTGACATCTAGTTTCAAGATAGTCATAATGCTTCTAGCTCCTCAGCCATTTTCACCATCTTACGTCACTCCACCAAGTGCACTTCCTACTTGATAATGAACCTACAGGTTCCATCCAACCAGAGCTAGAGAATTTGAAATTTCTTCAATGGAAGCCTTTACAATAATAATCTCACTGTTTCAATCTTGCCGTATTTAGGCAACTTGACAGAGCTTACCCTTTGGTTTCTCTTTTGGGTAACCAGCTTTCCAGTAACATTTCTAATGAGATAGAAAACCTTCAAGCTTGACTTTGAGCTGAGCGAAAATCAGCTCACTTGTCCGGTCCTTCTTCTTTCAGTAACGCCACAGACCAGAAATATGTATTCCTCCGCTAGACTCAATGTTCGGGTTCTATTGCGAGAAGCTTGACAAATTGCATCGCTAAGTTATTGATTCTTATTTTTTTAGTATCCTCTTTGAGATCCAAGCGACATATCTCGGTCGAAGTGTCACCGGCGAAGTCAACATGGCCAGGGCTACGACATTAACTCCTCGAACATGAACTAACTTGCAAGAGGAAAGAAAACAACAGGGAAACGCTTACCAATCACATGCAAAAGGCGTATTATGGCATTAATTTAATGTTTTCCGACCAACCACCGCGATTTCCCCCTCTTTTTGTCTCGGTTCCTCAAGGCTCTGCTAATTTGGGCTGAGGAAGTATGCTGGGCTGGGCCTCTCTTGTTTATTTGAAATTCTCTTTCTTTAAGCTCATATTTTTATAATAATGTCATTGAACGTTCTTATTTTATAGTATTATTAACAAAACTCGTAATTGTCTTGAAATACCAATTTTAGATACTTGACCGAACCTTATGACTCAATTAGATCCCAAGTAATTTCAAGATCTCGATTCGCAATAGGTATCTTGATTTAACAGCTATGGTAAGGGTATATCTTGAAGAAAAATGAAAAATGAAAAAAGCCACCAAAAACCCAAAATTATGCTCACTGTAATATATTTACTTTATACTTTTTTTGCAACGCCAAAAAATCTCAAACTTATAATTTAAGTATTGATTATGCTTCTTTCTGCCCTTTCTCTTAAGTATATCTTGTGTTTTTCTCATACAATTGATGATCATACGACCTTTATATAGACTTGCCAGATTGTTGGGTGAGGTTCAATCCGATCGAAAATGAGTTTGATTCAAATTGACCCACTTAACTCATACAGTTCCATCTTTACATAATACAATTTTAGCAATCTACACACAACTCCACTGGACTCAACTCGTACTAAATCCAATTATGTTTCTATCCTCGGTAATTTTTCCCTTGGTTATGGAAAATAGCATACGGAAATAAATAACCAATTAAAAAAAATGTCCATCACTTTCTTATGGTCATTGGATTTTTTAATCAAAGCAAGGCATTGGTACTTACTAATTTCATTTATTACAAAAATAGTAAATGCAATAAACTAAAGAAAAAATGAATCGCATTGCTTATAAATAAAAGGAAAATTAGTTCTTATTATGGGTAGATTCCAGTGATGATCGTTACATTTCGATATAATCCACCTATACAAATTCATAATCCAACAACAAAATCATTATTCTGTGGAACGTGCGGACATATTTGTATTGGAGCTATCGAGCACTTCAAAATTCCAAAATAATCATAGCGTACTCTTTTTCAATAATTGAATAAGGGTCCATTTATTACATTGAAAACTTCATGATAACAGAAAAAAAAAATTGTGAAAATTATTTTCAGCTAGAATAGTTAGTTTTCATTTAATTAGTGGTTTACAAAAAGTGATTTCCTTCTTAGTAGAAGTGGAAGTGGTTTTCTCTCAATGTAAACTTGTTGTTTTCAATTCATGAAAAAACTTTTTTTCTGTAATTCAATTAGTTTTCTGGCATCTAATACCAACAAGTTGAAAAACAATTTCGATAATAGTTTTTCTTCAAATAGGTAGACCCTAAATCATGATCACGGACATTCTTCTACTTTTGAATATAATAAAATAAGGGAAAATTTCAAATAAGAACATAAAGTGGAACTGTTTTCTCAAAGAAATACCTAAAATAGGTATTATCTCAAATGAGGGTCTAAAATGACCAATTTAGTCTTAAATAAAGGCCTCAACTTAGAAGTTAGCCAAATCTTATTTGTAGGTAAGGGTTTTTTCCTCTGAGGATTTTTTTTTCTTTTTTTCTTTTTTTCTTCATCTTGCTCATGCCTCCTCCTTCACTTTATATCACCTCCTTCAACAGCATCAGCCTCCACTCCGGCGAGCTTGCACAGGAGTGAAACAATTTGAACAATTTAGGAAAAGAAGAAAATGGAAAGATTTTCGAGAAGTGTATGTAGTTTTGCAAAACTGCAAATTGCGTGATTCAGTTTTGCACCCTCCCCATCAGCAAACTTCAAAAGTGCATGCTCTATATAAAGTTTTAGGAGAATCGAGAGAATTATAAGAAAATTTTTTTGCAACTAATGCATTTTCCATGAGCTGAGTACATGTATTTATACAAGAGATTACAAGCTGTTAGAATCAATCAAATTGAATTTACAATCCCTCCATCTTAGCACTTGCTTGTTATGTGAGATCCTTGATTTTGGCACTTGACTGATTTAATTTGATCTAGATTCCCTAATTTGTGTCATTATCCTTAACACGCCCCCACAAGATGGCGCTTCCATCAAAGACAATAATCTTGGGTCATAAATAACTTAACCGATGTCTGGATAATGGTTTTGTGAGGGCATCTACAAGTTGATCCATGGTTGATATGTGGGAGACGCAAAGAACTCCGTTTGCAACTAGATCATGAATGAAATAGTAATCCATGGCAATGTGAAATACCGAATTTGCACATACATATGTGGCACCGATGTTGTTGCAGTATAGAGTTGGAGTGGTGATTGGTTTGATGCCAAGTTCGAACAGTAGGTTCTAGACCCATTGTAATTTTGTTGTGGCTATGGCAACGGTGCGGTGCTCGGCTTTGGTCAAAGATCAGGCAATTGTGTGTTGTTTCCGCACACTCCAAGACACCGGATTAGGATAGATGACAAATTCAGAGGTGGATGATCGGTCATCGGTATTGCCTGCCCAATCAACATCGGAGAACCCCTGAAGAATAGATGTCATGGAGCGGGGTAGATGTAACCCATGAAATATGCTTCCTTTTAAGTATCGGAAAAGTCCATTAGTAGCAGCCCAATGTGTGGTAGTGGGACATTGCATGAATTGGGATAATTTGTTGATAGAGAATGCAATGTCGGGTCTTGTGATAGTGAGATATTGAAGGGCCCTAGTAAGACTTCAATACTCGCTTGCGTTGGTTGTCTCGGATGGATCATTGGCAATATACTGAGCTGTGACAAGAATGAATTCTGCAGCTTTTTCTTCATGCTTAAGGTAAGTTTCAGAAGCGACAAGTTTGTCGTGTAATTCCTCAAATGAAATAGGATTTTCTCTTGCGTCAATTGCAGTATTAGGACCAATTCCACGTAAGGCAGGTATAACAATATCATCATCTTGAAAGGGTGTATCAATAATAGAGAGTTCATGGCAATACCCTTTAATTCTTGAAGGTATTCGGAAACCGACCTCGATTGACGCTGAATTGTGGACAACTGGTACTTGAGAAACATTACCCGAGAACGGGATTTGTTGGCATAAAGGTTAGTGAGCTTTTTCATTGCCTCTTGAGAGGTTTCGCTAAATGCAATCAGCAGCAAAATGGATTCAGAAACTGAGCTGAAAATGGCGGATAACAATAGCTGGTCCTCGCGGATTCACAATGTGCATTCTACACTGGCTGATTTGGACGAATCAAGTGACGGACAAGGGTGTATGCCGTCAACAAATCAGAGCATATCATGCCCGATTAAAATAGCTTGAAGTTGTGCTCGCTAGGACAAAAAGTTGCTATCTGTAAGCTTCGTAGGAAGCTGGACAGTGTTGTCGATGGCGATGAGATCGGTTGCAGATGAGTTGGTGTTGTCATTGGTTGAACTCTTGGCTGCTTCTTCGACATCAGAGGAGACGAGTGACTCAATAATTGGTGGGATCGAAGGCTCGGTTGAGCCAAGAGCTCTAATACCATATAAAATTTTAAGATAATCGAGAGAATTATGCGAAAAACATTTTTTGTAATTGATACATTTTCCATGAGCTGAGTGTTGGAGAAAACTTCCTTATTTTTTTTGAAGTTAACAAAACGTTTCCATCAGTCTAGTCTGAAGACTTGTAAACTCAAGTGTTAAAGTCTGACGAACTCCAGACTCTATTGTCAAAGTCTGAAGACTCAAGACTCAAGACTCAAGATTTAAGTCTACCCTCACTGATAGTCTCTAAACCGACGAAGGAAAGTTTTATCCGATGAAGAAGACTTGTCCAAATGAGAATATATCTTTAAGGATTTGGTTTGTATGGTTGAAGAAGATCTCATGGCTAGAGATAGCATCTCGTGATCAATTATTCTTATTGATCTCAATTCGGATAATTAGATCTATTGATTGGTGAAGTATACTTGGAAGGTTCTACTTATGGAAACGTGGATCCTGATTGTATGGGCGAGCAGGATTGGTAGGCTATCATCGCATTCTTTAAATAACTCGAGATCTCCCTAATTGATTCTGTCCAACGAGTAGATTGGAAGAACTCCTTTGGAAGGTGCCAACGGTTATGAAGGCATAGAGGAGTATATAAGGAAGATGCTCAAGTTATTCGAGGGTGTGCATGAAAGGAAAATTCAAAAGTCTAAAGCTCTTAGTTCTTTGCTGTTTCATTTTGACGAGCTCAAATTGTACTCAAAAGAGAGATTAAATAATTGTAAGACCTTGAGGAAGTGTAGCAGAGTCTCTATATTGTGAAATCAAGGACATGAGACTGTAAGATCTCTTTTAGTTCTTAGTGGAATCCAGCCAGTGGGTTGTCAGTGCGGGAGAGTGGACGTAGGCTTGGTTTACGTCGAACCACTATAAACCTTGTGTTTCAATTCTCTTTTCCTAATCTCTTTACTTTAATTCGTAGCATTATATAATTGTTTATAATCTTTTACATCTTCAGTCTATTATTCTCAGAAGTCGAATTAGTTTGTTTAGTTTTGCAAAAACTTCTTTGATCACCTATTCACCCCCCCCCCCTCTAGGTGCTCTTACTAGCCCTATCACTGAGTACATATATTTATACAAGAGATTACAATCCATTAGAATCAATCAAATTGAATTTACAATCCCACTTGCTTGTTATGTGAGATCCTTGATTTTAGCACTTGACTAATTTGATTTGATCTTGATTCCCTGATTTGTGCCATTACCCTTAACACTCTACATTTTGCAATTTCGCATCCTTGCACAGGCACTCATCAATTTTGGCAGAAGCCGAATTGAAGTTATTCGCCCCCAGTCGCCTTCTCCAACGATGAAATCTTTAGGACGCCCGCCTCGAGAACTTTAGGTTGAACAGCCTCTTGAGCTGCCACTTCAGGTTTGGCTTTCTAGCATTGAGCCAAAGAGGTCGGCAATAATGATGAACTTGATAATCAAGAAATATCGATAAATCCAGGCCTCCATAGCCACGTTATAGTTTGTCAGAAAGGGCTGGAACAAGCAGGCCAAAGACAATTTTGAATTTTCTTCTTCAATTTTCCTTTCGATTGATGTGAGTTTGCAAGTGGGTGTGGTCTAGACTCATTAGCTCAATCATCAGCTGTCATTTCTGTTGGAGAAAACTCCTATGTTGTTTTGAAGCTGACAAAACTTATCTAAGTTCTATTATGAAGGTTGCCAGACTTCGGTGTCAAAGTCTATCTTACATCAGAAGTTTGCCCACTCTAACAACTTTTAGACTGAACGCAAGAATGAAGACTTAACCAAACTCAAGATTATTTTCTTCAAGGTTTCAGTACGAACAAGATATATCAGGCTTTCTGGTTGGAAATATCACTTACCATATTGGTTATCTTAATTGGAATCAATTTCAAAGAAGTGAATCATTTTGGAAGGCAAGCTTATTTGGAAAGAATCTACTTATGGAAACCAAGATCCTGATTGTATGGACGAACAAGATTGACGAGCTTTCATCTCAATCTTCAAATGGCTCGAGATCTCCTTGATTGATTATGTCCAATGGGTTGATTGAGAGAATTCCTCTGGAAAATACCAACGGTCAACAAGGCATGGAGGAGTATTTACGGGGATTTTTCAAGTCATTCAAAGAGAGCGTGAAAGAAGAATTCCAAAGTCTGAAGCTTCCAATTCTCTTGTCCTTCATCTTTTAGTGCTTAAACTTTTATTCGAAAGTGAGAAATTCTAGAGAGTGATCTTGTGAGAACAGTAGAGACACCTCACTGAAAAGTCAAGGTCACAGTGCTGTAACATTCTCTTTCGATTCATAGTGGAAACCAACCAGAAGGCTATCTGCATGGGAGAGTGGACGTAGGTTTGATCTAAGCCGAATCACTATAAATCTTGTGTTTATTTTTCTCTTCCCTAAACTCCTTTACTTTATTTGTTGTGATTTACTTATGTGCATTGAGATAGTTGTTAAAGTCTAAATCCTTCTGCAAAGTCTGTAGTCAATCAGATTCAGTTTAAAAGTAAAGTATTTTTATTGCATTTCGCAAAAATTTATTTTCACACCTATTCACCCCCCTCTAGGTGTTTTACTAGCCCTTTCAATTGGTATTAAAGCTTGTGTGCTTACTTTGTTGAAGTATTTTTATTTCTAAAGCTAAAGATCTTTTATGGCTAGTATTCAGGCTCTAGGATTGGTTGAGGGATGGAGCAACACCAGACCTCCTTATTTCGATGGAAATGAGTACAACGTATGGAAAAACAAGATGAAGGCATTTCTTAGATCCAGAGATCCCCTAGAGTGGGATGTTGTTGAAAAGGGAATCAATCCTAAAGCAACATCAGCTTCAGACAAAGGGAAAGAAGTGATTGATGCTGATGAATCAACACAAGCTGAATTTACCAAGAGACAGGCTCTTGATACAAAAACAATTTACTCTTTATACTGTGCTTTGTCTCCCACAGAATATAACCGAATTTCATCTTGTGAAACGGCAAAAGAAGTTTGGGACAGACTCCATGTTACCTATAAGGGGACTGACTGTGTGAAGGAAACAAAAATAAACATTCTACTTGGACAGTATGAAGCATTCAAAATGAAGCCTAGAGAATTTATCTCTGATATGTTTAGTCGCTTTACAGAGATTGTGAATGGTCTAGCTTATCAAGGCCAACCAATTTTTGGACCAATCAAAGTCAACAAACTACTGCGTGGACTTTCAAAGGACTGGAATCATGTGAAGACCTCAATCAAAGAGACTCAAAGGATTATGCCTCTATCAATAGATGAATTAATATGCACACTTCAGTCGTACGAAGTGGAGCAGATCAATGATGAGGAAGATTCAAAAGGTAAGAAATCAATTGCTTTAAAAGCTAATATTGATTTTGATGATACAGATTTGGAAGAGGATTTGGATGGTGAAGAATTGGCCCTTATGATCAAGAAATTCATAAGACTGAACAGAAAAGGTAGAAGGTTCAATTGGAAGAAGTAAGGCTCACAGAATTTCCAGAAGAAACCTACAGAAGAAGCTGAAAATAACAGGGATGTAATATGCTTCGACTGTAAGAAAAATGGGCATATCAAACCAAACTGTCCCCTGTTGAAAAAGAAGAAAGGGAAAACTGAGAAATACAAAAAGGCTCTCAAAGCAGAAACTTAGAGTGACACCGAATGTGAAGAAAGTGAAGAAGAATTCGCATACATATGTCTAATGACTCACTCAGAGACAGACTCAGAATCAGAGATAGACACTGATTCAGACTCTAACAAAGAAATTGAGGTTAGTAACTCTGAAATTCCTGTTAAAGTCTCTATGTATATAGATGAACTTTGCCACAATCTTAAATCTTCTCTTAAAAGGATCTCTGAACGGAAGAAGGAGAATTCTAAGCTTAAGCAACATGAAGTTTCTTGGAAAGAAAAGTTTGAAAATTTGAAAAAAAGTTTTGATGATTTGAAGCAAAATTCTGATTCTCTCTCAAAAGAAATTGTTGTTTTAAAAAGAGAGATTTCAAATATTTCAAATAGATTAGAAAAATTAGAGAAAATTCTTACAGCTCAAATACCCTATTTTAACAAGTCTGGTCTGGGTATTAGTAATGAGACTGTTCCTTTAATTGATTTTCCTAAAGTAAAAAAGAGACTTAAGCAAAGGCCTGCAAAGACCTTTTACAAAAATCATTTTCAAAAAGTGTTTGTAAAACCTGTTGGCCGAAGTACACTCAGATGTTCTAAGTGTAACAGCTTAGAACATTTCGAGAAGGATTGTCCCAATGTTTGGAGACTAGTTAAGAAAGATTAGGCAAGAACTGTCTTTAATACTAACACTCCTGGACCTAAGAAAATCTGGGTACCATAGAAAGTTTGAGTTTTTCTTCTAATTGTAGGTCACTATCAAAAGAAAAATCAAATGGTATTTGGATAGTAGCTATTCGAGGCATATGACAAGAGACTCAAGCTGTTTCGAAAAGCTTGACAGGCTAAAAGGAGGAGAAGTTTCTTTTGGAGGAAATAGTAAAAGAAAGATTATAGGCTGTGGAACTGTAAAGATTGGAAGTCTGACTATCAACAATGTTTCTCTGGTGAAAGGTTTAAACTACAATCTTCTGAGCATAAGTCAGCTTTGTGATACTGGTTTCAGAATAAACTTCCAAGAATGCATTTGTTCTGGAATAAGTCAAGACTTCTCTCAATCCTTTACTGGGCGAAGGCATGGCAATATATACCTTCTAGATGTTAATCCAGAAAGTTCACAGTGTCATATTTCCATTCAAGATGAAGCAAGTCTTTGGCATCGAAAGCTCAGTCATGTAAATATGAAGCAAATTGCCAAGATTTCTTCTAAGAAACTGGTTCGAGGGCTTCCTAATCTAGGTTATCAAAAGACTGAGTTATGCACTCCCTGTGTCTTGGGAAAACAGGTCATAAGTTATTTCAAACCAGTAAATCAGGTTTCTACCAGTCGAGTGTTGTAGCTTCTTCATATGGATCTCTTTGGGCCAACAAGAACTCAGAGTCTTGGTGGAAAGAAATATTGTCTGGTAATCGTGGATGATTATTCTCGTTTCACTTGCGTGTTCTTCTTAGCAAATAAGTCTGAGACTTTTGCATACTTCTCAAACTTTGCCAAGAAAGTTTAGAACGAGAAAAGTTATGCAATCTCAAGTATAAAGACAGATCATGGAGGTGAATTTGAAAATCAAGATTTTGCAGACTTCTGTAATGAATCTAGTTTTCAGCATGTTTTCTCATCTCCATATACTCTAGAACAAAATGGGGTCGTGAAAAGGAAAAACAGATCTCTATAGGAGATGGCCAGAACTCTTTTGATAGAAAACAAAATACCCTCTCGCTTTTGGGCAGAACCGGTTTCTACTGCATGTTATATTATCAAGAGGGTGTTTTTAAGGCCTATCCTAGAGAAGACTTCCTATGAAGTATATAAAGGGAAGAAGCCAAATGTCTCATACTTTCATGTCTTTGGCTGTAAATGTTTTATTTTGAAGAACGCAAATGATCGATCTGGAAAGTTTGAAGAAAAATCAGACGAGGGAATTTTTCTTGGCTATTCAACTTCAAGCAAAGCTTACAAGGTCTTTAACAAGAAGACTCAATCTGTGGAAGAATCTATGAACGTCAGATTTCAAGAAAATATGCAAATTCAACCAGAACAGGTTCAACTTGAAGAGTCTGAACCAGTTCCAGACTTAACAAAGTCTGTCTCCCCCAACAAAGTTCAGACTTCTGGAGTACAGCAACAAGCAGAACAAGAAGATTCAAATGGAACAGAGGATCAACAGACTCTCAGGCCAAATAGCAATTGGAAGCATAAGTCAAGTCATCTTAAAGAACTCATCATTGGCAACATTGATAAAGGAATTCGCACCAGATCCAAAGCAAGAGAAGACTCCAGTGCTTTAGCACTTGTTTATGAAATAGAACCAAAAGGAGTAGAAGAAGCATTATTTGATGAAAGCTGGATAGAAGCTATGCAGGAGGAACTCAGACAATTCAGCATCAATGATATATGGGAGCTAATTCCAAAACCCAAAGGCAAATATGTTATTGGAACGAAATGGGTTTTCAGAAACAAGATGGATGAGAAAGGAAAAATAGTCAAAAATAAAGCAAGACTCGTGGCGAAAGGATACACACAGAAAGAATGAATTGATTATGACAAGACCTATACACCAATAGCAAGGTTAGAAGCAATTAGATTATTGCTTGCTTTTGCTTGTTTCCAAAATTTCAAGTTATTCCATATGGATGTCAAAAGTGCCTTCCGCAATGGATTCATTTAAGAAGAAGTTTATGTGGAACAACCACCAAGATTTGAAGATCCAAGAAAACTAGACTCGGTCTACAGACTGAAGAAGGCTTTATATGTCACGCCCCGATCCTCCGAGCGCGTGCCCATCTCTCTACGGTCGATTAAATAGCGACGTCCCAAGACGCATCATCGATCCATTCATTTTAATACGCATGCCAAAGCGAATAATAATCCCCAGACAACAACAAGATGGGATAGGAAAGTATGGCCAAAATTTTCAAGAACACCTATTCACCCTCCTCTAGGTGTACTTACTAGCCTTATCAACATGCATAAATGAGTATTTAAATCGCTAATCCATTTTAACTAACCACATAAACCATACTTAGCCTAAACTAATCAACCCATAAGCATCATTAACTCCCTAAGTAGAGTTTCGAGTAAACTCACCGGTTTTGCGATCCGGTGAGTCCACAATGACGGCAACGCGAAAATGGGCGACAAACTCCGAAGCAGCGACACCCGACGAGGCCCAAAAGTGTCCTAAAACGGGCCTTGAAGTCCACGGAAGCTTGCTGGCCTTCGGTTCTGGTTGATGGGCCGAGAGGCTGCTCGAGAGGCCAAGAGCGGCAAGGAGAGACGGTGATTGTGTAGCGGGGCTACGCGGGCAATGGCAAGGCTTCATGGCAGCAGAGATGAGCTCGGGCGGTGGCCAAGGCTTCGATGGCGACCAGGGACGGCTCAGAACAGGCGGAACGGCGATGGAACAGGCGGGATGGACGATGGACTGGCGTAGGGGCACGACACGTGCGAGAGGCGAGCGACGGCGACAGATGGTCCGACAGTGGCTTGCGACTGCAGGGGGTGGCTGGCTCGGTTTTTCTAGTTCTTTGGAGCTTCAAGGTGGAGTGAAAATGGAGAAAGCGGGCTGTGCTGAAGAAGAAAGGGGACAGCAACCACTTGGAGGGTCCCTCAAGCCTCCATTCTATCCTCCTGTCCCTTGAAGAGGCCCCACCAGCCCTTGGCAAAAAAGAAGTTATCTTTTTGAAATGACAGTTATCCATTTTTCAAAAAGGCAGTTTATTTTTTAAAAAGGAATTTCTCTTCCAACGATTCGTATACCTCATTTCGCTTTCTTTATATACTGTTTGTCTTCTTCACAAACCCTAAAGGCAAAGATCTTCACTTTTTACTTTCTCTCTCGAGTTTAATCGTTAAAGTTTTCATCTTTCTCGCGAATCGAGTTTGGAAACTCTCTCAAAGACCGTGACAAGTCATCCCAAAGAAAGTCTTCGAGGATTGCAAGCAGGGGACCACGGCATGTGCGTGAGGGTCCTACGCATTTTGACCTAACCGAGGAAGAAGATCTTTCAAAGCAACAACAGAGTCCACAACATTCTCAACCGTGTCAAGCTAGTCCTCAGGCTGTTCAGCAACATCAAGAGGAGGAAATTTTGGAGGATGTCGATCCTGTAAGAACCCTTAAACTTGCCTTTTCTTTCAAGCTCTACTCTGCCCTAAAGGATGGAGGTTCTCCGATGACCTTTATTGACGAATTTTTGAAAGAAAGAGGGTATAGAAATGAAACCCGTTTTTTACAAATAATGGAACGTTTAGGGATTGCTCCTACCGGGTCAGCAAAAAAAGCCTTCGCAAATTTCCCTAGTGATCCTCGTGTTGGGGGTCCTAATCAGTCTGATGGAACGAATGATGATGAAAAGATGTTTGCTAATTTCAAGCCTAGAATGGGTATTGCCGCGGAGATTCGAGGAAGAAAGGTAGATTTGTTTCGTTCTGAGGAACATAATCGTTTGTACTCTAAGTTGCTGGAGCGTGGGGTGATGAACCCAAGAAGTGTAGATTTTGATTTTCTAGACTCCCTAAATGTGAAGCTGCGGGAGAAATTCATGTTACTTCAACTGGAAAGATTTTGCTTTGAGACAACAGTTGCCCATCCAGAACTGACTGCATATTTCTATCCCAATCTAAGTTTCCTAGATGCAAATAGATTCTCTTTCAGTGTTAGAAATCAAGACTATGTGGTGGATATGGACACTCTGGCCAACATAATTGGAGTAGAGAGAGGGATGTTTCGACCGATAAGTGTGTCTATTGGTCGTGCGACTGTGGAACTTGTTCGAGACAGGATGGCGGAAGGTCAAATTTCGTACTCGAGGATGAATGCCTCAAATATCTTGCTGCATAAGATTGTGATTAATTGTCTTAGACCCAAGTCCACATCCAAGACTAATGTCTCCAACTCAGAAGCAAAGTTGATGTATGCTATCAACTATGGTGAAAAATTCTCTTTGCCACACACTATCATGTTTCACATGTACAGATCGATGGTCAAGGACAAGGGACAGCTTCCTTATTCGGCTCTTATTACTCGTTTATTCAGACACCTCAATATTCAGCCTCCTAAGATTTTGTGCATTCGCACCTGTGATCAAATGATGATAGGACTGAAGATGGTCTTAAAAATGCGTCTAAAAGAACTGAGCAAGACTTTAGAGCGTTTTAAGGAGAAAACCCTAGTTAAGACTAGACAAGACTTTGTGGCTGCCAAGCGAAAAGGCAAGGAACCTATGTCAGCTCCTTCAAGGAAAAAGAGAGCACTCATCTTGCAGGATGAAGGAGATGAGGAAGATGTCACCATTGCCTTAAGGAACCTACAGCAGCCTGATGCTGAGACAGAGGAAAGAGAGAATTTAGAAAGAGAAGAAGCTGAGAAAGAGAGGGAATCAACAAGGAAGGAAGCAGAGGAAGAACAAACTGCAGAAGACGAACCAAGAGGAGAACAGGGTCATCATGTCATTGAAGAGGAAACAGAGCATGAAGAGTATTTCTCTTCAGCCGAAGGCACTGATACAAGGGGAGCTGTTGAGAAAATAGGTACATCTTCACTTGCTTTTACCAGTGATGGCGTTAGTCGTTCTCCTGCAGACCCAGAAGATGTATATGCTTCTCAATTCCCTGAAGAAGATGTTGAGGTCTCATCTCCAAGTCTGGGTGCTCATGTTGAAATCCCATCATCTGCAAATACTCCACAAACTGATCATGCTGAAGCAAGCACTCAAACTGACAACTCCGCAGATTTTAAAATGTTGCTTGATGTTCTTATGGAGATGAGAGGGCAGATTTATGCCTTGGGATGCGAATTTCAAAATATGCAGAATGCTGCTCAAGTTTCTTCAATGTCCTTGCACGATCAAATTTAGGCCATTTCTATTCAAGTTCAAGCAAATGCCAAGGGTGAGGAATTAGCACAACTGAAGGAAGATCTGAGAAAGCTGGAGGAGACTGTCCAGTCGATGGGAGATTTCTAGCTCGTTCGCGTTCCAAAACAATCTTAACTTTATCTCATTTTATCTTTCTCTACCTTTTTAGATACTGACAAAAAGGGGGAGAATTTGCTGCTGATTTGGTTTGTTAAACTTTAATTTTTGGTTTGGACTGGTTTGTTTAGACTTTGACATTGGATGACTGTGCACTTTGGTTTGGATTGTTTGGATGGTTGCAAGCTTGCAGTATCTTAAGCATTGTGGTATTTATGGCAAAGATAGTTGTTTTTGCAAAATTAACCCATTTTGTGTGGATGCAGATTCTGTGGATGCAGACTCGATACTATCTTAAACCTAATCCATTTATTTTATGAAGATTTTCTTGTTTGCTTAAAGTATTGTCTTGCAGGTCAAAGGTATCCATATCCAAATCTGCAGGAAAGTTTTGTCACTATCAAAAAGGGGGAGATTGTTGGAGAAAACTTCCTTACATGTTTTGAAGTTAGCAAAACGTTTCCATCAGTCTAGTCTGAAGAATAGAAGACTCTCTCATCAAAGTCTGAAGACTGTCAGACTGTCAGACTCAAAGATTTAAAGTCTGCTCTCACTAACTGTTTCTAGACCGTCGAAGAAAAGACTTATCCAGATTCGTATAAGGATTTGATTCTAGCGGTTAAAGAAGATCTCACGGCTGGAGATAGCATTTCAAGATCTCTTATTCGTTTTGAAATTAATTCGAGTAAGTTTAATCTGTTGATTGGCAAATCGTACATGGAAGGTTCTACTTATGGAAACCTAGATCCTAATTGTATGGGCGAGCAGGATTGGTGGGCTATCCTCACATTCCTTAAGTAACTCAAGAACTTCCTAATTGATTCTGTCCAACGGAAAGATTGAAAGAACTACTTTGGAAGGTGCCAACAGTTATGAAGGCATGGAGGAATATTTAAGGAAGACGTTCTAGTTACTCGAGTGAGTGCGTGATAAATAAATTTCAAAGTCTGAAGCTCCTTGTTCTTTGCAGATTCAATTTTTGAGAGAGAATTTGTACTCAAAAGAGAGTCTAGTCTTTTGTGAAGCCTTGAGGAAGTGTAGTAGAGTCTCTACACTGTGGAATCAAAGACGTGATGTTGTAACGACTCTTTTGATTCATAGTGAAATCCAGCTAGTGGGCTGTCAATGCGGGAGAGTGGACGTAAGCTTGGATTAAGCCGAACCACTATAAAACATCGTGTTCTTTTTCTCTTCCCTGATCTCTTTAATTCAGTTCGTAACTTTATTTGCATAAGTGTGATTTCCTTTGCAAAGTCTATTGTCTACCAGACTCAAGTCATAAGTAAGATCTTATCTTATATTTTGCAAAATTTGGTTCAAGCACCTATTCACTCCCCTCTAGGTGCACATGCTAGCTCTCTCAATGTACACCTATAGTCTTGTATTATCATTCCATTCTTCGGTAACTTGGTAGAGTTGGATTGTTCATGCTTGAAAATTTAGTATTAGAAAATAAAATTTGATCGATAAGGGGAGAACAAAATGAATTGGCGCTTTGTCAGCCAATCCATTGGAAACTGGTATTTATCCACATGAACAATTGCATTTGAACACGATCTCGATTAGAACATTTTAATAAGCTTAGCAAGATAATGATTCATGCTCGATTCTTATTGTATTGTTCTCGAGCCGACGGACAGAAAAACCCTTCAAATTCAATGAATGTCGATTTGTAAAGATGAGGGGGGTTCGAACAAAAGAGACATATATGACCAAAAAAAAATACAAAAATACAAAAGAGACATATTACATGTTCTAAAACTTTCTTATGCCGATGATGGGGTCTATTTGAATGATTTGGCAATGATTATATCGTGTTGTTCAATCCTTTTGCTTAAGGTGTGGTAGGCCCAAATGAGCAATTAAGATGGGGCGAATTGGTTTTTCAAGAAAATACAAATTAATTTTGCAAAGCTAACTCCAATAAAAATTTCGCTTCTACCCGTTATGTGAACTAACAATATAAGTAAAGGAGATCAAAGTTTAGTGAAAGAGAAATTTCAAATCTGATTTACAATGGTTTGGCACTTCATACCCACATTCTCTTTTCCAGCTCTAGCAATCTAATTAGGGCTATGTTCCACTAGTTGTACTTAGAGAACAAATATTGTCTCGTTACCGGTGTAGATATTTCTATCATGAAGAAATACTCATTTTACAGTAGCGCTGCTATAGACCTGGTCACTAATCTATAGGAACCTTCCCTGCTCTCACGTAGCTGCGCACACTGCATGTAGACGCATTCCCATATGTATAAATTATGACTCTCTGATGTTTACAAAGGCTCATTAATGCGCTTTGGCTCTCACTTAGACAAATATTTTCTTGCTAAGTACAACAACTTTGTCGTGCGTTTAAAGATTGGTTTGTCACTCTGGATAATATAACGCCACTCAAATGAGTATCACGAGTTTACAAAAGAAATACACTCGGAAACCTCTCAACAAATCACAATTTCTCTTATTTCTCACTCTTGTCAATTGTGCCACTTCTGTCCGAGCTTTTCCTTGTTTAGAGGACTTTGAGTTCGGATTTTGCTTGAATCTTGTAGACCTCATCACTTCTTTTAACCTAAAGGAATTGGGAGATGGTGGGGTAGGGCCGCTAGTATTCTAGATGCGGGGTTTGACTCCCGCAGTCCGTAGAGAAACAGAGCAAAAGTTTAAAAGATAGAGAGAGAAGAGTTGGGAATTGAGAGATGGATAGAGAGAGTATAACACGTGCAAAACCTCAATTCAATATGAGCTGTCAATCACTTATTTTAACCTATGGTAATTGAAGGGGGGTGGGAACTTCAGTATCATAGGTATATGGTTTGACTTCCACGCTCTATAAAAAAGCAAAGCAAAAGTTTGAGAGAGAAAAAAAGTTGGAGACAAGACCGACCAAAAAAATCACTTCTTTTAACAATGGCAAGTTTTGATCGAGTCATCTTATCAATCTCCTGTGCTAATTTGCCGCAACTTTTTGTTGAGTCATTTTATCAAATACCTTTGGTATTTGCTTCGAGAAAAAAAAATAAGGGATAGTCATCGTATCCCAAGCTTATTAATTTATGCTGATAATGAGACCCTCTCAACATCCAAATTGGTGGTGAATGAATGAAGTGAATTCTCAAAAATGGAAAAAAAAAATTATCATTTACCAATTACCGAGATTAAATTTTTCGAACAGTGTTTTGAATGTATTCAGTTCAATTAGGCGGAAATAACTAAAACAAGAGCCTAGCTAATGTTGCCACGCCCCGAACCTCGAGCACGAGCACATCCCACTGCGGTCAATAGAAATGCGACTTCCCAGGACACGTCGCCGACCCATTCATTTTTATTACACATGCAGAAGCGAAACAAATCCCCTGACAACATTTAACTTGGGATAGAAAAGCAGGCAATCAATCACAACCAAACAAGCTTTCTTATAAACACATAGGTTTATATACAACACTGGATTGTCTACAAAATAGACCGGCTCAACAAAAGGGAACTGTCCTATGACCAACTTGTCAGACACGTTCGCCGATTCTTCGGTCTCCACCTCCACAAATGTCCATGGCTTCGAGTCCTCCACGACCGCCATCTAAGGACCTGAAAATATTTTCCCCAAACCGGGATGAGACTATGTCTCAGCGAGTCCTACCCCCTAAAACTCGATTAGGAAGAAAATGAGCCCCAGGGCGCTCTAGCCACACAAAGAGGATTGAGGACTTACCTCGCCTCAGTCCATTCCTGCACATTAGTTTAATCAATAAATATTGACAACCACATCATCCAAACAATTCAATTACTCGGATCGATTCAGTGATCAATCGACTCAGTCGATTACATGACTATTCATTCTCGACTCTCAATCACGGCCTTACAGGCAAGTCTATATATATAGTGGCATCACGGCCCCACTCGGCAATGTTTATATGTAGTGGCATCACGGCCCCACTCGGCAATATTTTATGTAGTGGCATCACGGCCCCACTCGGCAATATAGATTCCAAATTCGGTGGTAAATCACGGCCCAACAGGGCACAGCCGTACTTCGGCAGATTTCTAGATCAATTCACAACCATTCACGATCAAATTCCAATTGAATATCAACACTAAACATCCTTGTGATAAATCCCCACATAAACATTCATTCAATCAATCGGTACAAACTGGTCCTACCAACCAATTACGGTGCTATAAGCCAACACCGGGTATTTTCAAGTTAAATACCAAAACTTCTCCAATTTCACACAATTCCACGCTTTTGGAATAATTAACCATAATCATCAAATTGCATAATTTCTCAATTAAACATACAATTGGCACCAACTGACCGCACTACATCGATCAAGACGAAAATTCTAACGACCTACCATCCCTAAGATAATTTTCGAAATTATTAAATAATTAAATTTAATTCCGAAAATTAAATAGTTAAATATTATATTATAATAATATAATTTAATAAAATAATATTTATAATTTCGAAATAATTAATTAACTAAAAATAATTAATTATGGCTTAAACAAGATTACACTAATTTAAACATACAATTAGCCCTAATTAATCAACCACTAAACTAATCATACAACTAATCTAATTAACATTTAAATAATCTAATCTAACAACCTAAACATACTTAGACTAATCTAAGCACCCCTTAAGCATAATTAACTTACTAAGCAAGGTTTAGAGGATAAACTCACCGGTTTTGCGCGCCGGTGAGTTCACGGCGACCACGTCGCCAAGGCGGTCGATAAACCTCAAGGCGGCGACACCAACCAAGGCCGGGAAGACACCTAAAACGGGCCTCGAACTCTCCAAGGCTTTGCTGTCTTTCTGCTTCTGATCTGGGCTGAACTGCAGAGAAGAAACCAGCAACTTCAACGGCGAAAACGGGCCGATCGGAGCTCCGGCGAGTGGGTGGTTGGCAACCGGTGGCTCCCGAGGGTCTTGGGGATCTTATGGGAGGTTGGTATGGGTGGAGGTAGGGTAGAAATGGGGAGAAAATGGCTGAAAACCGCGAAATAGGCGAAACAGGCGGAACCAGGCGGTTCCAGACGGTCCGGCAAGCGGCAGCTTCTCTCAGGATTTCGGGACGGCCGGAGAATCGTTCCGGCGAGAGGTGTGGTTCTCCGGAACGGGCTGGATGTCCTCGTCACGGAAGTGGGTGGAGCGTTCGCTGATTGATCCGGGAAGTCGACTTTTAACTCGAATCTTTGGCGAAAGGTCAGCTGGAGCAGAAACTGGAACGAGGAGAAAACAGAGGAGGAAATGGAGTCCGATGGGCATGCGACGGTGGAGGGCTGTTGCTGCTCGGTTTCTCTGGTTTTTGCTGAGCTTCTCTCCTTCAACAACAATGGAGAAAGCCACAAATTAAGGGAGAAGAAGGCTGCTGAGCAAGGGGGGTCTCCTTGGGCTCTTTAGAGCTCAACACTTGCCATTCTCTCATTGGCTTTGCCCCCACCATGACATCACATGACCTCAGCCACTCTCTCTCCTCAAGCTTCCTCCACAACCTTGCCAATAGGTGCAAAATAGCTCTCCCCCATGGTATACGAATTTCATACATTTGTACATCAAATTCCTTCAATTCACTTCCAATTAAATCCACTTGAGCTCAAATTGAAGTCTATAAATTCATCCAAGGTGTCCTCACTTAAGTCCACATTTTTCCTTGTCCATTGAACCAACTTGTATTCCAAAAATTGCGATCAAAAGCGGTCCTCCGACAATCTCGAACAAAAACGGCCTTACTTTGCTTTTCCGCCAAAATTCTCGGTTTATAGAAAAATCTTCCGGAGATGAGTCGACGTTCCTAAAATGAATTGTGACATAACAGAACTTTCAATTTCTGTAATCGAGTTCAATTTCTCAATTTCAATCTGCGCGACTTTAGCGCGTCCTAATCTACCGGGTAGCTTTTAGGAACTTTTCGTGCAATTGACCAGTGGTTGATTATTTTCAAGCCACAAAGTGCATCTTCGACACATTGGCGACTCTCGGTTGTCGTGGAAATCTCGAGGTTTCAAATACGGACACAAGGTACCAAAACGACAGAGAAATCGGTCTAATGCCGATCGATCAGAATTTTGCAATTAAGTGGAATCACCCACATTTAATCACATGGATCTGTCGAATCGACCTATTTCCGGTCTCTAATCGATCTGTGCCGTAATGACCCTTGCAGATTAGCACGGTCGAGCAGTCGGTTCCTGGTCGAATTCTCAAGTCTATTGCGTTTAGATTTCTTAACGGCTTCACCTGATAGACTAGTTATCTCGTGAGTAGCCAACTCAGAGAAGAAAGCTATAGACGCGAAGATGAAATGCCCGACTTATTCAATTGAAACCAGAATTGGAAAATCGGGATGTCACAAATGTCATATAATCATTTCTGTCTTGAAACACTTATTTCTTTCAAAAGGCGAGTAATCATTTGATGTGATTAAACAGAAAATTTTTCCTTGTTTAGTGTCTTTCAATCAGCTTTAGAAAGATCAAATCAAAGAATCGTCAAGAAACATTTCAAATGGAATCTCGATATGTCGACCAAACTTGATAGTAAATCACATCCACATCATAATTCCACGATGGCATCGGATCTAGGCTTAGCACCACGAGTGTCAGTCATCCAAGAGCTAAAGTTGGGCTTGAACCTGGATCTGTCCTGGATAAGGGGCTTGATCTGGGTCACTTGTACTATTCTCCGGGAAATAGCACAAGTTGACGTACTTGAATTCTAATGCTAAAAGCAAATTATATAGTGAAAAATCAACCTAAACGCCAACCGTAAGCTTAGAAGCCTCATGCGAGTAATATGTAGTTTCAAAAAATTGCGATCATTTCGGGGAATGCTTATGGTTTCTGAAGAAGAGCAGAAGATACCATTTTCAGGAACATGTAACATGATCCGACAGCTTGGTCCATCTACCCAACCTGGGTAATAAATGCGATTTTTGGTTTTGTGCCAGGAACGCTGACCTGCGAGAAGTAGCTGTATCCTCGGAGGCAAGTTCTATCGTCTCGTGGGTGAATGATATATCAGAGAGGTGTGATGAAAGCAGTCAGTTTTGTTGGTGTATCCAAAACAAACACCATTTGCATGATCTTGCAAAGAGAAGGGAGAGCGATTTCAGTGCTGAGTGACAACCGACAAGCCTTCCAGGTCGTGTTCTCATGCATGTAACCTCTCTCTCCGATTCCCTTTTTGGGAGTCTTGACTTGTTGGTGCTAGTTGTCAACACTTGTCAACATCCACCTCTTCTTAATTGACCTCTCTCTCTCTCTCTCTCTCTCTCTCTCTCTCTCTCTCTCTATATATATATATATATATATATAATGCAGCTTTATTTATCATAACACAATGGTCTCTAAGGGACTCGCGTCAGCTTTATTTATCATAACACAATGGTCTCTAAGGGACTCGCGAATGCAGCTTTATTTATCATAACACAATGGTCTCTAAGGGACTCGCGTGAACCACCGGCCTTGGTGGCTCCGCTGGATAAGAAACCCCAACTTTGGGAGAAAGGTTGGGGGGTCAAACCCCAGTGGAAGTATCGGCGTCTTAAGCGTGACGTCGGGGTGGTGGGTACTCCGCTAGCGTCACTCCAGGGTTTACTTGGCGGCTATGAACGGCTATAAGGTTACGAATGGCTGACAGGGTTCCCTGAGTATCAAAAAAAAAAAAAAAAAAAAAAAAAGGGACTCGCGTGAGTGTGTGTATGTGTGTGACTGTGTTGTGATTGTGTGGAGAAAGGGAGAGGAGGATGAGAGGGAGAGGGATAGATCTAAGGCAAGTAATGGCCGCATTCCCCACGTTGTCTATGTTTGGTATGCTGGGGAATATGATCAAGCGTGACCACTTCGACACCCTCAAAGTATGCCTCTCCTAGCTCTTTTATTATGATCATAGTTCAGTTCATGAATTTTCTTTCTGCAATTTCTACATCATCCTACTTCTCATCATTTATCGACCACATAAAGAAACCAGTTAGATCTTAGTGGGATCCTCATTCTAATCGCAAATGTTTCATATAGTGCTTAAATGATAAAGTTATTGCTGTTCATGCATGAGACTATAGATTGGTGACATTCATGACAGTTGACAGCATTAGACTTCCAGGAAACAGTTCGTGTACTAAATCAATTATTTCATTATCTGTTCGCTATTAGCATGCTCTCTTCAATTTCTTTTCACAGTTTTTCCCATGCCATCAGAAATTGTTTAGCCAAACAGAAAAGCAACAAAGAAAAAGGCCTTCATACGAAATTAAAATATGACACGTCTCCCATCATCCAATAACTAAAACATTAGTAGCATTCCAGTTCACAAGCTGTGGCGTAGTATGCTTGTGGTAGTTCATCACTGTGTTATTGATTTTAAATGAAGGTAAAGTATCCAGCAAGATCCACCATTCAGTTTAACTCAATAAAGATTACTGGTCCGAGCCTGGCTAATAAGGCGAGCGCAAATGAACAGTTTTGGATGAATGACAGTCATAAGCTGAAAATATGTTGGAACATCTCTGCACCAAGTAAGGTCCCTTATTGAGCTGTCCTTAATCAGATTAGATTTGTGGATGTATATTAACTCAACCTTTAATGATGTACTCCCTTACGACCAAAAAAAAAACAAAATGATGTACTCTCTAGTCACAGGACAACAACCATCGCAAGGTTACATAACATTCTCACTGACAGAGGGCCCTGAATATCACGTTTCGCAGGTATCATATATGCTATCAAGGATCAAATATTTTTCTATGTTTAGCCTGTCATCAGCTCACTTGATATGTGTAGCTATTGTTCTGCATATTACTTTTTTTTATTTTGTTGGTCGACCTCTTCATCTTACTTGATAAGCATTATTCGTGCACATTCAGCCAATTTGGAGAAGACTATGAAACAATGGTATCAACGGTTCAACACATGTACTTTTTTAGGCCAAACGAATATCAGCAACTTCTCCCTAGAAATTATTTCACATCTCCACCTTTTGTGATGTGTAGTCACGAGATCTAAATACTGGTCATTTTGCTTTTCTCAGAACATTTTCTCTTATATCTTCTGAACCTTAACTTAATAATATCTTCTGAACATTATTAAGTTCTTGGTGAAACATGAATATGCATAAGTTATCTTCCTTCCATTTCATTATATAGTCTTTTACTGGTTTTACAGATTGCAGTTGCGGCACTAGTAGCTAGAGAGTTGGGGGCAACACTTATGCTCCCTGTTGTCAAGGGCAGAAAACCAGGAGATAAGAGGTTGAGTCTGAACTTCACACTAGATTCAGTCTTCTTTGGTGATTTCTGCAATACACATTATTTTCTTTCCTGCCAGGCGTCATTGATGTACGAGTATAGTACAGTAATGCTCCATCGTCTCTTGCACTGACGAGAAATGAGAGTACACAAAAATAAGGAATATGTCATAGTAAATAGATACTTCATCGAATACTCACCTAGATAAGATAATTATTTGATTCGCTCCTCAATTCCAGTTCCGATTAGCTTTGGTGTGACCTCCAATGCTATAATTTTGGGAATTATATTTCAAATACTGTAAGTGATAAAAGTAGTGTTCTGTTTTGGCAGAAAAACGGCCCAAGTGCCAAAACTTGGCACAATAGGACATTTAAGTGCCAAAACTTCGAAAATGTACACTTAAGTGCCACTTTCCTTGAAAAGTGGGACACTTAAGTGCCACATCCGGCGATCATTGCCAGAAATCCTACATGGTAATATTTTATTATTTTTTATTGTCTACGTGGCTTGCCGGAGAGCTGAGTCGGCTCTAACTCACCAAAAACAACGTCATCTGCATAATAAAAGCCTCGAATCTTCCAAAAACGACGTCGTCTCCCCAAATGCCCCAAATCTAAAACCCTAAATCGGCCAAAATCTCTATTGAAGTGCTCGAATCCAAGTCTCGAACCCTAATTTTCATTTGCCCAAAATTCCTTCGTCAAATCTTCGAAATGGAGACCAGGATTCACAGCAGCGCCTCAATTTCCTCTCACCGAAGCGAAGGAGAAGGCCAGCGTTTCTGTTTTTGTGGGTTACCGAGTCCAAGAAGAACATTGTGGACTCGAATCAATCCTGGGAGAAGATTTTATGGATGCGCCCGATATAAATAAGCGTCGAAGTGCAAATACTTCAAATGGGTCGATGCGAAGTTCTATGACCGAGCCACAGAGGTGATATTGGATCTACTTCATAAAAGACAGCAATCTCCATCTGTGTTTGTGGACGACTTGGACGATGTTGACTCAATGCAAGCTCAAGCGTCTTCAGCTAAACTTTTCAAGAATGAAGTCTCAATATAAGCTCAAGCATCTTCAACTAAACCTTTCAAGAATGAAATTTCAATGATGAAAATTGAACGAAAGTGTTACCAAGCGTTTATTATGGTGTTGTTTTGTTGTCTATTGTACTTTATGATAAAATGTAAAGCACTTGAAGATAAGAAAAAGTTTCTCCGACTACCATAGTTAAAAATGGTGTTGTTTTGGATTAAATGTAGGCTTTTTTCTTTTTGAAAAATGCGAAGGAGTTTGTGTTGTTCCACAAGATCATTGTGGCTTTGTTGTTGTTTGTGCTATCATATGTATTGTGAGTTACTTCTTGTATTTGTGGGGAGGTTAAGGAAATGGAATGAGTGAATTAGATGCGGCTTGTACTATGTTTTTATTTGTTCTTGAATATAAACCAGCGGCAAATATTGGAATTGAATGGAGTTGCCATAAGTTAAATTACCATCATCTTCTCTGTTTTGCTGCAGACTAGCATATACACAAGACAAACATGAGTAATTACCCGAGTGCCATAAGTTGTATTTAATAATCACTTAAGTGTTAGTCGCAATGAAAAAATGATCACTTAAGTGTCAAGTTATTATTAAAGTGATCAGTTAAGTGTCACTTGTAGTTAAAAGTGAACACTTTAAGTGCCAAGTTTTTTAGAATATGATCAGTTAAGTGCCAATTTTTTTATGGATTTTCTTTAAAAATTGCGCCTGCCACCACCACCGGCTGCGCCACCAACCATCACCACTAGCCATACTAGGCGTTTCAGCCACCACCGTGCTGGTGGTGTTGCTGCACAAGGTACTAGTGCAAGCTAAGCCTTGTACTAGCTTGCACCAGGTGCAGGTGCAGCATAAGCCCATAACCCCCACCACAAACCCATAATCATCAGGCATCACCACCAGCCACACCAGCACCCCAACCACCACATTAGCACCCCCAACAACAAACTCACTACCACCAAGCATCACCATCCACCATCACCAGCCACACCAAAGACTCCGGCCTACCACCACGAACACCAACAAACAAAGCAGTAAAAAGCAAAATCCATGACAAACAGCAAAAATTGACAAGCAAATAAGCAAGATCATTCCATTGATATTGAAATTAAGTTTCACAACATCAATGACAAACTAAAGAAAAAAAAGATAACCATCCATAGCAAGTGTTATTATAACGTTTACATAACTGTTTTGACTCCTAAGCTCCACAAATCCTATCACGTCCCATCTCATCAATCAATAGGCACGACACCCCCTGTTCGTGCTCCTTTCGATGGGCCTTTAACTTGATTCATAATTATTGCACTCTTTCTAACTAGACGTGCAATTTCTTCTTCAACCTTCTTAGTATCCACTAACTCAGATGGAGCTGCAAATGTCGCAGGCCGAATTGATTCAAAAGGAGCTGCAACTGGGTTCTTCCTCTTCTTTCTTGTTGGCGCAATTGATGTTTTCTTTTTTGTTGGTGCAGCCGTTGATTCTTGAGTTGGGCCTGAGATAAGAACCTCTGAACTTCTCCTAGGCTACAAAAAGACAATAAATTGTCAGCAAAAGTCTATAACATAAATTAAATTAAATGCAGCCAATAAAACTTACATTCAGAATGACTGTTCCAGTACGCTTATCTGTGTAAAGGCCATGGCCATATTGTCTTAACCTCTTCCCAAGTGCCCCTCTTGTTTGAATAGTGGCGTCACTTTCAGGAACTTGTGATTTGTTGGCTCTTTTTCTTGCCTGTGATTTCTTGAGCCCTTCAGCTATAGCCGAGGCTTCTTCGACCAGTTCTTCAGTTGGGCATCTTCTAAATGGCCTTTGTATAGCTGCCCTTTCACCTGGCCTTCTTTTAGTTGTTCTTCTGTGTAGCCTTTCAACTTCAGTGACACCTCCTTCTGTTGGGCCTTCTAGTGGTACTGGTGGTGGTACTTATGGTGCCCCTTGTAGTGATTCTTCCGGTGGCCCCTATGGTGACCCTTGAGGTGGCTCTTGTGATGGCCCTTCAGTTGGCAGTTGAGTTCGAACTTGCTTTCTTCGAACCTGAGAAAGAGGCAAAAGACATCATAAATATAACATCGGGCCATATAATAATGTAAAGAAAATGAAAAACTGAATACAAATGGTTGAATTTACCACTGGGTATTTCTTTCGCTACTAAAGAACAGTCGACTGAATTGGCCGTGATGTTGCTTGGGCCAATCCTTCAGCTAGTCGTCTTCTACCTTGCCTTCTTCAAACAGGTTGTTCAGTTTCATGACTTACTAGGGTTCTTCTTGTGACCTAACAAACACATTACATACAAGGCCAAATAGGATATTATGTACATTTTTATGATAAACGACAAAGTAACATAAACATAAAATAAATTTCATGACTTACCGGAGTTCTAGTTGTCGACTGAAGAACAGTCGACTCGCTTGGCCCTGTTGTTTGCATTTCTCCAACTGTCTCTTCACTAGGCCATTCACCTTGCCTCAACGGTTATTGTTGCTTCCTTAATTGACAACCTTTAATATTGTGGCCTGCTAGGCGACAATAAGAGCACGTCATCTTTGCACCCTGCCTGCTCATTCTTTGCTGACTCGAGACCTCTCCCTCCACCATTCTTCCTCTTCGTTTTGGCCTTCCAATTTTCTTCTTCAGTGGCAAAGGTTGAGATGCTTCATGATCCGTGGGCTCCCAAAACTTGCTACTTCTAATTGGCTGCATCATGAACTGATACGAAGCAAGGTATTTTGATTTATGGTACCAATCATCGATGTAATCATCTGTATTGTCGCCCTTCAACTGGATGTCACATATGGCATGTGTACATGGAATTCCACTTACTTGCCATGCTCTACATGAACACTTCCTGCTTCCTAGATTGACAACATACTTATCAGCACCCTTCATTATCTCATATCCGTCATCTTCATTTCAAATGGGATGACAATGCCTACTTGCAGCCAAGTTCTCATCCAATTTCTTGGCAATCCTATGACCATATTGTCTAGTCCACTTTGCAGCCTCATTTCTTTGTTTCTGCAGTCGAGTCATAACCGCAACTCGTATATCTTCAAGCATTGAGATGACTAGTCTGCATCTGACATCTATTATCTTCAAATTAAATACTTCACAAATGTTGTTGTCGACATTATCACACTTGAACTCCTCACTGAAGAATGCCATGCACCAATGCTTCGATTCTAGTTGAAATAGGGTAGCACAACCTTCCTTTGTCAACTGAAGCAGTCCTTCTTTGGCTATCCTAAAGTTAGCCATGTTTGCACTCTTTGCTAATTACCAAAATTACAACTGCAGCTTATCCCCTTTGTAGGTCTTTGCCCAATTTCCGTATATGTGCCGCGCACACATTCGATGTTCAGCATGAGGCAACAACTCGACTACTGCCGAAATCAATCCCTGCAATAATTCAAAGTAAGAAATGTGAGCAAATTACATGTTCATATTACAAAGCAAACTATTGACTAAATTTTTCAAAAAGCAAACATTACCTTTTGTTGGTCGCTCATGAATGCCCACCCTTCTCCGTTTGTTATCTCCAAGTCAGCCATCAGATTTTTCAAGAACCAGGACCAATTGTCCTTGTTCTCAATCTTTACAACAGCCCAAGCTAGTGGGAACATTTGGTTATTTGGATATCTTCCAATCGCCGCCAACAATTCTCCCTTACACAAGCCCTTCAAGAAACAGCTGTCCAATCCTATAATTCGTCTACAACCTGCTAAAAATCCCCGTCTACATGCATCAAAGCACACATAGAACTTATCGAACTTGGTCCCATGATCAGGAAACGGTCTCTCAACCACCTCTACATACACTTTACTTGTAGGGTTTTGCAGCCTACACTCCTAAGCCTACTCCCACACCTGCCCATATTCCTTAGCATATTGACCAATAAGTATCTTTATCACATTTTGCTTTACTCTTTTGCACTGAGTCCTAGATACATTGATGCCTACACGCTCCTTCACCAGCATCCTAAAGTTAGTAATTTTCATCTCGGGCATCAACTTGATCAGATCGAAGAAGTGCTTGGACAACCATGCACTTGTTACCCTTTTGTTTTGAAAATTAATGGAATAAGTGTGTTCCTCTTTATAGGCTCTAATCAGGAAAGACCCACTCCTTTTAACAAACACGCCGTAAATCTTCAATGGACAATTTTGCTGCGAACACCTAGCTCTTACAAAGTTCTTAGTGTTTCTAATGAAATCAATATTTCTTTGTGCAGCAATGGAGTTCTTCAGTATAGCTTCCCTAAATTGTATCGCATCATGGAATTTCAAGTAGGAGAGGCAACGAATGGATCATAGGAAGGAAACTTACTTTTCCTTCTACGCACAGCTCGTTGATCTTCTTCAAGTTCGTCCTGGGAAGTAGCGGTGTCGATGCTTTCTTCATAATCTGTCTCCTGGCCAGCAACACCAACATCTGCAGAGCCTTCGTCTCTGTTTGGAACTTCATCTGCTACCTGCAAAGTTGTAAATCTATTTGACAAAAAGTCTCTTTGTTTTTTCCTTGACTGTGTAAGCTCTTCATCGTCGTCGTCACTTAAGATTAATAAATTTTCAGCAGCTAACCCTTCATCATCATCGTCATCATCACCATCACTAGATTCAGCTACTTCCCAATCTAATTCAGTGATGGTGGCATCACCTATGTCACAATCACTCTGGTGAACAGCATCTGCGCCCCTCTCCTCCCCGTCCTGTCCATCATGCCTTGCTTCATCCCTAACTCAATACTAGCTTGAATACCATCTCCTCCTTCTCCTACTTGGGTGTTATCTCTATCATCATCTTCGTCCTCACTATCACTATTGTATTCAACAAATACTTTCGCCTCTTCGCCATGAAGATAATGATATAGGACATCCCTAAAACCATTATCATCTTCCAAAACTCTCAAACCATCTCCCAAGCCTTTCCCATGAACACAGTACAGCAACTTTTGTACTCTACAAGGCAAAAATGTCACTATATCCCTAGCAAATCCAATATAAGATGCCTTCTTTATATCTACAAAGATAGTACCCTCATTTCTCCCCTCATACTCCCACCCATCCTCCCCAATCGCAAAATCCTCACCGTAGTAAACGATGATAGCAACATAGTCCTTATCATGAGCCATTTCTGCAACAAAAGAGAAAAAATATACAATTAACTTTTGGGACCACATTCACAAAGGACAATAGACAATTGCATGTGGAGGTCCCTACACTCTTTATTAAAGAAAAGAACAAAGAGGGAAGATGCATAGGTCAGACGACAGCTGCAGCTTGAAAAGATGCCTCAGGACAAATAGAGATGGGGACTCGACAACTACTTTGATTATGTCGACGCATTCCTTTAAAATATGAAGAGATCCCCCAGATAAGCATGGGTCCTCATGACACCAATTTCAACAGTGCAATTTATTAAAAAAATACCCAAAAGTCCCCATCCCCACGACAACAAGAGATTCGATTCAGACATGTCCAAGGTCCAATACTCCGAACCCTAACAATCACCAATCACCATCGCACATTTCACATACGACCACTACAAATTACTTTCGCACATCACAATTCAACATCCGAGCCATAAATCACACATCACAGTACCTACCACCACATCTGAGCCTTAATTTTCCCCCCGCCAAGCCCTACATCGAGGCCTACATTTCGAGGCCGATCCTAAACTGTCAATCCGAATCCCCCAATAAGGTTCTAGCACCACATCTGAGCCCTAAATCTCACATCAATACCATCCAAGCCTAAGCTTTCCCAGCCAACCCACAAATTTCAAGTCCGAGCCCTAATAAACGAGTCGGAGCCATAATTTCACCACAGGGGAGAGGAAGAAAAGAAAAAACCTGAGCAAATCGACGACGGCGAGCGACAACGGCGAGCGATGATGGCGAGTGATGACCCGCAAACGGCAAGCTGTGAACGGCGATGGAGAGGACATCAGATCTGGTGTGAACCGATGGACAAACGATTAAAATCCAAATAAGCTAAACGACGTCGTTTAGCATTAAGGAAAAACGACGTCGTTTAGTTTGGCCAAAGGCAGAGTGGATGGGGCGACGTTGTTTTCCTCCTCCACGTGTGCTTTTTTTTTTTACAAAATTGCCACGTCAGTTAAACATCTCGCCGGAAAATGCCATGTCTGCATTTTGGCCGATTTTTGGCCGGATTGGCACTTAAGTATTCCATTTTACTCCGATATTGGCACTTAAGTGTACATTTTCAAAGTTTTGGCACTTAAATGTCCCTCCGTGCCAAGTTTTAGCACTCCAGGTGTCTCAAACTCGTTCTGTTTTGATATGGAAAGGTTGAATTACTTGCATATGTCAAATTTACACCAATAATATTTTTCAAATTTCCAGTCGGAATGGAATACCCGCTGATGTATTAATGACCTCGTGACAGGAAGTTCACAGAAATTTATGATGCTAAGTTTGCAAATAGATTGAGTGGTGTCATCAAAGTAGCAAGGAATCAGTGGGCTTTGGCATCCTCTAGAAAGCTTCTAGTAGTTAAGGTGCCTTACATGATATCGAAATACTACATTAGAACACATATCAAGCCACTCTTCAAAGCAGAGGGAAGTTTAACGCTTGAGACTCCGTTGTCTTCCATCAACATGAAAAGGGCAGAGGGGACTAATATTTTGGACCCAATTACATGCTTGGTGATATTCAGGACTCTCCAATTGCAAACTGAGGTCCGGCAACTCGTTAACCGAATGATTGGCAGGCTAAAGACATCGGGAGGGGAGTCAAATAGCCAATTTATCGCAGTTGACCTGAGGGTTGAAGCTTTACAAAGCGATAGTTGTCAGCGAAATGGAAGTGCTGAAATGAAGTTTTGCCACCATGCACAGGATGTAGGTGAATTTCTGACGAAAATTGGTATCAGTGCTGAGACTCCTATCTATGTGACTCGGTCCAGATGGCACAAGAATCTCAAACCTTTGAAAGACATCTTCCCGAGAACCTATACAAAGGTATACAGTTAGGTTTTGACAATTGTTCGCTTCTTTTAGTTCTAGCATGTATTAGCTTGGCTCTAGCAAGCTACCTCTTTTGGAATTGTGACAGGAGTTTGGAATTGTGACAGGAGTTTTTAATGCCACTGGACAAGAAGGAAATGTTCCTGAGCAGTCCGAGTTGCGAACTCGAGAAGGTTATGGACTTCTATCTAGCATCTGAAAGCGATATCTTCGTACCTGTGTCGGCTAATTTGTTTTATGCGACGGTCGCTGGGTCAAGAATAGCTTCGGGGAGGACTCGGATACTCGTGCCCACGTCAACCTCCTCGAGTTATATATCCCCTTACATCTCTGAGGAGAAGCACTATGCTTATTCGTGTTTTTGTTGAGTTCCTAGGAAATCAAGATTTAGCAGTTAGTCAAATCACCTTCTTTGTCGCTCTCTTCCTCTCTCAATGCCAAAATGTTTAGAGTCTTACAAGGTTTCCCACCTCAAATTAGTGTACTTACTGTATGTATGAAAGCCGCAGCTGTAAATTGGCGGGTATAGTCACAGATGCCCTCTGAACTGGTTCCATCTAAAGCTGCTTTAGTGTTCGACGTTAGTGATAAGCTCAGCATCCTCTTTGCATCATACTGCTCTCCTTGTAGTTCCAATTTCTCGTTTTGCAAGTTTGCCGTGATTGGACCACAGCATCCTGAAGAATAGTTCATCAGAGAATCACATTCCTTTGACAATCCACAGCAAAGAATCAATTGCAGACTCAGCCGGCGGAGTCTGCAATTGCGGAGTCTGCAATTGCTCTCTTTGATATATGTTAAAGCAATTGGCCATCAAATGTTTTTCTCTTTCTTATTGTTGATTTTGGAGTTGGCAACTCAGTGGGGCCATGTCTTACCATTGACATTTTTTATCTTTACTTGTTGAACTTGCCACACTCACTCATTTTCATCTTCTTCTTCTTCTTCTTCTTTTTTCCATTTAATCTTATCCTTCATTGTTAAAAGATAAATTCTATATTTAAACATCAAACATAACACATCCAATTATTCATTTTTTTCTCAAAATAATCGCTATTTGACTTGTTGAGAAGAAATAGAAAACTTTATCATGATTAAAGCAATTAAAAATCGAGATATAACCATGGTATCCATTCATGCAGTTCGTCTAATTCACTAATTTGTTAAGCTTAAGTTAAGATTTGTAACATACGAAATAAACTCTTTAGATTTGTTTTTTTTTTCTACTTATGAAACATTCGAAGAACATAAGATAATAACGAGAAGTCATCTATTTAAGAGTGCCAGTGTGCCTTGCAAAGATAGCTCAAAATCGTTAGGAACTCCAGGGGAGTCAACGGAGTCCGAATATCCGGCGACCGCACCGGTACCGGAAGCAACCAAAAACCATGTCGATGGCGACGATGATGATCGCCATCAAACCCCTCTTCTCTCCCCTCACCCATCATCGATCTTCTCGCAACGCTCGACTCCATCATCACACCACTCGTACGCCACTCAGTCTCAACCGAGTCGCGACTCGTCTCGCAACTTCTCTCGCCTCAGCGGCGGCGGCACCTCCTTCTGCTGCCGAGTCGCTGGTGGACGACTTCGATCCGGAGCTGCCAATCGAGGAGGCCTTGACTCCGCCCAGCTCCTGGTACACCAACCCTTCTTTCCTCGACCTCGAGCTCGATCGCGTCTTCTACCGAGGCTGGCAGGCTGTCGGTTCGTCCTCTTCCATTTCATTTCCTCTCCTCAAAGCTCGATGCTTTCGACTCGATTTGTTCTAAAGGATGTGAATTGGCCTTGTTCCTCCGGTTTCTCTCCGACCCAGTTCGCGACGATGATTTTCATGACCGGCCGGATATAAGTGTTTCCTGAGTCGTATCCTATTTTCACTCCTTCTTCTTGATTGTCAGGATGCACGGATCAGGTTAAATCGCCTCAGGACTTCTTCACTGGCAGGTACTGAGGAGCGTCAGTGAGCAATTAGTATCCTCTTGCGGCACGGAGTTACGACTTGCCTAAATCATAGTCTTTAAAATTTTCTTCCTTTTTCCATGGCTTTCCGTCCCCGGACAATTTTTTATTTATAGTTGTGAGATAATTAGAGGCAGCACCTTTCCTAGTCAAAACTACCGTTTCGTTTTCTCTCTTTATGCATGACTTCCTGGAACCCAGTTATGGTTGAATGCTGCAGATTGGGAAATGTAGAATTTGTGGTGTGTCGAGATGATAATGGAAAAATCCGTGCCTTTCACAATGTCTGTCGCCATCATGCTTCTCTTCTTGCATCGGGAAGTGGCAAGAAGTCGTGCTTTGTGTGCCCATATCATGTTAGTTCATTTCCACTTTCATGTTAAAGTTAAGAAGTCAATAATTATATGGCTGTTCTTCCATTTTCTTGTAATTTTTGTTCCTTGATGACGCTTGGTAAAAAGGAAATTGAGAAGCCAATAGTTTGGTAATCCAATTCACTGCGTTTTTAAATGGATAAAGGAAAAAGGCTCATGTCAAGCAAATATTTACTCTATCTTGTTTGGAATGCATCTCATTGTGCTGCAACTTCTGCGATTAATGCTTATAGAGTAGCATAGTTGAAGAATTCTTCGAATATTTTACATACTAATAGCATATTGGAATACTGAATTTTCCTATTATGATCTGTATCTTGAGATTTAAAAGCAATGTCCAGTCATTTTTCATCCTGACTTGATTATTGACGAACACATCACCAGGCAGTTGAGTTTGAGAGAAAACATGCTGGGTTAAGATAATGGATTGATAAGCAGGTTCTTTCCATTATCATACTATTAAAACGATTGGAATGTATTTACAAGCCAATAGACCGAAAATCTACCCATGAAAAAAGTATTCAAAGCTTTTGTAGATGTTTTATGCAGATGCACTACGAGAATGCTTCTAGGTCTATGTTGGCACTTGCTATTTCTTGTTGAACTTCTCTTTGAAGTCTGAATACCTTGCGTCATTGAGGAGACTAACAATTAAATACAAGCTTTGTGATGGTAAATCTATTTATACCGGGTGATATGCACACCAACTTATCTTGCTTTTTTCTGCAGGGGTGGACTTACGCACTGAATGGAGCCCTTCTCAGAGCAACTAGAGTCCAAGGAATCCGGAACTTTGATGTAAAGGCAGGCAATTCTTATTCATATCTCATTCTTCTTGCTGTGCAGCATTTTCAAATGATATAATAAGGAGGTTTCTTTCTGCCGTGTGATGCAGGAGTTTGGGCTCATACCGCTAAAAGTAGTTACTTGGGGCCCATTTGTTCTTCTTAATTTTGAGAAAGATGTTTCTCCCGATCAGGAAGTTGAAAGTGACATAGCAGCAAAGGAATGGACTGGCAGCTGTGTAGATATTCTGGGCAATAACTGCATTGATCCATCACGAACTTATCTTTGTAGACGTGAATACATCCTTCAGTGTAACTGGAAGGTCTGTAGCTCCACGTTTTGAATTTAATATGCTGCCTCTTAATGTTTTTTTATCAGTATCCTTGGTTCTGGTCTGTATAGTATAATTTTTTACTGCTTTTTGTTGCTATGACTGTCTAATGCTTCAACAGAGATCATATTATCAGCTTTCGAAGTCATTTGACCCTAGATTCAGATTTCAAATATTGACAAAGAAATTCCCAATCCATGTCTCTACGACGATTCCCAGGCAGCTGATTGAAATCATTCATTCTTGTAGGTTTTCTGTGACAATTATTTAGATGGTGGCTATCATGTACCATATGCGCACAAGGGCCTAGCGTCTGGTCTAAAGCTTGACTCTTACTCCACCACGGTATGACTGGGGATAAATTGTACGTTTTCATAATGCCTATTCCATATATTTGAGCATTATTCCTTCATTTTCCTGGAATCATCCTCATCATGTTTTACAGAGTAAATCTTGTTATATATGATGGTTACTTAATAGCTGCAACTGTTTATGGTTTTCATTTTAGTAATTGTTCCTTACTAGATACATGAAAAGGTGAGTCTACAAATATGTGAAGGTGGATCAACCAACAATGCCGATGATTTTGACCGACTTGGAGCGAAAGCTCTTTATGCTTTTATTTATCCCAATTTCATGATAAACAGGTGATAACTCACTCATCAGATTTTGGTATTGATGAAGCAGTTTATCTGACTTTTCTCTAACTGAGAGTTTGCTGCTTTATAGGTACGGACCATGGATGGACACAAATCTTGTTCTGCCCCTAGGACCAAGGAAATGCCGCGTAATATTTGACTATTTTCTGAAAGATTCTCTCAAGGTGATCTGAATTCCAGTTAGTCCCTGTAGTATCAAAAACTGATTGCAACCACCAATCACCTAGTATCAACTCATGAATGTTCTTTCAAATTTTCCAGAATTGCTGCAGAAAAAAAAAGAAGGGTTACTGTGCACATAGCAAACCCAGAATATCTACGAAAAGTAGTAACCTCATCAAACTAGAACATTAGTCTCATACATGGACTCATATCACAAGATTTAGCATTGAATATACATGCCTTCAGCGCTTTGGCTGATAGTTATTACAACGAAGGTTTGTGGCAGTAGAGTACATCATAGTGCAGCATGCCTTTATATGGTTGAGCTAAGTAGCTAAAGACACAGATCTGTACATGTTCTCATCTATTCTACTCTCATATCCTGTATAACAACCAATTTTCACTGTCCTCCAGTGTTTCTGTTTTCATATTCTAGTTCATCCCTTGTCACTTTTGACAGTGCTCACATCCATTAATTCACTCATCCTGTGGGATATGCTTCAAGTCATTGTTCCACACCATGATGCTGACTCTATGATAGTGTTTTAATTCATAGGGAACTAATTATGCAAGTTTTCTCAACATGGTTGAGTTAGATGTCTATAGATATTCAGGTTCAAGCTTTTTACTCCTTCAAAAATATCATCATTTTCAGTAATTCATTTAGTCCTCTTCCTTTGATTACAGGATGACAAGATTTTCGTGGAGAGAAGTCTGCAGGATAGTGAAAGAGTACAGGTATTAGAAAGGAAAACATATATGTAAGCCGTGGGGCCAACACTTGGGTCCCGCGATCCTCACATATTTGGTTTATTGCAGATGGAAGATATTGTTTTGTGTGAAGGCATTCAAAAAGGCCTTGAATCTCCAGCCTATTGCAGTGGAAGATATGCGCCGACAGTCGAAATTGCTATGTACCATTTCCATGGTCTGCTCTATCGCAATCTCAAAGGGTGAACTACAGGTATCTTGTTCGGTGAGGATGAAAAACCTAGTCCCTGCTTTTTTAACTTTTAATTTCAGACTATGGGATACAAACTCCCTCCGGGCTTATTGAATCTATCGTGTTTGGCTAACAAAACCCCCAGGCTTTAGCAGAAGCAACTCTCAACCCATGGCCTCTCGATTTTCCTCTTTTTTGCAACATGAGTAACTCCAAGGGGTCTTTAAATCGGTTTAGCTTTGCTTAGGGATAAAAAGATGCTTTCGATAGCGAGATCTCATCTGATCCCTAATTGGAAGGGACTCATAGGCGGGGGGGCCTTTAGAGATGAAAACGGAGAAATGCTTTCAGAAGGAAAGGAGCCTTAGAGTTGGCGTGCATGGTTCATGAGATAGCCAAATGCAACTACGGCTTGGCTGAAATGAGCTTAACTAATGATGTTCGAGAAAGGCACTTAATCCTTCGATTGCAACCTTCTTGAACAAACCCGTGTTCTCCTATGGAAAGCATGATGACTCAAGTTTTTTAGTCGACAGGCCTCTGTCAAACTGCAAGCACGTAGCAACAACCTTCATTTTCACCACGTTCAACTTTTAATCCAAATCTTGCATTTACAGAAAGTGATATCAGTGAAACAAAGAGAAACCAATTCTGTATGAAAAAGAAATTCCCCTTAACTCATGAACAATTCGCCCAACGTGCGAATAGACATTTTCACCGAAAGCAACACATGCATCTGAAAAATCTCAAGAAGGGTAAGGAGCCATTGTGTCAGAACTAAGTGTCAGAACCATCTACGTCAGAAGTGTACTGTCAACCTATCATGTCATCCTGTAAACTAGACACGCACCGTCCAAGCTTATTCAAGATTCACTCAATTGACCTGCAGGAGGAAAAGAAAAATGAGCTGCCAGGCAACTGAAAATCTTGGGAACTTGATGCGCAGGGAAAATCAGCAATCAACTCTTACTTCCACGACGTCGTCGTCGACAGATTAGTCTTGTAATGTACACATGAATCGGAGTCCTGGGGACGGGTATTAGCTTTCCAACAGCAGCCAGAGGCCAACTGTTTTCAAAGGCAGGAGAACCATAAGGGAAAGATCATTAGTAAGCAAGTGGTTACAGGTTTTACTGCTCTTTTCTGTAATGTTTTATTATTGAATGCACCGACAAAATCCCAAATAAAATGAATCGTTCATAAGAATTTGAACGTTGTAAGAAACTCTGCACAGTCACCATCAATATCGCGAGAGATATACAAGCTACAGACCTGATAAAAGCAATAATAATGGATACGATCCATTGCTTCCAATTAAGTCTCACTGTTGAAGTAAACTTCCCAAGAAACTCTATGATAATGACCTGAAGAGAAGGCAAGATAAAGGATCATCACAGGATATCTTGCCTCAATCAAGAAAAAAGCTGGAAGGTTCTCACCTGAATTACAAGAGTTAGACCTACTATCCCTATGAAGAGACGATTCTTCGTGACTCCCTTGAACACATTTAACTCATCTGGTTTCCGGGCATTAAATTCATTGAATATCTGAAGATTCAACGTTCACATTCTTGTCAAAATAATGGGTTAAAAGAATAAAATGAGAGAATTCTGAATCTACTTTGTAATAGCAGCAGAATCAGCGCAACATTTGCATTAACTAGTTATATTAAGGGCACTGAAGTTGCAGTCGAGGTATAATTGTCAACGAAACAAGAAACAAGAGCACATCCTGGCTCTGAGAGATATACAGGCTTTCCAAGTGCTCACCGTCCAGAATTTGGAGCTCTAAGGAGTAGTTTTCCTCGAACAACAAGAATGCCACAGAGAAACCCACTTGCAAGCAACTAAAAATCAGTTTCTTTCCTAACTCAGGAAAATAGATTCAATGTTGAAGTACAGTTCGTGGATCATTCGATCTTCTCAGCTGGTGAAATTATTCAATTGTCAAATGTCCTAACTAGAGATCCAACCCATTCCATTCCGATAAAAGCAAACGCATAAGTAATCTCAACAATAGCAGCCCAAAACCATCAATTGTTGTCTTCTTTGATTGAAGGCACCAAACTTACTTGGCAATAGACGAAAACGTTGAAGATCAGTGTATTCTTCACTTTTTTAGCATGATCGTGGGTATCATGCTCCAAATTCAGTAAACTTCTACCTCGGAAATTGAGGACAAGCAGGACACTCACTTGATAGGTAGCCTAAAGATCCAAACTCTACATTGTTAGGAGCAAAAAGCCGGCAAAAACTCTTTTGAAAAAATGTGTTAGTGACCATACCTGTATCAATAAATTCCTCCACATGATATTTGTAATAAGAGGTTCTCTGCAATTGAGAAAATCACCCAGTCAGTGAGTGCACAGTTAAAAGAGTAAGGATAAACAACGGCTCCAGCAAGTGAAGAAATCGCGATACATAACTAAAGAAACAGGGATAAAAAACATGATATCCAAGCTTGGGACCGAAATTATTGAACTCTGTTGCACCCAGTAACGACCACGTACTCTTACCTCCTGCCGACTGGAGGCCCAAGCATAAGGTGGTCATTTGGAGGCTCAGTAGCGAGTGCTAATGCCCCAAGGGTGTCCATGATAAGATTAACCCAGAGAAGCTGCAATCAAAGAGAAAAATTCAGAACTAGAGAAAGCAAATATCATGTGGAGGTCTGCACCGCAGGGAGGGAGGGATCGAGAGGTAGAGAGAGTACCTGCACTGCATTCAGCGGAACATCACCTGAGGACACAGCAGCAACAACGTTTATGATAAGAGCTGCGACATTAACTGTAAGTTGAAACTGGATAAATTTTTGAATATTTGCGTACACAGATCTTCCCCACCTGACGACCTACATTCCACAGGTAATTTGGCGTCTGTCAACCATCACTGCACCTTTTAAGGATTAATCATAACCCCTGATAATCGAAATCATTAAGTTGACAATGTGGGATCGAATATTCAACTAAGCATTAAGTAAGAAAAATATTAGCCATGACCTTGCCATGACCCAATTCCATTGCAGTTCTACAAATTAGAAAATTTTCCATATGTACAGACGAATTTTAGGAAAGTGGAGTACTTGTTTAAGGAAATTAGACTAGGTACCCAAGTCAAGTAAAGATGCCCAATACCAGTCTATGTCCAGTCAAATTAGTACACATCTTTCCAGAGAGGAAACTCTCCATGTAAGTAATGTACACAAGCTCCACTATAACTAACTGCCATCAGTTGACACCTCTCTTCAGAAAAGTTCAATCAAATAATAAACTCTGTCGTGGACATGCAGAATTCCTTTTTTAATTAAATTCAGGCAGAATACCACGGAAGACCATCGTCCATTTACCAACCTTAACAACAGAAGCAAAATTATCATCCAGAATTATAATGTCCGAACTCTCTTTCGCAACTTCTGTCCCTTGAATACCCATTGCAAGGCCAATATCTGCCTGAACTCCAAGATCAAATAGACATCCAAGCAACAAAATTATTAGATAAAAAGAGTTCAAAGTGAAGGCATAACATAAGTGCACTGGTATATGCCGACCAAAGAAATGGATGCTTACAAACCATTTGTGACCACAAAAGTATTTCTAAAAGCATGGCAAGCTAAGATCCTGCATTTTTTAACAACTTGCAACCTTATAATTGATACAAGCACGAGCTAACTTCCAGACTCGGAGTGACTTCAAGACTACAGCCCAATTTACCAACACACTGCACAGCAAGATACTATGATACGTCTAGAGAATAGAAGACTATAAACCGGTTATGTAATAAGATTTCAAGGCATCTTGGACTGGTGTATCTGCTGAATCTTTGAGATGCTATGATGACAAATGTCATGAATCAATGAAAAAGGTGATAACATCAGTAGGACATCAACGGAACCCCCAGAAAAATGGTGTCAACCTCATGTAGAGCAGGAGCATCATTAGTGCCATCCCCAGTTACAGCTACAACATGTCCTCGCTTTTTCAATGCTTGAACAAGCAGAAGCTTGTCATTCGGAGATGATCTTGCCATAACCTGGTGCAAAAACAGAAAAAATTATTAGGACACCTTCAGATAGAAGACATGATTGATTACACAAAAGAGAAGCAATGCCATACTGATATCTTCTCAGCAGCTTCTTCTCTTTCTGCATCAGCTAAGGAACGAAAAGCTTTGCCTTCAATAAGGTTTGGCGCAGTAGCATCTGCTTCTGGATCTAATATCCCGCATTCCAAAGCAATTGCTTTGGCAGTTTGGAGATTGTCACCAGTAACCATTCGTACCTGTCACCCAACAAGATGCATTACACAGAGTTCACATCTAGATAATTACCTATGCTCACTCTGTCATGCTGCAGAAGATTAACATTCGAAATCCAGCATCAATGATTAGCATCCTATGAAAGAAATGTTCGAAGCACCCTACACTGAAATGACTAAATGACAATGTACTTTGCAATTGTGATTGATAAACTGAATCTCAACGTTTTAGCCTTCATGATAACCCCATTATACAAGGATAAATGATGCTCAATCCAATTTTGTAATGAAGAGCACTCAACCATCATAAACATCCAATATTACCACCTAAAAGGATGCAAATGATGAGAAATTCAAGGTTTGAGTTACAGAAGTAATATAAAAATAAAAAATAGAAAAGAAGCAGAAGGGAGGAAGGATCATATCCCCAAACCGATCTTAAAAAATTATGAACGATACAAAGATACCTTGACTCCTGCATTTTGGCATAGTTTCACTGCATCTGTCACTCCGGGACGACAAGGATCCTGCATGGCATGAATGTGTAAGAGACTATGTCATTCTTACATTTAAACTGCACACATATCAAGAGTGAGTATGGCAATTGATTATCAACGCATCCGGCCAAATTTAAGGAAATATTTTCAGTCTTCACCTGCCAGCCACTTGTACCAGGACAGAGTTCTATGGGATCCAAAAGCTTATTATTAGAAAAACTCAGATCAAGAAGCTGGTGTCAACGAAATATCACAAACATTTAAACTTCTCCTTGGGTCCATGATAAGAACTCTTCAAAGTCATGGAAAAGTACTGGAGTGTGGAAAGCAGAAGATTTCTCTTAATTTCAGAAATCCTTCATCGAGTTAAAACATTCCTAAAGTCACATCATCTGGCAGGGAACCTTTCATGACCAGAAATAAGAACAAATAAAAATCAATCTCCTATTTACTTGATATATGTGCACTGCTTGGCAAGAGTAATACCTTTATGCCTACAATAGCCAGTAAAATAAGCTCATCCTCAGGTAATGCCCATTTGGCTAACTGTTCTTCATCTAGAGGAATGTCTTTTATGTCATAGGGTCTATATGCAATGGCAACACAGCGTAGACTACCAGCAGCCATATCTTCAATAGCCTTTCTGAAGTACATCTTCTGCAAAACAAGAAAAAACTCATTTAAATATCTTCCATCAATACTGTCAATGACTAGTGACTGGCAAGAAAACATGAAGAAAACAATTTACCACCATACATCTGAGACTATGAAAAAGCCTAGCCTCTTTCTTAGAAGATTTATGAACTTCAATAATAAATAAAATCATAACATGAATATAAAAGTACCAACATGAAATATACATGCAAACCAAGGTATTCAAGAATGGTTGTGTTGGAAAGAGTAGCTTGGAGGACCCAAGATCTGCCTCCATGGAATGTAATGCGTAATGCATAGAACTTTCAAAACTAGATGGTCAAAATAAGAGCGGGAATATGTCAAGGCAACATCACAAAGAACATAAGTGCAATACCAGAGTGCGTGCTATGCCATCACAGAAAGAACATTGCAGCAATGAGATGAAATTTCATTAAAAAATATCGCAAACTACACTAGTACTGTGAAAGATGCCAGCAAGAAAAACCATGGCAGCCATTGAATTGCTATAGGTAACAATAGTCAATTATTTCCCAAACCTTATTTTCATCCATTGCTGCCACTCGATCATTTGCATCCATGTACTTTGTACAAGAAGCCAAAACTATTTCAGCAGCTCCTTTCCAGTGTATGCGAACTTCTGAGTCTGACTGTGCATGAAAGATAAAAAACCAATCATCAATTATGGTTTACAATACATCACTATACAACCGTAGCATAAATCAGCAGGATATTTAACACTGTCACAACTCACTCAATAAATGTGCGCAATTTGGGTATACGCATCATAATAAAGTACTAGCCATTACCAAAAGTTAATTCCCTTGAAACAGCAAATTCTTCCTTTCTTCAGACCACCAAAGAGTTAGTTAAGCAAAAGAATAGATGGTTCATGAACCCGACAGTTGATGGCCTTTACACAACTATCATATAGAAAGGATGCATGGCTTTGCCCCATAGTAATGGCTAATGAAATCTCAATTCTGATACTAGGATCCATCTACTTTTCGATCTAAAACTCAAGGACCAATATCCAGATCTTATCACGTGGCGACTTAAGGGGATTTGCATCCTCCGTGAAAAAATCAGATGATTTTACTATCCGATCTTGTGAACTCTATCATTTAAATTTGTTCTATTTAGTCTAGTATAGCTATAAATAGTCTACTAATAGACTTGGGATATAATCTTTAGAAATTTAAGCTCAGGACCAATAATTGTTTACTTTAAAGTGATAAGTACTTTAAAAGTTTCTAGAACTTACTAATCCAGATTCAACTACAATACAGTCCTTCAGACACCCCCAACCAGGCCATCCCTAAGTGAAATCGTGATTCGAAATTTTACAGTGCCTTGGAAGTCTTAAATTCATTGTCCTTAAGACCTACTCAAGATGGTAAGCATGACCAAGAGCACCACACTAATAATGCCTTAAAAGTAAAGCTGTTCAAGGCAACACAACAGTCTCCTCATTGCCCGTGAGAATATCCGTGAGTTATTTTCACGGACACAAGCAATTTTCCCAAAACTTCAGTCACTGTTAAATCAACTTGGTACAAACCCAAAAGTTGTTCCAATGACACCAATAATGTCTGCATGACTAGATCTTTTTATTCTGGCCAATCTGCATGACAAGATTCACAAACCAATATAATAACAATAAGCTAGTGTGTGCATGTACATAGTTATTTTTAATGAAGCAAACGGCCTCTTTGGCAGGGCACTCATGATCACGAAAGCCAAAAACTGACAAATATACCAGCTTTACAGCAGTTCCGCCTTGTTTTTTCTCAGAATTGAAAGGGAAAACACGAATTATAGAGGATCTTGATCTAACAGCTTCAAAATCCATGCCCAGCTGCAAATGAGGCATCATGATTAGTTTAATGTGATATTGCACCGGAACCAAATATATGAACTAAAGATGGGAAAGCGATAGAAAACTTAAAGATGAACCTTGATCCCCCACTGTAAAATGGCCTTTTCAGTTGGTGAACCAGATACCTCTACATCTCCCCCAGTCTAAAAGAGTTCAGACACAGGAAGTTATTATTGGTCACCACTATTAAACAGCCATTACTGAAGCTGCAACCTCACCTCAGGCACATAAACACTGCCATTTGAATTCAGTGCAATGCCTTCAATCAATAGGGAAATTAGCTGTGAGTTGCTGCCTGGACAATTAAAATTTATTCCACAAGCAAAATCCTCAACCACTGTCATCTGTCACAAAACAGACATTTTCTTCACGTTATTGAGGGACTCAAAGTTTCTTTCCAAAAGCATTACTCCTTTAGGGTCATTCATAACACCATCATATGGTATCTGTGCGCAAGCATGTTTCACTGCTACAACAGCTGTACAGCTCTTGAATAGTTCAAATCTACTTGCACTCAGATAAACAGCAATTTGGGAGTCCTTGACACTATGCTTAGATCACCAAAGGAAAACTGTAACAAAACGTACCTGATTTAAAGTCAAGGTTCCAGTTTTATCACTACAGATAGTTGTGGCAGAGCCCATAGTCTCACATGCAGAAAGCCTTCGTACCTGAAATTATTTAATATTGGTGATTAGCAATTCCCTTTTACTGCCATAAAACATTCAAATGAAGGTCGCCATAAGGAGGAGAAAATCATCTCCATACCAAAGCTTTGTCCGCCATCATTTTTCTCATCGAATAAGCAAGTCTGTTCATTGCATTGAAGGTAAAAAATGAGAGACAAACAAGGATTGTAATTTTTCACATAAACCCATTAAAAGACGACACAGATGATTATGGAAATGTTATACTATCCAGCTAAATCAAGTTCTACAAAATTCAATGTGATGAAAAGCAACAGTATGATGGAAAGGACAGCACCAATGTCAATGTTGTATTGAGAAGTCTGTTCATTATAGGGAACAAACTTACGTCAGTGTAACAGCTAAAGGAAGCCCTTCAGGTACTGCAACTACCACAATGGTAACCTGCAACGTTTAAAAGTTATTGAAGATCCAACTGATATTAATTTGCAAAAACTATTCCATCAGAAATACACTTACTGCTACAGTGATTATTTTAATCGCTCCATCTACAGCATTGCTAACACTAGTTTGCCCAGCCTTAAACTGAACAGTGCCATCTGGATTTTTTGTATGGCCAGTAAAAAATCTGCACGAAGCTTGAGTTTGTCAGACCCATTATGGTTTCAATTTGTGGAATTAATTGACTGCAATTGCAGTTTCCTTTTAACAACAGCAATTACCTTGCCAATAGAACAACCAAAACAGCAACAGCTACAGATAGTCCGACAAAACCAATGAAAGTAGCAACCCCATTCAACCGAACCTAATATAAGAAAGAAGAAATCAGTATGACTAGCAAAATCCATATCTATCAAAAAAATAATAATAATAAAGTGGAAATGATAAAACGAGTTTAAAGAAACTAACCTGCAGGGGTGTCTCTTCGCCAGTATCTTCTGAAATACTAGTCATGAGCAAACCCCACTCAGTATTAATCCCCACACTTGTCACCTGAGAGGCAAAAATTAGAAATGTGAGGCAGAAGACAGCTGGAATCAAACCCTGATTTGTGATAAAGACAGACTTAGAACAGAGTAATGCCCATCTCAGGAAGCAGCGATATTGACAAACTAACATTCTGAAATCAGACACAAAAGCATATACAGAACCCTACAGCTTGAAATCCATTGAGAGACATGCAGATAGTCTCGACAGGCAGACAGAAGGGTATAAGTGCATGTCTAAGGGACGTAGCCATTGATTCAATTCAAATTTGACCCTCCACCTCCTAATGTGGCTTCAAGAAGAGAACATACCATATCTTTCTAAATATCCCAGTACTCCCCTAAAATCTTTTCTTTCATCACTAAAGTTAGCCTTTTTTCACATCAAAATTTTCACCTCTCTTTCCTTCAAAAAACTAAAAGATTACAAACCAATAGGGATTTGCTTATCTAAGAACTAGTATCTGATCATTTTAAGGGTCCACCCTTTGTTTCAGGACAGAGTTGAAATTAAAAGAGTCGTGCTCCATTACCAAATTAGCTCAAAGAATGAAGTAGAGTAGCAATGTGTCGCAAAAAAATTAGTTATCTCATGAAGTATGGATCTTCTCCATGATGCTAAGAGCATTGAGAATTATGCTGAGGAAAGCAAAGTAGAAGGATATAAAAAATCTTACAAGCATAGTGCCGTGGCCATCTGCAGCTTTGCAGCCAGACATTAGAAAGGGATTCCTGGCATTCTTGTGAACCTGATCAAGGCATTAAAATGAAGTAAGAAAGACCAGCTTGTTAATAGATTGATTGCCTAGTGAGAATATAATTCTCCCAACACATTACAGTTTTGCTCTCTCCAGTCATGCTAGATTCATCAATCGCCAGGGAGTGACCAGAAATTAAGACTCCATCTGCAGGAACCTGGGGAGAAAGTTAAACATTGCCCGTATAAGAACATATCCAGTGTCCACAAGTGCAGGGTATCAAATCCAGATCTGGTCTACATTACTTACCTGATCACCAGTATTAAGGGGCACAACATCACCAACGACGACATCATATATTGAAATTTTCACTCTTCTGCCACCTCTGACAACCTATAAACGTGCAACACCTTCATCCATATCCATACAGAAAAGTAAAGAATGTAAGACATACATCTCCCAACAAGTGCCCACCTCCAAGTGTATGTTTCTTTTCTCCTCATTTAAGTTTTGAAACTGCAGGGATTGTCTGTAATCACTTATTGCTGCAGATGAGAATCCAAATCCAATTAGGAGACTACTTATGATGAACGATTCCAAAGTCATTGCATCTCACAGCATCCATGCGGAAGAATTGAGTTACAGACTGCAACATCTCCCAACACATTGATTGCTTTGTTTTATCAAATTATTCTGCAATCTTATCAGAAGAAACTAAAACATGCAGCAGTACAACATGTCTTCTGGGCATATAAGTCACAATCTGATCAATCAGAAGGAAATATACAGCATGATGACATGCTCCTCAGTCTACAAATTTCATCTGATCAATCAACAAAAACATTTCCTGCGTCACCATGATGGAATAGCTAGAATTGGCAAATTAAATAAGTACTAAAGCATGTGTTAACAAAATTCCAATGCAAAAGAGTCTTGCTATCAAACTGAACCCTACCTGTGACAAGAATGACAAGAATTACAGCGAAAGCAATGCTTCCACCATTGTACCATCCTTCCTTAAGGCCCTAAATAAACACACAGATAAGATTGCATGATCAATCTTTAAATAAAAAGTGATAGTAGACTCATGATATCTTGCAAAAAGAAAAAAGCCATGTGCTTAAAATAAGAAGGAAATCACACGACAGAAAGGCATAAGCACCACTTTTCTGATAGGAGATACATGTATTCACTTGTTTTGACAAAAGAAAATATATATAATAATAACAACAAATTATTAGATCTAAAGGTGACAAGTGGTACATCTTGATAGGAACTTATTTTGTTCCTACGCCGATGCATCTTGCTGGGATACACAGGAAAGTAATCTGCGTAAAGACCAGTATATGCACTAAGCAATGTTTCAAAGTCTTTCAGCAAAGCTTTCATATACTTACTTTTGATGTTAGTTATCTTTTGCTGTCAGTTTGGGCAAGGAATGAGAACATATAGCAATCAAGATAAAGCAACTAGAAAGAAACTAAGACAAATCATAATATCGCGTCTCCGTGGCTCATATTTGAGCAGGCCAGTCTCACCTCTGTCTTTATACCAAGTACCAAAGAAGCCACTGCAGCTATTATCAGTATGATCAAAGTGAGATTTTGCCAGGCTTCCCAAAGGAACATCTACATGGTACAAGAGACAAAAGATGAAGTACTGATGAGAACACTAAGAACTAGATGAAAAGAGCAGCTACTCTACACTTTTAATCAACAAACAAAACCTATGTGTTCAAACCCAAAATACAAAAAAAATAGAAGACGAAATGATTGAGTATGCATGTCAAAAAGGTTACCCAAAAACTCCTTCCTTTTTTCCGAGGATATGTATTTGATCCATATGCGTTCTTTCGAGCCAATAAATCAGCATCACCTCCATGAATACCCTTATCCAAATCTGTCTTCAACAACTCCGCTAGTCCTTTGACCTAATCATTCAATTGCAAGATGAAATACCAGAAAATAAAAAGATCTCCCAAATTAATTTTTTTCCTACTCTTTTTAGATGTTCGAACAATTTTAACAATTCTGACTAGAATAGTGGAGACAAGTAATTCGTTGATTTTCTAGCACCAACCTTGGCTGCATTGCTACAAAATACATCAGTTCTTGGAAAAAGCCACATTTTTCTCAATAGAAAAGGGATAGAACAACTAACAGCAATTGTCAGGATGTTTTCGACCAAAAAAAGATTGTCGGGATGCAACTCATATTACTTAAAATTTCAAGTCAAGATGCCACATTTTTTTCTCGACAGAAAACAAGAAGCATGCTCTTTTGGCGAAATTACCCCTCCATACTCCCCCAGAGTAGAAATATTATGGTCTCTGGTCATCACGGCAAGTCGCATCCCAAAATCACCACTTGGGATGGGCGTTTCTGGTATTCCTAGAAAACAGAAGAAGAAAAAGAAGAATTTATTTAGGATTTGGCCACTGCATTAAGTGATAATGCCAAACCGCAGAACAAACTACATGTACATGAACAGTATCATGCCAAAATTTTACAAAGACAGGGTACAACTCAGGAACATAGAACCTATAAATTTTTCGACAGTGAAAGAAAGTATTAAGACATGAAGCATCAATAGGATATGAGAAGAGAAATTTATACAAAAGAAAGAAACGTCAACACTAGCACACCAGCAATACTAAAGGGAAACAGTGGAGGAGCTAGAAGGAGAGCTGCAATATGAAATTACTCTCGTGCATTAGTAGTGGATCATTTTACTCCCCATTTTGGCATGCATAGCACGAGCATGGTACCAGTTCAAAAACATATTTTGGGCCAGCTAAGAGAAAAGACACCCTGAATGCATCAAAGCTTTCCCCTAGTAAGCACAAGAAGGGGAAATAAGCACCATTACCTTGTCGATTATAATTTTGGAAAAGATGTGCAGCCTGATGCAATCAAAAGCTTAGTTAGATGTGACAGGTACATATAAGAAGCCCCTCCAAAAGAATAAAACTCTGATATAATTTACTTACGCGTATGGGTTCAGAATGAGATTTAATTTTCTGCAGTATTATCTTCCTTTGTTCTTCCTTCTTCAAGTCAAGGGTGTATCTAAATCGACGTGGGGGGTTCAACACAAGCGCAGCTTGCTACAAGCATACATAATTAGGTAAATAAGAATTAAAAGAATTCACAACAATCCACATAATTTACCAACCACATAAGCAATTCAAGATAATCCAACTTCTATTTCATGATTCAAAAAATCATAGTTTGTCCATAACAATATAGACAGATGTCCTCGGGAAAGACAATAAAATATGAAAGGCTTGTAGATCAGAACGGCAATGTGGCAATGGACGTTTAGTGGAGATCTGCGAAGTATGAGCCGTGACTTTTAATGCTAACTTCTTTTCAAGTGTATGATGTGGAAGAGGACATTTATATATCAATTGGAAACTTAATTTGGATACTACAATTTACAAACCAAAAAGAGAAACAAAAAAAAAAAATTGTCATAAAAAGCACCTCATGAGGAAGAAGTCCGACCTAAGAAGTTTGACCTTTGAAGTGTCAGGATTGACTTGACTTTTGTAAATCTACTCAACTCAGTCTTTACATTTCATTTAGAATGTACTACTTGAAATCTTTCAAAATATTCAAATGTGATCATGCAGAATTTGATATAATATATTCATAGTTTGAAACTTGAATTGGATTTTTTCTTATTCTCAAATTCTTGAGGAAAATTCATAAATAGACATCAGAAATTGTTGTTTAGTGCAAGCGAACAAGCTCGGCATCACACAACTGACATGCACACAATTTCTAGAAACTAAGTCACTTTCATAAGCATCTCAATAAGGAGTATCTAAACGTATTTCATAGATTCTAATGGTCAAGAATCTAACTCTAAAATGTAGTTCCTAGTAGAGAAATAAGAAATTCAAACAGAGCAACTCCCAATGGACTTCTAGTGCTGATAAGAATTATTAAACCTTGTGGGAAATATCCTAGAGTAATTACCATCTTGAAGTCCTGTAGATCACTAATCACGTTTCACAGACTTTTCTAATCTTAATCTAGAATCTTCATCCAAGTTTTCAAATAAGGAAGTCGAACAGACTAAATTGCATTAGACCTCTGATACTCGTATGAATACTATAGTCCAACTTCGGGAACATATCATGGAGCAGCTACGATCTTGCAATGTCCAACAGGGCATTGATTTGGGTTATAGACCACTGCAACAGAATATTTTCACCAAATGGAGGAAACTAGACCTCTAATGATCAAGCATTAAACAGTTAGATTCACCTAACTTATCCTCATCATCATTGATTATGCGGAAACTTCAAGAATAACAATGTTTCTTTTCTTTGAGGGAACTTCCCCATCAAAGTTTCCAGTCTGTTCCTTCAACTTATCCAATAGCATAGAAAGGTTTTCCTTAAGATTGCATACATCTTCCTAGAAACACTCATGGGTTCATTCTTTGCCTCCTCGCAGTAACATCCTAATCGAACATTAATTAATCTGCCATGTGACCTTATCTTACATATTGGAAGCACACGTCAGTCATGCTCTCTGTCAAGCTTGACTAATCGAGCGTCGTGATATTCTCTTCGCCACATACTCGAGCATGTCTTTCTCTCGCACATTTTATGAACAACTCTACACAACTTTACATCGATAAGGGGTGGGACCATGCGTAGAATAAATTCAATACGTAGTCCGATCTCGGCCTTTGAGCAATTGGGAAGTTTTAGGACATTTCAAATGTTGAACTCTCTTTTTTTATCTGCTCACGGTCCGCAAACCACAAAATCCCAAAACGCTCTTTCCTTTTTTGTGTAAGTGAGTCAAGACCAAAAAAACGTTAAACCTATTGTATTTGTACTAATTATGTCATAAACTTTTCAATTGAACTAATTTAATATAAAACATTTTTGCATTTTGTCAATTGAGCTCATTTGGCTAATTTTGGTTGGAAATCACAAACATAAACGATGATTATCCTACATGACATAATCAGCGTTGATATAAACATTTTTTTCAATAATAATCTAACAAATCTTTTCTTTTCTTTTGTTATTATTCTTTTTTTTTCCTCCCCTCAACCAAATTGGCCAAAATGAACACAAAAAGAAAGGAAAAGACAAATAATAAAAAATTCAAATTTTATTTTATAAATTGTCTATGGCAACGATTTTATGTCAAATTGATCGGATAGACTCAATTAGTAAAATATTAAAATATTTACGATTAAATGGGCTAAGTAATAAGTTTATGACTTTTTTTTTTGGGTACTTTCTTCCGTCTGGAATTTATGCATATATAATTAATGAATGGGCGCAGATAGTTAGGAAACAGACAGGACAGGTAGGGACAATGACAACTAATGCGTTTAAATTAACTGGAGCAAACAGGACAAGTGGCAACCAATCGACTGTAGCCGAAAAAATGCAAAGATTACCCTCCAACGCCTGAGACGGTGGATGGGGGCGTGTTTAGTGCTGGTGATGTCGAAGGGACCATCGGAGGACTCATCCTCATCCCCATCGAAATCGCGGGAGCGTCCACCTCCTGCCTCCAAGTCACGCCGGCGCCTGTTGGGCGAAGAGATTCTGGGCGGCTCATCCATTCCACCGTCGCAGGAGGAACGACAACGACGGTCACCCACTCGAGTCCCCTTTTCTGCAAATCGCCCCCCCGGAGAGCACTCTTCAGTCTCGCCACGCTCGGGACAACAAAAACTGCAAGTAAAGCGTCTAAAAGAGCTGGATTGGTCGCTAATTTGGGTGCTTCCTAATTTTTAAGTAGACATGCATTTCTAAAGAGGAATGGGAATAAACAAAGTTTATGAAACCCTGTCGACTTATATTCATTTAGGTTGGATGACTTGTTTATGTAATTTTTTTTTATTAAATTAAAGTTTACTTGTAAGGAAAATGAAAAAGAATCTTCCACGTCCCATTTGCTATGATGGTTCTTTCCTCTTTCGGAGGTTAAAATATTACGTGACCAAAAAGAAAAGGATAAAGATGATGCTGCTATAAATAAAGGAATAATAATATAAGTGATTCTTAAATTTTGACTTCGTGTATAATATGATCCATAAACTTTTAATTTATTTAATGTGATTTCTGAACTTTACCTCATCGTGCATTGTGATCCTTGAAATTTTAATTTGTTCAATATGATCTTAAGACTTTTGATACATACTCAATTTACTCTCTGAATTATATTAAAATATTCGATATTATCCTTCATTAATTCAAGTTCAGGAATAACACTAGAACTTTTTAATAGTTCAGAGACTGAATTGAATATGTTTCAATAGTCTAGGGCCATATTAAACAGTTCAAAAGTTCAATGACTACATTGTACATTGAGATAAAGTTTAAGGACTATATTAAACAATAAATAAAAAATCTAAAGTCTACTATATATTAGAGCAAAGTGTAAAGACCATTCTTGTCATTCTCTTACAAAGAAATAAAAAGGAAAAGAAAAATATAAAGATCTAAGTGGGACCCAATTCAATTGAAAAGAGTCGTGTGTTAACACATGGGCCTCATGCTTTTGCACCAGAAAAAAAGTTATTCGATTTTTATTAAAGGAGATAGGTTTTATGACGATTCCGAACATGAAATATCACAAGCAAACAAGAAACGGCAATAACTTCATTTCAAACAAAAATGTAGGTACACAAGTTATATTAGAATTTAATTAATGAAAAAAGCTTGAAAAATATAACAACTTTCACGGAACCGAACGTGGACAAATTATGCTGGAATTTAATCGACTACAAAACCTAAAAAAGCGAAAATGCTACACCAAAATTGAATTGACGATGGAACACCCGGGATAGAGAAACCATCGGAATTTCAACAACGAGCAAGTCTATAAACTAAAATCACAATGCAAGAAAGTAAAAATAACTACAAGATAGTAAGTTTTTATATTTTTGCGGGATTCTAGTGGACAAGTGATGATATTTATAATGGTTGTGCCATATCCGTCTCCGAACAGTTTTGAGGTTGTAGCCATGTATTCTTATCTACGAAAATTTCGTACCCATACCTTTACGATGCCACGATCTTGTCTACGATTGTTCCTTTGAAATTGCATGCTAGTTGCTCATGATATCAATTACTTTGTTCTCCAATGACTCCAATCCTAAAACCGCATCTTGACGTCCTTTATGCATTCAACCATCTCTTTACGCCTTAATTGATAATCTGTTGATCTTATTAATCAATACTTTTGTCGATGTTCGTTAAACATTCGACTTTTCTTTCAAAATTCAAAACTTTTAAAAGATTAAGTTAAAAAAAATTAAAATACCATGCATGATTTTACATGTATATATTTGTATAGTTCGAAAAGTTTCAATCGTCTAATCGCGAAAGCCACAAAATTTATATAAAAGAGAAAAACAAAAACATAAAAGTCGCTATAAATCAACTTCATTAAATCGAATGGCCCTTCATACCAATATTCATTCTTTGACCGTGTTCATTTCTTATGGAGGAGTTCGCGAATCGGTCCACGTGAACTTGACTCATTTAACCAATTTATGGTTGAATGCTCAACTTCGTTTCGGTCCATTTAATAAGTAACATGAAATGATCCGAGTATCTAGTCCAGCCATATATATTTATTGGGTTATTCAAAGTGAAAGCCAAACACGGCACAGAAGAAAGAAATGAATATTATTAACTAAGTCAATGAGACTTGGTAAACAGAGGTTGTTAATAACTTAATGGGGGAAAAGTTGATAATTCACTTAAATTAGAATTAGCAATTCATATAATCGTTGGTAAATCTAATACATACCTTAAGAAAGATAAATAAAATTCAGTAAAAGAAAAGAAAAGTCGGTTATTAAAATAACAATATATTCGGTAACTACTCAAATGAGAATTGATAATGCAAATTTTGGTAACGTAACCAAAGAGAAATTGGTGAATCACTCTAAATTTTGGTAATTTGTAAAAAGAGTTAGTAAATTTCAGGTTGTTGCTAAGAAAAACAAATAAAAGTTTGCAAACGACAAGAAAAGTTGGCAATAAGAAAAGAAGTTAATTGGCCAGGTTTGGTAACCAAATATTTGATGGTAGTTTTTTTTTTTTTTTTTTTTGGTCGGTCCTACTCTAATCCTACTCTAACACTCACTCTCAGACTTTTGCCATGCTTCTCCGCGGGCGTGGGAGTCGAAACCCACTCCTGAAATGAAATCGTCCCCATCCCATACTCCCCTGAGAAGGTGGGGATTTGAACCCCCCACCTCCCCCTTCCAAGTGGGGAAGATGGTGATTCACGCTAATTAAGGTTGGTAAACTCTAAAAGAGTTGATGTATTTAAGAGATTAATATATCAAAAGCAAACAAAAGTTGATAATTCACTCAAAATGTGGTTTACTTAAAACCAATCAATTGTTTGTAAGTAACGCGGAATCTAATTTATAATTCAATTTGACAAAAGTTGGCAAGTCAATTTTATTTAAGTTCGTAATTGCTTATAGGAGTTAGTAAATTCAAAACCTTAGTAAATTATGAATATAAAATGAGCAAAGTTAGTATGAAAATTGATGATTTATAAACTATGGAAAAAGGTCGAGGTTTTCTAAAAGTATTGATGCCAACGTGATACATAAGAAAAAGGGTGTTGATTATTTTTTAACCAAAAAATTACCATGAAGGTTCCATATTCTTTACAAAATATTTGATTTGAGACATAAGTACTCCGCATCACCTAAAATATGAAGGTATGAGATCAGCAAGCTTGTTATTTGAGCCTTATCAAATTGGAAAATTTATGCATGCGTGGTATATCGCAAATAGAAATAAAAGATAAATCCTTTACTACAAAACCAACCACTTTAATATATAGTCGCAACCCTCCCAAAAAGGTCTGGTACATAAGATTTTAGAGGTAATGTCAACTTGGGCACCAATGGTCCTAAATTGGCACAAGTTCTTCCAATCCCTTACCTCGCGCAACATTTAGGAACGTTCATGTTAATTGATTAACCTATGAAAATTTCATCGTGTGAATGAGTCACCACTTGCAACCACTAAGAATTGCATAAGTGGCTTCGATTTCCTACCTTCTTAAGGGATCTTGGATGGAAATATGTGAGCGAGGGAGCAGGGCTTTGTAACCTACACATGGTGCATAGTACACGTGAAGGTTTGTAAAATAAATATATGATATGACGAGATCAAGGAATATGTTCGCTAAAAATCCTAAAAGTTGTTATGAAAGTGTAATTGAGGTATAAAACTTACAAAAAGTGCAATCAAGTCTTAAAACTTGTTAAATTTGTGTAATTAAGTCCTAAACTTAATATTGTCAATTTGACTCATGGGAAATGCTGATGAGGCATTTGATATTAATTTTTATTTTTCGTGTGACGTTTTTAAATTATTTTTTATTCAATTTTTTTTAAGAATTAGATTTATAACTAAAAAAGAAAATATAAAATTTACTTAAAAAAAACTATATAAAAAAAAAAAAAATGGTAGGTTTGCCGATGAGCGCTTCCTCCATCGCCACCCATCGTTAGAAGGGCCAACCCCAAGCGAGGATCGACGAGGCCTCACTTGGCCTTGGCGAGGGTTGCTGGCCCTCACCTAAGGTCAGTGAGGCCTCAACTTGGGCAAGTGATGGTCACTAACCCCCTCGTGAGGACTGGCATGCCCAAATCCTTCACCCAGGGCCGACAATAGCGATGGGCAGCAACAACAGAAGTGCCCGCCGATGACCTTGCCTTTTTTTTCTTTTTATAACAATTTTGTTTTTTCAAAAAACCTTAGCTTTCCTTTTTTAGTTTTTAAGACAAATGAATAAAAAATATATAAAAAGAGGTGGAAAATAAAAATTAATTTTAAATGCCACATCAGCATTTTTCATTGTCAAATTGATGGTGTTAGTTTTAGGACTCGATTGCATCAAATTTTACAAGTTCTAGGACTTGATTGCACTTTTGTGAATTTTAGGACTCAATTGCACTTTCGTGACAAGTTTTCGGACTTTTAGCGAACATATACCCTAGATCAAAAACTAAAAAATAAAATAAAATGAGTCACCATTAACCTATTAAGTTCCATTAGGAGAAAAGTGAGATTTGAGATATATTTCACTGCCCATACAACTCATAATCTAAGTATGGGGACTTGACTACACCATTTATTCAATTAGTATTCTTTCAGTACCTAAACACAGTCATTTATACAATTATGAGTCCTAAAGTTCTCGTTCGCTAAGTGTCCATGTGATGTTTTATGTTTATTATGATCCTAAGGCGGGTCATGACCATCCAACTAGGTGAAATAAGTAAATGAATCACAATCAAAGAATCAACATAAAGGAATCAAAACAAGCATATCAAAGACGGTAACAAAAGGTAAATAAGAAATAAGTGCGAAAAGTAACTGAACACGACGTCAAACAAAGAATATTACATTACCTTGTTATAAACTCCCAAATAGCAACCCCTTGAGCTAAAATCAAATCCAAACTTTTCTAGAAAGACTAATCTATTCAAACATAAACTAAGATAAAAAATTATCATTTTTATTCAAAATAACTACTCTAAGTCTATGATTCAAAGTCTAAATTCTAAAATTGACGTAATCCTAAGGAAAGCTAATGAAAGTCTGCATGCTTCTCCAATTCGCCTTCATGAACAGTATCTAACAAGTGAGAAGTAATGCAATAATATCCTAAATCCTAATATCTTATGCCAGCACTAAGGGCCTGCATCGTAATGTTTCTGTTTCTCCCAATTTCTATTCTTTTATTCACTAGAACAAAAAATAAAAAACAAAAATCCGTTTGGTAAAACTTTTGTTCCCGTGTTCCTGGGAACAGATTTGGAACAGAAATAATAAACAAAAAAAAAAAGTAGCTTCTTGTTCCCGGGAACAATTTCTAGAAATAAGATAATTTTTTTCTTTTGTTTTTCTTACTTGCTGCAGCCTTGGGTGGCTGCTTGCCAACCGCCGGCCACCTCCGGCCGGCTATGGCTAGTCGTCGCTGACCGTCGCCCCACCGACCACCCTTGACCTCCGATGACAGCCACCGATTGCTGTTGCCGCCACTGACAGCTAGCCGCCACGCAGGACCGCCGGCTGCCCGTCGTCACCACCCCCGACCGCTATCTAGCCGACGCTCGCCGCCGCTCGTCGCCCATCGTCGCCACCCGTCACCACAGGACTGTCGACCGCCGCCGCATGATCACCACCGACCATTGCCGCCAACCGCCGCACGATCGTCGCCTGCTGCCACACGACCGCCGACCGTCACTACCAAACGCCATCGTACAACTGCCGCCCACAGCTCACCGACCACCGCCCCTTCCCACGGCCGATGGGCTATGAGCGGCAATCCTGCGACTGCGGTCGGCGACGACGGTCAACGGTCGTGCGGTGATCTTGCGGAGGTCGTGCGGCGGTCGTGCGGCGATCTTGTGGCGGTCGTGCGGCGGTCGTGCGACGATCTTGCAACGGTCGTGTGGCAGTCGTGCGGTGATCTTGCGACGGTCGTGCGGCAGTTGTGCGGCGATCATGCGGTGGCGAGCGGTAGTCGACGGTCCGTGAGTAAGAAGAAAAAACAAATAAATACAAATATTTATAAATTTTTACAAACACATTTCTATTCCTTTTCTATTTCAAGAATAAAAAATTTATATAATTATCAAATATTTTATTTTACTCAGAAATTGTCCCATGCGCACTCAAAGTTTCTGAATTTTGGGAAATTGCACAATTCGCCATCGTTAAATCAATCCAAGAATCTTAGGCTTAAAAGCCCAAAGGCCCGTCCACACGCATATATATCGGAGGGTGTCGCGGGACTCCGCGGTTCAAGATAAGACGTCGGTCGACGTTGAAGATTGCTGGCGAAGAGCCTTAAAAAGGAACAAGAGCATCTGTTAAGAATGGAAAGAGAGAGAGTGTCTCAGAAAACTCTTCTTCTTGAAAAATCGCTTCTTTAGGGCCCATTTCCATACCAGGAAGGACGGAGCTAAAATGAGATGGGGGGTTACGTGGTTCTGCATCATCAGCAACATCAAGGGCGTTGATGATCCGAGAAAGTCCTCGTTGACTTCCAACTGTGGTAGTGTTGTTCGCGGAAGGCATCCGGATTTGTCAAGCCTCAACTGAATCCCACCGCCGGAAGTGGAAACTCGGTCCCCGAGCGGTGACGATGAAGGATTCAATCTGCTTCCGCATTCACGATACCGAAACATTCTCTGCATTGGAGCTCCTCCTTCCTCCTTCCTCCTTCCTCCTTCCTCCTTCCTGCTCCTCGTCTTCGTCTTATCTCTTCGACGACGAGCTCCAGCCACTCTTCGAATACGTGAGCCCTCTTTATCCCTTTCTCTTTCTCCCTTGGGGATGAATGTGTTGTTTGAAGCTTTGCCCGATTGAAAAATCGAAACCCTTGGATGGGATTTAGTGGCTCGACACATTCAATTTCTGTATTTTGAATAGATGTAGTAGACTAAGCAGTGGCAAATATGGGAGAGACAGCATACAGCTTCGGACTGCTTATGGTTTAAGAAAAGTGTTATTGGGGATTTAGTGGTTGAGTACGTTATTGTTTTAATCGGCAGATATCCAGAGGCGTATTTGTCATTTCGGTATGCTTCTGTCAAGATTCAAAGTATCTTCTCGTGGTGCAGTTTCATGTTTTAATAGTGTGGGCAATATCAATTGTTGGGTTTGCTTTTACTGATGTCTATGCAAATGAATAAGCATACGTTGCTAGAGAAGAAAGAAAATGAACACAAAGGAAATGCATTTTCGATATTGATGCGAGACTCGGGATATTCCCTTCTGGACTCGCTGATTATTTTTTCTTTGGCGCTCATGTATGTAGCATGTTCTCTAACTTTTGTATAGGTGACCACAAGGGGATCATCTTTTCGAGATCGAGCTCCATCTACTCTGTGAATACGTAAGCCCTCTTTATCTCTCTCCCTCTCTCCCTGTGGTTGAGTGTGTTGTTTGAAGCTCAGGGTTTTTACACCCAATGCGTCGACATGCCCAATTGGGCTTGGCTAGGGCTGCGGTTGAGTTGGAATGACTCTCTCCAGTCGAGTTTTCACCGAGTTAGAATTGGTGCGATTGACAAGTTTGGTTGATGCTCCTTGTTCAGCCTTGATATGCGTAATCATTGTGAAGTGGAGAATGCATTTTCTGCCTCCTCATTGTCATTGTTGGTGGGAATTGGGATTTTGCGATCTTGTTTAGGTCTCTGTTGTTGTTCGATTCAGCTAGTGATTTGTGGTTGCTGAGAAGAGACAGCTGAAGAAACTCTGGCTATTTCGCATTTGGCTGGATTGGGTCTTACAAGTAATCGAAATGTGAAAAGTCAAACCCTTGGATAGGATTTCATGGCTAGACACATTCATTTTCTGAATTATGAATAGATATGGGAGACGAGTAGTGGCAAAATGGGAGACATAGCATGCTGCTTTGGACAACTTATGGTTTAGGACATGTGTTATTATTACGGATTTAGTTGTTGGGTGCATTATTGTTTTAATTGGCGGATATTCAGAGGCATATTTGTCATTTCAGTATGCTTATGTCAAGATTCAAAGTATCTTTTCATGGTGCAGTTTCTTGTTTTAATTTTGGGCAATACCAATTGTTGGGCTTGCTTTTACTGATGTCTATGCACACGAATAAGCACGTGTTGCAAGAGAAGAAAGAAAATGAACACAGAGGAACTGCATGACTTTTCAATTTTGATGCAAGCTTTGGGATATACCCTTCTGAACTCAGTGATTATTTTGTCCTTGGTGCTCATATATGCAGCATGTTCTCTTACTCTTGTTTAGGTGACTACAAGGACAGCCATTGGAATTCACATCTTGCATATCTTCTTCACTTATTTCAAGTTTTGAAAACCCATCCAAGGTTGGGTTTTTTGTGGGGAGAACACTTGGCCAGTGGGAAAAGGGGGCTCACTTGAGGGAGAGAGATACAGAGGTATGGATTGTCTCCGAATTTTGGCGGGCCATCGCCCTCGTCCTCCTACGATGAAGAAGATGATGTCGATTATTGTGGGGCTTGCGATGGGGATTATGTTCGTGGTTTGGGTGTCCACTTATTCTCCCAGCCGCACTGCTGCCTGCTTGTCTCCTTCCATCAGTTGCCTTCACAATCCACATTGGCATCCTGCAAGGGAGTACACTGATGAAGAGAGGGCATCACTTGTTGTGACCAAGGAGATACTAAACACAGTTCCCCTTAAATCAAAGAATTGGAAAGTCGCATTTATGTTCTTCACTCCTGGCTCGCTTCCTTTTGAGAAGCTCTGGGATAAGTTTTTCCAGGTAAGATGTCGTCTTCGACTTGAACCATTCTTACTGTTTTTCCCCCTTTTTGGCTGCTGCTTGCTTGCTTTCACACTTTGCTTCTCACGTTGTCGATTTCTTCTTTGACTTGCTTCATCAGCTGGTGTAAACTTGCTGCTCTCATCCGGCTACTTCTTGATGAAGAAAATGTGTTTTTTGTTGAAAATGGATCACCAATTTCCAACACTATACTTGCTGGCATCTCAAGCCTTTGTACCTTCAAAGATTGATAGATTCTTCGTTTTGTGGCTTTGACAATCACTGCTTGCATGCTATTAATCGAATAAGAGATGATGCTTCCTGCAGTGATTATCACTATTGTTTACATTTAGTTTGTGCATTTTGAAGTCTTTGGAACTCCCATCGGTGGAAAATATATTTCTAAGGGTGCGCATGGCAAGGTTTCTATTCCGAAAAATTATTTCTTTTTAGAAATAGTTTTTTTCTATTTCTACTCCGGGAACAATTTCTGAGTAAAATAAGGTGTTTGGTAATTATACAAGATTTATATTCTTGGAATAGAAAAAGAATAGAAATGCGTTTGGTAAAAATTTATAAATTTTTTATTTATTTGTTTTTTCTAATTATTCACGGACCGCCGACTGTTGCCCACAGCCGCACGACCGCAGCACGACCGCGGCACGACCGCGGCACGACCGCAGCACGACCGCGGCACGACCGTCGCACGACCGCGGCACGACCGCGACACGACCGCCGCACGCCCACAGCACAACTGCAGCACGACCGTCGCACAACCACCACACGACCGCCAATCGTCGCCGCTGACTGCCGCCGCAAGATTGCCGCCCACAGCCCACCGACCGCAGGAGGGGGCGGTGGCCGGTGAGCTGTGGGCGGCAGTTGGCAACGACGGTCAGCGGTCGTGCGGCAGCAGGTGGCGATCGTGCGGCAATTGGTGATGGTAGGCTGCCAACAAACAGTGACGGTCATCGGCCGGTGGGCTACAGGCAACGGCAACCGTCGCCAGCAATCGCCGGCGGTCGGCTGCCGACGGTGGCCGTGGGTGGCAAGAGGTGGCCGACGGTTAATAGGCGGCCGGCAATGGCCGCAACAAAGAAGAAGAACAAAAGAAAAATAGAAAAGAAAAAAAAAAACTTATTTCTAGAAATTGTTCCCGAGAGCAAGAAGGTACTTTTTTTGTTTTTTGTTACTATTCCAAATCTATTCCCCAACCACTTTTCTATTCCGGGGAATAGAAAAATAAGTTGGCGTTACCAAACAGATTTCTGTTCTTTTTTTGTTCCGGGGAACAAAAGAACAGAAATCGGAAGAAATAGAAACATGGCCCTAAGTTTCTTGACCATCTAATGCTTGTCCTAGATATTTTATCTTGTTTAATCAAAGAGTAACTTCCTCTTGTTCTCATTATTCTACATTTTAGAAAAGTCTGATAAAACAGAGGATGACTTTTGCAGCCCGGACATTGTTTGATATTACTGACCGATGTTATTCTTAACGCACACAATTTTTGTAAAGCATATCAATGTAGTTGAAGAAAGAATTGTAGCTAAGCAGATGCATATGCAATGCTACTGCTGCTTAATTTTGTCTTCCTCGACTAACGATCTTTGTCTTCGCTGTTAGGGTCACGAAGGGAGGTTCACAGTTTATGTTCATGCATCGGCAGAAAAACCAATACATGTGAGCCATTACTTCTTTGACTGAGACATATGGAGTGACCAGGTTCAGTAACTTACTTTGCAAAATCAGTCTGTCCTTGAAAGTTCATATCCGTATTCTGATAATCATTTGTTGAAACTGACTGCACTATTTTTCCATTTTAGAGGTTTGCACTTTGCAGTAAACCAGTAAAATATGTCTATTCATCTTCATACCCTATCTCTGCTTATGGCTGAAGCATAATATTCTGTTGATGCAGAAAGTTGTTTCGATATGTGCAACTTATGTTTGTGGAGTTCAAGTCTTTTCATGAAAGCCAAAATCTGCTAAGTTCTATGCAAAAGAAAGATAATTGGGGAAGAATTTGGTGGTTGTGTGCCTAGTGCATTTTGGAGTTAATGCTCTTAAAACACACTAAATGCGAGTACCATTGCCAGCACAATCTTATGGATCGATGCTTTGTCTTTTAACTGAGTTCTTTTCTATATGGATTTGGACCCCCTTGTCGCCATGTGGTTGTTTACTTTTATCTATAAAAAGAATTTTATGAAATTTATGTTATATTTACCTGTGCAGGTGGTGTGGGGTAAAATTTCCACAGTTGATGCTGAGAGACGGTTATTGGCAAACGCTCTTGAAGATCCTGATAACCAACATTTTGTGTTACTCTCTGATAGGTAATAGGCAAAAAAATTAAAATTTTCCCATCTGTTATAATGAAAAAAAATGAGGTAGTTTGCTTCTAAGTTCTGATTTCTAATCTTGTGTTGTTGCAGCTGTGTGCCTTTGCATACTTTTAACTATGTGTACGATTATCTCATGCACACAAATATCAGCTACGTTGATTGGTAAGCACATATTGTTTTTTGTATTGTATTACTCTTCTTACTTATTTTCTTACTTATTCAAACTGTTTTCTATTTCCAATTTAGCTTCTTGGATCCAGGTCGATATGGGAATGGCAGATACGCAGAACAGATGTTACCTGAAGTCAAGAAGATAAATTTCCGGAAAGGTGCCCAGGTATATCTTGTAAAAATTTTAAATTTGGATACTTTAAATTTTGCATGTTGGCTTCTGAATTCAAGAGTTTTTCTGACACATATTTCCAATTAATCACTGAGTTCTCTGCAGTGGTTCACAATGAAGCGGCAGCATGGTTTGATTCTTGTGGCAGACAGTCTATATTACTCGAAATTCAGGGACCATTGTCAGGTGAATGCAAAGTTGCTTTGTATCCTATTGCGTATCATCTTGTTATTATAGGGTTTGTGGATCATAGTTTATGCCCCTATTGCAAACATCGCCTGCATGTATCCCATTACGATATTTTGCTTTCAAATAATGTTGTTTCGGATTTGTTCATTCATCATTTTTTCATTCTGGACATTTGCTGACAAAAATTCTCTGGACAGTTGATTTGTCAGTTCATCGCATCATGTTTGTTTTTTTCCAGTCACTTTTATGATATCTATTGTTAGAGCCATGATTCTTGGGCATTTTGTGATATGGCAAGATGTTAAGATATTCTTTACACCTACAGCCAGGTTTGGATGGTAAAGACTGCATTGCTGATGAACACTACATTCCAACCTTTCTCAATGTAAGCATCCTCGTCTGTGTTACAACTTCAGTTTGTGATGTCATCTGACTAATCTCTAACTCGACAAGTTTCTTCCTACATGTGTTCTCAGATGGTGGATCCTGGTGGAATCTCAACATGGTCGGTGACACATGTTGATTGGTCTGTGAGAGAAGAGCGCACCCCAAATCCTACAGGGCTCAAGACGTCACGTATGATCTTCTGAAAAATATTACGGTATGCATGACAGTTCGCCATTGTCTGTACTTTTTACAGAGACAAGATGGGATGTGGGGTTCCTTACTCAGTTTTACTATCGTCCGACTCCAGAAAGATTAAAGAAAAAAAAAAAAAAAACTATCACTCTGTGAAGTAGGAAACTGCAAATTTGTAACTTTCCCTGTTTTGTATGGAACATAGTGATAATCTATGTAGGTTACTGTTCCCATATTTCTGTCGTGAGTTTGACTGTGCTTATTTTTGTCATTTGTGCAGTCAATTTATGTGAGCATACATGAAACGAGTGACAATAAGGTATGCAATGTTTATATCCCTCTCGATTAATGATCTCGAAATATACATAAACAGCCTGAATTAAATTTTTGTTGCTTGGATGTCTGCAGCATGAAGAGCAGACAACACCTTGTTTGTGGAATGGAGTGAAGTGGCCATGTTACTTATTTGCGAGGAAGTTCCACCCGGAAACTTTGGACAATCTATTGCATCTCTTCTCCAATTACACGGCATTCTGAGCAGGATCTCCGATTGTCGTCAAATTTATCCACGACCTTTGGAAGAGATCTTGGAATATCATACATGATTTCTATGAGTCGAGTCTTCAGTTTAGGATCTCCAGTAGTCGTCAAATTTATCTTTGAAAAGTCCACGTTGGCACAATCTAACCAATTGCAGAATTACACTAAGATCCACATCCTTCTGCAGGCTTTCAAACTTAGCAGAAACTCACTGATAATACAAATTTTTGCGACACTTAAACAAACCCACTAAAAACGAAAAATCACATGTTATCATCACAATCATATAGTATAAATTCCAAAAGAAAATTGGTTCTCCGCCTCGGGGATTTGCTGCGAGGAGGAAAAAAGAGAAAGTCCTTGTATCCCAAGCTTGTTAATTTATGCTGATGATGAGATGTGTTTTGACGTTTTGACCATCAATTGGATTGGATACGTTGGTGGTGAATGAATGAAGTTGTTCTTACAAATAAAAGAAATATCAAATAGCAATTATAAAATTTAAAATTTCAAACAGTGTTTTGAATGTGTTCGGTTCAATGGTGAAGGAAAATAACTAAATCAAGAGCCTAGCTAATATGTCATACGATAGTCTGTCTCGAAACACTTTTGCTTTCAAATGGTGAGTAGTCATTCAACTTGGTTGAATTCAATCATGGATTGTTTCAACATCGACATAAAAAGTGACATAAACAGAAAACGTCTGCTCATTTAATATCTTTCAATTAGAAATAGAAAGATCAAATCATATAATCTTCAAAAAAAAATATTTTAAATGGAATCTCGATATATCAACCGAACTTGATATTAAATCACACGCACATCAAGATTCCACAATGGTATTAGATTTAGGCTTAGCCTTACAAGTATCAATCATCCGAGAACGGAAGTTGGGCTTGAACCTGGATCTGTCCAGGATAATGGGCTTGACTTGGGTCACTTTTACTTTCATCTGAGCACGGTGGTCTTTGTGTGACTCGCGCGCACTTGTGCAACTGTGTTGTGTTTGTATCTCGTAGGTTTTCATTGACAATTATTTAGATGGCGGCTATCATATACCATATGCGCACAAGGGCCCAACGTCTGGTCTAAAGCTTGATTACTGCACCGCCACGTTATGACTACAGTACTTTCATAATGCCAATTCCATATGTTTAAGCATCGTTTCTGCATTTTCCTGGAATCATCCTCATCATGTTTTATAGTATAAATCTTATTATATGATGGTCACTTAATATCTGCAATTGTTTATGGTTTTCATTTTAGTAATTGCTTCTTACTAAATACATGAAAAAGTAAGTCTACAAATATGTGAAGATGGATTAACTGACAATGCAGATGATTTTGACTGACTTGGAGCGAAAGGTCTTTATGCTTTCATTCATCCCAATTTCATGATAAATAGGCAATAACTCACTCATCTGATTTTAGTATCGATGAAGCAGTTTATATGACTTCACTTCTCTAGCTGAGGGTTTACTGCTTCTATAGGTACGGAGCATGGATAGACACAAATCTTATACTGCCCTTGGGACCAAGGAAGTGCCGCGTAATATTCGACTATTTTCTGAAAGATTACCTAGGGGTTGTGAATGCCAATAAGTCTCTGTTTTATAAAAAAACTGACTACAACCACTAATCACCTCTTAGCAACTTGTGAATGGTCTTTCAGAATTTTCCAGAATTGATGCAGGGAAAAAAAAGGTATAATGCGCACATAGCAAACCCATAATATCTATGAAAAGTAGTAACCTCATCAAACTAGAACATTAGTCTCGTACATGAACTCATATCGCAGGATACAGCGTTTAATATGCATGCCTTAAGCTCTTTGGATGATAGTTATTACCACAGAAGGTTAGCGGCATTCCATATATATATATGTGTTAGATCATTGAAAGTCAAAGGCAAACACGGCATTGATAATAACATGAGTAACTTATTTTCAACAAGAAAAATTAACTTTTTAGCGCCTTTTATCTATGAAACACATGGTAATTATGGGAGATTTACAAAAAACAAAGTTGCTCTCTAAGAATTTATAACAAAAAAATTTACAAATCATGTTTATACTTGTATAATTAGAGTCTCGTTGTGTTGTAAATTGTCTTGTAGGTCATATTTCAGCTATTTTGTATTGACCGACAAATTGATGTTTTTTACTGATATAGTATTGCCTAATTTTTTAAATCTTAATCTTTTTAGAGTTTTGAATTTCAAAAGGAAATTCGAATCGAAGGAAAAATCTTATATGCAAACTTCAAATTTGTTCTCAGAATAATCATTATTTAGCTTGTTGGGAAGAAGCAGAAAACTTTATTGTAACTAGGGATATTTAAAAATCGGGATATGCATTCTGTCTAATCTATTAATTTGCCAAGGTCAAGTTAAGATTTGTAGCATACAAAATAAGCATTCGAAAGACCCCTTTTGTTTTTCCTACTTTTAAACAAATTCGAAGAACATGGATATGTATTTTTATAAACTCATTTCCTATGTTCATTCGATTCCGTCGAATTAGATTCCAGTAGGGGTAGAAGATAATATATAAAAGAAAGACTCGTGGACTTTATACAGTACCAGTCAGCGTGCCTTACAGAGATACCTTAAAAATCGTTAGGAACAACGGGGGGAGTCAATGGAGTCCCGAATATCCGGCAACCGCACCCAGGAAGCAACCGAAAACAACGTCGATGGCGACGGGGGTGCTCGCCATCAAACCCCTCTCCTCTCCACTCTCCACGCACCCATCATCGATCCGGAGGTGCCAATCGAAGGGGCCTCGACTCCGCCCAGCTCCTGGTACGCCGACCCCTTCTACCGAGGCTGGCGGGCTGTTGGTTCGTCCTCTTCGATTTCATTTCCTCTCCTCAAAGCTCGATTTTTTCGACTCAATTTTGTTCTAAAGGATGTGAATTGGCTTTGTTCCCCTGGTTTCTGTCCGACCCAGATCGCGACGAAGATTCTCAGGACCGGCCGGATTAAAGTTCTGCTGTTTCCTGACTTTTGGTAATCTCGCTTTGACTTTCTTTTTAATCGTTGGGCTGGATTAAGTGTTTCCTGAGATGTTCTATTTTCACTGGTTCTTGATTGTCAGGATACACGCATCAGGTTAAATCGCCCCAAGACTTCTTCACTGGCAGGTAGTGAGGAGCGTCCGTAAGCAATTGCTATCCGCTTGTGGCAGAGTTACCACTTGACTTAATCATAGTCATAGTGTTAATAATTTTCTTCCTTTTTCCTAGTTATTTATTCTCGGAACAATTTATATATATATATATATAGTAGTGAGATACTTAGAAACGGAACCTTTTCTAGTTAAAACGACCGTTTTGTTTCTCTCTTTATGCATGCTTCCTGGGACCCATTTATGGTTAAATGCTGCAGAATGGGAAATGTAGAATTTGTCGTGTGTCGAGATGATAATGGAAAAATCCTTGCCTTTCATAACGTCTGTCGCCATCATGCTTCTCTTCTTGCATCAGGAAGTGGCAAGAAGTCGTGCTTTGTGTGCCCATATCATTAGTTCATTTCCACTTTCATGCTAAAGATAAGAAGTCAAGAATTATATGGTTGTTCTTCCATTTTCTTGTAATTTTTGTTCCTTGATGACGCTTAAATGAATCCGATAGTTTTGCAATCCGATTAACTGCGTTCTTAAATGGATAAAGCAAAAGGCTCCTCTCAAGCAAAGCTTTACTCTATCATGTTTAAAATGCATCCCATTGTGCTGCAACTCATGTGATAAATGCTTACAGAGTAGCATAGTTGAAGATTGCTTCAAATATTTTACGAACTCATAGCACATTAGAATACCGAATTTTCCTATTATGATCTCTATCTTGGGATTTAAAAGCAATATTAAATCATTTTTCATCTTGACTTGATTATTGATGAGCACATACTTTGCAATTGAGTTCGAGTGAAAACGTGCTGGGTGAAGGTAATAGATTGAGAAGCAGATTCTTTCCATTATCATACTATTAAAACAATTGGAATGTATTTACAAGCCAAAAGACCAGGAATCTACCCGTGAATATAGTATTTAAAGCTTTTGTAGATTGTTTATGCAGATGTACTGCGGGAATGCTTCTAAGTTTATGTCGGCACTTAATATTTCTTGTCGAACCTCTCTTTGAAGTCTGAATACCTTGCGTCATTGAGGAGACTAGCAACTAAATGCAGGCTTTGTGATGATAAATCTATTTATATCATGCGATATGCACACCGACTTATCTTGCTTTTTTCTGCAGGGGCGAACTTACGTACTGAACAGAGCCCTTCTCAGAGCAACTAGATCAAAGGAATCCGGAACTTTGTTGTGAAGGCAGGTAATTGTTACTTCTATCTCATTCCTCTTGTTGTGCAGCATTTTCAAATGATATAATAGTGAGGTTTCTTGCGGCTGTATGATACAGGAGTTTGGGCTCATACCTCTAAAAGTAGCTACTTGGGGCCCATTCGTTCTTCTCAATTTTGAGAAGATATTTCTCCCGATCAGCAAGTTGAAAGTGACATAGCAGCAAATGAATGGACTGGCAGCTGTGTAAATATTCTGGGCAATTACTGCATTGATCCATCACTAACTCATCTTTGTAAGACGTGAATACATCCTTGAGTGTGACTGGAAGGTCCGTAGCTCCTTGTTTTGATTTTAATATGCTGCCTCTTATCATGTTTTAATTAGTATCCTTGGCTCTGGTCTTTATAGTGTAATTTTTTTACTGCTTTTTGCTTCTCTGACCGTCAAATGCTTCAACAGAGATCATATTATCAGCTTTCAAAGTCATTTGATCCTAGATTTAGATTTTAAATCTGGACAAAGAAATTTTCCATCCATGTCTCAATGACAATTCTCAGGCAGCTGATGGAAATCGTTCATTCTCGTAGGTTTTCTGTGACAGTTATTTAGATGGTGGCTATCACGTACCATATGCACACAAGGACTAAGCGTCTGGTCAAAAGTTTGACTCTTACTCCACCACGGTATGACTGGGCACAAATTTTACATTTTCATAATGCCTATTCCATATAGTCAAGCGTTATTTCTGCATTTTCTTGGAATCATACTCATCATGTTTTACAGAGTAAATCTTATTATATTATTGTTACTTAGTATCTGCAATTGTTTATGGTTTTCATTTTAGTAATTGCTTCTTACTAGATACATGATAAAGTAAATCTATAAATATGCGGAGGTGGATCAACCGATAATGGCGTGATTTTGACTGACTTGGAGCGAAAGCTCTTTATGTTTTGATTTATCCCAATTTCATCATAAACAAATGATAACTCACTCATCAGATTTTGGTATCGATGAAGCAGTTTAGCTGACTTCTCTTCTCTAGCTGAGGGTTTTCTGTTTTCATAGGTACGGACCATGGATGGACACAAATCTTGTACTGCCCCTGAGACCAAGGAAATGCCACGTAATATTTGACTATTTTCTGAAAGACTCTGAAGGTGATCTGAATTCCAGATAGTCCCTGTAGTATTAAAAACTGACTGCAACCACCAATTACCTATTAGCAATTTGTGAATATTCTTTCAAAATTTTCCAGAATCGATGCAAGGGAAAAAAAAAGGAATGGCGTGCACATAGCAAACCCAGAATATCCACGGAAGGTAGTAACCTCATCAAACTAGAACATTAATCTCGTACACTAACTCATATCACAAGATGCAGCATTGAACATACATGCCTTCAGCCCTTTGGCTGATAGTTATTACCATGAAAGGTTAGCAGCTATATAGTGTACGTGATAGTGCAGCATGCCTTTATAAAGTAGAGCTAAGTAGCTAAAGACTTGGATCTGTACATATTCTCGGAATGTGAGCAGGAGATGAAGAATTATCTGCTTCTGGAACTTCTGTTTTCTTATTCTAGCTCATCTCTTGTCACTCTAGACACTACTCACATCCATTAATTCACTCGTCCTGTGGGATATGGTTCAAGTCATTGTTCCACACATTTAATGCTTTATCATGATGCTGACCCCCTTGGTGGTGTTCTCCTTCATAGGAACTAATTATGCTAGTTTTCTCAATATGGTCGAGTTATATATCTATAGATATTCAGGTTCAATCTTTTTACACTTTTTACTCCTTCAAATTTCTCATCGTTTTCAGTAATTCATCCAGTCCTCTTCCTTTGATTACAGGTGACGATTTTCGTGGAGAGAAGTCTGCAGGATAGTGAGAGTACAGGTATTAGAAAGTAAAACACATAAGTGAGCCGTAGGACCAACAATGGGCACCACGGTCCTCACGTATTTGGTTTATTGCAGATGGAAGATATTGTTTTGCGTGAAGGTGTTCAGGAAGGCCTCGAATCTCCAGCCTATTGCAGGAGAAGATATGCGCCAACAGTTTCCATGGTTTGCTCTATTGCAATCTCAAAGGGTGAACTCCAGGTGTCTTCTCCGGTAAGGGTCAAAATCCTAGTCCTTGCTTTCTTACTTTCCATTTCTAGACTGAGATATAAACCCCTAGGATTTAGCAGAAGTAACTCATAACCCATGGCCTCTTGATTTTCCTCTATCTTGCAACAACCGTAATTCTAATGGGTCCTCTATAAATCGGTTTAGATAGAAAACAGTGAAATGCTTTCTGAGGGGAAAGGACGTTAAAGTTGGCGTGCATAGTTCATGAGATAGCCTCTAATGCCACAAAGCTTGGCTGCGATGAGCTTTACTTGATATTTATCTGGAAAGACACTCAGTCCTCCGAATGCGACCTTCTTGAGCAACCCATCTTCTCCTATGAAAAAAGCATGATAACTTGAGCTTCTTAGTCTACAGGCCTTTGTCAAACTGCAAGCACGTAGCAACCTTCATTTCACTTACTTTTAATCCAGAAACTTGCATTTACAGAGTGGTATCAGCAAAACAAACGACAACCAAATTCTGTATGAACAAAAGTCCCCACTAACTCGTGTACAATTCGCACAAATTGTCGATACATTTTCACCGGAAACTACCCAAATGCATCCGAAAAATCTCAAAAAGGTTAGTGAGCCATCGTGTCAACGCTATGTGCCAAACCATCTATGTCAGAAACTGTACTGTCAAGTCCTGCAGACTAGAAACGTTTGTCCAGCGTAATCAAGATTCACTCAGTTGACCTGCAGGAGGAAAAGGAAAATTAGCTGCAAGGCAACTGAAAATTCTGGGAACTTAGTGCGCACAGAAAAGCAGCAAAGAACTCTTACTTCCACGACTTCATCGTCGATGACAGAATATTCTTGCAAAATACACATGAATCGGAGTTCCGGAGACGGGTATTAGCTTCCCAACAACAGCCAGAGGCCAACTGTTTTCAAAGACGAGAGTACCATAAAGGAAAGACCATTAGTAAAGAGTTGACGAATTTAATAAAAAGTAGGTGGTAACTGGTGTTACTGCTCTTTCCATAATGTTTTATTACACAATGCACCAAGAAAATTTCAAATAAAATAAAAAGATCATAAGAATTAGAATGTCATAAGAAACTCTCCAGTCACCATCGATATCACGAGAGATATACAAGTTACGGACCTGATAAAAGCAATGATAATGGATATGATCCACTGCTTCCAATTAAGTCTCACTGTTGAAGTGAACTTCCCGAGAAACTCTATGATAATGACCTGAAGAGAAGGCAAGATAAAGGCTCATCACAAATTTTTAAATGATATCTTGACTCAATCAAGAAAAATGCTGGAAGGTTCTCACCTGAAGTAAAAGAGTCAGACCTACTATCCCCATGAAGAGACGATTCTTCGTGATTCCCTTGAACACATTAAACTCATCTGGTTTCCGGGCATTAAATTCATTGAATATCTGAAGATCCAACATTCACATGCTTGTCAAAATTATGGGATAAAAGAAGAAAATGAGAGAATTCTGAATCTTCTTGGTAATAGCATCATGAATACAGGCGAGCCTAGAAATGAAAATCCATTGTCAATGGGCCCCTCGAGCTGATGCCCAGATGACATGAATCAGAATCAGCGCAGCATTTGCATTAACCAGTTATGGTATCAACCATTAAATAGCCAACGAAACAATAAACAAGCGAATTCAGGTTCCATGTGATAGACAGGCTTTCCAAGTGCTCTCCAGAATTTGTAGCTCTGGAGTGGTTGGCTTCCATATATAGGCAGAAAATGTGCTAGTTGGCACACTGCAGGGATCTCTCTCTCTCTCAGTCTCTCTCTCTCTCACACACTAAGTAGTAGTTTTCCTCAAACTATAAGAATGCCATAAAGAAACCCACTTGCAAGCAATTACAAATCAATTTCTTTCCTTGCCCAAGAAAATAGATTCAATGTTGAAGTACAGTTCGCAGATCATTCGATCTTCTCAGCTGATGAAATAATTCCATTGCCAAATGTCCTAACTAGAGATCCAACCCATTCAATTCCAATAGAAGAAAACGCATAAATAACTCTAGCAGCCCAGAACCATCAATCGTTCTGTCTTCTATGACTGTAAGGCACCAAACTTACTTGGCAAAAGACGAAAGCGTTGAAGATCAGTGTATTCTTCACTTTGGTAGCATGATCGCTGGTATCATGCCCTAAATTCAGTAAGCTTCTACCTCGGAAATTGAGGACAAGCAGGACACTCACTTGATAGGCAGCCTAAAGATCCAAACTCTACATTGTTAGGAGCAAAAAGCCAGCAGAAACTCTTTTGAAATAAATGTGTTAGTGGCCATACCTGTATCAATAAATTCCTCCACATGATATTTGTAATAAGAGGTTCTCTGCAATTGAGAAATCGCCCACTCAGTGCGCAGTCAAAGAGTAAGGATAAACAACAGGTTCCAACAAGTGAAGAAATTGCAACACAGATTTAAAGAAACAGAGATTAAAAGAAAAAAAAAAAAAAAACATGATCTCCAAGCTTGGGACCGAAATTCTTGAACTATATTGCACCCAATAACAACTACTTACTCTTACCTCCTACCGACGGGATGCCTATGCATAAGGTGGTCAGTTGGAGGCTCAGTGGCCAGTGCTAATGCCCCAAGCGTGTCCATGATAAGATTAACCCAGAGAAGCTGCAAGCAAAAAAAAAAATTCAGAACTAGAAAAAGGAAATATCATGTGGAGGTCTGCACCGAAGGGAAGGAGGGAGGGAAAGGGAAGGAGGGAGGGAGGGAGGGAAAGGGAGGGAGAGGGAGAGAGAGTACCTGCACGGCATTCAGTGGAACATCACCTGAGGAAACAGCAGCAACAACGTTTATGATAAGAGCTGCAACGTTAACTGTAAGCTGAAACTGGATAAATTTTTGAATATTTGCATACACAGATCTTCCCCACCTGACAACCTATCAGAAAGATTTACATATCAGAAAGATTTCCATATGTGCAGGCGAAATTCAAGTATTTGACTTGTTTGAGGAATGTACACAAGGTACCAAGTCAAGTAAAGTTGCACAATACCAATCTAAATCCAGTCAAATAAGTACATATATTTACAGAGAGAAAACTCTCCAGGTAATTAATGTACTCAAGCTACACCCTACAACTTGACTGCCATCAGTTAGACTTCTCTTCAGAAAAGTTCAATAAAACAATCAACTCTGTCATGAACATGCTGAATTCCTCGTTTAATTAAATTCAGGCAGAATATCATGAAAGACCAGCATCGATTTACTAACCTTAACAACAGAAGCGAAATTATCATCCAAAATAATGATGTCCGAACTCTCTTTCGCAACTTCTGTCCCTTGAATACCCATTGCGAGGCCAATATCTGCCTGTAACTCCCAAATCAAATAGACATCCAAGCAACAAAATTATTGGATGAAAAGAGTTCAAAGTCAATGCACAACATAAGTGCATTGGTCTATGCAGACCAAAGAAATAAGTGCTCAAGAGCCATTCATGACTACAAAAATTTTCTAAAAGTATGGCAAGCTAAGATCCAGCATTTTTTAGTAACTTGCAATCTTACCACCTCATAATAGATATAAGAACAAGCAAACTTCCAGACTCGGAGTGAGTTCAAGACTACAACCAAATTTACCAACAGACTGCACAGCAAGATACCATGAGACATCTAGGGACTTGAGACTATAAACCAGTTATGTAAAAAGATTTCAAGGCATCTTGGTCTGGTGTATCTGCTGAATATTTGAGATGCTAGAATGACAAATGTCATGAATCAATGAACAAGGCAATGAAATCAGTAGGACATCAAAGGAATCCCGAGAAAAACGGTGTGTCAACCTCGTGTAGAGCAGGAGCATCATTAGTGCCATCCCCAGTTACAGCAACAACGTGTCCTCGCTTTCTCAACGCTTGAACAAGCAGAAGTTTGTCATTAGGAGATGATCTTCCCATAACCTGGTGCAAAAACAGAAAAAAATATTAGCATACATTCAAATAGAAGACATGATTGATTACACAAAAAAGAAGCAACGTCATACTGATATCTTCTCGGCAGCTTCTTCTCTTTCCGCATCAGTTAAGGAACGAAAAGCTTTTCCTTCAATAAGGTTTGGCGGAGTAGCATCTGCTTTTGGATCTAGTATCCCACATTCCAAAGCAATTGCTTTAGCAGTTTGGAGATTGTCACCAGTAACCATTCGTACCTATCACCCAATAAGATGCATTACACAGTGAGGTCACATCTAGATAAGTACCTATCCTCAATCTGTCATGCTACAGAAGATTACTATTTGAAATCCAGCATCAATGATTACCATCCTAAGAAAGAAATGTTCGAAGCACCCTACAGTGAAATGAATAAATGACAATGTACTTTGATAAACAGAATCTCAATGTCTTAGCCTTCAGAATAACCTCATTATACAAGGATAAATTATGCTCGACCATTTTCCAATGAACAGCATCGAAACAACATAAACATCCACTACGACCACCTAAAGGGATGCAAATGACGAGAAATTCGAATTTTGAGTTGCAGAAATAATAATAAGAGGGAGAAAAAAAAAAGAAGGAAGCAGAACAGAGGAAGGATCATTTCCCCAAATTACCGATCCAAAAAATATTCAAAAAAACAAACTTACCTTAACTCCAGCATTTTGGCATAGTTTCACTGCATCTTTCACTCCAGGACGACAAGGATCCTGCACATTATGAAAATGTAAGAGAGTTTGTCATAGGTATTGAAAGTGAGTATAGCAAATGATTGATAATGCATCTGGGGAAATTTAAGAAAATATTTTCAGTCGTCACTTGCCAGCCACTTGTACCAAGACAGAGTTCTACAGGATTCCAGAATATTACTATTTGGATCAACAAGCCAGTGTCGATAAAATGATACAAACATTAAACTTCTCCTTAGGTCCAAGTCATGGAAAAGCACTGGAGTGTCCAAACAATTTAACACATTCCTAAAGTTACATACAGAGATAGGAACTGTTACAGTGTGAGGGTTATTATGGTCATTAACGCTGATAGGGTTATTATGGTCATTAAGTATTATTTAATAATAAAAGTGTGAGACGTGGAAAACCCTAATCAGTTTTACACCTTCTCCTCGTTCCTTCTTTATCAATTTCTACATCGCTCTCTTTTCTGCTCCTATATTAATTTCTACACAAATAAAAATCAATGTCCTGTTCAGTTAAAATTATGTGCACTGCTTGACAAGAATCATACCTTTATGCCTACGATAGCCAGTAAAATAAGCTCATCCTCAGGTAATGCCCATTTGGCTAACTGTTCTTCATCTAGAGGAATGTCTTTTATGTCATAGGGTCTATATGCAATGGCAATGCAGCGTAGACTACCAGCAGCCATATCTTCAATAGTCTTTCTAAAGTACATCTCCTGCAAAACAGGGAAAACTCATTTAAAGATCGCCCATCAATAATGTCAATGACTAGTGACAAGCAAGAAAACATGAATAAAACAATTTACCACCACACATCTAAGACTATGAAAAAGCCTATTCTCTTTCTCAGAAGATTTAAGAACTTCAACAATAATTAAAAGCATAACATGTATATAAAAGTACCAACATGAAATGTACATGCAAACCAAGGTATTCAAGAATGGTTGTATTGGAAAGAGTAGTCCGGAGGACTCAAGATCTGCCTCCATGGAATGTAATGAGTAATGCATAAAACTTCCACAACTAGATGGTCAAAAAAAGAGCGAGAATATGTCAAGGCAATATCACGAAGAACGTAAGTGCAATACCAGAGTGTGTGCTATGCCATCACATAAAGAACATTACAGCAATAAAATGAAATTTCGTCTATTAGTATTGAAAACTACGACAGTACTGTGAAAGATGCCGGCAAGAAAAACCGTAGCAGCTATTGAATTGCTATAGATAACAATAGTCAATTATTGCAGCAAGAGTGCAATACCAGAGTGTGCGCTATGCCATGAACATTGCAGCAATGAAATAAAATTTCGTAAAAAAGTATTGCAAGCTACGATAGTACTGTGAAAGATGCCAGAAATAAAAACCATAGCAGCTATTGAATTGCTATAGATAACAATAGTCAATTATTTCCCAAACCTTATCTGCATCCATTGCTACAACTTGATCATTGGCATCCATGTACTTTGTACAAGAAGCTAAAACTATTTCAGCAGCTCCTTTCCAGTGTATGTGAGCTTCTGAGTCTGGCTGTGCATGGAAGATAAAAAACAATCATTAATTATGGTTTACATTGCATCACTATACAATCGTAGCATAAATCTGCAGGACATTTAACACTGTCACAACTCAACACAGTAACTGTGTGCATTTTGATATGCATCATAACCAAGTACTAGCCAAGAACAAAAGTTAATTCCCTTAAAACAGCAAATACTTCTGTTCTTCAGACCACCAAAGATTTAGTTAAAGAAAAACAAATAAATGGTTCACGAACCCAACAGTTAACGGCCTTTACACCACTATCATATAGAAAGGATGCATGGCTTTGCCCCATAGTAATGGCTAGTAAAATCTCAGATCTGATTCTGAGATCCATCTACTGCTCGATCTAAAACTTAAGGACCAATATCCAGATCATATCATGTTGGCATATTAAGGGGATTTGCATCCTACTTGACAAAATCAGATGACCGTAGTATCCGATCTTGTCAACTCAATATCATTTACATTTGTTCTATTTAGTCTAGTATAGCTATAAATATAGGCTTGAGATATAATCTTTGGAAATTTAAGCTCAGGAAACCTATAATTATTTACTTTAAAATTATAAGTACTTTAAAAGTTTCCAGAACTTACTAATTCAGGATCAACTACAATATAGTCCTTCAGACACCCTGAACTGGACCATCCCTAAGTGAAATCGTTATTCGAAGTTTTATTATGCCTCAGAAGTCTGAACTCCATTGTCCTTGAAACCCATTTAAAATAGTAAGCACAAAGAAAAGCACCGCACTGATACTGCCTTAAAACTAAATAAAGCTGTTCAAGGGCATACACGACAGTCTCTTCACTGTCTACGAGTTATTATTATGTACACTATCTGCATGACTAGATCTTTTTATTCTGGCCAATCTGCATGACAAAATTCACAAAACAATATGATCACAATAAGCCAGTGTGTGCATGTACGTATTATGTATATTGAAGCAAACATCCTCTCTGGCAGCACATTCATGATCACTGAAACCAAAGACTGAGAAGTATACCAGCTTTACAGCAACTCCGCCTCGTTTTTTCTCAGAATTGAAAGGGAAAACATGAATTATAGAGGATTTTGACCTAACAGCTTCAAAATCCATCCCCAGCTGCAAATGAGGCATCATGATTAGTTTAACATAATATTGCACCTGAATCAAATAGATGAACTAAAGATAGGAAAGCGATAGAAATCTTAAGCATGAACCTTGATCCCCCACTGTAAGATGGCCTTTTCAGTTGGTGAACTGGATACCTCTACATCTCCCCCAGTCTAAAGAAGTTCAAACACAGGAAGTTATTATTGGTCACTGGTATCAAACAGCCATTACTGATGCTGTAACCTCACCTCAGGCACATAAACACTGCCATTTGAATTCTGAGCAATGCCTTCAATCAATAGAGAAATCAGAGAAGTCGATAACTGCGAGTTGCTGTCTGGAGGATCAACTTTTCTTCCACAAGCATAAGCCTCAACCACAGTCATCTGTCACAATATGGACATTTTCTTAACGTTATTAAGGGTCTCAAAGTTTCTTTCCAAAACCATAACTCCTTTGGGGTCATTCATAAACAAACTATTAACCTAAAAATAATGGTATCTATAACACCATCATATAATATCTGCACGCAATCATGTTTCACTGCTACAACAGCCATGTGGCTCTTAAATGATTCAAATCTACTTGCACTCAGATAAACAGCAATTTAGGAGACCTCGACACCATGCTTAGATCAGCAAAAGCAGCCCGTAACAGCACATACCTGATTTAAAGTCAAGGTTCCAGTTTTATCACTGCAGATAGTTGTGGCAGAGCCCATAGTCTCGCATGCAGAAAGCCTTCGCACCTGAAATTTTTTCAGATTGGTGATTAGGAATTTCCTTTTTTTGCCATAAAACATTCAAGTGAAAGTCCCATAAGAAGGAGAAAACCATCTCCATACCAAAGCTTTGTCCGCCATCATTTTTCTCATTGAGTAAGCAAGTCTGTACATTGCATCAAAGGTAAAAATGAGGGACAAACGAAGATGGTAATTTTTCACATAAATCCATTCAAAGACCACACAGATGATTATGGAAATAATATACTATCCAGCTAAATCAAGTTCTACAAAATTCAATGTGATGAAAAGCAACAGTAAGATGGAAAGGACAGCACCAATGTCAATGTTGTATTGAGAAGTCTGTTCATTATAAGGGATAAACTTACGTCAGTGTAACAGCTAAAGGAAGCCCTTCAGGTACTGCAACTACCACAATGGTAACCTGGAAGGTTTGAAAGTTATGGAAGATCTAACTGATATTAATTTGCAAAAACTATTCCATCAGAAATGCACTTACTGCTACAGTGATGATTTTGATTGCTCCATCGACAGCATCGCTAGCACTAGTTTTCCCAGCCTTAAACTGAACAGTGCCATCTGAATTTTTCGTATGGCCAGTAAAAAATCTGCATAAAGCTTGAGTTTGTAAGATCTATTATAATTTCAATTTAAGGAATTAATGCAACTGCAGGAATAATCAACTGCAGTTGCATTTTTATTTTATTTTTTCTACAACAGCAATTACCTTGCCAAAAGAACAACCAAAACAACAACAGCTACAGACAGTCCAACAATACCAATGAAAGTAGCAACCCCATTCAAGCGAACCTAATATAAGAGCAAAGAAATCAGTATGACTAGCAAAATCCATATCTATCAAAAAAATAATATGGAAATGATAAAAACAAGTTTAAAGAAACTAACCTGCAGGGGTGTCTCTTCCCCAGTATCTTCTGATATACTAGCCATGAGCAAACCCCACTCAGTATTAATCCCCACACTCGTCACCTAAGAGGCAAAAATCAGAAATGTGAGGAAGAAGACAGCTGGAATCAAACCTTGATTTGTGATAAAGACGGACTTGAAACAGAGTAACCCCCATCTCAGGAAGCAGCAATATTGACAAATTAACATTCCGACATCACAGACAAAAGCATATACAGAACCCTGCAGCTTGAAATCCATTGAGAGACATGCAGACGGTCATGACTGGCAGAGAGAAGGGTATAAAAGCATGTTCCAAGGGATGGAGCCGTTCATTCAATTCAAATTTGACCCACCTCCTCCTAATGCAGCTTCAAAAAGAGAACAAACCATGTCTTTCCAAATATTTCAGTACTTTCTTTAAATCTTCTCTTTCATCAGTAAATTGAGCCTACTTTCCACATCAAAATTTTCACCTCTCTTTTCCTTCAAGTAACAAAAAGATTACAAACAGACAAAAATTTGCTTATCTAAGAACAAGTGACTCCATTTTAAGGGTCCACCCTCTATTTCAAAACAAAGAGTTGAAATTAAGGCATTGTTTGGTAACGTTTCTGCTTCTTTATTTTTCCCTTTTTTTGTTGCCCGGAATAGAAAAAAAAATAGAAATCCGTTTGATAACATCAGCTAATTTTTATATTCTCCGGATAAGTTAGGGTTTGAATAATAATGATTTTGTTTATTTATTTTTCTTTTTTTCTGTTCTCCAAAACAAATTTGGAACAAAAATCCGTTTGGTAATACAATTTTATTTTTCTATTTCTGAAACAAATTTTTACTTCAAAAATAGATTTAGACCAGAAATCATAAATTAAAATTTTTAGCTTTTTTATTTCTGGAACAAAAGTGCAAAATGGAGATTCTTTTCATCGTTCACTCTCGTCATTGCTCGCCGTCCACCTAGCCACCCGTGAAACGTCGGATGCCCATCACCGACCGTCGGACGCCCGCCGCTTGCCAATGGCCGCCGCCCACCACCAATCACCGACCCCCCACTCCTGGCCATCAGACCCCCCACTCCCTGCCATCGGTCGCCAGACACCACCCGCGCGCCTCCCACAACCAATCGCCAATTGCCAGCATCCGATGCTGGCCTACCCATTACTAGTTGGCCATCAACCACCGAACTCCTTCCACCACCACTCAAGAGAGAGAAATTTTGTGTTGTTCAAATGAATTTCTATTTCAATAATATTTTATAAAGTTATCAAACACATAAGTTTTGTTCAAAAACTTGTTTAGGAAATAGAAATCGAAAATAATTTTTAACCAGCAATTGATTTCTAAAACAAAATGGCTATCATTCGCCGTTAGTAGTTAAAGAATAGATTTGGAACAAAAATAAAAAGTAAACAAACTTACTTCTTTGTTCTTAATTGACACAAGGTTCGGTCTCTTCACCCGATTCGAGTCCCCATTTTTCGGAATAAAGAAATAAAATTAATAAAAATTCAAAAATTTAGGAAAAAATTAGAAATTATATTTTGAGTAGTTTTACTAGATTTTAATGTTAATTATAGTTTAAAATTAGTTTTGCACAAAAAAATGTGAATATTTTGATGAAAATTGGATTCAAGATTATAATCTTTTAGGACTTTATTATATGGATTTTCGAATGCCATTTTCTATTAGAGACAATGCTAGGTCACGAAAGCTTGGTGACTCCAAGCAAGATTTGCCCCTTCTCAAAAAATCTATACACCTATTTATTGTAATGCCCAAAGATTTACTATCAACCTTTTTATACCTCTTCATATTGTAACTTATAAACCAATGGAACTCTATTAAATTCCAACCATCCATCTTTGACTAACTATTATGTTGGATTTTTAAAGGTCATTTTAGAATATCTTTGATCAATTAAATCATTACAATTTCCAACCATCCATCTTTGACTAACTATCATGTTGGATTTTTAAAGGTCATTTTAGAATATCTTTGATCAATTAAATCATTACAAAAGTCTAGTTTTATCCAAACATGAAAAGTTAAAGTCTCTTTATAATTAAATTTAAAAAATTGGGAATAGAATTGTTCTTTTTCTATTCCAAGAATAGAAATTTTGTGCAATTATTCTGCTACATCAATGCAATGAATTGTTTCAAGGCTAACCCTAATTAATTAATAAACTGACTCCCATTAAACCGAAATTCATTTGATTGAGATTATCTACCAATTCGACATAGATTCAAAATATTTTATCGAATCATATGATGAAGAAATTGAATTTGTTCCCTGAAATCAAATAAATTCTTAAAGAAAAAATTTCGATAACTTCTTGATCTTGATCCCCCTCCCCACATTTCAAAATGAGGCGTTTGTTAATTTCCTAGCTTGTTGTGAGATGAGATACTTCTATCTCATCTGAAGGAGGAGTGAATCAATGAATGAAAGTGGAAGAATTGGAGTTTAACCCCCTTTTCCGAGCAGACCAATCACTTCCTGAAAGGATCCTTACTTTGTATTACTTCTATTTCTTTTTATTTTATTTATTTTCATTTCATTCAAAAATTCTTATTTTTTTCTTATTTTCAGTTTTAATTAATATTTAAATTGAATAATGAATCCATAAGATATTCATTCTATTTTATAGAATTCAAGATAGATTTATTTATAGAATGGTGATTCAAATGAATGATTTAGGAATATAAATGAGGAATTCCTTATGGAATTTTGAAAGATAGAAAGATCTTTCGGGTCTGGTCAGACCATTCCATTATATTGACAATTTCAAAAAACTGTTCATACTATACCATGAGCATAATATAGTATGATGGCGGTCAGGCAAGTATGCCCCCCTTCTTTCAACTTCCCGTTCCTATGTTAATAGGAGTGGGACTTCTACTTTTTCCAACGGCAACAAAAAATCTTTGCCATATGTGGGCTTTTCCTAGTATTTTCTTGTTAAGTATAGTTATGATACTTTCGATCTATCTATCTATTCAGCAAATAAATAGAAGTTTTATCTATCAATATGTATGGTCTTGGACCATTAATAATGATTTTTCTTTAGAGTTCGGTCACTTAATAGATCCACTTACTTCTATTATGTTAATATTAATTACTACTGTTGGAATTTTGGTTCCCTTTTATAGTGACAATTATATGTCTCATGATCAAGGATATTTGAGATTTTTTGCTTATATGAGTTTTTTCAATACTTCCATGTTGGGATTAGTTACTAGTTCGAATTTGATACAAATTTATATTTTTTGGGAATTAGTTGGAATGTGTTCTTTATCTATTAATAGGTTTTTGGTTCACACGACCTAGTGCGGCAACTGCTTGTCAAAAAGCGTTTATAACGAATCGTGTAGGCGATTTTGGTTTATTATTAAGAATTTTAGGTCTTTATTGGATAACCGGTAGTTTTGAATTTCGGGATTTGTTCCAAATATTGAATAACTTGATTTATAATAATGAGGTTCCTTTTCTATATCTTACTTTGTGTGCCTTTCTTTTATTTGCAGGTGCAGTTGCGAAATCGGCACAATTCCCCCTTCATGTATGGTTACCTGTGGCTACCTGATGCCACGGAAGGCCCTAACTCCCATTTTGGCTCTTATACATGCCGCTGCTATGATAGCAGCGGGCATCAGCGGGCATTTTTCTTCTAGCTCGACTTCTTCCTCTTTTTAAAAACTCATCTAAGAAATAGAAATAGAAAAACTATTTCTGAACAGAAAGTATTCCCAAGTATAGAAATATTACCAAACGCACCCTAAAAGAGTCATGCTCCTTTACCAAATTAACTCAAGAACTCATGACTATCAATTTTACAACCCACATCTAGCAAAGAACGAGGTAGAGTAGCAATATGTTGCAAGAAAATTAGTCATCTCATGAAGTATGGATCTTTTCTGTGATGCGAAATAAGAGCATTGAGAAGTATGCTGAGGAAAGCAAAATAGAAGAATGGGAAAAATCTTACAAGCATAGTGCCGTGGCCATCTGCAACTTTGCAGCCAGACATTAGAAAGGGATCCTTTGCATCCTTGTGAACCTGATCAAAACATTAAAATGAAATAAGAAAGACCAGCTTGTGAACAGATTCATTGCACAGTGAGAGCATAATCTCCACGACACATTACAATTTTGCTCTCTCCAGTCATGCTAGATTCGTCAATTGCCAGGGAGTGACCAGAAATCAAGACTCCATCCGCAGGAACCTGGAGAGAAAAGTAAACATCACGTATAAGAACATATCCAGTGAGCGCAAGGGCAGCGTACCAAATCCAGAACTGGTTTAAGTTACTTGCCTGATCACCAATGTTAAGGGGGACAACATCACCAACTAGGAGATCATATATTGAAACTTCCACTCTTCTGCCACCTCTGACAACCTACAAACATGCAACAACTTCATCCATATGCATACAGGAAAGAGAAGTGTAAGACATTCATCTCATAAAAATTACCCACCTCCAAGTGTATATTTCTTTTCTCCTCATTTAAGTTTTGAAACTGCAGAGACTGTCTGTAATCACTTATTGCTGCAGACGAGAATCCAACCCCAATTAGGAGACTAATGCATCTCACAGCAGTCAACAGCATCCAAAGTGGAAAAACTATTATTTACTGCAAATCAACACACTGATTGCTTTCCCTTATTGAATTATTCTGCAACCTTATCAGACGAAACTAAGACATGCAGCAATACAACATGTCTCCTGGGCACAAAAATCATGATCTGATCAATCAGAAGGAAATATTCAGCATGTTAACATGCTCCTGAGTATGTAAGTTATCATCTGATCAATCAGCAAAAACATTTCCCGGTCACCATGACGGAGTAGCTAAAATTGTCAAATTGAATTTGCACCAAATAGAATATTTACAATCTTAAAGCATGTGTCAACAAAATTCCAATGCAAGCGGATCTTGTAATCAAAATGAATCCTACCTGTGACAACAATGACGAGAATAACAGCAAAAGCAATGCTCCCACCATCATACCATCCTTCCTTAATGCCCTAAAAGAAGCACACCAGAATAGAATGCATGATCAATCTTTAAATAAAAAGTGATCAAAAGACTCATGATATCATGAAACCAAAAATAAAAATAAAAAAACATATGCTTAAAAAAAGGAATTCACATGACAGATGAGACATACGCACCGCTTGTCAGATAGGAGATACATCACTCACTTGTATTGATAAAAAATAATTAAATGATTAATTTTAAAAGCGATAAGCTAGATAGGAACTTAGTTTGTCCCTATGCCAATGCATCTTTATGGTGGCATGCACAGGAAAGTAATCCGGGTAAAGACCATTATATGCACCAAGCAATGTTTCTCTCTCTTTTTTCTTTTTTCTTTTTTATGTTAGTTATGTCAGCTTGGGCAAGGAATGAGAACATATAAAAATACCAATCAAGATAAAGCAACTAGAAGGAAACTAAGACAAATCACAATCGCATCACTGTCACTCATGTGAGCACGCCAGTCCCACCTCCGACTTTATTCCAAGCGCCAAAGAAGCCACTGCAGCTATAATCAGTATGATCAAAGTAAGATCTTGCCAGGCTTCCCAAAGGAACATCTACATGATACAAAAGACAAAAGATGAAGTACTGATGAGAATACTAATAAATAGATGAAAAAAGTAGCTAGTCTAAACTCTTAATCAACAAACAAAACCTATGTGTCCAAACCGAAAAAAGAAAGAGAATACAAAATGCATGAGGGTAATGTCAAAGAGATTACCCAAAAAGTCCTTCCTTTTTTCCGAGGATATGTATTTGATCCATATGTGTTCTTTCGAGCCAAAGAATCAGCATCATCTCCATGAATACCCTTCTCCAAATTTGTCTTCAACAACTCTGCTAGTCCTTTAACCTAATCAGTCAATTGCCAGATTAAATCACAGAAAAGAAAAATAACTCCCAAATCACTTCTTTTTTCACCATTTTTTAGATGTTCAAACAATTTTAACTATCCTCACTATAAAAAAGGAGACGAGTTATTTGTTGTTTTTCTAGCACCGCCCTTGGCTGCAGTGCTGCAAAATACATTAGTTCTGGGAAAAGCCACATTTTTCTCAATAGAAAGGGATAGGAACAACAGATAGCAGTTGTCGGTATGCAACACATATAACTTAAATTCCAAGGCAAGCCGCCACATTTTTCGCAACATAAAAAAATAAGTAATCTCTTTTGGTATAATTACCCCTCCATACTCCCCCAGAGTAGAAACGTCACGGTCTCTGGTCATCAAAGCAAGTTGCTCTTGACCGATCCCAAAATCACCACTTGGGACGGGCGTTTTTGAGATTCCTGGGAGAAAAAAAGGGAGGAAAAGAAGAGCTTATTTAAGATTTTCCAGCTGCATTGTGTGATCATGCCAAACAAGCAAACTACACATACACAAACATTTTCACATCAAAATTTATTTCGCACAAAGACATAGTACAACTCAGGAACATAGAACCTATAAACTTTTCAACAATGAAAGCACACATTAAGACATAAGGCATCAATAGAAGATAAGAAATTTATAAAACAAAAAGAAACGTCAACAAACTAGCACACCAGCAATACTGAAAGGAAACAGTGAAGGAGAAGCCGGAAACCACTGCAAGGAACGGAAATTTTGATGTCCCATTTATGGCTAAATTGTAGGAGATCTGCAATATAAAACTACTCCCGCGCATTAGTAAATATGGATTATTTAACTCCCCATTTTGACATGCATAGCATGAGCATGGTGCTGGTTCAATAGCATATTTATGTCAGCAAAGAGAAATACACCCAGGAAGTATCAAAGCTTGCACCTAGTGCCAATTAAGCACAAGGAGGAAAAATAAGTACCATTAGCTTGTTGGCCTTGTGCTTTGAAAAGCTGTGCAGCCTGATGCAATGAAAAAGTTCAGTTAGATGTCACAGGTACATATAAGAAGTCCCCCTAAAAGATTGAAACTTGATATAGTCTACTTACACGTATGGCCTGGGCGTGAGCTCTAATTTTCTGCAGTGTTTTCTTCACTTGTTCTTCCTTCTTCAAGTCAAGGGTGTATCTAAATCGACGAGAGGCATTCAACACAAGTGCAGCTTGCTACAAGCATACATAATTAGGTAAATAAGGATTAAAGAATTCACAACAATCCAAATAATTTATCAACTACAGAAGCAATCCGACGTCATCTGACTTCTATTTCACGATTTAGTCCAAAATAATATAGAAAGATGTCCCTGGGAAAGGAAATAAAGTATAAAAGCTTGTAAATCAGAACGGTATTGTGGCAATAGAAGTTTAACGGAGATCTGTTAAATATGAGCCATGACATATAATGATACCCTCTTTTCAAGTAGATGATGAAAAGCATCCATATATGAATTGGAAAATCAATTTGGATAATATTATTTAAAAACCAAAAAGAGAAAGACCCAAAATATAAAAAAAAAATATAAAAAGTGGTAAAAAACAGCAAGCCGTGAAGAAGAGGTCCCTTGTAACATAAAGAGTTTCTAAGTTTTGAGGTGTCTAGACTACCTTTTACATTTGTAAATCTACACAATTCACATTTGCCTTTTATTTAATCCGTAATACTTAAAACCTTTCAAATTATTCAAATGTTATCATGAAGAATCTCACATGATATTCCATAACTGGAAGAAAATTCACAGGTAGACGTCAGAAGTTGTTGATAAGTGCAAGCAGACAGGCTCTACATCACACAACTCACATGCACACAATCCCTAGAGGCGAAGTCACTTTCATAAGCATCTTAATAAGGAAAATCCAAACATATTTTTAACACTCTTCTAGTCAAGAATCTAACAATGAAATCTTGCTCCAAGTATAGTTTAAGAAATTCAAACAAAGTAGATCCCAATGGACTCTAGTGCTGATTAGATTAATCAAACTTGGGGAAAATATCCTACATAATTACCATCTTCAAGTCCCTATAGAACACTAATCATTTTCCCTAGACCTTTCTAACCTTAATCTAAAATCATGCCCCAGGTTTATGAAAAAGGAAGTCAAACAGACTATATTGCAATAGACCAGCGATACTCATAACAATATCATAATCCAACTTGGAAATATATCGTGGAGTAGCTATGATCTTGCGATGTCCAACAGGGCCTTGATTGTGTCATAGACCACTGACAAAATATTTTCAACAAAGTTTTGCAATCATGTCAATATCTTGAGACTCATGCCTTGTATGATCCGATGGTTAGCTTACTCTCCTCCAACTGGAGGAAATTAGACCTTGAATTGTCAACCTTTAAACAATTAAATTCACCCAATTCATCCTCATCATGACCAATTATGCGGAACTTCAACAAAAATGGAGTAATACAACAATCAATGTCGTTCCTCAACAATATTTCCTTTCTTTGAGCAAACTCTCACATACAAGTTTCCAATCCATTCCTTCAACTTGTCCAATAGCACACAAACGGTCTCCTTAAAATTGCATTCATATTCCTAGACACCTTCATTGGTTCATTCTTTGCCTCCTGCGTCACATCTTCACTGAACATTGATCTGCCACATGACCTTATTTAACATATCAGAAGTACACACCAGTCAAGCTCTTTGTCTAGCTTGAATAGTCGAGCGTCTTGAGACTCCGCTCACCTCCAAACACATCACACAGTCCAAGTCATCTATACTCAGACATATCTTTCTCGTTACTTCGTGACACCTGTACATACTTGCATTGATAAGGAGAGGAAGAGTGATTGTGTTAGTTGACTGCCATCTATGACCTCACCAACTTTTGTTTACAGGTGCAATGAAAATCCACCCATCCTTCCAAGAACCTTACAAGAAACTTCAAACGGCAGGTCAATTCCTCAATCTTTCCGGTGAGAGAGTATGAACGATAGTTTCAACTCGTCATTGGTTTCATGGGGAAGAAAAAGAACAGACGCACCTAGGATCCTTCTCATCGATCTCCCACTAACTTATAAAAGCAAGAATCATTTTTCCAAGTTGGGAAAGTGTGAAAAGTTCACAGAATAGGGCATGGTTTTGGCTCCACAGCAATAGCTTAACCCAAGTCTGGATGGTCCACCTCAAACCAACTTTACCAAAACCAAAAAATTGGGTTTGATAAGTAGGTTTCCCATTATTGGGTTGATATTAATTGGTGTTATCTAAGACGATAATATTTGATGGAATAAATAGAACCTCGAATTCCACTGACGCGATATAGTCTACCTATATAATCACGTTAAATGCTTAGTCCAATCTCGGCCTTGAGCAACTGAGACGCTTTAAGACAATTTTAAATGTTAAATCGCCATTTTCATCTACTCACGGTCCGCACCGCAGACCAGAAAGATCACAAGATCATTCTCTTCACTTTTGGGCGCGCGAATCCAGCGAGAACAAGAAGTCAAACATGTATACATATATAAATCAATGACTCGGCGCAGGTGTTACTGTGAGAAGGAGACGGACAGATATGGATAATAGTAGGGCCCATCCAAATATAAAAGGAAGACAGAAAAATAAAAAGAGAGAGAGAAGGAGAAAGCGGAATAGAACAGAATAGATTACCCTCCAACGCCTGAGACGATCCAAGGGGACGTGCTTAGTGCTGGTGATGTGGAAAGGATCATCGGGGGGCTCGTCTGCCCCGGAGCGCCGGCCTCCGGCCTCCAAATCACGCTGGGGCCGGGGCGGCTGGTCCATTCTGTACTGTCGCAGGAGGGACGACACGGAGGGTCACCCGCTGGACTCGCTTCTCTGCAAATCGCCAACCGAAAAAACACTACTCTTCAGTCTCAGCACACACACACACCGACGGGAGAAGGAAAGCCACAAGTAAGGAGTGTAGCTTGAACAAGGGGGGGCCAATGGTTGTTCGGTTAGGTAGTTTGTCGCTCTCCATCACCAAACCTCAGCCCTCAGTGAAGCCTCTCACCACTCGAACCGTGATGTAGAAGCGGTTGTTCGAGAACTTTACCAGGCAGTGTCCCAAGCGATGGGGTCTCACAAGGTGGCGTCAAATCCCAAAAAGAAACCCCATAAATCGAACAGCAAAAATGGATCACAGTAGAAGAACGGACGAAATAACCCACCACCACCTCTCCTGTTTTTCAACTTATCCTCAAAAACATTGTCGACCTCGCTCGAAATCCTCCCTCTTACCTTATCCTCTCTCTCTCGCTCGAGGAGGTAGGACCTTTCGAAATGATGGAGGCGCTGAAAATGCACGATGAATGTGGGGGGTGAAGCAGACGGTTACGAGTGGGGTGGGAGCTGAAACGGCATGCGCACTGCATCGCCCTTTCGGTTACTCACACGCCAATTTCGCTTCTTCTCCGGGTCGGGTCTCCAGATGTCGGCCGGTTGGTAGGTTTTCACCCCGTTAACCGAGCCCGCTGTGTCTTCCTTCAATAAGCGGAACCCATACTTTTATCCCAAAGACCACCGTCTTCAATTACAATAATCACGAATCATAAAATACGATAAACACTGCATCGAAAACGACAACGATTCCCCTTTTGTCCATACGCTCGACACCCGTATTAACAATTTTGTAATGCACCGACCATCGTGATTCACACATAATCAACTCGTTATGAAGAGCTTATGGGAGAAATCCACATCCAATGCATCTGACGATAGCTCGTGAGACCATCTAATATCATACTACTCTTGAGTCATTACATGTTGCTAAGCATGTGAAAGCATGATGATGTCGGCATATTAAAAGTAAATCAAACAAGATTATGAAAATATATACCTCGTGAGTGGCGCAAGTAGCCTATAAACTCCTACGGCCAATGTTCCACTTTGCACCAAAGAGAATTAGCTTCTAGAAATTAAAAAGCGATTTGGGGTAGTTCTAAAGTATTGATTAAACGTCACGGAATGCACGAAATTTTTTGAGATGGGAGGTGGCTTGGGCCGCCAGCAACTTGGGTTCGAACCAATGTGATAGGGATGGCAAAGCAAAGGGACCACGTGGGCTGCATAACTACAATTTTTGCATACCGGATCTAACACGTAACCACACTGGGCTCGACCACCACGTGCCACGTTCCCCTCTTCTTTAGGGGCAGAATCACCCGCCCTTTCCTTCCGTGGGACGCCATGATTGGACCGCTTACCACCATTCCTTATTGTCAAATATGACGATGAGGCGGTCGACAACATTTTCAATTTTGTAGGCAGGGCAGGGCGGTTCCTACTATGTTAATAAATGATGCAAACTTTCGGGAAAAAAACGCAATAAAATGTTAAAAAGGCATATGCTTCTTTTGACTATTGATTGAAAATCTGTCATCTCTAAATCGACATTTTCCTCATATTCCAAACTAAAGCTCATTTCCACAATATAATCAATCCACCGATTTTTTATTATTACGGTCAACAATTCTAAAAACTTAAACTATTAATGAAAATATGCGATTTATTATTTAAATATTTCAATACTCTCTCCGTATTTAGACTAATTTTTAACTTCCGTAGCAGGTTTCCACAAGCCTTCAATCTACCTAGTATCCTTATGAAATTTTGCAGGATGTTCGAAAATGTTAAATAGTTAAATGAACGCGTGATTTATTACTTATATATTATAACAATCTCACCCCAATCCGAAAGCTTCGATTGAAAAAAAAAAATACCAAGGATTCAATCAATGTCGATTCCCTTGTATCCATCCAGTCACCAGGCATAGCGTTCAATCCCAACGTTCATGGCAAGAGAAGCTGAAGATTGGTTGGGGTGGTCATAAGGTCGTGCACGGTCTATAGACCTACCTAGAGATCCCCATTTAGAAAGCCCGTGAAGGCAATAAAGGAGTCGGATTGGATTTCAAGCGGCTCACGCTTTTCCTCGCTTCTCATTAAGTGCGGAGGAATCAAGAGACCCTCTATCGTCTCTTTCGATATTGATTGTAAGGTAAGAGGCAGTTTATTCATGATTATTCTCGAAAGAACGCGAGTTGTTTTGCAAAGGCTTACCTTGAACGGATGGAGCCCAGGTGGTATCAGGAACTTCGCAGGCGCAGAAGCCTCGCGCTCCGGGACAATGCCTTTTGCCGCTGCAGGACGAAGAACCCTGAGATGAGCTGAAGAAGAAGAAGAGATCTGCAGGCCTTGGGACGGAGAACCGGCGGTGCAAGCGCACAGTGAATGGAAATCAAATCGAGAAAGCATGCGCCAGATGGCGTAACATCATTTTGTCCAAGACAGCGCAGATTTACGCTTGGTTTGCAGGCCGCCACGTACCGATAACAACGGACAGCGCACAGGACAGGCCAAGAGATCTCCAGAAGCTTCAAAGAAGGGAAAATGGCTGATGGGACTTGGCAACACAGTCTGTGTCTCGCATTACTATAATCTATTAAAGAGGGTTATTATGTCGGCAGAGTATGTCGGTAAAGAGCGCCGGGACCCGTGGCTCCTTCTCCCATCATTCAGCAAACCACGCTCTCCCGCTCGTCCTTCTCACATGAAACCATTTCGTTTCTGTTCTTTTCTTTTGCGTCTCTGGTGTGTAATCACCGCGCATATGCTCTAATCGGATTCATTGCATATGCTCACCCCTTTATTATGGGTCCAACTGGGCTCTCTCCAAGTTCAGCAATTATGAATAGAAACGGTGCCAGTGGGTAATGCTTACACTTTCAAGAGTTCGAGCTTCAGGGAGAATTGGTGGACCTTACGCGTGCCCACGTCGTGGTGTGAGTGCTTTGACTCGATCGCGTCTGATCACTTCCCGCTCCCCACTGCTAGATAACAGCAAAGACAAACAGGCACGCTTCACTAATTGCAACAGCTCATCATAAAATATTGATTGATCATGAAGAAACATAAAGGATCCAGTGGTTTTTCCGTGTGAGTAAAAGGAAAAGTAGGGATCGCGTCAGTGCCGCATATTGGCAAAGCCAAACCGTGTTGAAGAATATGGAGTCGACAGAGATTCACACGGAAGCTTCACCAGGGATGGGCTCTCATACCAGAAAGCGTGTCTATCTCTTTTGTATAAAAAACGGTTCAGCTTCTGCTTTCCATTGCTGTATGTCAGGCTTACCGCATTGATACGATATTTCTTGCTCGGAGTCCCTTCTTTCAAAGATTGATGTCAGCTGAAGAATATCTTTCCGATCCCTAATTAAAGATGAATTCCGAAATTGCAATTGCAAGATCTTGCAAATTGTCATACCCAATCTTTCGAAGATGTGAATGTTTCCCTTTAAGTCGACACATCTGCCTTTTAAAAATCTTTTTAGGATTTCAATTTACGCATTCATAAGTTGAATAGAATCCTTGAATATTGATTCTTGATACTTTTTTCTCATGCTCGAAGAAACGGGTGAGTCTCTCATACTCGAAGAAACGGGTGAGTCGCATTGGATTTGGGTCGAATTAAAATGGCCCAACCCAAATAAACCAATTTAACATGTTTTGACTTATTTCCATTCAATATAAATCTAGTGACCCATATCTCATCCTTATTACTAAAATACTTTTTTATTTAACTAAATCTAGCAAAATCCATACTCATACCGAGGTGATAGTTCAGAGTATGAGCACGAGATCAAATGAAAGCAAGAGAGAATGAAAAGAGTCGTAGAGACCGGTTGAGTTTAATTATATTATAGGCTCATTTAACATCCACATTATGTTGAACTCTATTATTTTAAACTCATTATAACTCATCTACTAAATATAACTAATCCATATAACAACTTATCTCAGTCAAGAAATGAGCCTATAGATAGGTCTACTTCTAATTTTGATAACACGTGAGCATATGTATCTATCAAAATAATTTTACGTAACAACTATTTATCTTGGTTTTTAACAGGTGGCCCGTTACTATATTTGGGTCGTTGGCACTAAGCTTGCTACATTACATCTAATTTGCCAAAGTGCATAATTCGCAGAACCTATAACGCCTCGAATCCTATGATAAATGTAAGAAGTATTGTGAAGTGATTTATATAAGTAGGAAATGCTCTCAAAAGAATCATCACCTTGAGTACTTGTTTTGAGAGCTTGTCCCACGCAAATCAAGCTTGGTTCTTACAATCCCCCCTCTCCATCTTTTACCATTTGATCTTTAAAGTTTAGCTCGTTGTTTTAGTTCAAACAATCGAAGTTCTTTTTTTTTCCATCTTATTGCATCGGTCATTGTACAGAAAACCCTGGTTGGAAATTGAAAAACCTCGGGAAAAGGTGAATGCAATTTGCACTTAGATTCCCAATATCACAGAAGACACGACTATCATAAAAACATGTCCTATCCTATCACCTCTTGGCTTCTTTTCCCTGGATATGCCGACGAAAGGAAATGCCTCAGCTTCAACTGATTCCGACCACTAGGGTCAGGAGTAGGACACTAGCTAGGTAGGAATACAGAGACGTCGGCAACGCGTTTGAAACTCGGCAACGCGTTTGAAACGCTTTGAAGCTACTACCCATGCAAGTGTCATAGAACACTAACTAAGCGCACTGATATGGCCTCTGGTTTTCTGACAACTCCTCTGTGGTTTTGCTTTGGCGTATTAACACAACATATAATAATTCACCTCTGCTAAACTATCTAATGTAAAGCTTGAATGATAGTCGTAAAAGGAGGAGGAGAATAAGGGATCTCATTCGTCATGCAATAAGAGTCTAACTTTAACTTGATTCCTATTGTGGCCAATTGTTTAAATGCATAAATAAGAAAAGCGAGTGCACGAATGAAAAGAGAAGATGCAGTATTTAAAGTCAGCTGTAGTTATGTCGATATGCATATTTTGATTTTTCTTTTCAAAGAACTTTTCGCTTTTTATATGTTTGGGCACAAAAGTCACATATATACGCGTATGTGTATATTATGTGCTTGTATGTGACGGCAATAAAGAAACGATATTTAGACGTACTCTCTCTTTATCTATTTTCTAATATTTAAAATCAATAAAAGATAAGACGTTTATAGATGACATTAGATAAAGATTACTGGTCGAATGAAATTATGCCACGTGACAATCACAAAGGCAAAGTGAATTACCGTGACAATAGATTCGAGCATTGTTTCACCGCCTGCTTTTACTAAATCAAATAGATATTCCATATAAGGTGATTTCACAAAAATCTTTTAAATGTCAATTTTCTATATACAAATGATTGTGTGTACAATAAACTTTACCGGTGCCGTGATTTCTCCAAATGAAAATACACATTAGAAGTGATCAAGACATAATTGCACAAAGAAGGGACTAATCTGATTATCTAGACAACAGTCCAATTGGTTGATTTCCTCTTGTTCTATTATTTTGTTCTTACAATAATGATATATTATGAGATTATGATGTTATTGTATTTCCTTATATGTTTAAGTTTTGGTGTGAACTTTACAATCTTGTGCTTAAAGCTACAAATTCCCAAAAATAATAGTATTTTAGGTGATTTTAAAGTATATCTTAGATTATTTGATTTTCCTTTATTATCACTAAAATTTTAGTTTATTTTTGTTTACGAGTTTAAACTATATACTCAGGACATATATCCATAATTTTCTAAGCTACAGTGGTTAATTTAATAATAAACTTTTCAGTTTGATTAATTTAGTCCTAAATTTTTTTGACAATTTTTCAATATAATCCTTCTGGCCAATTTCGACCGGAAATTGCCAGTTTTCTTTTCTTTTATTCCACTATTCATCTTGTCATGGGTGCCTTGCGATGGCCAGGGACCCTTATTGGCCATTGGGTAAGGGCGCGAAGACTTCGCCGACCGTGGGCAAGGATCAAAGAGGACCACAAAAGACTCGCTTGCAAACGGCGAGGGCTTGCAAGCCATCATTGAGGCCTCAACCTCGCCAACCCTTTCAAGAAGATGAACAGTTGAAAAGAATAGAAAATAAACTTTCAAAAAATGTGAAATGTTAAAAAAAAAAAATTAGAAAAATCATTCATGGCAACATAGGCTATACCACTTTGGGTGGATAATGATCCTGTTAGCAATTTTTAATCGAAATTGACCAAAAATACTACATTGAAAAATCGTCAGAAGATTCAAGACAAAATTGGTCAAATTAAACAGTTTATGACTAAATTAGCCGCTGTAAATTAGATTTAGGACTTTTGGACTATTTTCCTCTATCATTGTGTAGTATTTGTGCCAACAAGGTCTTGGTCTAAGATGCCAAGGTAATTTTTTTCTCTCTATTATATTTAAGTCTTATTGGGAGCACTCCAAAACTAAAATCTTAAATGCACAGCACAAATTTTACAGAATGCCCTTGAGATCAGACTAATTGAGATGCACGCAAGTTAGAAAGCAAACTCATATTTAAGTTCAATTTCAAACTATTCTTTAGACATACCATTGAAACTCATATGATTAAAACACTATATCGATATAATAGTTAAAAGTATAAATTCACAAGATAAGTGATTGGTGACATATTTATAATAAAAGATGCTCTCCCTATCCATTAAATTAAAAGACCAAATCTTCGAGTTTTTCTCGATATATGCAACTTCTCGTTTATTTCAAACTATTCTTTAGACATACCATTGAAACTCATATGATTAAAACCCTATATCAATACAATAGCTAAAAGTATAAATTCACAAGATAAGTGATTCGTGACATATTTATAATAAAAGATGCTATCCCTGTCCATTAAATTAAAAGACCAAATCTTTGAGTTTTTCTCGATATATGCAACTTCCCGTTTATTTCTTTGCACAGCTAGAGTTTTTGCTTCTTCGGAAAAGGGAAAAACTAGACTATATAATATCTACTTATCCATACTAACATAGAACTGGCTTCCAAATTTTGGAATCCGCTCCCTAAATAGATGAAATTTGAAGAATAAATTTCATGAGTTTCTTACCAAACTGAGGACGAATACTATTGGAAAGTAATGGCAATATAATCTGTACAATTGTAATTTCTATTGAATATTTTATCACTTAACAAATTAAGCAAACGCTTCCTTAATGATTTGCAACTTAAAACAATTAATTAAGCTGCGTTACTAGAGTTTATCAAATGCACTTAATGACATTAATTGTTTGAAATATCAATCTTAATTTTCATTAATTAGAGAATAGTCAGATGTTATTACTCACACGACGATGCTAAATATCTATGTTGAACCGGTGGTTCTCCTTTGATAAATAGTTGGATTCAAATTTAAAAATAATTCAACCTACTCACATCACCGCCGTTTGGCATTTTCTATTGACGCAGGAAAATAGAACTTTATACACGAGTCTCAGAAGATACCCAGCACTGCCCCACTATACCCATAACTCTAAGCGAGAGTGAGATGGAAAGTAGATATTAACAGTCAGATCGGAGGCAGCAGCAAGTACAATTATCTGTCGGCCCCGACGGCGAACCCTTATGCCTAATTAGGAAAGAAGAGAGAACAGTTGTCCATCTTCGAGGAAGAGAATGCAACAAAGGGAAAGCAAGATGAAGATGTTGAACTATTCGTCTGATGAACTTTGAAGCATTCTTTGCACAAAGTAATGATTGCACAGCTGGAATCTCTCAGAATCTCGTAACGCAAATCACTCAAAGCATGAAAAGTCGAATCAAGATGTTGAACCATTCGTCTGATGAACTTTGAAGCATTCTTTGCACAAAGTAATGATGGCATAGCTGGAATCTATCGCTCAGAATCTCGTAGTACAAATCACTCAAAGCTTGAAAAGTTGAATCAGAAGCTTACCAAGTACAGTCCCCGCACGCGCCCCTCCAAAAGAAACCCAAGTTCGTCCACGAACTTCGAGAGCTCTCAGCTCAGCTCAGCTCAGCTCAGCTCAGCTGCGAAACGCGAAGAAGGTGAGATGCTCCTTTTATATAGTTGTTTTAAACCTAAGAACCTCACTTAGTCGCAACTCCAACCTTCCGGTCAGGCCCGCACATGAAGCTGACTATTTTTTTCCAAATTATTCACTTCACCTTTTAGACTGTAGGCTTTCTTTTGGTCTGCTTGTTATTTTTCTTCAGTATTGCTTTACCATGTGGGAAGGAATCACTTCTTCTTTTGGAAAGCTCTAGTAATACCGAAATCTTTAATTTTAATTGGGCTCGCGTTTTTTTTTCCATCCCATTGTCGATTGCCAATACCCCTACCCCGTCCACTCTTGATTTTAAATTATTTCTTACATTTTTTTTTTCATCTTTTTTGGTTTCAATTTTATTAGAAGACAAAGCTACCATCGATACTCTCAAATAACATTTCTATATGTCAAATGCGGAACCCACTCTTGATTTTTTTATTATTTCTTTTTTTTCCTTCTTTTATGGTTTCTTCTTCTTCTTTTATTCCTTCTCCATCTGGGACGAAACTAACATTTTTCTCTTAAAAAAAAATTATTAGGAAATAGGTAACTAGTTATTGTGTTATTGAGGTGTACATTTCTCATCTTTTATTTTGTACTAGGAAACCATTATTCTAAAAATACCATGAACACAAGTAAGAGAGAAAAGAATCATTTGCTAGTTTTAGTATGCCTTTTATTTAACTAAACTTCGATATGTGTTTCAACCAAAAAAGAAAAATTTTGATATGCATCATTATATTATTGTCTATATATTTCAACTGCTCAACTTGTATTTTATTCAGCTAATCCAATGTCCAATTGTATCTATTTGTCATGTCATCATTGCAAGATTAAAGAGAATAAAAATATCTCAAAGTTAAGTACATTAAAAATCCTAAACATCCATGTTATCAAACAAAATGCTAAAGAAATGCTTCCTAAAACATTATTGTTCGTGCTCCCTAGACATCCATCGTATGACGGGGATGTAAGAAGTTTTTTCTTTCGCTAAAATTGAAGCCAAAAGAAAAATGAGAAAAGGAATAAGAAATAATCTTAAATCAAAAAGTGAGAACCGATAATATAGTCAATTTAAAGTGATAAGGAGGTGTCAAGAAATCAATATGCGGATAGAAATAATTCGAGTCTCTCCAAAAATTATATAGATGGCAAGTCCAGCCGCCCATACCCTTATGGCATGCCACTTTCAACCCTTTCACGATCGGCGAGGAAAGAGAGTTGCACCGAGATCTCTCTAATTTTTCTTAAAGTAAAGGACACCTTTGCTTCGTCGGTGCCCCGTTGGATCTCTCTATACATACTGTGGAAAAATAAGCCATGGAAAGCTGCTTCTCTGTCAAGTCTTCTGACGCTAGCTGCAATATTTACTTAAGCTTTAAGTTTCTGATGGACCACATGCAAATTGATCAGAAGGCGCGTACAAAGTCTTTGGTATCTATTCCAGCACTCGTCAGATCTGCCCAAAATCTTCCCGAACTTTTCTCTGATCTCTGCCATTTTCTTCTTCTCTCTCTCTCTCTCTCTCTCTCTCTCTCTCTTCATTTCAATCCATAACCAAAATTAACTTAAGGTACAGCTGTAATTTGTATTTATGTTATTTCATTTCTGGAATTTATGAGGGAGAAATTGACTAGGGACATGAAAGTTCTCTCCACTAAAATAGACATACGATGAAGTAAGTACTGACACTAGAACAGCAATACCGAGTATATACCGTAAGACCGATACACTAAATTGGGTTATTAACTGATGCGGTAGGTTTTACCCCGGCGTTTGATGCGCGGCCATGTTTAACATCGAATAAAGGCCGCAGTCATCGCGCAGTGAACCATTACGTTTGGGTAATTTCTGCAGCATCCCGTTCTCTATGGCGATTCTTGTTTGTACACTGGGAAAACGATGACATTTGCATAGCAAATGACACAATAAACTACTCTTCTTGGTTGGCTTTTTGGTTTTTTTTATACGGGATAAGCGCGATGTCCGGTAGATTTCGCCGTTCTAAGTTTTTCTAGAGAGCCGAAAGTTATGCTGCGAAGCTTCCGAGGAGAATGACTCACCTTTGTGGCCAAAGCTAGACCGCCGTCGCCCCCGGCCGAACTTGTAAATCAGCGGTAAAGCTCGAGGAGGCCCTTTTAAAAGCGGGAAAAGCGGCATGTGTCGCCGCGGAGCTTTCTCAGAGAAGCATACGGGGAGCACATGATGTACGGAAGCAATCCAAATGGGTGGAAACAAGTTGGAAACGCGGAGGGGGTTGCCTTCGAATGCAGAAAAGCGGTGAAGCTGGTTTCTGTTTTCTGGGATCAAGCTATGGCTTTAACGCGTTGCACGGGAGCGACGACCGACGACACAGCCCACTAACTTTCTTGGTGACATTAGTCTCTGACGATTTGGGGACAAGGGTAGTTACAACTGAACCCCCTTTGTCCCAGTTGTCTCATCAACCGCGAAATTTCCTAGAAGTTTACCCAAGACGTCTCCAACACGTCGATTCTCCTTTTATATTTTCTACTGTCGAGTCCTTTATCTTGGGCTCTCTGCCTAGCCGAGAGCATCCAATAACTTCCTTCCAAAGCGAAAGGTAAGCCCGACTACACAGTGAGTATAAGAGGAGAGCAGAGCCGTACAGATAATTATTTGATGCGAGACCAAGCTCTGAAACGGCTGGCTGGGACTGAGGTCGGAGTAGCTTCTCACGGGAAGCTCCTCCAAGATTCTACTCCCTTCCTGACGAGAAGATTCAAGAGCTGAATTCGTAATTCGGGTGGAGCCATTTGGTACCCATTTTTCCAACCAACGACACGTTGGATGGACCCCATCTTTGGGCCCTTGGCTGGAAAAATGTCGCCAGCATCTTATTCCTTGTCTTAGAGCGATTAGCGAACTTTCAACTCGCTGTCGTGCCTAATTAAAGTTACTTTTTTACCTCAGACATTCCCGCATGGAATTCTTCTCTTCATTCCCAACCCTCACCCTTAGCTTCAGGTAGATTTGACCTATCTATCCATGCAAAATGGTGGCACCAAAAAGCAATCTTTAAGATAGGAAACAATTTTCTTTCTCGTAACTTATCGTATCGAAAAACTTTATGCCAACGATTGAAAGGAGATGACATGAATATAAGACTTTCAAATTCTATAAACAAATAATGTGGAAACATCTAACGCTCACAAAGGAATAAAGGTTGCAAATTCAAGTTGAACGAAATCAAAAGAACAACTAAAGAATCTGATTAAGGTAATGCATTTTCCAGAACTTATAGTTCTTTTCCCGGGAATTCTAGCTTTTAGCGTACATCATCTCACAAAAAACATGATGATGTACTTTGGAACGCTCTTCAACTATTAATTCGAAACCAAGATATATAAAAATGTTAAAAAAATCAAAGAAGAGGCACGAAGAGGAATCTTCACTACACTTTTTTAATTTAGTCTTCGTCGAATCTATCTTAAAGCCTTAAAAAAAGAAACAATCGTGTTGATTCGGAAGCAATTGTCTTTTCCATTTAATCGGATGAAGAATGAACCGGTTCGGAAGCATCAACAAATCATGCTTCAGTTGCGTTTGGGAGCTACTTTCCCAAGTACCTTTGAACACCTAAAGGCCTTTTAGCCAAGTATTAGGTGTTTGGGAAATTTTTTGGAAACCCCATTGAGCGAAAGCAGCCTTCCAAGGGATGCCTTGGGCTTTCAGCCTTGGCTTTGCCTTTGTTTTTGCCCTTCATTCTACTGTTCATCTTCTTCATTGTGGCAGACATTCGAATTATGCATGGTTGCTGAGGGTGGGTGACGAACTAGCAAGAGGCCGGGTTGCGCCGGCGCCAGAGGTCGCGCGACCTCAGGCGGACCCCAGCGGACCCAGATCTAGTCGCCGGGAGGTCGCGCAACCTTTGACAGACCCAGATCTGCTACGACCTCCGTGAAGGGCTGCCAGGTGTTGCCCGACCCCAAGTGGCCCTCGCCGGTCGTCTCCGGGGGCTGCCTGAGGCCACCGCCGGACACCCGCCTCATCGGCCAACTTTTTACTTTTTATTTTATATATTTTTCTTTTTTTATTAATTACCAAAGTCATTTGTAAATTTATCTCTCCAAACACTATTTTACACAAAAGTATTTTATAATGAACTTTCAAATTATAATTTACCAAACATAATTTGTATTTTGAAAAATTCCTTTAACCCAAAGTTCTTTGTATTTTTTCAAGGTTTTCTCCAAAAGTTTAACCAAAGGCACCGTTCACCGCTTGAAAAGCAACCGCGAGAAACCGCAATCCTTATCCACTGGGTCGGCTTCTGAGGTCTGTCAACGAAACCCGCGTGATAGCATTAATGTTTCCCGTCTCTCTCTTTCTTTTCTCTAAAATATTAGGTGGAGCTACGCTAACATTCTTAGCACAAGTCCATTTTGCAAGCAACACATGTCACTCGCAGGCCCACTTTTAGAAAAACTTGCAACCCACTCTCTCTCCTTCGTTTCTCTCTCTTCTTCGCCGTTTCTTTGTCATTTTTTTTCCCTTTTTTATTCTTTTCTTTCCCTTTGGCCTGTTGTCGACAACAAACAAGGGTCGCTTTCACCGAATTTGGCAAGGGCTCGACCCTCACGGCCAGGATGAGGGTCGTCCTTCCCAAGATTTGGGAGGTGACGACATCAGAGCTGCAGGGGACCTCGAGGATGTAAGGGCTAAGGGAGGGCTCGAGGTCGCAGAAGATAGGGGACTTGGGGTTGTTCTTGGATTGAGGGCGGCGGTGGCGGCGGCGGCGTGGTTCCTCGAGTAGTGAAGAGGGTGAGATAGAGCGAGTCAAGAGAGAGATAGAGAGAACACACGACGTCGTTCGGCGTGGTTTCGTTGGATTGCGAAGGTGGCGCTGCAATTCATTGGATGGCGAGCTCCGTCGTGAGTCAGAAGGGTCGGGAGGGGAGGAAGAAAGAACAGAGCGTGAGAGAGAGAAGAGCGAATGGGAGAGAAAGAGTCGAAGGCGTGAAATTAAAAATTAAGAGAGAGAAGGTTTTGGTTTGCAATGGGCCCGCGTAACAAGATGCTCTTCTGTATGTTTGTGTTTTTTTTTTTTTTTTTCCGGGAACCCCCGTACAGCCGGTAGCCGGCGAGATAAATCCGGAATAACGCTAGCGGGGGACCCACCACCCCGACGTCACGCTTAAGATCCCATCGCGCACGATTTCGAACTCCTCCCCTCTTCGCAAAGGGTCATGGGAGCCTTATCCAACTGAACCACCGCAGACGGTCGTTATGTTTGTGTTCTTTTTTTATTTCTCTGAACACAATTTCTGTTCTTTTATTCCAAGAAATAAAAAAAGAACAGAAACGCGTTTGTTTACACTTTTGTTTTTAGGAACAAATTTAAAATGGAAACAAGAAATAGAAAAAATTTAATTCTTGTTCTTGAAAACACTTCCAAGAAATAATTTTTTTTTCTTTTCTTTATTTTCTTCTTCTTTTTTCTTTGGCCGGTCGCCGGCCTCGGCCGATGTCCGACGACCGGTGGCCGACGACCGGCCAAAAGGAAGAAAAAAGAAAAAAAAATTAAAAAATTAAAAGAAACAAAAAAATTATACGGGTTTATCAAACGTGTTTACGTTCTTTTTTTATTTTAGGAATATAAATTTTATGTAGTTACTAAACGCGTTCTTACATTTCAAAAATTGTTCCATGGAACAGAAATAGTTTTTCTATTTCTGTTCTATGGAACAATTTTTGAACAGAACCATCACCTTGGTGGCCGAGATGGTTTGGGCTTTCTCCTTCTCATGTAAGGGAGGAGTTCGAATCTCCTCTTAATCACTTGGGGTCTTAAGCATGACGTTGGGGTGGTGGATCCTCCGTTAGCGTCATCCTAGATTTGCTTGCTATCGGCTTACGGGGGTTCCTAGGTCATTAAAAAAAAAAAATTTGAACAAAAACTTTACCAAACGCACCCTAAGTCTATCCACAAACTTAAAGAAATTCATGAATAGAGTGCAACTGTTACATGTTGAAATCCCGGTTCTACCTTATTCTTTCATTCTTTTCTTTTTTCCTTCTCTAATAGGATCATATTTCTGGATGGCCATTAAAATAAAACAAAATAAAGCACAAGGCATATTATAAGTAATTAAATAATATATTTTATTTTCCATATATAACAATCCCCACTTAATAATCAAATATATAATGCTTTTCTTAATAATATGTACTAAAAAATAAACATATCCAATAAGATGGGATAATCCCCACTTGTGTAGTGTATGCATGAAGGTGAAATTTGCCTTAGAGTTTTATGGTTGAATATACGGTTTGCAAAATTACGCCCACGCTATATTTGAGTTCATCGTGCTCTTGATGGCAGCACTTTTATCGGCCTTGTGCTGCTTACTCAAAGGATTTTCCTCGCTTTTTTACTTACGAAGGCAACCTCACCGAAAGTGTTCACAACTGTTCTACACTCCACCTAAAAAAGTCATGAGAACCCTTAATGATAAAGATGCGACCTATCTTGTTGTGAAATAAAAGCGCATTAGCTAGATATAGGATATAAAGCACAATGCACTTGAATTGTAATTCAGATACTGCACTTTTTGGATGGTCCATAATAGCAAAAATGACGCCGATTATCTTTAATTTTTAGTCCAATATGTAATGATGTTCTTAAACTTTTAATTTGTTGAATATCATTCGTAAACTATTCTTAAATGTTCAATCTAGTACCTAAGGTATATGTAAAGGTTTAATTCCATCCTTCTCTTAATTCTAGTTAATGAAATTTGCCGATGTGGCTTCAGATCTGGCTTCAGATCCACTAAGTTCGAATGGTGGACCAAAAAAAGTTATCTATGGATAATTTATGCAAAATATTCATGTCAAATCATAATATGATGATTTATGTCACAATAACACTCTAATTTTACTTTCCGTAGATAGAGAAAAGCATGGACGCGTTAAGTCATCATTTTTAAATGTCAAACTTAGCATTATAATAATCAATGTCATCAAATAATGTATAATTTGTCATCGAAGCGAAATAAAGGATTGTATTGGTTATTTACTAAAAATTTGGGAATTGCATTGAACAAACTAAAAATTCAGAGACATTATTACGTATAAAGTCAAGGTTGAGGAATTTTTATCATTTTTCTTTAAAATTAAAGTTAACCTTTCAACTCTCAAAGCATGATTTTCAAATAAACAATAAATGGTTTTTATTTATACGGACTTCGTGGCGGAGGATTATCTTTTGACCATTTCTCTAGATCGATAACGGTCCCAAGAATCACTTGAATGCAGATCATTCGTCCCCTATGAGCCCATGCGTTGTCTCCTCAACGTGAGCACGACGTTTGTCCACCCCCATCGTCGGTCCCATCTCACCTTTATCCAAATCTCGACAAACTTTGCTCTATCCTCCTCTAATCCTCTTCGTACCCGTTAGCCGCCTTATGTCTGATCGCGGCGCCTCCCCTGTCCTATCAGCTGTCAAGCCACGGCACAACCCACCACCATCATTAGTTGATAATATTTAAGATACAATTTGCGAGAAATTATAGGTCGAGAAAGTATATCAGAATTACGAGTTTACTAACTTTAAATGAGGATATATAGGTTGATCGTATAGTGATAGTGAAAATTTTATTGCCATTGTAATGGTTGGCAGGTATCAATATTCCCCTAAATATGTATTGGATAACTAACAAAGTTAAAATTCACCGAATTGTGATATTCCTAGCATCCGATAACTTTTGCTAATAATTTTAATATGCTCAAAATATTTTTCTAACCTATGGTATTTAGCACATATACCGATTCCATTTTTATTTATGGAAATGTGAAAAAGAAAATTATCACAAAAGTATTTAAGTATTTTCGCCCTCTCATCCAATAAGCCAATTGTCACTCTTTTACATGAACACCTCTCGTTCATTTTACACCCCGAGTTTTAATCCTAATTTTATCATGCATGACCTCACTCTTTTTAACTCTTACCCATTAATGCAGCCTGAATCTTCATTCATGCGCCTACTTGGCTAACCCATCTAGTAAAAGAAACAAGTTACAAAACAAGGGTAGAGGACAGAAAAGATCATGAAAATAAGGGAAGAAAGCTACAAGAAAGAAACAACCAACAAAATAAAAGAAAGAGATGGAGAGAGAGAGGGAGGCCTTCCTCGAAATTTCCAAACAAAATTCTCGCACAAGTTAAGGGTTGTCATGTCAAGGCTTTATCTATGAGTAAGCAAATTTAAAATATCTCCTTTGAGGTAGCTTGGATAAAGGAAATATTTGTTGGGTTGTCTTGACAATCAAGTTCTTGGACTTTGAATAAGTGAAAATTTTAGGAACTAAGTTGGATTGATCTACTTGGTATTCTTGAACTTGATCGGTTGATGTTTATTTATCTTATTTAAATTATGATATTAAGCATAATTGGACTTCAAGAATGGCATGTTCGGTTATTGTGATTTTCTGACTTAAATTGGAAAAATTTTCTACATGCCTAGAATATATTTGAATGATTAACAAAAGGTTTAATTGCATGTTGGGTGAAAAAATAAAATGGCATAGCTAAGCTAAAAAGGCATTTTCATAATTTCAATTGAATTTAGATATGTTCAAGACGTCGATGTTCACAATCAAAGATGTTGATGTCATCTATGATCAAGTTGTCAACTATCACTTGACAATGATAATAAAAAATTGGTCATATTTTGTATCAACAATAGTGTAATTTCAATATAAATGAAAATTGTAAGAAGTTACTTAAATAAAAAAAAATTGATCATCTAAGGAAAATTTATCCCAGTGATCCATGAATGTATAAAAGCTTCCTATTAGCTGACGATGGTATGGTGAAAAGAGGATGAAAGTATTCATGTTGAAATGCACGTAAAAATTTGATTGCCCTAGGATATGCGAAGAGATTAGTGCATGAGTATTTGCAATGGTGGTTAGCAAAATATACATAACATTTATGGTTTATAATGAACTATGTGCGTATGATGTCATGTGATGGAAACATTTACCACGGTCTATTTGCTAGAGAGTGAATTCTCTCGTACGAGTATGTGCATAAAACTCTAACAAAAGACGCGTTTTACCGTCTAAGATGAGTCTCCACAAGATTAAGAGCCTGCATGGTAACATTTTTGTTTCTTCCGATTTTTAATCTTTTGTTTCCCGAAACAAAAAAAATAACAGAAATTCATTTGGTAACACCAACTTATTTTTCTAATCCCCGGAATAGAAAAGTAGCTAGAGAATAGATTTGTAACGAAAACAAGAAACAAAAAAAAAGTTATTTCTTGTTCTCAGGAATAATTTCTAGAAATAAGCCATTTTTTTCTTTTTTATTTTTCTTTTGTTCTTCTTCCTTGCCAAAGCCATCGCCGACCGCCTGCCAATCGTCGGCCACCTCCGCTAGCCGCCGATCGCCGATGTCGCCACCGTTCGACCATCGATCATCGTTGCCGCTCGCCGCCCACAGCCCACCGACCGTTGCCGCCGACCAACTACCGCCACCAATCGCTGTCGTGCCTACCCAACCGCCGGTAGCCCGCTACCAACCATCGACCATCGCCCGGCGACTGCTGACACCCACCATCGCGCGCTCGACTGCGCGGCTGTGGGCAACGGTCGTGCGATGGTTGACGATCCATGAACAAGAAGAAAAAAATAAATAAATACAAAAAATTATGAATCGTGCCAAACACATTTCTATTCTTTTTCTATTCCGAAAATAGAAATTTGTTATAAATTACCAAATATGTTATTTTACTCAGAAATGATTATAGGGAGTAAAAATAGAAAAGAAATATTTTTTAAAAGAACTTATTCCCCGGAGTAGAAATGTTACCATGCGTGCCCTAAGAGACATGAAGTCTTGTGATTCACACACAAAATGATATGACTTGTGTCGTTTGTGATGTAATATTATAGAATAGCCATCATCATGTGAATATATGATGTTGTATTTATCTTTGTTGATATAGAGGACGCTCGTAATAGATGGGCAGAGCCAAGATAATGGTGACGATGTAGCAAAAATGTGTTTGGGATTCCGTCTCCCAGGAGTTGTTGGTGAAAATGCCTCACGAGCTAAAATGCCTTGTTAGTCGAGATGATGCCTACCCAATGACATGTAAGGAATAGATTTTCGGATGTGTACATTAGTGCTCATCACAAGATTTATATGTTTATTTGTGTTTATTTAATTGTTTACCTGAATGTCAACTTATGGCATTTATGTTTATTCTCGGCACACGTGGATAAACCGTGGATTGCATTATCTTAAATTAACTTAAATAATTTGTTTTGGAAGTGAATGTGATACCCATTCTTTTGGGGATGTTGATCTTCTTATTACTAAAGTGGGCAAGTAGTGAGAAAAATTTGACATGGTCGGTTAGTCAATAACTGCTTTTGTAATTTGTGGATTTTTATACGTAATCGCGAAAAATGAATTGATGAACATGTTTGATTGGTTTTTGTTGAATTATAGCATTACCTCTAAATGATACGTGATATTACTCGTCTTGAATTCATGTGGTTTTGTTTTATACTGAGTGGAGTGAGATGATGGCATGGAATATTACACTTAAAAAATTTCATTTACTAAGTTCAGGTTGACCCCAAATTTTATAGATTGTTGTGTTCAGAGTTGAGGAATATTTAGTTTAGTGCTTCTGAAGACATCTTTGAGGACTGGGTCAGGAGTGCGCAACAAAAATATGAAAGTACAGTTCAAATTATATGGAAATTTCAGGCGCGATAGATTTAATCCAGTGTGGGTAAGCATCGATAGAGCGGCAGCATGTGCTCATCTCATACTTGGAAATAGCATATGTGACTATAGGGAATGACGGCGAACCTCCGTCCATGGCTTAATAAATGAGCTATGATTGGAAATTAGACAGGATAATTAAAACCTTAAATTGAATCGTCTCACAAGACTTCAACACATACTTATGCTCACGAAACCCCTAATGAAACTTGAGAACAGATCGAATCAGGGGGTGCGTAATTAATTGAGTTCAAGAGGATCAATATGTTCAATGTAACGAGCAAATAGCAAAATATACATGGACCTTTATGTCATATTTTCCAACTATCTATTTTAAATTTGGGTTAATATCACAAAAAATCTCAAATCAGTTTATTTATGACAAATTTACCCAAATTAATTTTTTGACCACTAAAAACACATAATCGGTAAATCTGTGATAAATTAACCTCAAATTAACCTCAAACTAGTACATTTGTAATAAATTTATTCTCTATTAGTTTTTGTTAAATTGAATTAATATTACGAAAAATCGTAAATTTTACCACAAATGGCACTCTCGTTAATTGCCACATATCATCCAATTCAATAATTTGATGGTAAAATTTAATAGAAACTAACGGAGGGTAAATTTATTATATATATATATATATATATATATATATATATATCAGTTTAGGGTTTTTTGTAATAAAAAAATAATTTTGAATAAATTTATTATAAATGTATAAATTTAAGGCTTTTATGGTATTAACCCTTTAATTTTGGCTGATTAAACCACTCCAATAGCTTTGGCAATATGAATAGAGAAAAGAGAAACACAGACACTCCTATCGTTTTCATGTTAGTCAGCACATCACTTGAACATCACTTGAATGAATCAAATGGACGTGCCGTGACAGGCTCCCACGAAGGCCAAGTTCCACCCCACTCTCCACCACAGATGGTGGTGGCACACCATCCTCGACCCTCAGTCTGCATTTGCTCAGCCATTTCAAGAATGCTGAGTCATCTTATTCTTTCTTCCACGTTCATCGGCCTGCTCTTATACGGTTTTTCTCTTGGTTAGGACGACATTATCAAAGATGCGATCTGAGACAAGAGTTAAAGGTTCCACGATGGTTTTCCAGATCGATCTTGGAAACTGATGTAATGCCCACGTGACGTGCCGGAGAATCCAGACTTTGCCAGTACTACTAGCCCCCACGCATTTGCTATTGCTAGCCATTTCTTGGAACGTGCACTCGGACAGGAAGTCTTTCCAGGAGATTTTCCAAGGGATGTTTCTACCGTAATCTTACCATCACATCTCTCGAGGACACTTATTAAATAACCATTTGAAAAGATCGTGCCGTTTTCAATAGATCAACTGATTTTGTGTTGTGAGATCGCTACTTTGATAGTTAAAATAATTCTGAAAATCAAAAAAGTGTCTTGACATCGATCGTTAACATAATCCTTAGTTTATTTAAGGAGCAATAGCAAATTTTCCAACCACCCGTGGTGGCGGCGTAGTAGTTGGGCGCTGGTTTCTTTCACGAGAGGTCCAGTGTTCGAATTCCCGTGTCGTTTGCCTTGCGAGAAAGGAATCCACGACTTACCCGGAGATGTAAGGGTGGTAGTGACTCTACTCCCCTCAGAATTTACTCTATCACGAAGCGGCGCATGAGGGTTCTTTGGATCAAAAAAAAAAAAAAACAATTTTCCATTCCCCAACTTGACGAGAGCTAAAGTGTTGCATATTTTTAAAAGGATTGGGATTCTTCTTTTGGATATATTCTTATCATCAATTTATACTCCTTAAATGGATGACACGTGGCTTTTAATGAATACGATTTGTTTTTTCTTTTTTTTTCATATTTCCTTTTTATTTTCTTTTTCTCCCTTCCCTAGACAACCACTTATCACTTCACATAGACCCTTGCCACTATGGTTTGTTGCACAATGTACTCCACGTCTAGCCCCCACAAGCACCATCGCCACATCCCTCTCACTCTTTCCCAAGATCAAGGGTAGTGGCTCTTAACCATCACTGGTCCTATATTGTCGATACAATGTTTGATTTCAATCGTCCAGTTCTCATCTAGAGTGAGAAGACATGAATACAATTCATGATGAAATTGTGTTTGAATAATGTGAGTTAATTTAACATTCCCTCTCACGTGTAAACACAAATAAAATTGCGTGAAGAACATGGATACAGCTGAAGAATTGTAAAAATAAGTAAGAACTTATTAAACGGGGCACAAAGAAATGAAACGGCCACGTCACATGCAAAAATTTAATTTGTATGAATATTAAGTTGTTACGGTGAGTATATACATAAAAGAATTTGAGGTCCCTTCGTATTTGTCAAATCATTTACAGCGTCACTTCATGAGGTGATACAATTTATAAAAAAAAAATGGTTTATTGAAAATACTATGCCCAGTCATATTATTGGAAAAATAAATTGACTTGTCGAAAAAGAAAAGGAACCTTCTTTTACTGTTTGACAGCTATTTTTTTCTTCCTTTTTTTTTTTGTTGAACTTTTTCTTTTTTTTGAGTGGATGCTATCTTTTAATTTTAAACGACCAACGTGGAAGATGTGAGAGGAAAATAAAGTTTTTGATTGTTTGGGAAATGAAATGAGATGGGGGGAGCTTTTTTTTTTTTCTTTCGGTCGGGAGATGGAGGGAGTTGGAAAGTGAGATGAAACACTCTCTTGTGCTAACATCTTCTTGCAAATTTGCAAGTGATACAGAGTGAAATCAATGTGTTTATTTGGCCTTCATGATGTCTCGATATTTATGATGTGTATATTTCGCAAAAAATAGATAATTTTAAAAAAAATTAAAAATAATTATTTATATCATTTACTAAATGAATAAATATAAATGTTTAAATATAAATTATTAACAATAATAAAAATAATTTTCATAGACTAATTATTTCAAACAACATAAATAATCATTTTAAATTATTTTAATTATTTTTTCGCAAAATAAACGGAACTTATTGAAAGGTCATGTTACAAATTACTTATTGATAACATAGAATTTTACAGCTTTTTATCTCATCGTCTATCCCCTTATACAAAGCCTAAAGCGTTATGCCTTCTGCTTTTTTTTTCTTTCTTTTTATTCGGAATCCCTTCTGCTTTACTTTTGTCTACTTTTTCACTTTTCCTTTTACCGACAATCGAATAACGATGCTTTTTACTAATGGGCACTTGTACTTTTTCCGCCAAAAAAAAAAATCTTTTTTAACCTTATGGGTCACCGACGCCATCTTTTTATTTTTATTTTTTTTTATCTGTTTTTGGTCGGACTTTTTCTTTTGGTTATTTTGACCTGAACACATCTTTTCAAGTTAAGAAGCTTTGTTTTTTTTGACGCAAATTATGAAGGTTCACGTGTTAAACAAGTAAATAAAGGGAGAAATTTCAAAAAGTATTAGAACAGTGATTTCTATAATATCACTGTCATAGGTAAGTTATTATCAATTTTCTCAAGTTATTTTTTAAAAACTTCTTCATAATCATTTTTTAAATTATATCTACCATTATAAATTCACCATAGTTTCGACTAAATGGGGAATGTCCTACTCCAACATTTCATGCCCTGCCCACTAAAAATGATTTGAAATTACATATTGGCAATAGATTGTTCTTACATACATAATTCGAAAACTATCATACGGCATATTATAAATTAATTGGATTACTAGTAATGAATGAATTTCAGTCCTAAGTGTCTTTGCCTAGTTTCATCATGCCTGAAATGTTATTATATTTTTTTATAAAAGAAAGGAATAATAACAAAAATGGTTCATGAGTCGTTATTAGACTTTTAATTTGTTTAATATAATTCATGAACTACTAGTGAATGTTCAATATAATCCTTCATTTTACTCAAATGACAAATTAGACTTTATTTGATGACGTAGACCATTATATGCTGAATTGGATGTTTAAAAATGATAAGTAAACATTGCCCATATTTTTATCCATCTACTTTAGAAAAGAAAAATAAAATTACAGTGCCAAAATATCCATCGTTATTTGATGATGTTGAATAGTTTATCCTGATTACATATGAATATCTTATGTAGATAGTCCACATGTAATTTTTTTTTTTTGTAGTCCACCATTCAAACTTGATGAATAGGAAGTCATATAAGTAGATATTGTTAACATGAACTAATGGAAAAAGATGATATTTAATATTTTTATACAAATAGTTGTATAAAAATATTCAATATCATCTTTTTCCATTAGTTCATGTTAACAATATATATATATTGGGAAATGACACGAATGGTTCATAAGAATGATATTGAATATTTTTATACAATTTATAGATTATGTTGAACATTTACCAATTAATTAAGGATCACACTGAAAAAATTTAAAGTCCATGGATGGTGATGTACATTTGGCTAAATCTCTTGAACCATTTGTGTCATTTCTCAAAAAAAAAAAAAAAAAAAATGATAGGGCTAGTCTAAGCAAGGAGGGCAAGCTAGCCCTAAGAAAGGGTTGCTTGCCTAGGCCCACAGATTTTCCGCTCTAGGTTAATGGGCTTGGGCAAGCCCAATGAGCTAGCTACGTAAGTTTGAATATGCTTCGTAACTTTTCAACTCCTTTTTTTTTTTTTTGTGAAAAATATTACATTTCTAGAAAATGTTTTCTATGGGGTCATTTTCCAAGAAAATGGCGATATTTTTTCGGTATTAAGCTAAAATATGAAAAAGAACTAGAATATATTTTCCATCATTTGGACATGAAATTTTGATTTGATTTCCTAATGACACTTACACTATCTAAGCACTAGTAATTTGTGCACAGAGAGTCCGAGAACTAGCCACTAGGGACAGGCATTAAGATCTTGGGTTTAAACTCGATGCACCCAAACACAAGCACCTAGGCCCAAGCCTTGGCATCAATGGACCCAAACATGGTCACCGGGGTCCAGGGCCTTAGTCTTGATGGACCTAGGCTCAGGAACACGACCTTAGCCCGAGTGTTGGGGATACAGGCATAGTCTTTGTGGACTCAGGCTTGGGTGTAAAGGATCCGACACAGGTACCAAGGCCCCATGCTTGAACTTTTGTGGACTTTGGCTTGAATGTTTGTGCATTGGGCGCGAGCACAAGGGCCTTTGGCTTGGCCTTGATGGATCTAGGCGAGAATGCTAGGGACCTAAGCAATGGGCATTAGAGGCTTGGGCTCAGCCTCGAGGGACTTGGACGTCAGTGCTAGGGAACTAGGCATAAATACCGAGCCCGTAAGCCTAAGCGCCAAGAACTTGCTAACAAGCATTAGGGTTTTGTGCCCAAGTATAGATTTTTTTGTCTAAATGTTAATATCTAGTTATATTTTGGAATATGATTTCCAATTTTTTTAAAAGAAATTATTTTCTTGAACCAAGCACAAATTTTCCGTTGACTCATTTTTCTAATCAATCCAAATGCCAAAAAAGAGAAAAATATTTTTCATAAAACAAACGGGGACTTTCGTATAACAATACAAATGTATATGTAAGTGTTTTACCGTTGTTAACTTCTACGATTATAAAAGTCACTTCAAAATACTAGTACTTGTAATAACTTAGAAGTAAGAAACGCTGGTAACGAAACTTACTTGATAATTGTCTACACTAAGATTTCCTTTAAGGTTGGATATCTTGAAGTTGAAGATAAGTAGAGATCTCATAAATCACGATTGGCCGGATAATTACATCAAGTTGATGTTGGTTGGCCACTACTCGAACAATGACTTGTTATCTTCTAACAATCGCTTCTTGGTCACAGGCTTTCCCTCATTTGATGCGATCGGGAAAGGTCCCTTCCACCGTGAAAGTCACTCTCTTTCTTTACGAATTATCTTCTTTAAACTATTCCTCCTCCTTTCGGCTACCAATAGGGCGGGAATTGATTTAGTCTTCATTCTCATCCTTCAACTTCATAAAGTGGCTCAACATTGAAATGAATCCACGTCAGTAAAGATTAGAACGAAATTTTGACGATTCTTCTTTGATGTTCTTTATAATTTAGGGATAAATATATTAAAAGTCTAAAACTTGTCATAAATACTTAATTGAGTCATGAAACTTTTAAAAAGTACAATCAAGTTTTAAAATTCATCATGAAAGTATAAGTAAATGCTAAATTTTTTAAAAAGTACAATTATTGGAAGGATTTGATTGGAGAAATTTGACAATTTTTAATACTCGATTGCTTTTTTTTTTTTTGAAAGTTTAAGAACTCGACTGTACTTTGTTGATATTTAGAACTTAATTGTACTTCATAAAAATTTTAAAACTTAATTGTATTTTTGTGACAAGTTTTAGTATTTACTTTCGTGATAATTTTTAAGATTTCCAATGCAAATATCTCTAAAATTTATAGATTTTTCTTTCATTGGAGTTTGAGTGATCGAGTCGTTTCCTTGGGCTTTTGAGGTCATAATGAACGAGATTATCGGCCCAAAATCAGAGCATTCTGCAACCCTTTTTACCAACCAAGACCGACCCAACTTGTATGGGCTTCTCCTTGTTATGCTTCTGGATCCCAAAAGTCTCAAGTCCCGTTCCTTCCTTCCACATCAAAAAATGGATCTTCAAGTACGTGACCCTGAGTTCTCGGCCCAATACACACCCCCAAATGTCAGCTCTGGTTGCATTCTTAATTTGTCCCTATGGATGTCACAAATTCGAGCCATATCATCATCAGGAGTCGCTCATGAGTTTGTGCTTTCGAGCATAGCTACTTTCGAGCCTTTTCAACCTTCCTATTTCTTTCCCATAAACAAAGCTGAGGGAAACCTTATTGTTGCAAAAAACGCCAATCAAAGATGTACCAATCTAAGAAAAAATAGCAAAGAATAAAAGAAAAAAAAAATCATATAAGATGCAAGATTTACGTGGAAAACTTAAAACGGGAAAAATCATAGGGAGAGAGAGGGATTTCACTATCTTCAACAAAAAGCATGAACTTACAATAAAAAAAAGCTCTGAAATTACTTGGTGAGCCACAAGATCTAAATATCTAACAAGAACATAGGAAAAAAATAAAACGGGAAATAATAATTAACAATACACATTCCTTTTACAGTCTCTCTTCAAAAATCCCTAAAAAAATGTGCATGACTAAAATACCCGTATCTCTTAATTTGAAAGTCAAAACTCAACAAATCTGCATCTTAACTTCAAATCTCCAAAAGAACATTACGCCAAACACCACAAGACCCTTCTCCCTCACCACCAAAAGTGACCACACAAGGCCACCCCCAAAATGGCAAAATCAATGATGCACACCCCTAAGCCTACGTGAGCGTAGTTAATGTAGGAAATAAGTGATGAAACATCACCAATTCCATTTAAGCAACTCAAATGGCGAAAACGCCAATCAAGTCCAAGCAATGCTTGAACTTGATAAAAGGAACTGGCTTAGTCAACATATCTGCTGGATTATTCGACGTAAATACTTTTTTCATTGTAATTGTACCCTTAGCAACCTCATCACATACAAAGTGATAATGTATGTCGATATATTTTGTCCTCTCGTGATACATCATGCTCTTGGTCAACTAAATCGCACTTTGGTTATCGTAAAAGATAATGGAGGTTCCCTCCTACTTCACACCAAGTTTTGTAATAAAATACTTCAACCAAAGAGCTTCATTTATTGCTTCCACTACTACCATGTATTCTACTTCAGTGGTAGATAAAGCAACTATATCCTACAAAGTTGCTCTCCAACTACCTGCAGAACCATCAAACGTAAAAACATAACTTGTCAAAGATCTCATTTTGTCAAGACTGCCTGCATAATCAAAACCAACAAAGCCAACAATCGAATGTCCTATATCACAACCTCTATTAAAGACCAAACCCACATCTAAGGTACCCCGAATGTATCGAAGAATTCATTTCATGGCTTACCAATGAGCTTTACCCAAATGTGTCATATACCTACTCACAACACTAACAGCTTGTGAAATATCTAAACGAGTGCAAACCATAACATATATAAGACTACATACAACATTAGAATATGAAACTTGAGACATCTCATCTTCCTATTCTTTAGTTTTAGGCGACAAAGAAGCTCAAAGTCTAAAATAGGACACCAAAGGAGTACTTGTCAGTTTAGCGTTCTTCATGCCAAAGCGTTCAAGCACTTTCTCAATATACTTCTTCTGTGAGAGGTAAAACTTCCCAACTTGTTTGTCTCTACGAATTTCCATATTTAAAATTTTCTTAATAGCTCCAAAATCTTTCATCTCAAATTCATTACTAAGTTGCGTTTTCAAATTTTGTATCTTTAATATGTTCTTCATTGCAATAAGCATGTCTTCCACATATAATAGTAAATAAATAAAAGAACTATCATGCAATCTCTTGTAGTACACACAATTGTCATGCGCACTTTGCGAATAGCCATGACTCAACATAAAGTTATCAAACCTCTTGTACCATTGTCGCAGAGGTTACTTAAGATCATACAAAGAACATTTCAACCTGTAAACATCAGCTTCTTTACCCTCAACAATGAATCCTTTGGGTTGAGACATATAGATTGTCTCCTCAAGCTCGCCATGTAGAAAAGCCGTCTTGATATCAAGTTACTCAAGTTTTAGATCATAAAGGGCTATTAATGCGAGTAACACATAAATGAAACTATGTTTCACAACTGGATGGAACACTTCACTGAAGTCGATCCCCTTCTTTTGACTAAAACCCTTCGCTAGCAAACATGCTTTAAATCTTTCATCTTTAACTCTTGGAATTCCCTCTTTTCTTTCGAAGATCCATTTGCACCCAATAGCTCATTTGCCCTTAGACAATTTCACAAGATCAAAAGTTTGATTTTTATGAAGAAACTCCATCTCTTCATTCTCACAACAAGCCACTTCTTAAATTTAGAACAAATAATAGCTTCATGAAATATAGAAAGTTCTTCAATACCAAGCTTTTCAATAACTGTGAGAATATATACTATCAAATCAGTGAAACCATACCGTGGGAGAGGCTTAATTTGTCGTTTAGCCCTCCCAACAGCTAAACTTTGAGGTTGCTCAATTTCTTCTACTTATTCTTTGATAGAATCTTAATCTTGTTACTTATTGTCACTTTTTGGCTGAATAAGAACATCTTCAACTATTTGAACATTCTCCTCATAAATACCTGTAAACTCAGTAACAACCTCTTTCTTTTCAAGCATAAAATTGTTATCAAAAGTAACATCCTTACTAATTATAAACTTTGATGATTGAGGATTAAAACACCATAACTTATATCCTCGCCTACATAACCAACGAAAATACACTTCTTGGCTCTAGGTTCAAGCTTACCCTCTTTTACATGATAATAAGCAGGACATCCAAATATTTTTAAATCAAAATACTCAAAAAGTTTACCTGACCATATCTCATTAGGAGTCTAATATTCAATTGCAACTAAAGGAGAATGATTCACTAAATAACATGCCGTGTTTATAGCTTCAACCTAAAAATCTTTCCCAAGTCCAATATTAGAGAGCACACACCTAGCTCTCTAAAAGTGTCCGATTCATGCACTCTGCCACCTCCTTTTATTGAGGTGTGTACTTGATTGTTCAATGTTGAACAATCCTTGAATCTTCACAATACTTTTTGAAATCACCTCCGCAAAACTCAAGACCATTGTCTGTTTTGAAACGCTTTATCTTCTTCTCGGTTTGATTTTCTATTGACTTCTTTCACTTTTTGAACACATCAAAAGCATCACTTTTACGTTTCAAGAAATAAACCTAGACTTTCTTAGAAAAATCATCAATAAATGTCACGAGATAAATTGCACCATCATTAGATGTTACCTGTGCCGGTCCCCATAAATCAGAGTGAATATAGTCAACTGTGCCCTTCGTCGAGTGCATCTTAGTACTGAAACTAACTCTGCACTGTTTTTCGAAAACACAATATTCGTAAAAATCTAGTGAGACCATATGATCCCCATAAAATAAACCACATTAATTCAATATAGCCATTCATCTTTCGCTCATGTGACCCAACCACGTATATTGCAACATTGACTTTTAGTAATCTAAAAAGGATGATATAACAACAGTACATCCTTGTAGAACGTAAATATTTTTTTTTATACTACCTCTCACACAATAAATGAGCCTTTTGAAATTTTCAAAACTCCACCTCCACCATCCAATGGAATCTAAAGTGCTCAATGAAATAAAGTTTTTCTTTAAATCTAGGATGTGTTTAATATTTGTCAAAGTTCTTACTAAATTATCATAGCATTTAATTTGCACCATACCAATACTTACAATCGTGTAAATTGCATTGTTACCTATGAAAACTAAACCACCATTGATTTTCTCATATGTGTGGAATCAATTTCTATGTGAACGCATGTGGAATGAATATGGTGAATCCAAAATCCATTCATCATCGACTTAACAATCTAAAGACAAAACAATAAGAACATTGTCTGCATTAGCAAACTCGTTATTTTTCATTAGACTAGTCGAATCGGAATTCTCCATCAACTTCTTCCCCTTAGCTTTGAGCACTAGACACTCATTTTTGTAGTGTTCGAATTTGTGACAATAGTAGCACTCCATTTTATTCTTATCTCTGTCTGATCTACATATTGAACACTCTTTATTATTGCTGCGTTTATCACAATGATTCGACCTTCGCCTGACAATTAAACCATTAGCTTTATCACCACTACTACTCAGATTCAATTTTGTATGCATTTCTGCAAAATTCAACAAGGTTTTCACATCCTAAAGAGTTATAGGTTCCCTTCCATGTAGCATAGAATTCACAAAATTCTCATACGAGCTCAACAGTGAACATAACACAATTAGGACGGGGTAAGTACACTATTCATGACAAAACTTGTGTACAGCGCTTACTTTGGTGCCAAAACTTTATTTTGGATCACTTAAGTGTCAAATCGGAGGAAAAACGATCACTTTGGTGCCACCGGTGAGAGATTCCGGCCAAAATGATTACATGGCTTTTATAATTTAAAAAAAAAAAATTTGATATGGCTTTTAAACAACGTCATTTTCCGTCCTCCTTAAAAAAACGACGTCGTTTTGCCATCCTAAGTGGATGGCCTAACAAAAACGACCCCGCACAACTCATTTGGGGATTTTATTTATTTATTTGAGGATTGAAATTAGGGTTTTTTTGTTTGATCCTCGCCCAACACCGACCTAGCTTGCTCGGCCGTCGTCGCTCAGCCTTTACCGTTGCTCGGCCGCCATCGCTCGCTCGGCTGCCGTCGCTCAGTGCTGTTCGGACGCCCTCCATGAGCGCATTGTCGCCGATGCTCAACGACTTGCGGTTGCACTTGAGCGCGAGCTTCGTGACCAAGTTGAACCGTGCAAACAGAGCCGAGACCGCGTCCAGCAGCTCCAAGTGGGCGTGGAGGGCGAGCCTCTGGCAACTTTGGCCTTCGATCGCAAGCCAACGGCGGCACACGAGGGAGCACCAGCCCGGTCGCCGGAGCCTAGGTATTGGAAGACGCAGGCCAGGCACTCGTCAAGGAGATTGGAGATGAAGAGGGAGAGATCGGGGGCGGCGCACTCATCAGCGGCCTCCCCGAGCACTGGCCAGATCTGGGCCTTCGACTTGGCCGCCGAGTGGCCGTCGTTGGGGTCGAGGTTGGGGTCGGAGCTGCGGTCGCCGAGCGCGGGGGCCGTCGAGGATGGGACTAGCTCATCGCCGGCGGAGGCGGAGGCGAGGGATGTCGGCAGTTGAAGGGGGAGGAGAAGGGAAGATTCAGGCGGCTTATCTTCTCTCCCTCTCTCTCTCTCTCTCTCTCTCTCGCTCAATTTGGGGATTTAGGATTTTCAATTGTGGGAGAGACACCAAACGGCGTCATTTTGTTATTTAAATGCTGACTGTACTCTCCGTTGAGCCACATTAGCTTCAAAAATTAATAAAAAAAGTGTCATGTCGGATTTCCGGCCAACCAGATCGGCGTTGGCATTGAAATGATCGTTTTTTAAAAGTTTTGGCACTTAAGTGATTCAAAATAAAATTTTGGCACCAAAATAAGCGCCGTACACAAGTTTTGGCATTAATAGTGTACTTACCCCAATTAGAGCCTTATCTTCATCGTCTCCTGATCTTCATCGTCTAACTTCAAATCTAGATTTTTCATATCCATAACGATTTTATTAAATTCATCTAGATGTTTTTGGATAGGAGTACCTTCTTCCATCTTTAGCGTGCAAAGATGCTACTTCAAAAATAATCTTGTCGTAAGAGATTTCTTCATGTAGAAGCTTTCAAACTTATTCCTTAATCCTGAAGCCGTTTCTTCATCCACGACTTTGCGAAGCACCTTATTGAATAATGACAAGTGGATAATGCTATCCGTTTTTTCTTCGATCTCCTCAAACTCAGCCGTAGTCATATCGTCAGGATAATTCCCGTCCAAGGCTCTAACTGAACTTTCCTGACGCAATAATGCCTTCATCTTGATTCTCCATAGCCCAAAATTGTTTTAGCCATTGAAGGATACCACTTTGAACTTGATAGATGCCATCTTGAACAAAATGACCAAAATTCATTCATTTTGATATCAATTTGTTGTGAAAAACACCAATCAAAGATGTACTAATCTAAGAACAAGTAGTAAATGATGAAAAAAAATCAAAATCACACGAGATGGGCATGAAAGTATGATCCAAAAAGCTCCAAAATCACTTGATGAGCCACAAGATCTAATTATCCAACAAGAAAATAGGAAAAAAACAAAACATGAAATAATAGGGAGGCTAGGTTGGAGATGTGTTATTATACGCATTCCTTTTATAGTCTCCCTTTGAAAATCCCTAAAATAAACGTGCACAATTTAAAATACTCTTATCTCTTAATTTGAAAGTGAAAACTCAACACTTATGTACATGAAAGTGTTATCTGCAGAGACAATGGTCCCTAATGCAATAGGCATGCATACTCCGGCATGTTAGCTTTTTGTTAATAAAGGAATTATCAGTATACATAGGTTGTGTATGCTTTGTTATACATGATGGTTTTATTTTTAGAAACTAATAAATTGTTATTATCATTACCATTGGGAGATCTTTAGAAAGTTTTACATGCCCTTTGTATCAAAAAAGTAAATCCCATATCGACATGACATAAGGTATCAACCTATGTGTCATTTGTACCTGAGCACATCTTCATCATCCTCCTTTGCAATAACAGATACCGCCATCTTTACCATCAATATCTACCGACACTCTCGAGCTTACAAGAAAGGGATCCGTTTTAGGCCTTTTGAAGGTGGTGCGTTTCACTCTATAAGTGAGCTTCCCTCCCAAATCACTTTTGTCAATAATAAGGGCACGTGGGTCATGTCATGTCCTCATGTATCTTCTTGCTGCTGCTCTCTTTCCTTCTTTGCAAGGCACGGCCACAAGCTTTGCTTCCTCAGAATATGCTCAACCTATATCCTTGTCCTAGTCCTATGATCCTCTAGGAGATTTCGCAATTGCATGTATGCGCCTTGTGCATGTTTTATTCCTACTTCTCCGAAGCTGTGTGTACAACTTTCAAAGCATCCGAGTAATTTTGATCCCCATCGAGGAAATTGCAGATCTTGCTCCGCCATTTTCCCTCCGTGGTACTAGCTTGCTTGAAGATAGATCACTCACAAGAAATTTCTAGCACAAACTGATGATCGTTCTGTACTTTAGGGGCTTTCTTATTTCTGTTCGATTTGCAATGTAAAACGAGATAGATTTATTGCGTCATAGACTACAATACTCCAGTTATAGCGTAGGGTGGTCCATGAACATAGTGGGTTTTATTTGGACCCCATCTTCCCACTCAACCCTCAAACTCCTTTTGAAGAATCGCCAGCATTCGATGTCTAGGTGATCGGTTTATTAAGCAAATTAATCTTTCTTAGAATTGCTGATTTCTCATTTCGGAAAGATGCCCATAAGAGGATTGCCCATACGTAAGTTTAGCTGCTACATATAGTGCATAAACCAAAATCAAACGCAGCCACGACCTCTTCTTAACAGATATGAATGTCATTAATGTTTGTCATATAGTTGATGGAGTTTATGAATTGCTAATATTCTGACGCAAATGGTCGAAATGTGACGGCACACATACGCATTGATTCGACAGCAACGCTTAAAAGTGGTAATACTCCTAATCCCAAATGAGTAGATGACTACGTGGCTTCTAAGTGATCATGTTAACGTTTTACTGACTGAAATAAGGTAGAAGTGGCAGACCATGTGACCGTTGTACGGATCTGATGAATGCGACACGCAATTTCGCAGTGGCAGCTCATGATTCTCTTTATTTGGTTCAGAGAGGGGACGCAAGTTCAGCTTTTCTCAAGGTCTCGCATTAACTCGTGGATGGTCCCTGTTCCTTTTCTGGAGCCAAGAGAGGAGGCCATCGACTGCCTAATTCTAGATATCAATGCGAACCCAGTTAATAAAAATGAATTAGGGGTACGAGGTGCCCGATTCCTGTTACTCGTCAAAGGCAAATGCACCTAAATTCTGAGAGAATTGAAGTAACTCTTGGTGCACAGAGACGAAGCGTCGCATGGTACAATTCCTTGTTTTTCTTATTATTTACTTTTTCGTCGGACGTGCGTTCTCCTAGAGATTTGCTACGTAACGTGGGATTCTAGAAATTTAAATTGCTGCTATGACAGCTAATAGATCCCAGTTTGACTCTAAATTGAGGACTTGTTCCCTTGACTTGCAGGGTTCTTCTGCACATCTTGTTCATTAAGAATAATTTCAGAGTATCTGATTCGTGTTTCGAAGGAGCTCATATTCACCTTAATTCTGAGAGAAATTTGAGACGGAGAGTGCTTAGGAACAAGCATCGGATGAACGCGGAGCATGCCACGAAACGAGATAATACTAAATATCTCTTCTGAACCCTTGGTTCCTGAATAATGCCGTATTGGATCATTTGTTAGCTAAATGGCATATAGGTCGCAGTCTTATTATAGAAAAAGTTGTAAGGCATAACCTATAATCCTAAGCAACCTATGAAGAAAGAGAGAAGGGATCAACGAGCGACGTTGGATCTGCGGATGCAATAAAAAGGGACTCATAAATTATTCATCTTCGGTTTCTGGGGTTCCTTTCTGGGGCTTTTGGCTGTAAAGTTGCTTGCGAATTGGGGAGACAGATGGGTTGCCATTCCATAATCCGATTGCTGAAGTTTCTTGCCTTGTTGTGTTCCTCAGGGACATAGAGAGATGGGATGGACCCAAGACCTTACTTTGTTGCTGCAATGAATGACAATCATTTTCAGTAGCAAATAAAGAAGATGCGAACTCATATGGCTCTTGCACTTGCCGAGTGAATAATTGATCGATTGCCGTTTCTAGTCGAGTATTTGGGAGTGCCCCAGCTCGTGCTCGGTAGACGACAAAGCCGTACCTCTGCCAGAAAGCAGCAGTTCCTCGCCTACTTTCTGAGTCCTTCGTCCGTGACAAAAAAATCTGGGATCCCGGCTACTTCTCCGTTGCACAATCTTTTTTATTTTTGCCCTTTTTATCACGTTCTGGCGTAGCGGATAGCGATTTAGCAAATAACCTCCGCTCCACTGCATTTATGTTTCAGCTAAGCTGGGTTTGATCTCATGGGGTTTGAGATTTGACAAGATGGCATTCGCGCATTTGGTTAGAACTTGGAACAGTTTAATTTCCAGTATCAACGCATTTGGGTAGCTTTAATTTGGATGGATCACTGATGAAAATTGCCGACAGTCTATCCGAGTTTAAGAGATAAACTCATTTATCCGTTTCATGTGCTGGTGGATTGACAGAGACAAAAAAGCAGAGCAAGTTCTAGACATTGTTGTTAAAGCGCGTTATTAGAATCAACCCAAGAGCAATGTGGACTGTAGTGTTGAAGTGGATGTGTTGTCTCTTGGGAGACTCGAGAAACTGCAAACCGTCGAGACTTCCAGACATTTCTATTTGCTTTCGGGAAGCAGACGCCGGATTAAACATGGGTTGCTGATCGAGATCTCAGATTCCCGCCTGATTCTCAGGCAAAAGAAGAGGCTTTGTTTCTCCTTTCTCAATGCGTTTCTCGTTTCGAAGATTTTCGGGAGAACCGAGACAAGACAGAAGACAACCGAAGCTCTTCTCCGTCCAGAGCACACGAAAGGGGAAACATGCACAAAGCGGAATTGACGACCTTGGTCACAATACTGATAATTACATCAAAATCTCCAGCACATCAGATAGGTCAATTAAAGACATGAAAGAACCACCCCAAGTCATTTGCTAATCTAGGCTAAAGCCTAACGACCCTCCTCCAGTTCAACCGCAGAGCAGAGACCGCTGCTTCTTGAACATGCAAAGGAAGAATTTTCAGAGAGACACCCAACAGGACAGAAGCAGAGGGAGAACATTTTCCTAAAGTTTTACTGGTTCAGGACCAACCGTCGACTGCAGAGAGTGCACAAATATTTACGCTTGACGTGAAAGCAGACGGGCAAGAAGCAGAATCTCCAATGGCTCTCGACGTCGATGGCCTCCACTTTGCCTCCGCAGTGAGGGCATGACCCGGAAGCCTGTTGTCTTCCCAGTTCCTTTTCCTCCGCGTTGCATATGAACACCATGCGCATTTCTTCTTGTCCTTCTTCTTCTTCAGCTTCAGATGGGATCTGTTCCGGTCCGGTGCGAGCTCTATATATAACGCAGAAAGACTGATGAAGGAAGCCAAGTTGGAAAAGCGAAGGGGCTTTTTCAACAAAGGGGAACGCCTCGACAGGAGACCCGGGCAGGTGGCTTATATAGAGGAAGAGGACCAGAGAGGCTAGGTTGGAAATGGGGATTAGAGAGGGGGTTAAAGCTATAGGGATATTCGGCGGATCAAGTTAAGAGGTTTGACGACTTTTGGGGGAATTATTAATAGAGAAATGATCGCATCTTAACTTTCACTTTGCTCATCTTTTCGGCGTTAATTTTCCTAGTACTCATTCACATGCCGCTGTCTCTTCTAGGGGTTGGAAAAACCATTAAAAGACGACATGACGCATGGAATAGTCAAAGTGAAGATGATTTAGCGAATTGCCCGAGTAATACGCAATTATTTGTACGTCCATTTCATGAATGACTGAAGGACTAATATGCAAAACCTCCCGAAAGGAGGACTGATTTTTGTAAATTTATTTCGTTGAAGACCATAGTAATTTTCCTCCCCAAAAAATGACCATAGTTAAACGTCCTAGGGGGAAGGACCGTGCCTCCATTAATTGAAGTATAAATGGAGAAGATATAGGTTGGACACATCACATTACATACAATTGTGGTTTCTGTTGCAGGATAACCTTACAAAAACAAGGTTTGCTTCAACATATAGGGTTTGTTTGCGCCCATCTGTTAATGCGGCACGTTATCAGATTGCATTTTTTAATTCAACGTGCCAATACCCACATACGCTTGTGCCCTCTTGTTGGAACAATATCTATTTTTTGAGCCCCGTCCCCAACTCTACCCTCTTGATATTTTACATCTAAGAGACATTGAGATCCACAAGAGGCCTCAAACAAAATAGTTAAGGAACTTACTTAGGTCTATCTTCGTATCCTTTCTTGCATGAACATTTTTTTGTTAAGTTTTTTCAAGGATTGGATAGTTGAATGTTCATAGAATTCAGACATAAATCTCATAAATAGTCTAGTGACATCTGTTTGCACCAAAAAGTCATCAGACTATCGATATGAGTAGAAAGATGATTTTTCTTTATTTTGGTCAATGAGTAGATAGATGATTAAAAAGTTGAATATTGGCAAGCACATGACCCATCGTGATGCCCACAAAGATCGTTGTCGATATTAGCATACATCAGTGATTATTGCCAACTGGATATTAATATACAACGAAATATGGTTAGCGAGGATTAATGGGGATATTGATTAGTAAGATTGATAAGCTATCAATGTGTTAAAAGAAAACTGAAGGCATATAGGGCATCAAGGTGCAATTATAAGTTTGAAGTTGCTAGAGAACAAAATAATCGAGATCTTGGAGCAATTAACATGCGTTTTTTAAATGAACAATTGGCCAAAGGTAAGATCTTGGCATCTTGGGAACATGGGCAAAAAGCTTTCGAAATAAAAAACATGACTACAGCTGCAAAAGAACCATTCAGAGACCATTATGATATAACCATTGTAATTGCCGTTGCCTATCTTTGGAAGGTCATTGCACAAAACAAACAATTCCAATATCATTCAATTTTGGTTACCTTTTTGTATTGCCCTTTTAATTTCCATATTCATGTCGTCGATTAAATTTCGACGTATGTCTTAGCTGTACTTTCAAATCCACATTGTCAATTGAATTTTGGCATATATCTCTATTTTAGGTGTTTCGTCATTGATTAAATTTGGACATGGCGACTTTGCATTCTTAAACCCTACTTTGGATTAAATTTTGGCACTATTGAAGTGCCTACATTTTTCAAAATTTTTTGTTGATTAAATTAGTTTATGTGCGCACATTTTCATATGGAGTAAATCTGTTAATCTCCTTACTTACATGCGATATTTTTCGTGAGGAATCACCATAAAACTTGTTTCTTGTAGTAAAAATGGAAGAATGACTTTCAATGAAAAAATATTTGGTCCAACTAAACAAGTTCCTAATCTCGTATAAAAAAAGTCCTGATGCTTAAAGCTAGATAGAGATTGTCGAGACACGCGACCTAACGAGTGGCTAAATTCTAGAGCCGGACAGAACACGAAATTCGAGTAAGAAATGACGGAAGCGGAAATGAAGTGAAATTTGAAAACGAAACGCGCAGGTGGGACGGGGGAGAGAGAGGGACGGCTATTGTTTCATTTCGGGGGAGGGAGGGAGGAAGGGAGGGAGGGAGCGAGGGCGGCAGTCAATCCAACCCCCCCGGAACGCCCTCAGTTGATTCCGCGCCGTCACGTCCGCTCCCCTTCTGTGCCCCCCGGGCCCCTATTTGTCAAATCCAGACCAGAACTTTAAAAAAATACTTTGAGTCGCACGCAAAACCAACTTTTCATCCATTAAAAAAATCGATTTCAGTCCATCCGTCAAGCCGATCGGTCTAAACCCTCTAACTTTTGACACGCACGAATTCAATTGGAAGGTCGCTTCGATCCAGCGAACGGCGGCGCCTCGGCGGGCGACACGTAAGCCAGCGCTGTCCTCGTTTGGCCCACCGGGAGCGACGCTTGTTTCGGTCCTCTCCATGCCGTCCTCCGTGGAAATTTATAGCGTTGTTTTCGTGGGTCGCGGGTTTAAACACGGTCCGAGGTAAGCTCGCCCGGCGCACGCCCGTGGTTTTCCAAAGGAGGACCACCCTAACGTACGCGCGTCGGCTGCGCCTCCCCTGCGTCAGCACCTACGCAGTTGCAAGGTTCCCTCGGGGCTCTCGGAACACAACAGGACATGGAAAACGGCAAATGCGATTAGTCGGTGGCTGCGACGAAGCAACCCCTGTCGCCTGTTTTCCCTGGAATTTCTTAATGCCGCGTGTAGAATGTGTACAGTAGTTTTTCTTTTCCAAGATAATTCTTGAATACGTATATATTTTCCCTTCTCTCGTCGCTCCGCCCTGAAACTACTGGGCTGAGTGCGACGGTGGAATGTATCTGCATAACCTTTGAAGAAAGTACATGCAACATAGAATCCAGGAGATTGCTTCTTGAAATTTGCACCTATTAACATGCATTTGATACAATTGAATATGCGATGGAAAGTACTTACTCATTTACCGGAAAGAAACAACTTATTTATACATCTAATAAAAATTATAAAAAAAGTCCTAAATCTAAGGTCTATGGATATTTTTGTAATTTGCTCTCCACGTCTAAGGTTGACAAAAGAAGGTATATACACATAGACAACAAGGGAAAAGGGTGTCGCGTTTTATTAGGACACGAACCCCTCTTTCATGATATTAGCAAAACCATCATCTTGTATGCTCTCAGAGATGCTTGGTATTAAGTCAGCTAAATTGCACGCATGGCATCCATGTGATGGACCCATATACACGTGTTCTCATCGGCGACACGTTCTTCAGCTACCTCCACGGTACGACCGCGACACCTTCTTCCAATATTAGTCATGTTGACCAACGATAATGTTCTCGACCAGAGCTGGCATTTCCTATTTCCTAGACACGAGGTTTGCCCGAGTGTCAATCGTAACATGAAAAACATGCCGAAACTGAAGCTTCTTTTTTCTTTCTTTTGCGTGTTTTGATTTTCGTTCAGAACAAAAAGTCTGTCTAATGTCCAATGATGTAATGTGCTCGGTGGTAGCATTTGACCCAAAAAGAGAAAAAGTGCTCGGCAGCCCATCTCGCCCGTCACCTTCGTGTCTGGTTCCTGGGTGCTTCTCTTGTGGTTTTCTGCTCGTTTTCTACCGTCATTACACAAGCCCAACGACGATCGAAAGAGAATGTTCTCTCAACACAGTCGTTAAAGGGCCAGGCCCACAGATCAGGCCCAATCGTGCGACCTTGCAAATCAACAATTGTTAAGGTTGCTGTCGTGAGGGCCGTAGCCCGCTAATCGATGGGCCGGCCTCTTCCGGATCGCGCTGGTTCGCTCCGACTCCGAGTTGGGGAAAAAGGGAATATTCCTTTTCATCCTCAGCTGTCCATCCATGCCTCTCCCCATTCGGATCTTTCTCGGACCTCGGATCCGACTTGAATTCCGAAGTGGAGCCATCGTCTCTGCCAGGCTGCCAGCTCCCCCACCTCGTCCTCCCCTCCCACGCCGAAGGTGCCTTTTTGTTTGTGCTTGCCTCTGCGTCTGCGGCCAATTCATCGTCGCTGCTTGGCTTTTCCTCAATCTTCTCGCTCCGTTCCTCTTCTCACTCGCCGGAGTCGCCGCCGCCGCCGCCGCCGCCCGCCATCGTCACCGTCGTCGTCGGCGCACGGAGACACCCCCCCCCCCGGCGGGATCACGTCCCATCCCTGGAGCCTTTTTCCCCGCTCTTCAATTCCCCGAATCTCACTCCTCCTCGAGCGCTGCGGGAGCGAATTAAAGCTTGGTTAGCATGGGGAATCCGGTGGCCTGATCGTCCCAAATCATGTGGCTTGCCTTCTGGAGATCGAGGAATCGACTCTCCCTCGACGAGCTCAGGTTTGCAATGCGATACGCGTCAATTTCCGTCTTATATATACATACATGGATATGTATGTGTGTACGTATATGTTTCGTTTGTCAAGTTTATTGCTTGAGCGGTTGCAAGGCTAACGTAACTTTGCTGGCGTACGAGTTGCGCGGTCGGTATTATAGTGTAGAGAGGACCTGAGTGGATTGCTGGCGATCGTCGCTTTTTGATGTTCCATGAGACGGTTCTCTTACTTGGCGTGCGAATGTGATGGTCGCAGCAAAAGCTAATTACTTGTGATTTCGCCCGTTCTGTGGTTCTCTTATTTATATTATTTACTTCCCCTGTTTGCAGTCAAGCATGATGAAAATAATACTAGGAAAGTTAGCCTTCTTTCGGTAGGAATGTGGATATCTTGTCGTTGGTTGGTCAGACCTCTTTTGGTTCTCTGCACCAATTTTGACAGGCGTGGATGTCTTGATGACATGATACTGTAGAAAGAGTGTGTATGTTAGTCTTTCATATCTTAAATAAGATGCCGTAGTGGACTGTGGAGTGCCTTTGAGAGAGTCTCCCGTAATGGTGATTTAATGTCCGAAAAAGTTCATATAAAGCTTACCTTAATTAAAGGAGCATCATCGGCCCTAACGTACACTGATTCAACAGTAGCGGACTGGACGTCTAGGGGTCAATTTGACATTGACTAGATAGATCTATAGTAACATTCTCATTATTGCCACTCACGGTGTGTCAATGGGATTTGGAGAATTAGAGGAAGAGAATCAATGGTTGCTGCTGTAGGAGGTTTGTATTAATCCATCCGCTAATTCCGTGTTAACGAGCTTAAGGTGCAGCAAGTGCAACAGCTAAGATGTTTTGATGGATTCCGAACGAAACTTGACACAAAATTAAGATGCCAACATCAAAGTGCAGTATAAACCAACATTGCCGTGGCACACCTGCATGACCAGGCACTATCTCTGATCAAAGGAGAAGCCATTCTGCTATACTTTGCAAAGTCCATGTTACGTTTCTCTCAAATGGCTCTTCAAAGGACCTTGATGCATGGTTACATGATGCACAAAGAAAATTGCGTTTCTATATCTAGTGTGTAGATAGATTGAATCATTATAGTTGAGGTTAGTCAAATTGAGCATGTTCAAGGTATAATTGAAACTTGATTCTATCTAAAGCTTGGTGCTTTGCAATTTAAGATATAATTTTAGATGAAATTCATTCCCAAATACTACTCATATGGATGAGATGCTCAAGCTCGAGATGGTGAACCTTAGAAGTTCAAAAGGTTGTAGTTTTGCAAAAAATTCTGGTGAACAACTCTGGGTTTCAGCAGTTTTAAAAAATTCCGACAAACAACTCTGGGTTTCAGCAGTTTTATCAATAGATATCCGCTATGTTCTCTATATATGTTTGTATTTGGTGGGCTTCTTTTCAAAGTCTGTCGTTCTGAAAATAGGGTAGAAAAACAAACAAATCTTTGAATGAACAGAATCCACGATTAGGGTAACTGCGGTAGCCGTAGTCTTTTTGGGCACAATCCTAAGTATAAATAGGAACAATTAAGCTACAGGACTTTTCAGCAATAGAGGTCTTGGAGCATTAATGTGTACATACATGTGACGCGTACATCTTTGAAGAGAATTAAGTTTGCATTGATTGGAGCAGTGTTGTTTATGAAGGCCAACCTTTTCCTATCTGTTGCAGATATTTAACTGATCAACTTTTTAAAATCCAAGTTGTCAACGAGGTGAACAAGGTAATGATGATAAATTATTAATTTGACCTTGCTAAACAGTGGACTCTTCTCATGCACTTTTTACTCGTATTTGATCATGTAGGATTTTGTCATTGAGGCCCTGCGATCAATTGCGGAATTGATAACATATGGCGATCAGCATGACTCTGCCTTTTTCGAGTGAGACTTTGAAGGTCTTAACTTTTCTTATTAGAAAACTTCAAATGGGGAAATGTCAGCTGATTTTGTGCCATTCTGGTTGCTGCAGGTTTTTTATGGAGAAGCAAGTCATGGGCGAGTTTGTTCGAATTTTGAAGATTAGTAGACCTGTCGGTGTTTCACTTCAGTTGCTTCAGACATTGAGTATAATGATCCAAAACCTTAAAAGTGAACATGCCATATGTAAATTTCTTTGTTTGAGCTTATTGGATTCTACTTTGAAATTAAGTTTGTTCAACAAGATGTTTAAAAGCATGTCATGGGGATGTTGCAGATTATATGTTCAGTAATGAGCATATCAACTACCTGATAACCTATTCATTCAAATTTGACAATGAGGAGCTGCTATCCTACTATATATCTTTCTTAAGGTTTGTAGTCTACTTACGACCAAGATAGTTGGTAACTTTTCTTTATGTTTCCCATCCCTTTGCAACTGTAATTCTAACTGCTATTTTCTTTTGTTCTCAATGATCCTGTATATCGTGGCATGTAAAGAGCGATAAGCGGGAAGCTAAATAAAAACACAATTTCTCTGCTGGTGAAGACTCAAGACGTGAGTTTGTTCTTTTCCATCTTCTATTTTCTTCATCCTGCCCACACATATTCGTTGCTAACGTTTTCTTTATCGTCTTTGTTAGTGAAGAATGGGGGCATCACTGTATTGCAATTTTCATTTTTGCAATTAGGAAGATGAGTTTGCGTCCAGGAATGGGGGCATCACTGTATTGCAATTAACATTTTTTGCAATTAGGAAAATGAGTTTGTGTGCATTTTTCTCAACATAAGAGTGACAAAACCTATTGCACCAACTCCTTCCTGTTCCCCCCCCCCCCAAAAAAAAAAAAAAAAGAAAAGAAAAGAAAAGAAATGAAAATCGACAAATGGAAAGACTTTTTACAACTGATATTTGGGATCATCCCCTGATTCTGGTTCCTACTTTCTTTCACCAGTCATTACTCCTAGCCTCTCTTCTTCAGTTCATTTTCCATCCCCCATTTGCATATGCTATGCAATTAATGGTTGACCGGTTATGCTAAATTAGCTTTGCTTTTAACCTTTAACTGAATTATAAGATTCTCCATGTCAAGTCCAAGAATTTTTCTTTGCTTTTTTGCTCTCTCTCTCTCTCTCTCTCTCAAAATTTCTTTTGTACTGTGGAACATCTAGGATGACGTAGTATCTTTCCCACTATATACCGAGGCAATACGGTTTGCCTTCCATGAAGAAAATATGGTCCGTACAGCCATACGCGCTCTTTCACTTAATGTTTACCATGGTGAGCTTCCAGTTATCTCCTTATATTCTCACTTTTATGTTGCTGATCTTCCTTTCTTTTATGATGCCAATTTGTTAGCTCCATGTGTTTACCTTGAGATTTTTTTTTTTGCCTTTAGTTGGTGATGTATCTGTGAATAGATTTGTCGCCAGCCCTCCACATTCTAAATATTTTTCAAACTTGGTCAAATACTTCTGCAAGCAGTGCTTGGAGTTGAGTGAATTGGTTTCAGATGCTCTGTAAGACTCTGGGGCTTCACCATCCTTTCGTATATCAAGGGAAACGCCCTGATATGCTAAAAATAATTTTACGGTTATGTATGCAGAAAATCTGGCCTGGAACCGGCATCTACTATTCTTGCTGCGGTGGATGAGCTTGAGGATACTCTGTACTATTTTAGTGATATCACCTCCGCTGGTATTCCTGATGTTGGGAGGTTATTGACTGACGAGTTTTTGAAGCATTTGGTGTTTCCGTTGCTCCTTCCTTCTCTGAAGACAGAACCAGCTTATGTAAATGACTTAACCTCTTGACTTCAGTGGCTTTGTTTTCTCTGATTTCTTCTGGTCCTCATGGTTCTTGTGTCCGCCAGTGTTGTTTATAAATACTAATTCTTAACTATTGTATAGATATGAATTTCTTGATCCAATACTGTTATATTCTTCCAAATTAAACTTACAGTGAACTTTTGACCAAATATATCAAATAAATTAGACTTGGATTGCGACTGAGTCTATTGGGTCTGTTTAAATCGGCTTTTATTACATGCTTTGGCATCTGATGAATGGCAATGAATACAAGAACAAAAGGAATATTGGATTTTTTATGATCATCTTATGGCCTTGAAGAAGAGTGCTCGTCATTAGAATGTTTATTAATCATCGCAAGGTAAATCAAGTAATCATTGCAAGGAACCGACATATCACAGTGAAATGGCTTCCACTTTGTAACATCAACATATCTTCATAGCTACTATTTTAACATCTCCCAGTAGCTTCTATAAAGTTGCTTACTGAGCTTAAAAGTGTTATATCTTAGAATATGTTTTGCCCACAATACATTATAACGAAACTATAGCACAACACTGTTGTAGTGCAGCTACGCCTGTACCAAACAAAATTTTAGTGAGGATATGATGTTGCTTATTTATCTATTGGTTCCCTTACCAATTCTATGAGTTGATTGTATTATTTTTGATAATTCAAGCAGTGACGATTCATGATTTGCAATTTGATTAGAGAACTGCGGTGGAAAAGTTGGGTTTTTTCCTTATAACATTTCCATTTTGATTAATTTATGTAGCATTAATCTTTTCTCTATATCTTGGTGCTAAATAAGTGCAGGAAGTAAAGATTGGTTCTGTCACTTCTTTGTACTTGATCTGCTGCATCCTTCATATTGTTAAGATCAAAGATTTGGCGAATAGTATAGCTGCTGGGCTTTTTTTTCCTCCGGAGGTGTTCGTTGCAAATTCTGGTAATAAGGCCAATGGTTTCTTATCTGTTCATGAACTTACCAATGAAAGCAAACGACCAGACAACGAAAGTCTTGGCAGTGAAAATGATAAAAAGTTGAAGGCCTATCTGGTTGACTGTTCTACTGGTACACAAGTCCATGAGGAGGCTGCCGTCAAGGCAAATGTTAGTATCGATTCCTCTGTTGCATTGAGGTAACATGACATGTGATTTAGCTTTCCACAGATACTTAACATTTGTAGTATTTGTTGTTTTGGATACACAATTGATTTTACGGATCTTTAGGATTGCCATATGCTTTTATATCCCTTAATTTAAGATCGAGAATGGAGTCAATTGTGTATCTCCTATTTGTTTTGTGCTAGAGTAGATGAGATTGAAAAAAAAAATTTGATTAGAGAGAAGCTCTATTCTCTTATCTCTTATTGACCATGCTCAGAAATTGATAGAGGAAAACAATGTTGCTATGCTTTTGGAATGCTTTACCAGTGACATGTACATGAATTTTTTAAATTGTTGTCATCATTATTTGTTTAAATAGTTCTTAGAAGCAGCAAATTTCATGGCCTCTTCTCTGAAAGGAGGCCTCAGATTTTGCTAATTAGGGACTAGTCAAGACTTTTGTGAGCTTTCTTAACTGCAAGTTGTGGGTTGCTTTGATGTTTGATTGAGCGTCAGGAATTGCTGTTCCTGGACATTGTAAGAGTAGAAAAAAACCAAATTTGATGAATAAGCATTACAGTATCTTTTGGGATTTTTGATGTCCTGGGTTGCACCATTCTGATGACTTTCCTTCATTTGTTTGTTCTAGAGAAAGTAAGGATTCTCGTGTCCTTTTTTTATTACCTGAGGTAGCGAGAAGGATTAGCTGATTAATTGCTAGGGTTTCTCCGACATGAAATATCCAAGCTGGAGAGATGCATGCTGTCTCGTACTTGTTGTCTACGGCTAAGACTTACTTTGAGAGCCAAGATAGATCTTTGGATGTTCATGAAGAAATGTGAGATTATGCTGAAAGTATTTTGGTGAAGTTCTTTCAATTATGCACTTCTCAATATTTTGTGGACATGTATAAGGACACCTCATTTAAGAATTCCTTGTTCTGGGCTTCTCTTTATTTAAGTCACTGCTACATATATCATTGATTCAGTATTATATGACCTCTAGTCAGTACTCAACTACCAGAAAGGTTATGTAACCTCTGAAAAGATGGAGCAAATCAATCATTTCAATTTCTTTGGTAACCGTTATAGCTTAAGCTTGGGTAGAAACAACATGAAAAACCGTTGAATACGGCAAAGATACTGTTAACTTGTGATATTTTGAGTCTTATGTTTCGATTTTGTTACAAAGACCCAAAGAATGGAATAAATGTGCCACTTAGTGTTTTATCATGTTTTTATGCTGAGTGAGGTCCCTTTTAGAGTTTTTTATTTGGTTCTATACTGTTCTAACTGAGGAAATGGTAAATTAGCAGACATCTGTTGCCAATGTTTACTCCATTTTCTTTCTCTAACATTTATAACTTTGCAGGGAGACATTACTTTCGTACATCAGGGATGGGAACAATGTTCAAGTTTTGGGTTCGTTGAGTGTGTTCGCTACGCTGTTACAAACGAAAGGTTGGGCTGTTGTATCTTTCTAGTTACAATTACTTATTCGGTATATACTGCCATTTATTATCAACATTTGCTGTTACAGAACTGGATGAGTCAATGCTGGATGCTCTTGGAATTCTTCCTCAACGCAAAAAGCAGAAAAAACTCTTGCTAGTAAGCATTATTGATTCTGCATTTCTTTGGCACTCTTGTAAATAAATTTAGCAAAGTGCCTTGCTTGTAATATTCATCCTTTTGCTTTACGTACACGGTGGTTAAATGACATTAATTCCTAGAGTGTTATGCACAAAATTTGGACCTCAAAAAACTAATGTTTGAAAATTCATTCAGTGATACTTTGAAGGAGTTGGCTGTCTGATCAAGACTTGTTGATGATCCATTATATACCCATTGCTATTGAAGAGATTATCAAGCTGTTAACATATTCTGAATTTGTTCTCATGTACATCTTTGGTCAGTTTTTCATTTCATTATCACTTTTTCCTTCAATAAGTTTTTGTGCTGTTTTTAATTCATCTGGTAAACAAATTGTTGTTTTTCAAATACTATTTTAAGTAGATGATATTTTTTAGTCTAGTTAACTAGGTTTGCTTCTCATACTCTCCCTTCTGCTTGAAGCCTGTGTTACTATTGTTCTCTTCTGTTCATTATCTTGTAGGAATCTTTGGTTGGTGAGGGTTCTGGCGAAGAGCAACTGTTTTCTTCTGAAAGCATTTCAATGAAAGATGGTCTAAGTGGTGAACGAGATGGTTATCTACAAAGAATCAAGGTATGAATTGATGTTCCCCCTCCCTTTCTGCTTCAATTCTTGAGCCTTTTCCTCTAGCTTTTTGTGTCATTCCTTGTTGGTGTGTAAGTTTGATGTATGAGCATTGCTTATACGTATGTTTCTGTCATACTTATGGCTTTAATCCCAGCAACCAATTTGGCATTTAATGGGAAAAAGCTATCAATTCTTATTGTTATGATATATGGAAATCAAATATGTACTGTTACAATGCTGGGAAAGAACTTCATCAAGTCTTTTCTGTGAAGTGTAAAACCTTTTCTGTTATTATTGTTTGGAGTGTAATAGATGATCTTATCGCCACTTGGATTAATTTGGGATCTGTGAATATTAGGGCGATTCTTGGGTTTTTAACTATCTAATATCCAACCTTGTCATGATGGGCCTTGTCTTTATTGTAGCGCCCATTTTCCAGTTCTTTGAAAAAAAGACGGAGAAGCTTAATTCAATGAACATAATGTATCTGTATCTCAAATTGGTGTTATTAATATCGATCTTATTATTATTGATCCATCGTATACTTCAGGCTCATTTCATAGGGGGCATTCCTTAGAAAATGATGTTCAAGTTTTGTAGCAACTATTCCCATATCAGAATAAAATTTCCTTTTCTGAAGGTTGAAAATTTGGCTTTCCTTTGACTTCATGTCTCTTTCGTTTCTTTAATTTGCATAGTTTAGTGATTACCTAAGCACGACATTTTGTTCTTGGAGCTCTTTTAGGTTAGGAAGACTTCTATTCTGTAGTGGGTCATTGTTGTACTGTTGGTGTCGTTCTTGGTTGTTAATTCCCTCTGGTATTTCTCTGAATACATGACACTAATCAAAAAGCAATAACTTCCTTACACTTTTCTTTTGCACTTGCCCTTCTAACAGGACCAGTATTGTGTGTCAACTTCAAGTACAGAAGAGGGAGCGAGCCCTAGGTGCCACAGATTTCAGGTAAGTTGGCTATTGAACAAAATTCTGGTTTTAGAGGCTACTTAGAATTTTCTTTTGTGATATGTCTATGTAATTTTTCCTGGTGATTTCCAATTTGCGCTTTGGTTAGGTTTCTGTCTTCAAATACTCATCTAGTCCTTATTTCAGTTTGGTTTAGCTTGTTGGTTTTTGAGTTGAACCCAACTATTAACAACCCTGTTACTTAGGTAGCGATTTGTCTTGTGACTCATATATATTGGCTAAGATCATCCTAGAAGTTTTGGCCTTTTATTTGTGAACCGTAAGAGTTATGCACTCTTTTGTTCTCGATTGTGTACACTTCTTAAGAAACTTTGCACAATGATGATTGGATGATGTGCTTGTTTTCCACTACAATGCAATTGTTTGACTATCTTTTTAAAATTTTTGGCGCATTCTTTCAAGTTGAAATTGATGAATTGCTTTTTGTTGGGGACCTTTCTTGAAGGTGCTAGATGCGTTGATCGCTCTTTTCTGTCGCTCAAATATACCAGGAGAGACGTTGTGGGATGGGGGCTGGCTTTTGCGCCAATTGCTTCCCCATGGCGAAGCAGAGTTTAGCAGTCATCATCTCGTATTGCTCAAAGTAAGTGTCATGTCTGAATTTAGGGGGAGATATAATCATAAATAGTAACCTTCCAGGAGCTGCATTTAATCACACTTGATGAACTTCTATTGTTGTTTGTTCTTGGAAAACAAAGTATTAAGTGGTGTCAAAGTGACCAAAGCAGTCTTTTTTACTGGGATGCTCCTTTATTTTGTGGAGAGAGTCTCTCCAAGCAAATCCCTAAGTTTTGACGAGTAGTGCTTTGATAAATTCTGGGTTTGCTGCCGTGATAGCATGTGCAACTGGAGTGAGAATGAATAAGCAAACTGCTGTTATAATTAAATTGCAAAGCATTGGCCCCTGGGAATTATGATATCCTTTGTGTATTTTGTTTTAACACTGGCTTTTGTTTTCCTTCTTTATTGGTTGATGCTATGGAGTTGTATTATTTTTAGTTGCTATTTTTGCCATCAAACCATGAATGAGAAATTTTGGAATTTGCTATGGCTGACATACATGATCAGGTAATAGTGTGGTGAAGATGCAATGATGTTTTGTGTGTCATGAACCCTCATTTAGTAGGTCTTTTTTTCTATGTTAATGACAAGCCAACAAATGTCGAGGACTAACTTGGCAGCCTTTTAATGCAGGAATCATACAGGAGCTGTACTTGTGCTCTTTTACAGGAGACTAGAGGATCGTGGCCCGATTTGGTCCTCACAATCATTATTAATGAGTGGAAGAAGTGCAAAAGAGGTATTTGACTTAGTTTCCAAACATTGTCTGGTCTCACATGAGGTTTGTTTATGCATCTGAAGAATTACATTCCATTTTTAGCAATTGAGGCTTCATCCCCCAGAAAGGAGCCTAAGAGCATACTCTTGTCACAGTGGAAGTTCCATGAAGGTAAAAGCCGTAGCTATTCTCCGAGAAGATAAGATGATACTCACCACTATGTTTTTTTAACATCTCACTGGTGTACTCTTCGCAGAGATCTATGTACCGTATAACTTTTCCACTTTGCAGATAATTAGTCTTTCTCTTTCTTTTAACAGAGGTTGCTCCGAGTGAATCATCCATCCCTGCTGGTGAAAGGATGTGTGAGGTGGTAAAGGTCTGTTTGTGTTTACAGCAACGTTTGATTTTATTTGTTTTGTCCATTTCAGTAGTGGTGCGTGAGAATGATCTTCTCAAGATTCGTCCTTCTCTACAGCCTCACTTTGCAATCACATGGATGCATTCGGATTTCTAAGAGAATATCTTGATATTTATTGTCAGCCAAGTGATTCTCTACATGCCTAATAGTTTCTGCCTTTTGTTTTAGGTGTTTGTCCTACGTCATCAACTTCAACTATTTTCCCTTGGTAGAGCTTTGCCAGAGCAGCCTTCTATTAATCCACAAGGCGATCACCCGGAAAATTCACGTGCAAACACATCTGGACTCAATGTCTCTGTTCCAAAGCCTGGCACTGAATTAAAAGTTGGTAAGTCCAAGAATAAGTTCAAAAGCTTACTCTATTGGATTTATCTAGAATTTAATGTTGCTGTTAACTGAAGTGGAGTTACAGTGTTAAAGAAACTGGTTTTGAAGAGGGTACTTCAAAAGTTATTGTTTTCAGAAATCATAGAGATTTGTAATTGGTATTTGTTTTAATTTATGTTTTGCTGAATAGGAGTAGATCTTTATTCTATGACTAATTAAATACATTGGGTTATTCACCACTCCAAGTACCTTAACAAACTTGAAGACTGAAGGTTCTGACAATTGGGCTCAACTAAAGAGGAAAATGTAAAACGCTCTTTTGCCGGGGTTAATTCTTAAGGTTGGGGTCAAGTTCACGAGAAGATACAAGTTTCTTTGCTTTGTCAACTTTTCCAATTTCATACCAGTCAAATCTGCATTACTTTTTGTGTAAGAAGGTGTTGTAGGATTATCATGTGGCTTACTTAATGTTGCTGCTTATGGTCATCTGCAGTTGATGCTCTGCCGTGTAGGATTGCCTTTGAGAGGGGTAAAGAACGTCACTTTCGCTTTCTTGCTGTCTCTGTGGGAATTTCAGGATGGCTTATTCTCGCTGAAGAATTACCATTGAAGCAGAACTATGGAATTATCCGTGTTGCTGCACCTTTGGCTGGTTCAAATGTACGGAAAGCTGGTGCAATTGTGTCGTTTCTGTTTTGTCATCGTATAGATTGTGTTTGTCAGTGATGAAGAATCTTTTGTTCTCAAAGCTGGCTTTTAAATTTTGCCTAAATGGGTTTGCTTCCTTGTGTTTTCAGCCAAGAATCGATGACAAGCACCCAAAGTGGTTACACTTGCGAATCCGGCCATCCTCAATACCCTCTTTGGATCCCACAAAAACTTCAGATGGAAAAGTGAAGCCAAGAGCTATGGTGGATGGGAGGTGGACCCTGGCATTCAGGGATGAGGAGTCTTGCAAGACTGCTTTGTCTATGATTGTTGAGGAGACAGATCTGCAGAGTAATGAGGTAGAGAAGAGACTAAAACCTTTACTCGACCTTGAAAATGCCTTAGGTTTATCTGACATTTTTCAGCACGAGACTTCCTCTTAAACTGAAAGCTTTCCACCCAACAATTAATTTCTTGGTTTTAAGCTGAAAAAAATAGTTTACTTTTTGTGGGGGTGAGATTTATTAGGATTATTCACCCTTCATAGGAGCCCTGTCTGTAGATACACCAAAATATAGATTAGCTTCCTCTGTGTCATTCTTTGTATATGAGTGTTGTGCCTGATTTTTTATTCATCAACCTTTTCCCTTTCCTTTAGCGGCTACTGTCAAGAGTATGTATATTTCATGGGTCAAAAGCTGTAAAATCATTGTACATCTCAGACAATCTCATTAGTGAATTTTTTAGAGCAATTTTTTTCCCAAGATCAAGAGTTCCTAGTGTGTTCAGAACATTTTGTCCCTGCATCAATGGTCTGCACTTCGAAATTTTGCGGTTACTTTTGCAGTTCTTTCTGGATTTAACGAACTGGAGAAAGCGCTTTGAATTTTTGGAATCTTGGGAGAGATTAAGCAAAACATAATCTGAATTTTGAGAGGGTGAACATCAGGCTGGGAGGTCAATTGCTTGAGATATATTAGTGCTTTGTGCAGGTGACACTCAGGACAGTGATGGTATAGGTTGTTGTCTTCTGAGTGTTGCCTTTCTACAGATTTTTTACATAACTGCTGCAGACGAGTGTTCAGTAAAAATTCTCATTGACTCTGCTTGTTTCAGAGTTTCCCTCGGAGTTCTGTCTTAAGCAGGGGAACATAACTCTTTTCTTGAATCACCTAAAATCGAATAACCAAATAATGCAGTTTTAATTTTTATGTCATGCGAATGCCCGCAACAGAATTGCAAGGAGAAGTTGCCAGTGGAATTTGCACAGGCCATAAAAAAGCAAAGGAAAACGTTAATGAGTGGCCTTGGGCCCTTATTAAAACTTTTTAAATGTGCTTTGGAAATTTAATATTTTGCTTTGAAGTGAGTTCATTAAAATGCGCAATTCTTCCATTTTCAAAGTGTTATTTCCATTTTTAGCTAACTCAATTAGTGCTCAAGGGGTGCTTTTGTTAACAAGATCCAAAAGCAAATATAAAGAAAAATGGAGGGCCTGAACTAGTGGCTGAAAGAGGGAAATGAGTTGGCTAGGGGTCTGTCAACTAAAGGGAAGTGATTGAAGACATCCATGGCTCACTGAAGGAAAAACATATTGGACTTGCACGATTATTCTACAGATATGTTCCAGCTAATGGATCATCAATCGATTTGGGTGAGGAAGGTATTAAGTTAGGTATTGGAATTCAATCGGAGTATGCCCATCATTCCCCTATTATGGACAAAACTTTCTCAGTGAACTAGGACTAGGACACTTGACAACTTTTCTAAAGCAATGCGAGTATGATTATCATATCACAAATTGGGGAGGGGGAGAGAGAGAGAGAGAGAGAGAGAGATAATTATTACGTGTTGTATGATAGGAGGACAGGTCCCACATCCGCCGTTTGATGCAATAATGTCTTGGTTTATTATGAAGCCTTTAGAGTCAAAGTAATGATGCAGATTCTAAAGAAAGGATTTTTGAACTAGAAAGTGTCATTGGCTCGTAGTGGAGAAGAAGATGCGTTCCTGTGTCTTTATAGAAGCCAATAGAAAAGGTTATGATGACTCCTTTTCTGGTTTTAAATGCCTCATCATACAAGTGACCACTTATTGCAGTCAATACAGTGGATGAAGCCATAGGTGTCGATCTTGCTCAGGATAACATTATATATGCAAAGAAAGGGCTCTTTACTAACTTTGGTTGCTAAGTGAATTCCACATCCTCCCGGTCCTAAGCTTCCCACTTTTGTTATCTTCTATGACCTTTGCTCCACTTTATAGCTTATTTTATGCACATTCTTAATGCACAATTGTCAACTGTTCATTGTGTTTTTAATGTCGATTGTGGGTGCTGCCATCCTCACTCACTACATTTGATTAATATTCACAGATTCTTAGTGGGAGGAGTATGTCATGTGAAGGTTATATATTAACATGCTAGATGCGGACACATCCTACTGACAACTGAACTCAGTAAAGGTTAACACTAGAAGGATGATATGCACGCTAGGGTTGAAGAAGATAGAGAATCTATTAAGAAGTGGAGTAGGAAGGGACTTGTATTGCTCAAGATTATTGTGCTCTCAACGGTGCTAGTTTGGTTTGGTTAAAAGGGACTAAAAAGATTGTCTGATAGCCTACTTTTAAAAGGACATGCCAATTATGAGAAATTGAAATCGACTAAGAATCAACTAGTTCAAATGCAAGGCTGAAAGAGCAATTGAAGTCCATACATCGATAATCATGGAAGAGTCTTTAGACGGGGTCACTTCCTAATCTCGGAAGCTCAAAGCAAAGTATAGATCATAATTGTGTAGCTTGGCACGGCCAATCCTCACAAAAATGTTCATGAAAATTTCTAGTACGTAAAGTTAGCTATATCCATGTAATCACTATCTCTGAGATTCAAATGAATATATGTGATTGTTGACCTCCTTTATTGTCACCGACCCAAAAAAAAAAAAAACCTCCTTTATTGTTTTTATGTGGAACTCCAAAACACATGATTGTCGTTTATCGTGCATGTGTGGTAAGGTTTCCTTTATGGCTCATCAATGAGAGAGAGAGAGAGAGAGAGAGAGAGAGAGAGAGAGAGAGAGAGAGTCTACAGGGAAAAGGCTAACAACAAAGAGTGAACCAAACCAAATAAACACATCCCCTTATGGACATTAGCAAGTTACATAAACAGATTAGTCCCCGTAGGAAATTTGGATTTTCTTGGGCAGGCATGTGCTCATGAACCCTTCTTCCAAGTTTCCTTCACCTTTACCCCCTAAACAGAGCCTAAAACTTATACCATCCCTCCCCTTACATGTGACTATTTGCAAGGCTGTTTGGAAAATGTCCTTTAACCATTTCTCAAACAAACTGTTCAGAAAAAACCCCCCACCAGCTACTATCTCCTCTAAAACCCCCTCCTCTACACTAAACCTAACATTATTTGCATCCCCGTATACCCCTTCGAAAGATTTCTTTATCATGGACAAGAAAAACTCCATCGTCTCCCTATCTCGAGTCAGGCTTCGGTTAAAGGTGAACCGGTTCTCAATCAATTCCAGGAATGTCTGCGGGCATTGGATTTCGCCTGAACTCTCGCGGGTCAAGTCACTTGAATTGGGGCTCAAGTCCTCTGGTTTCCCGCCAGGTTCATAGTCCTCATCGGCCTTCATATTCAGATCAATGGCATTGAAGCTGGACTGCCTCGACAATACTTCCTCGATGTTTCCTTTCTCAAAGGAACCCAAATATGCACTCTTGTTCCCATCCGTTCTCGGATTTTTCATCTTATCTGACAAGCCCCACTCGGACTTCCTCTTGTGATTAGAATTGGTTGTTGTTTCAATGACCTTTACAGTCATCTGAACTGCTGAACTCTGTCTGATTCGACCATCATAGCCCGTGGAGTCCCCACTAGTCAATATGAACACAACTTGACCTTGGTTTTGTTCTCCCTGGCTTGAATCTGTAAATTTTCCAGTCTCGAATCGGTCAGCGAGGTACCTAATGAATTGTTTGTCAGCCAAATCAATGTCTTCCACCAAAACCACAAGTTTGTCATCATTCTTTGAGATCCTTGCCTCTATTTCATCCGATGAGGCCTCCTTGTCACGCTTTGTTCTCATGTTCATCTGAAAAAGGAAATCAGCTGACCCAAACATTGACTCTGCAATTGAATGCGCCAACCTTCTCTTTCCAACCGTGTCATTTCCCAGAATCAGTAGCCAACTATCCTTCTTGGTGCATTTGGCATCAAACAAGGCCTCCACAATTGCAGGAATTGTTTCAGATTGCCATGGCACATTATCCTGAAGCAACCGTCGCATGTTACCTCGCAGCAACATCCTCTCAATATTCTGCTCTGCCAGTTTCCCCGGATCATCCAAAAGGGAATTGCCAAGAGTGAGAGTGATCTTCACCTCCTTTCCTTCAGTGTTCTTGAGAGAATACAAGTTCGGTTCTGCCCTACCATGCTTATTCTCAGTCCAGGCACCAGAATTGAACTCGATGGTACAGGACTGTTGCCGTCTGAAACGGGGCACGGTATTGGAACCCTGATTGGGCTTCAATGGCGAGCTAGCAAACGAGATTGAATTTGCATCAGGGAAGATGGTGCTTTGAGTAGGCCACCAAGGGTGTGACAATGTGCTGCAGTAGGCCTTCCCTACCGAACTTTGATTGCCATACAAGGTCGAAGTACTGTAGCTTCTTGTCCTGTCCCGGTGGAGTCCATGGCATAATCTGTTCCATTTTTCCCTCAGCTCAGCCAAGTCTTCCTGCAAATTACACAACTTTAGAGGTAAGTGCATTGCTAGAATGATGCACTCTTTACGGGTATGAATGATTGTAGATAACGATAAATGGACAATGCAAGGTATAAAAGCACAACCAATTTTGTACAAATGTACCTTGCGGAGAGCGTCTTTGCCTTGTCCTAGAAGCCAGGATGGCAAAAGTTTCTGCTGATTAGATTTGAATAGGTCAGCTTCTTTCTCGTAGTTGGAGTTGCACTCAGCACAGCAAGCGAGGCCATCTCGTTCCTCCTTGCTCAGGTGCTTTATTTCCAGCACCTGAGGTGGACTCGCCAAAGGTTGTTTTGAGTCGCTGTTGCTGCAACATATGGATGTACGTACACGTTAGAAGTGTTTGCAAGAAGAAAGGGCCTAAGTAGACAACAAGAAACCAAAGAGAGAAAGAGAAAAGTGTCCTCCTTGAGACACTCAAAAGTTGGAACTTATTTGTCTCGTTAATGAGAAAGTGTCAATTTTCTCATTGCTAAAATCTGTTAGTCTAATTGTTGCCTCTTTATGTGTCATAAATAGACGCAACTCAGTTAAAGAAACTGAATGTTAGCAATTTTTTTTTTTTACATATAAATGTAGGAAAAATAATATACACATAGGCATGCACGCGCACAAAGGTGTTGGTTAAGCACTTGGAAAAACCCATACCCAAATTTGGCGAAAAATTCATGATCACTATAGGAACTGGCATGGCCTACTCTAGAAAAATTCATCTTCTTTTTTCCCAGATCTGTATAAAATTTTCTCACGTTTCACTAACTCTAACAGCATTTTTTTTTTATTTCATTTCATAGTCGGTAAGTACGGTCATGATATATTTAATTATCACTTCATTAAAGCTTTTTAGTGGGAAAACGAAAACCGAATATTTGATTTTGCTCTCATGGTTCAAGTAAGAAAGCTGCAATATACATGGGTCGATCCTAGGACTTCCTGAATCCTAGAGTAATCATCGCCCTATCTCCGAATACGAAGCAGTTCCACAAAAACCGAAAGGCAAATTACAGAAAGTCAAATTGGTCGCCGAAAGTCCAGACAGCCAATCTTTTTATGCTGCAGAATTTTCTTTTTCCGATCTAAAAAGAAACGTTGTCCGCGTTAAAAAATTTTGGGCTGGTGAGATTTTCCTTAGTGAAGAATAATCATGTTACAAGGTAAAGTATATGCTGACAAAAACAATATGTAAGAAACAGAAGGGACAGTCATTCACGCCTGTGTCTCCACAAAGCATACTTTTTCTTGACAGGCGCTTCAGGTCTTACTTCGATACCGTGCATCCGCAGATCAGTAAAATACAAACACAACGTTTCAAAAGAATGACTGAAAATGGAAGACACAATGATTAAAGCTAGATATACTATAATAAACCATGTAGACCAGCCAAAACCGAGAGAGAGAGAGAGAGAGAGAGAGAGAGAGAGAGAGGACCTGGATGCATGGAGGCTCAAACCGAGACCGCCAGATGGAAGAGAAACAGCTTGGAGACTCCATTGAACTTCCAAAGCAGGCTGTTTCATTTGGCATTTCATGTACGTCTGAATATTTGCCGTTGCCATAAGCCAAACCTTTGTACATGAACCACCGCAGTAATCTTCTAATAACCTGCCCATCTCTGTAACAAGATGATCCACTGGGCTGTATACCACCGACACTTCACCGTTTTTCTCACCCCCACCATTACTAGTTTCCAAGGTCCATTTCAAGTCTCCCGTATAGATTATCACACCTCCACCACTTGATCCAGGTGCAACAGAATGATCATGAATCTTTCTCTTGAGTTCTGAAATGTTTATCTCCACGTCCTCTCTCTTCATGTACCTCAAGGAAACGGGTGCAAATTCGAACTTTATGAAGTGGGCCGATTTTAGCTTCTCAGGAACCTCTCCTTTCTCGATTCTTGCCATCAGCTCTCCAATAAGGCCATCATTCTGTGAAAAGCAGTCACCCACTATCACAACATTCCTTCTCTTATTCTTCCGCAACAGTACCTCAAGAACCACTTTGACGTCCTCCTCCTTCACAGGATTATTAACAGGATCTGTGACGAAGCAGTTGCTCAAAACTCTCTTCTGGGAAGAGAACAGAACTGGGTTTTGCTCAGGAGAGTAGTTGAACAAGTGGGTCTGCCAGAAACTGCCACTAGGGTTTATGACCACTTCTCTCTGTTGGGCCGTATCGGCAGGCGAAGGGGAGCAAGGCGAAGAGAAGACCCCACCGGAGGAGCTGTAACACTGGAACACAGAAGAAGCCGAAGAATCCTCTATGTTGCTCTTCACTGCGGTGCTAGAGAAGCCAGCCTCTCTCATGACCCGACTCACACTCGGGTCATCTAGGATGGATATGACCAGCTGTTCCAACTCGACCTTGATGGTCAAGAGAGGCTGTTGCTGCTGCTGCTCGATGCAACCCCTCCTCTGGTGAGCCTGGGCTCTCTTGAGGGCAGCGATCAGGGCATTGGAGAGAGAGGCCTGTTGGCCATGGAGCATTGGGCCTGGGGTCGTGGGAAGCCTGTTGAGCGCGACATTGAAGCAAAGCTCAAGAGCTCTGCATTGGAGAGGATGGTGGTGGTGAGGATGAGGATGAGAAGAAGGTGGCTGAGACTTGAGACAGGCTCTCCTCAAAAGGCTCGACCTTGAGCTCAGAAGGGTGGCAGCAACATGCAGGGGAGTGACCTGGGCATGGCCTCTCCTCCTTGCAAGGCTGAGAGAGTGCTTCAGGACTGAAGCAGCCTCTGCTGTGAGGGTCTGTTGGACCGTGTAAGCTCCTGCACGCATCACACTTGACCGAAACCCCCCCTCACCACCCCCCCTTTTGTGACCAGCTCACTGTTCTGGGGACTATTGTTGAGCTGTTTCTTCTCTGTTGAGCGGTGCGTGAAGATAACCCCAACCCCCCTAAAAAGAAATCTTTCTTAACTTCAATTTAAGAGAGACCCAGAAAGCTGGCTTTCAGGCTCCGGCTTTCTTTCTCTATTCCTTTGTTTGGCTAAGTTGAAACTGAGAGTCTTGCAAGACTCAGGAACGTTTCTCGAATGGGAATGGGTTGGTTCCTTGTGAGAGTCGTGGAAGAGAGAGAGAGAGAGAGAGAGAGAGAGAGAGAGAGAGAGACGATGAAGGAAGCTGAATATGTGGCTTTAGAAAAACAAGACTAGACCAAGCAGCCTTCTTTATACTTCTTCGCCAAATGAGATGAGAGCTGTTTATTTGCTTTATTTATTTCTCCCCTTGTTGCTCTCTTTCTATTGTGTCTGATCAATATAGCTTTTCAGCCTTTTTATTTCCACTTATTTCTCTCTCTCTCTCTCTCTCTCTCTCTCTCTCTCCTCCCCCCAACCCCCTCCCCTTTCCGGTTTTTTAACTTGTCACAGACAGTGGTGGTAGTACCCCATCATTCTTTTGGGAAGGCCAAGGCCGGTCTAATTAATATCTCAGTAGAATCGTAGGTGCTTGTTTTGGTGATAATTAAGACTAAAGCCACTTTATAATAATCATTTTTGGCTTCTGGGGACTTACAAATATCATCGGATGGGGAGGAAACTTTAATGGCATGATTTGCCTGTGCCTCTTAAGACAATCAAGTTCAAGATGATCTGGTGGTGATGGAAAAGCTGCAACAAAAGATTTTAATCTACAAGGGACTCGGTTATTTAAAATTTCCGTTTTCACTGCCACAGCATGCATGCAATATCTCAGTTAAGATTCAGATGGAATCGAACGTAATATGATAATGCGATTCATGCAATTGATAAAATGTCGTTTTTAATTCTTCTTTTTCTTTTTCATTGCTACGGAAATGTGTGTTTACGCAGGGGAGGAAGGGTCGTGTGTGGGGTCCGCAGTTCAAAACTCTCTCTCTCTCTGATGAGAGAGCTTTTGTCCTTTCTTCTTTGCTTTTCTTTATTTTATTTCCCACATCACCCTTTGAATGGACAGAGAAAGCCATCAGAAATTCGAGAAAAAGTACTAAAGGGAAAAGGTGGAAAAGTGGCAAAGATTACAGGAGATCAAGCTAAACTCCCATCTTTTTTATTTCCTTCCTCTGGTTCGTCATTTGTCGTTTATGCGTAAATATTTCATAATTTTGGTTTGATCTAAAGAGAGAGAAAAAGACTCTCTCTCTCTCTCTCTCTCTCTCTCTCTCACGCCAATCCTCGTAGAGGGACAGCATTTTATTCCCCAAGTACCCAAAAAGCAACCCTCTGTCTGCTATCCTACAAAGCATTATTGACGCTCTCTCTCTCTCTCTGATCTGTACTATACTAATCACTTTCTTGTCTTAAACACCTCGTCCTTTCTCTAACCGTCCACTTAAAACTCATATTACTTGCCAAATAAAGCAATGCAAGGCATCGAATTTACTGTTTAGTGGTTGAGTGTCACGTTTGCACTTTGCCAATTAAGCATCTCCACGTTTCTATGCACGGGAGCTATACCATTCCCCCTTCCCTCAATTTATTTCGCGCTAATCTGTATGGTGCAAGACATCCACACTCAATAATGCATGCGGGCAGCAGTAGCCGTGCGATGCGTGTGAGGATTACGGAGGAGAAAGGTTTGTAAGCAAAGGACACTTTATAGTGGGTCAAAAAAGCCATTGAGAAAATATGTCTTGTTGAGTTGGACTTTTCTTGAAGCTGAGTACACCACTGCGCGCATATCAATCCTGCATGCAGTCAAAGTCGTAGAAATCGTCTGGTTCCCTATTCTCTCAATCAAATTCCAAATTAGTTAAATGCGTCAACAAAGAGAAAAGGCTGAATGATAACTTGCAGTAAAATCCCATATAATGAGCACTCTTCTCGTGATTGAAAACATCATGCAATGATGTCGATGTTTGATTAAGAGAAAAGGCCAGAACAGTGAGTAGTGTGTGATGAGGTGGGACATGCTCATCATTCCCTCTTCATCTTTAAAGCAATGTAGCACTCCATTAGTGCCTTGTACATGTATGACAACAAGAATCCTTGTGGGGTTTCCCATCGCTTGAGTTACATAAATTCTGATGCTATCGATTTCGAAAGAGAGTGCCAAATCAGTGGGAGGAGGAAAAAAATCCCCTTATTTTCAAAGTGATTTAAAGTGAGGTAAGAAAGAGAAACGTTGGTTTACTCTTCTTACAAGGAAAGTATCGGTTTTGCTTTATGGGATTAACTGAGATTCCCGCAAAAATGTCTTTTTGAATCGAAAGATACAATCTTTCGGACTCCGAATGATTTGGTTTTCATTTTGCCTGACATGAATTCTACAAAGCACTAAAAGGATAAAACACTAACTACACTGAACCTGACATCCATGCCCCACTCCCAGAAAGCCCAACCCCCTAATTTTTACATGATTTTGCCACCGATGTTTTAAACCACCGAAATTAAGACGAGAGCATCGCAAAAAAAATAAAAAAAATCTCTTTAGTTGACTTCATATCTAGATCATTAGTCAAATGCTGGATTTTCAGACTAGAAGAGATATGATTTTCTTCTTTTTTTTTACATCTCAATCCATATCATCATCCACACTCATTTTATGTGCTTATGATATAGATGTCACATTTGCTTCCAACTTGATGACCAATTATATGCAACTAAAAATTTGCATTCCTAATATCATCCTTCTTTTTATAATTTAAGCCTACAAAAGTGGTTCAAAAAAGAAAAGTCTATAGATGGAGAAAACGAAAATAAGATCAATTTTCTGAGGCATGAAAGCACTGCAATAGGCTCTAGTGGTTGTACTCCTAGGATACAATAGACCTTTTCTTTTTACTCTGCATTGAATAATAGAAGGAATATGAACAACACAATTATATTTAAAGCCCAACAAAGAAATGAAAGGCAAAGAGGGAATCTTCTTGTTTAGGTGTATTTTTCTATTGTGGTTTGGAGGTTCTATTTATAAGCAAGTGAAAGAGAGGGTTGGTGAGAACCAAATTAAATTAGCCAACTGTGAATTTAAAAATCAAGCAATTTTTATTACACTGATGGCTGTAAGAACTGTTACAAAATCATTATAAAATAATGGCTTTCAAATTTCTAAAACCGTTGAAATATTCAACAATCTCCCACATATTTCATAAGGTTTTGAAAAGAAAGGAAAGAATTATGTAGACTTATTAATTGAATGAATTGCATAGGAACTAGTGCCTTTTGGGCAATGAACCAAACCTAGAAAGAATAAAATATAATTTACAGAATTATTAAAGAAGTTTGAAACTTCTATAAATCAAGAATTTCTTTTTATGAATTGTAATTTTAACTAATCACATTACACTGCACAAATTTGTTGTACAAAATGGTTTTGTGCTAATCTACTGGGGATTACCCCAGTGGCCACCCTTCTCATATGAGAAGTGAGAGATGGGAGTTTGATTCCCCACTAAGGGTGAGGACATTTAGTTTCAAGCATGAGGTTTCACTCTTGCGCTATAAACAGGTAAGGCAAAAATTCGAAAGTGAGTTGAGAGTTTGAGTTAGACAGACAAAAAAATAAAGAAAGTGGTTTTGTGCTAATAGGCCATGCATGTGCTTGATGTGTTCATAAGTGGTCTAGAAATTTTGCCAAAAATCTCATAGGAGCCGCCCTACTCCATACTTATATAGGTGATTTCATCAAGTGTATACTATAATTCAAGACATCACTAGATCAACAAGTGATTTGTTATTCCACATATGGACCTAATTTATGGGACTGTAATTCACATAGGTTACTACTATTATTGATTTTTCTTAACTAGCTTAAATCTCATTCCTCTTGATGTATCATTAATTAATTTTCTTCCCAAAGGTTTAGTCTAAAGATCAGCCAAATTCACTTTTGACTTCACATAATCAATAGGTATAATTTCATCTTTAGACAGCTACTTTATCACATCGTCTCATCTGGATGTCTATTTTTATCATTGAAAGTTTATTCTTTGTAATGGCTATTGCTACTTGGTAATCACAATGCCTAGACACAAAATGTGTTGGTTTCATTCTCAATGAAGGTGTCGGTTTCATTCTCAAGGGAATACCCACGAAGAAGTTTTTTAATTGCTTAGCCTCATTGCTAGCCAATTCTAGAGTTGCAAATTCTAACTCCATGGTGGATTTTGCAATTATTGTTTGTTTGGTTGATTTTCAAGTTACAGCACATCTATCAAGGGTGAACACATAACTGCCGATGGAGTTTGTCTCATTTGAATATGAGATCTAGTTAGCATCGTTTTATCTTTCCAATATAGTGGGAAATCCAATATACAAAAGGCCATAGTCTATGGTTCTTCTAAAATATTTCATTACTTTGTTCAAGGCGGTCTAATAATCACGGTTAGGATTTTGTGTATATCGACTCAGTCTACGCACAACATAAGTTATATTGGGTCAAATACGGTTCATTAAATGCATTAGACTCTCAATAATTTGAGCATATTCAAATTGAGCACCATCTCCTCTATTTTTGTTAATTGGGTATTAGCATCATAAGGAGTACTCACAGACTTGACATTAAAGTGTTCATATTTTTAAGTAGCCTCTCCACATAATCCTCTTGGTTAAGCATTAGGCCACTATCACTTCCTATGATTTTAACATTGAAAAAAACATTAGCTTCCCCCAAGTCCTTTATGTCAAATTTAGAAGTAAAAAAACATTTTGAATTATTTACAACATCAATGCATGTCCAAATGTAAGCATGTCGTCAAGCTAATAATAACATATTCTCTATCAACAATTTTTGTTTACACACATTTATCTACTCCAATTAAGGAAAATCAATTATTAACTAGAACTTGATCAAATTTTAATGCCATTTTTTTGGTGATTGCTTTAGACCATATAAAGATTTAAGGAGTTTACATGCTTTGTTTTCTTGGCCCGGAAGAACACATCCCTTAGGTTGCACCATGTAAATTTCTTCTTCTAATTCACCATGTAGAAATGTTGTTTTAACATCAATTTGGTACAAAAAGTTTGTAAATAGAAGTTAAGGCAATTAAAACGTGAATAAGTGAAATTCTATTTTTTGGAGTGCCATATTTATTTTGCTTCTTTGTACAAACAATAGACATCAAACAATTCATTAGAAAGCATACTAATAATTGTGTGCCTACATACCTTATAAGCATGTATCTATTGTTCCAGCATCTTAATATCAGTCAATTTGGTCTTCGTAAGAGGGAAAGCAACTCCATACACATATAAAGAAAAAAAATTCTTGTCATCTTTTGAAGTTGTTGCAATTTAAACTTGAATCTTTAGTATGTCAAGAGATGGTTTAGCATGAAGCATACGTGGTAGTGCTGGTAGCCCAACTGTGGCACAATGGTGGTGATAGTGGTAGCATGGCGGTGGTAACGGCACCGTTTCTACTTAGAAATCCATAAGGATTATCCTTAAGATTATTGGAAAAAAATTGGAGAAAATGAAAATAAGATCAACCATTGGAGGCATGCAAACATTGTCAATTTCACCACTCAGAGTATGAAACTTGGTGCAATAGGCTCTAGGAGCTATTCTCCCATGACACAATAGACCTTTCTCTTTACTCTACACAGAATAATAGAAGGAATATGAACAGCAAAATTATATGTAAAAATCAACAAAGAAAGGAAAGAAATGGAAGGAGAAGAGAGAATTTTCTTGTTGAGATATATTTTTAAATTGTGATTGGGAGGTTCTATTTATAGGCAAATGAAAGAGAGGGCTGGTGCGAAACAAATTAAGTCAGCCGGCTGTGATATTTAAAAATCAATCTATTTTCCATCAAATGGATTGTTGTCAAAACCGTTACAAAACAATGGCTTTCAAACTTTCAAAACTATGAAATATTCAACAAAAATAAGAGTGCTTGCTAGGCCTTTGATTGAGCAGATCATTGCTAATGGCATGAATACCTTTCTCTGGCACGACTATTGCCATCCTGATGGGCCACTTCTCGATAAATATGGCAGGAGAGTTATTCATGATAACGGGTTATCTTGTCAAGCTAATGTGGCTGCTGTTATCACTAATATGGATTTGGTGTGGCCAAAAGCAAGATCTGATGTTGTGGTTCACATTCAAGCTACTGTATGTGGCATTCTCTTTCCTGGCGATAGGGACGGTAAAGTGATTTGGAATGCTGCTCGAGATAAACTTTTCTAAGTTAATAGTGCCTGGTCTGTACTGAGGAATACAGGGCCAGGAGTGCAATGGCATCACTTGCTCTGGTTTCCTCTCAGTATATCTAAACAGTCTCTCATTTCGTGGTTGTTCATTCTTGAAAGGTTGCCTCCAAAGGACAGAATAATATCCTGGCATTTTAAAGTTGATCCACTCTGCTGTCTTTGTGGCGATGCAAATGAAACAAGGGAACATCTACACATGGACCGATCTCTCTCTAAAGCTATATGGGCAATTTTTCCAGTGGTTTGTGGCAAGAAGATTTGGACTGGTCGTCAACTCCTTTTGAAGGCATATCCTTGGGTTATATTTTGTATAAGCTAGCTCGATGCCTTTCATTATCATATTTGAAGAGCTAGAAATCATAGGATCCATAAATCTTATGGCTATTAAGTCTGTGAGATTACTCGTGCGTGAGATGCAGATTTTCTAAGGAAAGTAAGTAGCTGTTTGTTCTAACGCTCACAGATCTATGTGTTTGGATTGGGGAATTCCCTGCATGTTGGTCTTGAGTCACTAAATCCAGTCTCACACGGTGTGAGATGGGTTAGAGAGACGTAAGAGCAGTGTGAAAAGGAGAGCGTGCGACTTTATACAATAAATGTTGGCAGAGCCATCATATGATATGTTTTCCTCATCTCTCCACCCTTTTTCTTTCTCATCTCACTTTTCCCCCCTTCTCTCTCTCTCTCTCTCACATAATATTATTCCCTACTTCTTTGGTCTCGGGAAGCTCCCCAATCACTCGCACTTTGAGAGCGTGCAGGTGACGTTCCCGAAATGGGATTGCTTTTGATGTACCATGCAAAATCGCAGATAGCCTTAGGAACTTCCAATTATTTTTACACCGCACCACATGTATAGATAGACAGACGAATAAGATTGAGAGTGTTTGGTCTTTTGCCGAAAGCCTCGGAGTGAGTCTGCGACATCTTGAAGGCTTAGGGGAACTTCGGTCATAACCAGCGAGTTTGTAGGATTTTTTTCTCTGGCTATTAGGTTTTCATTATGCATCGCCCCAACTTGTTATTAGAGCATAGATTCTCATGATGCTGAGAGCTCTTTGTCGCACACTGCTTTCGTAAGTTATAGTGTTGGAACACGATAACATTCTTCTCATGTAGCTTATCTTTTTACGAACTAGTAATGTACATATACACTGAATTGGGACAGATTATTTATGGTTCCACATCAATTAAAGTTTGACATTAGTTAAAGTCGTGGCCAATTTTATGTGTTGACGAGAAATTTCTACAAGGGCAACCGCTTTTTTTTGTCTTGTCATCATTATCCTCTCTCAATTCATTCAGGATATATATGAGAATTTGTATAGGTGTAGGTTTATTCCCCTAGAAATCATCCCAAGGTTCAAGAACTGTGTTGTAGACACATCAATGGACAGTAAAAGGGGGAGTAAAAGAAAAAGTGGGGGTTGTGAGAGAAGCTTTTTTATTGATACTGAAATTTAAGAGACCGATTAAAGTGAAAGAAAACAGAGAAAAGAAAAGGTAATAAAAGTATGTTCTTTTCCTTTCTCACTTCACCCTTTTTTTTCTTATCTCTACTGAATGCCAAAACCATGACAAATCTATCTCATCATTGATGCCAACCCCTCTCTCTTTGTTCACCAATTTCCATGTACAATATCAACTCTCTCTCTCTCTTCCTCTCATGTGAAAAAAAGACCAATTAACAATTAGCAAGATAGCCCAAGCCACTAACCAAGTGAGTTATTAATCACGATGGATGTCATATATTACGATATTCTGCTTATAGAAATATTCATTTGTCACATGTTTGAACACGTTGCTTAGTGAAACAAAAAGAATGTCAAAATTCTTCTGATCTATTTCTTTAGCCCATGGAATAAACCCATTTGACCCGCATTATTGTATGGTTAAAAAGGTATCCTTAATTGGAAGTCATCGTAAGTTTTGCGATGCAACAAATGTAACGCCAACCACAATACTAGCACTCTAGGACAGTTAATCTGTTTTCCTTAAACAAGCATAGGTTCCAGGGCGGTTTCGATCACTTTTTACATTGCATTCAGGTTGTGTGTCAAACAAATTAAAAAGAAGAAAGGACCGATAGCATTTAGGTTCCAGAACTTTTGGGATTGTTTTGCATAGGATATGTTTCTTGATAGGTTATCTTGTCTATCAGCTCTAGTAATCATGCTCGCCTCTAACACGCCCGCTTAGAATGATATTTCCTGCTTGGTTTTTATCAGGCTTGAAGAACATGAATGTCCCGAGTACTCTCGTAATCAGGGTAGACCCAAGCTAACTACAAATTCTTGGACTTGGGTGCGCTGCATTACGTCATGTCTCAGTATCAAATGTATATAATTTAATAGCTTGGATTCCTTCTCTCCTTTCTATTTTTAATTTTATTTTGTTATGGTGACCGAGTATATGCTGTGAATATGTCCAGATGACGCAGTGAATAATTGATGGACAAAAGCTTGACACTGGACTGAGAATTGATGGACAAAGGCTTGTCTCCTTACAAACTCCAGATATTGCAGTGAATGGAGGTAGATAGATGCTGCTTTTTTCTATTCTTATTCTTATTCCTTCACCTAGCTAGGGTTTGCTTGCTGTGACTTTGGTAGGGTACGTACCCCACATACTATTTAAAAAAATCCGGAAAAAAACAAATGAAAAATCTAGCTACCACTGGGAGACAACAAATAGCCACACATTCTATCAACAGTAGCCATCAACCCCACCAAAAAGAATGCATAGGAAAAGAACAGAGAATATTACCATCTCTCTCTCTCTCTCTCTCTCTCTGCGAAACGACTGGAGGAGTGCTGGAGCTAAAATAGACAGTTCAAAAATGCTTGAGCAATATAATGCTGGGGTTGGAATAGACTTGTCACGCACGCAGATAATTATGTTGTACGTACATGGTCGTAGCATTTAGCAGCAGATTTAAAAGAAAAATATTCGAAAGCAGTAATAGGTAATGCATGCACCCTACACAGAGACTGCACCGTAAACAGCAGCTTAGCTTGCCGGTGTTTCTGATCGCAAAGCTTGACGTGCCCTCCATTATTGAAAAGGTGGTCACATTGTTTTTGTGCCAACAATCTCTGAATCCTTTTTCTCGTGCAATTTCGTGCTACATTTGCGACGGCTGAGATGACTGCACTTGTTTGCAGGAACCTGTATACAGTTCATGGGTTCGTGCTACTTGTGGCCAAAAATGAGGATGATTTTGCAGTTGCAATGCAGTTTAAGTTGATCTCCGGCTTTTTGTTTTGCCCAGTATTTATTTCTTATGCATAATGAACAGACAAGTGATGCTCTTTTAAAGATAAGTTCGTAATCACTTAAATTTGCTGTTTAATGTCAATTATTACAGAACAAATGATTGCTAAATGATTGTGAAATCAAGTGAAATATGCCCTCTTTTTGTGGAGTATTCAAATTCATGTTTTAGCAATTAGCTAAAAGTAGTCTCACACGAGACGTAAGATGTCAAAAGGAAAGCAATCCCCAAGCTCCTTATTTTTGTGGGGATTTTTGCTACCCGCTGATGAAATTCATGTATCAGTAAGTGTCTCAAAGCAGTTGGTAAAAGAAGTGACCAATGACTTTTTCGTTCCCGGATAACTTGTTGGTAATTTGTCATCACTTTTATGAAAATTATCAATTTTTCTGGTAGTTTTCATGCTACCAAATTTTCTAATAATTTACCAATTTTTGTTTCGATATCTTGTTAAAGTTTTGAATTTACTATCTCTTATATGAAATCACCAAACTATCTAAATTTGAATGACTTTACCAAGTTTTGTCAAATTAAATTACCAAATGGTTCTAGTTTATCACATCTCATTTGAGTTATTTACTGTGTTTGATTTTTCTTTTTTGAATTTAGCGCTTTTTTTTATTGTACTATCAACTTTTATTTCCCTTGATTAGTGATCCATTGAATTAGTGATGACCAACTTAAATTAGTGGGAATCGTCACCAAATTTTCTGCCATCGAATTTTCATCGAGTATTTAGTTACCGACTCTCATTTAAGTTACTTACAGAAGTTTATTTGTTTTTTTTTTTTCAATTTACCAACTTTTTTTTTTTTATCATCTACAGATTTGTTATTTTTCTTTTCTTACCAACTTTTTTTTTTAACCTTAATTAGAGTGATTTACCAACTTTTCTCCATTCATGTTAACAACTAGTCACAAACTTCCATTTGAGTTACCAAGTTTTCAATTATCAACTTTTCTAATATTTTATCAAATTTCACTTATGATTCCTAACTATGCTTCAAATTTCTCAGGTCTTATAAAAAAAGTACTAACTTTAATTTAAGTTACTTATTAACTTTTTTCCAATTAAATTCTCAACCAATTGTCTACGTACTCCTATTTGAGTTAGTTATCCATGTTTATTTATTTCAAGTTTTCGTTGAGTTACTTAATCAAAAAAAAAATTGGAAGGTCATTTGAACAAAGAAAATAATGTCACATAATAATTGATAGGTTTAATGTGTTGGTAGTAAAGGTAAATAAAAGTTTTGTAAAAACAAGAGATTTTTTTTTTTGTCAAAGGTAAGAGAAGTAGGTAATTTAAAAGGAGACATGCAAACTTAGGTAAACTAACTCAAATAAGAGTTGGTAATGAATATTATTCAGTAATTTAATCAGAGAATAATTGGTAATCCCTCTATTGAGGTTGATAGCTTTGGAAAAAGAACTAGTGAATTCAAAATTTTTTTAACGAAGCAAATATAGTTTTTCAAACAATATGAAAGTTTCTAAATTGAAAAAATCAAATAAACTCGGTAAGCAACTCAAATGAGAGTTGGTAACTCCAAGTTAGTTGGCAACTCAATTAGAGAAAAGTTGATAAGTCACACAAATAAATTTTGTTAATTTCATAGGATTGTTAGTAAATATATGGCGTTGGCAAGAAATGTAAATAAAAGCAGATAAATGAGAAGACAAAAGAACTTGGTAATTTAATATGTATATTTCAAATAAACATCGGTTACTAACTGAAATGAAAGTTGTTAATACAAACTCGTGTATAAATTAATAAGAGAAAAGTTAGTGATCACTCTAATTAGGGTTGGTGATTTCTATAAAAAGAGATGGTAAATTTCTTATTTTAGTTAAGATAAATGCAGTTAGTAAATCAATAGAAAAGTTGGTAATTTTTTTTTAAAATTAAATACAACGGTAATTTGCTTAAATGAGAGTTGGTCAAAACTTCTAAGTAGCCTAATGAGAGAAAAAAAATAGTAAGTTACACAATAAAGATTGGTAAGTTCACATTAGAGTTGGTAAATTTAAAGTATTTTGTAAGAAAAAATAAAAGTTGGTAAAACAAAAAAAAAAAGAGTTTATGAGTTAAAAAATCATATAAACATTGTTAAGAACTCCAATTTCAACTAGTAATCCAAAAATAGTTGGCAACTTAATTAGAGAAAACCTAAAAAAGTTTAGATTAGAAAATCCATAAAAGAACTGATAAATACAAGGTGCTACTAATACAAATAAAAGTTCATCAGAGATAAGAAAATTTACTAAATTTTAAATTGCTACAAGAAGTTGATAACTTCATGAAAGTGTTGGTAAGTTAACAACAATAAACTGAGAAATTAGGTGATTGGTGTTATTGCTAATTTAAAAAAAAAAAAATTAAATAACCTTTTGAAAAGTTCATTAATACGGAAAAAAGGCCCATTTTTTCTTTTAACGAAATAGTAAAATCCTCCCTAACCCTAACATAAGATGATATGTGATTTATTGGTTAACTTCCAAGAAAAATCTTTTTGAAGTCACTTTCTTGAAATTGTTGACATGTCCTATAGTGCATTCCTTATAGCTTTATCCCTTCACGAACATTTACAATCCTAAAAGTAATTCAGAAAAGGGTGTTGTGAAACCAATATTCGATATAATAGTGACAAAACCTAATGCAACGTCAATATCATCATTGGGACATGACAAACCGTAGGACCGTGAAGACCATATGTGTGTGTATGTATATGAATTGATTGCGAAATTTGAAATTTTGGGTAGTTTCGCTAGAAAATACCTTGATAAAAACATTTTAATTACATGCATGGTTTGGTCAGGGGTGTCTACCTCTTGAACAGAGATTGATGAAGTTTTCCTTCACAAGCAATCGGAGATCACAATTTCTCGAATCACTCAAACTATTCATTGTATATATCAAATATCATGAACTTATACGTTTTTCTTAGTAATGTAACTTGACACTCTCGTGATTGTGTCGGGTGTATGAGAATTCATGCTTTTATTGTAGACAAAAGTATTTCTGAAATGAAAAGGTGAAGTATGTATGAAACATTGATCTACAATCTTAATTCATTCAGTCTGTGCAATCAATCGTGGAGTTCTCTAAATGTTTTATTTGTGTTTGTTAGAATATTTAAATAATAAACTACATTTGCATCCAACAAAAGTTTTGGAACGGTTGGTTGTGATTCTGCAAAATTTCACATGATACCAGAGCAGGAACTCCTAAGTTTCAAATCTTTCAGGCCTTCATTTATCTCCCCAATTGCATATTGTCACGCTTTAAGTTTAGTCCAAAACCCAAAGTACCCGTGTTTAAGATAAGCGGGTAAGAAATGGGTAAATTGAAAATACTCTTTGCACTTAAGCAAAAGAAAATAATTTTTCTTTAAATAATTCATTTTTCATGAAACAAACGAAGCCTAAAAGTTGAGACTATTTTAATAAAGGAAATCAATTAAGCCACAAAAATTTCAAGGGCAGTTGCAGAGTTTTCTGGTAGTAAGAACTCTAGGTCCAAAAGGAATTAAGCAAATGAGCTTATTATCAATGGCATATGCTCAAATTTACCATTGATTATATTTCAAAGTTATGTTCAAATTGAAAAATTAACTTGGCATCCAAATGAACTTATTGCTTCTAAAAATTTAGATATATGGAAGCAAATCGATTTATCTGTTTTGAGAAGTCACGAAAGACCAAATGGAATGTTTGGGAATTGAATCTCAGAAAGGTTGTCCATCTCCTTCCCCTCCCTCCGCTAATTAAGCCCCTGAAAAGGTATCTCCTCTCCCAATCCATTTCTGCAATATTGGCATTAAGTTATGAGCAAAAAAGGCGAAAGTGTCCACGCCACTATTACAGTCAAAAAGGTGTTCCCTCCCTTTTACACCATCCATGGATCTTCACATTCCCCCAAAAAAAGAGAGAAAGAAATTTAAAAAATAAATAAATTATAAAAGAGACATTTCTATCATTTTTAATCTTTTCCACTGATGATCGAATCAAGAAAAGCTTTTTCCGTATCCACCATATTCACACTTTCGATGGGAGGATTATGTTAATTCTCTCTGTCACAACAACATTGCACTTTAAGATCGATGAGGATCCCATTTGCAGGACAAGGGAATATTGTTCATTGATTTGAGCGTTAGTGCCCAAATTGCAGCTATCTAGACAAAATTATATTCTATGGAACTATATAGCTAGCTAGTCTAGACGGATGCTAGTATACTGTATATGCGAAAATTTTTCCAATTCTCTCTTTTTTTTAAAAAAATTTATTGAGGAACGGGTATGTACAGATTCATCGAGTTAAAAGATTCATGTACTCCAGTTTGATCTATCAGCGGCATTAAATTTTTTTCCCAAAAAAATGGGGAAAAATGGGCTAGAGATAGTATTAATTTTGGAAAAAAGTCAAATTTCAATGTGAAAGTTTCGACTATTTATAGATAAAAGAAACCATTTCTAAATTCAAACCAAATCCATCGAACAATTAAGAAAAATTAGAATTATAAATATTTTCAAAGCTTTCCTTCCCAGTGACTTCGTGAAGATGTCTGCTAGCTATAATCTTGTAGGCACCAACCCAATTCTATATATTTACTACATTCATGGAAAACTAGATTTGCTACAATATGTAAAGGAGCCTAATTATCACAATACATTTATGTAGCAAGTACATCTCAAATTCCTTGAATAAACAAGTTAGCCACTGGACTTCGCAACATCGCAACATGCATTTGCCTTGAATCAATATTTAGCTTCTACTCAAGATCTTGAGACCGTTGGTAGTTTCCTACTTCTCTAGGAGATGATACTTAACCCCCATTTATACACCATACCTTAACACTCTTGGTGTTGCGTCCAAATGTTACTTCATTGAATTTTCTGTAAAGGGACTCCGAATATTTGCCCGTGCATCCTCGTTTGCCAAGGGAATTGTCCCATTCAAAAGTGAAAAATTTAGTCTTTACCTGAAGTGCCAAAGTCATGGTTCTTTCCCAAGCTAGACAGCTCTCTTAAGCAACCAATAGTTAAGAGATTTTCTTTTTTTAGTCAAAACGATTGAGAGATTAAACCCATAAATAATTTATTAGTTTATTTTCAGACCATGTGAGATCTGACTTTTTGATTGATTATTTGTCGTGTTGGATGTATCAAAAGCCAAATCGAGGAATGACAACGAAAAGGATTTGAAAATGATGCGATTGAATGACCTAGTACTCTAATAACATGTAAATTTGGAGCATGTCAAATTTCAATATAGAAGCTTCAACGTATCATGTCTCTTATGTATAAGTCTACAAGAGATGTAAAAGAATATATCTACGAACAAAAGTAGAACTTTCAAACTCCAAACTAAACCTTTATGTAATTGAAAGTAGAAGTTAGGCTACCAAATATCCTAGCATATAACATCACACAATTTATTTGTGAAGTCACTTTTTTCAATGTACATATACACGGGGAGAAATTGTGATAAAAAAGCCAAAAGGGAAAGAAGCCATAACGCTCTGGAATTCCGTAATTCTGAACCAAGTCCCTTTGAAGTTTGAAGAGCGCATGCCCTCTCTAGCTGACACACGAAACACAACACAACCATCTTCTCTCTCTCTCTCTCTCTCTCTCTCTCTCTCTCTCTCTCATACAGTATGCAGCGGCTCTTCTTTTCAAGCAAAGCAACCCCATGACATGGATTCTCTTTGCCAGGACAAAATCCATAGATCGCTTCTCTCAAGAGATAGTACTAGATTCTATTTTCACGCTTTTAAACTTTTCCTCGTCTTCAAAAATCTCTAAGGGCCAAGTTTATTTTTAAATATATATATATATATATAAGTCTGTGTCCTACTGTCTGTGTAAGTTTTATTCATATACATATGGAATATTCAAATTTTGCATGGGGATTGAATAACTCATGTGGTGATTGTGAACGCCACTTTTTTTTTATTCTTCTTTTTGGTGGGTTTATCACACACCATTATTATAAGCTTTTTAAGAGGGCCATCACTTCCCACTCTTTGCTGTCATCATTGCAGCTGAGGTGGGTGGGCATACTCTGCGTTTAGCTTTTGTTCATCCTTTTTTGGAAGCGTTGAAGGAATGTCTCTTTGCTTGTGCCTGTGCCCCTCTCTCTCTCTCTCTCTCTCTCTCTCCCCCTCACCCTCCCTCCCTCCCTCCTTTTTCTGTTTCTGTGCCTTCACTCTCTTTGGACTGTACTACCACTACGGTTGGGAGTGAAATGGAGGAATTACCTTTCATCCATAAATTTTTTGGGTTCTTGCTAATTAGTACTCTCATCCACCTGACATTATTGCTGCATTATCACCAGTCCATCCCAAATGATTTCACCAGACCACATCATTGTTGTATTATCACAGGTCTATCCAGAAAATATTCCTCTTTGAGCTAAAAGAAAAGATCGCCAGATTTCTTTTTTCTAATACTTTTTTCCTTGGGGGATAACCAGATAGATATAAAGGAATATACTTTGGTTATAATTTAGCCTGATTAGCCCCCTTCTGCTGCGCAACTCTATGTGCTAAGCTGCCGAGGATCACGGTTGAAATGTCTTTCAAGTGCTGTCGAAGCTTTGTAGTTTTCCTTCTCCCTTCCATCCTTTCTTTCTTTCTAATCATTCTTTTATATCTTTCGGGTTCATATAGCCAACAACACTTGGTGAAAAAAGGCAAAGATTTATTGTTGTTATGGTCGTGAAGTGGAAGACCTTGTTTAGACTTCTGCTTGATGTCAGCTAGAAAGAACGGAACTTCGATGGGCCAAGCCCTACAAATCCAGAAAAAGTGAAAAGCGATGGGCCAGGCCTTCTTAAGAAGTAGCTATAGCACCGTCATCAGTTAACTTATGATAAAAATTGTATAGATGGCCAGTACTTTGAATAATTTGTCACGTGATTTTTATATAACTTTTCTAGTAAAAGAATATCGACAGATATTGTTCCAAAGAAATCCATTTATCTACTGATTGAACAGGCATCTCACTGCCACCCTCCGAAGGCAGGACTCTTGTTCCACATCGAAGTCGTACTCTACATATTTTGACCCCAGGTATCTGTTTATGGGAAAAAAGAAAAATCACTACAAATAGTTTAGGTCGTTGAGAAATTCGGCGGTTGCATTGCTCCGTGATTAATGAACTATGGCTCTCCCTTGGAAAAGAATATAACTTACTGCAATGGCATTTTCTTACTTTTTTCAGCTGAAGAAAATATTTATTACAACTTCCCCTGATAATTGAGAGACCCCAGCTCCTCTCTTATTTTGATTTCATGAAAAAAGGCCACCTGCACATACCCTCATGCATCTCGTAGGCCCAAAGACAAAAAAGAAAGGGGTATTTATGAGTAAGTTAGAGGATGGTGTGGGTTGGGCAACAGACATTTCAGGGCAAGAGACTAGTTATGTCCTGTTCTACCTTCTTTTCTTCCACCAAGCCTTGTAGGCAATACCTGTTCACTTTCGCTCAACCTCTCTCTCACTGTTGGAAGTGTTGGAAGTTTGTTCATAAAAAACAAACTAGGTGCATCTTTTCTTGTCCAACATAGGAAAAGTAGGGGGAAGTGGGCCAATTAATAAGTGTGAGTTTCTTTAGTGTACCTAAAGAGATGATTGGGTGTGGGCTAGACCTCACCATATCCACATGTGGGTGCGTGATTTAATTAGCACGAACCCCTTTGTTAACTTTAATTAATTCAAAGATTGAGGACGAGAATTTCTAGAATTGCTATCTAGTATTCTTATTTGAGACTTTGTTGTGATCATTTTATCCTTTTCGAGCCTTCTTTCTAGAAAAAAAAAACTACTCTGGAGAATTTCTAAAATTGTTATCTAGTATTCTCATTTGAGACTTTGTTGTATCCTAAAGGAAATAAATCCGTGATATCACACCTCAATGTCCGACTTGAGTACTCCAAAGATCCGACTTCATTGTTCTACCCAATTTGAAGCCATATTTTTCCCAACACTCTCCACTGGTTACCGGGGAACGATCTTCAAAGGATGGGCTTCTGTGTTGAACACCCATTTATCCAGAGGGATCACGGATGGAGGCGAAAACAGGAGGTAAAAATACTTGAGGGTCTCTGCAAGGAAGAAGCTCTGCATCGAGTTGTCCTTAGCACCGGTATTCACCTGAGCAAACGACACAGAAAAAGGATAAAAGTCAATTTCAACATATTCATTTGGTTTCAGATTCGCACACAATGTAAAGAACTTCCCTTGAACATGTATATGATAAGTGAAATGCTTAGTATACTTCAAGTTTCATGATCTACTTACGTCTATCAGCCCGACGTATCCGGTCTCTAAGCGACTGTTCTTCTCAAATGCTTGGAAAATATCCCAACCCCAATCTCGATACATCGTGTTCCCGGTGAAACGCCAAAGGTAAAAGAGCGACTCGACAGTTTCAGGCCTCATGTGGTTATACAGAATATCAACACTCATGTCCTATAGAATTTCATTCTCTTCAGACGAAATACCCGAGACATAAGAACTCCATAAATGAGGTGGATCAAAGGTAACGTACCTGTCCAGGGGGGAAACCGTAGTCCTCTCCTGCCAATTTTGTCTTTGTTATCTGATAGAAATTGTAGCATGTCTTCCCAATCTGCAGTCCATGATGGACAGAAGCTCAAATCTCAAGCACCATCATTAATCTACTAATTAACCCGAAGTTGTTGCCACATAGAAAATGACTGTTTACAAGGTATTGGCGATATAAAATATGGTGTATAATTTCCAGTATGGATAGGTAAGTCGTACAGCCAAAGAAAAGGGTAGCAAAGAGTACACTCTTTTGATCAGTTGATTTCTACTAGGCCCGTTCTTCAGCTACCCTTTGGGATTTCAGAAGTTCAAAAATAGCAGCCCTAGTTTTTTTATTTTATTTTTTGGCCCTAGTTGAAAAGCAAAGATTCCAGAATCCACCCCCAAATCCTACAGAATACAGGAACTTGAAGTTAGAAATATCCAGGAAAACCAAGCTTCTGTGCTTTTTGAAAACCTCAAGCCTCTGCTTGTTCCCACATGGTCACACTGGAAGCCCATCTTGGGGAATGGATCCATATTGAATGACATTCAGTTAAGCTTTTCAAATTGAGCAGTAAATTGAAGCACTGGAAACTATTACCATGGCAGCCAGAAGCTCAAGCATCTTCCACAATTCCAAAAGATTTTTATATGGATTAGGAGGAATCACTAGGACAATGGAATCAAATAATCCCAATGTTTGGTAATTGATAGTGCTGCTTTTTAACATCTCAGTTATTGTAAATTTAGAGACAGCCTATATATTCCTTGCATTTTGTTCTTTGTTTTATATCACCCAGATAAGCAGTCACCCAAACAAGAAGAACCTAAAGTTTCCAGGCAACCTCTTCTCTTCTAATAATGATGATATTACTGGATTTAAGGTGTCACTCGAAAACTCTCAGGTCCTTTCTTGGACAATTACAATTTCTGTAAGTGACTAAGACAGATAATTACCTCTTCTGCAAGTGAAAGAATAGTTTTAGCTTTTTGAGGGTCGTCAAAACCAGAAGATCCTAAAGCCAACATCCCGGAAGCAAAGCAAGCCAACTCACTCATCTGAAGTCACAAATAATCAAACTATTAGCATGCGTGGCACAGAATACAAGAGAAAGCTCTGGTGACTGGCTTCACCAACCTGAGGGATCAGCGTACTTCCATTCTTGTCACATATGTATGCATAAGCAGAAGGGGTTGTTTTCCTGACCAAGCTTTGCAAGCCACTCATTGAAGTCTCCCACATCTGCCTGTCCCAGAATTGTTAATAGGAAATACTGAGAAAACTCCCCAAAATAAGAAACCACTCATCATTTGATTGTATGGTTGTGGCAGCACTTTTCAGTTTTGAGGTACGTCTATCCATATTTAAGGCTGTAATGATCTTCCAGAAAGAGTAAATTTTTCATTAATTAATCACCTTACATATGATGATTTGATTGAGCAGCTATGTGATATTTTATCCTGTGTGTTTATTATAAGAGATCGGTGTTGCATGAATAGGTAATTTAAGGGCCCTTTATCTAAATATAGATCATAAACAGCCCAACCAATGACGAGAATAAGAACTACATAATTGATAGTGTGTGATGCTTTTAGAAGTTCATGCAAATTGGAAAAAAATGAGAGGAAGTATGGAGTTGAATCTTATGGTATAGCATATGGCTGATCTTTCACCCATATTCCACCGCAATCTCTGTGGATTTAACTACCTGTAGACATTAACAACTTGAGTTTTATTCCCCTGTATCCACACCTTGAGTAAATACTCGTAGAAACTGCAAAGCACATACAACATTGAGTAAAATGTTTTTGAGCAGAGATATAACTGAACAATATTCGTACAAATGAAACGAGGAATCATAGGCAGTCATAGGCTTCAACTTCCAAGGATATTATGTAGGGGTGAGCATGTCGGGCCGCCCAAACTGGGAACCTCCTAGACTAGATAGAACCAGCCGGTTTGGTCCGGTTCCCAGAGAAATCGGTTTGATTCCCAATTCCATAAAAATGGAACTAGTGATTGTCGGTCTGGTTCCCGATTCCAAGGGGGAAGCGGACCGGACCAGACCGATGGACCAAACCAACTCTTTTTTTTATATATTTTTTTGATTTCTTAAAAATAGCAATAAAATCTAAAAATAGTAACAACTCTTGTATTTTTCTTAATTTTTTAATTTTTTTTGCTAAGTGATCGGTTCTATGGGATCCAAATGATCAGTCCGGTCTGGTTCCCGGTCCTAGGATTGTCCGGTCCGGTCCCTGGTCCCAAAAATTGGGAACTGGTCCTCCCGGTCCGGTTCCCCGTTCCTAGGTGGAACCAGACCGGACCAATAACCGATCATCCCTAATATTATTTTAGTCAATTGGCAGCTACTATGAAAATGACAACCAGGACAGTGTTTCCAACATGAGAGAAGTATTAAATCTTTCCAAGCTAGTGACGAAGATGATTTTCCTAATCCATATTTGTTGGAGAGATGATCTTTCTAAGTAATGATGGTCTTCGACTCGTGGTACACGGTGAATCCAGGAGGATGAGTTGAGCTTTTACAAGGTAAATGTTCTGTTCTGACATCACATTTCATAGAAAACATCTCGCACATGCATTGCATGAACATCCAGACCATGCAAATTAAAAATTTAATGTGATGCAAAGCAAATTTATAGCAACATATTCACACCTTCAATGAGTCCATCTGTCATTAAAGCACCCAGCTAGATGGGTTTGATTGATTTTTATGCACAATGACTATAAAGCAGCAGTCTAGCTCATTCAATTTGAATTTTCAACGACTGCAAATCGTTGAAATTAATCTATAATTTGCAACTAATAGACTGCTGGTATCCACCATTCTAGTGCATTCAGGCTACTGTTTTGACCAAAAGACTTTGAGTAAGCACTGAGGTGTATTATCATTACTCTTTTGACTTCAACCTGCATGTAAATATTAAAACCTCACAAAGCCTGTCAAATACCTGTCACCCCTGGCACCAAATGTGATCAATGATGGAGATGGCATCCCAGTCTGAGGATTAATGTATATAGGAAGCAAGCCATCAGCAGGAAATTTTTTATGAAATACTTCAATGACCTTCTCCACCTGGAAAATGGATAAGAAAACACCTAAACGACCACGAAAAGAGTACTCACATAATATGTTCAAGATCTTCTACTTTTTGCAGTAAATAAATAACTAAATAGCTCTGAGATTGTTCAGGGGAGTGGCCAGTCTTTTGATGCCACCATATCTAAAACAAGAATAAAGTGCACTCAAGGTAGCTATAAAGTGATTGCCGACTGAATTTTCAAAGGACACAAGATCTACAGAAATAATACCTTCTCCTGGTACTTGGGTTGATTTGTCCTTTGAGATAGAGCGATAAACTCAAGCTGCGTTGTCCCCACTTCAGCCAAAATACTGTATCCCTAGAGATGCAAAGACTAAATCATGTCATTGCCTTTTATAAGACAACTCAAAAGTGAAGGTCTATGCAACAGATACATAGCAAAAAGTGCATTTGGCTGGCATAGGCAGATGTCCTACTGGGGTTAAAATATTGTATCTTAAAGAACTCAGTTGTGAAGCATCATTACTCACACTATTTGTTGCATCTCATAGTTAATGGTATTTCAAACTTGATGCAAATGGTGAATGATCACATAAAGACCCAGCATCTAGGCGCTTGATGAGCCAGCATTACATATAGAATTGGTTTTCTCAGCCTTATTTTATCAGATCAAGATGGGTCTGCAAAATGTGAATGTAATCACATTGAAACCTTAGTCCTTTGGTGTCAACGTCATGGGAGAATCATGTCATAATTGGCATCCTGCTCTCATTCAATGAATATCATGGCTTTCCCACTCAATATCAGGAACTCAGAAATCGTGGCCATTATAACCTTTCAGACCATAGACCAGAGAATGTTCATGAAAATATAAGGATGTAGTCTTGTGGGGAGAGAGAGAGAGAGAGAGAGAGAGATGAAATCTAATGGTAAGCACGATTCAGGAGAAGCAGAGGAAAGGTTGATAAATTACATTGGAATTATGAGCTTTTCCAGTAGCCAAGTTGATGCTGTTATAATTGATTCCAGAAGGCGTATTCCATGCAGGCAACAACCTATCTGCTACATCTGTAGCTTTCTCCAGGAAAACTTTGTCCCCAGAAAGATCATATGCACTCAAAAGTCCCCCTACCATCCTGCATCAGAACAAGCAAATTTACCCGAAAGACAACAACAAATGAATGCAGGCTATTGATTTCAAGTGAGGGCTAGGGTTCTCCTCCAATCGCATGAATACAGAGAGAGAGAGAGAGAGGGCTTCTTATCTACCTTATGTTTGTCTCAAAGATGCTGGCGTCATAGTTCTTGTTGAAGTTCAAGGAGGTAGCCACCCAACTGCAACGTACGCCATCAAGTATTAACAACTAACAATGCCAAATGAATGCAAAATTGACAAAAAAAGAGCATCTCAAGGAGCGAAAGACAATGCGTCTTCTCCATTTTCTGCTCTTTTCTCTAGTTCTATCTGCTGTTCTACAAACATTTTTGTAGTGATGGATTTCTCAGCAGCATTTCTCCCTTAGTGCAATAAAGCTTAGCTTCTTATTGTCATTTTTGTAGGGATCTCAGTGTTTGTTGTATACAAATCAAAGGAAAGTGACACATCAAACCGATCACACTTCAAAGAAGTTCCAAATCACATGAAACCAACTTAGAAAGGACACCAATGCCAAGGACACCAATGCCACATACTGGCTCTATTATATTTGACGTTGTCCATATAATTCTCTGTTGCTGTCAATCCAATATAAACATTTTGCATGAAGAGATATATATATGGTCCACTGGTTCTTACAACTTTCGAACCATTCTATTAGTTGAAGTCCAGGGAAGGAGAAGGATGACACTTACTCTCTGGCTCTCTTGAACTGCTCATCAAGTCCCATGATGAACAAGGTGTCAAGAGCATCCACGATGGTCACTCCCAATCCACCAAAGCTGTCGTCCCCATTCATCGTCTGTGGCTGTCAATGCAACAACACACGATGGCAAACTTCAATATGCGAGCCAACGTTAATCCAGACATAAACAGCCTTAAGAAGACATCATCCTCATCCACCAAACCTGAAGCTGATCAAATCCCCAGGCATACTTCTCATAAGAAGTCCACGCATGAAGCATGGCATCTTTCACCTTCTCTCTCCTTACACTAGTCTCCGGATCATCCCCGACGTCTTTACTGTTTGCTTCGAGTTGCTTCCTCGAGAAAGTGCGATGGTTGCATGCAACGTCAGAAACAGAAAGCAATGCGATCAAGGCAAGTGCTAATACTTTTCCCGGTTGAAGGTTTGCCATTTTTCAGACCAGCTTCCTGAATTTCTCCTGCCATCTCAATTTATACTGTGTCATTGAGCTGGAGATGAGTCGAGAAAGAAACAGCTGAGTATTGGCGATATTGGCGAGATTTGCTATCCTATTCAAGGAAAGGACAGATTGTGGGCAAATCTCTGTATTGATAGTTTTCCTATTTTTGGAATTTCCATTTTTTTGTTGCGGTGAACCTTGTGTACTGTCTCGACCTCCCCGAAGCGGGTTGGACCACCTAAGGGTTCGGCTAATGGATTGCTAAGCCTAGACTTAACTCGGGCTCTCCCAGGCCCATACCAATTCACGACTTAAGTTCAAATTTTTTTTACATGCAAATGATTTTTCAATTAGGAGTCGCCACTAATCTATTCTTGGTGGGTCGATTAGAAACCCAAGTAAAGTAATGGGAGAATTACTTCACTCCTACGAACCAGAGATTAAACGAGTTCGGGGACTTGATTACGCTAGATTTCTCTAACGCCCTTTCGGTACCTTTCTCTTTTATTTTAGAAAAAATGTTTGGCGGCAACTTGAATTGATTTTAATTTATCTCCCTAACATGTGAAGATCACGCGGGTGCACAAACCACCAATTTAACACCCAGATAAAGCAACGAATAAATTGCAGGACTTACCTCCTAACAACGAAAGCATCTGCGTTGTTAGATCAAAATTCACATCGCAGTCCTAAATATGGTTTCTAATTAACACGCAATTTCTTTTTCTTTTTCTTTTTTTTTTTTGTTTTCGCTTATTTAATGAAAATCATGCAATATGCAATGCAACATAACTAAATGACCTAATACTAATGACATGTAATTTGGATGGTCCTAACAACAACTACCACATGACAGGTATTTCAACGAATCTAATCCTAATAACGTGCATGTGACATTTTTTTTTTCTTTCTATTTTCTGAAAGAATGCAATCTATCTTAGAAAATGAAACTAATTCAACCTATGGCATTTTTTTTTGTATTTTTCATGAAATTTGAAATTAAATAAATGTAACAATTAAATATGCAATCTAAATTAACCTAATAACTTGATTCTAATGACGGGCAATTTTTAACTAAATGAACCTAACAACAATCACTAAAGGACATGCGTTTCATGAATCTAATTATATATGACATGCACATGGCTTTTTTTTCCTTCTTTTCTTAAAAGATGCACTTTGTCCTAGAAAACAAAACTAACTTATTCCCAGACACATTTTTTTTGTATTTTTCATGAAATTCGGAATAAAAAATGTGAAAACTATCTATTAAAATATCATCTAATTTATATTAGGAATGAGGTTAAGCCAAATCCTAATTTAGACTAGAATGTTATCCTTACTTAGAAATCCCTAACTAAAATGCCATCTATCTAAAAAATTTATCTAAACTTATAATAAATTAAAAAACTATCATCTAGAGTTAAACTATATGAAATTTTACCCTACAATGTAATGACATGCAAATGGTGCTAAAATTCTAATTTTTTTATGTTTTTGTATTAATTTCGAAATTAAAAATTGTCAAATAATTAAACATGAAACCTAAGTTAAAAAAACTAGCAACCTAAATTGATTAATTTGATTTTTTTTAATTCGAAATAAAATCCTATTCTAAATATACAAACCCTAAAATAGGAAATAAACCTAATACTAACCTACACTCTTTTTATTTTTATTTTTTTGAAAATTCGTAATTAAAAATACTAAAAAAACTAGTTAAAGTGAGATATTATCTATTTTAAGTTAGGAATAGACTAATCTAAATCCTATCTTAACTTAGAAAATTACCTCATCATGCTATTTAATTCAAAAGACATTATCTAACCTAGATACCATCTAAACATGCATTTTTACATCAAAAATAATTATTTTATCATGCAATTTTATCTAAAAAAATCAATTCTAATTTACGTGAAATGCAAATGCAGTTTTTTTTTTTTTTTGTATTTTCGGGATAAACAGAACAATTAAAAGTTAAACACCAAATCATCCATGGTCATCAAAAATGTTATCCATCATTCGAATTTAGATTCAAAATTAATTATTTTGCTAATAAAATCGATAAATTGATCTTAAGCCTTAAAGATCAAGATATCAATTTTACTCCCGCGTGATTAATTATTCCATCTAAAGCCTTATAGACGGAATAAAAATTCGTGTGCGGTTGCAAATTAAGTGGTACGTCCGGGATTTTCAAACATGCATTAAGAACTAATTCAAATAAAGAAACGAAATTAAAAAGAAATAAAATGAAGTAAATCTACCTAATAAAATAAAATAAATCTACCTAATTTGAAGTTTTTCCAAATTTGCCTTAACAACAAGCGGTATTTTGTGGACCACGATGGAGGTTCGGCTCACGTCCGGGTGGCTGCTGCGGCTGCGACGGCAACCGTGTGCGGTGGGCACGGTCGTCGGAGCTCCGGCGAGGGACAAGCAAGCTCGAACGGGCAAACGAGCTGCTGTGGTGGCGTTGCTCGGAAGGGGACGGCGGCTGGCGGAGCTAGGCGAGCTCGAGCGGTTCTTTACAACGGCGTGCGCGATGTCGGGCGAGGAAGGTGCGGCGGCAAGGGGTGGAGCTTGGACGGCCGACGGAACGCGCGGGACGGTGGCGCGGCGTCGGAACTCGGCGAAGGCACCGGCGGAGGCGTGGCGTGTTCGCACGGGGGTGACCAGCGTCGGGCGCGGGGGGTCGGGTTGTCGCACGACTGAGCAGACACAGGGAGCGAGACCCACCGACGACGGCGACGGGCCGGGCTGCGCGAGTCACGGTGGGCTTCGTAGCGGCGGTGGTGGCGAGCCGCTGGTGCTCGCGGGCCGCGGAGGTGCCGCTGCGCGACGGTGGCGGGGCGGAGACGGTGGCGCGCTCGGAGACGACGAACGGGGGCTCGACGCGCAGGCCACCGGCGAAAGCGAAGCGGCGGTAGAGTCGCTCGGGCGTGCGGTGGCTCGGCCTCCGGTCCCCGGCGTCGCGGGTCGGCGGCGGTGGTGGTGAAGGAGCGGTGGAGCGGCGAGGCAGCAGCAGCGGGCGGAGAAGAAGCGGCGTCGGGTCGTCGTGGGTTGGTGCGCACAGCGAGCTAGGCGGCGCACGGCGAGGTGGAGGCGCGACGGTGCGAGCGCGGGTAGCGGGGCTCGACGGTAGAAGCCTCACAAAGAAGAAGAACAAGAATGGCGTTTCTTTCTTCGCTTTTCTTTTCTCTCGCCTCTCACGTCCACTCCCCGCAATCTCTCTCTCGCTTTTTCTCTTTTTTTAATCTTCCCCCCGACTTCACCTTTTTTTCTCTCGACGACTCTCTATCTCTCTTTCTTTTAACCGAAGGAGAAACCCCCAAAATCCATTTCCCCTCACAATGAAATGTTTTCTTTTTTTCCTTCGACAAACCTCTCCAATCAATTCTTTTCTCCCCTCGACAAACCTCTCGAATGAATCTCCCTCCCCCCTTTGCGTGGCCTCCCCTTGCGTATTTATAGGCATCCCACCGCCTTTAGTGTGAACAAGAGGCGCCGCAAATTCTTTCTTGCTGTTCACGTCCGCCGAATTCTTGTGCATGCATTAATGAGCGTGAGACCACATACGTGAAGAACTCCTCTTTCTTCTCTTTGCTCTCCCGGAAGGAGAGAATTTCTTGCAACAACTCACTATAAAATATTATAAAATTGTGAGCCCATCTTCTTGCAGACTTTCTCCGGCATTCTCGCGTGTGCGGGGAGAATTTTTTTCTTTGCTTTCTTCACGCTTGCGGCTTCTCTAGAATTTTCACGTCCGCTGAATTTTGTCCATGCATGTGCATGCATTAATGAGGGAGAGACAACATACGTGAAGAACTCCTCTTTCTTTTCTTTTTTTTCTTTTTTTATTTATTTATTATTTTATTTTTTTTATGCAACTAATTACTAATTGATTAGTTAAAATTTAGGTGTCAACAGCTGCCCCTCTTTGAAGGTGAGCTCGCAGAGGTTGCATTCAAAGACAATATGATACCTAAATTTTGACCATGCACATGCAATTGATGGTATTTTGGCGAGATCATGGATCCTTTTTTTTTTTTTTTTTTATATAAATGCAATGTCATGAAAATGGTAATGCAAATGTGAGATGTTGAAAAGGAGAGCATACCTGTAATTACTTACCGCCGAGCATCGGGACGAATTTTCATCTGCTCAACCAAGTGTCCGTTTTTCATTTTAGGTTCCCCTGAAGAGTCCACGTGAATTTATCCAACAGACGCTCAATGTTAGGTGAGATGCCTTGTTGAATTCAGATGACTCGAAATACCTAGATCCATACTAAGGTATAGCGAGTAAGATCGATGAGATTTGAGACATCCAGATCCGTGACCGAGATGTCAAGAAATTGGGGACTTAACCAATAGACACTCAATGTTAGGTGAGATGAATATTGGATTAAGAGGATTGGGAACTTAACCAATAGACTCTCAATGTTAGGTGAGATGAATATTGGATTAAGAGGATTCGAGATACCTAGATCCGGACTAAGGTATAACGAAAAAACTCGGAAAGCATTCATATCCAAAATGAAATGCTTAACAAAGGGTTTGAGACATCCAGATCCAAACTGAAATGTCAAGAAATTGGGGACTTAACCAATAGACACTCAATGTTAGGTGAGATGAATATTGGATTAAGAGGATTCGAAATACCTAGATCCAGACTAAGGTATAACGAAAAAACTCGGAAAGCATTCATATCCAAAATGAAATGCTTAACAAAGGGTTTGAGACATCCAGATCCGACTGAAATGTCAAGAAATTGGGAACTTAACCAATAGACACTCAATGTTAGGTGAGATGAATATTGGATTAAGATGATTCGAAATACCTAGATCCAAACTAAGGTATAACGAAAAGATCGAAAGCATTCATATCCAGAATGAAATGCTTAATGAACAGTTTTGGAAACATTCATCAAGAATTTGGGAATACCTAGGACAAACCTGGGATATTCGTGAAGGTCACTTACCTCTTGGTAGAAAGAAGTTTTGAGACATCGACGATGTACCATGTTAGACATGAAGGTTTCTCACCTCGAGGCTTTTGAAAGCAACATAAATGTCAGGAGCTCTTGGATCTTCAAGGAAACATTACCTGTTAGACATTATTAGAGCAAAAATACATGCATTTACCAAAGAAGTGAGCAATTCAGCATACTCTAAAGTCCACTGAAGTTTTTATCCATTCAATCAAGATTCATGTATGATGGTTTTACCATATTTGCACCACCGAATTTCCACTGGGAGAATCATCGTTTAAGACCATTTCACTCATGACATGGAATTTCAAGAATACCAAATGAGAGACTTTCAGTTAGAAAGGACTTTCACTCACTCTCATTGAGAAGGTTATTTTGTCCCAACCATTAATGTGGGATCATAGGAATCACTTCATCTTATCATCATCATGTTGGCAAGGGTTTGAGTATTCTCGCAAGCGGTACGACCCTATCAATCTGAGAGGTCTTTTCCAGGACTGTAATGTAGGCTTGGTCAACGGCTTAACAAAGAGGGACCCTTCGAGTCAAGGCTAATGAAAGAACAATACTTCACAATCATCTTCGGGTTTACAAGTCAAGAAACCTGCGAAATGAGATAGAAACGGTCTTGCTCGCACTTCTTCGAGCGATGCTTATAAGCATATGAATCCCTACATTAATTTCAGTGCCCTAATCTGAAGAGACTTCGTAAGGGACGTAACGTAGGTTAAGTTCATGGGTTGAGAAATGAATGGATCATTAGGCTCAAAATGTGTATAGGGGGATGAGAATTGATGATCATCTTGGCATTGTCACCGGTCTTCTTCTTCACCATTGGAATTTTCCTCATAGGTACTATAAAAACTTGGCATTTGAGTTCTTTGAGTACCACTGCATTGGGAATACTCCCTTTTACAACTGATAATTATCTATCTTGACTCTTTCTTTCATTTTCTATGGGCATTGGCCTTGCTTTTACCAGGCATACTGCTTTTTCATGCCCATCATTTTTTTTTTTTTTGCACACTACACGCATTGAATAACCACATAATGTTTTAACATTTGGGCTCTTGCAGATTTTCAATTTTTCCAATGCTCTGGACTCAGCTGCTTGAGCCTTTACCTTTTGCCTTGCCCCAGTGTGGGGGATGATCACCAATTGGGTTTAAATGAAATGACTTTACAGGCTCAAGGGGCTACGCAATGGATAAAGTGTGTAGGATAGAGAAAAAACTGCTCTTCATCATCCTAAGGCACTTAAATTACTGTATGAATTCAATGTAATAGCAACACTTGAAGATTGATGCGAGTGAGAGCAAGAATATTCCTATCAATTTCTTCACCTCATGATGTCGTCTTACCTCCAGTCTGCCCCCAACGTGGGGTGGTTCTTGACAGGGGTAATTTAAAAATTATCCACATGTGTGGGGCTCAAAAGGGTTTAAACAATGGATATGCATGTAGTATTTGGGATAGAGAATGAATTGCCTCTCATCACTTTGATGACCGTACCTTCGCGAGAGAACTCTTTACCTTACAGACATGGAACTTCCTACACTCATCTCACCAGTATATGAGCAAGGGACTGTGTATAGGATAAGGCTTGCCTTTCATCACCCTGGCATGTCTCATTTGGCATGTTCAATCCATTCCACATCATTCATTAACTTGATCGATGGTGACAATCCTCAGTGGAATTGGTAATTAAACAGGTAAAACTATCATGCAAAATTTTCCTTTGAAAGGTCGCAATTACTTCATGAACTCATCAGCTTTGAACATAAAGAGTTTGCAGCTCAAAAAGAAAGGAAAGGATTGATAAAAAAAATTGTTTTTTGTTTTTTTGTTTTTGTTTGTTTTTTGTTTTTTTGTTTTTGTTTGTTTTTTTTTTTTTGTTTTTTTTTTTTGTGGCAAACTTGTTGCCGTTTCCAGGGATCGAACCCTGGTCGTTCTCGGACCCTTTCATTCCCTATGCCACCAGGCCGAGGCGCTGGTGGTGTCCTCAGGGCATTTCTTTTTTTATTTAATTGAACTGATTCTGGGTCAACATGTCTGATATGCCGAATAAAATGAATTCGATATGTGTATGGAACAAGGCATACTTTTCATCTCATTCAATTCATTCCCACATAATTCAATGAAGAAATGAGTACCTTCAATTCACAACAAATTCTATCAAGGGTAATATTTCTTCACAAAGATCGAGTTAACGGATTAGAAAACTCACGACCATCCATTTCTGTAAGGATTAAGGCACCTCCAGGGAGTACCCTCTTCACCATATACGGGCCGCTATAATTTGGAGCAAATTTGCCTCCGGGATCGGAAAAATCGGCAACATCTTTCTTAGAACAAGATCATTCACTTCGAAGTGTCTCGGCCGTACCTTTCGATTGAAAGACCCGGCTACTCTTTGTTGATACGCCTGACCATGGCAAAGAGCTCTTAACCTTTTTTCATCGATCAGGTTCAACTGCTCGAACCTTTGTTGTGTCCATTCTGCCTCGGACAATTCCACCTGGGATAAGATTCTCAGAGAGGGGATTTGTACTTCCACAGGTAAGACTGCCTCCATGCCATAAACTAAGGAGAAAGGGGTTGCACCGGTGGATGTTCGGATCGATGTCCGATACGCCATTAGAGCAAAGGGTAACCTGTCATGCTAATCTCGATAATTCTCAGCTGTCTTAGCCAGGATCTTCTTGATGTTTTTATTAGCTGCCTCAACAGCTCCATTCATTTGTGGACGGTATGGTGATGAGTTCAAATGCCTGATTTTGAACTCACTGAACAACTCATCGACGAATTTGTTATTCAGATTTGTCCCATTGTCAGTGACAATTGCTTCAGGGACACCGTAACGGGCGATTATGTCACGCTTAATAAACTTCACAACGTTTTGGGCCGTGACGTTAGCATATGATGCGGCTTCAATCCACTTTGAAAAATAATCTATTGCCACCAATATGAATCGGTGCCCATTTGAAGCTTTGGGATTTATCGGGCCAATCACATCGATCCCCCACATGGAGAAAGGCCATGGCTCAGATAACTGGTGTAATTCCGTTGGAGGAACATTTATTTTATCTCCATGAATTTGGCAACGATGGCAACTTCTTACATGCTGTATGCGTCACTTTCCAAAGGCAAGCCAATAGTAACCTAGCCTCATAATCTTCTTGGCTAACATGTGCCCATTCATGTGTGGGCCGAAACTCCTTCATGTACTTCTTGCATGATTTGGATGGCTTCGCTTCATCTATGCATCTCAACAAGACTGAATCATAAGATCTCTTGTATAAATTCTTACCACTGACGAAGAACTTTGAGGCCATCTTCATTATGTATTTTCTATCTGCTGGAGTACTCCCTTCAGGAAATTCCTGCTTTTGAATATAGTTCATGATGTCGTAATACCAGGGCTTCTCATCAAGCTCTTCATTCACGGCCATACAATAAGAAGGTTTGGCTAGAACCTCAATTTTCAAAGGCTCGACTTCTAAACCATCAGTAACTTGCAACATAGATGACAACGTTGCCAGGGCATCAGCGAACTGATTATGAGATCTAGCCAAGTAGTCAAACGAGATTTCATCGAACTCCTTCACCAACTCCTCGAGGTACTTGTGATACGGCGGTAGCTTGGCATCCCGGGTCTTCCATTCACCTACGATCAGAGTATAATCGGTGCAGAATCTCCATATACTTTCAATTTGACCACTCCCATTTCAATTGCGGCCTGAAGTCCGAGAATACAAGCTTCATATTCAGCTATATTGTTAGTGCATGGGAATATTAATTTCGCGGCCACTGGGTGGTGTTGTCCGTCTGGGGATATTAGTACTGCCCCAGTACCAGAACCGGACAAGTTCACAGCTCCATCAAAGAACATAGACCATGCATCTTCATTTATGGCCAAAATACGATCATCCAAAGGACAATCATCATCATCCGAGGTTCTAGGATTCTCAGCCAATATATCAGCAATTACTCGGCCTTTAACTGATTTTTGTGGCATGAACTGTACGTCGAATTCCGAAATTAAGACTTGCCATTTGGCTAACTTACCCACCAAAGCTGGTTGATTAAATAAATACTTGATGGGATCGTTCTCAGTCACCAGAAACATCTGGTAATGCAAGGTATACTGTCGCAGTCTATGCAATACCCATACTAACGCAGCACAAGTTTTTTTCAGCATCAGAGTATTTTAGCTCGAGACAAAGTGAACTTTTTACTCGGGGTAATAAATGGCCCGTTCCTTCTGATCCACGGGACTTTTCTGAGCTAACATCGCACCCAGTGACTCACTATGGATTGTGAGGTACAAAATCAAAGGATGCCCCGATATTGGTGGGACAAGAACGGGTGGATTCATCAAATATTGCTTCAGCTTGTCGAATGCTTCTCGACATTCATCATTCCAATCAACTTGTGCATTTTTCTTCAAGAGTTTGAAGAACGGCTTAGCGGTCTCAGAGAGTTGGGAGATGAATCGTGCAATGTAATTCAGTCTCCCTAGGAGACTCCGGACTTCCTTTACTGTCGACGGAGGTTGCAGCTCACATATTGCCTTGGCTTTAGATGGGTCAATCTCAATTCCTTTACTACTCACAATGAACCCAAGTAATTTTCCCGACGCTGCCCGAACACGCACTTGGCGGATTTAAACGAAGCTTGAATTCACGGAGCCGATCAAATAACTTCCTGAGGGTTTTGACATGACTTTTCCCAGGTCGGGTTTTTGCAATCATATCATCAACATATACCTCAATTTCTTCATGCATCATGTCATGGAACAACGTAACCATGGCTCGTTGGTAAGTTGCTCCTGCATTTTTGAGTCCGAAGGGCATGACCTTATAATGAAAGGTTCCCCACGGGGTGATAAATGTTGTCTTCTCTTTGTCTTCATCCTTCATTCTTATCTGGTTGTATCCAGAAAAACCATCCATGAAAGAGAATAATTCAAATCCGGCAAGTACTATCCACGAGAACATCGATATGTGGCAATGGGAAATCGTCCTTTGGGCTGGCCTTGTTCAGATCCCGATAATCAACACACACTCGGACTCGACCGTCTTTCTTCATGACAGGCACTATGTTGGCCACCCATTCAGGGTATTGCGAGACTTCGATGAATCCCACTTTGAAGAGTTTCATTACTTCCTCTTCTATCTTCTTTGAGAGCTCCGATTTAGTCCTCCGAAGTTTCTGCTTCTTAGGGCGCACGTCTGGATTAGTGGGCAAACAATGTTCCACAATTGACGGATCTAAACCTGGCATATCAGCATACGTCCAGGCAAAGATATCTTGATATTCTTTTAGCAACTGAGTCAGGTGCTCGGCCTCGTCTTTGGGAAGATTTGCCCCAATTTTTATCTCCTTGGGCTCCTCGGCATCACTCAAATTGATAGTGACGGTTTGCTCGGAGGTGAAAACTTTGGGTTTTTCATGCTGCTCCCAACTATGTTGCACTTCAATGGAGTCACCATTTGGATCATCAGGGTCATCACTGTTATCACGCATGGCATTGGATTCGACCATTTTCACCTCTTTGCCTGCCATAAGGTTGCTCTCTTGTGGGCTAGCACCCATTTCTTCCGATGGTTCTTCATCAATGGCACCTATAAGGAGATCATCGAATAGGGTCGTGATCCCTTCCATCTCATCATCCGGACCCTCTGTCTTTGAAGTTGTCGGGTCATCCATGCCACTCCATCCATTGGGCATGATACCTCGGGTGTCGATCACTCCTCCTTCATCATGCATCATTCTAGCAGGGCCGGGGAATGTCTTGCGGATGTCGAGGATTTGTGAGTTTCTCCTCTCTTGTTCATGTCTTCCACCTCTTCCATGGTACCCTAATCCGGCGGAACGAGACCTTCGAGGGGCTTCAATAGGATTCCGAATACCCCGTTCTCTTTTACCAAGTCCACGGCCGGGAATAAAGCCATTTCCAACCATCACTCTTGCTACCATAATCGCTGCATTCGACACATCGGGGATGAGTCTTGTCGATCCTTGAGATGCATGAATAGTGGATACGAGCTCAAACGATTGGTAGCTCGACTCCTCCTTATGTTCCGGCTCGACATAGGGGATGGTCGTCTCATGATAAATCCGATGGTCCTCCTCGCCATGAACAATGACTAGCTTTCCTTCGACAACAAATTTCACGCTTTGGTGGAGACTTGATGGCACTGCTCCTGCAGTATGGATCCGGGACGACCTAATAGGAAATTGAATGCTTTGTTGGAATGTCCATCACCCGGAAAAGGACGTTGAACATCACCGGCCCTATTTGCAAATCAAGGTGGGTCTCCCTATCACCTCCTTTCTAGTACCATCAAAAGCTCGAACGAGAGGTCTTTGCAGCATTTATTTTTGAAGGATCTATTTTAAGGCGGTGAAGAGTCGCCAATGGACAGATATTCAGGGCATCCATTATCAATAAGTACTCGAGCCACATGGGAAGCCTTGCACTTTACGAGATATGTATAATGCCTTAGTATGTCCCCTCCCCCAAGAGGGAATTCTTCATCGAAAAAGGCTATTAGATCCTTGAGAAGGATCGACCCTACAAATTCCTCCAACCTTGTTTTCCTCAATTGTCTCCGGTACACGAACTTCGCTCAAAACCTTCATTAGGGACTTTTGATGCGTAGGAGACGTTTGCGGAGTTCAAGTAAAGAGATTTGAGCGGGCAATTTCCGCAACCGGTCGACCACGTTATACTCACTTGCTTTGATTATAGCCAGAAATTCTTTAGCCTCTTCATCGAATCGGCTTTGCCGGTTGGGTATTGGTTTGAGCATAGGTCCGACCGCACCTTGTAATCGTCAACGTCTAGCTCGTAGGACCAAGGACTCGCTTTGTTATCCTTGTACTCATACAACTGGGGCATCTCAATTATTATCTCTTCATCAGTTGAAGGCACTTCCACTATCATTCCTTTATGGTCAGAGGCGTCCTCAAGTGGGGGCATGTCCTCGATCAATGGATCTGGTTCACTCTTTCCAAGATTAACTCAGCAAATTCTTTCTCCCAATCGATGACGACTTCGGAGATAGTTGACACTATTCCAGCTTGGTCAGCATACACGATCACGCCAGCCTTAACCATTTCTTGAACCCTTTCCTTCATGGTGAGCAAGGGAGGATTCTCATCTATCGGATAGTAACCAACTCTAACTAATCCGCTGTAGATATCTTTGACAGACACCTTCAAGTTCATCTTTTTGCCAGCATTGAACTCAAAGATTGTATTCACGTTTCCCTCATGTTCGGGCAACGGATTCTTCTTGACATTCGGTTGGGTGGTACGAAAAGAGAATGCCTTGGTATCCAATAAATTTTGGATCTTGTGCTTCAAAGTCATACAATCATCAGTCGAGTGGCCCACCTCTCCCATATGATACTCACATTTTTTGGAGGGATCATAGTTGAAGAATTTTTCAGCATTGGGCCGCTTTGGTTCGTTGGAGATCAATCCCTTCTTTTGGAGTATCAGCAGGACCTGAGATAGAGGGCCAGGAAGAGGAGAGAACTGCCGTTTTGTGAATTGCCGCGGTGCAGGCACTCGACCTCCATCTTGCTGATTCCCGGGGACACGAACCATCGGAGGCTTACTAGAGGCTGGTTGCGCATATGCAACATTAACTTCGGTGATTGGTTCTTTGTCTTTCTTTGCAGTAAATCTTTTGCCAGCAGTGGTTGGTTCATTAAACCAGCCATCTCTCAGTCCTGTCTCGATTTGTTCACCCACTGGGATGAGTTGATTGAAGTTCTCAACATACGTGCTGGCCATCCGATTGCGAAACTCGAATGGGAGAGTCTTGACAAACAACTTCATCAATTCTTTGTCAGTAGGTTCGGGAGTGATTTGGGCGGCTAGATTCCGCCACCTTATGGCATATTCTTTAAATGACTCACTCCTCTTTTTCTCCATTCGTTCGAGATCCTCTCGTGAAGGTGCAATGTCCATATTGAACTTGTACTGCTTGAGAAATGCATCGGCCACCTCATTCCAAGTGTTGAGGAGGTTTATATTTTTCATGATATACCGGTTCGGTGCGGGCCCGACTGACTCATTTGGAATGACTGGATCATAAGGGGCTCATTTTTGACATGCCGAGCCATCCTTACATGGTACATCTCGCAGTGAGCTTTCGGGCAGGAAGTACCATCATACTTCTCGAACTCTGGCATTTTAAATTTATTTGGCATTTTGACCTTCTCATAAACCGACAAGTCGAACGGGAGTGAATTCCGCGACTCTTGCAATTGTTTCATTTTCTCTTCAAGTTTGGCGACGCGCTCATCCTGCTCCGCCTTAGGGACATTGTCAGGCTTAGCCTTTTCGGCAGTGACGAACAATGGGTCATCTTCTAGCTCAGGCATGTCGTTGTCACCCATATTATCTCGGGGAGAGCGGGTGCAAGAGTCTGGTTCACTTGGAGGGATTGCATTTGATCTGTCATAAGTTGCATAGTGGTGAGCAACTGCTGGAGTTGGTTTTCCATAGCGGTCATACGATCACGCATTTCAGTTTGGTCGGTCATTTTTGCTCTCGATCGTGTAATGATGGGCGAACGTGGAGGATCCGTTATCACCTAGTTTGAAGAAATGAATACACATAAGCATTTCATATAAAACATGTCAGTCCATGACGAAAGTCTAACTGCTTTTAATGAAATTGTTTGACATTGACAATGTAAAAACTTGAAAGGCCCTAAACAAAAAACTAATCAAGTAAAATGACTCAACTTCCTAAACATTAAGCTAAAGTAAAAAGATTAAATAGATTCAAGCCACTTTATTTGGCCCGATCTATAAACAAATGGGAAGTCAACGCTCGACGTAATTGCCTCTTCTCTTTAGCGTCCTTCTTGGCTTGCTTCTCAAGTTCTTCAATCTTCCTTTTGTGACGATTAAGCTCGCTTGTCGAGTGGGCCTTTCGTCCACGTCCGGCACTTTTGGGAGAAACTCGGTCGGGATCTTGTCCGACGGATGTACCGAGCCGTGGCGTAGTAAGTCTTTTCCTTCCCTCAAGCTCATCTTCAGCAAGCTCAACTTTTGTTCGTGACATGCGAGCCAAGCTTGTTCGATGCAGCGAAGCTCCTTTTTGTGCTCATCCTTGGCAGTGAATCGGACTTGGAACAAACCCAACTTAAGAGGGGGCGGTAGGTCCTGCACAACTTGATATTGACGAGCCACTCGGAGTGGGTAGTAGGAAGTGGCACCAGTGATCCCTAATAGCGGGATCGGCTCATTGTCGCCATGAGAGAGACGTGCCTTGGAGACTTGGAACCATTTAGCATGCCATAGGAAAATCTTGGTTTTCGGGTTTTTCAACAATTTGACCCATTTTGAGAAAGAAAGATTTGGAGTTCGATCTTGATGATTTTTGAACACCTCGATGGGATGATGGGAATCAGTGATATTAATAATTTTCATGCGAATATCAATCCTACTCATGTGAGAAAAGAACCAAATTTGTAAAAGCTCAATTGGTGCACGAAAGGTTCTATCTTCATCTTCCTTAAATCGGGTGAGCGACAAGAATGTTTCGGCTAAAATGGTGTTGACAAAACTAATCCTTGCACATACTTGTTTGACTACCCATGCGATAGAAGGATTAATGGCGCCTTTTCGAAGAGGAAAAATAATAAACCCGAAGAAGGCTAAAAGGAAAATCTTGCTTTTTAAAAGAGTGTTAGCCTTAGCAAAACTTTGATCTAGGAAAGAGAAAGGACATGCATGACAATTATCTTTTAACACTCTTTTTATTTGATTTTTATCCATCCTAAGAAAATCCGACAAAATTGATTCAGGTTCTAATCCAAGGGGTGGATTTATTAATTCCAATTCCAAAGGTTTTCCTATGGCAATGCTGTATTCTTCCGTAGTCGGAGTCGGTTCATGCTTACCAAATATGAACGTTGATGTTTGGGGACACCGAAAATGAGGAAGTGCTTGCATGACGCCGCTTTGGACATCGATGTCAAGGAGGGGAACAAGGCGACCAAGTCTGCTTTCCACATAACTTTGACCATCGGGGCCGAGACGATCCCACCATGATTTGAGTTCAACCTTTGGTGCAGGCACGAATCGAATGTCAGACCTTCCCATTGTTTATAGACCGAGACTCGACCAACCTAATGTCATGGACCGACCAAAGACATAATAAGGTAAGTAAATTGCAAAGAGTAAAGGGTAGAAAACTTACTTTACTAGGCGATTAAAGCAACCACATAGACAAGCACATGACATGTGAGGTTCGATTTCTATCTAAAGCGGCTAAAAGCAAAGTGGAGTTAAAAGGGTGGGATGACTAGTCGCAGCCTCGCGTGCTAAGTCAAGTCCTTTTAACTCCGGCTCGACAAGAATGATACCCCAATGCGGCGCAGTCTCGCGGGCAGAGGTAAACATTCTTGACACCAAGAAAGAAGTTTTCGGGATTGAGTTGGGCAACCTCTACTACGCGGCCTCGCGGTCGAAGTCGTATCCAACTCAATACCATCCTAAGTGTCCTAGTGCGGCCCAGGTCCGGCGGCGGGTCGTGTGTGCAATAGTGTAGTGTTAAATGCAAGGCATGCACAACAGTTTATATCAAACAACACTTCGTTCATGAAAATAAACCATACATTCCTACACCTCCTCGCAAAACAAAGGTCAGCAAACACTTCCCCTTATACCTCCCATCCCGCAAGACCATTTAACACCTTAAATGTTAGGGACGTACTGGATCCTCGCTAAACAAAAACATTTTTTCAAATACAAGAGAAAATTGGCCTAAGTCCACTAAGAAATTTAACTCAAGTCCCCAAATGGAGTCGCCAAGCCGTCTCGACCTCCCGAAGCGGGTTGGACCACCTAAGGGTTCGGCTAATGGATTGCTAAGCCTAGACTTAACTCGGGCTCTCCTGTGCCCATACCAATTCACGACTTAAGTTCAAATTTTTTTTACATGCAAATGATTTTTCAATTAGGAGTCGCCACTAATCTATTCTTGGTGGGTCGATTAGAAACCCAAGTAAAGTAATGGGAGAATTACTTCACTCCTACGAACCGTAGATTAAACGAGTTCGGGACTTGATTACGCTAGATTTCTCTAACGCCTTTCGGTACCTTTCTCTTTTATTTTAGAAAAAATGTTTGGCGTGCAACTTGAATTGATTTTAATTTATCTCCCTAACATGTGAAGCGATCACGCGGGTGCACAAACCACCAATTTAACACCCAGATAAAGCAACGAATAAATTGCAGGACTTACCTCCTAACAACGAAAGCATCTGCGTTGTTAGATCAAAATTCACATCAGCAGTCCTAAATATGGTTTCTAATTAACACGCAATTTCTTTTCCTTTTTCTTTTTCTTTTTTTTTTGTTTTCGCTTATTTAATGAAAATCATGCAATATGCAATGCAACATAACTAAATGACCTAATTCTAATGACATGTAATTTGGATGGTCCTAACAACAACTACCACATGACAGTATTTCAACGAATCTAATCCTAATAACGTGCATGTGACATTTTTTTTTTCTTTCTATTTTCTGAAAGAATGCAATCTATCTTAGAAAATGAAACTAATTCAACCTATGGCATTTTTTTTGTATTTTTCATGAAATTTGAAATTAAATAAATGTAACAATTAAATATGCAATCTAAATTAACCTAATAACTTGATTCTAATGACGGGCAATTTTTAACTAAATGAACCTAACAACAATCACTAAAGGACATGCGTTTCATGAATCTAATTATATATGACATGCACATGGCTTTTTTTTCCTTCTTTTCTTAAAAGATGCACTTTGTCCTAGAAAACAAAACTAACTTATTCCCAGACACATTTTTTTTGTATTTTTCATGAAATTCGGAATAAAAAATGTGAAAACTATCTATTAAAATATCATCTAATTTATATTAGGAATGAGGTTAAGCCAAATCCTAATTTAGACTAGAATGTTATCCTTACTTAGAAATCCCTAACTAAAATGCCATCTATCTAAAAAATTTATCTAAACTTATAATAAATTAAAAAACTATCATCTAGAGTTAAACTATATGAAATTTTACCCTACAATGTAATGACATGCAAATGGTGCTAAAATTCTAATTTTTTTATGTTTTTGTATTAATTTCGAAATTAAAAATTGTCAAATAATTAAACATGAAACCTAAGTTAAAAAAACTAGCAACCTAAATTGATTAATTTGATTTTTTTTAATTCGAAATAAAATCCTATTCTAAATATACAAACCCTAAAATAGGAAATAAACCTAATACTAACCTACACTCTTTTTATTTTTATTTTTTTGAAAATTCGTAATTAAAAATACTAAAAAAACTAGTTAAAGTGAGATATTATCTATTTTAAGTTAGGAATAGACTAATCTAAATCCTATCTTAACTTAGAAAATTACCTCATCATGCTATTTAATTCAAAAGACATTATCTAACCTAGATACCATCTAAACATGCATTTTTACATCAAAAATAATTATTTTATCATGCAATTTTATCTAAAAAAATCAATTCTAATTTACGTGAAATGCAAATGCAGTTTTTTTTTTTTTTGTATTTTCGGGATAAACAGAACAATTAAAAGTTAAACACCAAATCATCCATGGTCATCAAAAATGTTATCCATCATTCGAATTTAGATTCAAAATTAATTATTTTGCTAATAAAATCGATAAATTGATCTTAAGCCTTAAAGATCAAGATATCAATTTTACTCCCACGTGATTAATTATTCCATCTAAAGCCTTATAGACGGAATAAAAATTCGTGTGCGGTTGCAAATTAAGTGGTACGTCCGGGATTTTCAAACATGCATTAAGAACTAATTCAAATAAAGAAACGAAATTAAAAAGAAATAAAATGAAGTAAATCTACCTAATAAAATAAAATAAATCTACCTAATTTGAAGTTTTTCCAAATTTGCCTTAACAACAAGCGGTATTTTGTGGACCACGATGGAGGTTCGGCTCACGTCCGGGTGGGCTGCTGCCGCGACGGGCAACCGTGTGCGGTGGGCACGGTCGTCGGAGTCCGGCGAGGGACAAGAAGCTGAACGGGCAATGAGCTCTGTGGTGGCGTTGCTCGGAAGGGGACGGCGGCCGGCGGAGCTAGGCAGTGCTCGAGCGGTTCTTTGCCGCAACGCGTGCGCGATGTCGGCGAGGAAGGTGCGCGGCAAAGAAGGGGTGGAGCTTGGACGGCCGACGGAACGGCGAGGACGGTGGCGCGGCGTCGGAACTCGAGCGAAGGCACCGGCGGAGGCGTGGCGTGTTCGCACGGGGGTGACCCGGCCGGGCGCGAGGGCCGGGTTGTCGCACGACCGAGCGGGCACAGGAGCGCACCCACGACGGCGACGGGCCGGGCCGCAGTCACGGTGGGCTTCGTAGCGGCGGTGGTGGCGAGCCGCCGGTGCTCGCGGCCGGCGGAGGTGCCGCTTGCGTGCGGCGGTGGCGGGCGGAGACGGTGGCGCGCTCGGAGACGACGAACGGGGGCTCGATCGCCGCAGCCACCGGCGGGCGAGCGTGGCGCGGGTGAGTCGCTCGGCGTGCGGTGGCTCGGCCTCCGGTCCCGGCGTCGCGGGTCGGCAGCGGTGGTGGTGAAGGAGCGGTGGAGCGGCGAGGCGCAGCGAGCGGGCGGAGAAGAAGCGCGGCGGGTCGTCGTGGGTTGGTGCGCACGACGAGCTAGGCGGCGCACGGCGAGGTGGAGGCGCGACGGTGCGAGCGCGGGTAGCAGGGGCTCGACGGTAGAAGCCTCACAAAGAAGAAGAACAAGAATCGTTCTTTCTTCGCTTTTTCTTTTCTCTCGCCTCTCACGTCCACTCCCGCAATCTCTCTCTCTGCTTTTTCTCTTTTTTTAATCTTCCCCCCCTGACTTCACCTTTTTTTTCTCTGACAGACTCTCTATCTCTCTTTCTTTTAACCGAAGGAGAAACCCCCAAAATCCATTTCCCCTCACAATGAAATGTTTTCTTTTTTTCCTTCTGACAAACCTCTCCAATCAATTCTTTTCTCCCTCTCGACAAACCTCTCGAATGAATCTCCCTCCCCCCCTTTGCGTGGCCTCCCCCTTGCGTATTTATAGGCATCCCACCGCCTTTAGTGTGAACAAGAGGCGCCGCAAATTCTTTCTTGCTGTTCACGTCCGCCGAATTCTTGTGCATGCATTAATGAGCGTGAGACCACATACGTGAAGAACTCCTCTTTCTTCTCTTTGCTCTCCCGGAAGGAGAGAATTTCTTGCAACAACTCACTATAAAATATTATAAAATTGTGAGCCCATCTTCTTGCAGACTTTCTCCGGCATTCTCGCGTGTGCAAGTGGAGAATTTTTTTCTTTGCTTTCTTCACGCTTGCGGCTTCTCTAGAATTTTCACGTCCGCTGAATTTTGTCCATGCATGTGCATGCATTAATGAGGGAGAGACAACATACGTGAAGAACTCCTCTTTCTTTTCTTTTTTTTCTTTTTTTATTTATTTATTATTTTATTTTTTTTATGCAACTAATTACTAATTGATTAGTTAAAATTTAGGTGTCAACATGTACAAATTGTAAAAGAATGTTATGACAAAAATAACAGAGTCGAGAGTTTTGTCCAAGGATGTAGGTACATTACTGAACCTCGTAATCCTTGTGTTTTTTTCTGATTGCCTTACTAAAATCCAACAGTGAGGCAGTAATATGATTGGATATATCGCCAGACTTGTAGTTCTTAGATGTCAGGGACCTTGGGTCCGGCCAACGTCAAGATCGAGTCTTGTACTTTGCTATCTGGTTTGTTTGTTACTTCAACAATTAGAAGGTAAGGTGAGAGTATGCGTTAGAGATACGGTTCTTTTCCCTGGAGTGATTGAGTAAATCAATTTAGTTGTGAATCAAATCATGTACAATTAAAAAAGTATTTTTTTTCTTCTATTGTGTTCATACATTGTATTATAAACAGAGCCTTATACATGCAAGGTTTCTATCGGAAAGTAATATTCTTTTTATAGATTTCTCAAATCCTCTGTTTCTTCTCGTGTCAATTTTTATAACTTTCTCTGTTAATTATTTTTCATAGCTTGTGCTGAAGAGTAAGTGCTTCACGATTCTGTTCCTTGGCTGGACTTTGAGAGGCAGGCTAGAAGTGGTTCAGCGATGCCAGTGCGCTGTCCCTCACACTCTTGGTTTCCTCGCAAAACAAGGGCTTTTTGTCTTTTTTTTGGTTTTCTTGTGTTATATTTCGACCCAGCAAGTAAGTTCTGAATTTCATGTTTGAATGGGCTATTAAATATTCACTAATGTAGATACATATGGTTGGAACTTGGAATTATCCTTTAGTGCCGGCCTCATTTTTACGCAGCCATTAATTCCTCCACCCATTGTAGGAGACTTAAGAAATTTATCAAGATGACTCGGCGGAAAATTACCAAAAAATCCTAAATCTATTGTATGACGGCCAATTTAATGTTGAACATTTCGATTTTGCTAATTTAGTTTTAAACATTTTCACAATTAGCCAACATAGTCATTTTGGTCAATTTGGCTAGAAATTGCTAACGTGGAAATTAGTTGTCTTAAGTAACACGATCGATGCCTAATGTTGACAATTTTTACAATTTTTTAATTTAATAGATTTTCTTTTCTTTTTTTCATTGTGTAGGTCGACAAGGGATGCCACCCGACCCTTACCAGCACTAGGCAAGGGCCGTGACTCCCTCACCTGGGGCCAATGACCTCCTTCGGTCATCGTTGAGTCTGGAGATTGACAGATGGAAATAAGAAAAACAGATAAAAGAAAGAAAAGAAAAGGAAAAAAATTCACTTTTTTTTTAAATTGAAAAAATTGTCAACATTATTATCAATCATGCTACATAGGACAACTAACTTCCACATTAGTGATTTTCAGTCAAAATAGACCCGAATGACTATATTGACAAATCTTTAAAAGGTTTAGGACCAAATTGGTCAAATTGAAAGAGTTTAGTATTGAATCGACATCTATAAAATATGTTAAGACTTTTTCTTATAGTTATCTTGATGAGTCGACGTGCATAAATTGGTTTTATTTTTTGTCATTAAATATGATGTTAGATGTAGGGAAACACATATTGTTGATTTGGCAATACAAAGTTGATATAATTAATGAGATAAAATAGGATAATTACATAAATGATATCTAAAATTTTGTCTAATGTGCAATGTCATTCTTGAATTTTTAATTCGTTCAATGTATTTCATAAACCGTAGCTCAATATGTAACATAATCCCTAAACTTTTACTTTGTTCAATATAATTCATGAACTGTTGGTATACGTTCAATCTAGTTCATGAATTGTTGGTATACGTTCAATCTAGTCATTTGATTCATCCTACCATTAATTCAAACTAACAAAATTTGTTGATTTAGCTTTCAACTCTATAACTCTGAATGATGGACAAAAAAATGACATTACATGGGGACTATCTACATAAAGATATTTAACTCAAATCAAGCTATAATAATTCACGTAATCAAATAATATAGATAATAATTTTTTTCCAAATTAAAAGAATTATAATATTCTTATTTGGGTTGAACATTTTTAAGGGTCAGCTTAAGATATGGGAAGATATTTTACTATTTACACAACCAGAGATTTTGGGACCTGGGACTTGATCACATTCACTCTAAGGCTAATGCCCTTTCGATACATAACCTCATCATGTGCTAATTAACACCATAGCAGCCTATCAAGGAAAATCTAAAGTTTGTCCTAACCATTCTAAAACGAGAAAGTAACACCCAAACTATTGAAATGCATAATCAATTATAATTACATAAGCATCCTAATATCGTCCCTAAAAATAAAAAGACAATACAAAACAAAGAACCCTATTGTAAAGCTCTAAGGCTTGTCCAATTTTTGGGTTCCACTTTCGAGGGGTTTTTAATCTTTCTTAATGTTCCTGATTTTTTTTAGAATGTTTTGAACTTTTTAATGATTTTTCTAATTTTTTATAATTTTCTGGATTTTCTGATTTTTTAATGACTTTCGAATTTTCTAAATTCTTATTATTTACTAAGATTTTAAAATCATTTTCTATTTTGAATTAATTTTTTTAAATATTTTTTCCGATTTTTTTAATTTTTAAAATTCTTTAGTATTATTATATTCGGGAACGGGTTTGGATCAGGTTTAGCGACCCGACCCAACTAAATCGACCCAAACCCTTTTGGATCGGTTGGACTAAAAACATTAACCCCAAAAGCCCACTCAGAATTAATTATAAAAGCCCATAAACCTTTTTTAACTCTTTTTTTCGGCCCACATTTTGAACTGAGCCCAGCCCACAACAGAACACCCCCTAGCCCATTCTTCATTTTTTCTAGCCTTTTCATTCTTTCCTCTACCTTTTTATTTTCTTTTAATTCTTTTCTCTTTTTTTGTCGACCACAACCATGAACAAAAAAATCTGTCCGAAACTAATCCCTTTCATCTTAGCCTTTCTAACAAACAAACAACTGTTTGTTCAAAAAAACAAAAAAAAACAAACAAACAATCACCAGTACACTATAAAGCAAAAAGATGAACTGACTGGGATGGCTTGAACCATGAACTTTGCAGGAGCAACAACTTTCGGGCATGGGGATATGTATACACATTGAAATCGCATGAGAACAGAAGAAATGCTAGTGTTAGCAGCAGGTATGAATCGATCTTGAATTCAGACGTGACTTAACATTCGGCTTCTGTTAGGCATTTTATCAAACATGCAATATGCAGATCTTTCAATGTTTTTCCGTTTTAATTTTAACAAGATTCTCAGTCTCACACGTTACGTACAGACTTAAAACACCATGGTTAGCAACAAAGCAACTTCGTTTTATCAAGATCTCTTGAAGAAAATCGATCGAACCGAGCATGTCTTTCTCGGCGAAAACCGAGACAAAGTAGAGAGTTTGGAGGGAGATCGTACGTGATTTGGGATGGGTCTTAGTCGTCGTGTGGTCACTGGCAAAGCTTCGATGGCTCGGAAGGGACCCTCAGCGGGCGTTTCTTCTCCGGCGAACCTCCTCTCTCCCCATGATATCTCTCTATCCCCGTCTTTGTAATCTCGTTTCTGCCCAGGAGAAGGCTTTTTCCCCCAAATGCGACTTTTCTGTCTCTCTTCCAGCCACCAGCGCTTTTCTACCCCTCCGCCAGCCGAAGAAAACCTTCTGCCCTTTCCACAAAACCAGTCCGACCTTCCTCTGGAGCGTTCCCTTGCGAAGAGAAGCTCTCCTCCTCCCTTACGCACGCTGCTCACGCCTCTCCTCGTGCAGTCAACACCAGCGTGCCCCTCTTGCCGGCCATGCTTCGGTCACGCCTCACGCTCGCTCGTGGCTGCTCTATCCTCACCCGCGCGTCACTTTTTCCTCTCCTCACAGACGCCGGTTCGTGCAAACAAGGGGAAGAAGTGAACTTGGGCCGGGCCCCTTTTTAGGCTTTTATGGGCCAAAACAAGAGAAATGAAGATGGGCCTAAAAAGAAAGAAACGAAGATAGGAGGGGGTAACGGGCTTAGAGGACTGAAAGTCGCTAAGTGGACTGGACACACCAGCCCACACGACTTCGTCATTTCTTTATCATTTTCATTTTTTTTACCTTTTTTATATTTCATATGTTTTTTGCTTTTTGCCATTTTTTAATAAATTTTTTTATTTTTGCAAAATAAATGGATATTTAAAATATTGACAAAAATTTAGGTGTCAACACGATGTAATTAGCTTCATGTCATGGCATGATGCAAGATGGCCTGAAACATGAGTTTGGCTAGGCAGGAGAAAATTCAAGTGGAGGCCAGGCCACCTTCAAATAATCGTCCTATTGATTGGAAATCAGGGTCTCGGATCATGGAACGAGTTAATGGACCCATTCATACTCAAGAGTCGCTGATCAGATGCCAAGCTCCAAGCTAGTCCTGAAATCTGGATAAATGTATATACAAGTTCCTTAGTCATTGCCAAAAGCGCACACAGAAACAGGACTCCCCTGTCCCTTGGTTCATTAGGTCATCCTGAAATTCTAATGAAACAGAACTTCGGGACATAATTCCTCTCTAGAGAAGATGGTCAAGATGCCTCCTGAAACCAGTAAAACAGGATCCCCTCAATTATAGTTGCAGCTATTCCACTTAAGAACAAAATCAGGGGTAAGAGGGGGTCGAATGATTATGTCCAAAATGCAGAAGTACTGCAATTTATCCGAGACAGACTCTACCCCTCTTCTGAAGCAGGGAGCTTCCTTTTCAGAATTTCATTTTCCCTCCTTAAGTTCATAACCTTCTGCTTAAGTGTTTCCACCTGTCGATTTGTAGCCGAATCCCGTTGCTCTTGAGCAAACTTTGTTCTGGTTATAAGCACTGCAGCAAACAACAAATCTATTACCCCAAAATGTAACATGTAGATGGTTATTCCCTAGCGTCCCTTTTCCAACATCACAAAAGGGACCTTACCCATACAACTAGATCCGCTAAACGACCTCCCTGTCACCGTAAGTTATTTGCGTGTTGGCATCAATTCATACAAACCTTGTTGGGTACGTATGGTGGTCCAGGATAGGCAAAAGGGAAAGATCTATTGTACTTGAAAAGAAAAATAAAAGTGAAGCAATCACTGACGCACATTCCTTTTCCAGATTATGAAGTTTTTTGATCAAGTCTTTCTTCTCCTCCTGCTCAAGTAGAAGACAGTCCTTCAAATCCCGAATCTCGAGTTGATCTGCAGAATGAAAAACTTATGATGTAAGAGCGAAAAGTCCAAGTGTTTTCCCAGAATTTAGCATAAACATCTAGGAACTTACATTTCGAATCCAAGCCAAAATGGAGCTGCTCTAACCTGCTTGCTAGAGCTTGGATATGGATTTTATGTGTTGTTGACTCATGGCGGAGTTGATTAATGGTTGTTTCATACAATGCTTTCTCAGTTTGAAAGCCTCTAGCATGGAATAGCATTTCAGGCCGTAGAGAATGAAGTTTTGTGAAGCAACCAATAAATAAATGAGAAAACTCACCTAATCTGGGCCTCTAACTCCTCAACCTTAGTTGTATAATCTTGTTGCAGCAATTCTATAGATCCAATTTGCTCCTGCTCATGGACTCCAGTTTGTTAGGATCATGACAGATCATAGTTTTTCCTTGGAACTCACAGAATGTCAAGAACATTAGAAAGATCCATTTATCTCGTTAATGTAGGCCCTATATGGAAAACAGGTTGGTCCCCATTGCAATATGAAGAAAGTTTAAATCAGAAGCAACCTTACATACGTTTTCTTTACGCTGGTGTTCATCAATCAGCCTCTTTATTTCCTCTTCCAATCTCTGGCACTTAGTGCGACTTTTGAGCTGCAAGTTGCTTTTCAAATGAAGCGATCAGAGGAAGCCAGCCTACTTACTAACTACTAGTTTTGAAGCCTCATCACGGCTATCATCCTGATGAAGATTTCACAATGTTACTGGAATTGCTAATGATTTTATAAATTGAGAAATTTGACACCTGATCAGCCAGATTGTTCATGCAACTTGAGTACAGCTTTGTCAGCCTCTCATTGTCTGCATTGTCTCATATCCAAACATCCCAAAAGGATTTCAGTGTAAATGCTGGAGATCAGACAAAATGCAAAAACTTTCATAATGAAAAGTAGTGTTTGTGACTGACGATATCAACTTCGACACCACAGATGATGCAGCAATCCGTAAATTCGGTAAACAAAGTTTAGACCTTGGATCCGTTCCCACTAGGAGTATGACGGCAAAAGCAAGAGTCCGGTATATCTCCAGCTCAACCACTTGAACTCAATTTTTTCAAAGAATTCGAGGAATGAGAAGGGGGAAAATCTATGGCCTTGTCAGCTCCAATACTCAGTGCCAAGGCGGAGTTCCGAAGTCTACCTATAACACTACCTTCGTCGTAATTGAGCATCAAGGTCCTTCTACATCTCCGGAACAACAGGACAAAAGGAAGAAAATTCGTGGGCAAATGCCACCGCAGCAATCATCCTAGCTATCTGCATTGTCAAATCGACAATCGCCATGGCCATTTTCGTTCTTCTAATACAGGATTACATCAAGGAACGATTACTATAGCCACGGAGACGGCATCGAACCATCCATTCGAGGACTGCCAGACTCGGGACGAAAACGAACCTCGTCTTAGGCCGTCGCAAGCGATTTCAAGAGCTTCCCGCCTCTTAACCTCGGCATCGCAGCTCAACCTCAGCGACTGGATCTCCGCCGCTCCTCTCTCAAAATCCTGAACAAAGAGTCACGACATCATGGGAGGAACGATCGCAATTGCCTCCGTCGGACTCACTAGACAAGACGCAGCAACGATCGAAGAAGCGAATGCCAGGCGAAGCTGAAACGGAGAACAAGCCTTTACTTCATAGATTTGGTCGAAGGTCGAAAGGAGCGTCTCCGCTTCGCCGTCGCCGGTCGCCGCCGCCATTGCCGCGTGCTTGAGTCTCGCCGGCGAGGTCGAACTGTCGAAGACGGTGCCGCGCAACGGCCGCCACCGTGGCTCCAGTTTGGAGGAGGCGGAGGCCAATCTCTTTCCTCCGAAAGAATTTTTTTTTAGCTTTCGAGCTTTTCCTTTTTCTTTTCTTCCTCTCCCAGTAAGCAAAACTATTTGTCCTAATTAAGTATAAAAGTGTCTGTAAAAGTGCATAGCGGAGGTCTCATCTGTGATTTCGCACGCACAATCACAGGCTACTCCAAAGCGGGGCACACATCACCTAAGTTACAGTTTTCGAGTTTAGAAGGAATGTTGAAAATTTGTTAGCAATATTATGAGATTGTCAATTTTTTTTGCGACTTCTTATTCATAACAAAAGCGGATATAAAACTGAAAAATACACAACAATCCTACATCATAATCAAGAATTTCGTAATCAAGTATAAGGGCGCGCGTGATAAAATTTCTATTTCTTTATATCTCTGTTTTTTGTTTCCTAGGAATAGTTTGGAACAAACCATTTGATAACGCATTTGATTTTTCTATTTCTCAAATGCATTTCTATTTCGAAATAGATTTGAAGAATAAATCGTAAACTAAAATTTTTAACTTCTCAATTTCTCACGTAAATTAATTTCCTTTAAATTTTCATTGCACACCCTAAAAGAGTCATAAAAAAAGGATAGTGTGATGTGCTGATGTGCGTTAAAAATATCCTCCAAAGCCGAGCAAATATTGGGTTTTTAGTATTTTTCATTATTTAGAATTCTGTTAATCATAGCTATCATTGTACTTATAAAAGGAGAGATTATAATAGGATCCTTACAAAGCTTAGAAAATGAATGGTTCTCTAAAAGCCATATTGGAGTGATTCGACCAGTAAGATTCGCACGTCATAAATTTAAATTCAAGCCTCGTTGTCGGCAGTTCTCATAGGTAGGTAATCCGTAAATCCATCATAAATTCTTCTTGACTTTGCCGTATGTTGGCACTAGCTAACCTCCCTTCCTCCTAAACTTTTGTCTATTAAAAAAAAAAAAATCTCTCTACGAAGCCAATAAAATGAAAAAGAAGAAAAAGCAAGATGTTCGCTGATTCTTGTCTTGTTGGGCATATATAAGGAACCCACAGGTCCCGGAAGCAGGACACAAAAGATTACGAACACCCCTTTTTCCAGGAAAGCATCAAATCCCTCCCTTCCAAAATCAGAGCACGATCACAGCATGGAGTCCATCGACGAGGAATTCCGTAATTACTGGGAAACTCTCATGTTCATCCAATCTGAAGAGCTTCTTCACAAGTATTCCCCTCTATTCCCTCCCTCCATCTCACCTAAAAAGCATTCGCGCAAGACACCCTCTGTTTTGTCCTGTCTCTCTGTCTCTCTGTCTCTCTCTTCTCACAATGTTGCTTTTGTTTTCTTTGCTCTCTTTTGATTCCTTATACGGCAACTCTGCAGCTGCGTCAGCGAGGTGATTTCCAGATTCAATGGTCCGAGTTCGCTGGACGCGGCGGCGCTGCCGGTTGCATCTAAAAGCATTGACCTGGAAAGAAATAGGAGGAAGAAGCTCAATGAAAGGCTCTTTGCACTCAGAGCCCTTGTACCCAAGATAAGCAAGGTCGCTCCCAGTACCAATTTATATGTTCATCATATCGCGATCAGCTTCGGTAACTGTAGTTTTGATCTGTTATCTGAACGTTGAAGTTTGAATCAAACTGTGCTGTTTGTGCCTTGATGATTACAATTTTAGATGGATAAGGCTTCCATAGTAAAAGATGCTATTGATTACATCCAAGACTTGCGTGAACAAGAAGGAAAGATCAGAGACGAGATCGCAGACCTCGAATCTGTAATTCTGAAGAAAAACCCGGGCTTTAAATTTGAGGGAGAAGGGTCACTACCGGCCCATCCGAAATCTAAGAGAAAGAGAGCAAAGCTGCGCCATGGTATTTCCAAGAGTCCAGACATCACTCCAATCGAAGTTCTTGAGGTAACTCTGTCTCTCTGTCTCTCTCTCTCTCTCTGGGCAATAATTACCTGGTGTATACTGATCTCAACAATTATTCAAAAGCCCCATACTGAAAAGAAATCTGTTGCAGCTAAGAGTGATGGAAGCTGGAGAGAAGAGCGTGGTGATTAGCTTGACCTGTAGCAACAGAGGAGACGCGATGGTCAGGCTCTGTCAAGCGTTCGAGTCTCTGAAGCTCAAAATAGTCGCCGCCAACATCACCGCCCTCCCGGAGAAGCTTTTGAAGATGGTGTTCATAGAGGTACGTGTTCAATTCCGATCCAAACGAGGTGCGCCTGGATTGATCATGGGCATACATTAGGTATCGATTTCCACAAGTAGATGACGATGCATCAGCATATAAGGATCCCGTAAACATCTTTTTTTTTTATTTTTAAATCATCATCATTTTGGGTCATCTCTTTCTTGCGGAAGATCTTCTGTCCATTAATTTGCTCGACGGATTATGATAAGCGCAGCAATAGTAGCATGAATAGGTATGAATGTCGGGACATAGACGGAGCTGGAAATTCCTGAACCACTCAAATAAAGTGGATCCTTAAACAAAAATAAATAAATAAATAAAGTGGATCCGCCAATAAGCAGCACTTTCTTGTCATCTGAACAATGATCAAGTGCAGTTTATCAATCAACTTTAAACAAGTGGGATTAGGCATGTTTATTAGTTTTTGGAGTGTCACCCACCATTTCATTTACTATTTGACGAGTAAAGTACTTATCAGTAACATCATCCCATGCAATGTAACCCAACCATCTTTCCACTTAATGTCAATTTTCCATATCCGAGCTCCTGCGCAGCATCGATTAAAGACAGTGGACTATGAGACACTGCCTTCAAACGCTTTTTGATTTCTTTCATGTAACAAAGAACTTGTATCATCTGGGCATTCTGGGTTTAGCACGAATGGCAAGTTAGATAGATTTGCGACAGGAACGCATGAAAATGGTTTGCTCTCGATTAACATGTGTATGCTGTCAACCTCCTAGTCCTATTGAGGTATGACATAAACCTGAGAAACAAAAGAAAGGGATGCTTTCAAATTCTGTCCATCCAACACTCAATTGTCCGAAGCACTTGTCCTCCCCAAGCCGCCGTTTCTACAGACGGCCATCCACAAGAACCAATCACCTGATGTCAAAGATCTTATTCATCATGTGATTTATGTGCTGATAATTTAAACATCTTTAGTTTTAGACAACAGGGGCCCTTCTAGTTGTTGTTTTGCTAAACTTGGGGCTACGACCAAAATCCTGTGGAGATCTTGCAGCTGTTTTTTATATTCCACCCTCGTTTATCAGCTGATGGTAACAGCTTAGGTAGCGTGGCTCCACATTTGGCATGCTCGATCAGGTGACATGTACTTGATAATGATGCTGGGTTCCCATTTATAATGAGAAATGAAGTAGTGCTGAACAACGTGATGACTTGTGGAGCTGGATATGATGCCCGCCCTTGCTTGATCTCGTCCTATAATTGCTTCACATGTCACGTTTGATCTTGTCTTTGTCGTAGCTGAGGCCATTGCAATTGTCCCACTCATCATCTCTTCCTCTTTTTGGCAGAAGGAAGAGAAGCAGGGTAAGGAACACATTCAATCCAGAATACAAGCCGCCATCGCAGCTCTGAACAGTCACCATGCCGAGCCCACTGATGCAAGCATGAAGCAACTTATGAGCCGAAACACATAGAAGGGTTCGATTCCATTAGTGCTCATGGGATGTCATTCTCGGTGGCAGCGTATTACAAAACTTATCATTGCTTAGTGTTCAGAATGTGAATCTTATCTACTTCAATAGCACGGCATGTCGAATTCTATGCTTTGTAGACAGTAAGACGTTTTGCACATCCAAATCTAAAGCTGAAGGGGATGAGATTTGAGTCCTCTTTATGACCGAGGTGGCCCTTTAGGTGAAATGATTGTGCTCCTTTTTTGTGTTCGTGTGATAATAAAATATGGTTTCTTTTACATCTGCGTGGTCTATAATTGAGGAGCGGTCGGTTGGATCTGCTTTGGGAACGACGATAAATTCAAAGCCGTACCTTGTCTTCAGGTATAGGCAAGGGATAGCATCCAACGATCAACCATCGGACCTATGATCATGGTAGGACCAGATTTAGTCGTTCGTATCCTTAAGCTCAGCTCGCAAGAAAAGAAAGAAAATGGATTAAGAATCGCATCGTCCCAAATTATAGACTCTTCTTTTCATCCCTCCCCTTCATTATTATTGTCAAAGCATGTAATTATTGCCGGTCAAGATGAGTTGAGAATGACAATAAAGACGAAAAGGGAAAGTATAATAATATGGCCCAACAAGCCAAGCCCAACTCCCTTTCTTTCTTTTTATTTGAGCTCGTGCAATGAAGCACAAGAGGAGAAGAAGAAGCCAATGTAGAAACAGGGGAAAGAAAAGAGGCTCACTGAGAAAGAAGAAAAAGGAGAAAGAAGAAAGAAGGAAAGAGAAAATTTTCGCACGCTGATCCGTATGACTCGCCAAGCCAACTCAACTCTGTTTCATAACACTGCTAAGTGATTGAAGCCTCTAATCATTTATTCGAACGAATAGTTGCAATTAGGATTTGAAATTTGGAATTATTAAAAATTTATGCTGCGATTTTTGAGTTGTTAAACTGCGTATTTTTGTAAAAATGATAGTTTAGGGTGTTGTGAAACTGTAAGATTTTACGGGTCTTGATTTAAGTTTACGATTTGCTTGAAATGGATTTTTCAAATTTGGCCACATTCTGGAGACAATACCAAATAGTTATTTTGGGCTTGAATTTTAGCCATTTTTGGTGAGGTCTTGTGGCGGCTGAGTTGGGATTATTATAGGACATCAAGAGGGCTTTCTAAAGACTAGCTCAAAACGAAATTTTGTAGAGGAAGTTATGGCGTGATGAAGTTTAATGCGCGAGCCATGCCTAGTTGACAACGATAGGTTTCTACCAAAGCGAAGCCTTTTGTTGGCGTGTAGGTGTCATTTTATCAACAAATAGGCGTAATATAATCGAGCCCTTCATTAGCATATTGTTTTACTTGGTCTTTTGACATTGTTTTTGGGTTATTTGTTGAGAATTTAACTGCATCAACCCAAGTAATCGCCATAGTTGATTTTCGACTTTTCCTAGGTGAGTGATATTATTTCTTCTATGAGTTTGTAAACACGTCTTAAAAGTTATGGAGGTCCGATGTATTATAAAGTTATCGAAAGAACGTTTTGTTGCATAAAATCTAGATCGAGCATTTATTACAATTTGATATTTATGAATGATTTGCCAAATGCTTTTTGAAAGTTGTTGTGAAAGGTCATATGTATATATATTTGTAAACTTGATTTATGAAATGTCTTGTGAAAATGTATGTGAGATCTATTTTGGATTAAAAAAACAAGTTCTGAAATGACTTGAGAAATGCTTTACAAAAAGTATTTAGAGTGAATGAGTTGGGTTGTAGAGAGATTATATGTTTTGATTTGTGAAACATATATTTTGGTTTGGTTTTGTGAATTGTGGATGTTGTTGTGGATTGGTGTTGATGCTCACTGTCACTGTGAGCTTAGTGAAGAGCTTCTGGGTATACGTATATAAGTTTACGATATCCTTGTGGGCTAAACTATTTGTTAATAATAGGTAGAGACCTAACCAAGCGGGGAATATTGGTCGCCCTGTCACAGGCATTATGCATGACCATAGTTTGATACTTGAGCAAAAGATTAATTGATGAATGGACTATCGACGTGTGGTTTCATATGAGATGGATCAATATAATAAACCATTGATGCGTAACATAAGATTAACCAATGGAATTGATCATTGATGTTTGTGTTTTATGAGATTGGTCAATGGAATTGACCATTGATATATATTTTATGAGATCAATCAATGAACTAGACTATTGGTGTTTGCTTGTTATTATCTTGGATATTTCTACTATGGACATATTATGTTAAAGTCAGAAATATTACATTTTTGGTCTTGAAGGTTTGTTCAATTCCATTTTTTTTTTTTTTTGTGAAAATGAGTTATATTTATGTTTAAGGTGCACAATAATTGTTCAATCTACTTAAAAGAAATATATTACTCACTAGGCCATGATAGCTTATTTATTTTTCTTATCATGTTTTTCAAGTGTCTCAGCTAGTGATCGATAGAGTGAGAACATTATCGCGGGAACTATTGCAAGCTGGATATTTGGGTTATAGTGTAAGACTACGTCCTTCAAGGAAAGGACAATCGTGTTATCCCCTCGTCCCTATGGGATTTGCAGTATGACAGAAAGGTGGGGACAAACATGCTCAACTTGATGGGGATTGAACACGGGATCAGTAGTTCTTCACAAAAATGGGATAAAAACAATATAACAGAGTGAAACACCAATATGAGAGCAACGCATGTATGATTAGTACAAAACAAGCTCTTCTCAATCTCAATCTATTAGGTAAAGTGAAGATTTTCAAAGGTCAAAGTGTCGTGTATAAAATATGACACACACTCTGAAGTTAGAATTGACATGCAAAACCAAGACGTAGTTGTGAAACATGGATGTGCATGGCAAAAACTAAGTTTGCTTCTTGGGCAACGAAGATGTAGTTGGCAACATTAGCAATACCCAAAAAATGAAAAAAAAAAGAAGGAGAAACAAAATGGTGAAAGGCGAGGCCCAATTCCAACAAGCCGACTTGACAACAAAAGCCCAATGAAAGCCCAATAGTACAAAACTGGATAAAAACGATATAACAGAGTGAAACGCTACTGTGAGACTGACGCATGTATGATTAGTATAAAATCGGCTTTTTTCGATCTCAATCTATCGGGTAAGGTGAAGATTTTCAAATGTCGAGGTGCTGTGTATAAAATACGTTGCGAATTACCCACTCTGAAGTCAGAAATGATGTACAAAACCAAGATGTAATTGTGAAACGTGGATGTGCACGGAAAAAACTCATTTTGCTTCTTGGGCAGCGAAGATATACTTGGCAACATTAGCAATACCACAAAAAAGAAAAAGAAAAAAAAAAAGAGGCAAAATCCTGAAAGGCCAGGCCCAGTTCCAACGGGCCGACTTGACAACAAAATCCCAGCGAAGGCCCAATAGAGCCTCCGTGTTGGACGCTCTTTACTGCGAAAGCATCGAGGAAATCCCAGTTTCTTCTTCAATCAATATCTCCTCTCTCCCCTCCTCTTCTCCTCCTCCTCCTTCTCCCATGGAGTCGTTGATGGTGAACTACGCCTCGTCGGACGAAGACGAAGAAGACAGTCGCGACGAACCCCAACCTCACCCGCCCTCTCGCCCCCCCTTCTCTTCTCTTCCTCCTCCGAAATCATCGTCTTCTGCCTCCTCCTCCTCCTCCTCCTCCGCTTCTCTCTTCTCCTCCCTCCCCCAACCCAAGCAAACCCTAACTTCTCCTACTGCTGGCCCCGACGCCAAAGCCGTTCGCTCCGATGATGGAAGCTCGCGGCCTCCCGCTCCGGTCGCCTCCGGATCCTCCTCGAGGCTCTTCTCTTCGCTCCCCCAGCCGAAGCAGCGACCGCCGTCGGACCTTCCTCCGGCGGGCGCGAACGCCGGTGTGAAGCGGATCGTCCAGTTCAGGCCTCCCGTTCTCCCTTCGCTCGCGAACCCTAGCGCAATCGACGATGACGAGGAAGAAGATGACGAGGGTGAGAAGGAGAAGGAGCGCAAGCGGCGGCGCGAATCTGAGTTCGCGGCTCAGTCTTCCTCCGTCATTTCCTTCCTCTCGAGCATCCCCGCGCCACGGAACTCCTCCACTTTGGGCGCCCTTCCGACCGCCGGTTCTGGCAGGAGATCGGTTATTGAGACTGATGGCCCTGCTGTGGGTTCTACTGGCTTGGAATCGAGCAATGGCGGTAATGATCAAAACGTCGGTAATTATAGTACTTACGGGACTTACGATTCAGGGATTGATCAAAATGGGGGGGCTTATGAGCATCACGAGGTTTATGGAAGTTATGAAGGTGGCTATGATCAGAATGCTAGCGGGAGTGATTCCTCATACTACGGAGGATACGTGAACTATGGTAATTATGGGGAGTATGGAAATTATGCGAATCATTCAGATTATGCAGCTGCGGCATCCTCTGGGGTGGTGCAGGAGATGAGCGACAGTGGAGCGAGAGTTTCAGGGAAGAGAGGGAGGAATGAAGTTCCAGCGGAAATAGTGGAGGTGAAGCAGGACGAGTTGATGAAGAATCGACCTAGGCAGGACCAAGCGAAATTGACTGGGATTGCTTTTGGACCTTCTTATCAGGTATGAAGACCAGTATCAGTATTATCATCTAATATTGCATTTGTGATTGCTTCTATTAGTTGAACTTTTTGTTGGATATCCTGTGGGGGCCATATGATTTATAGCAGTTCTTTAAGTTCAAACTATTGCTGATCCCATAACCTCGTGTAGTTATATGGGCAGCGCAGCTTGTTCCAGGCATTCTAGAAAAGAGGAAGGCTGAGTTTCTCCTCCTTGGTTCATATGTTCTATGTTTGGTGAAGCCTATGTTCCTAGTGGATGTTAGCGCAACTGTTTAATAATAACCCTCGATTAAGAGAGTGGTACTTTTGTTGGAAAAGAGAAACATATCAATTGCAGCATCAGTAGAACATTAATACTGCCTGCTACCCCTCTAGTTGAAATTTGATTACCAATGTTACCGTACTATAGACTAGAAGAATTCTATGAGTATCTTATCTTTCTTCCTGACATTTTGCTTTTACTCACTGCTGCTATAGTTTTCGGTAGCATATAATGTACTCTCCTACATGTTTCTGAGCAGGGTCTGCTACATGGATCTTGGTACTCCATTTCGTTTGACCTGACGTATACCCTCCATATATTAGATACTTAAGAAATTTCTTCAAATATTCACCACATCTTTCTAGCTTTCTCCTTCCTGAGCCTTTTATCTTGTATCTTCATCATTAACTTCACATCTTCTCGTCGATGCCTCTAGACAAACCATCCCAAAGGAGTTTCATTCCTACTATTTTCTCTCATCTTGTCATCAACTGAAGTCTTGCCATTAGGGACGCAGTAAATTCTAATTATATCTTTCCTTGAGTATCCAGGCAGCCACTAGACAATTCATTTTCACCAAAATCATTTTCTACTGTTGTTCACATATTGTTATCAAACTCCGCAACATTGACAATGTTGGTGTTGTTGCTGGAAGATTGATTATTTTATTTTCAGTGATATTTTATTGCGGTACAGGATACCATATGCGCTACTCTACTTCATCTACTCTTCTTGTTTCCACGGCAATATTCGTCTTTCTCCTCTTTTTTCAAAACTAATCAAATGCCTTGTGCCATGCACAGGATTTATATCTCCTCAAAATGTTCTGATACTAATGTAGTTGTAGTTGTATTCCCCTTTAATTAAGTATATGATGAAAACCAACCACTATGAAGATTATTAAAAATCAATCCCGCGCAGAAGAGGCAATGTCTAAATATATGATTGGATCCTAGTTAGATTTCGATCAAGTGATTCATCTACCTTATAGAATTGATGGGACTTAAATGTCGGGTGGTAAATTTTATTTGGTATCTGTCCAGTGATACAGAATTTTTTTAATTTTCTCCATATTACTCTGAAGTAGAAGTCTCATAATTTGCAATTTTTAGTTTTAATTAGGTCGAGATTCAGTGAAATGATTTCAGGTTAATCTTGACAATGTTACTGTTAATTTATGAAATACAATGGCCTATTTCGTGACTTTCTTAATTGGAATGTCGATTATACTTTATGGACTGTTTGTTGCTATTAACTGATTTTTTCCTGCATACTGTACATAATTATCAAAATGAAGATCAAATTGTTAGGAATATAGGTTGATACTCAACAGCTTGTGTTTCTTGTAAAAAATTACTCCCAAGATAACTCTGTAATAATTGAGTAAAAGAGGTTTGTGAAGTTTAGTATGCTTCTTTTCTAGATGTATCAGATTAGCATTTTCATCCATGCAGTTCAACAGATCTTGTTCAACAGCACTTAAATCTGATTTCTTCAACCTAGTTCAAGTATATTTATAATTGTGGCTGGACTTCCTCACTATTGATTGGGATAAGTATAGAAATGATTTTGTATCATAAGAATGAACAGCTTTGAGCAATTTGGGGTTTTACATCAAAAGTATTGAGTTATTTTTCAGACAGAAAATTAAAACCCTCCCCCCATTTACCTTTGCCAGTTTCTTCTTTTGGTTGAGCGAGCTTTGATCATGAGTGCATTAAACTATTGGTCAGAAGAGTTGTAGAGAGGAAGAATATAGCTACTGTTTGCATGGAAAGTGATAAGAAAAGAAAGGTGAACAGGAAGATGGTATTTTCAAGGCATTTCTTTCAAGAAACCTCACTGTTGCCACTGGAGTTAGAACATCAGATCTACCTTTGAAATAGCACTTGAAGAAGTATGCCATATAGATCCAAAATTATCAGTTACTTGGGTGTGCTCAGAATCCTCGCTTCTAACAATGCATTCAAGAGGACATCATATAAACATGCTGTTTTCTATAGAGCTGAGAAGGGAGGAGTCTACTGTTTGGATGCATGGGAATTGCTGTAGTTTGCATTACGGTGAAGAATTGGAGATACATGCCTACATATAAGTGCTTGTAGGAGGTGGATAAATTGCATTGCCAAATGAGGAAGCCTCTAGAAGCAACATTCTTAAGCAGGCAGTATAACATATGGTGTCTTTAGTTTTCAGCTAGGAAGAAAAAGTTAAATTAAAAACTCTACTTTCAAGACAAAATGACAAATTATGAAATAACATAATTTGGCAAGTGCAGCTGCTAGGTGGTTAATGTTGTGTAAACCTAGATGAAATAGCGGCTAGGTGTCAGTGTTTGGGTAGAAGAAAAATGAGATTGTGTAATTGGTCATCAAGCATGAACAAACATGCTCAATCTCTCTTTTTTATATACGATATTTAAGTGGTTGCAGGCTAGTAGAAAATACTCATCTCTAAGGAGCTGTTGGTCTCCATTTTGAACTATTTTCCTTAGCTAAATCTGCACTGGCCTCTATTGTCATTGAACAACTTGACTTCTCCGGTTTGTCCTTGTAAATTATATTTGCATTTATTTGTCAGGAATTTTATTCACTAGCATAGTATGATCTTAAAAAAAAAAAAAATATGCCGAGGATTATCATTTTGTCTATTCTTGGTAAGCTCGCTTATTTCCGAGCAAAGTTATAAGGATTTGAAACTAATCATAGATGTAAGGCTATTGCTATTGGGAAATGCTATATTCCTCCTAGCATCCTCTAATTGAAGTGACCTTTCTACCATCGATATGCTTCTAGGCAAGCAATAATACCTTTCTCCTCCGACAGCCTCCAAAACTTTTATGAGGACCGTGTCCTCAGCCTTTTATAGATGTATGAAAAATCACGGGCTGACCTTAACTCTTGTCCTTTTACTCATCCATTATTAATAAGAACAAAAATTAAATTAGGAATATAACAAATCAGTTTCCAAGCTGTGCAATGCAAGGGAGTTCTACTTTACAATAATAAGGGTGCGTTGCACTTGTTTGTTTTAGTATTGCTTTTAGTCATCAGACATTCACTTAGACTGTGACTGTATATTTATTTTCATGTAGTATGTAGTGAATTGTCTTGAAGACACTACTGTATGCCGCTATGGCTCTCTTTGCTGTCTAAAGCGCATCATTTGCACGTGCAATTGTTTTGGTTGTGACCTAAATAAAACATTGTCTATCATTCAATTTTTTCAGTGACTTGGCAATGTTTAAAGTTTTGCTTGCTTTGTCCGCTCTGATGTAGAGTCGTTAAACTAGAACATAACTAGTCCAACTAACGATGCAAACCATGTTTTATAGTTATGTAGTCCCTGGTGGAATGCATCGGACATAAATATTTCTTTGGTTTCTTGGAATAATCAATAAAATCTTCTGAAGAAGAAAAGTGGAAAATTGTCAAATCTCCAAAGCTTGAAGTCGTGTTGGACGTAGCATTTGCATTATTGGTGTTCATGTTGCTGCTTGCTGCCTATACATGTGGAGTACTTCTGGAAAGGAGTCTATTATTCCTTTTTTTTTTTTTTTTTTGGTTGACAAAAAGAGTCTATGGTATGATTACATCCATTTTGCATCACTTGCGTATTTGAAAAGATGTCCATATGAATTTCATATGCTTTGCTGAATATTACGAAGCTCCTTTATAGCATTTGTAGCATATGTGCTCTTCGTGCTGACCTTTTTTTGCATGGAACATTATTAGCCTGCTTCAACAAAGGGGAAGCCTACCAAACTGCATAAGAGGAAGCATCAGATTGGTTCTCTGTACTTTGATATGAAGCAGAAGGAGATGGAGCTTTCTGAACGGCGTGCAAAAGGCTTTCTTACAAAGGCTCAAACGCAAGCAAAGTATGGATGGTAATGTGTGGAAGGTATGGGCGATTCCAAGAGGATGCCTTGAAAAAGTGAAAGCTTTGGAGCATGATGTGTCCATGGACTGTCATTTGTGTAGAACGACTGTTATCATTTTGTATGTACTTAATGGTTCAGTTTGGAAAATTACCGTTGCTCTGCAGGTGGAAGATGAGCTTTCATGTGAAGAAAGTATTAGTTGGGCAATGTTTAAGTTCGTCAGAGTTGCTGTGTTGGATGCCGTTGCTGAGACAGGAGGATGGCGAAAGTGGTTGGCAACTTGGCGGAAGAGGTCGACTGACGGGGGCCCTCGTAGGAAACGAAGGGCCTTGTAGATTTTCTGGGCGAGATATTGTGTTCTGAGCCTGTGCCCAAATTCCGTGTACGTGTCCAAATGGCTAGAAGTTGACTGTTTGGCGTATTGATTTGGATATATTTATTTATTTATTTTTGTTTTTGTTTTTCATTATTTTCTTTTTTGGGGGGTGGGGGAAAGGCATATGATTTGGATTGAATAAATAATATTAACCGGAAGTAAAAAAGTGCACGGGTAAAGGGCACTCGTTCTTATAGCGCTAGACAGTGGCCAGGCCAAGAGTGGGTGAATTGGGCCTAATGATTTGGATTGAATAAATAATATTAACCGGAAGAAAATAAGTGCACGGGTAAAGGGCAGTAGTTCTTAGAGAGCTAGACAGTGGCCAGGCCAAGACTGGTTGAGTTGGGCCTAAACCGCGTTTAAAGCAGACGCCTAAGCTTATTAGTCCTTTATAAAGGTTAAATGAGCCTGAGATATTCTAATGAGAACCCAATTAAGAGGTTAGGGCCCCATTTCCCCAAATGACAAGGAGGTCCAGCATTTAGCAAAGCCTTTAATCTAGAAATTACAGACGATACTAAGTGAAATGGGGGGAACATTCAACATACCTAGGTGACGTATTGGCCCAGCTAATATTGGTCCGAATTCGAGGGATTCCCAAAAGTGTCCATGAAGAGTCGAAAAGGAAAGAATTGGGGCCGATCCTATTGAAACAGCATCTAGTCAGGCCCAATTCTTACATGGGCGCGTAGGCCCAACAAGAATTGGGCCAGCCCAATTAGAACTCAAGCCCAGACGATATGGGCCCAATAGGAGTTTGAGTCGATGCACGTCTAGGCCCAACTATAATTGGGCCCAAGCAAAGCCCATATAGGCCCAATTAGAAAAAGTCAGAACCAGATTATATGGGCTCCACGCGAGTTGGGCCCAAGCATGGCCATCTAGGCCCAGTAGCACAAATAGAGCAGACTAGGCCCGATAACGAGAAAAGGGCCCAAATAGAGCCCTACGCAATAAGCAGAATTCAGGCCCAGGTGACATGGGCTCAGTACGAATTGGGCCCAAGCATGGCCTACGCCCAATAAGAATTGGGCCCTAACAACGGCCTAGGCCCAACAATAATTGGGCCTACTTGGGCCCAATAAGAGTTCGGCCCACTGCATGTCTAGGCCCAAATAGAGCTCACATATGCCCAGTTAGAAAAAGCTAGGCCCAGACGTGTGTGCCCAATGCGCAATGCACGTGTAGGCCCAATTAGAAAAATCCCAGGCCAAGACGATATGGGCTCCACGCGTGTTGGGCCCAAGCATGGCCATCTAGGCCCAGTAAACCAGATAGAGTGCACTAGGCCCAAATGGGGCCCTGCCCAATAAGCAATATTCAAGGCCCAGACAATACGGGCTTAGTACTAGTTAGGTCCAAGAATGGCCGCATAGGCCCAATAATAATTGGGGCATAACACTGGAAAAATTAGGCCAGCCAAATTAGAAGAATCTAAGGCCCAGATAATATGGGCCAATTCACGTCTAGACCCAACCAGAATTGGGCCCATACCGAGCCCATCTAGGCCCCATTAGAAAAATCTCAGGCTCAGACGATATGGACTCCACACGAGCTGGGCACAGGCATGGCCGTCTAGGCCCAGCAACCCAAATGGAGCCCACTAGGCCCAACAGCAGTATCCCACAACTTTTATGCCCATTCAATATGGACCCAACTCATGTTTGGCGTTTTAGGCCCAGACAATATGGGCTAAAAAAAGCCCATAATGGGCACAATATGTTTTGGGCCGTCAGATAATTTACCTGAGCATTCATTATGCCCAGAAAGCAAGAAATAAAAGCACAATCTAGGCTTGATGAGTTGGCCCCAAATTCTTACCCCACTAATACAACCTGAGGCCATGCCTAAAGAAGGCCCGCTGAGAATAAAGTGATTGGGAAACTGGGCCCATACCAGAATCCTGCTATGTCTACTGCGCTGAAATGAAGCAAAATCCTCCTACGCCCAGAAATGCCGACCATCAAGTCCCAACGAAGAGTGATTTGGGCCTAAAGAGCGGGCCCATGAAATTGGATTACTCTTTACCTCACCGTCAGCGTACACATAATACAAATGCCTGGCAAAAGAGGGATACAATTAACACCGATCAATCTTCCAAAACCATGGGAAGTATGGACAGGTTGTCAATCATTTAGGTTACATCAACTCCCAATGGTTTAGCACAGCCACACCACAATCGCGAAAAATGACGAAAGTCTACCAATCCTTAAGAAGCTCACTGGCAACATCCTTATAGCTTACTTTCTTTTTCTTCTGAGGCTGCTCGACTGGATCAACCAGCAGCTTCTCCCTTTCGACAGACTGACCGGCTGTCTTCTCCCTTTCGACAGATTGATCGCTTGTCTCCACTTTTCTCATTCCAAGGCTCGGGATCATGTCCAGTAGCATAGCTTCAACTGGGTCACTCCTAATCTCAATCTTCCCAATGCATTGGTCATCATGCTTCGCCCCAACTTCCATTTTCTGACCATCGCTGGACATTCCTTCCCGTGGATCTGCATTCCCTGACTCTTCTGTCCTGACTCCTAGTAAAAACTCTGAAATCTCCTTTTCCACATTGTCTGGACTTTCAGCCATCTCATCCTTTAAAGTTTCATGAATTCTATCGTCTTTTATGTTTTTCGTATCTGCGTGCGTTGTTTCAGCAGCAGAACTGCTTCCATCAGATTCATTTCCCGATATTTTTGCAGGTTTCTTTCCAAGACGTGTTCGCTTCCTCGCAGCTTGATTGCTACTAATTTTACCTCTATTTCTGTTGATGATAGCAGGTCTTCCTCTTCTTCTTTTGCCACCAGTCTGGTCTTCTGAAGCTGCTTTACCTTTCACATCTACCACCGCCTCCACAAAACACGATAACCGTTCCTCCTCTTTGGGCAAGGTGGAAACTGAGTTCTCTTGACTAGCCTCATGTTTGCTGAAGAAATAAACACAAGCATAAATTTAATGCAAGCAGTATGACAAGTAGTGAAGACACAGCGAGCAAAAAATTTACTGCTAGTTACTTTGGTAAGAGCTGGTCCCTCAGAAAGGAAAGCCTAGTACAAGTACAAAATATTGAAACTAACAATAGCTGGAATAGTAATCACAATCAGAAAGCATTAGTCATAAAGCATTTCAAACATTCGGTCCAGGAGAGAATATTGCTCCTGTAACACCTAATAAAATTGTTTAATGAATCGATGAAATGTTATATTCTCCGACCATTTCCTTTCAAGGTTCATCTTGTTGATTTTGTTACACAAATAAGCATTTACCCCCATAAAAGAAAAGGCTAAGCAAGGTATCCTCAACGTTAAATTTGTCTGTTATGCATACAGTGACATTTCTATATTTTTTATGATCCTACCCTCCACATCTCAAGGAACAGAGTGATGGTCCATCCATTCAGCAGCCAGTGATGCGGCAGAATGGTTATAGCAGAATAATGTGCTGTTCAGGTGATTAGGCTGCTGAGCGAAACCCACCAGTCACCAAGACTGAAACTTCCAATTGGCCACTTGAAGTTTCTCATTTTATTTACTCCTTTTAAGGTGCATTTATTTTGTGGAAATAATTCAATATTTTCCTAAAAATGATCACTTGTTTTGCTTACAAAAATGAAAGTACGAAAACATTTTCATCATTCGCAAAATATTTTAGAGATCAATCATTGTCGATAATTAAAAGAAATATAAAAAATTCGTTCACTAATTATTTCAAACAATACAAGCAATTATTTTTAGGAAAATAATTTTCAAATTATTTATTTTCCACAAAAACAAGGCCTTAGTTTTAGAGCAATCTAACATTTTGCAACCCCTAATCACCAATCAGGTCTTTTTGGTCCCATGCAATCTTTGTTTCAATCATGGTGGTCTCGAATAGACGCCAGACTAGATAAAGACCGAACTATAAACACATTACCGACCTCTGATGGATGCAGGTCCTACCTTCCATAATAGAAAGGATAGACTCTTTGCCAATGTTCTAATACCAGTACATACTTCATTGAGCAGACGGAGCAAGGAACAGTAAAAGATGGGCATAAACTACAATCAGAAGAATTTTACAGCACAAACTTAATTTCAAACAGCGACCACCTTCAATTTTTTTAGCATATGCATTAGCAAAGAGAAGTCAATGATAATTCGGATGGTTCCTGACAACCTTTCCAGTAATTCTGAAGCCAAAAAACGAGAACTTACAATATGTTTGAAAAGCATTTTATAAGAGTTAGGTGGCTTGTTAAATCAAAAATTTTCTAACACACGAGGGGAATCTTACCACAGATTCGATTCTAGACCTACTGGGCTCTTAATCCTGCAATTAATTTTGTAAATGTGCTGGCATCCCTTAGGCAATGAAATACTTAATTTCAAAAGCAAAACAACCACCCGTAAGAGACATAGATTCTTCTAGTCATTATCATCAGAAATTTATTATTCCCTCACGCATAAAATTTACAATAATCTTTTTAAGTCACCAACACCATCAATGATTTCATGTAATCATGATCATAAGATTTCCAATGCTACCAGACATAATTCAGCATATTAACTCCATCATCACTTCACGAATTTATTTATTTATTTATTTTTATTTTTTTATGAATCCTTCATTAATTATTTACTCAAACAAAAAAATAACTCCTACATGGATGATTATGCAAGCTCTTCATAAAGCTAAATCCCTCAATTTCTCTTCTATCCAAGCATGGAGATGAATGCACTCACCAGACTCCCGTGTCTGACTCTTCTATCCAAGCAGTGTCTGACTCTTCTGTCCAAGTAGTTTTCAAGTAATATGGATCCTCAGGCAATTTCTCGCCTCTTTCCATGCAGTCTTCCAACCATTTGAAATCAACTACATGCAATCTCTTCTTTCTTAGAAGACGTTTCTCTGGTGCCTTTAAGCTGTGGAACATAGAGAGATTGAACATCGTGAAAGAGACTCCCCAAGGAGGAACCAAAACCATTTCAACACATGCACAGGCACACTACTTAACTTGAACCAACTAGCTCCCCCCAAGCTATCATATAGAACAGTAATGCTCATGACTACCAATAAATTTACTGCCTCAAGGATAGAGTAGAACTTCGACATATTTGATAAACTAGCTCAAACCTATGCTATGTGGGAGTCCGTAAAACTAGATATACAGTCATTCAATTTTCCTACTAGATTTTTTCAATATATTTCAGTTATAAAAGTAAGGAATGTACACATATGTTTTTACTGATCCTAATATGTAAAACTGGTGATACCATTTATGCAAATGACTTTTAAGTGCATAATATATTTACAGAGAGCTAGTACACCACTCAACAGTAGTAGATTTCAAAAGTTACAGGATCAAACACCAAAGAGAGAGAAAAGGAGACAAGAAAGGGAAAGACAAATGAATTAAACATAGATAAAAGGGAAAAAAAAATGAGAATCCCCAGTCATCCAAGCAAGTAGCAAAAACAATGCCACTTGCTTGGAATGGGCAAGTAATTCCTACTCTTTACTCTTTTTATACTGATGCTACGCATTGAAAATAGAAACGAAGAGGTTGGGTTGTTAGTAGTTTACTACATAAATTGAACTTGTATGGTAAGCCAATGTTCAAAGGTAATTTCTCTCAGAATACTTAACTAATTTGTAAACAGATGCAGATTCACTTCTTATAGCAGATGAGCCACTGATATATTATGAACTTTATGACAAATTTTAAAGCGACATTTGACCAAGCATCCTCAAAAGATTTCCATACAGCATGAAATGAATTACCTTCTCAAGATCACATCAATATCGACTGAAGTTCCAGGTTCTGACACTACAACCACATGAGTAGCATTTCCGAGATAATTGCTGACTTCGCCACCGCACCACAATACTTCCAGTTCCAACCTCCTTTGCATTAGCCTCAACAAGAGATCCCATTCCGGTTTTCTTTAACATAATTGACAAACAGAAAACGATGGAAGCAAATTTTATGGCATAACATTTAGAAAAAAGTAGAACAAGTTAGTGCAACAATGTATTCAGTAGTCTGAAATCTAAATTTCTTACAATGCCTTCATTGAAGAATAGAAGTGAATGCAGCATCCATGAAAGCGTGACCACTTCTCTGATGGGCAGAATTTTTTCTTGTAATAATTGACACGGTGAGGGTCTTCTGATCTTTCCACATTATTTAAAAGCTGAGAGATAAAAACAGCGAATATCAAATTTACTATTCCAAAAAGTACCCTGAATTTATCAACATCAGAAGCTCGGGAATGCCCATAACAAGACTTCCTAATTTTATGAGAATGCCCATTGGAAAATCTCAACCATCGTGTGAGGTTTCACACATCACATTAAGCTCGTAAATAACTTGTATGTGCACATATGTGCATACACGCAAAAGAATCACACGTGTCATTTGTTTGCTTACTTGTTTGATATCTGCAAGTCCAAGATTCCAATAGTAAGAGTCAGAAAACTCATCGATTTCTTCTTGCAACTTCTTTTTTGATATCTCAGATAGGAAGAGAAAGTACCTTCAAGGTAAGAGTCACCGTTTAATATCAGCCTTTATTTAAATTTGGGACTAAAGGCTTTTGGAACACCCTTTCAAATGAATGACATATAAAAGTGCAGCTAACCTTGGCTGCAGAGGAAGAAGCTTTTTTTGTGAACAAGAATTGAGGAGCCATGAGTAATGGATAATATCTTTTCTCTGTTTTGCTGCCTGAAATTTGATCCCTGTCACAAGCATTTCTTCAGTAAGTACAATGGTAACCAGATAGGAGATTTCCAAGAATCAATTGCAGATAAATACATGACTCTATGATGCTAAAAAGAGAGTAACAATTTGAAGGCCAGAGAGAGAGAGAGAGAGAGAGACCCTTGCTTTCAGCTGCAATACAGTGGGTAACCGAATCATTCAGATTCATGGAGAAAGTGCCGCCATTCTCAACAACCATTTTATGCAATGCATCAAGAGAAAGGTTCGGAGGAACATTTACAAAGTCTGAATAAATTCAAGGAGATCACAAAGCTTCTCAAAGATGAATAAAAGGACCAACAGCCAAAAAAAAAAAAAGGACCCCTAAAATCTTATGTTGTCGACATTGCTAAGCAAAGAGTAGCAAGGTGCATCTCATGTGAGGGACAACAAAAATAGTGGATTGGAGCTGCTATACGCAACATGTTAAGTCAATTATCTCCCCTATACAATTGGACTTCCAAGTTGCGGGCATATTTGTCAGAATCTAGCCCAGTGAAGGCTAACAAATTGTATAACAGAAATATATCAACATGTAAACACAGAAAAATCAACTGATTCATACCTCCTGGATTATCAAGATTCAACAAAACGAAATGAACCAAACAATTAAACTGATTCACAATGATTGTATTACGAGAACATCTTCAGACAACTGAGAAAAGCAGAAACCATGACCATATGAACACATGAAATCTTTTCCAAAAGTAATATTCCATCCCGCGTCTTTATATTTTTCTCCAAAAATACCGTCAGAAAAGTATCTACCACATACGATACCAAAACAGCTACTGTTGAGGTAGAAGTGCATAAGGGACTGTGCTGACTACAACTAAAGTAATACAGTATATGTAAAAATGAAAGATCCACTATCCTCTTCCACCAGGATAAGGGAGCAGTTACATCATACCACCAACTGAAAGAAGAAAAGGAAAACCAGCGCTCAGAAAGGATACAGAACATCAAATTTGAAAATATCTGAGTTTCCCCTTTAATGCCAGAAATGTCAGTTCGCATGAAATGAGATGGTACAACGGTCAAGTTCCTTTTCTCTCCCTTTCCTTTATCAGAAGACCTCTTATGCTTTAGCCCACTTCCCAGCTGGCCTTTGTACTCCATTCCCCCCTGTGTAGTACCATTGCTAGAACGAACTAGTTCCACAAAAGCTGCAGCCTCAAGGGGAGAGAAGAAAACCAAATTCAAACAATTCTTCTCTTAAGTTGAAGATTTTGATCGGAAAAGAAAACGGCTAGGACAAAACACACATCATCACATATGAGATTACTTACATTGGACATCAAGACACTCATGCCAAGCCTTATCCAATCTAACTCTGTCGATTCGTGGAAATCTTAGACTGTATGGAGCAGCAAACACCTACATCAATGAAACTGAACAATGATCAATCGAAAAAGAGCAAGCAAGCAGCAGATACAGCAAAAAGCACAGAAGTTAACTTTTCAGTTCACAGATATTTGGCTTAAAAACAGAAATGTAATAAACATGTAAGTACAGACCTCAGAACTTATAGTCCGGATGTCACTGGTTATAGAAAGTATAATGGATCTGTAACAAAGAAAAATACACACATATATCAACTAAAAAATATAAGAATGCTTTTAATATCAAACAACCTCTAAGATAATACTTATGCCATGCCCATGCACACGTGTGCTGACACATGAGAACACATAACAAGCACGCTATTTAGAGTAGTAAAATGACTAACTTCTCAGGGCTCTCGACCCAGACATCTGGCCTTTCCTTTGAATGGTTTGTCACTTGATAAAAACTTGGTGGTGACTGCTTAGGGAATTCATACTTCCTGAAGAGAAAATTGAGATTAATTCACTTATTCACTATAGAAGACCAATGAGAGGAAAATCTGCTGGTATGCACAGTACAAAACTGGCTTATCAGCTTCATCTTTGTTAGACAATTTGCACCTTCACACAAGCAGTCTGTCATTAATATCTCTTTAATGCATTAAGACAAGTAAAATTGATGATCCAAAAAATTAACCTGGAAAACCATATCGTAATAAAAGCTAATGCAACCAAAAAAAGCTAGAGTAATTAAAGAAAGAGATCTGAAGATGGACATCTACATTGCTTTGTCACTATTATCTCATCATGCAGGTTAGTAAAGAAAAACGCCAGAGCAATGTCTTCCTGTAACATCTACCTGATTAGATAAAAAGGAGTCTGTACCTAAAGTATGGCTTTAATTTGGTGACAACAGCCTCGAGTTCCTCATCAGAAAGTCCGGTACCCACTCTACAAAAGGAAATGAATCTGCAACAAGTTCAATGCATGGAATTATTCATACATTCGATCTGTTTTGTAATTGTATAACATCTATGCATTACATAATCAAATAGCATAAAAGAATATTGCCAAATTCTTCTATCAATGCGCCATTTTCTAATTATTTAGGAAGAGAATTGCATAATAGAAAAGATGAAAGAACAAAAATTGATACATCGCAAAGTATGCTATTCACACAGGTAACTCATATAGTACATGCCATCAAAAACTCGATCACAGGCATGTTCATGCGACAATATATGTATGTGGCTCATTCATCCTGGCTACATTCATTCAACAACTCTGCCCTTTTTCTTCTGAATGCAGCAAAAACTCAATTTTTAGGGCAGACATGCCACCCTATCACAAGAATCAGATTGTCCATGATCCTTCAAGCAAACTTAATTGGGCTTTTCATTCAATAATGAGAACTACACCAGTAAAGATTTAATTGGTTGCCGAGGCTACATCAGATATATTACATAGGGAAGGATACAGTTAAGGCAAGTTAGCAACCAAAAAGTACCGTCTAGGATATGTGTTTGCAGGTGGACGCTCAGCAAGACCAACCAAAAATTGAGCCACCTGCATATCAGTAGAATCCATATATTATTCTTAACTGAGATACATCATAGAAAGTGACAAAAGATTAATGGACACTGCACTGAATTGACAAATCACCTCCCCTCCACGACGCCCAGATCCATAGTATCCTCCTATCAGGGCATGAGACATGAATATATAATCAAAACAATAGGATGTGATGCTCCAAACAGGAAAGTACTAGCTTAACAAATTTTACCTATGATAAGAACATCCAAATCCGTACTAGCATGAATATACTCTGGCTTCAGCTTTAACCACTTTCCACTCCGATCACCTGGCTCCCATTTGGAACTGAGATCTTTCAAGACAATTCCTTCATCTCTAAAATCCAGAAGTACTTCAATTAGATAAACACATCTAGACCATATATCACAATCTTCCAAAGTACGTCAAAAGATGGTCACACACTTGTCATGTGATGTTTCTATTGGAAATTCTTACGCCAATTCACAGTTAATAAAGTTGTTAGAAGGAAAGCATTTTGCAAGAGCCAAGTCTCTAGTCTTCCAAACCTCTACAGGCTACTAATCACCAAAATTTCCTATCCCACACTGCTAATGCACTACTTAAGTTTATTGATCCCCATCACTACAGCCTTACACAAGTGCCCCCTTTTCAGGCTCTTTTAAAATAAAATAAAAAATTGATCCCCACAAACATATTACAACCAATGCCCTCTTGCAGGCTTCACGAAGAAGAAAGCCAGAACAACAAATCACATGCAAATTCTGTGAATATAAATTTGTATTTATTCAATAGTGGTTAGGGTTAGAAATTTACATGCTATGAGCTTATGAGAGACCATAAAAAAAACAAAAGTACTTCTCCAATATCAAAGCATATTTAAAGGAAAGCCTTGTTTGTAGCCCAAAGTTAAAGGAGAAGACAACTGAACATTTACCTGTTCTCAATTGTTTCTTTGAAAAACCTCTCGACATCATCCATAGAATGCGCGATAAGAGTCCAACAAGGCTCCCCTGAAAGCCAAACAGGAGAACTGCAGTTAACAAGAATTTACCTTGTCAGAATGTGAACAAAAACGTCAGATTTATTTCTTACCCCTAGGACGCTGACTGTTGAGGCTATCCTCAGGTACCAAGATCTCCAAACGACCCTTCAAAGGCTTCACAACTTTTCGGAGAAGCTCCTGTCTTTCCTTCAAAGTTTGGTGAATAACACTGGTATCCCCAGCATACAGGATGTCAAATGCAACATCTGGTCATGGCCGTGTTAAGAAGAACAAAATGTATGGTCTTCTTTTGGATTCGAACTGATAATTTGGTATGAAGGACCAACACTCTTGAACTTTCAACAATAATAGTGTGTAAAAAGTCAATCTTACTAGATAAAGAACTTTTGCAGGTAGAGGGTGATTAAAAGTTGAGAACAATCCGTTGTTAAGCAGATAATAACAGTTTGATGATGTCTTGCATATGAAAATGTCCTTTACATGACTAAAATTGTCCAACAGATGCAGATTAGCATTAGAAGGAAATGATTATCACCCCTTACAAAGATTCTTCTAACTCTTTATTAACAGCTGCCATGTGGAAAGCTAATATTCCAATTCATTGGTCCACTTACCCTCACTAATAGTAGTAACATGATAGAGAAAGATATGGACAACAAGTGTTATCATTGATTTCAAGTCTGTGGTTTGTAAGTCACATAATGCTTGTTCAGGGTTAAGAGGATGACTTGAGACTATCACCACAACATACTGAAGTCTGTAAGAGAATGGCTCTCCCTCCCTCCCTCTCCCTGATGGCTCTAGGTCACATGACATTGGAAAGCAATGTCATCTTAAATACATAACATCTAGATGGGTGAAAATGACAAAAGAGGCACTTCCTTTAGCACTTACATTATAGACATAATGACAAGTGACCATGGGGCAAGTAGTGACTACAAATGTCAAATGTTATAGGAAATCACTACACCGTGGTTTGTTCATGCAAATTCTCTGTATTAAGTCTTACTATCCAGCAACTACATTACACACAACAACAAACATAAATAAATCAGTAGAAAGATGCTTGAAATAAAATGAAAATCACATTGAGAAAGGGAAAAAGAGAAAGCTTAAGTGAGTTAAAGAGCTTCATTGTTATAGTTATAATGGTATAATACCAAAATCCGACTTCAACAGTGTACTTACACATGATAAATTAGATGTGCTCAAGACTGTCAGTATATTCTACCCATGAAAACCAAATGAAAATATCTGAGATATAGGCCAAGTCACCCAAAGGATACAGCACAACTGCATTCACAAGGGAAAATTTATTAAAGTAAGAACAGTTCAGCAACACAAAAAGGGAGCACGTTCGACAAGTTTAACCTGTCTATCATTGTCAAGCCCATCCCTTGCTGCCTTTGCTGTAGAAAGACAAATGAACTTCACTTAAAAAGGAAAGATACTCTCCCCCAGATGTAAACACCGCAAATGGACAAACATTTGGAGATGATATTAAGGTCATAGAGGGAAACCTATTTCCTGATTTGAACCAAACTCGGCAAAACGATTCGCAGACTTGTCCCAAACCAGCATCTCACCATCGAGGATGCATCTACGCACAGGATAAATATGAAAAAAACACTCCAGCTCAGGCTCATTCGATCCATCAAAGTAGATGTCTATAAATCCTTCCAGAAATATTTTAAGACAAATATCAATAATGCTATGTGGGGCACGCATCCTATCATTAATAAGAGGACCATGGTATCATTAGTAAGACATGGGAGCAGCAAAAGCTTTTGGCACTTATCATGCAACTGACTTAAAATTATCATCCAGTCTACCAGCGCTACTTATGCATCAATTAGGTTTAACTCTGTCCAGTCAGAATAAAATCTGCATGCTAATTGAGGAGAGAAAATGACACCCCACAATAGGCTAACATCACTTTATGCATCAATCAGGTCAATATACAAGAACCTAGTCCTTTGCATTTTGTAGCCAAAATAGAAAAAAAGATGAAAGGAAAAAAATCTACCCCAATGCGGAAAGTACACACTTTAGGAAATCCTAAACACTGCTTACCTATCAACCACAATATTATTGATTATGATGTCCGACATTCCTGGTCCATATTCTGTGTGATCCAGAAAATTTCTGCACATAATGCACCATTTGCATGCATCATGAGAAAGTAGAGAATGCATTACCGAAGTGAACACAAGGTAAAGACATGCTGCTGTAAAGACTTGCCATTATAAACAAAGTCTGTAAATTCCTTTTTCTACTTCTCTTTCAGTCTAGTACTCTAAGCTGACTGAATGCATGTATGTTTATGTCCTCCTGTCTCTGTGATAACAAGTGTGATGTGTAAGCTTACCTGGAGAAAAAATGTATCTCAGATCCATTCTTGTGAACTTGGATGCGGTCACCATCAAATTTGCACTCCACAACCACTTCCTTTCCATGAAGCTATGTATAATGGAAATCCTAAGTCAATAAGAAAGGCATATAACAGACATCCATATCTATAAAACAACCAATCTTGAAGCCAACTGGTAAAAGAACCAACAAATTTTTAAATCGGAAAAAGCAAATTCTAATGAGCAAAAAATTAAATTGTTAATACAGTGAGCAGCTTAAATAAAAAACATATAACTGCAATAGAATAATCCAATTTCCTTTCTTCGCTCTTTGACTTTAAATAAGCAAATGCAAACTGGAAGATAGGAAGCAAACCCAAGACCTCATCAAGTCTTAGCAAGGGTTGACCACCACTAGGTCAAGCCCTTGCAATCTCACAGAGAATAATATCATTGACTAAGCCAAAAAAGCTCCAAATGAATCAATATCAACCAAAGAAAGCTGACAGCAGCAGTTAGAAAATGGAACACATAAAAAAGGTTCAATCCATAATAAATTTCAGCAAAAAGAGTAAGATATCAGGCCTTTTTCCATGCAGCAGCTGCATTGCCAATTCTCATTGCAAGTTGAGGACGAACAGCTTTGCCAACTTCTATGTCCTGAAAATCTAGTCCCAGTGAGAGTTGTAGATAACTGAAATTATAAGCCAAACATGATAGGGGAGGCATTGGTGAATGTAAAAGCTTCCAATTATAAGCAAATGAAAAACGTAAAGTACCAAAAATATATTATGGGCAACCCAGAGAGGGCCTAACTGTATAATTTAACACAAAATCAATGGATCAATATTCATTCAAGTTCAATCGAGCCATTTCTACTACTCCTTTCAGTATATAGCCCAACTGAAACGATTTAAACAGAGGTTTTTAAGGCCGCCAACCTTGCCATGCAGAACTAACAACAGCCTAAATGCTACAATACCAAATCCATGCCCAAGTCCCCATCCTATACACTCACAAATTGGGTATCATACACAAAAAGCCATTTCACAGCGATTACCCCCTTTCCTTCAACAATATACGAATTGTTTGAAATCCTTAAGATGCAAGATATACAGCAAAACATTCTGCTTTTCCTTGGCAACCACCCTTTAACCTTCATCTAGAGGTAGAAAACAACACGCATGCTACTTACAACTTCAAAGCTACATAAATTTAGAGCAATCTATTTAGACTTATCCCCAGTGCGTGCTATAAAATGCATACATGAAGTACCATATATCAAAGCTCACTGTACCAAGAGTAGACTAACGAACACAATTATCACATTGCATGTTGAGATAAATTATTTCAAGACATCTATAGATCAAAAGGCACTCACAAGAACAAGACTAGTCTTTTCGTGGGTTTACTTTCCCAATTCCAGTTGAAGAAGATATTTGAATTCTCTCGTCATATAGCACATGTCTATGCATACCAATATATTATATCAGAACCTAGAAAAAAGCTATAGCAAAAATAAAGCACATAGTATCTGCTTGCTTTCCCTTGTCAAAAAGACAAATTTCATGTGAAGACTGATATACGCAGTACAGGAACAGAAACATATCCAACATTTATGGGCACATGCTATCACTAGAGTAATTTTCAAAATCCACGACAGCTTCCAATGATGTCCATTGCAAAAATAAAAAGATCAATTGTCAAGCAATATGAGTTCTCAAATATAAGCTGGGGGAAGTTTTTCAAGCAGCAAACCTGGCGCTTATGCCGTTGGCCACGATCTTTAAGCTTCTCACATACCAATTTCAAATCACACGTGACATTGAACAAATCCTCAGCATCTGGATGAAATTCGTGAAATATGCTCTTTTCACTGATGCCTAACTTCAAATCTGCAGCGAGATACATAAACAGAAATGACTAATTACTGAAATGCAAAGAGTCTAACAAAAACTGAGTCAAGAGACAACACCTTTAAGAATTATCATGATAATCCACTTCATCTCCTGGGCATTTGTCTTCTTTATTAAAGTAGAAAGAACTGAAGTCTTTTCTGCCCTGTTCAGAAATTTCGTAGAAGGAAGAGGCACACAAGTGTAAATAGCAGTATAGCGCCCCAAAGACATGAAATCAAATGAACACATTGCTGCGTATCAACTAAATCAGAATGAGAAACTTTATGCCTTAAGAAAGACATTTTAATCAAATATAAAAGCTTCAAAAGTATCTCAATAGTATAATACAATCAAACAACTAGAGAGTACAATTTCCACAGGGAACAACAATGAGAAAGTAGCCTGCCTGTTTTCACTTGATGCCAAACGGTCAAGCAAATCATTTAATTCCCTAATGGTTAGGCCCCCAGATGCCATTCCTTGCCTACGCTGCAGCACCTAGTCCAAAGAAAAATTGAAAAAATAAAATAAAATAAATAACGTCAACCTTAGAGATCCATTTTGATGCCAATGACATTGCTAGAATTCCCAAGGAAATTAAATCCAGAACAACAATTGGCATGTGCAATAACTCTGCCACTTAAATGATAAAACCTATATTCAAAATCATGTTCGCCTTTATTGGACTCGTCACACCAATGGAATGCTCTTCAACTTCCTATAACAATGGTAGTTTATACTAAACGTTTCTCATGAAGAGTACTTACTCTATTTTCAGCAACTCAAGTCACCGTTAAGACAGATTGCCTAAGGAATGGCCATTATACCAAAATCATTTCAAATCTCAACACATGTCCATAATGAGAGCTCGAATGGCAGCAATTATTCCCTCCCAAAATTTAAGACCAAAATCACGTGCTAACTCTCGTATGACGACCTAACCTATATAAAGCAACATCAGCAGCAGTAGCAAAAGCAAAACCAACGAGCGATCGTATGGTCTCCAACAAGTCCGAAACGCTATACCTCGGCAGCGACGAGAGCGAAATTGCCAGCATTGGCGCCGGACTTGGGGCCTCCACGGCGCCAGTTGAAGAGGCGGAGGGCGTCCTCGGAGTCCCGGGACATGCCGAGGGCGTCGACGAGGCAGGTGGCGAGGACGGACTCCTTGAGGCCGTAGGTGCCGCGCTCGCGGTCGAGCGAGGGGAGGATCAGGCGGATGGCGTTGAAGTAGTCGCTGGGCTTGCAGAAGGTGTCGAGGAACTTGCGGAACTTGGAGCGCTTCTGGGCGGCGGACTTGCTCTTCTGCATCCAGTTGAAGAGGCTGACGAGGACGCTGAGCTTGGTGTCGCCGGACATTCTCGACGGCCGGCGGCGAGGAAAGCGCCTCGCCGGATCGATCGAGCGAGGGTTTTCGGATTAGGGGTGAGATTTGGGGAAGACGATGATGAACGGTTTGGTTGTAGCTGTGGAGAGCAGAGCGGGGGTGGTGCGTCGTGTCTGGGATTTTGGGAAATGGTTTCGAGTTTAACCGCCAAAGGAAAAAGCTTCCGGAGCACGCGGGTTGAGAATCGGACCGGCCGATGCCAGCTGGATCGGCGACGGTCCGGTCCGGGGAACATGAAAAGGCAATGCATCTTTCATTGAATAAAAGGAGAATTGCAACTTGAAATGCATTGAAATGCAAATTGCTTTTATATTATCTACTCTACTCCTTATCAGATGATACTCTTTTAGACAGTTTCTTAGCAATTATTAGATATTGTTAGCTTGGTGATTTAATTGAATAAAAGACAAGTGAAAATGTTATGCAATTTTAATAGTTTTCTTTATCTTAATTGTCATAATATATATATATATATATATATATATATATATATAAATGGCTAGTGAGCTTTTTTTTATCGAGGCTAGTGAGTTGAGTTAATATATTCAATATACTTTTTATGGTTTATTTATTTACTCTATGATTTGACAAATCAAATCGGCGTAAGACATTGTAAGGAGGACATGATCAAGCCTGTTTATTATACTAATTTTCACCCTTCATCCTTTAAAATATTTTAAAATCGACTTATTATTTCTCGATATCTTCCAAATATTGTAAAAGAACTTGTCACCTATTTTTTTTTATTGTTTTCCATTGCAAAATGGAAACCTTTCCTTTTAATTTTTAATTCATAAGCTATTCTTATTTAGAAATACTTTTTTTTTGGTCAGTTATTTAGAAATACTTTAAATATATCAAAATGTGTAGTTTTTTTTTTTTCAAAATGTGCAGTTGGCAAAGTTACAAAAGTTTTTTTTTTTTATATGTTTTTGTATTTTAGGAAGATAAGAGAATTTTCGATGACGACTGCCTAAAAAAAGCCCGTGTGTTCTTGGAGTTGGCCCAAAACCAAAGAGGGCCGCCGAAGCACGTTTAAACCAGAGATTCCAGAAACGTCGCGAGGATACAGCTCCCAGCCATTGCTCTTGAAGCCGGCAACAACCAATCAAGCTCGTCTCAAACTGCAATCGAATCAAACCGGAGAAGAAAATGGTGGTGATCGAACCCGACCCCGAACCGGAGAAGGTCGCCGAGGAAACTTCGGACGCTGCCAAAGCATCCACCAGCCATCCGACGGTTAATGCGGACTCCGACGGCTTCGAGACCGCCAGCGAAGGCGACGTCGATGCCGACGCCGACGCCAACGCCGACGACGCCGATGACGCCGCTGGCGACGGCGGCGGCGTTGTTGACCTAAAGCAGCACCAGGAACCGCGAGAAGGGAACGATGCCGCGGTGGAACAATCGACGTCTCGAAAGGACGATTCTCAAATTGACGCCGCGGACGATGAGTCGAATCAGGTCAGTCCGTGATTCCGCTTGTTGCATGCAAGCTCGCGAATCTGTGATTGGGAGTTTTCCCTCTATAAGATGTCGTCTCGTCGATCCCTCATCAAACTGGGCAAGTTTGTCTTTTGATTGAACGACTAGACGGGAACTGTGTCGGCGATGCTCGAGTTTGAGTTTGGTAATTAAGGCATGATGTTGAGCATTTTGCAGCTTTCTCATTGGATTTGGATCCTTTTGGATGATCTCCCATCTTGTCATTAGGTAAGCCAGTGATGAAGTGTCAGATATGAGTATTACGTGCGAGAAGTCTACTAGTTCTATTATTTAGGCTGTACTTCTTCGAAGATTGATAGAGAGCAGATGAACACAAAAAGAAATTCTGATGTGAAGGGCTTTGATTCCTTTTTACGTCGGCACATTCTCCTCATCAGTGTACTCTCCCTGATTTTTGCTTGCACGGATTCTTCATTGTCTTATTGAGCTGTTGGTGTTCATTTTCCAACTTAGTCGAAATTTGCTCAGAACATCTTATGAGAGTAGACTGAAGGAACAGCCAAGTGCATTTTGAAAATTCATGCTGTTTAGGTTGGTTCCTATTAGAAAAATTGCAGTTTTGGGCTACCTGAAGGCAGATATGAAGCGTAATCTCTTCATTCGCAGAGATATTTTAGTAGTACTATCGCAACTTGCGAGCATCCAAGTTTCTCCAATTATCTCAAGACTTCAATGCTGCATTTTGTCTTTATAATGTTATAATGTTTTCTCTAGGGATAAATAAGTAACATTGTTTACATACGTCAATGAATGGAAATTGGGCACCATAATGATACTCTATTTGATAATGAGGTTCAATACCCTAATTCCACCTCCCCCAAAGAAAAGGGGAAACAAACAATGAAATGAATGTAGTATCATTATTTTTCTTGTCAATTATGAAGTCTCTCTCTCTCTCTCTCTCTCTCTCTCTCTCTCTCTCTCTCTCTCTCTCTCTCTCTCTCTCTGTGACACAAACTTTTTCTTCTCTTAATAAGTGATGTTTTTCCTTTTCAAAGCAGATAGCCTTAGCACAAGCAAATGAAGCAAAGGTGGAAGGTAACAAACTGTTTGCCAATAGTCAATATGAGGAGGCATTGTTAAAGTATGAGCTCGCCTTAAAGGTTGCTCCAGACATTCCTGCGTCTGTGGAACTAAGGTCCATATGTCATAGCAATCGTGCGATATGTTTCTTGAAAATGGTATGCACCTTTAGTGATTAATGTGACAGTGTCATTCTTTTCAATCTTTGAGTGGGAAGGAAAATAATTTCATTTGAGAAGCAACCTGCCTGCTGTCAAACTGGCGAAAAGAGAATTTGTAAGCATATGGATGCACTCCTAAAGCAACAGAATCTGAACCTTCTTAGTAATAAGATGCTACAACTTTTAATGAGATTGTTACTGTCCTTGATTAAGATTCTTCTGAATATTTTTGATGGAGCAATCTAAGCCTAAGGTGTTCCATTTTTTCACTTTTATAGCCTTCAATTGCATGCATATGGATGCACTCCTAAAGCAACAGAATCTGAGCCTTATTGCGAATAAGATGCTATAACTTTTGATGAGATTGTTACTGTTCTGGATCAAGATTCTTCTAAATATTTTTTATGCAGCAATCTAAGCCTAATGTGTGTTCCATTTTTTCGCTTTTATAGCCTTTAATTTTCTTCTATGTGTTTTAGGGTAATTATCAAGATACAATCAAGGAATGCAACAGAGCATTAGAACTGAACCCTACATATATGAAAGCATTGGTCAGGAGAAGTGAAGCTCATGAGAAGCTAGAAAATTACGAAGAAGCTCTTGCTGGTAGGCATAAATTCGAGATGATTAATTCTGCATCACTCTTCTGCATATTAGAGTGTCAATCATTAACAGCTTTCTTCAACTCAAATGTTAATTGGCTATCTTCATCATACAGTAATGAACATTTTCTGTTCATGCTTCCTCTGATTCTCTAGTTGTCAGTCATATAAAGGGCACATATGTTGGTAATGAAGTGGATTTGGGCAAGCTTATTGATTGCTTGAGGGTTTGTTATTGGAGGAACTTGCAAGGATTTAATGTTATAGAGTTTTCTCTGCATTATTCTCTCAGGTAATTTATTTATTTTGTGTAGGAATGAAAATTTGTGACAACTGTTCTACCAAAAAAAAAATAAAAAAATTTGTGACAACCACCGGTTCTAGTCCCTAGCTCCTCATATTAAGTGGTGTTGCCACCTTTAAGGTGTTTTCAACTTCTGATAACCAGTGTCTAAATTTGGTTGAACTGTAGAGAGTGCTCGTATGATGTCCAACTTGGTCTTTACATCTTTCTGAACTTGTTTTCATAATGGTTTGTAGATAACAGAAAGATTTTGGAATTGGACCCTTCAAACAACCAAGCTAAGAAGGCCATTCTCCACTTGGAGCCACTTGCTGCAGAAAAAAGAGAGAAGATGAAGGAAGAAATGATTGGTGAGTTTGATGAATAACCTCTGAGACATTAACTTTATTTGCCTTCAATCAGGTACTGAGTAATTATCTTGGTTTATATGATAAGATCCACTTAAAAGAACCAGAATACATCTTTCTTTTAAACTTGTGATGTCTATACAGAATTTGTCCATGCTCAAGGTAATATGTCTGGCGAAGTATCATGTCTGTTAACTGATATTGCCATGACTTTAGTGTTCTGTTGTGAAAAAACTAATCGTGCTGGAGCCTATGTTCTCTGCAGGGAAGCTGAAAGAGATGGGGAACTCCGTGTTGGGCCGGTTTGGGATGAGCGTTGACAACTTCAAAGCTGTTAAAGATCCAAACACTGGCTCATACTCAATCTCGTTCCAACGCTAGGCCAGTTTTTGGTGATTAGTAACGGTATCTTTTTCATCTTAGAAGCCAGTGGAGATGAAGGAGGCCAAGAAGTATGATATATGGGAGGTGATCCTTGCCTAAAATGGACCAAACAGCCACTTCAACCGGGCAAAAGAACAAAAGGACAGCTACTTCATGTGCTTAATGATGATGATATGAGAGGAAACTTATGTTTTGAGATAATAACATTGCTTAGTGTGATTGGTTTATGAATTCTTTTGTCTCTTGATATTTCATGATTTTTGTCAGCGATCATCCTTGTGGCTTGCTTTCGAGCACATTTCATTCCAATTGGATCACACAACCATCAAGTGTGGAAAATTGACTCGACTCCACGAACGAATAGATAGTGCTACCAGAAACGTTACCCGCCAAATTTTTCTCAAAAAAGTTCTCGTCCAGGCCCTAAGAAAGAAAATTATGTAACCATTCTTGGACTGTTATACCTTTGCCAATCCATTTCCACCCAAGTCACTTTATCATTGTTGTGGCTTGTATTAAACAAAAAGTTAGACGTGCTACAGGAAATGGATTTGCCCCACGCCATTTAGCATAACGGGACGTCTAACCATAGATTAATCCACTTGATTTGTTATATCTAAGCCCCGCTCTACTGATCAAAGAGATAAAAATGTTGGCTGTTAACCGGAGGGAATACAAGCGCAATATGTTTTATTATACCACTCGGCCACTAGAGAGATTAAGAGATCGCATGACCAGGTTCATAACCCCGGTGCAAAGTAACTCAGGAACTCAACTTAGAGCACAATTGGTTATCGGCTGCTCTTAGACTTAAAATTCATATTCACATGGGAGCCTGAACAATAATGCCTTGAAACGAGAAGAAGAAAATAGAGCAGGAAGAAGGACATTTAAAATTTATGACGAGAATGTACTCTGTAGTTGATTCAATGCAGTTACAAGCTAGCAGTCTGTGATGGTATCTCCCAATGGGGGTTGATACAGCAGAAGTACTTCTAATAATGAGCTTATGCACAAAGCATCGACCATTCCAGGGATCTCTTACAGATGTTGCTGGTCAAAAAGTTGAACCGTTGAATCCAAAAAATGATCTCTGGACATAAGCAAATATAATATGTTAGCTAAGGGTAAAGAAGATGCTTCAGGTTAATGAGTCATCGAAAGGAAAGGTTCCTATTCCTTCTGAACTTTTAAATAGTATTGCGCAGACCGAGAACCGTGGAGATTGGATTTCATAGTTTTGAGTTAGAACGTGCATTTACATGGACAATGATTTTTGTTATGCTTTGCGGAGACAGATTTTCCTCTCTTATTTGTACAAATTTATTCCCCAGAAATTTGCTAGTGATGTTTGAACCTTTGAAATTTGCTTTCATTAAACCGCTTCACTTCCTAAACCACCTAGCTTACCGACTTTTCTCTCCCATTTTTTGTGCCCTCTTCCTCAAGTTACATAATCTCAAGTCAATACCTTCTTTTGGCACACGCAAGCAAATGCATGTGCCTCATTGCTAGCTCTAGAAATCACAACTCTCTTTGCCAGCACTTCATTGCCAGAGCAATTGGTAAAAGAATTATCCAAACAGGATTTGGCAAGAGAAAATCATGTCAAAGTTCCATCCATGGACACAGCAAATTCAATTATTATGCCTGGACCTGTTAGTTTGGCAAGAGATCTAACGACACTCCAAGAGCAATTCAAGATGGAAAAGAGATGCATAGTATCTAGTCACCATTACGCTAGGACTTCTGGCCTGATATAATATGTTTTGTTAGACCAACAGAACGATACTGTAGCAATAGCAAGATAACAGCACATTTGTTCAATCTTTCTTCCTCAAACAGGTTTCAAAAACAATCTTTATCGCCAGAGGCTGAGATTCATGAGTTCTGCCCCACGAAAATTCCAGTCCCACGGCCATGAGTAAATTAAGGGACAGTCCCTTCCGTTCACCTTATACAAACTAGCAAGCCAACTCACTGTTGCATGAAAGCATTCACTCCAACCAAACTGTAAATATCTGTGATGTGGAGTATTGATCGCATGCATGAATGTCCTATTTGTCGGCAATATAGGATTGCATGATATTCATTAATCGTTCAGATGGAACCATTGTGGTGCAAGCAGAGAAGCAAAAGCCAAATAAAACAATACAGACATCATTTTCAGTGAGCAGAACAACGTGAACTAACCTGAACATCATAAAACTTGATGTAAAACCGGGAGCAGTCAATGGAAAGCTTAGTCTCGAGTATCTCTGCAATGGTGGAACTCAACTTGCCGTTGACGCTGGGTCCAAGGCCTCCAATGGATATCAATTCACCATATGCAGCCGGGGCCTCAGTACCAGCAAATGCAATGGGCACAGACCCATTCAGCAGTATCATAACGTACTGCACGACAAACAAAACCCGACCCATGTCTCTAAATCAGTACAGAGCCCCATTGCGAGTACCAAAATGAAGTCTTTTGCGTCGGTTGCTCACATAGAAATATCGTCGAACAGTGCGTGAGCAGTGCAAATAGCACGTCATCCGCAAGTATTTAGGCGCAAATGAAAACGAAAGGAAGAAAAAAAACGACACTTAACAGACTCAGGCTTGCCGATGATCTTAGCGACCGCTTTGGTTGCGTCCTTGAGAATGTCAGAGGCGACGACCGTGTCGACCGGCACGTTGGTGTACAGGTTCAAAGTTGGCATCTCTGTGTCTCCCCTTTTGCTTTCGAAAAAGTTAAGAGCGTGCTTCTAGTTTCGGGCGAATACAGGATGAATGGATGGCTCTTGAGAAGATAAGACCTGCTGGAGTGTTCGGCCTCGTTTCACTCTTCCATCAACGACGGCCAGGTGAATGTCCACCGGCTTTTCTTGTTTGATTTGCGCCTAAAATATAAGAAAATAAAAGGGTATCGTCCTCTTGTTTTCCTTTCTAAGATGGGTAATGACACAAATAATTCATATGTAATATAATTCCTTATTTTTATTTAATTAATATAATTATAAACTTTAATATAATGTGTAATATGGCTCATAAATTTTTAATTTGTGCAATGTAATCTCTAAATTTTTCGTGCGCGGTCAATGTAGTTCATAAACTGAATGAAAAAATTTAATGTCATTCTTTCATTGTTTCAAGATTAGGAACAGTATCAAACATTTTTATATAGTTCATGAATTAGATTGAATATATACTTAAAGTTTAAGAACCGCATTCAAAGACTATATTGCATATTGGGTAAAAATTTATAGAATACATTAAACAAATTAAAAGTTTATAGATTATTTGTGTCATTTTTCCTAACCAATTTAAATGACCATTTAGATGCCTAAGTATCGATTTTCTCATGGGTATATTGACCATGACAAAAGTTTGTACTCGAATTTTGCATTGTTCAATTTCCCTAAATATAATAGAAGCTCCAATGATGGCAGTCAATTTGAATTAATATGATTTACCAAATTAGCTTTGATCGTGACAACCGAATTATTAGTTTGTAATTTCCGAATTATCATTTTATCTTTGCGTGCTTTATTAGATTTAACAATGAAAATATCATTTTCTTTTCTTATCCCTTTATTTTTTATTTAAAACCAAAATATTGCCCGCATCTTATTGCTCTCAATTGTCTTAAATCATCTCGATCAGTTCATGCATTTATTTTTTTTGAATCTGGTGATTGATTATTTATAACTTTCTTTTATCGAGAGAAGGCCGTAATTCGCACTTGTGAGGCACAGAGCTTGACATGTTTTATGAATTTATAGTCTTTTTCAGGGTGTTACTGCTCGGAACAGACCAGAAATTATTGTTTGAAAAGCACATGGTTTTCCAATCCATTGATTTAACTCGAATTTTAAATGACGTTGAACGTGGTCAGAGCTCACAAATTATTGGTCATGGACAAAGCAAATTCTAACGAGAAAATGAAGATACAGGATAGACGATGAAAGACGAGCCTCGGTTAGCAGAGCAGAATCGCCATGCTCTTCTCTATAGCCGCTGTTCAACGACCTGAGTAAAATGCTTGTTTCCTATCGAAAGGTTTTATGTTCCTCGTAAGATCACGACAAAGCCTGATAAAAAGGCATTTCGGGACTACATAACAAAATGATGAAGAAAAACAAAACCAGGACCCTCTTCTTAAATCTTCTATTTATCTGTAAGCAACTGGTAGGCGGTTGTCATCCTTTCATCTTCGACGCGGATGTACTCGCGTTCGGTCTTCTCACAAATCGACCCTGCAAAAATTGAAGAAAATAACGTGGTTAGAGAAGCAGCCTCTTTCAGGACAGTACCTCTGCTGGCAAATGTCAATAATGTCTTGTCGTTATCTCACGGACTTAAAATCTTTAGCAAAAGCAGATCTACCTCTATTCTGCGTGCATGTCTTTGGACAGTGAAAAACCTAGCCAAAAAATGAGAAGGGTCAAAAGCTTTTGCACGTTCAGATGGACGCAGTTTCTAGTTCTAAACCCGGATCGAAATCTTGAGGGCAGGAGAAGAGTATTCTTGTTCATGCTAAGTTTCGTATCATGTTATATTATGGTTCTAATAATCGATGCAGATTCTCTCTCTCTTTCTCTCTCTCTCAAGGAAGAATGTGTTTGATGGGGAGGACCCGATCGGATTGCTTAATTACTCTCTAATCAAATGCAGACAACCCAGAGATAATTGGGTCATATGTTTTGGAGCTACAAAGAGATGATATATACCTTCATTCTGGGCCGTTGATCAGCATTAACTTTTCTGACTTGATACCTAATCTTCTTGGAGAAGAGGCGAGTGCGCCGCTTCTCCTTATAGCGCTGAACGCTTGCTTCTCTCAGTCCGCCGCTCTCCGAAAACAAATCAATCTGGGCCAACCTCGCCTGTCAATTACACGGAAGACATTGAGCCCAAAATAGACAAAATGGTCAATACAAATTTGTAAACAGGAGAAATCTAAATAAGGTTACTATGAAAAGGATTCGAACGAAAGGAATTCACAGCTCAGAACCAAATAGCATATTCAACAGACATTTGATTTATTCAAATCAGCCATCTAACAGAGTAAACTTTTCCCAAAAATCTTTCTTTTAGGGAGTCTAATGAGCGCATGATTGGCAGCTACAAAACAAAAACTAGAGTCGGCCTGGTAACAGTGAAGCCGGGTCCCACGGACTAGATTCATGCAGAGCTGGTCCCCCCTTAAGCTAAAGCCCTGAAACTTTCTAGTTGTACTTGGAAGCATGTACGAAACATTCCCTTGTTAGCAATTAATAATTACATATTAGAAATTAGAATCAGGGTTTTAGAAAAAATGTAATCTTTATGAAACGCCACCGGTTACCGAACTGACGGCAACTTGGCAGTTAGCTCTAGCGCGAAGAACACTGGATTTGCCAACTAATCGAGCCTGTCTTAAGTGAAAAAAAGAAAGCATTTCTTGCAGGCGAGAGGGATTAGAGAACGTACAGAGACGTCATTGCCGGCGCCGTCGGAGTCGTCGGGGAACGGCGAGCCCTTGCCGGACCAAGCGTCGACGACCTCGTCGTAGTTCAGTTTCAGCAGCAACCCGGCCATCGGCTTCGGAGTGGGGTCCTCTTTGGGCGGCTCCTCCGTATCCCTGGACTCGGCCGCACTCTTCTCGACCTTGCTCCTCTTCTTCTTCTCCGCCGAACTGGAGCTCCGGTTGAGCTTCGGAGATATCTCGAGGACATCGACGGTCGGGAAGTTCCACCAGTTCACTTCGCTGACGTCTCTCCACGCGCTCACTCCTCTTCTCATTCCAAATCCCAGAGGCGGTCGGTTCCCATAAACCGGGTCGCTGTACAACGTTCGATGGGACGCACTGGTGTCGGCGCTGAGATTTCCCATGATGCTGTCGATGATCCCTTCCTCCATTTCCTCGTCCAAGATGGATTCAGCGTCGAAATCTTCTTGGAACCCTTCCCAGCAAGCGTCCAAATCCGAGCCCTTGGATTGGATTTCGTTCTCCCCTGGGCTCTGGCAAGGCTTTTCGCGAGAAGGCGAGAATTTGGGCTCGAGTTGGGAAAAGCACTTGTCTTGCTTTGGCTGGTGATGCGGGAGCAAGTACCCGGAACCAAAATCATCGTCCACGACTCGAAAAGGAAGCAACAGTTCCGAGGATTCATCAGTGAGGATTTGATGGGATTTGACGGATTCACGTGGATGGTTTGTCAGGTGTTTGCTGGAGAAAATGTTTGGATAGGCCGTGGAGAGTAAAGCAGCCGCTTCATTGTACGTCTGGTTGGGACGCTTTCTCTGTGTCCGGGGCTTCCGGGTGCAGATTGCAAGTGGTGAGTCGCTGGATTCGGAGATTGTCGAACATGGCGATGATGATGTTTGCGAGGTTCGGGTTGATGTTGTTGGGGATTTGATGATATCGAGATCGAGTGCATAAGTTCTGCTGCCTCCGCTTAGACAGGAAGCCATGATTCTGGAAGAAACTTTAACTAAGGAAAAGATTGCCAACTTGAGTAGGAATCAGTGCAATGGGTCAAGAAGAAGACTAAATTCAATCGGACTATAATTCAAGTTCTGACCAGAAAATGAACCAATTGTGGAAATAGTAGATTCTCTGGGACAGCAAAAGCTATCAGAAAAATTTTGTGTAGATGAGCTAATTGGGAAGGAGATCCACAGAACCAATTTGCAGAAATAATAAGCAAGCAAGGGTTCCCCTTTACTCAAAATTCTCGAGGAAAATATTCAAAAGACAGTACAAGAATGTTAGACCTTGTTACCGAAGCTCTTGCCGAAAGAACTTCAACTCAATCAGAGAATTGTGAAGTGAAAACCTACACTCATAGGGCGATTCAGCTCTAAAATGAGCTCAAAAGGCCATCAGGAGAGTGTAATGTTTGAAATGCTTGGCATCTGAATGACTACGTACTGACCAGAGAGAGCTAGCTCTTGTACTCCGGGGACACACTCAAAAGAGAGAGCGTCACAAAACCCTAGGAAAACCCAGTTATATATCTGAGCTTTCTTGACTCAAGGCCGGTGGGTTTAGACAAAAAAAAAAGAAGAGGAATAAGAATTTAGAAATATCTCAGAAAGGAAAATTAACCAATGACGGAATCAAAGACTCTGAGTATGCCGCAGTTAAAATTTAGCAGAGAGATGCGGAGACAGATAAAGACAGGGTGTGCATGCCATTGTGGATGTGCATCTTTTATATCTACAGAACTCTTAACGGGTCTCTTTTGCTCCTCCCCGTGACCTCTCTCTCTCTCTCTCTCTCTCTCTCTCTCTCTCTCTCTCTCTCTCTCTCTCTCTCTCTCCAGAGAGTGCATTAGAGAAGGGAAGGGGAGCAGAGGCTAAAGTGTCGTTGTTTGAGCTAAGAGAGAGAGGGGGAGAAACAGGGGAAGGGACAAAACTCATTATCAGCTCCGCTGTGTGAGGACCACCCTGGCAAAGCTCTCTCTATCCCTATTTTACAGGGCTTAGCACTTCAATTATTTCTCATCTTCCTCGTTTCCTAGATCGACCTCTTTTCCAACCCTCTTTTCACCACCGGGCGATCAACTATCAGTTTACCGTTAAAGAGGTCTTAAGAAATTGAAAGGACAAAGATTGTTCTTCTCTTCTTTTGCCCCCCTGAAGCATCTGAATCCATTTCAAGGCATGGTTTTCTAGTTCTTGAAACCCCACTTCTCTTTTCCCTGAATTCCGCTAAAGACTCAGTTTTACTTCATATCTGTGGAAAACTGTCGGTCCAAAACAGACATTGAAAGAATTCTGAAATCTTGCCAACTTGGCGTTTAGTAGGAGTCCAGAATTGCGAGGATATTCTGATGACGTGAGAAGGAACGTAAAGCCCGCGGCTACGGGCGTTTACAAACTATTTGAAATTCATTAGAACATCCCAAATTTCCTCAACCCAAAAAATATCCGGACAAGTAAAAGAAAAAAGAACACCAAATGAGGATTTGGAACTTGGATTGCATTTGCGATATCTTAAGATAAGGCAGCAGAGCACTTCGAGGGAACGTCATTTTAATCATGGGCGCGGATCGTTGGATTTCCTGATTGGATCTTTTTGAGGGTGTGCCACCCATACCACCTGCAGGACCGGACCCCCCCTCTCGTTATTTCTCTAGAAACTCACTGACAAAGGCCCTCTTATCTGATGACATGGCGAAACCTCACTGGCCAGCCCAGATTTCCTAGGGCTGACGTGGACTGCCTTTTTTTGTTTTTTTTTTGTTTTCGGGTTCTTTTTCAAATTTGCAGGATTTCACGTGTATCTAGGAGGAGGAGGCGTTTTTTGGATGTCATAGGGGGAGGAGAGAGAGAAGAACGATGATTTGAAAGCTTTTTGGTGTCTTTTGCCATCTTTCGTGTGGCATCTGACAATCATACGTTGGGCTTCTGGGGTTCAGTGGCTCCTGATTAGAAATTCTTACCTATAAACCATTCGATCGCCCCGTTCTTATCTCTTTTCTTGCGCTTTTTTTTTTTTTTTGCCGTTTTTGTTTCTACTGAGGAAATGTCTTGTATCTAACTAATCCCCCAAATAAAATTTGAAAATTGATGTGCTTGCAAAGTCAAAGTGCAAAAAGGGCAAAAAGATAAGAAGAAAGTAACTATCTGATATGTATAAATAAGGCTCTTCTTCTTCACTAAAATGAATGGTGAGCTTATTTCTAGCAAAAAACTGAAAAATGAATGGTAGATTATGCACGAATTCCATAACATATACTGCTGCCATGATTCCCTCTTCGTTCTAGAATTCTTTTGCTGAACGTGTTCTGAAACCTAAAAAAGAACAATCTTGGTATTTTCTGTTCCTTAATTCTCTTTTTCTATGTTGTTTGTACTGCAACTTGTAAGCACCTTTAAAACTCACTTGCATGAAATCTGTATCTTCAGTTTTGGGTTTCTCCATTCGCACATGATAGGGTTGCGGTGATGGGTTTGCCATGTTAGAGGTTTGCTACGTCAGCAATTAGCCTTGCTTGGCACTTAAATCCAACATTCCAGCAGTTGGTAAAGTAGCTGCTAATCTCATCGCCACTCTTGTTACTAAATGTTCAATGCAATTCATAGACTAAATAAAAATGTTTAAAAGTTTAGCGACAACATTTGACATATTAAGAAATTAAGAACAACATGTCACATTAGACCAAGTTCAGAGACAATTTGTGTGATTTTCCCTTCCGATTTCAATTTTAGCCAAAAGGGGTTTTAGGAGGTTTTGGTCGCCTTCTAATTTTTACCAAAAATAAAAATAACAAATGTCATGCTCACTTATTTAAGAAGAAGAAAATGGCCACTTATGTTTTAACCTGTGAGCTGAACAACTAGTCAAGGTGCCAACTGATGAACAACGAGTCAAATGGCAGGATCTACGATGAACCACAACGTGCGAAATTTTCCTTCAAAAGGTGTTAAGCTTACTCTGATGAGCGCGTTCTGATTTTTTTTATTTTTTATGATGTTACACGGCATGCTCTTTTTGCACTTTCCAGAATTTAAGGTATTTTTTTTTCAAAGATATTTGCTTTCAAAATATCCAGAAATATCTCCAGTGAAATGCCATCCTATTCTCTTTAAATGCTTTCGGTTTCTTTGTGTTTCCTCGGCCAATCAATTCAGACCATAAACGTCTTGGGGGGTTTCCGCACTCGCACGCGCATCTCATAGTTGCACCCTCTGTAGGTATAACTTTCGCACTTAAACTGGTGAGAAATAACCCATGCAGATCTAAGAATATCCCCAAAAATATCAACATTGACAGATAAAATCATTGAATAAAATCCCGAGGATACTTGTTTTCACTTCACCGCACTCCTCAGGAGATTGGTAATTGTGCAATCACAATTCGATTCGTTGAGTAAGACCCTGTTTGCTAATCATTCCCAGAACAGCTATTATGTTCTTTTATCTTCCGAAACCGAAAAAAGAACAAAAATACATTTAATAAAATTTTTATTCCCGAACAAAAAAATCTATTTTTTGTTCCCGAGAATAGATTTGGAACGCAATCAAAAAGTAGAAAAAAGTTACTTCTTATTCCCGAAAACAATTTTTAGAATCAATTCATATTTTTCTCTTTTCTCCTCTTTTCTTCTCTTTTCTCTTCATCTCTTCCCCTTTCTTCTCCTTCCTTTTGGTTAGTCGCCGGCCTCCACTATAGCCAATGATTGACCAGACAAGGACCGGCGACCTCACCGGAGCGTCGCCGACTCGAGCCTCACCAGCCTGTGTGAGGCCAACCTCGCCCGGCCATTGGCCAGGCTTGGCCTCGCTCGGATTTGGTGAGGCCAAGGCTCGTCTTGTCCAGACAAGCTTTCGACGAGCTCACTGGACCTTGCCCTGGCTTCACAAGGCTTCGGCAAGCTCGCCAGACCTCGCCCAATCGGCCGGCGATTGGCTACAAATAAGGAGGAAGAAGAAAAGAAAAAGAAAAAGAAAATAAAAAAATTAAGTATGAAAAAATTAAAAGAAACAAAAAAATTTAAGAATCCTATCAAATGCATTTCTATCCTGGAAATATAAATTTTGGACAGTTGCTAAGTGCGTTTTTTTGGCTTAGAAATTGTTTTCGGGAATAGAATCAGAAAAAACCATTTCTAATAAAAAAATTATTCCCCAGAACAATATCATTACCAAATTCGCCCTAAATTGTTCGAGGCTAACACATTGATTGCGAATTTCGATTTGAATGTGAAGTACGACTTAGGATTGGCATAGCATATCCTTAATCATATGTTTCTGGCCACAAAAGAGTCAAGGGTGAATTCCCAACCTGATGACAAGACCTTATCTGCAAGTCAATGAGATGGAAATCTCACAGCCTTAGAATTTGGATAAGTACACACCAGAAGGGCTTCATGTGATTTGATTCCTTCATTCACAAGTTGATGCTGTTATTGCTATCATGTCTATCTTCAGCATCTCAAGATAAAGCAAAAATCAACCAAGGCTTGATAACTCTCAATTAGGCCGGCTGAAAAATCGCAAGACCAATCACTCGAGGACAAATCCCAAGTTTAATCATCCTTTACACAAGATGTCCAGAAAACCCAATATAATGATGAAGGTAAACAAAATGACATTTGATTAGTGACCGTGGTCGATTGAGAATGCCGGTTCAAATGTCAAAGCACCTACCATCAGATTAGAAATATCAATGCACCAGAATATTCCAATCAACCACATCTCCCAGTGGGAGTCTAACTACATTTGAAGATGTGTGATCACAATATAGCTACGGCAGCTTACTACTGCTGACAAAGCGTCATCTAAGCATACTGGACATGTAAAATTTTTATGCCTCATAATGTTAACATTTAACTACCATACTTTTATGTTTGAAAGAACCAAATTCGAACTGATGATATATCGTCTTATTGTCTAACTAGGAAATCATTGTTCTTCTAAGACTATAAACGATGCAATGTAACTTCACCATTTGAAATCAAAGGGAATGACTTGCATGGTTGATGCCAAAGTTTGTTTAATATTTGACATAATTTACGTTAATCCTTTAAAGAGAGACACCATGAAATTAGCAAACCTAAGCATACCTTCCATGTTCCACTTTCTTAAAGACCATTAACCATTTCCAAAAACTGCATGTCATAAATCAAGACCCATAACTTAGCATGGTCTAGGTAACTATGTCAGCTTTGATGCAACAGGTAATGTGAGTCATGCAAGATTCCAAAAATGAAAAAGGCCATTCTTCCAGGAAGATCATGACCTGCTCTCTGTAGATCCTCCAAACCATGTAAAACAGACCTCATGAAACCTTCCCCAAGTATAAACATAATTTAGGGCACCCTATGATATCTGATGGGACAAAATGAATAAATACAAGAAGTGTCTTGGGGACCATCTGAACCAACTATATATCATCAGTATGGAGAATGCTGGAAGACATACTTTGTCAGCTACAGCTCCATGCTTCGAAAGCTTGGAAATCTCAAGTCAGCACACAAATGGTATCACTAGCACTTTCCAACCTAGCTCGAAAATTTTTCTAATAGCAATTACTCGGTAATAGGACCAAAATTAACGAGGGATTGACCAAAAGAGTATGCCATTCATTAAACTCTAAAGTCTGGAGTTCTAAATAATTGAAAGTTCTGAGCGACCAAGCTGACCAGTAGTATCTTGAAGATGAGCAGGTGGATAAGGAGATTTAAAATTTGTTTAGAGGATACTTTCAGCACTAGCTTCGTGGCTTCAGTCTTGAACAACCTATTTCATCCTTAAACTGAAGATGCATAACATGCAATCAGACGGTGCAGGTCAATCTTTGACCTTTTGATAGTTGACTTGGAGAACAAGAGTTTTCTGGGTACTTTTTCCTTGCACTTTTACTGCTATCACTTCTACATATTTCAACGACCAACATCATTTCTGAGCAAGAGCATTGTCCACTTATTTAATCCAATCAGCATTTTATGCATTATACTTACTGACTTGGCTTAATGTGTTCAATTAAGCACATTAAGCTTCAGATGTCTTCTTTTATGAAGACATCTTTCATCTGCTTCAAGCGTCACATTGATTCACTTAACCTGTTAAGTTCTTACACAACTTTTGTTTGTTACTAAGTTCATAGTGACCCTCCAATGATTAACTGTAATCTTGAGTGTCACTCAACTATTGAGAGGTTTCAGCAAGTCCTTCAACTCTATCATTTTGAATTCTAAAATCCTCAGAAGTCAGGTTATATTGTTCTAAGAAAAGGTTCATAGGATTTGCTTAATATAACTAACCCACATTCTTTAATAAAGAAAAATAAGGTAATTGTTTGTTACTTATAGAAAGGCATTCAATTAGGCAAAAAAGGGAAAAGAAGGCATTCTAATTTCTATAGAAGGTCTTTCAATAAATGTCTCAGGCAAGAGAACAGTTTCAATTTACAAAGCACAACACTACTGCTACTCGCCCATGATTCTCTACTCTCTAGTTAGTGATCTGAAAAGGTTAAGCATGTTGAGTAAGATAAAACAATTGATTGGTGTTATGTATCTTGGTCATAGTCAATTAATTATTCACCATTAATATGACCAGCAATGTGAGATTTGAAAATATTAGAGAAAATGAGAGGAAAAAGACATATGAGTGGATAATAAACCAGTCACATCATGGAATGAGCACAGTGATCTTGACTGAGCATATAACAGAACACGGTGATCTTGCCAAATATACAAAATCCAGAATCTGGATGGTGTACTTCAATCCAAAGTCAGACATTTGCTCCTTTTTTAAACGTTTAGGTGTAAATGCTAAACACCATGCTATTTATCAGCATTCTTTTCGCAGGTTCCCATCAAGTCAGATCTCTAAAATTGGCAGAGAAATCATCCGTACTGCTGCTTAATTTCATTATACTTTCGTCAAATAGTACTGGAGCCGATGATTTTACACACGTAAGGTTATGGAATTGTTTAATTTAATTAGACAACTCGGTCCAGCTCCACAATCAGCAATCTGGCATTCATTAATGCAAATGACACAGCCATAATGATCTAATCAATTGGTTTGAAAGACTTTCAACTGAAACAGGTATAAAAGGGCAAGATGTGAAAGGAGGAGTCATGTACCAACCTTTTGGTCCAAACTCCGATGTTGCATCTTTAAGAGTTGAAAAGATTTCTTTTCCACATATAGATGGATAAAATCAAGCACCTTGCTTCCCTTCCAGATGCAAGAATTGAGCATTTCCAATCACATTACAATGAATATGGGGAGGGACATGGTTGAAATCGAACGCATGATCATATGAATCTTTGTTCATACTTGTATGATAAAGATTAACAGCTCACTTGCCATAGGACTTTGTATCTATGCGTCCAATTGATTTTCCCACATATTTGGACGACTCAAGCAGGATCAAGAAATGCTCTGCCATTTTGTCAGCTTTTGATAAGCAGCATGTTATGCAGCTAAAATGGAGCTTCCGCTGGTGGCACTAGCAGAGGTCTCACCAAGAAACTCTGATCTCAACTGCATTAATAGCCTGCCCAAATAATTTAATCCTTCTCCTTCCCTTCCTCCACCCCAAAAGAGGTCATGTGGTGAAGCTTCAACAAGAACGGAACCAGCAGTTGAGAGAAGCATGTTATTCAAGTGGGGGTAAATTGAGAACTTGCTTTTCAAGGCTCTGTACATCACATCGATCTTCACACTCTCCCAGTCAGATCTCACCTGCATTGATGCTTACAAAAGTTTATATCTCGTAACTAATAAGTTTCATTTACCAAGATCTCAAAGTTCATCTAGTAAAATCGTAATATATCCAGGACGCTTTTCTTTTCCAAATTTACTTTTGGGGGAAAAAAATTTGCATGTTCTTTTCGAGCTGTATTATGTTCTTATGAAGAGCATCGTATTCTTTTCTCAATTCTCATACATTTTGGTCACTTCGATAACCATTTTCATGCTTTTGTAGCTTATGAGCCTTAATAGGAAACAACATTTCTCTATGTGCTAAACATTAAGTGTGAAACATGATTTACAAAGAGGACGAAAATCAAAAAACAAATGGATTAACCGGATTTTACATTTCTCATCTTCAAGCAGAATGTTAAAAGTTCACAACTAAAAAACTCAGGTGCTAATCACAAGTACATAACAAAAGCCAAAGTAGAGGGACTATAAAGCCATGCAAATTCTTGGCACAAATGTCTGAGTTTGTAAAAAAAGTGTAATCAAATCAAAGAAATGGGTGGCTGATGATTTTTAGGCTTGAGAATGACGAATGAAAGCCATTTGAAAATAGGGAAATTGGGGATACCAGATCTGGTTGCCGCCTCTGCACAGACCTTCCCATTCTGGCTGCCTCCTCCGGACTTTTTGCGGATTTTATGTCTTCAACACATGCTCGTGCGAGAGGATTGTCCACTCCAACAAACTTGTGTGCCTGCAATTCAACAGTCCTGGAAGATTATGCATAGCATTTGATTAAGAAGGTAATTTTTAAGGCAAAAAGTAGGATTATCAGTTACCTGGTAGTAGTGCTCCACAGTTGACCAAGTTGCATAATTACCATTTTCATCTGGCATTTGAATCGGATGAGGAGAAAAATTTGAGAAAGCTCCATACGGATCCCATGTTTTATAGAAGAATATGATGCTTGAATCATAAGGTGTAACTGTGGGATCAATAGCAGAAGTCTCGTCCGCTGATGGTATCACAGGTGTCAGGTCAGGTATGGGCTGAAGAAATCCGCTCACAAGCATATCGGGTCCAACCTATTTAAGTAACAACCAGGAGCCATTAGAGGGAGGGAGGGAGGGAGGGAGGGAGGGAGGAGCAAGCCAAGATGGAAATGAACAACAAATTCTGAATGAACTTCCTTAGTCATGAATTATAATAAATAGACATGTTTGTAAAATCTATTAAGCATCTGGACAGCTCTCTAACCTGGTCATTTCATATATACAGTCAGTGGAAACTGCCTTATTATTAGCTGTTTGAATACTTTTATTAGCATACGCAATTTCGCAGAAGGATTCATTATAAGGGTCCACAGTAAAACCATCTTGAAGTTAGTTGGCCGGTAATATGCAGAAGGGATAACATAAACAAATGTAAGCTACACCCCAGGAGAAAGATGAGTGACATAAGTACAGTTGCTAAAACAAGCGTCTCATCATCCTATAATTATTTTTTGCTAGCATAACTACTATCGAAAAGTAAAAACTAAGACAATGTTGGCACATGACTCATAATTTACCTGCTCATAGCAAACATCAATCAGATCCAAGGCTTGAGACATTTCTACCATCCCAAGTTCACCCACAGGTGATGGTGCATTTTTTCCACCAATAATTTTAGGAGCTACAAATGCAAAAACCTGCATGGTGCAAAACATATCAGCAATCCAAATGAGGCATAATCTATTAAGAAAGCCAGCACAACTCGACAATGTCACATTACATATATTCATCGCAGCATTTGCATCATCCAACAAAATCAGCTACCAGCCACCATTCAGCTGTTCTGTTACCAAGTAGAGCTTCCTCCAAAACAATAGAAAACCCATACAAGTAGGAGCAGAAAAATTATAACACGTCCTGAGGGACTTCAGAGGCTCGGATAGCACCAACAATACCGAACAATATGAGGGGACATCACAATACTTGCTCGACCTTGGTCCAAGTTAAAATTTGTCCTATTATTGTGACTTAGGGTATTAACCTTTCATTCTAAACTCCTCTAGAAGGTACGGTTTGTTTATTTGGATTGTTAGCCAAGGTAGTTCTAATGAGTCAAACCTTTGAACTCCTATAAATTATTGGTTTCCCATTGCAATTCACAACTCATTCTTTCACCAAGTAGTTAATTAACACTTCCATGTATATATTACCATTAGCTGAATCAAGAACACAAAGATGCTGGTACCCATTGTCAAAAGAAGAAGATTGAATACCTTGTGTATTACCCCAGATGAAATGGCAGATGCAGCCAATGTCCCTCCGCACTCCCACAAAATTGAAAGGTAACCACGATCGTAGAAATACTCCATCACATCTCTTGGATTTAAAATATCAAACTCAACAACTTCAACCCCTTTGGATGCTAAATATTTCTGGAAACTCTTCCTGGCACCTCTCTGGGTTACCACTATCGTGGATACTTCAGAGATGTCCCAAAGGTTTGCTTCTTCAGGAAGATCAAGAGTCTGTGTCATCACAATGCGCATGGGCAGGTGACCACCACCATGCCTAGCAGTTAGGCGTGGATCTGTTTCAAAGAGGAAGGGCTTTAAAAGAAGCAAATAACTATTAAAAGGCTGAAAATTTCACAGCCTAAAAGCTGATGATACTCACTGTCCCTACGTACAGTATTTCCTCCCACAACAATTGCATCGCTCCTACCCCTTAGCTCAAAAACTCTACTCCTAGACTTTTTGCTGCTTATCCATGCGGCATGTCCACTACTGGCAGCTATCTTTCCTGCATAAATCTAAGAGAAACAATCAGCATTTCCGAGTTTCTTGGCAACCTCGTGTAGTTTGAACAACTGCTAGACAAGAATAAAGATAATGATTGCGGCCAAAACTAAGAACCTTACCGTCAAGGGTCATGGCATACTTAAGAACAGAAAATGGAACTCGAGAAGCAGCTTTATAAACCAAAGGAGCATTGACAATGCGGCATGCTTTTTGAGCTTCCTGCATCACATGATCCAGGATTGTAAGATGTGCAAGACAGTACATGAATTTTGCGAAAAATAACTTTCAAATAAGGTGAAGTACTCAAGATGATGAAGTGTCAGAAAATTTTCTGCAACCGTAAAGGTTAATAGTTACTGTGACCACTGAACCCGTGATAATCCCTGATAAGGCTATGCTGTCCCAATTTGCAGCTACATCTCAGATTTAAAATCGGAGTAATACCTCCTCATAGTAAAACTTGGAGAGAAAAAATTATTATTGTCATTTTATAGATTTTTCCAGTAGAATGTAAAGTGTAATAATTTAATTTAAAGCTCTTGCAATCATAGAAAATAACTTGGACAATTTATTCCATCATTAACTGAAATCATTTCGTCATCAAACTTGTGTTTTATTTGTAACTTAAAAACATAAGCAACTCAGAAAATAATTTAATGTCCATATCACAGTAATGATTCATACACATGCTTCTACCTGCCCAATGATGGCATGACACCAGCTAGCAAACTGACTATGCATAACACTCATCTACCAGATTTTCAACTACTAGCATAGCTCGTTACCTCTCTTGACAACTATCAATAACATACTGGCTCCTGATAAGGTAACCACCTAGCTCCTAGCTAGCATTTCACCACTACCACAACTTCAACACCACCATTCTAACACATCTTCAGATCAATCCTATCGATATACTTCTCTCCTCGATACGCTTATTATTAGCTTTGAAAAGACAGAACTGTAGTGGACAGAACATGGTTTCATCGTCAGCAGCATAAAAGCACCAAGCAGCAAGGTTTTATGCATTCTATGGCCTTGTCCTTGCAACACTATGCAGTGAAGTCACCGGTTAGGGGACCCAAAAACAGTCGATCAACATGATTCCCTTACTATAGAAGGTAACATTTGATATAAGGATAAATATCATCAGAAAAGATAGTTGAATGTGAATCGTAAGGACAGTAACATCAAATCATAGAGGCTGGAGCTGCTCAAGATTTTCTCTAGCAATGCTAGTGAAGGCCACAGAAATTGGAAGGCTATGCACCAGAGAGGAGGGGAGGGAGAGAACCTCAATGATTTTACTCTGTAGATCCTCCCCGAAAACATCGACCTGCAGTCCCTGACCTCTTAATGTGCGTATAGCATTGCCCCGCAGATGCTGTAGCGGATGCCTCATCCCAATAACTACTCTTGTAATACCTGCCTAATTTTCAAAACCGTGTCAATCATCCCGTCTCCTATATCACATTCATAATTCACAAAAAAAATAAAAACAAACGCTCAATGCTACAGCAACAGTGTCCTTTTGCTTCCTCAAATATCAAAAGCCAAGATAACTCCATCCCCTCGAGAATCTCTTGAATGAAGTAAGTCATCAATATCTCAACTTTAATTTCAAAATATCCACTGTACATACTCAGATCATAATCAAGGCCTAAGCGAAAACGTGAGGACTTCACCAATGCAGCGAATCAACAACATCACAAGATAAAGACGGAAAGCTCGCTGTTGGCAAACCTGGACAAGAGCGGAAACAGCAATATGATCACCATGGCAATCGCCGGGCTCCAGATTGAGAAAAGCCGTGCCGCCTCTGCAGCGCTCGCCGGCGCCCTCGACGGCCTGGACCTCGGCGGGCTTCGTCCCCTGAGCGTACAGATACCCCTCGCCCACCACGTCTCCGCCCCCGCCCCCGCCGCCGCCGCCGCCGCTCACCACCAGGCAACCGACATTCGGGTGCGGGGAGGTGAAGCCGGCGGACTTGTCGGCGAGCTCGGCGGCGCGCCGCACGAGCGCCGCCTCTTGCGCGTGATGGTTGCCGCCGCCGCCGCCGCCGCCGCCGCCGCCGCCGCAGCAGGCGACGGGGCTGGCGAAGGCGGCGCGGGGCTTGAGGATGATGGGAGAGAAGAAGGAAGCTCCGACCGCCAACGCCATTGACACTCGCTCAGCTCAACGATTGATCCTGTCGGAGAAGAAGTGACGAGCACTTTGAGACCAGAGCGTACGTTGGCTGGTTGGTACTCGAACATTATATTTTCCATCAAATTTATTAAAGAAAATTTTATTTTTATGTTGGGTTTGACAATGCTAAACTCTAGTTGCTTCCTTGTTCCATATTTAATTCTCAAGTATCTAAAACTTCCGTAATCGTGACTTTAGAATAATAAGGAAAACTGAATTTTTTTTTTTTTTTTTTTGTATAAACCACGTTAAAAATATTGATGATAAAAATCATTGAAGGGTGACATTGGTTCATATGCATTACTTTTTTTCATTAAAAAAGTTATTAGTATGGAAAATATATTTCAAAAAATCCTACATTTTTTCCGATCGGAATACCAATAGCCTGGACTTTTTTTTCATCTCAAAGATGTCCTATATAGGGGTGAGCATGGTCCGAGTTGGTCCGGGCCACCCCCTAACCCTAGACCAACTCAGTCTGATGTCGATCCTCAATTTTTAGGGCGAGGACCAACCCTATCGAGCGCGGAACCAAGGACCGGACCAACCCAATGGGTTCGGTCCGGTTCCAGGGTCAATCCGGGACCGATTGATAATTTTTTTCGTCTTATTTTTTATACTCCCTAAAAAAGCAAACCTACAAATTCAAATTACACATCCATCGACAATATGGCATTGTGCAACTAAACTATAAATACCAATACATATTTAGCAAATTTAAGATGACACAATAATAGAAATTTCGTGCCTGCTAACCTCTCATCAAGGTATGGGACAAGATGGAAAGTTCTTGTAATTCATAACACCATATGCAAAAGTGTTTTTCTGCATTTGATCATGTAGAGTCCACTCAACCAAAAAATGAATTTCACACCACTTGACTAGCATTTGATCATGTAGAGTCCACTCAACTAAAAAATGAGCTTCACACCACTTGACTAGCAAATCACCGTAGCAACTACAGTACTACTCTACTCTTCAAAAACTTCTACCATTTGACACAAATTGAAAAGCAAAGTGCAGCTGAAATTCATTAGTAAAATATAATTAAACCATAAAAAGTTCAAAATACTTAATATAAACCATGAATATATAACTTCACATCTTGTTAATTCACTAGAACTTCTAAACACTTGAAAACAAAACAAACGACACATAATTAATACTCAACAAAAGTTTTAAATTGAAATTACTATTAGTGCTATTGATAGAACATCTCAATATAATATAATATAACAGACATTTTACTTAGGTTTAAATATATAAAAGAATTATAAATAATATAATATAATATAATATAATATGATATACGGGGTTGGTCCAGGGTTGGACCGACCCAAAACTCTTAGGACCGAGGACCAACCCATGATGTTGGTCCCTTGAATTTCAGACCAAAGACCGACCCAGTCCCTCATTGGGAACCGGACCAGACCAAATTTGGTTGGGCCAATCTAGGGTCGGTCCAGGGTCAACCCTAGACCGCTGCTCACCCCTAGTCCTATATTTGTACTAATAACCCAAAAATTATTTCACCATAATACAATCTATAATGATCATTAAAAATCCGATATGATGATATGCGTGGACAATGACAGGTAAATAAATTCGATTTGTCTATGCACATTTTCAGATTTGCTTAGAACTAGATTGCAAAGAATGACGTCCAAGAAAAGACGATGTTCGTCTCTCATTCTTTAAGGATAAAACGATTCCTTTTCATGGTGCTCTTTTTAAGAATCAATTTGGGGCATGTCAAGCAAGTTTAGAGTTGAGGTTCTGTGGATAAATTAGGCAATACGAAAAAGTTTAGGGTATTGATGTTCGACAAGGAAATGTTTAGGGTTTTTGCAGAGATTTTCCATAATTATGAACATAGACGACAAACTACTTATTGGACAATCCATTCGAATATGAAAAACAGGGTACATGAGAACTTCACGTGAGCTTAATATTTTCCTTATATATACTTGATGGTGATGCTAGATTTAAGTATAATTATCTATTTAAGTCAGAAATGAATGGATCAATGTGGTTGTTAGCATTGCATTTGAAGCATTTCCAACAACACACTCGTCAATAAAATGTTTCACAATAGCAGAGGGGTGGCTATTGCATGCAACAAGATAGGCGTGGTTTTCATACTACAAAAAGCATTGCCAATTCTTAAAGCCCTACATCATAGCATATAACTATAGTTATGGTTTGATTCCCAATATACAGTTAATTGTGGCTAATCCCTAAAATTGCAGTTATAACCATCATTTTGCAGTAATGAAATGGCTAAAGTCCCAACTGTACAAGGTCCTAACTTCACCGATCAAGATGGGATTATACTGGAAATGGCCAGCCATGGATCATGCATCAGAAAAGGCAATCTCAGAGTCTGGACATTTGCAAATCTGTGCGCTAATTCAGCGTTCACTGGATAGAAACAGATGGAATAGCTCTTTATGATATAATGTCATTAATCATAGGGAATCATGGTGGCATTTCAATGACAGATGCTTAATGTTGCATCTCCATTTGAATGAGAATGGTAGATTTCCAACAATCCATAAAAAAAGTCAGAAATTTGTAGGAAGATTAGGATAGAACCAACATGGTTGTTATGCACTAAAAAAGCAAAACTAAACATTTGGAATACATGGCAACAGTTGGATCAATGTAACCCTGTCATGATATACTGAAAATGCTTTTACAAAGAGCAAGCAACTAAAAGAGGGTGCAAAAAATCAAGCTCTCTCCTTTATTTCTGCCACTGGAACATATACTACACGCGATCTACAAGTGTTGAATTCGTCTGAAGCCTTGGATTCACTCGACTGAAATGTAAGGATTCTCTTCCTCAGACTATCTAGCCTACTTCTAATTTTACATAGCTCCTGCAACTGAGCTTCTCTTTCTCGTAATCCCTCACTGGCTGCGAAGTCAATCCTCTTCCTGTCCTTTGGTTTTCCTTTCAATAGCTTTATTTGTTTCAAGGACATATTGTCATCGAACTCAAAATTCTCCTGACACAGCAAAGTGATGCCTGAGTTCTGTAACAGTCAAGGGACTAGATATGAAGAAATTATCTGAAGCGTTCCTGAGCAAGTAAATGCACTTATAGTTTCTGGCATTCAGCTTCATAGTAGTCTGCCAATCATGGCACCGCCAAGTAATTGGAAGATGGTACTTTCAGTGGTCAAGAAAAAATCTAACGAGAGAGGCTCATAAGCTGAACAAGACTCACTCTAATCATTCCGTGGAAAACAAGTGATTTGAAAATTATTTTCATAAAAATAATCACTCATATTGCTTAGAATAAATATCTAATGAAAAATGTTTTCATTATCAACAGTAATTTATGTCTAAATATTTTCGTGAATGATGAAAATGCTGTTCATTCATTCACTTTTATAAGCGATTATTTTTAGGAAAACATTTTCCAAATTACCCATTTTCCACGAAACAGACGGAGCCAAAAGAAAATGAGGAAACCAAAAGTTGGTCGATAATTTTTAGTTCATATAAACAAATTGCAAACTCTATTAAGTCAAAAATAGATTGCAGCTACCACTAATTGTGGACATCCCAAAATGATTTTTCACATAGTCAAAGAGAGGGAGAGAGTACCATATAGCTATGTTCAGGTACCGTAGGTGAACCCTTCCTGTGTATTGGCTTCGTACTCTTTTGCTGGACAACTTTCTCAGAATTTAGAGAGGAATGGAATTCAATGTCTGTTGAGGCATCCTTAGATAAAATAGGAGCAGCCCCTTTCTTCATTTTTGCTAGTTCAGATTCTTTATGCTTTTGCGGGGATTTTGGAGGTTGATCAGCAACCCCAGCCTATTTATCAAGGAATGAACAAATCGAGCATAAAGCGAAGTAATTAGAAATCCTGAAAACCATTGAGACGCACCTATGATGACTAATCAACTCTACAGTTGGACAAATGAAGAACAGGACAACAGAGATTCTGAACTGATCTCTTGCCTATATTATGAAGTGATAAAATAGATCGAAACAACCAAACTAAAACCAAGAGAACGTGGAAAAATTTGACACTACAGAGTATAACTGCAAATCAGCTCACCTTTCTTGTTTTGAGCGCCATGTATCGTGCATTCTTGAACCATTTGCTAACCTGATAAAAAAAGCCATAAAATGTGACAATGTGAAGATACACACAGATCATATCTTAGATGCATAAACTATGTTCTCTCATCCTATTTCTTCAACGCTTGTTTCCAATACAGTAATCCACCATAAACAGTTTGGTGTACCATACAAAACGGTACCAATCTTCTATATCTAGACTTTTGACAATTGAAATTTGATTTCTCTTTCTTCAAGCTCTTGCTAACCAAAGATGGCCGAATATAACAGGAGACTAGATGCAGAAGTGTTATATAATATTCATGCCTAACATTCTGATTTGATTGAGACTACAGGTTAAATTCCGTGATTAGACTGCTACAGTTGTTATGGCATGGTTACTAAAGGGTTGTCACCGTTGGTTGCACAAGGAAAGAATGTAAAGAATCAAAATTACCAATTCTCTGTCAAAACATATAATCTCAGTCCCAATCTTCAAAACAAATTGTTTGGGCTAACTTCAGGTCCAATACATCACCTATCCAAATAAATCGGTAATAAAAATCTCAAGCAATAAGGTTTTCAAGACAAGTATAAAAACCTTAATTTTTGTGAAGATGCTGCTATTACTCATTGTCATTTGTTTAAAGGATTTCAAACTCGCCTTCACAGAATAGCTATAGTCTTATGCAAATGCATTTTCAAGGGTGACTCAAATCTACATTCAGGTTCATCAATCTCACTATTGGCAATGGCTTATCTATTACCTTCTCAGGTTCAAGACCAAACTCTTTAGCAAGATTTTCTTTGACAGATCTTGAGGGAAGTTCATTCTCTGCAAATACTTGGCGAAGCTTCTGATGCAGTAGTAAGAAAGCAGACAGTAAGTATGTATCGTGTATAGGGACAGTTGGGAACAATAATGAAGAAATTTGAAAAGCATCCCTGCTGAGACATTTGTTTAGTCTTAAATTGAAACCATGACTACCTCAACTGCAGTTGGAGGAATTCTGAAAATCCGCCTTCTCATTCTTGCTTCTGCAGAGAGTTTCTTATCACCTTCTGAGGCTTGGTCAATGAATGGATTGTTTTTCTCACTTTCACAGAGAGTCATGAGGGTGCTGGCTGCATCTGTTTCCCTTTCTCTTCTTCTTCTTTTATTAGGACCCCAGTCTTCATCTTCACTGGCTTGTTCACAGGCAGGAGTATCCTTACCAAACATTTCCTGTGGAGAAACAACAATTACATTCACTTGACATAACAAATATAGTGCTAGAACTTTTTCCAAAGTAAGTTTCATTAATTTTTCCTTTCTTTCCTCCAATTAGAAAGTTCCCTCACCCCCACCCCACCTCCCCCCCCACAAAAGAAAAAAAAAACATTTTCACACTCATTTATATCATGGTTGACACACTGTTCTCTTACTAGGTCTGGTATATGTTGTATTCTCCACTTACAGGTAACTAAAGATCAGTTGACTACTGGGCAAACATAGTCACAGCAAAATTATTTCCAGACCCACACAAAAGCTTTCATTTACAAGGCAAAAATGAAAATATTGAATATTAAGCCATTGTAAGGTTTGGGAAAAAAATGCTCACATTATAAAGCTGCTTATAATCAACAGCATTTCGCTGTCGTGGGCCACATACAGTATCAGTATCCGTGTCCATTAATACATCAGACCCTGCAATGCTCTCAGGATAGCTAAAACCTCCCTTGCCTGATATTGTTGGTCCTGAGAAAATTTCACCATCTAATGACCAACTCAGGCTGGTAGAGCTACTTGTGTCGTATGATTGAGAATCATCATTGCCGGCACAGTTGATGCCAGTGTTCGTCATCTTTTCTGGGTCATAGTCATCATCTTCAGAGTCATCTGAAGGCCACTTTTCGTCTAGGTCAAGCACCTGAATTCCCCCATCAGGCAATGCAGCTTCTTCCTCGAATATATCCTGTTAAGTCAAATACCCTCTTCATTGCCTCAGCCACTATGCAGCCAAAAGACTAAAATTGACCTCTTACTATCAACAGTATGTGACCTGCCAGTTGCTGTCAAGAGAAAAGTGGGTCCCCAGATGTGCATTTGTTGACTCTATAATTTCCATCTTACACTCGCAGAGTCTGCAAAACCAGCCCTGATCTCCTGGGGGAACTGTAAAAAGAAAATCGCACCAATAACTTCCCCAAGATGTCCATGACGTTCAATAGCAATTGAATGCAGTAGCAAAAAAAAGGCTATTAGAACATACTGCTTTCAGTTTCCAGTGGAGGATCAAGACATTTTTGATGAAAAGCACAATTGCATGTCCCATCGCAGAGTATGATATCATTATCTGGGAAAGTTTCATTTGTCTTGCATTTCGCGCAGAATATCTGGATGGTATTGTGACAACACATGAGCATGTAAATGTAGCTAAGACTCATGAAATCAGAGCGTGTTCAACAGAGAAATATCCAATGCAAATATTAAGCAGCCAAAAGCTTGCATTAATGCTTCAACTAGTGATGAACAGAACCAGCAGCATCTTCACCAAAAAAAACAACAGAACCAGCAGCATGCTTACATGTTCATGGTGAACAGAACCATCAGGAGCAATCACAGAGTCTTCAATGCTGCCCACTGAACTAATGGAGTCTAGCTGTCGAATAGCATCACGTATTCCAAGTTTGCAATTCAGTATCTGCTTCCTGGCCCTTTGTAATTCCTTTGTTGGCTTGATCTTTTCCCGACTGTAACAGAAATTAAGAAATGAAACATGCTACTTTCTTTTCCATAAGATGGTGCCCCGAGAAACACCACATTGTGTGTCACTTGCTCATTAGTAAATAAGTAATAAGGAGGGGACATACAAGTACCCTAGGGTCTGATATATCAGCAAAGAGTCATGCAATTAACCATGTAATTATAACTAACCAAAACTCTGATCAAAATGTGCATTCACCAGTTAATATCCTTTGAATATAGAAATTTGCAGCATTAAGTGTTCTTATCCAGTGACCTAGTCTACATACATTCTCAAGGCACTCTCATAATGTCGGAGAGAGAGAAGGCGGGCGGGCAGGCACCCGGAGGAAGTTGAGTGCCTACTTTAGAGTCACCAACTAGTGTGATCAAGATAAACAAGTCCAAAAGTATATCACATACTCCCTTCACTATTCATTTTGTGTACAGGCAAGCAATACTTATTCGTGAAGTGCACCAGTAATGCTAAAAGAGAAGTGTTGATGATACAGTATTGCAAGTCAGAATTATAGCCAAGGAATCATGCAATCTCAATATCTTTACTGTTTGTATATACATCCACACATATTGTGGAAAAATCTGAAATTGAAAAAGATGAAGATTGGTTAACATTACATACCTCTGACCTTTCCAGCCTTCACCAGAGTAAGCATCAATAAGGTTCTGTTCCAGCTTCATTTTAATAAGAAGGTATCTTGTTCTCCTCTGCAATCGTGAAGCCTCATCTAACTTCGAAAAATGCTTTCTCATTTTCTTCTTCCTCTTCCTTCTCAGCTTGTTAACTTTGACATCCTCATCGGTGTTTTGCACATTTTCGTCAGAAGCAATAGGCAGCTCTCTTTCCGAAGATGGAGGGGATGAAAGCTTCTCGGGAACTATTTCAATTTTCTTATGATGAAAAGCTTTTAAATTTATGAGTTTGTCTTTATCAGAGCTGTTCCTACGCACCAGTCTCTTTCTGATGGAGTTATTGGCCCTCTTCTTGGCAAGGGTTGAGCCTCTCGCTTTTACAGAAGATTGTAGTTTCTGTTTGTGCTTTTTCCTTCTCCTATTTCTCAATATCAGTGAGGCAAGAACCTCCGATCCAGATTCTGCCTTCAAAAAGTCTTCTTTTTGGGCAAGATTCTTTCTGGAATGCATGATGACCCCTAAGTATTTGAACAGAAAATTCAAGCAAGAGTAAGTGCCATTATCATAATCAGTACGACTTCCCCCACCCATCCCTTCCCCCCCCCCCCCCCCAAAAAAAAAAAAAAAAAAAAAAACAACACCTTCCTCCAAAAGCGAAAAAAAGAAGAAGAAAAAGCACAAGTTAATCGCAGTAGCAGTTAAACAAGAAATGTTGATGAATACAGGTTCATGAGAAACAAAGAAGTCCATCCTAACTCCAAAGCAGACTGATCTAACTGTCCTCACGAGCGGGAAGCATTAGATCAACAACTAAGAAGAATATGTCTAGTCATGAGACACGATAAATCTGTGGATTGGTGCTATGACATTCACTCATTGGACACCATCATAAGCACAGACACCGACCATACGACCCAACAATTCGACATCATCTCACAGCAGAACCAGAGAAATTCCTCAACCATGAGAAACGGATGCAACCAGAATTAAACAAAACACCATTAATTTTCTTTACCCAGCAACGGAAATTGAAGTCCGGTTGAAGTCGAGCCATAAAAAACCAATTTTGATAGCGTGATCGGCAGGCATTCTCGCTTAAACAGAGGGGAACGAAAAGACGCTGTTCTAAAAACGAGAGGACAAAAAGGTAGTCCTTGAATCTTGGCCATTGGTGAAAACCAACCGGAAAGGTGCTACCTTGATCCCAGGATCAACTAAGCATAAAGCATAACACCGAAACGAAGAAGACAAACCAGCCAGTTTTGCGACGATCAATGCCATGGCAATTCAACAGACAAGAAACTCAATTCCAAAACGGCACCGTTAAGGCGAGCTAGCGATGAGGAGGGGCAGGAGAAGTCAAAGAGACGACACGAGCAATGCATGAATTACCAGACGAGCCAAGAAGATCTCGATTTCCGAGTGCTCAATAGCGACGGATTGCGCGCATCCGATCCGCGCGCATATACAGGACGGACGGCACAGCAACCTGTAAAGCTCGAACCTTTTCGAAAGCTCGGATTGATTTGGGCAGGCGCGACGAAGCTCGACGAAGGACTAGAGCTTCCTCAGAGATTGGCAAGGGCTTCTTGTTTCCGACCGACAATGTTTCTCCGCCGGTCCTGGTCGGCGGCTAAGGCAGCCCTTCTCGAAGCGCCACCCCTCGTTCGCACACCTCTGTCTCTCCTCTCTCTCTCTCTCTCTCTCTCTTCTCTCTCTCTCTCTATTGCTGTGTAGCCGTTTCTTCTTTCTTCGATAATGACCTCTGATTTTTCACCGAAATCCGGCGCATTTTATATTCGCGCATTAATCTGCTTTTACATTTTTAGGCATTTCCATCTAGATTCCGATTGGGGCTAGTGCTTAGTAAAATGATTTTCGTGGAAGAGCATGAGTCCCGTGGTGCTTGGTGCTTGTACGTAATATTGTTCATATTATCCAGAGTTGGTGCATATTCAAGAGTCGCTATTTTCACTCTATAAATGTCAAAACCAATCGAATGGTTTGGCTTTTTTATCCTACGAATGTTGATTTTAAGGAGTAATTATACTTTCTTAATCTTTATTACTCAACATAAGAATGAATATTTGCAATCCTCAAATGCTGAAGTTGTACTTAGAGTGATCTTTTAATTCCTATGGCGTGAAAATGTAGAGTCGGTCTATGCATTTTCTTTCCTTTTGCCGCTTCTCTCTCCAAGAGTTGAAGGGAAATAGTGTATCCATTTGCTTGCAACGGCCAACTGGATCCTTTTCTGCAAGGATCGCGGATGAGGGAACCCCACGAGTGCTGCCGATTCTAACTACCATTTATATATAATCCATACTAGATTTGACCAAATTGCCCGTCTTGTACATTGTTTGCATACTTGAACAATATGATTGAGCTATCCATATTTGGATTGGTAAGGAACATTCGTTTTGAATAGCGCATCTGATGATTTCCTTGAAAGCGTGTCCTCTTAAATCAAGAGTAATTGAACTTCCTATGTTACAGATTGAGCTCTGATAGCCTTCTTTCTTCTCATTCAACCAACAACTTTTTGATGGAATTCAAGTATCGGTAATCATTTCCCGAAGAAAAATCTGCTCAAGCTAGAGTTTCCTGCATCAGGCTCTGCTTGAGGTTATGATGCTCAAAAATCCATTTTTAGCGAATCAGTAATTTTGTAAGCGAGCATTTTGGAACAGCACCGACCGAAACTATTTCGTAATGCTTCTGCATTGTTGTGATGCTCTAAGCACCTATAGAAGCAAAACTGGCCAGGCAATCTCTGTAACTCACCCTTCATGGAGGCAAAAGAAAAAGATGCATCACTATTCAACGGGTCCCATTGGACTAAAATTTTGAGAACACCAACCAAATGCCTCTGCACAAAATCTGTTTGAACGGAACTAGATAAAGAACCTGACAATTGGGAAGAAAAAAACACCAATAATCAGCAGTGAGGTGACGAAACCACACCATTTTCTTTTCAATCCCATTCAAAATTGGACAGCCTTGGGTCTAAACATATACAACCTAACACCAGACAAGACCTGTGCCGAGAATCCTAGACAGCATCTATAGCTCAGTCCAGGGATGCCGCAAGCTTTTCCTCATCTACATCAAAGGCTTTCCTAGCTTGTTTTAGTTCTTCTTGCATAGACAGCAACTCTTTGCAGCGGTTAAGCTTTGGTGCATCCTGCAGGGCCAAGTATTTAACGATCTTGCTTTCAAAAACAGTACATCAATGAAGAGGATGAGAGCAACGGCATGCAAAGTTTGTTCATTAATTACTTCCACAATGTCAGTGAAGATGAAATGATGAGTAACATTCCACCATATAAGGATGAAAGAGAATGCACCATGATAGTAGTAGCCACCAAAAACACAATGGAAGGGTGACTGTGCAAGGTGATAACTACACTGTTCTAAGATATACGCCATGGTTTTGCAAAAGCAGCTTGACTACAAGGATCAAAATAGATGAGGCAAAAGTAAGCTATTTGGAATTTTTTTCCCAAGAATCAATGTAATTCATACACCCCATCAAAATGGGTTAGAGATCAGACAAAATTTAAATCACTAACATGCAAAATGAAGCAATAGAAAAAGATGAAAAGGAAAAAAGTACTTTGCTGACCATACCTTGCGGACTAGGTAAAGAAAATCCTCAACAGATAGCTTTCCCCTCTTTGATCCCATATCCTGTGCTTTATGTGCCTGCACATCTCAAGACAGCAACTTAATTTTTCGATGCCTCCTACAAGAAATGCAAATGCCATAACAACAGTACTTACAAAATCTGTGACGTACTCCACCACAATGTCCTCAACAAGTGCCACAGTTTCTGGAAGTGGCTGATCATCAAACAAATTTAGCTGAGTGACTATATGTCATTGTATAGAAAGGACTTGAAGGGACAATAGGTCTCCATGCATTTCAAAGCAAATCACATGTTAATTACTCGTCAACACCCAATGGAACCATCTGACAAAATATTCTCTAAATGTAGAAAGAAAACATTTCAATCTTGAACATCCAGAGTTTGACGAGGCATGTGACTTTAAGATGGCTTAGACTTCAACTTCTTACAGCATGAAGAAGCTTAAAAACGGGTAAGATGATTACCTAGCGAATTACTCCAATGTTTTGGCCTACAGAAGCAAGGTATTCCATGCTTAGAAACAATAATTCTTCTTATATGATTAATAGTGCCGAATCTTCTTGTAAGCTCTGATTCAAGGACATTGATAGTAGTACATCTTTCCAGTCATCCATGAGAAAAACCTTCCACACTCGAGGTGCTCTAAAATGTGGATAAATTACTGATCAAGTTCTATGCACTTGGCTAATGTATATGCCAAGTGCAGGTGCAACCTTCAAGCTTCCTATAACAAGTAGGAAAAATTATTACTCCTCTCAAATTCTATCATCGGTACCTCATATGTGCTGTCCAATGGAATAACTCGCAAGGTAATCTATACCAATAGACATCAGGATCAGCAACTCAATAGCTTTTCCAAGTAAATTGGTCGCACATTGACCAAAGGAAAAGAAAGGGATTGATACACAGGTAGAAAAAGGGCCTGGCTTTCAATTGATACTTAATGTCTAGATACTTGTGACATGCTGATTCAACAACGAACCCATCTTTTAGCTTCACTACTATGGAGGTCACTTGCCGATTCACACCCAAAAAAGGCTTTCTAACAAAACAAAGACAAATAGCTAGTTGGGCTCGGCTAGGCGACATAAGTCCAACGCAATGCCTTTTCAGTCAGAGAAAAGCAACAACCAGTCACACGGCGTACATCACAGCTACCCAAACTCCCATAGAAAGTAAGAGCCCACTTTTGGCAAAGAGTTCCCTGCACACTGTAGTTGAACTTGAAGGAGAGCCAACATAACCTCTGACCACACGATATGCGTTTATCATCAGTATTACTATATACCATGGTTGGTCTTGAGTTCAAATCTAAGCAACCATACTTAAAGTTACAGTGTTGCCCATTGACAACATATAAATGGCAGCTCGTTCTTCAGCTTACTTTTCCGACACTATTAGCAAGAAATAAGAGTAACAATCCACCCTGCCGGATGCAGTTCTTTTTAATCGTTTCTCTTTGCACACACACGCATGAGTAGGCACGAGACATCAACAGGGGTATCGCCAAAATCACAGATTTCGCAAGAGATCCGTAAGAAACAAATCTCTCTGCCACGGAACAAGTAATCAAGAAGACTCTCTCACCCACAAAATTTATAACCTTTCCCTTTGGACCGTGAATTGATGATCTCCAAGGAGAAATCACAAGAAGAAAAGAAAAAAAGGGGGCGATTCCAAACGAAGCGACGAACGAGACAGGAGGCAGAAACTCACGTTGGGATCATCACCGAAGCCGTACATCATGTGCTGCACTGGATTTGCGTGGAATTTTATAAGAAAAAGTGATAACCGGGAAAAGATCACGAGAAAGAGAGGAACGGACGGAAAGCATACGCTCTTTCTGGAAGATGCCGCGCTTGCGCTTGGAGGAGCTCTCGGAGGGCTGCGAGGAGGAAGCGGCTCGCGCCTTCCCCGACGAAGACGCATTCATTCTCTCTCCGCCCCCCAGCTATATGCTTCAAGCAAAGCCCGATCCGATTACGCTCTACAACTGGCTAGGGAGAGAGGCACATATGGATCCAGCAGCGCGAACGCGCGCGCGCGCTAGAGAAGAGAGAGGAGAGGGGAGGGAATTCGGGGCACTCGGTTCGGAGACCCCACGACCGGAGAACATTTGAGGAGGGAGGGCGAAGGCCATATATAGAAGTCCGGTTGGTTGTTGATGGAGTTGTGGAGTTGGGTGGGCCTGAAATTTATGGGCCGGGTGGAGTGGAGTCTACTATTGGGCCTCACGAGGAGATGGAAGAGGAGATCGAAGCCCATTCGACAGAGCCCTGCTTTGGCCTTGAATAGTTCGCGCCTTCAGTCTTAATTTCCTATTTCCAACTCCCTTTCTTTATTCGTCATCTTTTGAAGCTTGATCAAACGCGTTTGTCTCTCGAGCCTCTTACTTCCACTTCCCTTCCTCCCTTGCATTTCCTGGTTCGTCCCGCCAACGTGGACACCCCTCGAATCGAAAGAGACATTTGCTTTAGTTCTTACGCACCTTGGGGCTGGGCCGAAAAAGACTGGACCCCATTCAGACGCCTCTTTAATTTTGAACACTAGATAATCTTTATTAACACTTGTCGAGCAATCAAATAAATAAGTAAAAACTATCACAACTTTCATACTCTACTATTTCTCATGGTACGCATACTCGAATATATGAAACTCCAAACTTCTTTGAAACTTCTTAACAAGGCATTCATCATGTTGTTTGTACGCTGACGCTCCGTTCAAAGACAGTCCAGCCTACGGGGGCACAACTAGTTGATCCTTTCGGTCCATGTTCCCTCAGATTTGGAAACGAGCGAGAGCGACAGAGCTCCATGACTCATTAATTTGGCTTCCAACCGTAGAGATCAATTGCCCAAAGGCGTGAATTGTCAAAGTTCCACCATGGATTTGCTCAAAGAACAAAGAGAATTGTCTCCGTTTTAACTCTGAAGATGGATTGATATGTACACTAATTCCTGGAAAGAGCATGAACCAGAAATAGATAACACTAGTAACAACTAATATCTGTTCTTTCCAACTCACTTCGTCATCATGGCAATGGTTGCCACCTTTGACAGTATTAACAACGCAAGACACACCAGGCTACCGCACGGTCTTCACCGAACATTGACGAGGGGCACTTTCCTCTTCTAGTTCGTTTATGTCTTCCATTATCAAGGGCATTCTAGAGATGTTGGGATAGCACTTGTTTGAGAATATTGACACCGTTATGCATATAAGTACCTGACTTCATACATTGTCAGCCGGTAATCATCACCAGTAAAGCTGTTAGATAGATTGGGGAGATGCAACTGGTTCGGCCTATTGATTTGTGAAACAAGCAGCTTTAAAGAACCATGCTGCCATCCAAATTCAAGAGCCAGTTGTCATTCAACTCAACTTCAACATGTGTTTCCATCCACCCTTATAGAGAAACTAATGAAAGTAACATCCGCAATGTAAAAACTTACACAAACTGACACATAAGTTCACATTATTTGGGTGCACCATTTGGTGAGCTGGACAGTTCATGTTTTCCGAATGATAATCAGAAATTCGGAGATAGAGAGAATCAACACATAGTAACCATCTTGACCCCTGCAAGGACATGGAGAACAAATTGTGAGGGGAAAGAGTAATAACTTGCAGATAAACAACATATGCCCATATGAAGTTATTGCGGTGCAGGAGAGAGGGCAGAGAACGGCATAAAGTAAATGATAGACAGCACTAAGCAGAATCAGCAAGTACATCAAGAAATCAACCACATAATCACTAGGCCCAGAGAAATCATAAGTCCCGCATACGTGAGAGTTTGGATTATCACAAAGGTACAGCTCTGAAAAAAATTTCAATAAACAAGTGTTGCATACACACACACACACACACACATATATATACTGCATAGTGCACACAATAAGTCAGCTCGACTCAAGCATTACCAAATTGGAGGTGAAGTATCAAAATGAACTCAGTTCAATCTACATGATAACAACCTTTATTAATGAGGTTGGAGGCATGAACCTCTTAGAACATCTGACTAATCACATGTCTAAACATACATATTGTCTAACGTAACCACGAAAACATCATCGGACATTCAAGCTCCAGCTGATTTCCAGCACAAGGGCCAAGTCAATTCTAGTAAAGGATTCATACAAGTGGATCTTGACTCAAGTCTCAAGCCTCACATTATGTGAGTCAAGCCAAATTCCTGGAGTTCATAAGTGAACTCAACCCCGGCTGAGTACATTACAATATCCCATAAGATCGACATACATGTGGACTTCTTAACATTCATATTGGGGTATACAATGCGCAAGCCAAGCCTGATGACTATAGTAATTCACAGAGGGTGATGCTAAAAAACATGTCAATTTCATAGTGATGCACAAGTAGAACAATTCTTTCGGGTAAGTCTGGAGGCCCCTGTATGAAAGCACCTTTGATGCAGCTCCGTTGGAAGGTTGAGTAATTAAGTCAACAGATAAACTGAGAAAAGAAAGCCAGAGAACTGAACCCATGACTTAGAACTTCTGTCACAGGGGATAGAGTCACCAAATCTCTCTAGTTGAAGAAGACAGATACTCCAAAGCAGCAAGGCTAAGGCCAGCAGACGGGACAGGAGATAAGAAATTGATAGACTTAACTCATGATATGATGCTTTTAACCATAATTCATAAAGATGCCCACCTTTGACTTAGAAACTGTTACTTATTGAACAGAAAATTGACAGAAGCTGATGAAAACAGTCTATACGTTGTTTCCCTAGAATTTCAATAGATCTGTAAGGCCTTAGCACACTGCACCTCATTCACATCATACCCACCCAAAGCCTTGCTATGAAGTGGCAAAGTCCTATGTAGGTGTGTTATTTTTTTTAAAAAGAAAAGGAACAGTCAGTAAATTGCTGAAAGGGCATGTTGGTTTGTGATAACAGAAAAGAGAACCTCTAGGAAACACACTGACAAAGGGAAAATAGAATAGTCATTATTCCAATCTTGCTAATCACTGGTTGCTTCCCAATATATTCTCTCAAGTTTGTCCAATATTAATAAGAATTCTCTCTTAATTACCTTTTAAGTCCAACAAACTGATATACTAATAGGAAGAAGAAGACCCATAAAAACACGCTGCTACTTCATTTCCACCTCTTTTCCTCAATCGAAATTAGGACCAAGTTGCACAATTCCATGTATAAATGGCAGGATAGGAAGAAGTTCCAAATCAGTATGCTCTGTAAGACGAGACCCTATAGTACTGACGGGATAATCGCAAACTAAAGTGACTCCTGAATCAATGCACCCACCAGATTACCACCTTTTCAAAAGTATATTGCCCAAGCACCAAAATAACACCAGGTGGGCAGAACTAATAGTTCTACAATAAGAGGCAGCATAGAAAGGCGCTCCACTCACCAGAGCAATGAACATTACATTGGGAACACTGGGATCCTATTGAACTCAACGGTATCAACATAATTATCAACCAATTCTAGAACCTGCTACGAATTTTCCTAATCAACCAGAGCTCAGGCCTTCGCAAAAATTCAACCGCAAAGACCTGCCAAGGATCGCAATGTTCAAGACACACCCAACCCAATTCAGCTCGTGTTTCGATAAAAGGAAAAATCAAACCAACCTAGCTCATTTCCCATCGTCTACAACAATATCGTAATAAATCCACAAGATACCCACGCATATCACAACTAAGCAAAAGAATGCTTCAACTCATACTTCAACGAGAGATTAAAAGCCAACGATTTCACACGATATCAACCAAAACCCCAATGCGGTACAACCACGACCGCAAACACATCGATGAAGAGAGCCAGAATTCATCGAATAACAACAAACGAATAACTCCAATCGGATCCAGCCCAAAAACCGACCGCGAGAGGGGCACAGACAACAGACCAATCCCCCGATCCGACAGCAAACGCACCTTCCCCCGACGAACCGACGGATGGATCAGTGGGCGCCGCCGTGCTCCTTGGCGTGCTGCTTGTGCTCGAGGTGGCGGCGCTCGTTGGGGAGGGCGACGAGGTAGGACAAGGCCATGCCGCCAAAGCAGACGTGGTAGACGGGGTCGATGGAGTCGGTCTCGATGTACTTGGCATGGTACTTGTCGAGGCCCCTCTGGATGGACTTCTTCACGTAGTCGACCGACAGCTTGGGCTTCACGTAGTCGGGGATCTCCTTCACCTTCATCCCCCTGATCTCGTTGTAGAACTGCCTGAACGCCATTGCTGCTGCAGAAGCTTCCTCGTTCCTTCTGGTCTCCGCTAGGCAAACCCTAATCCCGGATTCTCGTCTCCAATTTCGATTGGGAAGATGTTGGAGGAGGAGGAGAAGTTAACGGGCTGATTGGATCGATTGATAACGAGCTGGGAGGATGGAAACGGTGGGTCCCGCCCCATCGTACGGCTGGGCTTTGCTTTGGATCCGGTTCGGTTCAGTCATAGGCCTAAGAGCCGTCGGTCAATCTTGGGCTCGCATGGGTAAAAAGTCAATGAGATTGTACATGATCCACGCAACTTCTTCTTTTTCTTTTTTAACCATTTTATAGAAATCCCTAATCACGAATTAAATATTAGAGATTAGATGAATAAGTTTGCCGTCAGAAGTTTGCTAATTTTTTATAGAGTTAAAGTCGTTAACACGTTGAGAATTATTGGTTCCTTAAAATGGTCAAACTTACTTCTTCACTTATATGGAAGTTACTATAGAAAGTGAAGATTTTAATTTTTCCAACCCAAAATTATTGATCGCGTAGAAATTGCACGAGTTTCCACGGGTATACTCTTTTTGATATCGAAAAGTTAATAACTGCAACAGTAAGCTTACTTCTTCATTTATTTCTAATCTCTAGAATTTGTTAGTTATATTGAAAAGTTAATGACTGCAAGATCATATTTTTTTTTCTGAAAGGAGTGTTTATATTGCTTAAAATAATTATTTAATGAAAAATATTTTACAAATGGTTTATGTTTAAAAGTTTTGGTAGTTGATAGAACTGTTTTTCGTTTTTTTAAGAAAATAATTAATTTTTACGAAATAAATGGAGTCAAACCGTCAACCTGTTATAAAAAAAGAAAGTTTAATTTGAGGGGCACAATGATGTTGGAATAACAATAGCAAAAGGTGAACAGAGAAGATAGAACCTTCCTATGAGATCAAAAACGAAATTTGGGCGAAACTTCAATGTGGAAAAAAAAGGGGAGCAAAAACGAAAAAGCGTAGAGAATCTAATCCCTTAATTCCACACGTGCCGATCGCCCCCAGTCAATAGTCATCGCCTCCCCTCGCCTACCTCCCCTTCCCCTGCAGCATCCACCCAGTCCTCCGACTCGGAGTCGCGTAACTCGGTCGTCTCGGTCTCGAACTCAGCTCCCTCCGGCCAAGAAGGAAAAGAAAAGCAGCAATGGCGAGGCTCCTCTCCCGCGCCCTCCTCCGCCCCTCCCTCCACGCCCTCAAGCCCCCGCCGCCCCCCGTCGCCCTCATCGCCCTCCGCAACCGCTCCAACCGCTCCGGCAAGCTCATCGAGATCGACCTCGAATCGACCCTCGCCTCCGCCTCCTCCTCCTCGTCGTCCTCGTCCTCGTCGTCGGCGGCGGCGGCGGGTTCCTCCTCCTCCGCCGCGTCGGACGACGAGGGGGAGGCGTTGGGGTTGAAGGGCCTGGAGGAGGCCATCCACTCCATCGTCGTCCAGAAGTCTACGCCCGATTGGCTCCCCTTCGTCCCCGGCTCCTCCTTCTGGGTTCCGCCGCGGCGGCGGCCGGTCAACGTCGTCGATCTCGTCGGGAAATTGGCCAGGCCGTTGACCTACGAGGAGGAGGAGAATCTGTCTTTCGCCACCGTCCGCGGTTGGCCCAGCTTTGAGTTTTTGGCACGACCAGGTTAGGGTTGAGACCCCTGCCTAGCTTGCTTCGCTTTCATTTTATTGCAAAGTGTTAAATTTTTTTTTTTTTTTAATTTGCTGATCGTTCGTTAGCTAATTGTACAAGCAATTGGAGAAATTCTGGATCGACGGTGGATGATCTATTTATTGTTCATGAGATCGATTCTCTGAATTTCGAGAAGTGATGCTTAATTGAAGTTTGCAGAGTCCAACAAACGAAATTGTCGTGCTGAAATTTCAATTCTCTATCTGGAGGTGTCATAAGAAGTGACAGTGAGTGGAGGCTGTGCTAAGTAATTCAACCGAATGTCGCCCTTGTTGATTTGGATTGACAAGGACTTAACTGTTGCTAATTCAATTCAATTCGCTAGCCGAGGACATAAGATTGATATCATCATTTGCAGTAGCAATAGTTAAAAGAAGTTATTTCTCTGAGGGGGACAGCTTTTCTGACTTGCCAGCAAGAAAACATGAACGTTGTCATAGCTTAGATGTCAAGATGAGAAAATCGTAGTGAATAGTTTGAGAACCAGAGAAATATGGAGAAAAATTTAGCACCTTTTACGTGATTAGTCAGGTAGTTTGGTTTATCAATGATCTGCTTGTGTTTGTAACTAATAGTCATCAGGTGGAATGAATGGAAGATTATTGAAAGAGTATTAGTGAGGTGCCCCAGTTGATCATTGGTCTGCTTGTGTTTGTATGCATCGGCACCTTCCTTTGGGTATTGCCTTTTTTTTTTCTTCTTAAATCTTCTACTAGGCAGCTCTAAATGATAATTTAAGTTTCTGGCTGCTTGTGCTTAGTTGTTGGATACTGATTACAGAAGCTGGTTAAACTGCAAATTGCTATACCAAATACTTGTTGTTTTTCGTTGGTCCATTCTTTTGTACTAAAGTATGACACTCCATAAAAAGAAAGAGAGAGAAGTGGTGAAGATAACTTTCTTTGGGTATCCATCTTTAGGAAAGCCAACTCGGTATTATGACCAAAAGATTTCTCACAATAAGCGATGAGCCCAATCAATTGTAGAAAAAAAAAAAAGCAGTTTACAAGCATGCAGGTACCAGAGGGTTAAGTCATTGGTCCTCGGTTTGTTGTATTTTTTACAACCTCTAAGCAATGAGTGATGGTTGTGATAATTTCTTCCTGCGCAGATGGTCAATCAGCATGTGCCCCGAACAAGGAGTTGGGAAATGAGTTGTCTAAGGAAGAGGTAGTAGAGATTAAGGTTTTGACTACCTCAGAAGACCGTGAATCCAATGATGAAGAATGAGAAGCATCGGCGTCCCAAAAGTCGTGGTGGCTAGTGGGGTAAGTTGTGCCTGCCTTCTCTGATCTCAACTTAGTTGAAGATCCTGAAATGTTGGATTGGATATGCTCTCTACGCTTGCTACTTGGCTTATGTCTTCTGTGTATCTGGCACCTCCTGTCGTGCATGGAGGGATGCGTCACGTTCTCTTGCTGTGCCACCACTGTCCTTCCAAAAAAATTCATGAAAAATGTAGTTTTTTTAGCATTATAGGTATCAAATCAGAGGCTTGTCTCTACTGATAACCCCCTTTTCAATTGACGTATATGAATTTATTTTGACCATCGGGAAATTATTGCCTGGACTGTCTGACTAGCAAATAGTTCACAAAACAACTTACCAAACAGTCAGAGAAAGAAATCTGCATAGGATCCTGTACTTGAACCATAGAAAAAGCAACTAACCTAACATGTCTGGTTGTGGAACATGTTGGAATTTTCTTTTTGGCCGAAGGAACATGTTTAATTTAAGCCAAGTTCATTAGTGGTGGAGTGAAGCGATGTAATGAATTTGTGAAACGTGAGGTTTCTTTATATACATGGTAGACTTTAGTTCCGACTTGAAAAGAAACATTAAGTTGGTACCGAACCCCAATCTGGAAAGAGGATTTATCGGATCTAAGGACCTTTCTCTGCATTCTTTACTTAGTGAGCTAATTCATTTCTTTTTTTCTGAATACGCTGCAGGATCAAGTGCTATTTAGATATGGAACGTAGGAGGCTATGAGAATAAGATGGGCGGTCAAGAAGGACGAGTGAGCAGACTGGAAGTGCTGTACATATACTATTTAGAATGATTTGGGGGACAAAAATTTTCATTTATCAATTCGAACCTGTCTGTTTTCATTCTATTTCTATCTTCTTTGTAAATCATTCACTTGCTGCAAGTTTGCAATATATTTGATCGTTTGAACATTCAGTTGTTAGTCTCAATTTCTCGTTCTAGTAATCGTCTTTAAGACACGTGAATGCACGAAAGCTCAAGTACATGGAGTTAGTTAACAGGTATCGAGCATTATAGCACGGAGGTGGTTATGTCCGAAAGTTTCCAATACCATCTTCTAAAGAGTAAAGAGGTTCCAAGAAGAAGCAACGGCCTAAAGAAGAGGGAAAAGTGCAATGAGGAGCAAGCATTTTCACTAGCGTGGTTAATATCCCAACAATTTGTTTCTTCAACGTAAGAAATGAAATGTTCTTGTAATTTGAAACATGGTTTGGGGGAACAAACTTACAAGTAGAGACATGGCAGTAAACGTTCTTTTGGGTTAAACTTGTTTTAAATTTGTTAAAAAGATTTGCATTGGGTTGAATTGTCTCCTCTATCGCAGCGAACGATGTAGTTTCATGGTAAAATGTGACCTGCGAAATGGGTTGAACGCTTATATAATCTCTAATTAAAAATCATAAGAAAAATTAAGAATAATAAGGCTCGCTAGTGCTAAATTGCGTTGCGTCAAAACCCTCTAATAAAATAAATGCGTGCTGCGTGTTAATACAAATAGTTTTAAACCTGCTGTGCAATGTGGTTATTAAACTTTTACTTTGTTCAATATAATCTCTGAATTTTAACATAATGTACAATATAGTCCATAAGTTTTTAATTTGTTCAATATGATATCTCGAACTTTTTGTATATATTCAAATTTGTTCCTGAACTATATTAAAAAATTCAATGTTGTCCCTGATATTAAATTAATGGAATGATGATATTAAACATTTTCATATTTAAGGACTGCATTAAATATATATCAAAAGTTAGGGATTGCATTGAATAAATTAAAAGTTCAGGAGCCACATCACGCATTAGATTAAAGTTCAAAATCATATTGAATAAATGAAAAATTTATGAATCACATCACATATTAAACTAAAGTTTATGGATCATTTATCCATAATAGCACAACACTTCGCGTGGATAAGCGAAGGCATGAGAAAATAATGTTGGCATGCCTCATATGTAATTTCACTAATTCGAGAAAAGAGGAAGTAATTTTGCTATGGACAGAGACCAAAGCCATTTCTCCTCCCTGCAAGAAGAAGACTGAGCAATGAACATTTCAAGGTGCTGACATGGCACGAGCCCATTGGTTCGGTGGGGACCCAATGACGAAACCCAGCGGACCCGCAAAAAGAAAACGAACCCAAGACCTCCTTTCATCGCATCTGCAATTTGCACTCGCACTCGCACCCGCACCGAACGATTCTCCTCGCGCGCGAGCTCCATCATCTGCGCGACAAAGCCGCGACAGCGAAGAGGAGAGGCGTTTGCTTCGATGGCGGAAGGGCCCGACGCGCCGTCGTCCACGTCACAGCCCCCGCCACCGCCTCCGCCGTCGTCATCGCCGGAGAAATCCCCTCAAGGCAATATCCGGCAACAGACGCAGGTCTTCCTTTATGTGCTAGCCGGCACGTCTTCCTCTCGTGTTTCGCCTTCTTAGAACTCGATCTGTTGGATTTGCGGTGGCTAGGGTTTTGGTTTGGGGGATTTCGGTCGCTCGATCCTTGTGGAATGTCCTATGCGCAGTGTCTGTTTCTCTCTATTCGTCGTGAAATCGCGCTGAATTTGTTGCTTTCGCGTATCTGAGATGTGACGGAAAAATAAGCGGCTCGATTGCTCGGACCTTCTGTGCATTATTTGAAATTTTGCACATCGGTATATTCGAGTTATGTATTAGGTTCAGATGCACCTGTGAATCGGATGAGCTTAACGTTTGGTTTAGAAAAACCCGCTTCCCGCTGCCGAGCTCTGTTGTCATACAGGACTGCTTCTGTCATCTGTTAAATTTGCTCGCAGTTATGAAATCATGTTGCTTTTTGGTTGATTGGCAACTTCGGCAGCACCATTTCTTCGTTATTGTCTTATTATAGAGTGCTTCAAAGTAGTATATAGACTCTGGATCATATTTGTACTCTGAGTCACATTCCATCTTCTGGCCTTTGTGTTCTCAGGTTCCGTTATCCTCTGCTTTTCCAGTTCCTGGAAATGGTGGTATGCAAATGCTCCCCATCTTCTATCCTACCCAAGGTCCCAGCTTAAGTAATTCGCAGAATCAAGAACAGACGAATAGGGGAGCTGGCATTTACGCAGTTCCAGTTTCTCCGTACCTTGGGTTTTCTGGATTCCAATCCAACACTCTCATCCCTCTTACCTATAACATACCAACGTAAGTACATCCAATCTATTGTCTGTTCGAGGACGTTAAATCTATTATAAACTTGGCTTTAATTATTTCGACATGCATCGTTTATGTTAGGTCTATTTGGTGCTGTTGATTTGTCTTTCTGTAATTGATTTGTAATCAGGAAATCCATCTGTAGTATCCATCAGTTGAAATTATCTGAATGCTTGCCTTCATGGTCTAGAAACCTTACCTGAGAAGCAGTTCTCCTATATATTTCTCAGTTCTTTTCTGCCCCCTCAAGCTAATGATTGCATAAAAGTAGCATCTCCTTATCTCCTATATACTATTTCACAAAGTAAGTGGAAAAACATGCTCCTTCCATTGCCTTGAAAGTGTGTCGTATGCAGTGTTTTAGAAACTGGACTCGACGGCCCTGGTCTATTGTGTACAGGCCTGTTCTCTGATGTCAGAATCTTATGCCTGTGGCAGTCAAGAGCCTGTCAAACTGGCTGAGACCAGTTAGACAGGTCATGCAGTTTGAGTTAAAACAGATTTTCAATCGGTTCTTTGACTTTTTAAAATAAAGAAGAGGATGTATGTATTCTTGCTGATGTACATATATATAGTCGGTTTATTTCCCATTTGAAAAGGATTTACAAAGTTACAGGCTTTGAGTCTTGAAGTCGAGTCCTCTTGATACACATTAAAAGCCCGTACCAGTTAAGCTGAACCACACGCCTGGAACTTGTGCATATATGCAGGCTATTATATAACTTCAACTCATCTCATTTTAGACCAGCTGGTTTGTCCAGTTCTTCTGGTTGAATCGATCGGTTCACCGGTTCTCCAGCATTGCCTCCGGTTTTTTACACATTGGTTGTATGCCTAAGTTTCTTAAGGTTGAAGTTCTCATGTGATGCATCAATACTGAGAATCAGATGAAAATATTGATTCTCAATAATAATTGATCTTGTTATACTTTGTTGCTTGTGTGCTTATAGTAGAAGAGTTCATGAGGCGGGGTCAACAGGTGAGGAACAGGGGCAGGTGGGCAACCAGCAACAAAACCCCCAGCAACAGCCTGCAGCTCAGAGACAAGTTGTTGTGAGAAGATTTCAGATTGCAATTCAGCTTGATTTGTTGCTCATTTTGAAGCTGGCTGCTGTGATATTTTTGTTCAACCAAGATGGATCAAGACAAAGGCTGGTTGTCCTTGTGTTTTTTGCTTCCCTCATTTATCTGTAAGTGTCTAGGCCTACTAATGAGTTTGTAGATTGTTGCATGTGAACCTCTCCATTTGATTAATGCAAGGAGTTATTTATTCGTTGCCTTGTTTGTTTAATTTCTAGTATGGGAATCTTACTTTTAGATGGGGGAATATTGCACTTTTATCCTCCTCGATCTGGTTCGTTATGTTATTTTGTTATGTGATGCCAATTAATGCATGCTGAGGAATCGTTGTCATTTGGAATCAGGGAATAAGAGACTCCTGGAGTTCTCATTTTGGCTTGGATTTCGTGTTAGCAACATCTCTATTGAATGTAAAGCTGACTTTGTGGACACTGGCTGATGTAGGTATCAAACTGGAGCTCTGGCGCCATTGATTCGATGGCTTTCTCAAGGCATGCAGAGAGCGGCTGCACCTCCTCAGCCACCAAGGCCTGCCATCAGAGCTGAGAATGACCCACCTGCTGCAGGTCAAGGAAATGAAAATCAGCCCCTGGCAGGTACATTTCATTCACAGAAATGCAAAATTCATGCATTGTTAACCTCAATCCAGGGAAAGTTAAAGTCAACTCTATGATATTTCATACAGTTGAACCATAGAGTTGTCTATTAGAGAGTCAATTCTTCGATTTTAGTACCTTTTCCATCATATGATGATGTGCTTACAAGTCCCTTATTTTGTGAAATTAACTCTATATCTCCTAGGGTTCTACTGTTTTCTAGTAAAACATTTCTAGAAGCCTCAGAGTAGAGAAATCTATTCAAAAGAGTTTAATTTGTGCTTCCATGCATATGACAGTCCATGTATCTACTGGCTGCTTTGTGAGATATGGGAGAGATTGTCATGTTTTCCATGGAGCAAGGATAGACAAAGCACTAGTAGTGGTGTTTGGTATATGACAATTGTGCCCATCAAATTGATGTTTTTTTCTGGTCAATGCAAATTTATATTTCCTGAAATGTAATTCAGTTGATGGACAAGCTGGCGCTGAGAACGAGAACCGTGCAGTGGAAGACAATGGAAATCAGGCAGCTGAGAACCGGAATGCAGCAGAACCGGGTGCTGAGAATGGGGCCAATAATTGGTGGGGGATTGTGAAGGAAATCCAGATGATTGTCTTTGGTTTTATCTCTTCCTTGCTCCCTGGTTTTCACAACATTGATTAGGTTAAGCAGTTTAGCCAAGCAGTGGCTTCAGAGGCTCAATCTAATGCTTTTTGTGTTTTAGTGTTTTTTTTTTTTTTGAAATAAATGTACAAAAGTCATAGCTGGGTCTGTGTTGATATAGGAGGAGAGAGGTATATTACAGGAACAGAAGGATCTTGGATAAATTGGTTTTGAACCATTTAGTTTGTTCTCCTTTTATATGAAACATATATCAATCCAAGGGATTTTGCTTAAAAGCGTCCCAAGTCTCGTGTCGGGCTATCAAAATGAGTCATAAATTTAGATTTTAACTCAATTTTATTAAAGTGAGTTATATATCAGTCAACTTAAATTTGAAATATAAGTTCCTGAAAAAGATGGATTTTAATGGGTTTATTATAAGTCCACTTGTAGCCCATAATTTGAAGATAGTAAACCAAGTTAAAGTACAGGTCTCGGTCCCTATTCGATCTTCGCTCCTCTTATCTCTCTCTCTCCCTCCTAGATTCCATCGATCACAATTTGCCAATTTTTGTTATCGGTGAGCTTTCACCCTCCTCTTTTATCCCAATTGATCGGCGGTGCCGATGCCCTTACTACCTATCTCTGGCGTCGTTGCCACCCATCTTCGGTGGCCCAACGAGGAGTCAAAGTTATCTTGTCTTCAGCATCGGTAGTCTCTCTGTTTTCCGGTTGATATGACTTTGCACATATATAGTGGGCAAGCTTCACTTTAGTCTCCTTTGTCTCTCTTCATCTCTCTCGTCTTACGATCCTCCCTTCACTCCCTTGTCGCTCACTCATCACCATCAGATTTGCCGTCGAAAGATCCTCTTGAAAGCCGTTGTCTATGATTAGTGCTCACTGGCAGAGGGACTTGACATGATTCGTTAATTTTAATAAAACTATTCAGATTGAAAGGAAGAGGAGAATTCTAAACAGAGGTTAAACGTTCCATCGACTCTAGATATGTTGGTAATGACCCACACAACGTCAACCCACCTACTGTCCGCTTGCTGTCTGCTCATTGTCCGCCCGCCTGCCCACTTGCTCGCCGCTAGCACACTGCCCGCCCGCTCGCCATCCACTGCTTGCCGTCTGCTGGCGCTTGAGAGAGAAAAGTTGTGTGTCATTATCAAGCGAATTTTTATTCAGAATTTTTTTTTGTGTCATTATGAAATGCGTATCTTTACTCAGAAATTCATTTAGGAATAGAAATAAATCAATTTCTGATCAAGATAGTTATCATTCATGCTCTAACTACTGCCACTTAACTTTATCTCTCTTGTTGTCTTCTCTGTCAGGATCACGAGGGAAGATTCAATATCGAATTTTCAGATTGACGTTGTGTAGGTCATTACCAACTCCTTGGATGTAATTGTAAATGCCTGGAGTTATGCAGTTGATGATTTGTTTAGTACCTGGGCTCCCTTTTGGTTTTGCGCGCTGCTTTGGACATGGCTTTCAGTTTTTTTAGCTCCCTTTGTGTACGGATTTTGCACCCCCTTGCGGTCCTGTAACTGATCCTTTTACTTTAATAAAAAGGTCAAATGACAGAAAATTAGTGCGTTATGTGTGTGTCACAGAAACTGTTCCCAACTAGAGAGGAGGTAGAGCTAAGAGATGTATGCCGGCCCCTGTGGCCGGCCGATGCTTGGAAGCGATTTGATTCACAAAAAGTGGGGGCATTGCTCGTCATCTAAGCAAGATCCACTAGTCTTCACTTTCACCACCACCTCTATCCATAATTGACTTCCGAGCTCCCTTATTGATTCGGCAAGCCAATCTCATATGTTTTTCAGAGAAAACAACTTAAGGAGAAAAACTACTAAGAATTGAGCGTGGATTGGGTCGAGTCCGGGTTGGGTGTGGCAAGATTTTGTTTGGTTGGGGTGGATCAAGTATCAGTAGCTAAAATTATATTATATAAAATCAGTCGATATAAATTAGATAGATCATTTTAAATTGAATTTTTTTCGACCCAGAACAAACCCGACAGCCCACTTCTTTGATGGGCCAGTCTCATGTTTACTATTCCATTTTAACTAAAGTTTTGTAAAGGACCTTCCTTTCTTTCTTCTCGCTTGTTTCCGTTCCTACATAGTTTTTATTTCTGGTGAACACGATGGTATAACCTTACTTCCGCCTTTTGTATAACCTGATTTGCAACTTCGTATATGTGAAGATACAACATCCGTGTGTACGATGCAGATGGAAATTAATGGATGTGATGCGGCAGCATCGTCGTTGGATGGGAGAAGAATATGTGAAGATTACCTTTCCATTAATGAAAAGGAGGCTTGGCATATTGAAAATTCAAGCCATCCCTTAGAAAACTAAAACATCAGTAGATTTCCCCTTACAGCTATTTCCCAGGAGAGATCACGGTTCAATTTGCATGGTCAAGGTGGAGAAAGTGATTTCCTATTGCAAAACTTGTAAATGAAGCAAGAACATGGAAATCTAGTTTGAACGCAATTACATTCACCAGACTTGAGAACGATAGGCATCATCATCTCACTTCCAATTTCTAAGCTGACATATAATTACATGCAGTTCTCTCTTCAAGATTCAAAAATATATATATATTCGCCGGAAATGTTGGAGGAGCCACGGGATATCGACCGTCAAGGCACTAAGCAAATAATAATTACAAAAAGATATATACAAGCGAGAGATATATTCCGCGCCTCACATCTCGGACAGAAGATTGCTAATTTTGCGAAGCTCTTTGAGGGCGCTCATGGCAGTCACCTGCCCTTTTCCAACTAATAGATTCTTAGAGAAGTTCTCCAGTGAACCAACTTGGCCCCGATCTTGCTGGAAAACTGACTCGATCACCTGCACGAGATCACATGACCATCAGAAGTTGGTTTCAAAGGCATTTTGAACCCCATAAAACTCATCATAGACATATCATTTCCAGAAACTCAATCAAAAAAAGCGTATAGGAAAGTTTCAATATCAACAAAGCAGCACTAAAATTGGAACCATCTGAATTTTCATGAGCATCGGTAATGTGCATAGAATCTTTTGCCATTGTTAGGCTTCCTTCAACCTCCTCATGTACGAAAATGACGTGCAAGTTACATCATCATAGCTCTTGCATTTGTCAAATGAAAAACTTGCTCTATCATAGGATATCACAAGCTGCTGCATCTAACAGGGGTAGTTTCAGTTATAAACCTAGTAGCTGTATCATGCTCAATCTTGCTTTACCCTCATGAAATTCATCCCATCTTTCCCTTACCTTCAAGCCTGCTCTAGAGCTAAAGTACTAAGAAGCAGAAAGACAACAACTTCACTAAACCATATTTAATTCATTTGGCATGACAAACAAATATAACTTGCAAATCGCATGTGCAAAAAGTAAGATGTCCGCCCCACAAATTTGTCTTTTCTATGAATGCTATTCCTTTTCCTTTTGTGGGATTTGCTACATTTACACAGAGGTTAAGATCAATGAGAAGAAAAGATACCTGAATATGTTCAATCATAGACTGTCCCAGATTCCTCAAGGTACCAATCATATTCCCATCAATGGAATCCTCTTTAATACCATCAGAAGAAATGCTGTGATCAATTACAGAATGATCAGCTGCATCGTGATATATGGTTTCAACATCAGTAGATTTTGAAGCCTCAGGAGATTCCTCTTTATTAGATGTCTCCTCAGCACTAGCATTCCGTCCGAACTTCCAAAGCCATTGGAATTTACCGGAGAGAGGCCTCCGTTCCTTCACGCCTATTGCAGCCTTCCCTGCTGGATCGTTATTTGGTTCAGATTTTAGAGAGGTGTTGTCAGGAACATCAGAGACAGGTAGAGGTGAATCCTCCACTGTACAGCCTGTGCTTTGCGGTTGATCATCACGTTCATCAAGGGATAAGTTCGAGACGACACTGCTTTTCTCAGAGTCATTCTCACGGTCAATAGGACCACTAAGAGGACTAACTGGGTCAGAAAATATCGAGGAATTCTCTTCGCTCCCGCAAGTGGCACTTAAACGTCTCTCCTCATCAGCACAACTAAACTCATTATGGACTTCTGATCTAGCCAAATCATCTTTAACAGAGAGATGATCCTTCTGACCTCCAATTTGATGGCTGCTCCTTTTCTCAGCACCTTCATCAGAGCCAAGCTGCTGAGACAAATCTTCCAACAAACTACGCCTCACGGATGTCCTAGTAACCTTTTTGATGTTCTCAGCCTTAGCTGGAGATGGATCAGACTCCGTTCTGGAAAGACTCAATTTTACTTTCTCAGACCATCCCTTTTTCTTGGTCGAAACTTGTTTCTGTAAACTACCCCGTTTAAGTTCTTCTTCTTTATGCAGATTCCTCCACATCTCTTCCCAGTAGCTATCAGGTACCAAATTTAATGGAGTTCTAGGAGATATAGAGTCGGATGACAGGCTATGGCCTCTACTTACCATTTGCTTACTCCGGACAAAAGCCCCACTGGACGAAGAAGCAGTAGAAGTATTAACTTCCAGAGTGAGCGCCTGCAATGACCTCGCCTTCTCTATCAGTTTCATTAGATCGACATTCTGAGGGAAATTCAGCAATTTCTGAAGACAGGAAGTGGCATTCTCAGCAGCAAGCAGGGAAGATCTCAAGTGAAGGATCATAGAAGCGGCAATACCAGCAATAAACACTCCTCGAGAAGAACTGAGAATTCTGAAGCTAGATCCTTCATCATCTTCTGCAACTACGTCCATTTTTCTATTGTCTTGTGCAAAAATCTCATCCCAGATTGCCAAAAGGTCTTGGAGTGAGAACTCACGACCAAATAAAACTCGTAGCCAACGAAGTGCGAAGTATTGTGGCTCAACCCCCAGCTCAACGAGGTGACTGTGTAAAGATGAATCAACGGTAGATAGCAGATGGTACAGTGCGGCGGAAGCCTCAATTACGGGAGGCAGGCCAGCATTAGACCCACATGCAGGTGAGTGTGCAAAGAAGTCTGCCATGGCTACAGACCCGTTGACCCCACTCATCAATGCATCAAACATGCAGTATGCATCATGTTCCATAAATTTTTCAGATAATACGATGCCCAGTTCACCTTCAGCCCCATAGGCATCACTTAACAATATAATCTTCTGTATCTCGGGATCAAGCTCCTTGATACTCCTCACCTTGGATGCATTTTCTTGGGAACTTCCATTCTCCAGAGTATCGGAGAACTTTTTGAAATCGAAATTATATGTAAGATCATTGTCATGAAATGATAACTCATCAAACTTGTCAGTGAAGTGCTCTTCATAAAGTTCTCGCACTTGAGAGAGACGTTGAATGTCAACATGGAGAACATAGACCAATGGCGCCAACAGTTCATGCATCCCTGCAGAAGAAAAAGTGACACTTAATTCCAATGCCAAATTCAATGAACTTCCAATGTGTGAAATGCCAATATCTTAAGCATCATCAGATTTATCTAAGATACTTCTATACGTACTTTATTTCTATACCGCTCAGTCATCGAAACAAATAAAGAAATGATCATAACTATCTTTTATGCTCCGTATTTACCCTGTCTGTAACCATATTCTGGATGTCTAAGGCACCACAACAATAGTATCCTTCTTAGCATGCCTTGGCATCCTGGTGTCTGAAAGTAACTCCCATCTTCTGGATATAAGCGTAATAAATCTTGATCAACCATCTTCTCCAGCTCAGCATTCCGAAAGAAGCGACCCCAGCTGCTGTCTGGCAATGGATAACGAACAGCTTTTCAATAAATTAGCGATGATGTAACTTAACAGGATACACACAATTTAATGTCTTCTCCTACAACAGTTACAACTAGACTAAAGTACAATTTGGAGAAACCACATTTATGCAAAATATGGGTGCATGGGACCACATCATGTTATGTCCCAATTGTCGATCAGATATCCACAAGCTAAATTTTGATTATCCTAATTATGCATGCGAATGTCACCCTTCCACTTAAATCTCAAAAAGCAAACCAAGTTCCAAATCCTCAATGTTGTCCACAAAATGATCCTCTGCAAAAGGATCCTCCTTTTCTCTATATTTTCTTTATTCATGTCCTTGGATTGGTTAGAATGTATGAATGAGCAAATTTTACAAGAAATTTCATTGTAAAGTATACTGACAGTTGTTTACAAGAAGATAAAATGAACATATCGAGAAGGAGCACATTAGTAGGACTAGAATTAACCTGGGTTTTGTGACAATGGATTGTCCATTGCAAGATTAGGTGAATTACTTCCATCCTTTGAAATATGCGGATCCACCAGAAGGCGCCTCCTCAAACTTGCATATCTGAGAGATGTAAACATAATGAGCATAAAGCAATTAACCAAGACCAGATTGCAAAATTACATCCAAAGTTCTCATCTGATGGCTAAAGCCAGTGATAAATTGCATTTAAGCAGCATGCTTATGATGACGAGGCATTCCTGTAATGCACCCATGCGGACTAGTGACCTTAAAAAGTTTTGTGCTTTAAGTGGATGGAATAATGTCCAATCAAATCTCTTGACCACCATGGTGGATTATACAGCGGCAAGAAAGATTAAATAAACAAGCAAAGAGTCCTCCACCAAAATTTATTCATAGATCTAAAACCTAATCCTACTTCTTTTTACACTTCTTTACATGAATCCTGGGTTTCAATCAACTGCAGTAGGGCTCTACAGAAAGAGAGATGGAGTTGCAGAACCTTCCTATTGTTCAATGTTATTCAAGACTGTGGCTTCACCTTATCAGCTTCTTTGGGTTTTTTCGTAGTGGTTCACACTAAACAGGTCTAAGATGACAGGGCATGTTAACCCCCACAAGGCTCCATCACCACAGAAGGGAATTGTAGTCTATCGAGCATAAGCTGGAAAGCAGATGACCGAAATTCAAAACCTCGAAATGCGCGCAAGTTTTCATTACTTGCTCAAGGACGTGGGAGATCTATGGACAAAATCACCATTCCATGTGTGAACACGGAGCTAAAGCCGACATTGTTATTGCTCTTCCATGTGGCACTTCCACTTAAAGAAGCGAGATGAACCTTACCCAGCTTCCACACGATGAATTCCTTCCCAATTCAGATTACACGCTGAACCCAATTTGTTTTAGCCATGAAAACAACTTGGGTAAATCTCGAAAACAACTTGGGTAAATCTCGAAAACAAAAATAAACACATCGTGGGAAAGCGAAATTCGCACAAGGCAAAGCACAATGCATCCTGAGCTCTCCATCGCGTTCCAAGCAAAGCTGCACAGATCAAGTCAATCGAAATTAAAGTAAAAAGAAGAAGCTCTGGAAGTTACCGTCGCCTAGAATCGGCGGTGACGCGGCGGAGATCGTCGATCGAGGAAGACGGGGCGGCAGGTATGACCCCGAGATCCAAACGCCATTGGACTCCTCTTAAACCCTCAAAACGACGACGATCCGATGACCCCCCACTCTCCAACCTCGGTATCGATTCCGACATGCTTCTCGGAAAACCCAAAAACCTATCAAACCCAGAGAAAAATTTCCCAACTTTTGTCCAATCACGAAAGAATGATCGAGCGAAAGATTTACAATTTCGCAGAAACGCCAAAAGGGTCGCCGGAGAAGGAGAAAAGAGAGGGAGGGGGAGAGAGAGGAAAGGAAGGGAGGGGATCAGGGAGATGAGCTAGCGGATGAGGGAACTTCGGGTGAAATTGGAAATAGCCAACGCGCGATGGCGGGCCGGACGAAAAGGGGAAAAAGGAGTAAATCTGGGAAAAGCCCTGTGGAGGAGAAAGAGAGAGAGAGAAGAGGAATTACGTCTGCGCCGAGATAATGGTCGAATTGGACGACACCTCCATGTCCATCTCCTCTTCTTTCCTCCTCCTCCTCTTCTTCCCCTTTTTGTCCTTTTCTCGTCCGAGTAAGAGAGAGAAAGAAGGACAATGATTCGTTTGTTTGTTGGTGCAGAGAGAGAGAGAGAGAGAGAGAGAGGCTTGACCTGTTGGGACGGTGAAGGCGAGCTGTCGTCGTCCTCCTCTTTAACACCTACAACTCAAACGTGAAGCTCATGGAATCGGTAGGACGCTCTCTCTCCCTCTCTAAATCTCTCTGCCTCTGCTTGTGGCATATGCGCAACGCCCCCCGAGGGAATATTACCATTTTACTGTTTCCCATGTTTTTCTCTCGGTCGGGTCCATCCATGAATGCGCTCCAAAATTCTCTGCTTTGCTATGAGATGGTTTCATACGTGGTTGGTTTACTTCACTTTTTTGCCTCATCTTAATCCGTCAAAAGAGCAAATTCTTTTTGGCCTTTTGTTGTACTTGTTTCCATCTTTTTGAATCCAACTATGGTAATTTTATATTTGAAATAAGGCGGCCCTATTTCCACTCTTTATATGATTAAAGCCAGCTAAGTTCCAACAAAAGTACAAAAATTACCCAGGATCATTAAATTGTAATTTAAACCGGTGCCACGAATTTATTTACTTTCCTTCTTTTCTTTAGGATCTAACTAGCATAATTAAGGATTTGACATACTCTATTTTTGCATATTGTTGGGCACTATGTTTTCTTTTTTATTGTTAGATTTTATTTTCATATAGATTAGTTTAATTTTCAAGAAACCTAATTCTCTTTTAGGTTGTCAAGCAAATGTTTGGACCGTTTTTCAGATAAAGTCTAGCTTTTTTTTTAAGATATACGATTTTTAACAAAATGACTTGTTTATAAACTTTCGCTTTTATTATGCATATCACCATAAACCATCTAGGGTAACTTTAAAAATAATTGTACTTATCTCTTATGGGTAAAGTCTTATCCAGTGCATACAAATAGAGTTCATTGGCAAAAAGAGAGATTAGTGAACTAAATATTAATTAGATTATTATAGTAAAAAAGAAAAGTTTCAACTGCTTGATTAACCATGGTAGTGTGTGTATATATATACACATGAATCTATATCGACTAATGCAAATGAGTGGGAAAATATAGATGAGAAAAGTTCACCTTGTATAGATGAATATAGAGTAGGCATATCAAATGAGGTAGATTTGGTCAAAAAAAGCAGTCTATAGATTCCTTCATGTATTTTTGTCTTGATCCCATGATTGAAACACAACAAAACATATAATTGAGAAAATACATAAAGGATGAAAGAGCATATTCAACAGTCAATAGGAATGGGACACTCAATAATGCAAAATTGATAGAGACAAAGTTTCCGGGAAGATGGAGCTTGACCCATGCCGTATAATAAACTCTAGATTTTCTTGTCCTTTGTCTTCAAAAATAATAAATAGTGATAATTGGGAAATTGGCACTAAGAAATCATGTCATCAATTGTTTGGTTTCACTTGCAAGGAACCGCATATTCTTAGCTAACTTTGATATCTCGAATGATACGTTAGAGTATATATAAATCCATGCTTTGGGAAAAAAATCAATAAAACTTTAAAAGCACGTGTTTGAAAGTTCCTAAAATTTTGAGTACCAACAAAGTCCATCCTTAGAAAAATAAACCCAATTTTATGTAAATTCATCTCGGCTACAAATTGTCATATTTCACAATACGTATATGTTTTTTGGGAAGGTTTCACTATTGACGTCATATTTAAGAATGGTTTAGCATGTTAGCCCCAACGTCAGGGGGAGGGGGGGGGGGGGGATACCTTGTTTATTTTGTAGGTATACATTGTTTATTTTGGTAGGTATGATGATGTCGTTTTGCAAATAAAGATGACAACTTGACCATACGCTTCAATAATTTAAGGAATGCTGAGTAAGGTCCACGCGCCATCCCGCATGGTCCCTCCTTGCTTATGCGCTATTAAATATCAGAAGCACAAATCATTATATATGGGAATTACCAAGATTCAGTTGGTTTGGCCGAGTTATAGAAATAAAGTTGCACTAAGAACAGTGACCATCTGATAGCTCCATGATGGAGCCGATCACCACGTGTCGATCGATCATCTATTGGCTTTGTCGCACAATAAATGAACTAATCTTGTCTTTACGTTGTGTGCATGGATTTACACATTACATTCATTTGATTCTCAATATCATCGAGTACAAATACTACACATTACGCGTGAATATTTTCCAATATCGACAAAGAATAATCCCTTTGAATATTACAAGTAAGCAATCAATGTGTTTTGATCCATCGAATCCTCAATTTTTTTATGATAGCAAATACAATTTTACACAGTGGTTCCCAAATTATCATTTTTGTTTATGACATTATGTTGTTCTCTAATGATCGAAACTTAAAATACCGGGCTCGCCCACTCCAAGTTCTCATAATCATTAAATAACGTTTGATATATTTGATTATTCTTCCACCAAATGAAAGCTTTGGTATAAGCATGTTATGCATCTCAATTCAGCATCCACAGATGTAGAAGCTGGTTTGATGTGGACAACTCTCTCTCTCTCTCTCTCCCTGTCCTCAACTCCTAATGCCACAGAAAATAAGTTTTTGTAACTGTAGGCCGCCCAAGACAAAATAGTGGCATGCATACGTACGTATATATTGCCAATCTTGTATCGAAACGTAGTAACAATGGTCCTTGATTAAACGGATCCTAATCGCCCAGGCATCCTGGGAACTATTGGCTCTAATGCTAGATCTGCTCGTGTCGGTTCATACACTCCTAGTGGCTCTCCTTTTCCCCACCACTTTCGCATTTTAGTGCTTTCCATCATGAACGTGGTTTGTGAATCAAAATGTTTTGCTCCTCATCTTTCGTTCTTTCCTTTCCCCCTCATGTCACATCAACAATAGCCGCCCTCTATTATGCTCCTTGACCCCTTCTTTTATGCACCCGTCAAACATTTCAAACCCTAGAAACTAAAAGAATACGGATCATTCATTACGTTGATTTTATTCATAAATCTCAGATCCAAACATTAAAGGTCCTCGATGGTTGTGCCAAAGATGAGATAAACTAATGATTTATGGGTAGATCAACATATAATTTTTTAGTGCCGTACCTTTAGTTTTCTAAGGGTTGAATAAACTAAAATCCAAAGCATTCATGGTGATATCAGCCCGTGTGATAATTTTCAATATTCTGATTAGTTCGTCGGACGGTGAGAAAGTGAGAACCTCACTAAGTAGACAATTTTATAAAACCCCCAGCCTGGCAAATAGGAATTACACTATTGTCGGTACCCCATGAGATCACGTAAGTTCTCCCGTTCCCCGTCAATAGAAAATTCCGAGAAAACCCAAAAAACTAAAGGTGGGCGGCGCAAATGATTAATCGTCGTTATACGTCATCATCTGAGCAGATCAGGATCAAACCCTTGACCAAACACAATTGTTTATCACACGGAGCCGAAGATTAACCAGTCAGAATTTGAACAAGTCACGAGTCTCTATCTTCTACATCATTCTGCCAATCAGATTGGTGACTTTTTCCAAAAAAAAAAAAAAAAAAAGATTGGCGACTTTTCTTGAATGGATATGCACGTCTCTCTCTCCATAAAGCAATAAATTAATGTAATTAATATAATCTTGAAGCTGAAGGAAATAAAAACATATAGAATTTGTTGTTGCGGATCATGTGCCAAAAAAATAATAATCTCCCATTGTAAAAGAACTATATTATATTAGTTGTGATCAAACCACGGATCACGGAGTTTGGAATGAAATCTCCTGTTCACGAGCATGATCGAGATATCCCCAAATCAACAATCTTCAGGGGTTACCTTTACGTGTCTTCTAATTTCTTCCTCCTTCTAATTAATGGAAAGTCTTGAAATGCAAGCTAAACAATTGACTAATCTCAAGGAGGTGTTTGTTCTGGAAGAACATCATTCCCGGATCATTTGAAGGGCTTGGAAGTGGTCCCTCCATGGTAATATAAAGAGGGGAAATTGCCACTTTTTTTTTTTTTTCCAAAAAAACATTTCGTTTTCAAGAATATGTAATAGAGAAATGCAGTCCCATTGCAAATCAAGACAAATCTAAAGCATAATAAGCCTTAAATAAGAAGATGAATAATCATAACAAGATTAGAGATCGCACATTCAAAGAACAAATCTGTGACTTCTTCAATCCAAAATCGGCGACTAATTACCAAAGCCATCTTTAATAATGAACATATATTGAGATTTCCATATGTTATTATAGCTTTATCTTTCAGCGGTGCATGTTTACATTCACCATCCCTAATACGATTGTCGTTTAGAGTAACAAGATTGAATGCGTATAAATCTAACACTCGTGAGAGCAAAACATTCATGAGGCTCTTTTGATCTTTTTCGAAACTAGACTTGTCCACCAACAAAACTTGAGGGAAGCGAAACCCCAAAATCATATAAATAAATGAAAAAACCCAAAATCTAGACTATATCATGATAGCAACCTAGAGAAAAATCTTCAAAATGGGAAGAAAGCAAGAAAAAGAGACAGAGAACCATATATGCTAAAGAAATAGGTTAAAAGGGAGGGAAGAGAGAGATCTAGCTCAAACCTCCTCTCCATGGAGTTGAAGAAGAAAGCTATGTGAAGATGAGAGGAAGAGGAGAGAACTCTAGGGAGGAGAGAGAAAAAGTGTTTGGAAATTGCCCAATATAAATATATTGTACGGATGTCGATTTAGTTTTAAATTTTCATTAAATCTCTATGCAAAATTTCGATATAATCATTCTGATTATTTTTTATTGGAAATTGTTATTGTGGCAATGACCAACGTATGATTATTGGTAATGACTTAACTATAATGTCATTCATTTTTTTATCAAAAATTAGTCGGAAGGATTACGGTAGAATTTCATATATATGATTTAATGGCCAAAATTGAAAAATTGAAAAATGAATCAGCATTCGTACAATAAGTAGCAACAAGCTCTATATTTACAAAATCAAATTTGATCATCAAGTCTGAGTAGAGTAATCAACACTCAAACGTTGGAGTTTATTCCAACTTGAATAGTAAATTGCATAGACTTGATTAAATCAAATTCACCCAACAAGCTTTTCACTTTTAGTATTTTGTCCATTTCTATTTCATTCAGGTCCCGTACATTTGAAACGTACGTAGGAGCCAGCTTAATTTCTAGCTTTATCATCTATCTTTGGTACTATGTCTCATGTATTTGGACCTCACCTTGCTTAAAATGCAATAGCCATTCTGGATAAAGATAGGAAAGAGAAAAGGCTTATCGCATCTGGAGACCCTATTAAGTGATCCATCGTGGAACTCCTTCGCTTGCATCAAAATTTGGGTGAGGAATATAAGGGGTGTGCATGGTCCGGGCGAGCGGTTTCCAACCTAGAACCGGGAACCGCCCGCTAAGGACCGATTCCGAAAAATTAGAAATGGGATTCACCCATTTGTTGCATGGATCCACCCGGGAACCGGACCGTCGGTCCGGTCCGGTTCCTGGGTGGATCCGTGGAACCGTCTCCTTTTATATTGATAATTTCTGTAAAAAAAAAAAACAGAAAAATTAATTTGCAAAAAAATATATGAAAAATTGCCGCTAATTATTTCTATTGATAACCAAGTTTACTACCATAGCAATAGGTTGGTATTACCAATATAATATTCAAGGGATGGATAAAAAATAACCATTGAAAACACAACATAGCATTACAAGAGGCAACATTCAAAGACCAAAAGAAAATTCCATGAACCATATAGTCTCCTTTTCTCATATTAGGTAATAATACACTTGTTTCCTGTGTCTAATTTTCATATATGCACTGGGCGCTACGATGAGCAGTGAAAATTTAATACACAATAAAAAAAAGGAGGAGGACATTTGGAGAGAGTATCTATGCAAATTTATAGTTGCAGAGAGAATACACTGTTGACGACCCAAGAAGACAAACTCTTTAGCAGAGAGAGAGAGAGAGAGAGAGAGAGAGAGAGAGAGAGAGAGGTGGGATGGGAGTACAAAGATGATGTTGATGATGCACATAAAAAAGAGAAGGGGGGTGTTGGAGATTGAGACTGATGACTGATGGTTGATGACTGAGAGATGAAGCGAGGAAGGAGTAAATGCAAATCCACTATGATTTAGCAAATAACTAAAATCAAAGACAGGAAAGGCCAAAGAAAAGAAAAAAGAAACCGAGAGAGAGAGAGAGAGAGAAAGAGAGCTATTTCCATAAAGTCCCAATCCACCTATCAAACCCTTTGTTATAAGTCCAGTTTTTAATATTAAAAATTAATCGGTCTAGTCCAGGTGGGCGGGTGGACGGATCCGCCCATGGAACCGGGAACCGGAGTGGTACCCACCGGTTCTCATAAATTGGAATCGGGAACCAAACCGGTTCCCTCAAGAACCACCGGTTCCGGGCGGTTCCGGTCCGGTTCCGGGCGGTCCGGGCGGATCCCGGTTCTTTTGCACACCCCTAAGGAATATGTGTTTATGTATCGAATTAGGCTAATGAATTTGCGTTGATTCAAGTGATGGGGGAAAAAATACTCAATCTGCCCTAAATAAAACACAAAAATTGATCAGAACGGTTACGATGAAATTTTACCTTAAAGTTTATGACTAAATTCATAAAATTGAAAAATTTGGAATTGAATTAGTATCAGTGTATTATGTTTATCACTCAATTGATAAATTTTCCTTATCTAGGGTGATGTTAAAGTGTCATTAGTAAATTTCCTAGATGTTAATTTGTTTTAAAGGCACGGCAATTCATATTATTATTGAATCTTTGGCCCAAAATAATATCGTTATTGAATCTGTTTTGTATTTGCTTTCAAACATGTGCAAAGTAATGTCTTTTCGTGTTAAAATGGGACAACCTTAGTCAAAAGCGACAGCTAACGAGGGGGATCGCGTGCTTAAACAGGAAAAGAACATATAATCAACATAATAAGTATGTTTAAGCTAAGTCGATGAGTGGGAGGTCTTGTCTTCCATAATGAACTTTAATTGCTTTTGCTATTATTCTGACAAGGAGGTAATTGAGCAAAATTACGGGTCCGGGGCAAGTTAAACAGAAGTAGATATTGCTTAATTAATCATGATGAAGATGATTTTGGGGACATGATGTCATTCTTTTTCTTGACAAGGCAAACTCTTTTCTTTTTAGCTTTTCCTTGGTAGGCGAAAAGATGTTTTCCATGTGCTGCAGTGATTTTGTGTAGACTTACTCTCATTTGTTCATAATTTATCGACACGAACATTGAGATTCTTTAAACTTTATCTTTATCTGAATTTAGGTAAATATTTTTTTATCTAAACTTGTCTTATATCTATTTTACAAATTACTGTGTGTACAATGTATTATAGATTACGAAACTCTGTTCTATCATTCATATATCCCTACCACAGCCCCAAGAAGATAGAGAATCAAATCCTCCTCTTCCCCTCAACCAGGGACACCCCACTTTCCCCTTTTTCAATGGGACCTACCTAAATTTGGACACATTATCTATCGAGCCAATGGAAGGCCTAAATCTATTATCCCATACCCCTTACCAAGCATGATTTTGTCCGCAAAATAGAAGGTGTAGCATCACCAACTCACTCTCGGCCACGACCTCTGCTTCACAACACCGCCAAGGCGGCCCTGCCAGACCAACCTCCACCCCCTGCTAGCAGGATCTCGCTAAGCTTGCCATTGGCCACTTCGCGAGCTCCCAAAGTCCCAATTTGACTCTCAATCTTGCTCTGCTTTCTCCAGCGTGTTGCCGGTTGGGTCAGGGCTCGTAATGCCAGAGCCGACATCGCGGGGCCTAGACTCGACCTCGTCGGGCTCAGGCGATGCCCACTTGGTGGCTCAGTCACCCCCATCCCTTTGCAACTGTCAACCGGGGTGTGAGAAAGGGGCGATGCGGCAAATTAGCAAGCTTAGCGGTAGCGACGAGGAGGTACATTGTTGATGGGACAACATTGAGCCACGACAGCGACAAAATTGCGACCCATGGGGGCTTGGTTGGCAAGGATGGCTCGATTGGTTGGAAAGTTGGAGAGAGAGGAGAAAAAGAACTAGAGTTTTTCTTGGATGTGGGGCTTGGCTTGTTAATTCTTCAACCGAATGAGCATATTTTAAATCAAAAGACAAATATATCATGTAAAGTAATTTTGTCACACTAAAGAGAAGTGTAACTTAATTTACTCCCCAATTAACCAAAAAGAATTGGAAAGATATTCCATGTGCGGCATCCTTTTACTACATCTTAAGAAAGGTATCTAGAATATTACCTTAAGGCAGGAGCACTGTTTCATATTCTTACTTGCGAGGTAGTTCGGAGAAAAAGATTGTATAAATAAAGGAGGGGTCCGCTTCCATCTGGTCTTACTGACTGAAACAGAGAAAAGTGCCATCTAACACTTCCACCAATTGCCCAATTCTCTACTCCATCTCATAATAAGAAGATTGGTTGTTACCAATCGCAACTTCAAGCCATGACAAAGAAGCAAGGCCAGCTGGTTGGCTTTCAGTTTGTACTTGCTTTGACACCATAAATGATGTTGATTTGCTCACCATATATCATATGTATAGTGTCGGGATGCACAGTGAAACTTGAGATAAGTTCAATTCTAAGTCCGTTATATATCTAGTAAAACTCAATTTTACTGAAAATTTTAAGTTAAAATGTTATGAATCAATTAAGATATATATTAATTATTTTACATTGTAGCACGACCTCTTTATGGAACTTATTTCGCCTAACATCATCGTGCTATGTACCAAGAGGCCAAGAGGTCTCAATTGCATGAAGTTCCATTTGAATTTACGACCTTCAAGAAAGCAAAGTGGAGATGGAACCAAAATCAGCGCATGGGAGAAGATGCTTTGAAATGTGGGTCAAAAGTCACCATCGACCTGGCTCACCTCCACTGCACCTACCAAGCTACCGCTCAGAAAATGCCGCACGACTCCGGACGAGGTTTTGACGCATTCACGGCAAGAACTTTACGAACAGAAAAAGTGGGTCAACCATTACAGCAATGGTGAATTCCAGGAAAGTCCCTGACAACCTCGTGGAATTCTGATCCGAAGATGTCTGACCACTGGCTGGCTGATCGCTGTCGATTACGTGATGTGAAATGAGGAGGGAGGCGTGGTCATGCGCCGGCTATTGATTCTGGACCAGACGCTTCTATTGGCGAAAGGGGTCCACCCGAGGCACCGTCATCTCTTTTGTTACTCATTTTTCGCATGCCGGTTCCCCTCTGTGGCTGACATTCAAACTTCCGTCGAGCGAGGCTACACGCGCCGTCTCATTTAATTATTATTTGCTGACCATTTGCAATGTCCTAATTCTCACATGCACGACCACCACCACCACGATGATGACGACGACGATGACGATGATGAGACGAACTAGAAGCTCGACCTGTTGTGGGGGGGGGGGGGTTCGGTCCACGGCCCAACGTCGGAAGCCCAAGAAAAGCATTTAATATTGGGCCGTGAATGGGAAAAGGAGGGACCGAATCAAGTCATCTTGGGCCAGATTCTGCGGCCCGTTTCGAGTTCGCCAGCCCATTTCTGTATCTCCGTTCGGTCGTGTGCCTCTTCAACGACTCAGCCAAGGGACGACACTCCAGGATGCAGCATTAACAACTGCAGCTTCGCGTCCTAGCAGTACAGGACTAACGAGAACATTCCAGGTATTTGGTCATGTCTTTTTCGCTCTTTCCGTCTTGCCCCTGCTTCTGCTTGCTTGTTGTCGTCTGTTTCTTTTATCGCAGCAGCATTCTTCATATTGTCAATTCCCACAAACTGTGTGCTTGTTTGGGTGTCCTCGAGAATCGGCATGTACTAGCTAAAAGTGCGTTCTTTTATTTATTTGCACGCTAGCTGTTCGACGAAATGCTTAGTTGCGCACCACCTCTCTCTCTCTCTCTCTCTAAATTCGTTTCGAAAGTGGGTTCAATTTTCAAGTTTTCGTTTGCCCTGATTGTGGGTTCTGTAGAATTTCATTGCTTTGTGCTTGTATATCTTGGTCAGAATGCATGGACAAACTGAAGCCTTGGGATTAACTTACGGTTGACTATTAGGCCAGTGAATATGATGTGTTTAGGTAGCACAGTTCCTTGTCAAAATGGCCATCGGTATAAGGTCAAGCCTGTCCATTGATGAGCATTTAGTTTTCAAGAAGAGAAGCTCTTGTTTTGCTCCTTCTTGTTTTGCTCGTACTAGGGACTGTGTAATCGCCGTGTGAGTTTGTAATGATGGATGGCGTGATCTCTGATTTACATGTATCTCTTCAATACCAGTTTACATACCTTACACTAATAACACAAGCACCCGGTTGTTCTACTTCCTACTTTTTGTGCGATGCGTCAATCTCTTGATCTTCATCTCATCGCAATGAAATGATGCTCTGTCATAAGAACATAAAAACTTACTGTGGACTTTATTGTGATGCAGCATTTGAGGCCTTCAACACAATCTGATCAGGAAGTTTAGTTGGAGTCACTGGAAGGCGGATCTAATTCTTTTAAAATTTAAATGGGCGAACATTCAATTTTTGATAGGATGATGCAAAATGCCCGTGCAACATGCAAGTATGAAATTCATCCTCTTTCTTCATTTTATTTCCTGTGTTTGCTCATCATTCTTTACATTTGAATATTGAGTCTATGAGAAGTTAATATTTGCACTATTCTTCATGTCTGTGAAACTTCCAATGGAGATACCCTCAATTTAAACCCCCAGCATTATTTGTATGTGCTTTATCTATTTAGCAAGCATTCTTTTTAGTTAAGAATGGTGAAAATTAAGAACTTGATAACCTCGATAGTGGTGCTTGACATAACCAACAATTATGGTTAAAAGTTTTTAGAGTGTAAATGCTCAAACATGATTGTGATTTTTCAGTTAGGCATGGCCTTTGAAACTCCTGTGTGATCAAACATCTTGTCCATAAATCTCATTATCAGTTCTTATTTTTTTATAACAAAAACTCCATAGATACTATACTGGTTATCCAAAGGATCTCGGACCATCACGTTTGATTCATTTTACATCGGAACGTGAGTTTGTGCAACTTCTGCATCAAGGCCATCCTGTGGTTGTTGCATTCACGGTCAGGTATCTTGTTACTTCCGCCTCTTTCATTTTTCTCCTCCTTGACATGTTTCCCCCATGGTTGTGACCATACTGATGATACAGAGGTAATTACACAAAGCATCTGGACAAAGTATTGGAGGAATCAGCTGTTAATTTTCATCCTCATGTGAAATTTATGAGGGTAAGTCAGTTTTTGACTTACTTGCAGTGAACATATTAGCCAATAGGTCTTTTTTATAATGTTGCCATTAGTTGGCTGCTGTACATTAATACAGGTACTGTTTCTTTTGAACTTTTGATGCTTCAATTTCCCTTGGTTGTTCAGAGCCAGTTTTTGGAAATTAGTCTTTAAGATGAAAAATTAACTCTATGTGCTTCTGTTTCTCGTGCACTCTTTTCAGGTGGAGTGTCCAAAATATCCTGGGTTCTGTATATCACGGCAAAAGAAGGAATATCCATTTATTGAGATATTTCATAGTCCTGAACAGGCAAGAGGAATATCCTTATGTCACATAAATTTTGTCATTCTTCTATCTCATTTCTACTGCATTATTGCCACCTCTATACTTTGTTTTTTAAAGTCTTATTTTCTCCTTGTTAAGATGGAGAATCATTTCAAAACCGAGACCACTCAATGAGTACCTTTTATCTGGAAGTTTTCAGAAGCATTGGTGATCATGTTGGGATTACTCATTCACCTAGGATCGCTATATCCATGAAACTTATATCCCTTCTTTCTCTTTTGAATTTTCCTTTGTTTGGTTCCAAAAAAAATGTATATTTTTGTTTGCAATGCATGAATGAAACTGCAATATGCAGATGGGGCTCATATATATCACTATCAACTGAACTGCTTCTTGGTGTTTTGGTTAAGCAGGCTTCTAATCAGGGAAGAGTAGCTGATCCTAATATTACAAAGTACTCTGTCAAGGTTCTACCTGTAAGTTTGAAGCTTGTTTGATGTGTAACATCAGTGAAGTGATGGTTGCTTAAGTTTATGTCATGCATATTGCATTTATAATTAAATTAGAGTTGGGACGACCTTTCACTTATAGCATATTCTAGCTTTTCATCCACCACATTTTCAGAATAAAATGGAAACCACTTGAAATAAGCAAGTGTCAAACATGCTCGTAGTTGGGCTAGTGGATGTGGTCTCCAAAATGGTTAGAAACTTGGAAAGAATCTGGTTGTCATAATATTCTCTTTCACCTTTGCTTTAAGGGTTTCCTGATTCTATCCTTCTCCTTTTCTTCTTCCCAGTTCAATTTTGACCAAAGTGTGTACGGGTTCAGAGAATTCTTCAAGCGCCATGGAATAAAATCATCAGATCCTGTTTAAAGTTGGTGACGAGTGCGGTTTGCAACTAGGTAATCAAGGCAGCCAGTCCTCCTGTAGAGAATGAATAAAGTTTCTGTACATTTTGGGTGCTCCCCTTCATGTTCATGATGTAGCCATATCTGAAGCATGAAGAATCTATTGATAAGTACTTCAAAGTTCTCTGGTTATACTGTGTAGCCCTAGTTAACAGGCTATTAGGCTCAGATCTTTAAATGACTCGCATGAACAGTGCACTGTGGTATTGGATATTATTGTCAAGGGACATGGAAGCGACATGCTTAAGCTTTTGGTTGGGTTATATGACAGAAATTCAGACCTTTGAATGAGGAACAAGTTTTTTCTCCCTTGTGTGTTCCTTCATTTAAGTAGCTGAAGGAACCCAGGTGCAATAATTCTTACCAATTTTGGTATGTAGGATGAATATTTCCTTCCACAACTATAAGTAGTTAAACAATCCCTACCAATGGTCTAAGAAGATTGTGGGTGGTAGGCTGAAATTCTGGTCTCTAAACTAATATGTTGGACTTTTTTGCATTCCTCTTCCTCTTATGATATGTTGGTTTCTTTTTCATGTTTTAGTTTACAAATCCAATTCATATTAGGAAAAATCTATCTAAATAACCCTGCATGGACCATACTGTGAGGTTCGGTATTTGGCAGATTTGAAAATTGAGCTGGGGAACTCACTGTCATCGCTTCACTGTGGGGGTGGTGGTTGATTGGAACTTAAGTTGTACCGAAGCCCTACAAGTTATCTTACAGTCTTTACGGTCTGTAGGCACTAGCTTTAGGTAAAGCCTACCATTTTGAGCATATTATCATGCTAACAATTGTATCACTGGGGCTAAAGCTGGTTGGCATGCTGTCTGGTTTTGCATTTCAATTTTTACCAGCTAGAAAAGGTCGATGATGTTATACATTTTTGGCCAGCAGTGCTAAGAAATAATTGCATCTACCACCGCCAACCAATGGATAAAGAGAGTTCTACCAAAATATCCAAACGCCAAGTAGATGCAGAATTTTATTTTATACTTGATTTTTCACCACATATGTAAGAGCTCGTGGCGTATTAAGCGAGAGTTCTTTCAGTGCTAGAAGAAATCCAGATGATGGAACTTCACATTACGCCAAACATCACATTGGTCTTATCAAAAGATAACTATCTTCAACAAACACGAGTTCACTTGAGAATCGATAGCCTCTCATGTGGCTTTTTGTGCATGTCTCGGGTGTCAGCAACTTCAACATGATTGAAGATCGCGATCACAGCTAAATCAAGCAGCAAACCAGCAATTCTCGTTTCTCTGTAATAATGTACGCGCACGAAAGTGCGAGCTAACATTGGCCAAGGATGAAAGCTGGGGTATATGATGTAAAACTCCATCCACGCAAAATCTCCATAGGAACGACTCAAAAAGCAACTCAGGGGGCCAAAAGTGAACAAATCAGTCACTTCGTGTCCCAAACTTTTTGTTCCTGTTCTAGCTGTACTGATAATTCAACTCCAACTTCTTTCCCGAAGAGGAAGTTCATTGTCGCGTGCCACATCATCACGGCGCTGTCTCCTGTCAGGAGTACTTCTCCTGCAAATCCGATTCGCTTCTCCTATTAAATGACCTCTCTCTAATGGGATCCAAAACTGGCCTCCACGATTTAGCTCCTACGGACCACTGCCCTGCGACGGCGGCATCTGCACCCAACAAGCGGGTCGGACTCCGGCCTGGCGAACCAGAAGACGGACTCGAACCCCCTGATGGGTGAGAAGTGTAATTCCGACTGGGCGAGTTCCACGTGGGACTTGGATTGATGCTCCGAGCTGGAGAACTATGTCCAGGACTAGTGCCATTTGGTCTCCCTGGGCTAGCTTTTGCTTTCACCATGAGGTTCCTCGCCAATGCAGACAAGTCCATGGGCGACAGATTGGCCTGAAGAGCAGAGTAGGGAAGCAAGAAGTAGATGCGGCCTGGCTCCAGCGTGACGTGCGGCTTCATAGGCTTTGGCCCGGCCGAGATGAGCTCGGCTGGGGTGCACAAGAAATGCTTGGGCGGCTTGCCGGTGACCTCACCTACCGTGATGGGCTCCTCAAAGTCTTCCACGAAGCCATTCCAATGCACCACCCGGACTCTCTTGTTCTTGCACGTAGGTGACGTTGCCGATAATGATCTGCATGGCGCGCAATTACCCATAATTTCTCCTTGATCGCTATGCTACCCTTCAATCAAATTTGCCGAGAGAAGAAACAAAATATGAATAATCACAAAATGAGGATCGGTGGTTTTATAACATGGACATGCGTGCTCGGCCAAGTTGCTAATGGCTACTTGCAAGGAGATAAAGGCAGAAAAGAGGACTTCTTCTTGTGCTGTGACATTTATGTTTTACGCATTATGGAATTGCCTGAAGAGAAGGCTTTGTGAGAGTTGCATAGGCGATATCAGTGGGACGGCTTTCGTGCTGGGCCAGGGGCTGGTCGCTGGCCAACTACTTTGGGTAAAGTTGTTGGAGATAGGTCCTAACTGGTGGGACAAGGGGATGGTTTTGACTTCTTCTCCCATTGGCAAAGCCTTCGCATGCATCAAATTGCAGGCCAGATTACTTCATGATTCACATTTGAAGTGGTCATGTTATTTGACAAAGTCTTTCTCTCTTTTTCTATGAGCATTTCTATAATCCAGCATTGTTCTCAATATAGTTGCCAACTGAGGATTACCTCAGATCACATTTAATAAGGCATAAAACTTTTGCACGTTTAGTAATGCTTATCATATCATAAGGTGACAAGCCTAAGAAACGGAACTATGCATATCTCATTTTTGTTTCTTGCAAATTAGATCTTTGAAATTTTGTGAGATCATTGTCAACTATTTTGAAAATTTAAATTTTTAGATGAAGGCGTTATTCAATATTTAATTATTATAATACTCGATACTATACATAGATTGGATTTTGGCCTAAGCTTGAAAATATGTAATTGGGGAGGCAATAAGGGCATGGAAAGATTTGAACTAAGAAACTTCTGATAAGATATCATGTGTTAATTTTGTTGGATTACTGCCAACTATTCTAAAAACTTAAACTTTTCGACAAATGTGTGGTCTAGTATTTAAATTTTCTAACAGAATCAAAGACGAGTTATAAGCCGCCCCACAAAGCTTTTTCACATAGTGCATTTACATTTTCAACAAGATAAATGAGAAAGCATCAAACTTCTCCATCCAACACATGAAGATTGCAATGCATCAATCAGTGCAACCAATGCTAAAAGCGCTAAAGTATCGCATCGTGAAAGTTAAACTGCCCCTTTAACCCTAAATGACATAAAGCAAACACAAAACCAAAATTAAATGCCATTGTCAAAATTTTTATCTCAAAAAAATAAGAAAAGAAAAAGGAAAGCATCGGCTATCTCTCACATACTCTATTGTGCTTGGTGGGAAAGGATTTGAGTCTTTATATAAATGAACGGCATGCCGGTTACTATGGAGCAGAAAGGCCCTCTCATCCCGACGACTTATCCTCGTTAAGTTACAAGAAGCTAAAAAACCATAAAAAGATTGTGTCAGGTTGTGTTTGGTTGATGCTCTCCATCACTAACAAGAAGACAATGCCGATTCTTCTAAAATATTGTTCGGAATCACAATTCCGAAAATCAAGGCACTTACTTTTGGGTCGATGTCATCAACGGTTTCGGTACGACTCGTTCATGGCGCCCCGTCAATTAATATCTCCACCAATAAGCTGTGGTGATTATCTTTACCCTTTGTCGGTTTTCTTGAGCTGGTCAACTCTCAAGTGGGAAAAGCTAGCCAACCAGCTCATTTGTGATCGGAGGGCCATGGAGTTTGGTAGGATTTCTAGGTGATGATTAAGTCTTTAATCACGACGGCCTAGGGGAGACCATGGGGCTTCGGCATCTTTTGTCTTGACATGGTGACCAAGCATTCTCGGCCACTTAATAATTCGAGCTACTCTTGAAATTTAAGGGGAAAAAAGAACACCAATATCACGTAACGGGAAAAGAAGAAATCAATTAACGGGTCATTAGTTGTCACAATATGTCAAATGATAAAAAGATATGCATTCAATCTGATACAGAGAAGAACAATTCCTCTTGTGCTTTTCATGTCTAGGTTTTTTGAATTTTGGACCGACCTAGCTCTCGAAAGGACTTCATTAATGATTATACAATGTGTTATGGTGATTGTAGTATTACAACCTAATCAAATTGCTTGCACTTTGTCGTAGTTTTCATTGAGAGATAGGAATAACGGTACCTTTTTAATGAAAATAAGACACATGGTCGTGCAAACAATACTGCGGTAGCCTTTTATGAGTTCTACTTCTCCTTACTGCCTTTTGCCTATAATATTTATGCGGACCTCTTAGTACAGAGTTGCATTTAGTTATCTGATGAAATTAGCTACCATTGATTTCTGTTTTCCATATTTGGGTTGCATTTAAAACTGGACAAACAGCGACTTTCGTCTTAATCCAAACCTTAATGAATTAGTGATGGTTCTTTCTTGGTGGTGGGAGATAAGTTTCTCCCTCAGAAAGTCATTTCCTCTAGTTTAACTCGAGAGATCGAATACAGAATCAATTATTGCTCAATAATAGCTCATGTTTACAGCATAAATCACGGAAAAGCACTCTGTCGATCCAGATAGCGACAATCTATCCTTTGAATGAAGAGCTGCTTTTCTTGAATGTCATACCCGATGTTATAGTACTGTTGTGCTAACACCCCAATTTGAGACAAACCCCGAAGCGTGAGATCCGATTGAACCACTGTCATGCAAAACATGGCCGGCGTTACTTGGAAGAACATGTTGTTGATGTCGAGGATTAGTTCGGCCCCGTTTTCCAAATGAAACGTCACGACTGGAAACTCCTGTAGATCCTTCCCCATGGTCCCCGCATAGCACAAGAGCTCTATTTTACGCCCGTATTTCACCCGACGCAGGCGTGGGTCCAGCAATCTTTGAACTTCATTCTGCAATGGGACATACCCATCTCCCTTCAGCCATGTCAGTCCTGTTCCTGAGTCTAAAACAACTCCGCCCTCTCCGGAAGGCGCTCTTTTGAATGCTCCAGGATCGATCTTTAGCCTTGTCTCTCCGACGCTTATGCCTTGGAGGTTCACGTAATAGTAACCCCCATACAGGTCGAGGGTTGTGGACTTGCCTTCGAGCACTGCATCATCCCCGAGGACTAGTTGATTATATGGATACTGCGGGTTATGCACGTCGCCTAGGCAGATGGAAAATTTCAAACCTACCTGTCGAATAAAAGAGTAGTAATAATTGTAACCTAACCCTAATAAGCCGGATTGTTGCCCATCGACGCTGTCAATATTCTCATGACCGCACCCGATCTTTGTAATTGGTATTACCATTGTTCCCTCATCAGATGTCTCGAAAGTCACGTTTTCAGTCGCAAGGTTACCACGTGTGCTGGCTCCGTCAATATATTTTAAATAATAAGTACAATATTCTTTTTTGCTATCGCACTCATGTGTAGAGACATTACATGCAACGGAGTTGCAAAGGATATTGGAATACGATGAGGATTTGGCGGGATCGAAGCGAGGAAGAGATTGCGGGAAGCAGGAGATGCAGGGTTCGCACTGAAACCAGAAGAGGTTGCTTCCGGTGTCGATAATTAAGAGCTGTGGTACCGGAGGTGTGCCGACGGATAATTTCACGAGGAACGCAACTCCTTTATTATCTGCAATAACACCGCCACGGAAGGCGTAGTCATTTGGAGCAGCAACTAGTTTGCTCAAGGAGCGAATGCGAGCAATTGAACCATCGATGGAACGTTCGACTAAATCATAAGCGGTGGCGTTTGGGTTGTAATAAGGAGAATGAATAGAATGAGGGTGGATAAGTGCCATGGCCATTCGCGGAGGTTTCATGGGGTTGGTCTTGGAAGCACCATTAGTTAAGGATGGTGACAAGATGATACTGATTACACATACCAGAAGGACGACAGCGCGGGGCGATGTCAGTTCAAGAGCCATTTGGCAAATTCCTCTTTTCTTGAACGAGGTTGAAATGATACTTGACAGAGCCGGTCTTGCTTTATATATGTATGCTTAATGGAGTTGCAACTTGCACTTAACGGTTGGATCTATTCGTGGCAAATTGTTATAAAAAATGAGGACCCCAGCATTATTCCCGTTTTTAATCTTGATATTCATTGCATTGCCATTAACTCAGTTGCCCATCCAAATATGAACCGAATTACTAAAAAAGTTCAATGCTTACTATACAATTCAGTTATAAAATTTTTAATATGACTAATTTATTTTTAAACCTTTTGTCAATTATCCAATATAACCCTAGTGACTAATATTGGTCAGAAAGCATTGTCATGGACATCAACCTTTTTATGTGACATGATTGGCACTGATATGAATGAATTTTATAAATTTATTTTATTTTATTTTTATTTTTTCGTTAGTAGCCAAGGCCTTGCCAATGGCCAGCATTGATGAGGGTTGAGATGCTTGCCAAATGCCAGTGAGGGCGGCCCTCATTAGATTCGGCAAGGTCGCTAGCAACCTTCGTTAGCCATTGCTAAGGCTTGGTGATTGATGGAGCGAAAACAAGGAAAAAAGAAAAGAAAATAAAATAAAAGTAATAAAATAAAATAATAAAAATTAAAAAATTACAAAAATTGTTCACGTTAGTGCCAACCACCTAAAATAATCAACATTGATTGGACTGCCATGTTAATGATTTCCTATCAAAATTGGTTAAAAGGACTACATTGGCAAATCGTTAAAAAATTTAGCACTAAATTATTCAAATTAAAATGATTATGACTAAATTGACATCATACAATAGTATTAAGACTCTTTTTTTGGTAATTATCTGCACAAACCAAATGAAAAACGAAAGCTCCCAGAAAAATCAGAAAGAAAAAAGAAGATAAAAACTATGCATGTCCGAAAATATTGGGGAGAATTGTCCAAAAAGTCCTAAACCTATTGCACTTTTGCCAATTCAGTCCTAAACCTTTTAACTTTGCCAATTGAGTCCTAAACCTTTTCACTTTTTGCCGATTCAGTCCATCTGGCCAATTTTGGCCGGAAAATGCTGACGTGGACGCTGGTGGTGCCACGTAGGACTGCCGGCGTTGACGTGGACTATTTTAAATAATATTTTAATATTTTTTAAATTTTTGAATTTTTGAATTTTTTTATTTTTGAATTTTTTATTTGAATTATTTGGATTTATTATTATTTTTGAATTTTTTTTCCATTTTTTATTTTTCTTCCGTCTTCTTCCTCCGGCCGGTCGGCTGGACCTCGGCGACCGGCCAAAGGCGACGGCCGGCGAGGTCGAGGTCGACCTCGCCGGCCACCTCGCCCGGTGGCCGCGAGGGCGGCCTCGCGGCGGGCGGCGAGGCTCGCCCTCGCCGGATCTAGCGAGGGTCGAGCCTCGCGAGCTCGACCATGGCCGGCGAGGGCGAGCCTCGCCCGCCCGGCGCGAGGCCACCCTCGAGGCTGGGCGGCGAGGCTCGCCCTCGAGGGCGAGCCCCGCCCGCTCGGCGCGAGGCCAACTCTCCCCGCTCCATTCCCCGATTCCAATCTCGCCCTAGAAATTTCGTCCCTCCGCTCGTCGTTGTCGTCTCTAGGGTTTTACGGGAGCTCGGGGTGTCCTCGGTCGCGTGGCTCCGGCCCGGGATTTTCGCCCGGTTTCCCCGCGGCGGCGATCCGTCGGGCGACGCTCGACCCTCGCCCGGATCCGGCGAGGGCGAGCCTCGCCGCCCGTGCGGAGGGCGGCCTCGCGCCGGGCGAGCGAGGCCCGCCCTCGCTAGCCATGGTCGAGCTGCGAGGCTCGACCCTCGCCCGATCCGGCGAGGGCGAGCCTCGCCGCCCGCGCGAGGCCGCCCTCGCGGCCACCGGCGAGGTGGCCGGCGAGGTCGACCTCGACCTCGCCGGTCGTTGCCTTTCGGCCGGTCGCCGAGGTCCGGCGACCAGCTAGAGGAAGAAGACAAGAAAAAGAAAAAATGGAAAAAAAATTCAAAAATAATACTAAAAAAAAAAATAATAAATCAAAAAAATTCAAATAAAAAATTAGAAAATTAAAAAAATAAAAATAAAAAATAAAATCGAAAAAATATTAAAATATTATTAAAAATTGTCCACGTCGGCACCGGCAGTCCTACGTGGCACCATCGGCGTCCACGTCAGCATTTTCTGGCCAAAATTGGCCGGATGGACTGAATCGGCAAAAAGTGAAAAGGTTTAGGACTCAATTAGCAAAGTTAAAAGGTTTAGGACTAAATTGGCAAAAGTGCAATAGGTTTAGGACTTTTTGGACAATTTTCCCAAAATATTGTGTGCTTGAATTTTGGAAACTGGTGGTAAAATTTTGACGAGGAAATGATGCATAGTGACTCTAATGCCATACATAGAATCCTTCAGGACCATGCAATTCAATGAAGAGGGAAGAACAGAACAGCAAACTACACTCGTGAAGCTTGTTCCCTGTTTTGCTTGCCAACTAGTAACTCCACACCTTCCAGATGACATGGCACACAGCAGTAGCTTATCCATGTCATTTAATACGCCAACCTTAGTTTAATCTAATCACCTTTAATATTACTTAAACAAGAAACAATAAATGTCTTACCATATCAGTGATAAGAAGGCGCACGATAGAGTTACCATTGAGTTTCACAGTATATATCTATATCACTACTTCTTACCTTTAATTTTGATGTGAACTTGCTTTGGTAAAAGTCCCATTTTTCACTCTGATGAGTCTGTAAGCTCTATTTTCCATATTTTAATTGCATTAAATGCGAGACTATTTTATGGAAAAGGACCTTTGCTATTGTTTTTGATAACTCATGGGTCCTTCATCTATGAGGGTTATAGTCTCTTCGGAGCCATCCGATATCTATGAGGGTTATAGAAAAGGACCTTTGCCATTGTTTTTGATAACTCATTGGTCCTTCATCTATGAGGGTTGGTGACGATGATCTCCGAATAGCAGGCTCCTTTCTCTGTGATTTATGCTTTGTTGAGCTTCAAGTTTTGTGCTTTATTCTGCACAAACAGATTTGATGACAGATTGGATCATTCTTTTTCGGTAATTGTACTTGATCCTTGATCATATGTTTCCCAGTGTCGCGACCTACCCTCGGGGGAGAGGGAGCAGGTTTAGGGGTATTGCCTAGAAGACGGGTCTAAGGCCCATCATTAGGCGTGGGCTCTCCCAAGCCCGTACCCCGCGTGACGTTGGCATATTCTTTAGGAATTTTACATAAAAGGAGTCGCCACTAGCCTATTGGGGTCGGCTAGAAACCAAGTGAAGCATGGGAGTGTACCTCACTTCCTACGCAACCAGAGAATCTAGGGTCGGGGACTTGATTACACTAATTGATCAATTAGTGCCCTTTCGGTACCTAATCTTGTTCATTTTATCAAAATAACTTTTGGCAAGCAGTTTGGATTGATTTTATACATTTCCACTAACATGTGAGGTGATAATGCGAGTGCGCAACCATTAAAATAACAATTATAGTTACCAAGATCCTAATTGTGATAAAATTAAACACGTATAATTAAACATAATTAGATATGCAAATTAAACATACTACGTAATCAAAATACGAGTCAATAAAGGCCTAATTACACTAAGAATGCAAAACAAAGCAATTCCTCACCAAACCCCATCATTTTGGATTTTCGAAATTTTTAATTTCTTTTAATTAATTTTTAAATTTTTAAATTTTTTTTTTAAATTTTAATTTTAAAATTTTTTTTAATATAATTTTTTTGGATTTTCGAAATTGTTTTCTTTTTATAAATTTTTTTTTTTAAAAAAATAATATTTTCTTTTGGGGGGCCGGACCGGGTCGGGTCGGGTCGAGTCCGACCCGACTCGACCCGGTCGGATCCAGCTAGACCGGATCCGGTTTGACCGGGTCCGGCTCGACCGGGCTCGGTTTGACTGGGTCCGGCTCGACCGGGCTCGGTTTGACCGGGTCCGGCTCGACTGGGCTTGGCCCGATCGAGTTAGGCCCGACCATCCCTGGTTGGGCCTAAATTTAACCCGACTTGGGCCCGAGGGCCGGGCCCAAGCGAAAACAGGAATCGAGTGGGCCAGATCACAGATCTGGCCCACTCGATAGGCCTCCCTTTGGTCGCGACTGGGCAGTCGCGACCAGGGGCGCGGAGAAGGCGCACACCGGCGACGGCACCGCCGTGGCCAGGCGGGGTGAAAGACGCGGCTTCCCTGGCTGCAACGGCGCCTCTCCGGCGGTCAGGGGGCCTATGGCTCCACGCAGAAGAGCTTCGGAGGGAAGAGAGCCCACTCGGGCATTATGACGAACAGGTGGAGGGCATGGCCGAACCAGGGGGCTTCCGACCTAGACCAGACCCGAGGCGACAACGGCGGTGACCAACCAGCAATCAGCAATACACAAGAGTCTAAAGGGGGAACCTACGGAGGCCGGAGCTCGCTCGAAACGGACGGAACGAGCTCCGGCCAGCTCGACTTCAAAAATGCACACCAGGTGCTTGACGGAATACCAACCTGAGTCCGGCGGGAATGGTGGTTCGGAGACGCGTCGGCGGCGGTGGCGGGCACCCGGGGGCGCGTCTGTGGCGGTCGCAGCGGTCGGTTCTCGCCTCCTCCTTGCTCTCGGCCCCTTTCCCCCTTTTTTTCTTCCTCCGTTCTTTCTCTCCCCGTCCTGCTTTTTCCGTTTTTTCAAAAAAAACTCCACCCCTCGTTCCCCTTTGACCGTTCCCCTCTTTTTCTTTTTGCTCCTGCGCGTGCCCTCGGTTCACTCCTTTCGCCGCCTCTGCCAGCCGACCCTGCTTTCGGCTTCGCCATTTCCCCACGCGGACGGCTGCTTTCTCCTTTCGTCTTCGCCAGTTCCCCGTGCAGAAAACGGTCGAGGGAGAAGACAACGAGGCGGGCCGGGCCGAAGGGAAGAAAAGGGCTGGGCCGCGCGAGAGAGAAAGGAAAAGAAAAAAAAAAAAAGAAAAGAAAGAGGAGAGGGTTGGGCCCGGCCCACGCGAGGAGAAATAAAGGGAAAAAGGGCCGGGTCGGGCCAAGGCCGGATCCGACCCGACCCGGACCCGCAAGACTTTTCTTTTTTTCTTTTTTCTTTCTTTTTATCATTTTTTTAATTTAAAGAAAAATAAGAATTAAAATTTTTGATTTTGATTTTGATTTGATTTTTTTTTGATTTTTTTTTAAAAAAAATATATATAAATTAGGTGTCAACAGCTGCCCCTCTTTGAATGTAGCCTCGAAGAGGTTGCAATCAAAGATAGAAGACACATAAATTATTTTGGCGATAGAAAGACCCTAGGTGCATATGCACGTATTAGGTCGACAAAAAGGACTCATAACTATGGAAACGCGTTTTGTCAATAAGATGAAGAAGGATTCCGGGCTATAAAAGCCCACCGAGTCATAAAAAGTGAGGAAGACTCCAGGATACAAGGCTCTCCGGGTCACAAGAAGTGGGGAAGACCCCGGGATACAAGGCTCTCCGGGTCACAAGAAGTGGGGAAGACTCCAGGATACAAGGCTCTCCGGGTCACAAGAAGTGGGGAAGACTCCAGGATACAAAGCTCTCCGGGTCACAAGAAGTGAGGAAGACTCCAGGATACAAGGCTCTCCGGGTCACAAGAAGTGGGGAAGACTCCAGGATACAAGGCTCTCCGGGTCACAAGAAGTGGGGAAGACTCCAGGATACAAGGCTCTCCGGGTCACAAGAAGTGGGGAAGACTCCAGGATACAAGGCTCTCCGGGTCACAAGAAGGGAGGAAGACTTTAGGATACAACGCTCTCCGGGTCACAAGAAGTGAGGAAGACTCCAGGATACAAGGCTCTCCGGGTCACAAGAAGTGAGGAAGACTCCAGGATACAAGGCTCTCCGGGTCATAAGAAGGGAGGAAGTGACTGAGGTCTCATCATGTAAAAAAAACGAGTTTTGACCGGGTATGATAATCTCAACGTGTATGAACGGGTTTCGACTGGGAGGCGAACAAGCGTGGTTTACGGATGAACCAACCAATCTTGGAAACAACATGGTTTAAGGTTAACCATGAACCTTTGGTTTTTAGGAAAGCACCCGCCAACCCCTTAGAAAACTGCATGGCTTCATTGACGAATCCTGTCAAACTCAACTTGAGCAAATATCATTAGAGACGTCATCAAGAGACGTATTGGCAATATTGCAGCATTAATTGAACAAAATAATCAAGCTAAGTCCGACTGCTTTAGAAAAACATTAGATGTCCATCAGCGTCATGTGGCGCAAAACTGTCATCTTGCTCGTAGATATATCACTAGCCATCAAATTCTCTAGGAGACAAGTTCTCATCAGAATGGCTACGACTCGAGAAAAAGGTTCATTAAGCATGCCAAACTAGAGCTTCTTAGTCAGAAAGGGTTTCTCTCGCACTCTCAATAAAATGGCTACTTGATCCCATCTATTCATGTGGGAGATAATTGGTTGCCGAAGGTATCTCACATAACCTACGTCGAAGGCTTCCAGAAACATTCGCAATGAGCACAATCCGATCGATCAAAAAGGTCTTTTGAAAGGACCGTAATATAGGCTCGGTTAGGGCTTATATAAAGGAATTATTGCTTTGAGGCCAATAAAGGAACATTTGTCACTATCTTCATCGGGTTTACAAGTCGAGAGCTTGGAAGATAAGACAAGATAGAATTACTTCCACTCCTTCAAGCAGTAGCTTCTTTGTGGTATTCTCATTTTCACTCAAATTATCCCAATCAGAAGAGGCTTCGGAAAAGGGTTATAATGTTGGCTCGGGAAAGGCTCGAAAGGCTTAAAACTTTCAATAGGGTCTTTAAGAGTCGGTGATCATCATGACATCATGACCAGGTCACTCGATCTTTCCAAATCATTTGGCTTTTGAAATATAACGCATCTCGAAAGTCCCTTGATTAATCATCTCTGCATGGGAGCTTTACTCCTTTCTCTAATTTCTTTTGCACTCGAGATGATTTTTTTACACAAGCATTTGGACTTTGATAATAATTTTTCTTTCACATAAGATGCAGCCTTTTGGCTCTTTTTCTTGACGGGCATCGGCCTTGCTTTTACCAGGCACACTGCTTTTTTCATGCCCCTTAGTTTGTCGAACTTTTTGCTTTTTGGACTTTTGGAGCTCTTATGACTTTCGAGATGCTTTTCACATTTTCTCGTGACTCTCAATTGCATTTGGTCAATTCTTATGCCTTGCCCCAGTGAAGGGAGATGATCACCGCTCGAGGTTCAGAAACGAATAATCAGGCCCAAATTGGTTAAAGCAATGGATATCAGTGTTTGGGTAGAGAAGGAAATGCTCTTCTTCACTTTGGGATAAGTCGAGATCTAATGAGAATTCCTTTGAAGCTATCACTAGAAGATTGATGCAAGTGAAAGTAATAAAATCTTTCTCAATCCTTCGCTCTACAACATGATCGTAAGCTCTTATGCTGCCCCAATGTAGGGTCGTTCTCGACAGGGGTCTTTGAAGGATCATCTTTATTCTGCCCAAAGGGGTGGTAAGATGTCAGCTCGGTGTTTGAGGTTGATGAAGGAAATGCCTTTATCATTTCGATCTTTGCGCTCAATGCGAATAAATCATTCGTCCTAAGAGAAGGTCGCCTTTCACTCAACTCTCAAAAGTGTTTGAATGACGTGTTTGGAAATGGCTTACCTTTCTTCATCCTAAGAACTTCTTATTTGGCATGATTAACGTCTCACCTTTTTATTCGAATAAAATCATTTTTACAAGCTCCCCTCTTTGAGGATCACCGATATGAAGCATGTATAGTGACACCAGAAATAGGTTGTACGAATGACGCCATGCCCCTTTTCTCTTTTTTTTTTTTTTTTTTTTTCCCCTTTTTTTGTTTGGTTTTTTTTTTTACGAGAGAGAGAAAAAGAGAAAGAAAAAAAAATTGATATTCAACCGTTCATGTGGGGACTTGATGGGTCCTTGAATCGACTTTTCCCTCGGCCATTTCCTCATCGAACGGCAAGGTGCCTGAAACACAAATAGATATGCGTGTATGTGATATATGCATGATATCTATAATGCTGTGCATGATGCCATGTGACTCGATTACGCATGAAGTGGCTCCTCGACCTTGATTTCAATCATGGAAAATATTTCTTGACCGCATCGGTGTTTACAGGTCTAGGCAATTCACTGCCATCCATCTCAACTAAAATCAAAGCACCACCCGGCAGAATCTTCTTAATGACATATGGCCCTTCGTAGTTCGGGGTGAATTTGCCACGGGGGTCTGGTATAATCGGAAGCACCTTCCTCGCACCAGGTTGTTGACTTCAAAATGTCTAGGACGCACTCTTCGATTGAAGGCCTTTGCGACTCGCTTCTGATAGCACTGACCATGACATACAGCCTGCAATCTCTTTTCATCGATCATGTTTAACTGCTCATGTCTCTGTCGCATCCACTCAGCCTCATCAAGCATAGATTGGGAAAGGACCCTTAGAGAAGGGACTTCAACTTCGACAGGTAAGACTGCCTCCATCCCGTATACGAGTGAAAAAGGAGTTGCCCCCGTGGAGGTGCGGATAGAAGTTCGGTATGCCATTAGCGCATAAGGGAGTCTATCGTGCCAATCCCGATAATTCTCAGCGGTCTTTGATAAGATTTTCTTTATATTCTTGTTTGCCGCCTCCACTGCTCCATTCATCTGAGGACGATACGGTGACGAGTTCAAATGTTTAATTCGAAACTCACCAAACAAACCATCCATGACTTTGTTGTTCAAATTAGTGCCGTTGTCGGTAATGATTGCCTGCGGCACCCCGTAACGAGCGACAATGTCGCGACGAATGAACTTTGCTACATTCTTGGCAGTAACATTAACATACGAGTTGGCCTCGATCCATTTGGAAAAATAGTCTATCGCCACCAAGATAAATCGATGCCCATTTGAAGCTTTGGGGTTAATGGGCCCGATCACGTCAATTCCCCACATTGAAAAGGGCCAGGGTTGAGACATTTGGTGAAGTTCATTTGGAGGGGCATTTATCCTGTCTCCATAAATCTGGCACTGGTGACACCGTCGTACGTGCTGAATGCAGTCGGACTCCATGGTCAACCAATAATAACCGAGTCGCATGATCTTTCTCACCAAGAAATGTCCGTTCATATGGGGGCCACATTCCCCTTCATGTATCTCCTTCATTAAACGGTCAGCTTCTTTAGCGTCGACACACCTTAACAATGTCGAGTCGAAGGACCTTTTGTAGAGGACATCTCCACTGGCGAAGAATTTCGATGCTAACTTTATTAAATGCTTTACGTCTGCGTGCTTCACTTCCTTCGGGAATTCACCCTTTTGCGAGATACTTCAAGATATCGTGATACCAAGGCTGTCCGTCCGGTTCTTCTTCAATCGTCATGCAATAAGCTGGGCGCCTAAAGATTTCAATTCTTAATGGTTCAATGTCCAAGCCTCCAGCTACTTGCAACATTGAAGACAAGGTAGCTAGGGCATCGCGAACCGATTTTGAGACCTTGGCAAGTATTCAAATGCTATTTCTTGAAATTCTTCCGTCAACTCCCCCAGGAACTTATGATACGGAATCAATTTAGAATCCTGTGTTCGCCATTCGCCTTTAGTTTGTAAGATGATAAGGGCTGAATCACCATAAACTTGCATCTTTCGGATCTTCATGTCAATAGCAGCTTGGAGGCCGAGAATGCATGCTTCATATTCGGCAATATTATTCGTGCAAGGGAACGTCAATTTAGCGGCAACAGGGCAGTGCTGACCGTCAGGGGAGATAAGAACTGCCCCGGTACCCGACCCAGCTAAATTAACTGCACCATCGAAGTACATCGTCCATTTGTCGCTTGATACAAGTAAAATTCGCTCCTCTGCATCACTATCCTCATCAGATGCCCTAGACCTCTCAAAACTTTCTGCCAACATGTCTGCTATGGCACGACCTTTAACGGACTTCTGCCCCAGGCTCTGAACGTCAAACTCTGAAATTAAGATTTGCCACTTGGCCAACTTGCCAACCAGTGCCGGCTTCTCCAGGAGGTATCTGACGGGATCATTTTTGGTCACCAACAGGATTCGATGATGGAGTGTGTATTGCCGCAGCCTGTGCAAGACCCAAATCAAAGCCACGCAAGTTCTCTCAACTTCTGTGTAGTTCATCTCAGAAACAGTAAACTTCTTGCTCAAGTAGTATATCGCGCATTCTCTCCCGTCATTTGGTCTTTTTCTACGTGCTAACATGGCTCCCAATGATTCGTCATGTATGGTCAAGTACAAAATTAGGGAATTTTAGGGAGAGGGGTACTAAGACTGGTGCGTGAGTGAGATAGTGTTTTATCTTCTCGAAGGCACCCTGGCACTCAATATCCCACTCAATCTTTGCATTCTTTTTCAGGAGCTTGAAGAACGGCTTCGCTGTTTCAGACAACTGACATATGAACCTCGCCATATAATTGAGCCGCCCCATCAGGCTGCGGACTTCCCTGGTGGTGGTCGGGGATCGTAAACCACAGATAGCCTTAACCTTTGACGGATCAATCTCTATGCCCCTGTTACTAACCATGAACCCTAACAGCTTCCCCGATCTCGTCCCAAAAACGCATTTTGTGGGATTGAGGCGTAGCTTGAATTTCCGAAGACGTTTGAATAGTTTTTGCAAGACTCCAACATGGTCCTCACCTCGTCTTGACTTTGCGATCATATCATCCACGTATACCTCGATCTCCTTGTGCATCATGTCATGAAACAACGTGACCATGGCCCTTTGATACGTTGCCCCAGCATTCTTTAGACCGAAAGGCATCACTTTGTAGCAGAAAGTTCCCCAAGGAGTTATGAATGATGTTTTGCTCCTATCCTCCTTCTTCATACGGATTTGATTATATCTAGAAAAACCGTCCATGAAGGAGAATAGCTCAAATCCCGCCGTGCTGTCAACCAAGACATCGATATGCGGGAGTGGAAAATCGTCCTTGGGGCTTGCTCGATTTAGGTCACGATAGTCAACACATACCCTGATTCGCCCATCTTTCTTCATTACAGGCACGATATTTGCTACCCAATCAGGATAACGTGTCACTTCGATAAAATCTACTTTCAGCAGCTTCATTACTTCTTCTTCGATCTTCTTGGACAACTCTGGTTTAGTTCTCCTGAGTCTTTGCTTCTTGGGTGGCAAATTAGGATCTGTTGGCAGAGCATGCTCCACAATTTCAGGGTCCAATCCCGGCATGTCGGTATATGTCCAGGCGAACACATCTTGATATTCTTTCAAAAGATTAGTCATCTTTTCCGCCTCTGACTCTAAGAGACATGCCCCGATCCTTACTTCCCTGACATTCTCTGCGTCACCTAAATTTATGGTGATCGTTCGCTCTTCTGTCAACGGCTTCGATCCTTCATGTCGATTCCATTCGCGTTCGATCCCCTTCTAATCGTCATCGTCGGTGTCATCGGAACCTGAGAGACTTTCTTCATGCACGTCCGAGTCATATGCGTCCTTATCATGATTATGCATAATGTAATGCCTGAGATGCGATGAGATGAGTTAGAGCGATGTCCACAATAAAGATGATGCATGTCGTTTTCGAAGAATTTTTGAAGTATTTTTTTTTTTTTTTTTAAAGTTTCAAGAACTCATCCTCATATCCTCGGATTTCCTCGTCCTTGCAAGGTAGTCAAATAAGGGAGCATGTGGAGACTTAGGCCTCAGCGACCATCATAGGACTAGTTCGATGTGCCTCCACATGTCCTTAATAAAACATGTGTCTATTTTATTGAATGAGGAAAGATAAGGCCATATTTTAACACACACCACCCTCGATCAACGGCTCAGGATCGGGGTTGACCATAGTTCACATTACAAATGACATAAACAGGAAATAAATAAAGAAAAACTTCGAAATCCCACGCAGGAGAGAAAACATATACTGAAAGACTAGGCTAAACGAGAACCGCCCTACTCTGGAGGGACAGCCATGACTTCGGAGGACTCAGCTTCTTCGCATGCCAGGATGGTGCGTATGACGTCTTCCTCGAATAGCTCGGTCACACCATAGATGTCACCTTCTTCCTCGAATAACATCCTTGGAGGTCCTGGAAACGTCTCTTCCAAAGCAATGGGTGAAACGGGCCTTGATCGCCCTCACCCTCCTCGGTTTGGGCAATACGTCCACTCCAATCTCGTACCCACCTCGGCCTCCTCGGGCATTTCGGCCTCTCTCCCTTCCACGGCCCCCTCGGTTGCCACGACCACCCTGCTCGCTACGACCTTCTCGCCCCTCAACATATCCTAAGCCTCTCCTCTTCGAGTTTTTATGAGCTTCAATGGGCCTTCGCACACCTTGACCGTGTGATCCAAGGCCCTCTCCGGATTATACCCACTTGCCAAAGATAATCTTTCCCGCAGCTATGGCCGGCTTAGACAATTCGGGAGCCTTTGTGAAGGACCCTACGGGCACATGGACCATGGATATCAGCTCGAGGGTTTGAAAGCTGGATTCCTCAGTACACTCAGGCTCCACATAGGGGATGGTTGTCTCGTGGTAGATCTTGAAGTCGAATTCTCCATGGACCGTGATAAGCCTGTTGTCCACCACAAATCGTACTTTCTGATGGAGGCTAGAGGCAACAGCACCCGCTGTGTGGATCCACGGCCTCCCTAGCAGAAAATTAAAAGCGCTTGGTATATCTAACACCTGGAACAAGGCTTGGAAAAGTACAGGGCCAATCAGCAGCTCAAGTTCAATTTCCCCTATCACCTCCTTCTTCATTCCGTCAAAAGCCCGTACGGTCGACTTGCCAGTACGGATTCTCCCGAGATCAATGCCGAGACGGTGGAGAGTAGCCAACGGGCATATATTGAGCGCCGAACCGTTATCAATCAATACTCTGCAAACAAGAGTGCTCTCATGCTTCACTGAGATGTGTAGCGCTTTGGTATGATTAGGACCATCGGGGGGGAGATCTTCATCAGTAAAGGAAATTTGGTCTTTCAGTAGAACAGCCCCAACAAACTCCTCCAATTGGACTTCATCGATTGACTCTGGCACGTGCACCTCATTAAGGACTTTCAGCAAGATGTCCCTATGCTTCTCGGAAGATTTGAATAGTTCCAAGAGGGAAATTTGAGCCGGCAACTTCCGCAGTTGATCCACCACGTTGAACTCACTGGACTTTACTACAGCCAAAAATTGCTTTGCCTCCTCCTCGGTCACGGCCTTCTTTTCTACTCCCTTATCAGGTGCGTAACAGCGGCCTGATCGCGTGACAGCATCTATCTCATTTGTTCCATAACCCCAAGGTACAGCTTTGGGATCAAATTTGGGATGACACTCCAGCATTATCATTCTGTCTTCCTCTTGGGGAGGCAATTCGATCGTGACTGGCGTTGCATTTCCTCCCGTGACTTCGAATGCCGACATCTCTTCGACCATAAGGTCGATCACTGTGGGTTCAGTGATTTCCATCTCGATATCGCCGGCGAGCTCCTCATCAGATAGTTCAATCACCATCGGGGTTATCATGGCTATTACCCCTTCCTCGTACAGAGCTGGGGTCTTCGAAATTCCAAGCATAACCTTCCTCGCCCGAGTCATACTAGCAAAGTTGCAGAAAGATGAGCGGAATGACGATGGCATTGTCACGGATACGACTCTCTCTTCCTCTTCTTCGCGTCTGATTACTCCCATGGCTATCATCCTGTGGACACGGTTCAATTTCTCTTCTAGGGTCACATCCTCCTGACCTTCATAGTATCCCGCTAGCACTAGGGACTCATACAACTCGGAAGCATCCACCACTAGAGGCCGTTGACTAGCCCGCGTGTCCTCGGAAATCGAGTTCACTCCCTCTACGTGATTTGGTAGAGGGTTCTGTTGCACGTTGGGCTGAGCCTCCCTGAAAGTTAAGATATTCTTGTCTAGAAGCTGTTGAACTTTGTATCTCAGCATGTGGCAATTATCTACATCATGCCCCCTTTCTCCCATGTGGTATTCGCAGGTCTTGGTCATATCGAAACCGGCGGGCCTCGGGGGGTTATCTCTGGGTACCTCTTTTGCGACCATCCTCTTTTCGAGAAGCATGGGCAATAACTTTGACAGCGGGCGTGGTAGTGGGGAAAATCCCTTTCGAAAGGGCCTCTTGCCATTATCGTATGCTTGTGACGAACTACTCGGGAACCATCATAGGCTTGTGCGTGGGTGTTGCGGTCGGCCGAGGGAAATGCGGCTCTTGCACAAGCGCTACTTCAATTGCGGCCTCCTTATCTTTTCTTGCTGGGAATTTCTTCGTGCCTCCGGTTGAAATCTTTCCCTCGACCATTGCCCATTCAACTCCTTCACCTACCTCAACTAGCTGTGAAAACGTCTGGCAACCCGAGAACACTAACCCTTGGAAGTATTCAGAGGGCAATGTCTTGAGGAACAGTTGCTTCATCTCCCTCTCATTCAAGGCCGGCTTCACTTGTGAGGCCATAGTCCTCCACCTTTGCGCGAAGGCCTTAAATGACTCATTCTTCTTCTTCTCAATACGGGTCAACTCTTCCCTCGTGGGAGCGAGCTCAGTGTTAAACCGGTATTGCTGCAAGAACTCATTGGTTAAATCTTCCCAAGTAGTGAATTCTTCAATGTCTAGCGCAATGAACCACGTCAGGGCAATGCCTTCCAAGCTATCTTGGAAAGTGTGTATGAGAAATGGCACGTTGTCGGCATAGCGAGCCATTTTCCTCATGTAGTATCGAAGGTGAGTCTTGGGGCATCCCGTTCCGTCATACTTTCTTGTGAACTCGGGTTCTTGGAAGTTCTCAGGGAAGTTCGTCTTGGTGTATGGAGACAGCCTGTCAGCTCCCTTCAATTCGTAACCTTGCAAGGCACACAGTCGCTCCTCCATCTTTGTCAGACGTTTTTCACTCTCTTCACTTAGGCGGGGTGCTGGGTTTTCCTTCGGGGGAGGATCCAAATTAACGATGATTGGCGTGACAGAAGGAGCCTCTCCGGCAGTTTCTTTCCCATGGAGATCAGCAACGTGCGCGCCTCCCATTGACGGGGAAGCGTGTCCTGATAATGTAGGAGTGGATGTTCCAGTGACAGCTATAGCGGGGGACTCCTTAAGCTTCTGGCTTATTTCAAGCATCATTGCGGTGAGTTGGGCCAGCTGGTCCTCCATCTTGGCCATGCGCACGTTGGTGTCGTCGTTCTCCATTCGACTTTTGCACGTGTGCGAATCGGGATCTCCGCTTGGCCGTGTCGACGATCGGCGAGAGAACAATCGATCGATTAGTACCTGATGCAAAGGTAGATAAGCATACATAAGTACAAATAATAATTAAGCGGTTGGCCCACGACAATGATCTAATCGCCCCAATTTGCTCGTTTCATTGAAAGCCAAGTTGTCACATGATACAAGAAAAACATGAAAGAAAAACCCCCTAAACAACGAAGCTACTTCAAAGACGAAAAAAAACACTCTCTTAATTCCCAACATTGAGACTTGAGACAAATCATAACGCATGTGAGTGTGGTCCTGCTACAAATCGCACTTGACTCAATCTAACTAATGAGGACGGCTTCCACTCGCGGCAGCTCCACTAACTTGGGTTAACTTCAAAGCACGCTCCTCGGCCTCCTCGAGCTCCCTTTTAAGGCGCTTGATCTCGGCTCGGTGGGTGATCTTCAATGGCACCTCAGGAATCTTCGGGCGTAGGCTTTCTTGGATCTTGTGCTTAAGGATGTATTCCTTCGAGGCATAATGAGTCTTCTCTTGCCCCTCCAACTCTTCTTCAGGCCAAATCAGCTTTCGGGGGTGGCACATATCCCACATTGACTTGACCAACGCGACGGAGTCCTCATAATCTTGGCATCCATTAGGGAAGTCTATCCTGAGCGGGTCCTCCTGAATCGGCGGTGGGAGCTGTTGAACCTCTTGAAATTGACGGGCGACTCGGGTCGGATAATATTCGGTGACTCCGGTGATTCCCAACAAAGGAATAGGTCCAAGAAAGCCCACACACGAACCGCGCTTCTTGAACTCGGAGCCATTTGGCATGCCATTGGAAATCCTCGGTCCGGGGTTGGTCATGAAAACTAACCACTCGTAATAATGATAATGCTGGGGCAAACATTTTTCTATCTTTAAACTTTAAGATAGGGTGGCTAGAGTCGGAGATGTTGTTCACGGTCATCAAGCCACCGAAGCCCTTAATGTGAGAAAAGAACCAAATTTGTAAGAGTTCGGAGGGAGCATGGAAAGCTTTGTCTTTATTTTCTTTAAAACGAGTGAGGGAAAGAAAAGTTTCAGTCAAGATAGCATTAACAAAACCCTTTCCCATACATACTTCGCGAACTATCCATGCTATGGAAGGGCTAATAGCGTTCCTACAATGTGGGAATATCACAAACCCGAAGAAAGCTAGTAGGAAGATCATATTCTTTTGGAAAGATGGGGCATCTTGAAAAAGTTCATTTAGAAATGAAAGCGGGCAGGTTTTGCGATTGGCTCTCAAAACTTTTCTCACGTCCTCTCCTTTAACTTTAAGAAACTCAGATAAAATTGATGCATGCTCAGTTCCTACCGGTGGGCTAACCAACTCCGACACTAAGGGCTTTCCAATGGCAATACTGTATTCCTCCAAGGTTGGAGTGAGTTCGTGATTACCGAATATGAACGTGCAAGTTGCAGGGCACCAGACATGCGCTAACGCTCGCACGACACCGCAATGAGCCTCTATCTCCAATAGGGGGAGTAATCGTCCGACATAAGATCGCACCCAGTCACGGCCAGTCAGATCCAGTTCATCCCACCATGTGCGAAGCTCGGCTCTCGGAACAGAAATGATGCGAAGTTCAGGTACCCCCATCGTATGCCAAATGACGATAAGCCTAATTTGTCATGGACCAACCAAAAAGAAAGCGAATAAATAAATTGTGCAGGAAAGAATTCGAGAAACTTACTCTATTCATTAGGTAACAATGCTAATGATATAGACATGCGCATGGATGGTGGTTCGATTTCTACTCTAGACGGCTCAAAATGGAGCCATAGGATTACCGGACTGAACCAACAAGATTGTGGCTAGGTCGGGTTATCCTATGATTCCGGCTTTGTCAAAGAACCGACCCGTGTCGCATGGTCGCAGCACCGGGTGGGGATCTTTGACATCAAGAAGGAACTTTCGGGGTTGAGATGGGCGACTCGTACTACATGGTTGTAGTCGGAGTGGTATCCACCTCAACGCCATCCTAGATGATCCTATGCTGCCCAGGTCCGGCGGCAGGTAATGTGTGCTATGGTGTAGTGCAATGCAGGAGATGCAGGCATGACAATTTATAGGCAATCAGCACTTCATACATAAAAAGTAAACCATACATTCCTACATCTCCATGCAAGACAAATGTGAGCAAACACTTCCCCTTATACCTCCCATTCTACAAAAACATTTAACACCTTTAATGTTAAGGACATACCTGGGATCCTCGCTGCCAAACAAAAATATTTTTGAACAAGATTAATATTGGCCTAAGTCCTCTAAAGTCTAAAACCACCGTCCCCAGTGGAGTCGCCAAGCTGTCGCGACCTACCCTCGGGGGAGAGGGAGCAGGTTTAGGGGTATTGCCTAGAAGACGGGTCTAAGGCCCATCATTAGGCGTGGGCTCTCCCAAGCCCGTACCCCGCGTGACGTTGGCATATTCTTTAGGAATTTTACATAAAAGGAGTCGCCACTAGCCTATTGGGGTCGGCTAGAAACCAAGTGAAGCATGGGAGTGTACCTCACTTCCTACGCAACCAGAGAATCTAGGGTCGGGGACTTGATTACACTAATTGATCAATTAGTGTCCTTTCGGTACCTAATCTTGTTCATTTTATCAAAATAACTTTTGGCAAGCAGTTTGGATTGATTTTATACATTTCCACTAACATGTGAGGTGATAATGCGAGTGCGCAACCATTAAAATAACAATCATAGTTACCAAGATCCTAATTGTGATAAAATTAAACACGTATAATTAAACATAATTAGATATGCAAATTAAACATACTACGTAATCAAAATACAAGTCAATAAAGGCCTAATTACACTAAGAATGCAAAACAAAGCAATTCCTCACCAAACCCCATCATTTTGGATTTTCGAAATTTTTAATTTCTTTTAATTAATTTTTAAATTTTTTAAATTTTTAAATTTTTTTTAATATAATTTTTTTGGATTTTCGAAATTGTTTTCTTTTTATAAATTTTTTTTTAAAAAAAATAATATTTTCTTTTGGGGGCCGGACCGGGTCGGGTCGGGTCGAGTCCGACCCGACTCGACTGGTCGGATCCAGCTAGACCGGATCCGGTTTGACCGGGTCCGGCTCGACCGGGCTCGGTTTGACTGGGTCCGGCTCGACCGGGCTCGGTTTGACCGGGTCCGGCTCGACTGGGCTTGGCCCGATCGAGTTAGGCCCGACCATCCCTGGTTGGGCCTAAATTTAACCCGACTTGGGCCCAAGCGAAAACAGGAATCGAGTGGGCCAGATCACAGATCTGGCCCACTCGACAGGCCTCCCTTTGGTCGCGACTGCCCAGTCGCGACCAGGGGCGCGGAGAAGGCACACACCGGCGACGGCACCGCCGTGGCCAGGCGGGGTGAAAGACGCGGCTTCCCTGGCTGCAACGGCGCCTCTCCGGCGGTCAGGGGGCCTATGGCTCCACGCAGAAGAGCTTCGGAGGGAAGAGAGCCCACTCGGGCATTATGACGAACAGGTGGAGGGCATGGCCGAACCAGGGGGCTTCCGACCTAGACCAGACCCGAGGCGACAACGGCGGTGACCAACCAGCAATCAGCAATACACAAGAGTCTAAAGGGGGAACCTATGGAGGCCGGAGCTCGCTCGAAACGGACGGAACGAGCTCCGGCCAGCTTGACTTCAAAAATGCACACCAGGTGCTTGACGGAATACCAACCTGAGTCCGGCGGGAATGGTGGTTCGGAGACGCGTCGGCGGCGGTGGCGGGCACCCGGAGGCGTGTCTGTGGCGGTCGCAGTGGTCGGTTCTCGCCTCCTCCTTGCTCTCGGCCCCTTTCCCCCTTTTTTTCTTCCTCCGTTCTTCCTCTCCCCGTCCTGCTTTTTCCGTTTCAAAAAAAACTCCACCCTCTCCCCCTTTGACCGTTCCCCTCTTTTTTTCTTTTTGCTCTTGCGCGTGCCCTCGGTTCACTCCCTTCGCCGCCTCTGCCAGCCGACCCTGCTTTCGGCTTCGCCATTTCCCCACGCGGACGGCTGCTTTCTCCTTTCGTCTTCGCCAGTTCCCCATGCAGAAAACGGTCGAGGGAGAAGACAACGAGGCGGGCCGGGCCGAAGGGAAGAAAAGGGCTGGGCCGCGCGAGAGAGAAAGGAAAAGAAAAAAAAAAGAAAAAAAAAGAAAAGAAAGAGGAGAGGGTTGGGCCCAGGCCCACGCAGGGAGAAATAAAGGGAAAAAGGGCCGGGTCGGGCCAAGGCCGGATCCGACCCGACCCGGACCCGCAAGACTTTTCTTTTTTTCTTTTTTTCTTTCTTTTTATCATTTTTTTTAATTTAAAGAAAAATAAGAATTAAAATTTTTGATTTTGATTTTGATTTGATTTTTTTTTTTGATTTTTTTTAAAAAAAAATATATATATATATATAAAATTAGGTGTCAACACCCAGTTAGGATGGATGCCTTGAACAAAATTTTACCTTCTATTTGGTTTCAAAGTACTAGACTTTTGGGTTACCAATCTTCAATTGAGCTACATACGTATTTATTTTTTAGTTTATCGAATTTTGCAATAATTTATTTGTCTTTTTTAGAAACATCTCAAAATTCACTGACTCTTATATGAACTTACCAACATTTAGTCGTGTGACTCATTAGGTTTTTTTCCCCATTAGATCACCATAAAGTTGTAGGTTACCTACCTTCATTTGCATTGCTTACTACCATTTATTTACTTCTCTAATTTAGTAACTTTTATTGAGTCTTTTATTTATCCTACTTACCAATCCGTTAAAGTTAGTATCACTTTTAAGAAATTATTGATTTTTAATTAAAGTGATTTACCAATTTTTCGTCGATTAAATTGCTATCTTGTTTAATTTTATTAGCTCTTATATGAGTTAATTATCGATTTTTATTTAATTATTCTAAATTATTGACTTTTCTCACATCTCCGATTAGATAACTTCTCTTATCTTTTACTAATCTCTCTTTAATTTTCCTGCTAATGGCTTAAGCTCACAACTATCATATGAATTACCACGTTTATTTGAGTAACTTACAAACTTTTCTTTGATTTATAAACTGGTTTTGAGTACGCTTATTTGAATTACTTGCTAACGTTTGTTTGCTGATTTTCTTTCAATTTACCAACTTTTTCTTATAGTTTGTCAAGTTCTATTTACATTGCTTGCTAATATTTAGATACATTCATCAACAAGTGAGTCAATCAATGAATCAATGAATTTCGTTCATAAATCTTAGTCTTATTTTCCTCACAACCAAACCATTTTTTACATACAAATATAGAATCTCATCAAATCTCAGCACTTACATATCAGCTGCAAATGCTTCTCGGCCAAATTCGAAGCATACAAGCGTTGACGCCCATCCGGATGGATCCAATTTCACTCAGATGTTTCTTGGCCTAGTTCAGCAATATTCAAATTCAAGCTTGTTTCATATGAACATCGGAAATAAATAATCAACTGAGACCTTCGGAAACGAACTTTCGAGGGAGCAATTACCGGATCTGCATCTGATGAGGGCAAACAGAAAAGAACTCCAGCTTAAGTAATGGAGATAGACAAATGAAGCCCAAGATGACATTACACTCGATCAAATCTGGAGTCGGACGTTCATTGATGCAACTCAGGAATTTTGTTGAACACATTGCGACATTAAACGTTCTCTCGGTTAAACAATAATCTGAACTAAAAGTGGGGTAATCTCCAGGCCATCGATCCGAGCAAATTCAGAGAATCATGAATGCAAACGACATCTCAAGGTGAGCTGAATGCTGGAGCAGGAACACTAAGCATCAAACAAGATTGAGAATGAGTATGCGCAAATAGGTGCTGTGGAGAGCATCGATCAGGACCAAGTGATGATAATCTCAGACAAATCAAGCACAACAAACGATCAGAATTTGAGCCGGCGAATGAGAAGGGAACAAGTAGAGAGCACTTGGAGCAAACTGAACGGAAGACAGGGCAGAACAGAGGAGGCTTCCAACGCGGTCGTGGAAGCGGCGAGTGACTGGCAGAACAATGCTATGGAGTGAAACGAGTTGATCCCGATTCTAGTGGCAGAAGACCAGAGACATCTATATGAAGGAATTAAGACGGCTAGATGAGATAGAAACGGGAAGAGAGGAACCGATTCTGTTAGTGACCTCCTCCTTCCTTGGCGAAATGACTCTCTTCCCACGTATCAATTGACTTGTTATTCAAACACAAAAGCCACCTTTTCTTTCTAATCACACGTGATCATACAATTGATTCGAGAACACTACATTCAATCCTTTGGAAGAAGATCTTGCCCTGTCTGATGTCATACCCTACATTATAGGACTGCTGCGCCATCACTCCGATCATGGATTCGCCATTCATTTCGGGAATAATCGGAAGGATGGCCATGCACAAGACACCCGCCCTCAACTGGAAAAACATGCTGTTGGTGTCTAAGCCGAGCTGCGCATTGCCCGAGAATTGCAAGGTCACCACTGGGAATCCGGTCAGGTCTCTCTCCACGTTCCCTGCGTAGCACAAGAACCTCGGATGACTCACCCTGTTCAGAATTCCCGCCATCAAACTCTCGACCTCGTTCTGCAACGGGACATACCCCTCTTCCTTCAGGAATGTGAAGGTGGTTCCCGAGTCTATCATCACTCCTCCCTCACCTGAAGCCCCTCTTTGGAATGCCCCGGGGTCGATTGGCAGCTTCTTCTCTCCGATGCTTATACCTTGGAGGTCCACAAAGTAGAAACCCTTGTCAGTTTGCAGGGTCGTAGGATCGCCTTCTATGATCGCCCCGTCTCCCAAAATGAGTTGATTGTACTGATACTGGGGGTCGTATATGTTGCCGATGCAGTAGGAAAATTTGGAGCCTAATTGCTTAACCGGAGTTGGCAAATCGCCGTTGCCATAGCTTAGTCCTAATATCCCACTTTCTTGCCCATCCGCAGGGACTCTATTTATGTGGCTGCATCCGAACACCTCAATCGGTACCTTTACCGTGCCCTCGTCGGATGTCTCAAAGGTTGCTTGTTCAGAGGCGAGGTTACCAGCTGCGAAGGTTCCATCAAGATATGTCCTCTCGTAAATGCAATACTCGCTCTTAGGATCGCACTTGGCTGTAGAATTTGAACAAGCTGGGGAACTACAACGAATATTGGAGTATGTGGACGATTTGGCGGGATCAAAAAGAGGAGGAGATTGTTTGAAGCAAGTAGTGCAGGGCAGGCACTGAAACCAAAGGAGGTCGCTTGCAGTCGATCAGCAAGAGCTGCGGGACCGGTGGCGTACCGATGGATATACAGGCGAGGAACCCGGTTCCGCTAATGGCCAGGACAAGATGGGAACGAGCGTCATCATCATTCGGATTAGAAATTATTTTGCTCAAGTAGTGGATGCGGGTAAGCGAACTGTTAATGGCTAATTCAGCTCGCTCGGAAATGGTGGCACTTGGATTGTAATATGGAGAATGTATAGAATCGTGGTGGATGAGCTTGATGGCCATTTTCCGAGGTTTAAAGGGGGTGGTCATGGACGAAGCGACATTAGCCGGGTATGACGAAATGATAGTGACAATGCAGATTAGAAGGAAAAAGAAATGAGCTGCTGTCATGGTAGTAGCCATTAGCAGAATCTCAATTTCTTCATATGATTTTGATGAGCAGTACCTTCTCGACATAACTGTACTTCTTGGTGTTGCAATTCATGCCTGGAATTTTTTTTGGCCAAGTCCATAAATGTCGAAGTTGTATAATGCAACATTCATTGTGGATGCACAGCTCATGTGAGGCGCATGCACCGAGGGATATGTTTTCACGGTTGCACAAATATGAGATTATCTATCTAATTAAGTAATGAAAGATCTTCATATTTATAATATAAGAGACTATCTCAGTGAGGTAATTTAGAAAGTCTTGGTTTCTCTCCAAATTGTTCCTAAACTAGCAAATACGTGCGCGACACATTTGAAATATTTAAGCAAAATCGAGTTAAGATTTGTTCTTGTTCTGGAAGATGTCTCCTCGCTTCTCATTCATGATGTGTTCTGGCACTCTGTTAATAATTGAATGCCGCTCTTCGCATCCATCTTGTCTGTCTATTTTGCTTCACTATTGATACGTGCGGTTCTTTGATCTTTTAAACGAGTTCTGTCACAATTTGTTAACAGTTCTCTTGTTCAATTGGATGGTTCGATGAGTAACGCGTACGGAATCTGGTGTAGCACTCTTTCTTCTGATGCCAGTAGTGCTTACTAAGCTCGTTCCGGGTTTCTTATTAGCACTCTTTTGTCTGTGATTTATGCTTTGTTTAGCTACAAGTTTTGTTGCTTATCCTGCACGAACAGGTTGGATCTTTGGTAGCTGACGGATTTGCTATGACAGATCGGATCATTCTATTTCGGTATCTGTACTTAATCTTCGATTTGATGTGTCCTAGTTAGGATGGATGCCCTGAGCAAAAAATTTCACCTTCTTTCCGGTTTTGAGAAGCCGAGCTCCGTTGGTGATATTTGATCGTCTTTGGTGGGGTAACTGGGGAGACATGCTTTCCAATAACAACTTTTGTCCGATTAAAGTACTAAATAGTTTTGGGTTACCAATCTTCAACTGAGCTACTTACGTATTTTGTTTTTCAAGTTTATCAAATTTTGTTATCATTTGCCATATTTTATTTGTCTTTTTTACAAATGTCTCAAGATTCATTTACTCATATTTAAACTTGCCAATATTTAGTTGTGTGATTACTAGCTTTTCTCCCATTATCTCACCATCAAGTTTTAGTTTACCCACCGACACTACCGTATATTTACTCTTCTAATTTAGTAACTTTTTTCTTTGAGTTACCAACTTTTATTTATTGTGCTTACCAATCCGTTAAATTTTACCAACTTTTGGACGGAGTTAACGGAAAGACTGAATCGCGCCAATTCGACACATTGGACTTCGGCATTTCCTATTGGCCACATCGGCACTTTCCGTTAGCTAAATTGGATGGAGTCAATTGTCTTTTCGTTATAAGTTTTAGAACTTTCAGTATACTTACTCTTTAAACATTGGTAACTAATTCAATAAGACATGGTAAATGAGAGCCAGTTAATAACTTAATTAGATAAAAATTGATAATTTACTTAAATTAGAGTTAATAAGTTCACATAATATTTGGTAAATCTAACACATACCTTAAGAACGATAATGAAGTTTGGGAAAAGATTAGAAAAGTCGATCATTAAAAGAAAAATAAACTTGGCAAATAAGTCAAATGAGAATTGGGCAACCCAAATCTAAATAACTTAATTGAAGAAATATTGGCGAGCCACTACAATTAATTTTGGTAATTTTTAAAATGAGTTGGTAAATTTCAGGTGTTGCTAAGAAAGACAAATAGAAGTTTGTAAATGACAAAAAATGTTAGCAATAAAAAATTGATATATTAATGAGAATTGGTAACCTAATATTTGGTGGTAGTTGAATGGAAAGATGGTGAACCACGCAAATTAAGGTGGGTAATTTCCAAAAGAGTTGATGAATTTAAGAGTTGATTATCTAAAGCAAACAGAAGTTGATGATTCACTCAAAAAGGTAGTATATTTATAATAAATTAATCGTTCGCAAGTAACTCAAAAATCAATTAATAATTCAATTTGACAAAAGTTGGTAAGTCAACTCAATTTAGGTTTGTAATTGCATGTAGGAGTTAGTAAATTTGAAGCCTTAGCAAATTATGAAGAGAAAATGTGCAAATTTGTTAAGAAAATTGCTGATTTATAAATATGAATAAAGTTGGCGATTTCGTAAAAGTATTGATGCCAACGAGATACTTAGGAAAAAGATCGTTGGTTATTTTTTTGCCAACAATTTACCATGAAGGTTCCACATATTCCATGGAATTTTCAATTTGAGGTATAGTTACTGTGCACCACTTGTAACTTGAATGTGCGAGACTTGCAAGCTCATCATTGCAACCTCGTCAAATTGCTACAATTGGGACATTTCTGCATACCGAGGTATGCTGCAAGCTGATGACGCAATATGGATTGTTCAAAGGTTAGCTCATGACGCGAATTAAATTGCAACCTTGTGAAAGATAGGTAATTCCTTTACCACTAGACAAACAACTTTCTTCTCATCTGAACACCATTTATCCTCGAAGTAAAAGTAACTTTTTCTTTCTCAAAAGGTCATTCATATCCCTCTATTCTTACTCAAGAAAATGTTGGAATAGGTTGATAATGTATAGTAGGATATTTTTTAATCACATGTAATCGTAAAAATTATTTGAGCAAATCATAGTCAATCCTTTGGAAGAAAATCTTGTCCTCTGTGATTTCATACCCTATATTACAGGATTGTTTTGCCATCACTCCAATTATGGATATGCCATTGTGTTGGGGAGAAAACTGAAGGATAGACATGCACATGACATTCATCGTTAATTGAAAAGGTGATGTTGAATGTATAAGCTGAGTTGTGTGCTGCCCGAGGATTGCAAGATGATGACCGGGAATCCCATCAAATCTCTCTCCATGCTCCAAGGAACCCGAAGGAATATTGGAATATGTCGACGATTTGATGGATCAAAAAGAGGAGGAGATTGTTTGAAACAAGCAGTGCGGGGCAGAGGTTGAAACCATCGAAGGTCGCTCGACATTGTACCAGTTGCAGGACCAACAACATACCGATCGATATCTTGACGAGGAACCATATGCACTATCGGCTGCGACGAGACCGGCAAGAACATTATCAGCATTCGGAGTGGCGATTATTTTGCTCAAGGAGCGGATGCGAGCGAGTGAACTGTTAATGGCCATGTTCAGCTTGCTCAGAGATGGTGGCATTTAGATTGTAATATGGAGATTTAATAGAATTATGGAGGATGAGCTTTGGTGGCTGGTCTTCGACGTTTAACTGCGGTGGTGTAGCTGCGTATGATGAATGCATATTGATAATGCATATTAATAGAAAAAAAGGAATAAGATAATGTCATTGTAGTAGCCATTAGCATAATCTCATTTTCTTCAAATGAACTTTCATATACACTTCCTTCTCTTATATAATTGTACTTTTCGGCGCTGCAATTAATGCATGGATTTTGTTTAAGCAAAGGTTTGGATGCGGCCACATTGATTGTGGGCACACATCTCATGCGAGATAAATGCATCTGGATTTATTTTTCTCGGTTGCACAAATAGGAGATTATCTCCCTAGTGAGCAATGAAAACTCATCGTACCTATAACTTTTAAGCAACGAGCTCAGTGAGGAAATTTAGAAAGTTGGTTTCCTTGATTTTTTTTCTCTAATTTCCTTTTTTTTTAATGGCCAAGTTGGCCCATCATAATCAATATATTCCACATATAATCTCCATCAAATAAGTTACTGATCTAATTTTTTTTTCTCTCCTAATTGTTTCTAACCAGCAAATACGCGCACGGGTTGCTTGTGTGAAAAAATTGAAATTGGAAAGATCAATCAAAACCAAGTAAGGATTTGATCTTGCTTGGGGAAGATTTCTTCCCGCGTTTCTCTCTTGATTTGTTCTGGCACTCGTACTAATTGAAACATGACTGGGTAGTTTATTTCGATCTACGTTCTTCGCTTCAATCTTATCTATATTGTCGGCTTCTTTAATGGTACGTGCGGTTTTTTTTTCCCTTTGTAACGAGTTTTGTTATATCTCATCAATCATTTTGGTCAAGATAATGGTTTGGTGAGTAAAGTGTTACCGAATTTTAGCCAGCGAATGCGAAAAGAACAAGTAAGAGAGCACTCGGAGCAAACTGACCGGAAGACAGGGTAGACTGAATGAGGCTTCCGATGCTGTTGTGGAAGCTGCGAGTGACCGGCAGTGTTGAAAAAATCTAATGAGAATAAATAAATTTATTTGAGGCGTGCAAGCGCCAGCATTGTCATTGAGGATAATTCCGTCCCTCGGAGTGCGAAACTCGGTGTGATAAGCTTCTGACGGCTATCTTCCCAAGACACAATAGACCTTTTTCTATATTCTGCACTGAATATTGGAAGGAACAGATACAACGTTGTGTATAACCCAGCAAAGAAAATGAAATGAAAGATTTTTTAAAGAAACAAAATATAGCTGTTGTAAAATAATGAATTTATTTAAGAAATAAATTAAACTTTACAAAACATTTGAAAAGCCATTATACGGCCGTTAAGAAACCATTATGTGACCGTTAAAAATAATGATGGTCTTCAATGCAATCATAACTTTTATTGAAACTATCATTGTAAATATTTCAAAATACTATTGAAATATCCAACAGGCATACTGAAGGCGACCGAGAGGAGTGTAGAAGCCACGGGGAATTCGGGAAAAGGCTGAGAACAAGGCTATCGACTGAATCGAGTTGATCTCGATTCTAAAGGAAGAAGACCGGAGACACCTATATGAAGGAATCAAGACGGCAAGATGAGAGGGGAACGGGAAGAGAGGAACCGATTCTGTTAGTGACCTCCTCCTTTGGAGAAATGGCTCTCTTCGCACGCATCAATTGACTTGTTATTCGAACGAAAAAGCAACTATTTCTTTCTCATTTACTTTTACTCGAGACAACACGGAATAAATCCGCATTGTATCATACGATTGATTCGAGAACACTACAATCAATCCTCTGGAAGAAAATCTTGCCTTGTTTGATGTCGTACCCTACATTATAGGACTGCTGCGCCAGCACTCCAATCGTGGATACGCCCTTCATTCCGGGAGTTAACGAAAGGATGGTCATGCACAAGACGTTTGTCGTTAATTGGAAGAACATGCTGTTGGTGTCTAAGCTGAGCTGCGCGCCGCCTGAGAAAAGCAAGGTGATCACCGGGAATCCGGTCAAGTCTCTCTCCATGCTCCCCGTGTAGCACAAGTACTTCGGAAGACTCGCCGCCCTATTCAGAATTCCGGTCATCAAACTCTCGACCTCGTTTCGGAGTGGAACGTACCCCTCTTCCTTCAAGAACGTGAAGGTGGCTCCCGAGTCTATAATTACTCCTCCCTCGTCGAGAGCCCCTCTTTTGAATGTCGAGGGGTCGATCGGCAGCTTCTTCTCTCCGACGCTTATGCCTTCGAGGTCCAGAAAGTAGAAACCCTTATCGGTCTGCAGGGTCGTAGAATCGCCTTCCAGGATCGCCCCGTCTCCCAAAATGAGTTGATTGTACTGATACTGGGGTCGTATATGTTGCCGATGCAATAGGAAAACTCGGATCCTAATTGTTTAACCAGAGTTGGCAAATTACCAGCACCATAGCTCAGTCCTAATATCCCGCTTTCTTGTCCATCCACGGGGAGTGTACTTACGTGGCTGCATCCGAGCACCTCAATCGGTACCCTTTACCGTGCCCTCGTCGGATGTCTCAAAGGTCGCTTGTTCAGAGGCGAGGTTACCGGCTGTGGAGGTCCCATCAAGATACGATTTCTTGAAAGTGCAATACTCGTTCTTAGGATCACAGCTGCCCCTGGAATTTTTACAAGCGGGAGAACCGCAACGAATATTGGAGTATGTTGACGATTTGGCTGGATCGAAAAGAGGAAGAGATTGTTTGAAGCAAGTAGTGCAGGGAAGGCACTGAAACCAAAGGAGGTTGCTTGCCGTGTCGATCATCAAGAGTTGTGGGACTGGCGGCGTACCGATGGATATATTGGCGAAGAACCCGTATGCTTTAATGGCCGGGACGAGACAGGAACGAGCGTCCTCATCATTTGGAGTAGAAATTATTTTGCTCATGTAGTGGATGCGGGCGAGCGAACCATTAATAGCACGTTCAGCTAGCTCAGAAATAGTGGCGTTGGGATTGTAATAGGGAGAATGAATAGAATCGTGGTGGATGAGCTTAAGGGCCATTTTCCATGGTTTAATGGGGGTGGTCAGGGATGAAGAGACATTGGTCGGGTACGACGAAACGATATCGATAATGTAGACTAGAAGGAAAAATAAATAAGCTGCTGTCATTGCAGTTGAAGTTGTATATTGCAACATTCATTGTGGAGGCACAGCTAATGGGACACGCATGCACCGGGATATATTTTCTCGGTTGCACGAGATTATCTCTCGAATTAAGTAATAAAAGATCTTCATATTCATAATTTAAGAAACTAGCTCAGTGAGGTAATTTAGAAAGTTTGGTTTCTCTCCAAACCAGCAAATACGCACGCGACACATTTTAAAGATTTAACCAAAATCAAGTTAAGATTTATTCTTGTTTTGGAAGATTTCTTCTCGCTCTTCATTCATGATGTGTTCTGGCACTCCGTTAGTAATTCAACGCCGCTCTTCGGTTCCATCTTGTTTGTATATTTTGCTTCATTATTGATACGTGCGGTTCTTTGATCTTTTAAACGAGTTCTGTTATATTTTGTTAAGAATTCTCTTGCTCAATTGGATGGTTCGATGAGTAAAGCGTACAGAATTTAGTGCAGCACTCTTTCTTCTGATGCCGGTAGTCCTTACTAAGCTCATTCCGGGTTTCATATTGGCACTCTTTTCTCCTGTGATTTATGCTTTGTTTAGCTTCAAGTTTTGTAGTTTAATCTGCACAAACAGATTGGATCTTTGGTAGCTGACAGATTTGCTATGGCAGATCGGATCATTCTCTTTCGGTATCTGTACGTGATCCTTGATATGATGTTTCCTAGTTAGGATGGATGCCTTGAACAAAAAATTTCACCTTCTATCCGGTTTTGAGAAGCTGAGCTCCAATGGTGAAATTTGATTGTCTTTGGTGGATTAACAGGGGAGATATGCTTTCCGATAACTACTTTGTTTGATTAAAATGCTAAATAGTTTTGGGTCACCGATCTTCAATTGAGCTACTTACGCAAATCATTTAATTTCAGGTTTGTAATTGCATAAGGGAGTTAGTAAATTTGAAGCTTTAGAAAATTATGAAAATAGAATGTGTAGGACATCCCAAATTTTCAGTTCTGTTTTCTACTAAATAAATCGGGCATTTCATTGACGCGTCTATAGGGCTATTCTCAGAGCTGATTACTCTTGAGATAACCAGAATATCTAGGGAAGCCATTAAGAATTTTAAGGCAAATAGACTTGAGAATTCGATCAGGAATCGGCTGTTCGACCGTGCTCATCTACCGAGATTATTATGGCACAGATATAAATCGATTAGAGATCAGAGATAGGTCGGTTTGACTGAGATGTGTGGCTAATCGTGAGTGACACCACTAAATTAAAAAATTCTCGTCGACCGGCACTAGACTGATTTTCTTATTGTTTTGGTACCATATGTCCGTATTTGAATCATTGAGATTTTCACGACAACCGAGAGTTGCCAATATGTTGAGTGGGTTCATTGTGGCTCGAAGAAAATCGATCACGGGTCATTTGCACTAAAAATTTCTGAAAGTTACCCGGTAGTCGAGGTTATGCTAAAAATGCGCCAAGTGGAAATTAACCGTGAATTCAAGTCCGATTTCAGAAATTGAAGTTTCTGTCATGTCACAATAAATTCTAGAAGTGTCGACTCAGTCTCAGAAGATTTTTCAGAGATTCCGAGATTTTTACGGAAAATCGATTCGGACGTTACGGAAAATTAGTGGAAAATTGGATGGGCCAAATTAAAGGAAATTTGGACTTCCAAGCCGAGCCTTTGAGTGTCGGCGATTTACAGAAAATTGTTCGGGATTTTCATTCATCGAAATTGAACCTCGATTTGGAGATTTGAGTGAGGAATTGAAGTTAATATTGGTGAAATTCGGATCAAGGCATGGAGCAGCAACTTTGGCTTCAAAAATTGGATAAATGGGTGGTTTATTTTATGGACTATAAGGCTGAAAGTATTATGAGACATTAGGATATTTTTTGTGGGCTTTTGGGGGACATATATTCAATGGAAGAGATAAAATTTGCTGACTTTTTCCCTTTGCTTTTGCCAAGCTTTACGTGCACGACTCCTCCTCTCTCCGTCTCCTTCATCTCTCGATTCCCTTCGGTTCTGCTCTCATTTCCTCTATATCTTTGTTTATCTTTCATCTCCACCGAACAACCCCCTCTGCTGCAATTTTTCTCTTTTATTTATCCCCTCTTCGTGTGACAATGCCATTCGGTCAACATCCTCCCCTCAGCAACTTCACGAGGTTGACCCACCTTCTCCACTTTCACGTTTTATTTCCCTGCAGCCCCTCACGATTCAACCCGCCGAAGCTTTGCCCACGTGCTCCTCCAACGCTGCCTTCTCCACCTTCATTTGATTCCAACTTCCACCGAAGCTACACGCCCGTCTCTTGTCCTCCTTCGGTCAACTTCAGCTCAGCAAGAAGCTCCTTTGTTGACCTTCTTGTGTCGGCTTGTTCGGCCTAGCAGCGACGCGCAGCACTTCCACCGAGCTGCGACGTTCGGTCAATCATCTTCAAAGAAGACCGAGCAATCTTCTACCGAACCGAAGCCACACGAAACAGCTGCTCCTTCACCGTTGGTCTTCACGAAACAGCCCAGCCAATTTCAGCCCTTGCCGCTCTTTTGCTCGGGCCCATCAGCCCAGCAAAATGAAGCCCAAGTTTTAAGCTCAGTCCACTCAAGTCTCAGCCCATCTTCAATTGGATCCAAGCCTATAGCAAGCCCACTTAGATCAGCCCATTTTCAATTGTTGTCCAGCTCACTTGAAGCCCAAGAAGTTTCAGCAATTCAGCCCGTGAAGAAGGCCCAATAGCAACCAAGTCCAAGCCCAGTAATTTTCTGTGGGCTTGCAAGGCCTTTAGGCCCGACCCGAGTGTCCGCCGACGCCGCCGAAAATTTGGATTTCGGCCGCCGTCGCGTCGCCGTTGCGGTGATCCGGTCTTCGCTTTGCACAAGTGAGTTTTGCTCACTAATGCTTTCTTAGTTTGCTAATGATGCTTAAGTGTTGATTAGATTTAATTAAGTGCAATTATGTGGTTAGATTAGTTTAGAGTAATTTAATTAGTGACTTAATGATGCATGTTAGATGATTGGCTAGTGTAATTAGCTAGAGGATAGCTTATATTATTTATTGAATGTATCTCGGGATTTTTCCCGATCCGTTTTGGCATCCAATTAGGCATTACGGGCCTAAATTGGATTTTTAGTATTTATTTATTAATTTTCGAAATTAATTAATTAATTATTTAATTTTCGGAAATTAGGCGGGGATAGCCGACAATCGGAATTTTATGCTAATTGTCGTGGCGCAATCCGTTTATTTAATTGAGCTTTATTTCATGCTGAATTGAATTATTTGTGAAAGTAGGAATTATTCTTTAATTGGATAATCATTGGTTATTAATTGAAAAATAACCGGATATCGGTTGATAATGCCAAAAATATTTGAGTGGACTACAGAAAATGTGGGAGTTATGGAAAGGAAAATATTATATTTTAGCAAAGGCTGATTGTGTTCCCACACACGGCTACTTTATCGAGAATGATAAAAAGATGGAATTGATTGTATGATTGGGATGGTATACTTTATCGACCTACGGGCGATATATCAGCTTAGCAGAGAGCAGTATACCGGTATACTATATTAGCCTACGGGCGATATGTCAGCTTAGCAGAAAGCAGTATACCTTATTAGTTTTGATGAAATATGTCGGTATACTATATCAACCTACGGGCTCTGATATGGCAGCTTAGCAGATAGTAGTATACTTTATCAGCTTAGATTGAGCACTGTCGGTATACTATATCAGCCTAAGGGCGATATGTCAGCTTAGCAGAGAGCAGTATATCCGATTATCTCAGAAGCGAGCTATATTATCTATTTATCAGTTTAGCAGTGAGCAGTCCTGATATGAACGGACTTATAGATAGTATGAGATGAGTCGACCAAGAAGGGGTTGAAATGACATGAAATCGACTAGGTCGATTGATCGAGATATTGATCTGTGATATGATTGCTTGGGTGCCTATTGAACTGTGCTAATATGCAGGTGGAATCTTAGGCCAAGGTAAGTCCTATGACTCGTGCGTGCATAGGCAGCTTGGTTAGCGTATTGGTTTACTAATCGAGTCTTAGGGGGTAGAACTTGTTGAGACGTGGTCTCAATGGTTATTGTATAACCATTTCAAGAATAACCATTTCAAGACCCTGATGAGGAGCCTGAGGAGGAGGAACCTGATGAGAACCCTAATGTGAAACTTGAGGAGAATGAAGGTTAAGAAGAAGAAGATGATCCAGAGGAGGATCCTAAGTACGACTCGGATGAAAACTGACATCCCATTATGTTTTGTCAGACATTGATTATATGTGGATAAGTGTTAGATCAAACCCTTGTGAATAGTATTGCATTATATACTATGAGGTGCTTGTATAAAAGTGTGGTTGTGAATTTTAGTATGAAAATTATGGCTCTGTTTTTCTATCACATTGCTTTATTGTTCGGGGATTTATAACTGCTTCTACATGTGTTATTGAAAATGAAAGGGTCGGCGATACGTAATCCTGGGATATCGTATTTTAAAATCGACCAAAACTGAAGAATGGGCACGTGACCGAGGATCGGCGCATGACAATGTGCAAGCTTAGTGTGGGGACCAACGATGTACCAATGGATACCTTGAAGAGGAACCCATGTGCATTGTCGGCTGCGACGAGATCGGCAAGAACATTGTTATCATTTCGAGTAGCGATTATTTTGCTCAGGGAGCGGTTGCGAGCGAGTGAACCGTTAATGGGCACGTTTAGCTTGCTTGGAGATTGTGGTGTTTAAATTGTATGGAGATCGAATAGAATCATGGTGGATAAGCTTTGATGGCTAGTCCCCAACGTTTAACCGCAGATATCTAGACACGTATGACGTAAGGATATTGATAATGCATATTAGAAGAAAAAAGAAATAATATGATGTCATTTGTTGCATTTAGGGGTGTGCAACGAGAACCGTCCGAATCGGAAACCGCTCGGACTGGAATAGACCGGCTAGTTTTGGGGGTTTCCCAAAGAGAGTGGTTTGATTCCCGATTTGAATCGGTGGTCGGTCAGTCTAGTTCCCTATTCTAAGGTGAGAATCGGACCGACCCGGACTAATCGGACCGAATCGCTTAAATTTATATATATATATATATATATATATATATATATATATATAATATTTTTTAAAATTTCTTAAGAAATAAACCCTAATTTATTTTAATTTCTCCAATTTTTCATTTTATTTTTTTGGCCAAAAATAGCAAATTTACCGGTTCTATCGGACCGGACCGATCAATTGGTTCGGTTCCTGGTTCCAGGACTAGTCGGTCCGGTTCCCGAAAAGGAATCTAGGAATAGATCCTCTCAGTCTGATTCCTAATTTCTCTTAAGAATCAAACTAGACTTAGAACCGATCAGTCCTAGTAGTATTCATTAGCATTATCTCATTTTCTTTAAATGAACTTTCACATCAGTCACTTATATAATTGTACTTCTTGGCGTCGCAATTAATGAATGGATTTTGATTAGGCAAAGTTTTGGATACGGCCACATTGATTGTGGATAAACAGCTCATGTGGACTTCATCCACCTGGATTTATTTTTCTCGGTTGCACAAATATGAGATTATCTCCCAATTTTAAGCAACAAGCTCAGTGAGGAAAGTTAGAAAGTTGGATACCATTTTTCTCCAATTTCCTTTTTTTCTATGGCCGAGTTGGCATAGGAAAATGCTGACATGACCGTCTCCCCTATGGTCAGCCACACATTTTTTTTTTTTTTTGAAAACTGGTAAACTTACCCAACCGGTTTCAATTTTTCATTCCATTTCTTTTTTTTTTTATTACTTTTATGTTTCCTTATTGGAAGCTCAAATTGAGAAATAAAATCATTGAAAACAAATTGAAAATGGTTGATACATGAAGAAACAAATCAAAGTGATAGTATTCAAATAATAAGAAACAAATCAAAGTGATTATATTCAAACAATAAGAAATATATGAAGAGTTTAGTTGCAACTTTTACAATAGTGGACATTATTCTCTGGCCAAAAAAAAAATTATGTGGATATCGTTTCAAATAAAAAAAAAACTTCATAAACTAAAAGGAATAAGAAATATAATTATCTCATACAGCTTGAACTTCCAATTATTGTAAGATTTTGTAATTGAATAAGTCATAATTAGTTGCAAAGCCAATGTTTCAAGTATTTTTTCATCTTATAAATATAATAAATCTATATAATGACATTAACGAATTTTTTTAGTAAGTGATAATATTTATTTACTTGTAAATATTTATATTTCAATATCTAACTTATTTTTTTCTCTTTTCATATTCAAAGAATACGATTTTGTGGGCTCTCTTATGATTTGTTTCTTAATTTGAGTTTGCATTGAGGAAACTTAGAAGTAAAAGAAGGAAATATAGAGTAAAAATTGAAACCGGTTGGGAAGTTTACCTGTTTCAAAAAAAAAAAAAAAATTTGTGGCTGACCATTGACCGTCAATTCCGTCATTCTATAGAGACGGTCATGCTAGCTGCTCCCTATAATCAGTATATTCCGCATTAAATTTCCATTAAATAAGTTACTGATCTAATTGTTTTTCTCTCCTAAGTGTTTCTAACCAGCCAATACGCGCACGAGGTTGCTTGTGTGAAAAAAAGTTGAATTTGGAAAGACCGACCAAAACCGAGTGCGGATTTGACCTTGCTTGGGGAAAATTTCTTCCTGCTTTTCTCTCATGATTTGTTCTGGCACTCCTAATAATTGAAACATGACTGGGTAGTTCTTGTATCGATCTACGTTCTTTGCTTCAATCTTATCTATAGTGTTGGCTTCTTTACTGGTACGTGCGGTTCTTTTTTCTTGTAACGAGTTTTGTTATATCTCATCAATTCTTTTCCTCGAGTGAATGGTTTGATGAGTAAAGTGTACATAATTTGGTTTACCACTCTTCCTTTTGATTGCCTCAGTCCTTTCTAAGCTTCCGGTTGCTTATTAGTTGGTGGTGATGATCTGCGAAGTGGAGGACCTTTTGTCTGCAATTTATGCTTTGTTTAGCTTCCACTTTTGTGATTTATTCTGCAAAAGCAGATTGGATCTTTGGTGGCAGGCAGATTTGGTACGATAGATTGGATTTGATTCTCGATTTGATGTTTCCTAGTTAGAGGGACAGGGCCGCTGTCCTGAATCCATCTCGCTAGAGACGGCTTTAGCAACAGTACCAACAGTCGTGTGACACCAACAGCGGTTGTCACAATTTCTACTGGTGTATGGGTGCACGGGCTGATGCCATCTCTAATTGTTTCAGGGACAGTTTTGGTGTCAACTGTTGCGCCTTTTTAGTAGTTGCCTATGCAGAAGAGGACTAATGGTCTTGATTTGTCGACATGAGTAGTATTTTTCTCATTTAGCAGAATAAGGTTGGTAAGGTTATTGTTCGCATGGGAGAGAATAAAATAGATGCGAGACAAAGAGAAGTTTTTGCTTAATGACATTATTGGTGCTGCTTTGAGCTCGTCTTGTTTAAGATGTGCATGTGAATTTGGCGGGCGAATAAAAGGTGATACTGTCTTCCTCTTTATGTAAGAAGCTCATGTTCCCAAGCAGGTTCAACTTAAATTCACACTGAACTGACTGGAAAAATGGGTATGAACAAAAATGATTTTCTGTACAGAACCTTACTTGATGAATGCGAGTACTGCTCGAATAAATGGTGATCTCATCCTTGATATGCTAGTTCAATGTTGAAGAAGATGGCTTTTAACTTTTCCCTTGTTGAATTAAGCGATGTTCTTTGAGTAATGTTCGATTCATCACCTTAATAGAAAAGAGCTCACTGCATAGCTTTCAGGGACTCATGCTAGATCTAGTTTAACGCATGAAGATGCTGGAGCGTAAATTATTGTCTCATTGTTTTTGTTAACACTGACTTGATACATAAGTCATTCAGCAAGCTGTTCACATTCAATTCTTTCGAAGAAGATCTTCCCTCGAGCAATGTCGAACCCGAAATTGTGATGTTGTTGAGCCAACACTCCAATTAGAGACAGGCCATTGAGACTCGATTGGCTCTCAGCCACCGCCATGCAAAAGAAACCCGGCTTTCTCTGGAAGAAGAAGCTCTTTGCGTCCATGTTCAGCTTGACCCCACCTTCAAAATGAAGCGCCACAGCCGGAAAATCACTCACCTCTCTCTCCGCGGTCCCTTCGTAACACAGCAACGCCGGGTTGTGCCCGTATATGACCCTCCTCAGGCCTCGCTTGTCGAGCAAGCTCTGGACTTCGTTCTGGAGAGGAACGTAGCCATCCGTCTGCAGCCAAGTCAGTACTGATCCCATGTCGACTAATACTCCGCCTTCACCGGATGGACTTCGCTTGAACGATTGCGGGTCAATGTCTAACGTCTTCTCCCCGACGCTTATGCCCTGGAGGTTCACATAGTAGTGACCCTGAAATGTCTCGAGGGTCGTTGAATCGCCTTCCATTGTTGATCCCTCTCCGAGGATCAGTTGATTATGTGGATACTTGGGGTCGGTAACGTCGCCAATGCAGTAGGAAAATTTTGAACCTAATTGTACCACGAGAGACGGGTAAAGAGCGTATCCTAAGCCCAATATGCCGCTTTCCTGCCAATCCCTAGTGCTATTAACGTTTATGTGGCCGCACCCGAACACTCTAACCGGAACCACCAAACTTCCGTCGAAGCTCACTATATCGGAGGCGAGGTTACCGATGGTGCTTCCTCTGGCGTACGAATAATTGTAAGTGCATTCTTTGTAACGATCGCACTTGCCGAGAGAATGTTGACAATCGATCGAGTCGCAAGGCAAGTTGGAGTACGTCGATGATCTGGTGGGATCGAAGACTGGAGTGGATTGGTTGAAGCACTGTGTGCAAGGTATGCACTGTATCCAGAAGAGGAGGCTTCCGGTGTCGACATGCACGATTTGCGGTACTGGCGGCTTCCCAAAGAATACCTTGGCGAGGAATCCAACTTTCCGGTTGTCAGCAATGAGACCGGCATGGATCCCATTGCCTGGACCAGTAATTCTTGTGTGTAAGGAGCTAATGCGCGCTGCCGAGCCTTCGATGGCACGTTCAGCTACCTCGTAGGCAGAGATATTCGGGTTGTAATAGGGAGATAGAACAGAATCATGGTGGATGAGTCTAATGGCTAGTCGCGGAGGGTTCATTGAGGCAGTATTGGAAGCAGCAATAGTCGAGGATGATGGGACGAACTTGATGACGCATAAAAGAAGGAAGAAGAAGAGGCCGAGGCCGAGGCCAGGGCAGCAAGAGATTGTCGTTTTAGAGTTGGCCATTGACATAGGTTGAAATGGCTTCGAAGGAACAACTTCCTTCCTGTGCTTATCTATTTATATAGCAGAGCTACCTTTGTCTCATGGGTCTGCCAAAAAAGAAAAGAAAAAAGAAACTCTTTATCTATGCATACTAAGAAGTGGTTTGAGACATTTAAACTCGATAAGCAATCAATCACCCTTTTCATTTTCCTTAATATTGCTATGCCGTCAACTGCTTCATTTGTTTCTAGTACATCCAAGCATTTATTAACTAGGCACCAGAATCTAAAGGACCGAACAGAAAAGCCTAAAAATCATTTAATTAGTCTCACATTAATGTTCTTTGGAATGACGTGAGTCTTGGCAAATCCCTCTTCAAAGAGGAACTTCTCATGTGAACCCCCCTCCTTTTGAACTCAGCTTTTATTTCTCAGATTGAGAGCTTCATCATCTTTTTCCATGTTTAAGATGCATTTACTGCGTAATAATTTCAAGAGCCTTGACCATAATCCAGAAAGTAATAACAACGAAAACGGAAGTGTACCATATATGCGTTACGAGAATCAAGTCAACCATCGAAATCAAATGAGGTCACTGTGGTATATCTACCATACCAAATTGCCTCAACATGAAGTCGTTAATTGGCTTCAAGACATACCTTGTCAGTCAAATGCCGACTCTAAAGTATAATGTCGTAGGCTCTTTTGATCTTTCTTGGCATGATCTTTAAAGAGTCGGTCCTAAGAGAAAGTTCTTTCAAATCTCTTAGTTTCAACATGGATGGCCCGTCATTGCATCATTAAACTAACTGACCACCTCCCTATGCATTACACCAAAGGGAAATACAGTCTCTATGACCTCTGAATGGATCTCTGATGATGGTTTATCTTGGGCCTTTACTTATGCATATTGAGGTCAAGTGGTATTATCCCCTGTTTTGTGAGGAAATTCAACTTTCGGAAGGGATAAAATGAACAGAATGAATAGATCCTATCCACATAAGTTGATTTTATTATATTGATTGATGTATTTACAGGTGCTACTCTAGAAGTTCACAGTCAATTCTCTGGAAGAAAATTTTCTTCCCTCCAATGTCATAGCCCATGTTACAACTCTGTTGAGCCATCCCTCCAATCACACTCAACTCCTTGACGTCAGAACTGGAAGGGCTCACAGCCATGCAGAATTCACCTGGTCCATTATCATGAAAAAAGTTCTCCACATCTAGTCCTAGATCGGGGCCACCAGTGAAGTGAAGCGCGACCATGGGGAACCCGTGAAGTAGGACGGGCTGTACGGGTTCTCGACCCGCTCAAAAGACCCATTCAGCAGCCTCTCAACCTCATTGCTGAGAGGATCGAATGCATGCGACGTTAGGAGGATGATCGTGGTTCTGGAGTCGATGACTAACCCACCAGTGCCAGACGGCGTCATCCAGAACACTGCAGGGTCAATGTCGAGCATTTTCTCTCCGACGCTGATTCCTTCCAAAGTTAGGAAGTAGAGGTTATTGAAGACCTCCAATGGGTTTGGTCCCCTTCAATCACAGCATCATCGCCTAAAATCAGCTGGTTATGACCATAGTGAGGGTCTTTGAAGCTGCCAATGCAGTAAGAGAATTTAGATCCCATCTTAGTAGCCAGGGACACATTCTCAGGGCCAAGCCCCATGATCCCACCAGGCTGGTCATTGTAACGATCATTGTCATGGCCACACCTGATGACCATGTTCGAGATCTTTGCTTCCCCCTCATCGGATGTCTCGAACATGAGCATTTCCGTGCCCAAGAGCCCCTTCACGGTGATTCCATCGAGGTAGTTGTTAGAGAATTTGCAATAGTTGGCTGGGTCACATTTGTTGTCCGAAGGCAAGTAGGTGCAGTAAGGAGAAGTGCACGGTAAGTTCGCATAGGTGGAAGACTTGGAAGGATCGAAAAGCGGGCTAGCATGCTCAAAGCATTTTGTGCAAGGCAGGCATTGGATCCAGAACAAGCCGCTTCCCAAGTCCATGGTCGTTAGTTGCTGCACAGGGGTAGGCCTATTGAGAGATTCACCATAAACTGCGCCACGCCCTCTTCTGCAGCAATGCTGCCACGGACGTCATTGGGTGCCAAAAGGGCGCCCGTGGCTTTTGCTTCCAAGTAGGCCACATGCGCCATAGAGCTTCTGACTGCACGAGTAGCCGGTCTGGACATGTTTGCATCAGTTGTGTAATAAGGGGAGAGAACAGAGTTCCGGTGAATAAGTTTCATGGCATACTGTTGGTGGCGGAGTCTTCTTTTGGCTGTTGCTCCAGCCGGTGCGGGGGTCAAAGCAGAGGAAAGCAAGAAAGATCGAAATCATGGTTATGATAAGAGAGAAATGGACGGCGTGATGCTCATAATGTTGCCATCGAGTTTAAAGGAGAAGGTAGAGACAAGAGAGCTTCAACTGCTTGTATTAAATATTAAATTGGGTAATGAGCAAAGTGGTCAAACTTATACTGATCAAGAACCCTAAAGCTTTAAAATTTTGAAAGTGAAATTTAAGTAGGGAGGATTGGCCATAAATAAATATATACAGCTAAGGGAAGATGGCTTGACTAGAAAGGGCAACCACTAAAGGCACCATTAATCAACAACTGAGAAACGGAGAGAGGTCTTTTATCCTTCGTTGCATGCATTGGCAACAACTAAAGCTTCTTGGTGAACACGCAGGCTTATCTTACCTTCACTTGAAACTACTAAATGTCCAAATCTGAATATGCAAATCTCTCCCTCTCCCTCGCCAAAGGCCAGCTGGTTCTTTCCTCTTGTTCATTGTGACCCCCAAGCACGGCAAGGGCATGCCTTGGCAGAATGTATTTAGTGTCATTGAAATTCATGAATTATATCCACCGAAAGGGATAAAAGAAACAAATGATAGCCGAACATTTATAGAAATGATCAGATCAAGGGGGGAGAAAATTCTTAACCAAATCTTCTTTTTCTCTAGGCAGTCAAAAGGAATTCAGCTAATGTAAAATCATCCGTCACAAAATCATCATCTTACCTCCAAAAATACAAAAGAAGCGCGCTATGATTGAGTCATATGTAACATAATAGTCGCAACTTTTACAAAAGAACTAACTGCACCATCCCCACATTTTCTACATTTCAATCCTTTTTCTAAGCCCAAAGGATGGAGTAAAACAAAGATCAAGCCCCATATTGCCACCCAAATTTCAAAGGGATCTCCAACAAATTGTTAGCCTCCCACTTGAAGTCACCATCGTGCTCGAGATACGGGGTCAGGCAACATAGGAGCCTATAATGCGGCAATTTACAACTGAGAACAAGAGAGGGTGAATGGGGTCGAAAGCAACTATATCGGTTCGACCAAAGAATATCGAGTCAAAAAAAATGTCCAGCTCAGAATGTTGTATAATTGGAGAAGAGATGCAACAGATTGTCCAAAGTTTCTGGGTAGAACTTCCTCGCAAACAAGTAACATGGCCTCTTCACCCCATTCCACAAGCAAGGTGTTACCTGCTCTTCATGCTGCAGAAATCCAAGCAACAAAATTTTCATTCGGGAGAATTATGTATATTTCGAGATCATTAATCAAGCGGGGATGCAAACATTGCATACCTTATCGTCACTCGTTACATGTATGCTTACATCAATTGACTGCACAAATGACATAATAAGCACGGTCAAACTAATGACAGAAAAATGGGAACAGTCATTTACACATTATTTCATACAAAAACAGGAAAAGTCACAAATTTGCAGTTTCCTACTTCACGGAGTGATAGTTTTTTTTCTTTTTTTTGGAGTCTGCTGATAATTAAAACTGAGTGAGGAACTCAATATCCCATCTTGTCTATGTAAAAAGTACCAACAATGAAAAATTGTCATGCATACCGTAATATTTTTCAGAAGCTCGTATGTGACATCTTGAGCCCTGTAGGATTTGGGGTGCCATTTTCTCTCAGACCAGTCAACATGCGTCACTGACCATGTTGCGATTCCACCAGGATCAACCATCTGAGAACACCCGCAGGAAGAAACTTGTCAAATTGGAGATTGGTTAGATGACATCCCAAACTGAGGTTATAAGACAGAGGAGGATCCTTACATTGAAAAAGGTTGGAATGTAATGTTCATCAGCAATGCAATTTTTACCGTCCAAACCTGGCTGTAGGTGTAAAGAATATCTAAATTAATACCTTGTTGTATCACAGAATATTCAAGACTCATGGCTCCAACGATAGATATCTTAGAAGTGACTGGACAAAACAAATATGATGCAATGAACTGACAAGTCAATTGTCCAGAGAAATTTGGCCCATAAATGTCCAGAATAAAAAAATGACGAACGAAGGAAACTGGAACAACACTCTAGCAAAATATCTTAATGGCATACATGCATGGGAAGTTTACAATAGGGGCATACGCAATGATCCACAAACCCAGTAATAGCAAGATGATAAGCAGTAGGATTGAAAGCAACTGAATAAGAATGTTCACCTTACAATAGTCCCTGAATTTTGAGTAATACAGAGTGTCAGCCATGAGAATTAGGGCATGCTGCCGCTTCATTGTGAACCACTGCAGAGAACTCAGCAATTAATTCAAAATATGTGGCAGAAAAACTTGAGTTCAGAAGCCAAAATGCAGAGTTTAAAACCACAAAAACACATGGAAGCAAGACAAAAACAGACAACTTGGAAAGTCCTATAATAAATTTAGATTTTGCAAGACTTCTACCATCTGAAAAAGCAATATAAATGAAAAAAGAAAAAAGAAAAAAGAGACTCCTAAATTTGAAATAGCAGGCTTTATAATCTGCAGGTTCAAAGAACTGCGATGTCAGATAGTTATAAAGAAGGTACATGGTGCGCCGAAATAGCAAAGACCTATCTGTGCATGCATGGGCCAGTGTAGGAAAAGTTCACTTTCTAGAGAGATTACCCTTCTCATCTGGAAAATAAGTTTTGTCAGCTCAAAGAACAAAAGCAATGTAAAAGTTTAGGTTCCCTTCAAGTCTAGTCAAAGAAAGCAATTCTTCCCAATTTTGTCAAAATGAAAATTTGTCAGATGTATCGGAATAAAAATTCATCAGTTGCATATAACTTCACTCTGGCAGCCATGTCAAAGCCATCAAATGGCCTTGGAGTCCCATTATAGCAATGTGCATAACATCTCACTCATTCTTGACATACCTGGGCACCTTTCCGGAAATCTTTCTTTTCGATTTCAGGCAACATGTGCTCTGTGTATCGGCCATTCCCATGTGGACCAGGATCAAAGAAGCTACATGGAAAAAAGAAAATTGTTGAGAATGAGTCACCTTGGCAAAGTTCGAAGGCGTAGCTGGAAGGATGCATGCCTTCTCACTTAATGAGGTGCAGCCACAAGGTACAGAAAATAAGTAAGAACCACAATACAATACGAATAACAATATGTGCTTACCAGTCAACGTAGCTGATATTTGTGTGCATAAGATAATCGTACACATAGTCAAACGTATGCAATGGCACACAGCTGCAGCAAGACAAGAATATAAATCAGAAGTTACAAGCAAGCTACTTCAATTTTTCTCATCCTGACAGATAGGAAAATTTTCAATTTTTGGCCCCATTACCTATCAGAGAGTAACACGAAATGTTGGTTATCGAGATCTTTGAGAGCATTTGCCAATAATCGTCTCTCAGCATCAATCATGGAAATTTTTCCCCACACCACCTGCATAAGTAAATATACCATCAATTTCATAAAATTATCTTTTTATAGATAAAAGTGGACAACCATATGACAATAAGGGGGTACAAACCCATACAGAAAAGAGCTCAGAGAACAAAGAAGAGCTCCAATTGTGCTGTCACATAATAGCAAAAACTAGCACGTACAAATAAAATCGGTACAACTACAAGCAGCAAAAATTATGCTGTCACATAACAGCAAAGACTAGTGTGTAAAGAAGATTGCATTGTTTTTACTTTTGACCTTAATCTCTGCCTAACTATTGACTATATTGTAATTGGAAAATGAGAAGCACAAGTCCAAGGAGGACAAAAGAATATGAAGGCTGCAACTTGAAATCTATGGCATCTAATTCATTTTTACAGTAAATTCATAGCCTTGAAGAATTGTTCCAGTCGTGCATGAATCAAATGGTTCATGATCATACATGACAAACTCAGGCCACTAAACCGATTGGCTGGTTTCTGAATTTATCCAATTCAGACCTTGCCTATTACAGTCAACTTGAAAATGATTAATCAAGAATGCTATGAAGGATACTAAATAAGGGGCTGGAGAACGGGGTCAGTAATTATTTCTTCCAATTAAAGCCATTCCAGGATATTATGCATCTAAGCTTCAAAACAGAGAGAAGGAATTACATGGTGAAATTTTGTAGAGTAATAATTCCATGGATTTTGCTTAAAAAATAAGAAAGTTCAATAACACTTGCATTAACTCCAAAATGCACTAGGCAGATAGCCACCAAATTCTTCACCACAACCATTTCGAATGAGTTTCCAGGTTCGTAGATTCATAATTTTATTTGATAATAGAACCGATTGAAATAAGCAGGAAGAATAAATTCTTTCGGCAAATTAGCAAATCAAAAGACCAATTTGCTGAAAAGGAAGGGACGCCAACTAAAGCATCCATTTTGAGTAACATTTACTCAAGTTCAGGTAGCATACTTGAAATAGCAATATGCTACAAAGTTCATGACAAGTTTAGCGTAACGGCATCTATCAATAACTGCCACAGCCCACGGCCACAGATATTGCAAAGAGAATATCCGTTAGCCATTATTCCCACATAAAGATTCATCAGCCATCCACTTTGCTCTTTTGGCAAATCAAGCTGGAGTCAGTATGAAAGCAAGAGCAGCCTATTTGAGCAAAAGTCTGCCCCAGTCAAATTCTTTCAAAAGCTAAATATCTGAGATCAGAGAAGGCTGTTCTTTCCTATTTCTATTCCCCATTTATCTTTCTTTTGCATATAAGTTAGCAGTTTTTGGCATTTATGAAAAACCTTGCACTCCACAAACAAAAGTTGCCTTTACCAAAACAACTTTCTTCATCAACAAAATATAATGCTTCAACTAAAAATGCAGAGATAGGGTACAAAAATAAATCGATATATTTTATTGGTTTGTGCCAAAGTGCAAACCTCTAAAATTGGAAAAATTGTCCAGTCAGATTCAACACATGATTATCAGAATACAGTTATGAACTTTCAAGAACAGACTGATTTGGCTAAGTTACTAGACCTGGTCGCTCCTTATGTCTGCATTAATGAAGTAACGGCTCACATGGACAGGTTTTTCCTTTGATGCATGAACATAGACTGTGAATCTTCCTTCATGACCCTAGCAAAGAAGACAAAGATATTGTTAGTCGAGAAAGATAAAATTAAGCAGCAGTAGTTATTTGCCATTATTTCAGGATAACAAACTAAAAGCCAAAATAATGTCATCTGAATTCCCAATATATTGTTCCTGGAATAAGTCTTATAAGGAAAGGCGGTACACAACCAATTTATTACATATGTAACCATATTTGCATAGCCTTTCTCAACAAACAGTTGTTGGGCATATACACTTGACAGCTTTGTTTAGGACAATCATTTCCTCAACGCCCATTTTCCTAGTATTCAGAAAACAAAGATACAACATAAATATTCAAGGCTCAGTTATGATGATGCTATCAAGGTTGGATCTCCACGAGGACCCAAAAGACCCATTTACCCCATTCAACTGTCAGGCCATCAAATATGCCAAAAGAAGATCGAAACAAATTGACAGGTAAGCTTCTCCCTAAGTTTTTCTTCGGAACACACGGAATTTCTGCACTGAGACCATAAGCATAAAATATTGTGTATGCATCTGCTCAGCTGCTATTCTTTCTTCAACTACATTGATGTCTGCTCATACATAAGTGTAATATGCTTCACAAAAATCATGTGTACTAAGAATAACATCTGTCAGTAATCTTAAGTAATGTTATGCAGTGAAAATTATCTCCTATAATATCAGACTTTTCAAGAAGAGTAGAATAATGAGAACAAAGGAAGTTCCTCTTTGATCAAACAAGATAAGAGTATCTGGGACAAGCATTAGATGGTCAAGAAATTTATAAATATTTTCCCACAGATGGGACTTCAAAAGACTTCAGAATGCACAAACCAAACGCATACACTGAAACAAATGGCAATAATCGCTGCAGAAAGCATCATCACTTATTAATTCATAGTGTGCAAGCAGTGATTGTCAGAGCCACAAAAGAAAGACTCTTATCAATTTTTTACGGTACAAAGGCTTGAGATGCCGGCAAGTGTAGGAAGAGAGATAGTAAATGTGGAGTCTTACTTGGAAAAACTTATCCCACAACTTCTCGAAAGGTAGTGAACCGGGACTCAAGAACATAAACGCGATTTTAGGGTTCTTGGATTCATGGGGAGGCGTGTTCAATATGTCCTTAATCACAACACGAGATGCCATCTCTTCGTCAGTATATTCCCTTGCAGGATCCGGCGGAAGCCAATCTGAAAGAGCCTTGCAACCTCTGGAAGAAAGCATATAGCAGGCACCACTGCCTCTGGGTGGATATACATACGCGCAAATTAGGAACATACTGACCAAGCAAACCAACACTATAATCCACACTGGCTTCTTCAATGGAGGACGAGGGCGATGGCCCGCCAAAATGTGGACATCACCCATACCCAATCTCCAACCTTTTGCTGTCTTCATCAAGAAGACTGGATTAATGCCTCAAAGCCTTCCCATAAAATGTCCTATATCCTTGAACCCAAATTTCAATTATTACTAACTCCCCGTCCAATGGACGTCAACTTAATACCAGTGGAGCTCAATCCAAAAGATTTATCTGCAATGTTATATGACAATGAATCGATAATGAGGATGAGCTAATACAAAGACTGGAGCATACCTTGTGAATACTACTAATGCAATGAAAGAAGGCTAGAAATCAAAAGCAGCATTCAAGATCAAGTAAACAAGAACTTCAACATGAGCACATTAAATTAATCGGTAAGTTCAGTGCTGTTAGCTCAGTGGGCAAGTAAACATGCATATTTTATTCTCATCTAACAAGGCCAACGTTGGGCACTGATTGAAGCCAAGCACGCCCATTTTTTTAAGATTACACACCTAAAGGGGGATGATAAGAAAGAGCTGTGTAAAATTTCTGCCTAGACAATAGATCATTTTCGGGACTTTTCTAGTGGATACTTCAAGACTTCACAATGCGCAACCTCGTGATGTATCCATCAAATGATGCCTTTTCATCCCCTTGATAGACAATCATGCCGCATATCCTGTGTGACGTGAAATTCCACAAAATCGCAGAAATCTAAGGCATGGGCAACTGTTTAAGACATCAAGTTCCTTGATAGGCCCAACCACTAGAACCAACCAGGAAAGATTCAGAAAAAGAAAAAGAAAACAAGAAACCCCAAGGAACCGATGAGAGAAAATCCTGGAACAAAAGTCAAACCGAATCCCCGGGGCAATTTTCCAAACGGCTTTAAACTGCCCAGAAACAAGGCTCTCTGCAATGGCGCACTTAGACACTCCACCATCTCACCAACACGGGAGCGAATTATTCACGCCCCAAGCATTGTCCTTTTCCATTGCCCAGAAACCAAGAAGGCGGAAAACATCACTCGCCCACATCAGACCCACCAAACAAAATGCCAAGATTCAACCAGCCCATTCCCCGCACGACCCCCCCACCCCACGAATCGATCGAGACAACAACAACAGCAGCAAAGAGAGAAACAATCACCTGACCGAATCTCGCGCGCGGCGCTCTCCCTTAAAGACCAGAGAGAGAACAACCCCTCCCCACCCCGTCCCTTCCTTCGGCCCCTCGATTGCCAAAGCCCTCGAATCCCGAAATCGGAAAGGATCTGAAGGGGAACCCGTTGGGTATTGGCGTTCAAGATCTGGGGGCGCAACCAAGAATTGGACCAGCCAAGCGAGACAAACACAGAGAGAGAGAAAGAGAGAGAGAAGGGAGAAGAGAGAGTATTTAACTAATATGGCAAATAAAAATCTCAGCTTTGGCTTCCCCCCCACACCACAAACCCACCCCCGATTAATATATCATCCGACCCCTACCCCCCCAAGGGATTCCAGCGACGATGAATCGATGATGATGGCGGCGACGAGGATTAACACGATTCCTTCCCGATTCCCTCTTCTTCCAAAGCTCTCTGCCCTTTTTCTCTTGCTTTCTCTCTCCTCCCTAACTACTTCAAGAGAAATTAGAGAGAGAAATTAGAGAGAGAAGGGGGAAGAGAGAGAGAGAGAGAGAGAGACAGCGTCCAAGGGAGCCGTCGTTTTTGTCTGGGCGTTTGCGATTTTCGCACGGAAGGGAAGGGGGGGCGCAACTTTGGAAAAATTCAGCCGGCGACGCAGTTAAGTAATAGCGCCCCCTCCCCCCTCGCCCACGCGCGGCGGCGGCGCGTGGCGACGGATCGGAGCGCGACCGAGTCGGGTTGGCCGAAGGCGGCGGGGCGGGGCGGGGCGGGGCGGGTCGCTTTCCCCGGTCGGCGGTGGCCTTGTTTTCGTCAACAGAAAAAAACCATATTTTTATGATTTGTTTCTCTAGTTGACCGCGTCCCCCCAAAACCCCAGGAAAAAAAGAGAAATACTAAAAAAATATGTATGTGAAACGGCAGGCCGTTGGTTTTCTTTCCTTTTTCTCTCCCTCTCTCTTTTTTTTTAAGGGGAAATTTCCTAATTCTAATGTTCAACGCCTTGAACAAGATCATGATCTTGGTCTCTAACGAACCTTCCGTGTAAAACCATCGGTTTGACCGGACGTAGATGATCACTTGCAATCCGAAAGAAAAATAAAAACACCCTTTTTTGGATCGCCTGGGGATGGAACAAGTGCTAAATGGTTGAACGTATAATCCAAGAAGTTGGACCAAATTAATAATAAAATAACAAGAAATTTGAGACGCCGCCCTCCCTTAAAATCTCAAATTCTATTTGTTATTGAACGTGGGGTTATGAAAATGTGATGTCATGTCTAACACGTAGATGTCATACTTGTGATAATGTTAAAATGATAAGCTCGATCAGTGCACGGAATTCTATTCAAAATATGATCTATTTTGTTACAACAAAGAACTCTTTTCCAATCTTCATGGAAATGGCTTGTTTTGCTCTACCACGTGTGACAATTACAATGTTTGGCCCAAAAATTTAAACTTAGAAGTGAAAGAAGACAGTAGAATATAAAAAGCATGTTAGACTTTGTAAACAAACCGTCGTCCTTTCATTCATGTGCAAGCTAAATTAGAAAATGACGTGTGAAACCTTACGAATGAGGGGCTGCATTTGCGAAATAAATTGGGAGCAGAATTAGTTTCAATACCATGTTAGTTTGTCCAACCCAAATCTTAAGCTTATGATTAGCGTAAATATGAGAGCATATGGTTCTCATAGGCAAGTGACGTGGATTGATTGATAAACTTATTTTACGAAGCAATGAAGCTTTATAGTAAATGAAGTAATGAATCATTTCATTAATTGTATACATTATGAACTGATTCCTGCTCAGCGAAGAGAAAACCATGTAGAAAGTTTGTGTGCGTTATCTTTTCATTAAGCGGGCATAGCTTAGTCATGGTAAGATGATGCAGTAAATATGGATTAGTCGTAACAAGATTTGGTGCCCAATAGTTACAATTTGAGAAAACAAAGTTTAACTTAACCACAAGGAAAATGAATGCTATTGATTAAGCGTTCATGTAGATCCTCAGTCAAGTTGTTTTAATTTTATTTTTTAATGACATAGAACTCCGATAAATAAACCCCAATAACATACAATAATCCCCACCGAGCTCATAGATAAGACGAAAGGTAGATCGAAACCCAAGTAGGTGGTCCAAGGCAGTCCAAGGATTATTTGTATTTAGTGAAGCGGGGAATTAAACTAGCATCGCATGTTTATATAATTTTAAACGACCCGTAAGCTTCCGATTGTTATCCTTTTGTAATGTTGAAGATACGCACAATGTTCTTTTGCTAGCTAATTACATATTATCTTTCGACATGCTCATGCACATGTACTTTTTATTGGAGTTATTGATCGGGAACACCGGCCGTTGCAGCGTGGATGGTAGATCCCTTGTGCTTCACTGAAGAGGCCAAGGTTCGAAGTCCCTGCGAAGCAGGGAGGCTGAAGCGCTGTGTGGTGAATGAAGCGTGGCGTCGGGGTAGTGGTTTACCCGCTAGCGACACCTAGGGGTTTACGCGGCGGCTATCGACCAAAGCGGTTCCTCCAGCACCAAAAAAAAAAAAAAAAAAAAAAAAAAAAAAAAAAGGCTCGAAGATGAAACAGCTGCACTTTGTCCATTCATTGTTTTTTTTTTTTTTTTTGTACAAAGTCAAAGCATAAGACTAGCTTTTTATTTGATTTTAAACATTTCGCAACATTCCATTGGTCTTCCGCATCACATAAAGCAGTTCTCGATTATTATCCTTGCAGATTAGGAACTTCTGATATCTTATCTCGATCGTGCCAAAACGACAGGGTTACCTCTTTTACCCAAGGCCCATATTGGACGGTGCAAATTATGCATTTCATTTGGAAAACATATAATGGTTCAAACGTGGACGGGCACGCGGACGCACTTATGTTTGTGGAGGGAGAAAGGGATGGGAGAATCGCGTTCTCAATACTTCTATGATTGAATTCTTGTCCAAGTTTCAATTGCATAATTTGCTAGGTATGATAAATTTATTTGCGAAATTGACTTGTTCTAATATGGAACCGTTGCAAGTGGACATTTTAACTAGTTATTCCCGTCAGATCTGTACTAATCAATTATTCCGTATAGTAATTTTAGTACATCTAGTGTTAGTTTTGTAATCGATCAGGCTAGAAGCTTTTTTATGAGTGATTTGAAGACCTACGAAAGCGAACACCAAACGGTGACTTGAGAAAAAGATTAATATATATTGAAGAGAAATAAGAAGCTAAAGTTGATAAGTTGATAGCCTCGCTCAAGTTGAACAGTTGTTTTACCTGAGAGTTACCTCTCATCTTGTCCTAGTAAGCACACCACAATGTAATTACCTCACTTTTTTGTACTCAAGTGTTCCCTGCTAGCTCATTTGAAGAGGTACTAATTCCAGTTTCTCCATCTCTAGCCCACTTAGTCACTATAATTTGGGAATTTACTGGGTAAAATCACTCCGTTGAACTAAAATACCTTTGTGTCTTAGAAAAATTGCACCTCTACCCCTTTGTGTGTTAGGGGAATTAGTCACGGCTTGCTCTATCGCCGTCTGTGCCTCCCTCACCATTTGCTTGGCTTGCAAAGTGGGCCCCCCTTGTGCTCCCTCTCTCCTCTCTTTACCAAGGGCGTCACCTGAGGCTAGTAACGATTGTCTTTCTATTTCTTTGTGAATTCAGTGGGATCACATCCCCCATCATTGTTGCCTGAGGTTGGTGTTGGTCAAATGGTGGAGGTTTCGCTAGGCATGTGATGGAGGGGTGGTGGTTAACTAGCAGTCATAAAGAGTGTAGTGTGGTGATAGGGGGAATCATTGGGTTCAGATCAACCGAGAAACTACTCAAAACCGACTTCGGTTGGTTTGATTTTAGACCTATTCCGAGGTGAATCGGTTTGGTTGAAGAATTGTCTACCCTAGGCAAAGTCCCTGATCCAAGTTTTGAACTTAAAATTCTACTAGACAATTAGGCTAAGCTAATTCAAAATCAGTTCACCCAAGTAAAAAAACATCTTTTGAGGATTGAATATACTCTCTTAATCACTAAGCTGAGACCATGGCTTGGTTGCAAAGTGGAGATAATGTATAACTAACTAGTAACATACTAAACAAGCTTAATTCCAAGCAGAACCGAGAATTGATCTAGAATTGGCCAATTCGATTGCAGGTTGTTTTTAGACCTAGCCGGTTTGGTTTCTAGTTTTGATTTGTCGAAATCATGATTTAAAGGTTTGGTTCCAAGTTTTGGCTTTGAAATCAATCACCTATAATGTGGGGGTTACTACTGTAGATGGAAAGTTTGGGGGGAGGGGGGAAATAGGAATGAGATATGAGGGAGAAAAGGAAAAAGGAAACGAGGAAAAGGAAAGGAAAGAAGATACCCAACCTAAGCCGTCCAATTAGCTTATGGAAAAAAATTAGCTTATTGCTAATTGCTAATTTATTCAAATCGTAGGGGTAACTCTACTTACCTTTGGAAGATACTAACCTGGGGTGGAGGCAGACTTCGTAAGCCGAGCGACGATAATGGGAGGCAAGGGAAATGGGGTGTGATGGCGAGGCGGCGACGTAGTATTAGTGGTAGAGAGGAGTTTTTTTGGTACTTGATGTAAATTCCCTTAAGATATAGGTATTTTAGTCTAAGAGAGTAAAATCATTTTCTATCTTTAGAGGATCTCAATCCATTTATATGTAAAGTGTATTTTCATTCCTCGCCCATGTGCAGCATCCTTAATTTTTAATGCACGACTAACATAAATACATATATATATATATATATATTAACATACAATGGTGATTAAATATTTAGGTAAGCCTGTAATAGATTTTCTATTTGACTTTAGATATCTTGTTTTGAAAAATTACGTGAGAAACCTTTGCAAATATGTACATATTATACATAATGATATATGATCAGTTGTTCAAATTTACGAGGGGAAAGTAACTTCTGCTTAGTTTTCAAAAATTGGCTTTCAAAAAATTTCTTAATATTTCAAACGTTTAATAATATTTCTTGTTCTGAGTGAGAGAGAGAGAGAGAGAGAGAGAAAATTAAATATTAACTCGAACAAGGACGACAGAGCCTCCATGCTTCGTTGACTTTGACTTGCGCGTGCAATTACTATAGTGGACACGACAGAAGGGTCGCCTCTGTTAGGAGGTTCCCCCGAGATGCAATGGAAGGACAAAATCGTCATTTCAAAATGACGTGGCCGTAGTGGCTTCTCTTTCATTTGGGGCCGTCTGATCCGTGGAGTCAACAAAAAAGAGGACAAAAGGAAAATTTCAAGAAGGTATCGGCCATCGAGAGAATTTCATGGGAATTAATTAAGTGTTTAGAGATGCTTTTATTTTCTTATTAAGTTTCCAGTTGTAGTTATTGCAATATGAACTTTATTTAAACGTCCTGCATTCTAGAAATGCCCGGGCATTGACTTCACGTTCATTTTATAAATTTTTTTTTTCGTGTTTCTGGGGATGTGGAAACGTTTTTTTTTTTTATTTTATTGGTGTTAGCGAGAAAGCGAAAAGGGATGACTGGAAAAATAGAAGATGTCCTTGAATGGTCCTAAGTCAACACGTCTTTATAAACTTTGGACGTTCCGATGGAATATCAAATTCCCTTTTCAATTCGTATGCTCTGTAGGCTTGCCACAGGGGATTATACTCGATAGGTCCAATGTACAGGATAGGATAGAATAATCATATGATAACTGGGAAAGCCAAATGATTGAAGTTCAATTAAATTTGAAAAAAGTATCGGAAAGAGAATACTGTTTTTGTTAGAATTCAGCGCACAATCATAAGGAAATAAAAAATAAAAGCAAGAAAGAGAATTTGAGATACAAAATTTTATCTTGATTCATTGTACCATTCTGTCGATGGGAAGTATGAACTACACACTAACAATTTTTTTTTTTTTTATTAACCATCGACATGGGTGTGGAGATCTAGCTATAGGAGATTCATGAAATTTCTTGCAAGTCTCATGAATTGGCTAAGTTCAAGCCTTCTTGCATATAGTCTTATGTTGGAAAATCTCCTAACGCCCACACCAACCGCATGAACCCTAAGAGTTATCACTAATTATCCTTTATCATCACTCGAAATACATATTTATTCAATTAAAACGATGCACTAAAGATGAGATTAATCTACATCAACACTTAAAATGTACACATGGAAGAAAAAAGCAATGATATATACTTTTAATGGTGAAGATCCTTCATATCTTGCAGTTGATTATATAGTTTCAATGGAGAGAAAAAAATAGTGTAAGTATACCCACAATATGGGTTACTTTCTCTTTTGGTTTGATTAATGAGATGACTTTTTGAACTTAGGTATACGTTTGATCATTTGTTTCTACAATGCGCTCACCAATCAAATCCATCCCACAACTGCGTTGGAAAGTCTTATATGTCTTTGAAAGATGATTTTCTCGACAATGGATCGCAAAATCACCTAATTCTTGGCAATTCACCGAACGATATGGACATGGCTTCGTTTTCCCACCTTCCTTGTTCGCGTACTGTCGTGCGTTGCCCTTCCTGTCTTTCTCGGTCCTTCTCTGAGGTTGCCCTTTGGCTTTCATTGATCTCATCAAGCAAAGGGGTTGGCTAAGGGAGACAGAACAGATACGTATCTGGCCATGAATGTCGATGTCAAGATTAGGGCATCGTGGAGTGGGGGGTCCCACCTGCATGCATGGCCCCATGTTTCCAGGTGGACGAAGTGAGCTGGTGCCATGAACATAGACATCCATGTGCTTAGAGCCCATTATATTATTTCTTCCCTCTTGCACCTTATTCTCTATTTAGTCCCCTTAATAATTGATGATATAGAATCGAATTCTGCTTCCATTTTTCCAGACATATGCCCACTTGCAGCCATGCATCTATTATTTTTTTTTGATAAAAATTCAGTAAGCCCGCATACATGCATTGGCAAGACACTTATATAATATGTTCCCATAATCAAGATTATTGTTGGCAGATTACGTATATTTAGAAATTTCGTATGGCCAAGAAGTTATCGATGAAGAGGTAGGAACACTTGTATAATAAGTATTGGCGTGATTTACTTCGTCGTCGTCGTCATCATCTCGAGTGGCATGATGGAATAAATTTGAGGGGAAAAAAGAAGAAAATTATGTGCCATGATAAAAGGATCAAAGCAGAACGTGAGTTGGTTCCACGCCCTCATGCGAAGCCATGTGCTTTCTCTGGTTTGAGGAAGATTGCAGGCCCATATGAAACCCTAATTACTGGTAATTATATATCTTGATAGCTATTTTAAGACTATTATAATCCGCAGCCAGCTTTGACGTATATAGCATTGGCACTGACATACGCGGATGAGATACCCAAGTCCTCTTCACTTCCATATCGGCCTCCACCATGCCAGATCACCAAGACAATAAGATATGACAGATAAGGCATCGGTGCATCTTGACAATTTGAGTTATAGCAATATTTAAATAGCTCTGTTAATTTATTACTCCTGACACAGCTTAATTTGCAAAGAGGAGAGACTGGGATCTCCATGTGTTTATTGGCCCATTTCTTTCCTTGGATTGTCTTGATGGACTACACAGCATCGAGGCTTGATCCGATGTTTGGAAAAGCCCATCAGACCCCTGATCGAAGCACACACATACACGGGCAGAGCATTTTATGAAGAAACACACCCATTCACAATAATCAATTGGCTCGTTTTACATTTGAGAAAACAAGGCACTGTAAATGCAGAAATTCAATCAATCGCCACTGTTTTTGGGGGGGGGGGGGGGGAGAGATTAATATATTAGTCGAAAGCATGAAAATCCCCTGAATTTGAGAGAGAGAGAGAGAGAGAGAGAGAGAGAGAGAGAGAGAGAGACCTTTTAGATTACTTATATATACCATCTAAAATGAAACCTAATCTAACATGGCATACGACTCTAATTAAGTGAACCTAATATGAAATCTAAATGACATGCAAATTATGATATGAAATTGATGATGTGGCATGACAATGACGTGCATGTAGACATGGCAATGACATAGCAATCATGATGACATGACACGATGAAATAACTGTTATGGCTAGATTTATAATCTATAGAGGAGTGAATAGGTGATTGTGCGGAAATGAAAGAATTTAAACAAATATTGCAGCGTGATAACTTTCAATGAAGTGGTCAGGTCTTATCGATGTACAATTCTATCACAATAAAAAAAAGGAGTAAATGATAGAAAATTACACACAAAAGTTTATAATAGTTCGACTTTTGCAAGCCTACGTCTATTCTCCTGTGCTGTACGCGTAGAGAGAGAGAGAGAGAGAGAGAGAGAGAGAGAGAGCCATGTTAGCGATTTCTGGTCGTTTTTGACTTAGAGGACTAAATAAATTGTCAAAATGTTTAGAAATTAGCCAAACTAAACAGTTTATTATTATTATTATTATTATTATTATTATTATTATTATTATTATTATTATTATTATTATTTTGTAATTTTCCAGTAATTTACCTTTTAGATTACTTATATATCCCATCTAAAATGAAACCTATTCTAACATGGCATACAACTCTAATTAAGTGAACCTAACATGAAATCTAAATGACATGCAAATTATGATATGGAATTGATGATGTGGCATGACAATTACGTGCATGTAGACATGGCAATGACATAGCAATCATGATGACATGACACAATGAAATAACTGATATGGTTAGATTTAAAACCTATAGGGGAGTGAATAGGTGATTGCGAGGAAATGAAAGAATTTAAATAAATATTGCGGTGAGATAACTTCTAATGAAGTGGTCAGATTTTACTAGTGTACAATTTTATCACAATAAATAAAAAAGAGTAAATGATAGAAGTTTATAGTAGTTCGGCTTTTGCAAGTCTACGTCCACTTTCTCGTGTTGTATTGGCTGGAATCCATTAATAGGAACTGATCAGAGGTTAGAAGGTCTGAACTCTCTGAACACTCGAGTTCGTGTGCATAACTCCTCATACATTCTCAACCTCTAAATGGTTATACAATGATGCTCACAAAGACGAAAGTATAAGATCATAAAACACTATTCAGACTTTGGAATTAAAAGCTTTAGTTCTAGTGAATGCGAATTCTTTTTCGTTTCAGCTTAAAAACCTCCTCTTATACTCCTCCTAGTCCAAGGTGATCGTTAGACATATCTTCAAAAGGACTATTCAGCCAATCTACCCATTGGCCTGAATCTTGTCAAGAAGATCTGATTACTTCAGGATCATCGAGGCCATGGACTCATGGTGGCTGGCGATGGATTAAGCACGGACTGCGGTAAAGGGGCTTTGCGGTTGATGGTGAGGGGGTGTTTTGTTGGTGGATGGATCGGCAAGTAGCTTGTCAAGGTGGGTTGCCCCGGTTCAAACAAGGATGCTGGATGCAAAAGGATTTGTTCTCGCAAATGAGATTGACAGAGCAATTTTATGGTGCGTTTATTTGGAGGAATACTTTATGATAAAGAAAAATAATTTTCAAGAAATCATTCTTAAAAAAAACTAGGTACTTTTTTTTTTTTTTATTTGGTAATATGTGACCGAAAACATTTTATAGTATTTGGATCTCGTTCTAAAAATGATTTCAATCTCATAACTTTATCTTAGAAAAAAATCAAAATTTTAATTTTTTTCTTTACTTCTCCCTTTGCCGGTTACCGGGCCTCGAAGATGGCCCACTCGAGGTCTCTAGCCTTAGGTGAGCTTCACCTTGTCGGGATTGGGCGAGTCGTGAGCTTTGACTTGGGTCATGATCAATTGTCAGGTTGTCAGTCGTCGCCAAGACATGCAGCCGACAAAGGAAGAAGGAGAAAGGAAAAGAAAGAAGAGAAAAGAAAAAAAGAAGAAAGAATAAAAATAGGTATTCTTTAAAAAAAATAATTAAAATTTCGAAATTTTTAATATATTTTTATGAGAACAAATGTTTCATTAACCAAGGATCCAAACCCGAGTGTTGAGGACCCCTGCATAGTCATTACAAAGCTTGAGCATTGGGGACTCGAGTTTAAGTTCGAGCATTGGGGACTCGAGTTTAAGTGTCAAAGCATTGAGTACGGGCACTAGGGTTTGGGCTTGGCCTTAATGGACTCAACCAAGGGCTAGGCTTGGCCACAATGGGCTCGAGCCCATTCGCCAAAGGCCTTATCTTGAACTCCTGGACTTGGGAATCAACTATTAGGGTTTCTCTACACACGGATACCTAGTCATATTTTGGAAAGCTTTTCCGATTCTTTTTAAAGAGGAATTATTTTTCTAAATTTAAGCTTTATTAACAAAATATTTTCCTTTCATTTTTATTACCCTTTCTACAAAAAAAAAAAAAAAAACAAAATATTTTCCTTTGACTCATTTTCCTAAACAAATCAATTGACTCATTTTTCAAGCGAACCAAACAGCTGAAATGTTTTTAGTCATTTATCACCAAATAAACGAAGACTACTCATTTTTCTGAAAATCGATTTGTTGAGAAGAATTTGTTTTCTCCCATATGAACGCATGCGCAGTGAGCGAATGCTAGACTTTCCCTCCGGTTTGTCCTCTTCTTATTCCCTTAGATACCCACGCTTGAGCCTCCTTGGTCCTACGACCTTTTCCGTTCGAAACTTTTTCTCTTCGAGCTTAGACTGCCCACCGCTCGGACTCTCGGTTAAAATTCCCACCAGGCAGTCTCCGGCGCAATGCTTGACCGAGATGAATGAACCGTCAGGGCGTTCTCGGCGAGACAAGGCAGGAATGTGCATATCGCCGGGCCGGAAGTCGTCAAAACCTGCAAGAGAGAAAAGCTAAACGTGGCCGCTTGGAGCGTCCAAGATTCGTCGGATCGTGTGGAGTGGCGGCAAGATGGGACCAATCGTGCAGAGGCCGTGAGGGGCGACGTGGTGTGGCTCCCGGTGATGCTGCTCGTGCCCGATCCGACGGTTGCAAGGCAGTGCTGGGCGTGACGAAGCTGAGGAGGGCAGGCCGGGATGGTGATCTGGACTGGGGGCATCGGACCGCGGCAAGGTGTGGCCGCGGAACCTGCAAATATTGCCTGGGTAGCTGGGGCTCGCTCGTGCACTCATGTTTCCCTGCTCTCAACTCTTTTTCTTTTCTTGCCCATTTTGTGTATATTGTGGTCCTATTGGTTGGCCGAAATTGCCATTTCTCGTGGGCTCATTCCAATCCATTTAAATTCAGAATCATTCGGTATGATCCGATTAAAATGCAATGAATTTATCTATGTGCTGAATGCTTCTGAAAATTATATGCAAACCAATCAATGGTTTTGTTCATTGGCAGGAGGATAGGTTCCTAATTTTCTATGCAACGAACAATTAAATAAACCACAAGTTAGGGGTCAACCGTGATAATAAAAAAAGAGAGAAGGAAATTAGAGATAAAAAGGAAACGGACTTTCTGAATTTTCTCACTGAGCTAGTTGCTTAAATTATAAATACAAAGATCTTCTACTACTTATTTAGGAGATCATCTTTATTTGTGCAACCAATAAAGTAAATCCAGGTGCATATATCTCACACGATGAGCTGTATATCCGCAATTAATGTAGCCATACCTAGAATTTTGCCACAAACAAAATCCATGCATTAATTGCAACACCAAGAAGTACAATTATACAAGAGAAGGACACCAAAACTATTCAAAGAATATTGGATTATGCTAATGGTTACTACAATAACTCGTCTTATTTCTTTTTCCTTATAATCTACATTATCATATTCATTTCGTCGTACCCGGCTAATGTCGCTTCATCCGAGACCACCACTATCAAACCTCGGAAATTGGCCATCAAGCTCATCCCCTACGATTCTATTCAATCTCCATATTACAATCCAAACACCACCGTTTCTGAGCGACCCAAATGTGTCATTAATGCTTCGCTTGCCCGCATCCGTTACTTAAGCAAAATAATCCCTGCTCCAAATTCTGTTGATGCTAGTTCCACTCTCGTCCCAGCTATAAAGGCAAATGGGTTCTTCACCAATATATCCATTGGTACACCGCCGACCCCACAACTCGTGCAGATAGACACGGAAAGCGACCTTCTTTGGTTTCAATGCCTACCCTGCACTACTTGCTTCAAACAATCTCTTTCTCTTTTTAATCCCACTAAATCATCAATTTACTCCAAATATTCGTTGCATGTCCATCACTTGTATAAAATCTAGTAACAAGTGCGATCCTAATAATGAGTATTGCATTTATGAGCAGACGTATTTCGACAGAGACTCCAAAGCCGGTGACCTCACCTCCGAACAAGCAACCTTTGAGACATCCGATGAGGGCACGGTAAAAGTGCCAATTGAGGTACTCAGATGAGGGCACGTAAATAAGTACCATGTGGACGGCAAGAAAGCGGGATATTAGGAGTAGGTTATGGTGAAGTTACTTTCCCAAGTTTGGTTAAACAATTCGGCTCCAAATTTTCCTACTGCATTGGCCCCAAGTATCAATACAATCAACTCAGTTTGGGAAACGGGGCAATCATGGAAGGCGATGCTACGACCCTGGAGATTTACAAGGGTTCCTCCCATTTGGACCTCCAAGGTATAAGTGTCGGAGAGAAGAATCCACAGATCGACTCCATGGTATTCAAAAGAGGGCTTAATGGTCAAGGAGGAGTGGTTATAGACTCGGGAACCATGTTGACGTTCCTAAAGGAAGAGGGGTACATTTCGTTGCAAAACGAGATCGAGAGTTTGACGGCGGAAAAGTTGAACAGGGTGATTTATCCACAGTTCGTGTGCTATGTAGGGAGCATGGAGAGAGATTTGACGGGATTCCCGATTGTCACCTTGCAATTCGCGGGCGGTGCGCAAATTAGCTTAGACATCAACATGTTTTTCCAGTTAATGGCAGGTGTCTTTTGCATGGCCATCGTTAAGTCACCACCCGATATGAAGGGCATATCATTTATTGGAGTGCTGGCACAACAATACCACAACATAGGGCACAACATCGGATAGGGTAAAATTTTCTTTCAAAGGATCGATTGTAATGCTCTCCAAGCACTTGTATGATCACATGTGATTAAAAAGTATCCATCGATATAGTATGGACGAATTTGGTATTTTCTTGAGTTAAAATAAGAGGGGATATGAATGACTAATTTGTGAAAGGTGTAGTTACTTTTGAGAGCTATTTCTTCAAAGAAGTTATTTAGGCTCTATTCATTTCACGGAAAATGACTTATGGGAAAACTTTTTCCGGATTTTTTGTGTTCGTTTAACGGAAAATGAATTAGTCAAGAAAAATGTTTTCATCATTGAAAAAAACAACCTTCAAAAGTGAGGAAAATGTTTTCTACTTTTCAAAAGTGGGAAATATTTTCCATAATCTCTTCCACCTTACTTCTTTTCACCAACACATTTTCGTTTTATTTTTATGCTTTCTTTTTCTTTATTTCCTTTTCATCTTCTTCCTTGGCCTTGGCCAGTTGCCGGCCACGGCAGCTGCTGGCGACCGGCTGCGAGCCAGCTTGAGCCTTGCCCCAGGCCGACAAGGCTGCCTAGCCCAATTTGGGGAAGCCAAGATCGCCTGAGCCTGGCGAGCTCGGGCCTTGCTAGATCGGGTGAGGCGGAGCGTCGCCAGCCTGGGGTGGAGCTCGGGCCTCGCTGGATCCTGCGCGGTGGGCGGGGCTCGAGCCTCGCCCGAGCTCGCCAGAGGTCGGCCGAGCCTCGAGCTCGCCGGATCTGGCGACCTCGTCTTGGTCGGCTGCCAGGCAGCTGGCCATTATCAGGCTTGCAACGGTGGAGGAAGGAGGAGGAAGAAGGAGGAGGAGGAAGGACGAAGGAAAAGAAAAAGGAAAAAAAAGAAAAAGAAAAAGAAAAAGAAAAAAAAAGAAAAGATAATAAATAATAAAAATTTGTAATAGGAAATGTGGATCCTAGCGTAGTTCTGCAATTGGTCAGATTGTGCCAATGTGGACTTTTCAAAGATAAATTTGACGACCACTGGAGATCCTAAATTGAAGACTCGACTCATAGAAATCACGTATGATATTCCAAGATCTCTGCCAAAAGTTGTGGACAAATTAGCACAGAAGACTGATAAAATGACTCAAGGGACTAATTACAAGATCTAGTTTAAAGCACCAGAGAAGCTGGAGCACAAAGTATTGTCACAATGTTTTTGTTAACACCGACTTGACACATAAGTTATTCAGCAAGCTGTTCACGTTCAATTCTTCTGAAGAAGACAGGCCATTGAGAATTGAATGTGAACACCTTTGAAATAAGTCCTTTGAGGCCCAAAGCGCTTTGTGGTCTCAAGCTTCTCAGGCAAATACGAATGCTGTTAGCAAATTTTTTTGGCATGCTTTGGAGAGATGCAATTGCATCTCTTCTAAAACTCTCTAAAGGCCTCTAGCCTACAGTAGGTCTAGGAGTACTTTGGAATGCTGCATTTCTGAATTACAAATGCACTTTTTTTTTTCAACTTTGCCCTCACTGAACTTTCATAATTCCTAAAGTGTCCTTGAAAACCCAAGTTTACCATGCGGCAAGCGTGCCACTAGCTTGCGGTGGTTGTGCCACCATCGAGACCCTCGCTGCCATTGGATAAGTTCCGCTAGTAAATGGTTTGAGATTTTTTATAGAAAAAATTAGCAAAAATCTTTTACAAAGTATAGTTTTACTAAATGGCATTTACGTCAAAGTAGTTTTTCAATGTTTTTCTAACATACACTTTACCATATACTAAATATATTTTGAAAAATATATTTTTAGCTCAAAGGCTTTTCCGTTTTTCCAAAGACATTCCTTCAAAGTCAAACCAAATGCACTCGAAGTGAGCGGAACATGGTGTCAAACTCTGGAAGAAGACAGGCAGGCAGCATCCATCTAGGAGGATATATGGACGCCCAAATCAAGAACATCATCCCCATTGGAAACCCCATTAAAATCTACGTCATCTTCTTCAGGGGAGGATGAGGGCGATTGTCTGCCCAAATTTGGACAAATCCATGCCGAATCTCCAACCTGTAGCTGTGTCCATCAAGAAGACTAGATCAATGCATCAAAGGTTTCCCATAAAATGTCCTTACGACAACAATTACCAAATTTGAGAACAAGGGCGAGCATAAAAATTGCGACTGAATCAAAAGATGAACATGAAGTGAGAGGAGAGGCAATACCTCGGATAGGTTTCCATGCTTGAAATATGTGAAGACAATCTCGGACCTTCGAGTTCCAATGCAGAAAAATATTATGGATTGTATGCGAAAATCTTTCGTTGTTATTGCTTGAGGATCGAGTTTTCCCTTTCGGCCATGAGACTGAGGGGAGGCTCAACAAATTGGGATGCAACACCATATTTGACATGAATAAGAGCCTTCTGCGAAGGTCATAGTTTGACATAAATGAGCACTATCCAATTTTCAACACCTTAATCTTGATGCAGCTTAGTTTTTACCTAAGGTCCTCATTGGATTGTGAATATTGGTTCAAACATGAAGGTGCAAGTGTGCACACCTTTATGGAAGGAGAAAGGGATGTGAGATTCGCCTTATTAATATTTCTATGATTTAATTCTTATCAGGTTTTAATTGCATATTATGCTACATATGAAAAAGCAACGAGTGTACCAACAGTGTGTGGCTGGCGTGCCATAGTCGAGCGGCCAGTGAGCCATTGCCACCCTCACCGCCACTGGCTAGGTTATGCCAGAAAATATGAAAAGAAAATTAACAAAAATATTTTAAAAATCAGAAAAAATGTTGAGTAAGGAAACCAGCCTTGTAGGATTTAGGATACTATTTTCTCTCGGACCAATCAACAGGTGTCACTGACCATGTTGAGATTCCACCAAGATCTACCATCTGAAAACACATGCAGGAAAAAGCTTGTCAATTTGGAGATTGATGAGATGACATCACCAACTAAGGTTGTAATACGGAGGAAGATTGTTACATTAAAAATGGTTGAAAGGTAATGTCCATCAAGAATACAATCTTTATCGTCCAAACCTTGCTGTAGGTGTAAAGAATATCTAAATTAACACTTTGCCATATCACAGAATGTTCAAGAATCATGGCTCCGATGATAGGCGGAGTAATAGGATGCAAAGCAACTTAATAAGCACATTCATCTCACAATGGTCCTTGAATTTTGAGTAATATACATTCTCAACCATTAGAATTAAAGCATGTCGTCGCTTCATTGTTGACTACTGGAAAGAATTCAGCAATGAATTTGAAATATGTGCTAGAAAAACTCTGAGTTCAGAAGCCACCATGTAAAGTTTCAAACTACCTAAATACATGGTAGCAAGGAAAAAAAAAGAGAGTGTTCTAAAACAAATTTAGATTTTGCAAGACATACCTGGGCACCTTTCCAAAAATTTATCTTTTGGACTTTAGGTAACATATGTTCTAAGTATTTCCCATTCTCATGCGGACATGGATCCAAAAAGCTACATTGGAAATAGAAAATAGTTCAAATAAGTAAGAAGCGTACTACAATACAAAAAACAATATGTGCTTACCAATCAATGTAGCTGATATTTGTGTGCATAAGATAATTGTACACATAATTGAAAGTATACAATGGCACACGTCTGCAACAACACAATATTAGAAATCAGAACTTAGAAGCAAGGAACTTCAATTTTTTTTTTTCATTATAACAGATGGGGAGATTTTAATTTTTTTGCCTCATTACCTATCATAATTTCGAAAATGTCCTCAAAAATCCTAACTTAACCTTAACTAGTGACTAGCAACTGGCATGTGGCTAATGTGCTATCATCGTGTAACCAATATGCCACCATCAAGCGGCTTGTGAGCAGTGAGCCATTGCCACTCTCGCCGTCACGGCTAAGTTTTGCCGGCAAATAATTTCGGTTTTTTTTTTTAATATATAAAAATAAAATTAACAAAAATCTTTTATAAATCAGAAAAATGCTGAGTAAGGAACCCAGCCTTGTTGAATTTTGGGGTGCCATTTTTTCTTAGACCAATCAACATGCATCACTGACCATGTTGAGATTCTACTAGGATCCACCAATTAAGAACACATGCAAGGAAAAGCTCGTCAAGTTGGAGATTGGTGAAATGACATCACAAACCAAGGTTGTAACATGATGGAGGATCCTTATATTGAAAATGATTGGAATGTAATGTTCATCAGTAATGCAATCTTTGCCATCCAAACCTAGCTATAGATGTAAATAATACTTAATTTAACAACTTACTATATCATAGAGTGTTCAAGAATCATGACTCTGATGATAGTTGGAGCAATATGATACAAAGCAACTCAATAAGCACATTCACCTCACAATGGTCATTGAATTTCGAGTATTTTACAATGTTAGAAATGATTTAAAGCTTGTTGCCGCTTCATTGTGAACTACTGCAAATAACTCAGCAATTAATTTGAAATATGTGCTAGAAAAACTCTTAGTTCAAAAGCCAACATGCAAAGTTTCAAACTACTGAAACACATGGCAGCAAGACAAAAAAAAGAGTTCTAAAACAAACAAGACATATCTGGGCATCTTTCCGGAAATCTATCTTCTTAACTTCAGGTAACATATATTCTAAGTATTTACCATTCCCATGTGGACGAGGATCCAAGAAGCTATGTAGGAAATATAAAATATTTTGAATAAGTAAGAAGCGTAATACAATAATTAAAAAAAAAAAGTGCTTACCAATCAATGTAGCTGATTTTTGTGAGCATAAGATAATAGTACGCATAGTTGAAAGTATGCAATGACACACGTCTGCAACAAAGCAATACTAGAAATCAAAACTTGGAAGCAAACCACTTCAATTTTTTTTTTCATTATAACAGATTGGAAGATATTAATCTTTTGGTCTCATTACCTATCATAATTTTGAAAATGTCCTGGAAAACTCTAACTTTGCCTTAGCCACCAACTAGCAAGTGGCGTGGGGCCGGCATGCCATCGCCGTGCAACCAACATGCCACCGTCTAGCAGCTTGTGAGCCGCAAGTCACTGCCACCCTTGCTGTCACTGGCTAAGTTTTGCCAGCAAATACTTTGAGATTTTTTATAAAAAAGAAAATTAACAAAAATCTTTTACAAATTAGAAAAATGTTGAGTAAGGAACCCAGTCCTATAGGATTTGGGGTGCCAATTCCTCTCAGGCCAATCAATATGTGTCACTGATCATGTTAGATTCCACTAGGATCCACCACCTGAGAACACATGCAGGAAAAAGCTTCTGAAGTTGAAGATTGTTGAAATGAAATCACAAACCAATATTGTAACACGGAGGAGGATCCTTACACTGAAAATGGTTGGAATGTAATGTTAATCAGGAATGCAATCTTTACCATCCAAACCTAGCTGTAGGTGTAAAGAATATCTAAATTAACACATTGTCGTATCACAAAATATTCAAGAATCATGGCTTCGATGATAGTTGGAGCAATAGGATACAAAGTAACCGAATAAGCACATTCATCTCACAATGGTCCTTTGATTTTGAGTAATATACATTCTTGTCTGCTATGAGAATTAAAGCATGTTGCCGCTTCACTGTGGACTATTATAAAGAACTTAGCAATTAATTTGAAATATGCACTAGAAAAACTTCGAGTTCAAAGGCCAACATGTAAAGTTTAAAACAATTGAAACACATGACAACAAGACAAAAAAAGAGAGTTCTAAAATAAATTTAGATTTTGCAAGATATACCGGGACACCTTTTCGAAAATTTATATTCTCGACTTCATGTAACATACGTTCTAAGTATTTACCGTTCCCATGTGGATGGGGATCCAAAAAGCTACATAGGAAATAGAAAATAGTTCGAATAAGAAAGAAGCATAATACAATATAAAAAACAATATGTGATTAACAATCAATGTAGCTAATATTTGTGTGCATAAGATAATCGTACACATAATTGAAAGTATGCAATGGCACACGTCGCAACAACACAATATTAGAAATCAGAATTTAGAAGCAAGAAACTTCATTTTTTTTTCATTATAACAAATAGGGAGATTTTAATTTTTTTTGCCTCATTACCTATTATAATTTCAAAAATGTCATCGAAAAGCCTAACTTTGCCTTAGTCACCGACTAGCAACCGGCATGTGGCTGGCATGCCATTGCCATGCAGCTAGTGTGCCATTGTCAAGTGGCTTTTGAGCCACAAGCCACCGCCACCCTCGCCATCACCGGCTAAGTTTTGCCAGCAAATAATTTCATATTTTTTATAAAAAGAAAATGAACAAAAATCTTTTATGAATCATAAAAATGCTGAGTAAGGAACCCGGCCCTGCAGGATTTGTGGTGTCATTTTCTCTCAAACCAATCAACATGCGTCATCGACCATGTTAAGATTCTACCGGAATCCACCATCTGAGAACACATGTAGGGAAAAACTTGTCAAGTTAGAGAATGGTGAGATGACATTACAAACCAAGGTTGTAACATAGAGGATGATCTTTACATTGAAAAAGTTTGGTATGTAATGTTTATTAAGAATGCAATCTTTTACTGTCCAAACCTAATTGTAGGTGTAAAGAATATCTTAATTAACACCGCCGTCTCACATAATGTTCAAGAATCATGACTCTGACGATCGTTGGAGCAATAGAATAAAAAACAACAAAATACAAAGCAACTAAATAAGCACGTTCACCTCACAATTATCGCTGAATTTCGAGTAATATATACTATTGGCCATGATAATTAAAGCACGATGTTGCTACATTGTGAACAACCATAGAGAACTCAGCAATTAATTTGATATATGCGCTAGAAAACTTTGAGTTCAGAAGCCAACATGCAAAGTTTAAAATCACTAAAACACATGTTGGCAAGACAAAAAAAGAGCACGAAGAGAGTCCTAAAACAAATTTAGTTTTTTCAAGACATGCTTGCGCACCTTTTCAGAAATCTATCTTCTTGACTTCAGGTAACATGTGTTCTAAGTATCTGCTATTCCCATGTGGACCAAGACCGAGAAGCTACATAGGAAATAGAAAATAGTTCGAATAAGTAAGATGCATAATACAATACAAAAAACAATATGTGCTTACTAATCAATTTAGTTTATATTTATGTGTATAAGATAATCGTACACATAGTAGAAAGTATGCAGTGGTACACATCTACAACAACATAATATTAGAAATCAGAACTTAGAAGCAAGCTTCTTCAATTTTTTTCATTATAATAGATAGGAAGATTTTAATTTTTTTGCCTCATTTCCTATCACCAACTAGCAACCTGCATGTGGCCGGTGTGCCATCGTCGTGTAACCAGCATGCCACCATCAAGCGGCTTGTGAGCCACGAACCACTGCCACTTTTGCTGTCACTAGCTAAATTCTGCCGGCAAATAGTTTGAGATTTTTTATTAAAAAAAAAAAATCCTTTACAAAGTATTGTTTTAGGTAGATGGCATTTACTTCGAAGTTGCTTTGCAATATTTTTCTAAAGTACACTTGACCAAATACTACTTGCATTTTGAAAAACACTATTAGTTTAAATGCCTTTGCATTTTCCCAAAAACATTCCCTTAAAGTCAAATGAAAAGCATCGAAATGAGTCGGTACCATGAACAAACATCATGTGCTTAGAGCCCATTATAATATATGTTACCTCTTTTACCTTAATCCCTTGTCGGACACCAATATGGAAAAATGCCTCAACCTCAGGAAGAAAACAAGTAGGCAACACTATGTCCAAGGGGATATATGGACGTGCAGATGAAGAATATAATCCCCACTCTAATCCCCGCTATAATCCACATCCTCTTAGGGCGGTTTCTCGCCAAAATTTGGACGCAATCCATACCTAACGTGCGGGTGGCATGCGAGGTATGGCGTGCAGTTAATGGGCCACCATCAAGCGGCTAGTAGCCACTACCACCCTCACCATCACCAGTTGAGTTCTCCTGGCAAATAATTTGAGATTTTTTCTTTATAAAAAAATGAGCAAAAATCCTTTACAAAGTATAACCTTCAACAAATGACATTTACGTTGAAATTGCTTTCCAATGTTTTTCTAAATTATTGACACCTAAATTTTGCTCCTTTATTTAGTACTTAATCACATAAAAAATTAGAGATTAATCTCTAAGCTAAAAAAGAAAAGAAAAAGAAAGTAAAATAAATAATTTCAATTAAAATGCATTGCATATATTTTCATTAAAATGCATCGTGTGTAGACATAAGGAACACTTACATTACTAGTGTTGATTATTAAAAATATATGAAAAAATTAATTAAATTAAAAATTTATCATTTGTTTAAAAAAAATTGAAAAAATTTAGTAATAGTATTTATAAAGAAATTGAACGGAGCCGAGCTTGCTAAGTCCTCCTTCTTTTTGCCTTCCTCTTCTCCCTGCAAGGCTAGCCCACTTCGGGTGCGTTTGGAATTGGCTTTGCAATGGGTCTTTGGGCTTCCAAGGATCTTTAGGCTAAATATTGGGTGTTTGGGAACAAATTTGAAATTCCCATTAGGCCAAAGTTGGAATTCTCAAGGCTAAAAGCCCAAGGCAAGTGTGAGGGTGACTTGGGCTTTCAACTTTCTCAGCATACAAGAGGGTACTGTTCATATTTTTATTTTTTTTCCAAAACTATCTTCACTCACTCTCGATTTTTCCAGTTTTGCCCTCGTCATTGCACTGTTCATCTTTTTCTCCGGTGAGGTTGGCTGACGTGTTGCTCGAGGCTATGAGCGGCCGTTAACGACTAGATAGGGGTTGGCATCGTCGCTGAGGGGTGGAGTGATTGCCGCCCTGTTAGGGTTGCGGCGACTGTCGCAGGTTGCGATGAGGTTTGGGTTGCCGACCTCACCACGACCTACTCTGGGGTGGCGGGGTCGCGGGAGGACCTCACCGCCTCCCGGCGACCCAAATCTGGGTCGGTGGGGTCACGGGAGGACCTTCTCGCCCCCGGATATGGGGCGGCAAGGTCGCAGGAGGTTACGCGACCCTGCTGCCCTCCCGTGACCTCGCTGCACTAGATTCGGGGGCGTTGAGGTCACGCGACCCTGTCGCGACCTAGATCCGGGGGCAGCGAGGTCCTCCCGTGACCCCACCGCCCTAGATCTGGGTCACGGCGGTTGCCAGAGGTCGCGCGCCCTCGCCGCAACCCATATTTGGGTCTTGGTGGGGTTGCCGACATCTGACGACCCTCCCTAGTTGTCTCTAAGGCTGCCTGAGTCAGATGTCGGCTGTCAACAACATATTTCAATCGCTGGCGGCCGCTTGCCCTTGCCGGCCAATTTTTTTATTTTTCTTTTGATAATTTTTTTTTTATCACAAAAGTCATTTGTAAATATAATATCTCCAAACACTATTTTGCTCAAAGGTACTTCACAATGGACTTTCATATTGTAATTTAATAAACACAATTTGCATTCTAAAAAGCCATTTCAACTTAAAGTCATTTGCATTTTCCCAATAGCTTTCTCCAAAAGTCCAACCAAATGCACCCTTCCTCCTTGGCTCGGCTTGCACACCTGCTCTCCACTCCCTCTCTTCTCTTCTCTTTGTTTTGGCCGAGGCATTGTAGTAAACAGGTGGTGTACGGGGGTAGGGTACAAAGGACGAGGAATGTCACACGGGATGCTTGGCTAGGATGACCATCGGCCAACTGGCATTGTCCTTGGAGAAAAGAGGGCGAGGCGAATTTGAGGAGAGCTAGAGAAAGAGCTCGAAGGGGGCTTTTGCTTCTTCTTCCTTCTTGGGTCTCTCTGGTTTGAGGCCTATTTCTTTTATTTCATACATAAATACGAGACTACCTTGAGGAAGAGTGAACGAGAAGAGGGGGCATCGTTGGTGTTGGCTGGGGGCGCGAGTTGGCTTCGGCTTGTTGGAGAAACATTTCCAAGTGATTTTAATGATGTCCAAACTATCCTTAATATAATGTTTACTATGGTGTATGCAAATGTTTTTTTTTTTTTTTTTTTACAGAAAGAATTGCATAAAATCCATGGTTTGATATGGAGGATGGAAGTATGCAACAAGTCTATAAATGGTTTTTCCACAAATAGTAATAGTAGACCTAAACATCAGTTGATGGTGATGCCTATATCTTAGCAACAAATATCAGGTCATTGGTGCTATAGCAACCACGAACATTTGGTGAAGTTCATTGGATGCAAACTAGCTGTTGTGGCTGTAGATTTACATGGCAGCTGAATTCTGATGAAACTAGTAATCTAGAAGCCAAGTCATCTGACAAGTTTGTCAGAGACTATAAAGAAGTAATAGCAACAGATGCTATTCTTTGGTAGACTGCAAATCTTCAGGAAAAATGATTGTATAGGCAATTCTATCTCTAGGTAGCAGCTTAACAGTAACTTCAATGGCTCTTTGCTTCTCCAATCCTCTTTCAACTGATAGATTGAAGATAGATATAAAAGAGAAAAATTAAGATTGACATTCAGCCGTGTTCCAAGCAATACACTCTCTTCCAAGTGTTTCAATTATTATTAAATTCATGTTGTTTGAGTAGTTATACTATAGATTAAGTGTACAAGAGTAAGAGTAACAGTTGAGTCATGAAAATGTGATCTATCTTGTGATAAGGTTAATGATTGCCTATTATAACTGTCAGAGTAGATTACCAGTACAATCCAGCCCACCTTGTGACTGTTAATCTGAGGAGTGGACATAGGCTTGGGGATAAAACTGAATCACTATATATCATTGTGTGCCACTGTTTTGTTCTCTTTACTCTCACAAGAATGCATTACAATCACAAGTTTTGAAACATCCTTGACTTGATTTTTACTTAGCACCAATTAATTTTCACGAAAAATTGTCAAGTTTTCTAAAACAACCTCTTCACCCTTCCCATCTAGATTGTATTGTTAGCCTCCAACACAGATGAAAAAACCAGAGAAAGGAGAGAGATCTCCTTCCTCGACGCTCCTCTCTTCCACTACCCTCGTCCTCTACTTCAACAACCCGTGAAGCCATTCAACCCCAATGCTTTAGTGGCTCACAGATTTCATCTCTGGCCCCTGCTCGGCTCCTCCTAAATCCTAGATAAATTGTGGCAATGTCAGCAGTAGCAATGGCGACGCCGAGTCCCAGAAGCCTGCTCGATGAAGCAAGAAGAAGGGCACTTCCACTTCCTCATCTTCTCCTTCCTCTTCGCCTCCTTCATGGTCCGGCAAGAAGCCGAAGCGCTTGTCAAGAATAGAGGCCAAAAGGTGCGGTAGCTGTTGCCATCGAGCTCGCTGCAGCTCTAGCTCAAGGAGAGGTGGACGAAGGCTGCAACGACTGGGGTTATGACTACAAAATCAACTCCTATGACGACCCCCCGTTGGTTTGCTACCTTGGTGCCGCACAGCAGGATTTCGTGTCAACGGCGTGGGTCCACTACAGCCCAATGTACTCTATCAGCTACCTCCACCGTCACCGTCCGACGACCTATAGCCAGTGACGTCTTGCTCGGGACTTCTCGCTCCCGATTCCTACATCTCCGATGAGTTTCTTTTTGGTTCGAGCTGCCATGTTTTGATGATAGAAGAGCCGAGCTCATTTTCTTGGGTTCTTGACTGTATTGTGTTAGATTGAGTTGATATCTTTGATGCAATGGATCTAGATCTGACTTCGAGCCATAGAATGGTCAATGCACTGCACACCATATGTTCACAAAAATGTCCAAATGAACTTATTTTATTATCTGGGGAATGTCCCTTGAATCAAAACGTTTCGATGACCATTTCCTTTTTTTATTAAAATCGCAATATTCGTCTTTGATTCATTTCGAGTTCATTTTTTGTGGCTCGAGTACATGGCCATATGTCCCACCCCTTTTTTCTTGCATTTGGCCCCTTGTTTTGCATGTTCCAATGTTGCCTTTGTGATGCTTGCTGGAAATGAAGCAGATGGAGTGTACAGCTGGAACTTATATGATGAATCGATACGATGATGTGTAGTCAGTGGTGGAGTCCATTTGTTTGTGGCTTGAGATTTTGGTGTGTTGGTCTTAAATTGTGAGTCTCGAGGTACATGAGTCAGTGGATAAAATTTAATGAACTCTGAGTCCACTAACTGAAAACATTGGATAGGAAATTAGGGAATGGGCTCTACAATGACAAATAAGGCTTTAGTATGGGTTTGGCATTGCTTTAGTGGAAGAGTAAGATGGTCGTGAGTCTTCTTAATTTGGGTTTGGTTTAAGTTAAATGAACATGGGCTTAAATTGGGAGTCTTCTGAATCGGGCTTAGGAAGGTTAGATTTTGGAGAGGGTTTGCAGATGGACTCAATCGCGCCCTTTAGCCCATCTTGGCGAGGTCGGAACCCTACCTTCATCCGGACTGGTCTCAAGGACCCAATCCGATTCTCCATTTTCGGAATTATTAAAATATTAAAAACTAAAAAAAAAAATCGAAAATTTTAAAAAATTAATTAAAAATTCAGAAAATTTAATTTTTCCTAAAATCAGAAAAAACTTAAAAATCAGTTTTTGAATATTTTTCTCTTAAAATGCACGTAAATTGTTGATGAAAAATTGTGCTCAAAATTGAATAAATTTTTAGAGCTTTACAATAGGGTTTGAACGCTTCTTTTTTCAGACAAATGCTCGGTTGTGCACTTTCTTTATGTTGATTGTGATTTCCTCTTAGACCAATTTATATTCTTCTTATTTTTAAGTGTTAGAGGCTTGTTTTCTCTTGCAATTTATTTAATGCTTCCTTGATTGCTAATTGTTATTTTAATTATTGTGCACATGTATGATCACCTCATATGTTAGTGAATAGATTTAAAATTAATCCAAATTGCCAGACAAAAATCCTTTTGAAACAAAGAAGATTAGATATCGAAAGGGCATTGACTGTTTAATTAGTATAATCAAGTCATGACTATAGATTCTCTTATTGAGTAGGAAGTGAAGTACGCTTCCATACTTCACTTGATTTGTAGTCGACCCTAATAGGTTAGTGGTGACTCCTCATTAGAAAATTCTTATAGCATCAATTTGAATATCTAATGTTGTGTGAGGCATAGGTTTGAAAGAGCGTGTGCTTAAAACTAGGGTCATAGGTCATTCTTTAAGGCAATACCTCTAAACCTATTTTCCTTTGTACCGAGGGGTAGGTTGCAACATTGTCATGACCCGATCTCGTCGCCCTTGAGGTCAAAGGAGAAAAGGTTGGGTTTAGGGGTACTTTGATCACGAGAGTTCCCTCCATGAGATCGCGAGCTCTCCCAAGCTTGTACCCCGCGTGACAGCGAATTTTGTACAATCTAGTTATTTATGACAACCTAAAAATAGACGGGAGTCGCCACTAGCCTCATTTTGGGGGTCTGCTAGAAAACCCAATCGAGGGTCGGGAGTGTTCCCTAGATTTCTATGCAACCAAATATCTAGGTTAGAGGACTTGTGTTACGTTAATATTTCTATTAACGCCCTTTCGGTACCTAAACAATATGTTGTGTTTTTCCTAACATGTCCATGCGTTTCTTTTTACATTTTCGGAATCATCATTTTTTATACTAAGTGATCATGCGTGGTGGATTACCTTCATTCTATTCTATTCCTAAGAAATGAAAGGAAAACAATCAATGAAATTGAAATTGCAAGACATGAAGTAAACAATCAAGAAAAGCAGTAAACTTAATCATGCGATCCTAAAGAATATAAAAGAGAAATGCAATTAAAAAAGGAAAAGAAAGAAAACCCGCAACTCATCGGGTTTTATACAACAAACAAAACCCGAGACATATGTTGGGAAAATGAGTATTACATAATAACGGTCGGAGTGGACATCGACCTCCACCATCTTCGCACCTTCTCCATCTTCCGGGTCCTAATCTAAACCTAATCTAAGAAACATGGATTCCTTGCCTCATCTTATATGACTAAGATAATGCATAGAAATCGTTATTATAATGAATGGATATAGACATCAGACATGAACATGAATCCAGCAAATTCAAGTCACAAACAGCAATTATAACTTGGCGACAACATATTATGAATATACACAACATTCATAGCCAAGAATATAGCATGTTCAGCAAGAACAACAATGAATCCAGTAAACTTGAGCCATATATGGTAAGAGTAGACATATTCAACGAGCTCACAATGCAGCAGGTGTACAAATTCAACAAATAGCACTTGCCGAGATGAAGATTATGTAAGCTAATAGTGACTATGTACTTGCACATAAAACCCAAGCAATATGCTATGTACTTACACATACAACCTAAGCAAGATGCTATTTTCACTCTAAAGTTTATGGTCTCATCTCACGTGCAAAACAACATAAATGAAGTATAAGCAATATCTTTGAAGAAAAGCATCAAAGGGCCATTATCCTACTAAAAGAAAATGAATTTTATAGCATTTTAGTATGTCCTAAAAATTTCTAGAAGAAAATCACAACAGAAAATTGCAACAAAATATCACAGATAAAGGTAAAAAAAAAAATCAATATAATTGGAAGGGAACCTATGGACAATTTGTTCCAAGCGAATCACACAACATCAACAATATCATGGGGAACAACTTTCATGGCAAAAGTTTTCCAACGTGAGCTACATAGGAATTTATGAAAATTCAAGAATGCACAACACCACGTCGGAAATGCAGCAAAATAGCAGGGTATCATGACACAATATCAACATCTTCATATTCGCAATGACCATTTCAACCAACCCGGTTACATGGATTGATGTAACAATATGATCTCCATCTATCCAATCCAAATGGTTCAGAAATTCAGACTAACTATTCATAGCTAAATGTATTGGTGTTGTGGATAGCAGCAAATATAATAGGAGGAATTGAAAAAAAACAATGTGATAAAAGGGAATGTCATGATCATCTATCATGAGACATTGACTTAAAAAATCTGAATAGAAATCAATTAAAACAGAATATCAGAGCAGAACACCTGCGACACCAGATTAGTGCTCGATTTTTGCAAGAAGTGTTAGGCAGGGCAAATGATGGCCAAATCGTACATATAATATGTCTATGGAAAGCTTGAGAAGTCTATTACAAATCTCTAGAAGACATTAAATCCTAATAATATCCTCTACCAGCTCAGTCCAGTTAAAACAGAACATCAGTAAGTCAGAACAGCAAATCAATCTAAAACTGCTGTAGAATTGACAGATTTCAAAGGTGTTTTTCAGCGACCAAACGACATCCACTATGGGCATGTGACATATCAAATCAAAGCTCTAGAAGTGTATTTTTTATGTCTAGAAGGGTTCGAGGTCAAAAAACCTCATTTAGCACTTCATTTCAGCCAAAACAGTAAGTCCATCACAAAGGTACAAAATTGCAGATTAATACAAATCAAGCTCAATCAACCTCAAGTTCATGATTATTGATTGTCAATCCACAGAAAATCATCCAATAACATCATCAATCACCAGACCTAAGCATATTATGTAAATCTAAAGTCGAATCCTAAGCCCGATCGGTTAAACCATTCTCAACTCATCGGATTCTATTAGATGTCCTACCCATGAACCTAGCAAATTTTAATGTCGAAGTTGGTCTCAATGACCAGGGAGAAAGAAACAGTCTTAGTTTGTTGCTCAATTCAGGTAAAACTTGCTTAACACCAATAATGAACATGCTTCAATCAAATATATGCAAACAATGCAAACTGAGTAGCAACATCGGACTCACAATAACTGCCAATTCAGCGGCCAGTAAACAAAAGCAGCTAAAGAAAGATCCACAAACAAAATCGCCCTATTAGAGCATCGTCATTTCAGAATCCAGAGCTCGTCCGGTTCAAATATCAAACCTAGACAAACTTTTCCACTAACGAAACTTCAAGAGAGGATAGATCGAGTGCAAGACAGAGTAATTAAGAGAGAGAAGGAGAGAGGGAGAACCTGATCGAGCCAGAGACAGAGCCGAGAGAAAAACCTTGGTGGTAAATGACGAACGGAGGAGACCGAACCGAACGTTACCGCTGCGAAGAATCACCGGAAAAGCAGAACGAGGAAACGATTAGAAGCCGTCGCCGCCACCACTGCCGTCGTTGCTACCGACGCCGATCAGTTTTGAAAATCGGATCCCCGAGTAAGCTCCTCGCCGAATAGGGGGAAACTTTCCATCGTGCACCGACGGAGGAAAACCCTAGCCTTCGACGAGAACTCCAGGGAGAGAGAGCCTATGGTCGAGCAAGCGAGCGTCAAATTTCTGAGAAAGAGCCAGAGAGAATCTGATCTAGAGCCTCCGGAGCCAGATTCAGAGAGAGAACCACCGATCGAGAGAGAGAAAGCCTTCGATCGGGAAGATGCCGGATCCGGCGGCCCGATCCAGAGAGAGAAACCCCCGATCACCAAGCCAGAAAGAACGATCCGCCCTCCACGAGAACAAAGAGAGAGAGAGAGCGAAACGGAACTTCTCTCACAATCCCCAACTGTCGGCGCTCGATCTCTGATCACCCGCCAGTGGAGGAAAACCCTCCTTCGACCAGAGCTCCGGAGAAAATCGGAGAAGCCCCAAGATAAGGAGAGAAATCTATTTTTTTTTTTTCCGAGAGAGAGCGTCTCGAGAGAGAGAGAGAGAGAGAGAGAGAGAGAGAGAGAGAGAGAGAGAGAGTCGATTTTTAGAGAGAGAAAAAACCATCCATCGAATGGCCCTCTCCCCTCAATTTTGGAGGGAAAATTTGTTATATAGTCTAAATCAAGATCAAATCTTAGCCCTTGGATTAATCCAAAGGCTTGGGTTGGATCCTAAAGTTGTTAAGAGCACTTCTAATTGAACACATGCCCATTTCAATGGCCACGATGCATATTTAATGAATGGTGCTGATCAATTGCGAACTAATTGGAGTCTTCACTCTATTTTTTTTATTTATTTTCATAACATGTGGGGTCGATTCACGAATTTCGTAAAACCCGTAACAAAATTTGGGACTCATTTTTTTTTTTTTAATGATGTATCGATAAAAAATCAGGTGTCAACAAACATAAATTACACTTTACCAAATACTACTTGTATTTTGAAAAATTCATTTAGCCCACAAGCCTTTGCATTTTTCGAAAGACATTCTCTGAAAGTTAAATCAAACACCTTTTGTTTCCTTAATCAAGATTATTTTTTGGTGGATTTTGCATAGTTATAGATTTCGTGTGGTCCAGAAGTAATAGACGAGGAGGTAGGAACGAGTATATAGTAAGTATCGGCATGATTTGCATCATCATCATCATCATCTCGTGTGGCATGATGAGATTAATTTGAGGGCAAAAAAAGAAAATTATGTGCCATGATAAAAGAATCAAAGCGGCAGGTGAGTTGGTTCCACGCCCTCATGCGAAGCCATGTGCTTTCTCTGGTTTGAGAAAGGTTGCAGGCCCAGATGAAACCCTAATTACTATAGCTATTTTAAGACTATTATAATCTGCAGCCAACTTTGACGTATGTAGCATTTGCACTGACATACTCGGATGAGATACCCAAGTCCTCTTCACTTCGACATTGGGCTCCACCATGCCAGATCACCAACACGATAAGATATGAAAGATAAGGCATTGGTGCATCTTGACAGTTTGAGTTATATAAATATTTAAGGTAGCTCTGTTAGTTTATTGCTCCTGACACAGCTTCATTTGCAAAGAGGAGAGACTAGCTGGGAGCTCCATGTGTTTATTGGCCCATTTCTTTTCTTGGATTGTCTTGATGGAGTATACAGCATTGAGGCTTGATCCGGTGTTCGAAAAAGCCCATCAGACCCCCAACCAAAGCACACACAGAGAGCATTTTATGAAGAAAAACACCCTTTCACAATAATCAATTGGCCCGTTTTTCTTGACATTTGAGAAAAGAGAGAGAGAGATCCTAAGTCCCACATGAGTTGGGAGAGATCTTATTAAGTGATTTATATGTCGACACCCACATCTTAAATGATCATCATTTTGTATAAGGCTCCTCTCACATGTGTTTTCAAATCTATTATCACTTGAGAGAGAGAGATCGGGAAAAGTTCTGTTGTGTGATTTGTAAGTTAAGACCCATCCCAAATAGTAGTTACTTTAAGTGATTCTTTTGAAAACTTGACTCACACGAAGCAGATGAGTTGTGTGTGTACCCACAGACATAGAGAGAGAGAGAGAGAGAGAGAGAGAGAGAGAGAGAGAGAGAGAGAGAGAGAGAGAGAGAGAGAGAGAGAGAGAGAGAGAGAGATGTATAAGTTGAAAACTTGAAAGACTCAAGAAAATAAGTCACCAAAGTATAGGAACACTGAATTCAAAGAATGGTGCAACTCCTCCTAATCATATCGTATATACAATATAGTAAAGATTATGTATAATAATATTATGATGCATGCAAATGGTTATATATTTAAATGGTTCTCGTGAGCCTCAGGCGAACTTATACATTGAAAGACTCAAGAAAATAAGTCACCAAAGTAAAGGAACAATGAATTCAAAGAATGGTGCAACTCCTCCTAATCATATCGTATATACAATATAGTAAAGATTATGTATAATAATATTATGATGCATGCAAATGGTTATATATTTAAATGGTTCTCGTGAGCCTTAGGCGAAGATGCATGCTTGACTTCTGAAACAACAACATCATGTTGAAGAAATCATAGTTTCTGTTTATTGTATTATGATCTCTCTTGTACAGACTATATATAAATCTATTACAAGAGCCCTAAATTAGGGATGACTGAGGATGCTTAAGGTAAGTAGAGAAATTACGGGAACAATATCAACAATATCTTAAATTAGATACAAGAGATAAGATTGCTGACTAGGAATGTTATCACCCTCCCGCAAGCGAAGCATTGTCAACAATGTGAAGCTTGGACTGTAAAAGACGAACCCGTGCTAATGACAGTCCTTTGGTGAAGATGTCTGCGATTTGATCACAGGTGTTGATGTAACGGATGTCAAGTAACTGGCGGCCCACCAATTCACAAACATAATGATAATCTATTTCAATGTGTTTAGTGAGACTATGAAAAACTGGATTTCGAGTTAGAGTAATGGCAGAGATATTCTCGCACCACAATACAGGAGCGTGTGGGAGCGAGATCCATAATTCTCTGAGAAGAGAGAGGAGCCATTGAATTTCAGCAGTTGTTTGAGCAAGACAACGATACTCGGCCTCTGTAGAAGAACATGTAATAGTAGGTTGCTTCTTTGCACTCCAGGAAACAGGGTTGGCCCCGAGAAATAAACAATAGCCACTGGTAGAGCGACGATCATCGGGACTGCCAGCCCAGTCAGCGTCATAATAGGCATGTAAAGAAATAGGACCAGGCTGAATTTGCATGCCATAAGAGATTGTGTCTTTCAAATAGCGAAGGATACGCTTTACAGCACGCCAATGGTGTTCTTCGGGTGCTTTGAGAAATTGACAAGCCTGATTAACAACATAGCTAACGTCAGGACGACAAAGAGTAACATATTGAAGTGCTCCAACAACACTTCTATATAGTGGGATCTGAGACAGGGTCACTGTTTGAATGACCGAGTTTATTCAAGGTAGTCGGGTGGAAACAGGCTTGCAGTCCAGCATATTGGTGCGATATAAGAGGTCATGAATATACTTTGCCTGATTAAGGAAGATATGATGGGGGCTTCGTCGAACAAGCTAAATGCCCAAGAAATAAGTCAAAGGGCCTAAGTCCTTCATCTTGAATGAGTGGCGAAGTTCCTCAACGATAGTAGACATAGCTTTGGAATCATTTCCTGTTAAAATAATGTCGTCAACATATGATAAGAGATAGATAATGGTAGAGCCATGACTGTAAATGAAGAGGGATGGATTCGAGATAGTGGTTGAAAAACCAATGTCTTCGAGCCGAGTTGTGAATTTTTCAAACCAAGCATGAGGTGTTTGCCATAGACCATAGATTGATTTGTGCATTGAGCAAACAGAATGAGGAGCAGTAGGATCAACATAGCCTGGTGGTTGAGCCATATATACAATTTCCTAGAGATCGCCGTGTAAAAATGCACATTCAATATCAAGTTGTTGAATCGCCCATCCATAAGTGACCGCCAACGTGAGAATGACCTGAATAGTAGTATGCTTTACAACAGGACTAAAAGTGTCCACAAAGTCAATGCCAGGTTGTTGGTGAAATCCTTTTGCTACGAGGCGAGCTTTGTAGCGACTGATGGTGCCGTCTGGGTTTTATTTTATCCGATAAACCCATTTGTAGCTGACGACGTTCATGGTTGGATTAAATGGCACAAGGGACCAAGTGTGTTGTTCTTGTAAGGAATTAAATTCCTTATCCATAGCTTTTCGCCATTCAGGTGATTGGAAGCTTGAGTGTAGCACATCGGCTCCAAGGGAAGAGAAGAAGATAAAGTAATAGGATAACGAGAAGTGAAGGTTTTTGGTTTGAAAATACCATGTTGAGAACACATGATCATGGGATGAGTGTGGGTGGGAGGTGGTGGGGGAGGGGGTGGTATGGTGGTAGGTGGTATAGAGGAAGGTAAAGGAGGAGATTGGGGTTCATCTATAGTTAGCGAAGCAGAGGCAACACCGTTGACGTGGCTAATGTGGGTTCAACCCATGCGGTATCCGTGGGGGCGGAGTTTGATGGTAGGTAGATGGAGATAGGACCAAGTGCGGGTAAAGTGGTAGGAGATTTTGGAGAGTTACAGTTTGTGATAAACGGGTAAATAGATTCATCAAATTTGATGTGACAAGAGTCGGTGACTTTGCATGTCATAGTAGCGATACCCTTTATGAGAGGTACTATAGCCTAGAAAATAACACAAATAAGAGCGGAACTCCAATTTGTTAGAACAATAGGGACGGAGCCAGGGATAACAAAGGCATCCAAAGGCTCATAAATGAGAATACTTAGGAATTTGTTGAAACAATTGTTGATATGGGGAAATTTGAGGAATAATAGGCATGCGGTTGATGAGATATACAACTTTATTGAAGGCTTCAAACCAAAAGTGAGAGGGCATACCAGCTTGAGCTAGAAGGGTGAGACCAGTTTCAATCACGTGACGATGTTTTCGCTCAATGACACCGTTTTGTTCAAGTGTATGTGGGCAGAAAAATTGATAACGAATGCCATGAGTATGAAAATAAGATTCAAGTGCATCACTAGTGAATTTGCCACCAGCATCGGAGCGGAAAAATTTAATTTGATGGTTAAATTGATTTTCAACTTGCGGTTTGAAAGCCATAAAAATTTCATAAAAATTAGATTTATGGCGCATAGGAAATATCCAGCTGTAACGAGGGAAATTATCAACAAACAGTACATAATAAGAGAATTTTGAAATAGAAGACATTGGGGTTGGTCCCCATACATCACAAGAATCAATTCAAGTGGAAATTGAGTGCGTGTGTGAGACAACGAAAATGGTAACTTGCAACTTTTGCCTAACTGACATGCAGAACAGAGAGAGTTGTCACGCTTATTTGATATTTGAAACTGTTTAAAAATAATATTTTGAATAGCTCCAGAAGGGTGGCCAAGACGATGATGCCAGGTGGAGGAGTTGGTGCGGGAAGAAAATGAAACTTGAGGTTTGAAGCAAGGTTTGGGGAATCGCATAGGATAAAGCCTATTCTTAGTCCAACCGTGGTGTAGAATTTGCTTCGTTAGCTTGTCATTCACAAAAAATTGAGAATCATCAAATAGAAAATACCAACTATTGTCTTTAGCAAAATAACTAATTGAAACTAAATTGGTAGATGCTAGAGGACAACGAAGTATATTAGTTAAATGCATGGAAGAAACGAGATGTGAGAGAGAAGTGGAACCAACATGAGTAATAGACAAACTTTGGCCATTTCCAACATGAACTTCATTAGAACCACTATAGGGAGCGGAGATGGAGAGATTACCCAGATCGACTGTAATATGATAGTTGGCACCAGTATTAGTATACCAAGTGCCATCGTCAGTAGGTGGTGCGATAGTCATGGCAGCAAGTTTTTCAGGAGGATTGCGACCGTGGTATGAATAGTTCATGCGATGATAGCAGTCAATGGCACTATGGCCATGTTTGTTGCAGATCTGACAAATCAGCCGACCAATATTCAGTTGACGACCTTGAGGTCGAAATGATCGTACAGAGAGAAGTTCGGCTTGATTGGAATGACCCTTGTTGCGTCTCCTATAACTAGTGCCACCCCTATAGAGACAAGGTGTGAATGAGTGCTGCCTAGAAGAAAGAGTTTGAGGTTGCTGGTTTGCAACGAAGGCAATAGTAGTTTTGGATAATGAATCATCAGTGATGCTCAGTTCTTCAGAGAGTAGGAGATTGTGTAAATCTTCAATAGTGATGGAAGTTTGATAAGCACGGACACGAATAAAGGATGCAAATGAGCGGTAAGCAGTAGGCAATCCATCGAGAATGCAAATCAAGAGATCATCATCACTTACTTGAGATCCGCAAATTGCGAGTTTATCAGCTAAAGTTTTGAATTGTTGGAGATATTCTTGCATGGTGAGGTTGCCCTTCCTGAGGTGATGTAATTGTCTTTTCAAAGACATTACATGAGCAGGAGTAAGAGAGGCATAGTGATGAGCGAGGACATCCCATGCGACTTTTGCAGATGTAGCGCCAACTACATATGGAAGTGCAGATTTAGACAGAGTAGCGTTGATCAAGGAGAGTAGCATCTGATTTTTTTCGATCCATGTCTTGTAATTTTCGTCAGTTGAAGCAGGCGCTTGGGAGGTTCCATCAATGTAAGACATGAGATTGTGACCTTTGAGAATTGGTTCGAAAAGAGAACGCCAAAGAAGATATTTCGAGTTGTTCAATTTGATGGGTATCAAGTTGGATATGTTTGAGATAACGAGTGAGGGAGATGCGATAGATGAAGATGACTGAGATGATGGATTAGAGCCTACCATAAACTCATTGCATTTGTGTTAATTTAGGCCTAAACATTTTGATTGAGTCAATTTAGTCCTCAATCTTTTGATAATTTGTTAATTTACTCATAAAATTTTCAATTATGCCATTTAGTTATAAACCTTTCGACGATTTACTAATTTAGTTCTACACATTTACCGATTTGCCAATTTAGTCTTTTCGACTAACTTTGGCAAGAAATCACTAACACGGGGTTCGTTAGTGCCAGACATCTTACATGGTATAGTTGGTGCTGACATGGAGAATTTTTGCAATTTTTTTAATTTTTATGAATATTTTTTTAATTGTTTCCTTCTTTTATTTTTTCTTTATTTCCAACCTTGAGCTGGCGAGGTTGCTAGCTAACCTAGACAAGGCGAGTCATTGGCCCAAAGTTGGAAAAAAAAATAAAAGAGAGAAAGTAGAAAAGATGAAACAACGGAAGGAAAAAAAATTACAAATTACAAAATTTGTTTACGTCAGTACCGGCCATGTCATGTGGGATGGTTGACATTGATTAGATCGCTACATTAGTGACTTATGGCTAAAATTTGTTAAGGATTAAATTGGCAAATTGCTAAAAGGTTTATGACTAAATTGACAAAATTAGAAGGTTCATGACAAAATTGGCAAATCATTAAAATGCTTAGAACTAAATTGGCCAAATTAAAAGATCTAGAACTAAATCAATATAAGTGCAAAATGTTTATACATATATATTTTTTGGTAATTTTCTGTAACACTTGCACATCAATGTCACCTTTTAGGTTACTTATGTCCCATCTATAACAAAAGGTTAGAGGTTAAGAAGTATTTGCACTAGAATGGAAGTAATACGTACTCTTCAATCTTCTAAGTTAATTAACTCATACTGTAGCTCAATGTACCATGTCTTACAGTATGGAACCGTCCGAGTAATGACGATTTGTACATGGACGTTTTACATTTTAGTGTAATGACACTAAAGCAACACTATAGTGGTCAAAGACTACTTCAATTTGGCCCCCAAAATGGAGCCATATAATAGACATTATGAATGAACTAGGTATGGCTTTTGTCTGAGTAAGGGATAAAGCTAGTTCGACTAACTTTCTTGATAATTTTCCCGTCTGGTACATAAGAGGGGCTAGGCTTCAAGATGTAACTATGTAAGATCCTTTTTGTAAATTTCTTTCATGTCCTCCTCTGTGGAGGTGACAGGTGTGCAGTTAAATCTGTTCTTATAGGTCCATCCCCTTCTCGTTCTCATTAACAAATCTTCACTGATATTCCTCTTTGATCCTACAATATGGATTAAGCTCATGTTTAGCGTGGCAACGTGTGCATTTTGACCTTGGTCAACATATCGATCCAAAAATGGCTGAGGATTCCAGCGAGGTTGCCAATTTTCATCAGACAACTGGCCACGCATGAAGGGAAGAATGCTCTTGCAAGGGGCAAGCCACGTTTCACCAACAAAGTATGGAATCAATGCCGACAAAGAATTGCAAGAAAGGGAAAGGTTACAGAAATAGAAAAAAGAAAAAGAAAAAGGAATGATGGGTTCTCAGATGGTACATCACCTTTGTCAACATTTTGGAACATTTACTAATTTATCCTGTCAATTCCTTGACCTAGCTTTTTATTCTCGATTGCTCTTGATGTTGATTTTTTGAAATTCCCATGGTAAGTTAGAATTAAAGCAGCGTTCATTCTATGAAACCATCATGGCAACAAATTGAATGTTTGTGTTTTCCTTAAATATCAAAGGTGAAGAATAGAACTAAATATGATGATTGACTTTCTGGGCATCCGTATCTACAAAAAAATGAAAGCAAGTAGGCAAAGATATGCGTGCATTTATACGTGACAAGACCTAGCATCTGATGCCTCTGTACACGTACGTGTCGAGTTATCCTAAACACCTTTTTTCTTTTCTTGTTGGCTTTTTTATTCTTCCTAACCGACTTAACTTGGTATTTATAAAAATATTATTATTTTATATATATAATGATTTATTTTATTTACACCTAAAGTGTCAATTTAAAGTGATGCATTTTCATGAAATGTAGAACTAATAATTTTAAATCTCATTTGTAGCTTGTGTAGTTTGTGTAGACAAAAGGATTAAATAAATATATATGATAAAAATATCTGTTTATTTAATTTTTCATAAATGAGTTACATGGTTGTGTATAAAATTCATTCTCTTAATACTTTTTCAAGTCTTTATGTTCCTTTTTTTTGTCGGTAAGTCTGTATGTTCCTTGAGAGGCGAGAATACGTTTACCTTGAAAGCAATTAATTAGCATATTATGAAAACCTATAAAACCCATCATATATAACTAAAGTACAATGCGAAATGAAGATATAAATTAAGGCAAGGAAAACGAAAATTAATGATGTGCTACTGTGCTCTAATCTCGCACATGTTTTTAACTTTCATAAATCAATCATTCGGTCCTTTTAATTCAGTAGGTTCCTTGTTTTTTTTAATGTAGTGGAAAACGTGTGACCCATTGAGTTCGATTACACAAAGATAAACTAGGCGTCTCATCGTGATTTATGCTTTTCCGATGACTCACATGATCGAAAGAATATGCTAATAATAATCATCTCATGACCACGAAGCCAAGTCGAGTCAATCGACTTGATGGTGCAATTAGATAAACTGCGAGTTATTATCATTTTATCTGTCCCTTCTTAGATTTTATTGGTTCTTAGAATTGGATAAGATTCGCTTTCACCATATACAGTTACATCTCTCTAATCCAAAATGCTTATCCATGGGAAAATAGCAAAATTCCAACCAACCAAGCTTGGGTTGGACTTTCCTAATATGATATCAAAGTTAATGATGTCCATTTTGTGAATTTGTGTATAACCCCCAATTAGTCAAATTTCACGTGCCGCTCGTAATTTGATTTGCACGTGAGAGAGAGTGTTGAAGTATTATCCTATATCGCTTGCTAATTAATGAGTCCTAAAGATTCTTAATATTTACATGATCTCCTTCCACCTATTAATTTAAATTTTTAGAACAGTTAACAGTAATTTCACAGCTCACACTTTGAATAACCTGCTCATATAGTAAAATAACCTTTAGTAGAACACCGAGAATATGGCAACATGAACCACATCGAAGCTATAGTTCTCATATGTCTAGCTTAAAGATGGATGGCAAAAATAACGTCATACTTAAAAGAAAGAGATCCTTTTTGAATTATGCAACGATCTTCGTTCATCCATAATTTGAACTAGAATTTTGTTGTTCCATATTCTTAAAATGAAAGTTCTTCGGACTGGTAAATTATCAATAAGTACCAGGCAAGTGTCAAAGAACAGTCGACAAATAGATGATCGGTGACTTTTTTCTAAGTAACTTGTTGATAACTAATCAATACTTTATGAAACTATAAAGATTTTCGTTCAGCCATAATTTGAACCAGAATGCTATTGTTCCTTATGCTTAATACGGGTTTTTTCATGATCGGGAAAATTTTCAATAAGTACTAGGAAAGTTTCAAAAAACTGTTGACAAACAGATGATCGATTTGCGGGCGCGAAATAAGTTTGTTTAGAATGCTGAAAATATGGCAACAGACTCATATTAAAGCTACAGTTCTCATTTGTCTAACTCGAAGATGCGTGACGGGAATTAGAACATTGCGCTTAAAAGAAAGAGACGCCCCTTTAAATTCTACTAGGATCTTCAGTCGGCCAAAATTTAAAGCAGAATTCCACTGTTTCATACCCTTGATGTGGATTTTTACCCAGTGGGTAAATTTCAATAAGTACTTTGTAAGTGTCAAGAAACTGTTGTACAAAAGTGACTTATGACTTTTTCCAAGTAATTTGTTGGTATGGTACCAACTCTTCATGAAATTACAAATTCTTTTTAATAGTTTGTAAAGTTCAATTTTTTCAACTAAGTTACCAACTTTTGTTTGCACAACTTACCGACACATCAAATTACTAATTTTATATGAAACTACTAATCTAAACTAAAGCGATTTACAAACTTTTATCCATATAAATTTCCGCATAGGTTTGCATTACCAACTCTTATAGTAGTTACTTATCAATGTTTATTCTTTTTTTTTTTTTGTAACAACTTTTCTATGGGGTTACAAATTTTTACGTGCGTTGGTTAGCAACCCCATATATTTAAGAATTTTCAAGATTACTGACCTAAAGCAGAGTGACTCACCAATTTTTCTCTTTTGAGTAAGTTGGACACATTTTTTTTCAACTTCCTTATCGTTTAAAAACTTATATTTACAATTTTCACCAATGATTTAAATTTACCAACTTTTATCGGATATTATGAACTTTAATTAGGGTGACTCGCTATCTTTTTACAAATTAGTTAGTTACTAACTAGCTTGAGTTACCGGCTTTATCTTGAATTACTTACAAAAAATTGTGTCTCCTTCCTTCTACACCTGCAGTGTCAATTAAATGTGACGCATTTTCATGAAATGTTGAACTAATAATTTTAAATATCATTTGTAGCTTGTGTAGATTCTGTAGAAAAAAGGATTGCATAAATATATATGATAAAAATATCCATTTATCTCATTTTTCATAAATGAGTTAAGGTTGTATATTGTATAAAATTCATTCTAGTAATACTTTTTCGAGTCTTCATGGGGAGAATTACCAAAAAAGTCATAAACTTTTTGCAGTTGTGCCAATTCAGTTATAAACTTATTTTTTTGGCCAATTGAATCTTAAACCTGTTACGATTATACCAGTTTAGTCATTTCGACCAAAATTGGCCGGGCCGGGCGCCGACGTGGCTGCCGGCAATAAATTTTTTAATAATATTTTATTTTTTCGAATTATTTTAAATCTTTTTTACCTTTCTCTCTCTCTCTCTCTCCCTCCCTCCCTCCCTCCCTCTCTCTCTCTCTCTCTCTCTCTCTCTCTCTCTCTCTCTCTCTCTCTCTTCCCTCCCTCCTCCTTCCTCCTCTCCCCTCCCTCCCTCCTTCTTCCTTTGGTTCCGCGATCGACCAGCCCTCATCGGTCATCAGACTAAGGTAGACGGGCAAGCTTGCCTCGCCGTTTTTAGGCGAGGGCAAGCTCGCCCAACCACTAGCGGGGTGAGCCCCCATCGGATCTGGCGAGGGCTCGCCTCACTAGCCTGAGCGACGGCGAGGCTGCCCTCGCCGGATTTGGAGAGGACTCGCCTCACCAGCTCAAGCAACAGCGAGGCCCCCTTCATCGGATTTGGCGAGGACTTGCCTTGCCATCGCTTGGGCTGGTGAGCCGAGCCCACGCCAAATTCGGCGAGAGCTCGCCCCGCTAGCAGCTGGGGGAGCTACCCCTCGCCTAGTGACGGCAAGGCGAGCCGTCATCAGATTTGGTGAGGGGGGTCCTTACCGTCGCTAGGTGTGGCGAGGCGAGCCCTTGCCAGATCCGGCAGGGGCTCACCCTGCTAGTGGCTGTGCGAGTTCGCCCTTGCCCAGTGATGGCAAGGCGAGCTTGCCTGGCTGCCTCAGTCCGATGACCGGTGAGGGCTGGCCGGTCGCCGGAGCCAAAGGAAGAAGGAGGCAGGAGGGGGAAAAAGAGAGAAAAAAAGGTAAAAAAGATTAAAAATTTCAAAAAATAATTCAAAAAATAAAATATTATTAAAATATTCGTTGTCAGCGTCGGCCGGTGGCCACGTCAGTGTTGACCGGCCAATTTTGACCAGAATAACTGAATTAGCATAATTATAAAAAGTTTAGGACTTAATTAACAAAAAACATAAATTTATGACTGAATTGGTACAATTATAAAAAGTTTAGGACTTTTTTTGGTAATTTTCCCAGTCTTCATGTTCCTTGACGGGCGAGAATATGTTTACTTTAAAAGCAATTAATTAGCATACTATGAAACCACCCACCTGGGTGGCGTTGTTGGCTTCGGGCCTTCTCCCCCTCATGAAAGGGAGGGGTTCGAATCCCCAGCGCGTCGCAGGGTGACTTAACCGCTGGCGTGAGTGTGGTGGTTAGCTTGCGTCAGCTCTAGGTTCTTCTCGCCGGCCGTCGGCTTTCGGGGTTTACTGGGTCATCAAAAAAAAGAAAAAAATTAGCATACTATGAAAACCCATCATATATAACTAAAGCACAATGCGAAAGGAATATAGAAAAACCGAAAATTAATGATGTGCTACTGCACTCTAGTCTAGCACATGTTTTTAACTTTCATAAATCAATCATTCGGTCCTTTTAATTCGGTAGGTTCTTTGTTTTTTTTTGTAATGGAAAACGTGTGACGCATTGAGTTCAGTTACACAATGGTAGACAAGGTATGTCATCGTGATTTATGCTTTTCCGACGACTCATATGATCGAAAGAATGTGCTGATAATAATCATCTCGTGACCACGAAGCCAAAAGGAGTCAATCAACTTGATGGTGAAATTGGACAAACTGCGAAGTTATCATCATTTTATTTGTCCTTTTTTAAATTTTATTTGGTTCTTAGAATTGGATAAGATACGCTCTCACCATATACAGTTACACCTCTCTAATCCAAAATGCTTATCCACGGGAAAATAGCAAAATTCCAACCAACCAAACTTGGGTTGGAATTTAACCGACCAAAAAAAAAAAAAAAAACTTGGGTTGGAATTTTCCTAACATGGTATTAGAGTCAATGATGTGCATTTTGAGGATTTGTATGCACCCCAATTAGTCAAATTCTACATGCCGCTTGTAATTCAATTTGCATGTGAGAGAGAGAAAATGTTGAAGTATTTACCTACATCGCTTGCCCATGAGTCCTAAATGTTCTCAGTAGTCATATGATCTCTTTTTACCTATCAGTTTAAGTTTTTAGAATAGTAAATAATAATTTCATAGAATCTCACATTTTGAATAACCTGCTCATGTAGTGAAATAACCTTTATTAGAATACCAAGAATATGGCAACATGACCCACATCAAAGCTATAGTTCTTATATGTCTAGCTTAAAGATGCATGGCAAAAATAACAACGTTATACTTAAAAGAAAGAGATCCTATTTGAATTATGCAACGATATTCATTCATCCATAATTTGAACTAGAATTCTGTTGTTCCATATTCTTAATATGAAAATTTGTAGGACCGGCAAATTTTCAATAAGTACTAGGTAAGTGGCAAAGATTAGTTGACAAATAGATGATTGGCGACTTTTTTCCAAGTAACTTGTTGGTAACTCATCAATACTTTATAAAACTACAACGATTTTCGTCCAGCCATAATTTGAACCAGAATTCTATTGTTCAATATGCTTAATACGGGTCATTTCATGACTGGGAAAATTTTCAATAAGTACTAGGTAAGTGTCAAAGAACTGTTGACAACGGACGATCGATTTGCAGGCACGAAATAAGCTTGTTTAGAGCGCTGAAAATATGGCAACATGACTCATATTAACGCTACAGTTCTCATTTGTCTAACTCGAAGAGATGCATGACAGGAATTAGAACATTGTACTTAAAAGAAAGAGATGCCCCTTTGAATTCTACAAGGATCTTCAGTCAGCCAAAATTTCAAGCAGAACTCTACCGTTCCATACCCTTGATGTGGATTTTTATCCAGTGGGTAAATTTCAATTAGTACTTTGTAAGTGTCAAGAAACTGTTATAAAAAAGTGACTCATGACTTTTTCCAAGTAATTTGTTGTTGTGGTACCAACACTTCATGATACTACAAATTCTTTTTAATAGTTTGCAAAGTTTAATTTTTGTACTAAGTTACCAACTTTTGTTTGCACAACTTACCAACACGTCAAATATACTAATTTTATATGAAATTATCAATCTAAACTAGAGCGATTTATAAACTTTTATCCATATAAATTTCCACAAAGTTTTGGGTTACCAACTTTCATACGAGTTACCTACCAATGTCTATTATTTTCTTAGTTTACCAACTTTTCTATGGGGTTAAAAATTATTATGTACCTTGGTTAGCAAACCCATATATTTAAGAATTCTTTTTAAGGTTACCGACCTAAAGTAGAGTGACTCACTATTTACATTAGTTTTCAACTTTCTTATCATTTAGAAACTTATATTTACAATCTTCACCAATGATTTAAATTTACCAACTTTAATTATAGTGACTCACAGTTGACACCTAAAATTACCCCAAAACCATGTATTGGCCACGAGGGAATAATAAGCGAAACGCCCCTTTTTGGTTCATAAAGTTAAGGGTAAACAATTTTTGTGAAGGTTAATTAAACCGAGCCTCGATGGAATTCTAGAAGCAAAGTCTAAAGTCGATGGTCAAGTAATTAACTGCCATGTGTCAGGCTATGGGGATAGTGCACCAGATTTGAAGATTAAATGAGATCAACATTAGAACTCGAATGAAAATAATTGTTGTGAAAAATGTGCATAAAAATAGGAAGCAGTTATTTACTTGATGAGCAAGTTGCGCAAGCATCGTTGATTAGTCAGGAGGCAGTTGTTTATGGATAAGGATGCCAAGAAGAATTGAAAAGCATGAAGAATGATGAGAGGAAACCTCCAGTTTTAATGCCAAGAAGAATTAACCCTCCAGTTTTAATACCACCCAAGGCAAGTAGGCCGTTGAAACTGTATTTGTCGGCCACCGATGCCATAATCGGATGCATGCTGACACAAAAGAATGATGAGAGGAAAGAACACGCAATTTATTATTTGAGTTGAATGCTGAATGATGTAGAGACAAGATATAGAGCCATTGAGAAGCTGTGCTTATCATTGCATTATACTTGTACTAAGTTACGTCATTATATGTTGCTGACTATTGTACATGTAATATGTAAAACAAATACAATAAAGTACATGCTAACTCGACCACTATTAAATGGTCGAATTGCCAAATGGGCATTTACACTGTGAAATTAACTTGGTATATGTCCCGCTTAAGGCACTAAAAGGACAAGCAGTAGCGGATTTTATCATGAAGTATCCGGCATCCAAGTTGAAGAGCATTTAGAGGAGTGTGTCCAAGTAGTTCCTTGGACCTTGTACTTTGATGGGTTGAGTGCAGTTGGGTGAGCGGGAGCTAGTATTTTGATAGTCTCTCCTCATGAACAAAGGTCCAAAATGATGTTTAAATTGGATTTCAATTGCTCGAATAATCAAGCTAAATACAAAGCATTAATTATTGGTCTAAATATTCTGACTGACATGAATGTAAGATTTATTATGGTAATTGGCGACTACTTGTTAGTTATAAAACAGTTGTCTGGAGAATATTAGTGCCTTAATGAAAATGTTATTTCTCATCATGTATTAGCCAAACGACTCTTGAATCATTTCTATGATTATGAATTGGTTCATATCAAAAGAAATCAAAATGCGGAAGCCAATGAGTTAGCTCAAATGACATCTAGTTATAAGATATCTAAAAAATTGACGGATCATATTATCACTCAGGTAAGGACATTGCCTTCAACTAATAATAGGATCATGTTGATTCAAGATACACAGACCCCGGACAACAAAATAGTGAGCCAAGATTGGAGGACTCTATTTATTGAGTATCTAAAAAATCAAGTTGTCAATGACAAAAATTAAAACAAACAATTAAATATCTGTTGATTGGCAACGATCTATACTGAAAAATTGTAGATGGACAATTGTTGAAGTGTTTGGGGAAACATGGGTGTATGCTCACAATGGCCGAGGCGCATGAAGGCATATGTGGTGTATATCAAGCCGGGGTCAAAATGAAATTGCTATTGCATTGACACGGTTATTTCTAGCCAATTATTACTCAAGATTGCATCGACTATGCCAAGGGATGTGAAACTTGACAAAAGTATGGCCCTATTCAGCATGTGCTAGTTTCGGTAATAAAACCCATAATCAAACATTGGCCATTTAGAGGATGGGCAATGGATATAATTAGAAAAATATATCCTCCCTTATCGAAAAAGCATAATTTTATATTAGTGGCCACAGACTATTTTATGAAATGGGTTGAGGCTGCATGATATAAAAGTATCACACAAAAGAGAGTGAAAGAGTTTATTGAAGAACATATTATTCGCAGGTTTGGCATTCTGGAGTCAATAACTGCAGATCAAGGGATAGTATTTACTAGTTGAAAAGTGTTGGATTTTGCCAAATCAAGAGAAATTAAGATAATACATTCAACGACTTATTATGCTTAGGTCAATGGTTAGGCCGAGGCCTCCAATAAAGTAATTATTAATTTAATTAAGAAGCATTTAGAGGATAACCCAAGGGAGTGGCATTCTTTGCCGTTGACAGTCTTATGGGTCTATCGAACATTTAAGAAATCTACGACTGGAGCTAGCCCGTATATGTTGACATATAGCTAGGTGGTCTTATTATCATTTGAGATCACTGTCCAATCATTAAGGGTAAGGCCCTAGGGGGAATTGGCCAAAGAAGAATATGATGAACTCATGTATGGCAATATTGATGAGCTGGGCGAAAGTAGGGCTATTGATTTGGAAAAGCTAATCCTTCAAAAGAATAGAGTTGCAAAAGCTTATGATAAGCACATAAAAGAAAAACGGTTTGATGTTGGTGACATAGTCTGGAAGACCATTTTGCAACTAGCTTGGGTAATGACAAATTTGGCAAATAATCACCAACATGAAAAGGACCATATGTGCTCTTCAAAGTCTTTGGTGGAAACGCTTACCAGTTAATGGAAATGGAAGGCAAAGAGTTACCTGGTACAATAAGTGAGAAATTCTTAAAAAGATTACCCAACCACGTTGGAAATGCAAGGAAATGAATAACATGGTATGGAAAAGGGTGATACTATTATTAAAAGAACACTGTATTTACAACCCTAACCGTATTATCTATTTGAATCCCAAAAATCTTTTGAAGTCGAGGATGAGACGAGAGAGAGGCGAGACTCGAGGCGTTGGTGGCCTTCGATTGCTAATGAACTCGCCTTTTCCAAATCATGCATGACTTCAAAAACTGTTCACTGCTCTTTTTCCCGACGGTTAAGGATGGTAATCTGGGTTTCGACGAGATTGTTCATTTAGCTAATAAGGGGGGTTTCTGTGTTCTTATACTACAAGTCGAGCACCTTTTGGGTGTTTTCCTGCACTGCTATATATATATATATATATATATATATACATTTTTCTGGTAACCCGAGAACCCCCGTACAGCCGACAGCCGACGAGGTAAATCCGGAGTGGTGCTAGCGCAGGACCCACCACCATGACACTGCGTTTAAGACCACTAGCGATGACGCGGGGATTCGAACACCTTCCCTTGCGTTAGGGGAAGGAGCCCAAAGCCAACGCCGCCACCACACGGGGTGGTTCCTGCAGTGCTATGTTCTGCATGACCTTTTCCCTTTTCAACGGGCTAAGATCTTTTTCCAAATCCTCGACTAAATCCATTTCCTTGAGAGTTGAGTAAGAATCAAGACGATAGAGTTGGAGGTGCTGGATGTCGAGTGAACTTTGGGCGTTCACTAGTTCATCGTACACCTCTTCCACACACCCTATCTCTTCTTGCTTGCATTGGTGTGCTTGTTTCGCGGCCGCGTGGGAGTTGATGGTCGACTGATTGGCCTGATAAGAAGTAAGATCATGATCAAAGGTGGTCATGAACTCTTCGTATTTTCGCAGGAATGGATGGTCTCTAGAGACGTCAGTGGGGCGACAGTCCCAGGCCAACTTTTGAATGGCCTTAATGATTTTTTCTCTTTGTAAACTACAGCTAAAGTTAGCATCGGCTTCGAGAGTAAGTCCCTCAACAGGGTGAGGAACTTATCATTCAAGGAGGATGAAGCAGAGGAGGAAGATCGACCTCCCATGACTTCAAAGTACGGAATGAGACAGAAGAATGAGAAGATTTGGGCATACGAATGAATGCATATGGATGAATAGTCTCGTTTGGTATGCAATCCTCTATATATAAAGATGGACAGCAAGAATTTGAAAAGGCGCATTGAAACTCGTCATCGTAATAGATTTCTTCGGAAAAGATTATGCTTATTAATAGATAGATGGGATATGAAACGTTACGGAGATTAGGCACTGATATGGGTTGGTATTATGGAATTATTCAAAAGGCGAGAACATCAATTAGTGTTTGTTCGATTTGAACAAGCTCTATAAGCGCGTAAGTTTATCCTCATGCGGCCCAAGATAGAAAAGGTTCGTTGGTATTATGGAGTTATTCCAAAGGTGCAAAAAATCATTAGTGTTTGCCTGGTTTGAACCAGCTCTATATGCATGTAAGTTTATCTTTAAGCGACCCAAGATACGAATGGTCCGTTAGTATTATGGAGTTATTCGAAAAGGTGCAAACATTGATTACCGTTTGCCCAGTTTGAACGAGTTATATGCATGTAAGTCTATCTTTAAGCAGTCCAAGGTATGAAAAGTCACAAATTCATTTTCCATCATATTTACAAAGAGAACAAGAGACTAGTATAGACGAAGGCTTATCCATCTAGGCCTAGGTGACTCCTAAACCTTGAGACGAAATTAGTCAGGCGTCTCTCTATGTCCCGTTCTCCTCGACGGCTTGGTGGTAGGCGAGGTGTTTCCCTTCAGGATCAAGTCGGTTCTGGTGTTGAGCTCATCCAAGTCCACAAGCGCATCATGCCCTCTTTCCGGGACTTGGCATCATTTGTTGGTTTATGATGTTCTCCTCTTCGAGAATGGTTAGCAGGCTAAGTATCCTGAGAGGGACAGTGTGGTCAAGACCCCATGCTTGGATCCTTACTTGCTCCTCGGCCACGTCGTCCCTATAAGCTATTATCCACTCCATCATTTTTTTGCGTCATTCTTGGCCCGACGCCACCCATCAAAGGTGTCAATTGTAGTTGACACCCCTTTTGAGCTCTTCTTCCAATTTATTGAAAGAAGAGATGGTACCCTAGTTTCTGATAAATGAGTCCAATGCATCGTAGAAAAAGAGGCAGAACTCGTCGAAGTCCTCCTCGAAGCGGTGCGTGGGAGCAAGGTGAATAGGCTCATCGTTATAAACAAGCTTGAAGAACTTTCTAAGTTTTTCGGGGTGGTCAATCAGGAATGCGAAGGTCAAAGCGAGCTTCGCGATCAATTTCCTCCAAAGGTTCAAGAAAGCACCCTTGGAAGATGCACTGCTGGCGGGATTTTTTTTTTTTTTTTATTCGTCTTGGAAGGCCGTGGGAAAATGAGGCATTTCTTTAAAAGAAATAAATTCAAATTTATTTCTCTTAAAAGGGGTATATGTTGACACCCAAAATTATCCTTGGAACCACATGCTAGCCACGAGGGAATAACAAGCAAAACGTCTCATTTTGGTTCATAAAACTAAGAGTAAATAGCTTTCGTGGAGGCTACTTAAGTTGAGCCTTGATGGAATTCTAGAAGCAAATTCTAGAGTCGATGGTCAGATAATTGATTGCCATGTGTCTGGCTATAGGGATAGTACACCATATTTGAAGATTAAATGAGATTAGCATTATAACTCGAGTGAAAATAACTGCTGCAAGAAATGCACATAAAAATAGGGAGCAGTTATTTACTAGATGAGCAAGTTGCGCAAGTATCGTTGACGAGTCAGGAAACAGTTGCTTATGGATAAGGGTGCCAAGAAGAATTGAAAAACGTGGAGAATATCAAGAGTGGCACCTATGGAGAAGAAACTGACTAATGGTTACCAGCCCGTCCTATAAATACCACAACTTGTTCAGCGAAGAAGCCCCCCTTAGCAACGCCATAATTATATTCTTTATCTTTAATTTATCCCATTTTAGCTATAGTTTTCAAGATTCTTGTAATTGATTAAATTCCAGCGTGCATCTCTATCTGGCTTAGCATTGTCGATTAAATTTCGGTGTTGTTCCACAAGTTCAGCGTCATTGATTAAATTCCGATATCATGTTTCCTATCCAAGGATATTACTATTGATTAAATTCCAGCTTTACACCTAAAACAAGCTATGTCGTAGATTAAATTCCAGCAAAGTTTGAGCTCAAAGTATAGACTATCCAGTTATTAGTGTCTAGATTGCATCATTGATTAGATTCTAGTGTAATTTGTGCTAAAAAACAATTAATCTTTAAGCCATCCAAATATCAACTGTCAGGATTGTATATACAAGTTGACAAATAAAAATTCCCCTTGCATTTGACATTCTCTATCTAAACTCAGCACAAAATCCAAGTCTTCTATAATAAAACCAAAACACAGCATTTGATGAAAGATTTTCACGGGGATCAAAATCGGTGAAACACTCACTATCTTTTTACTAATTAGTTAGTTACTGACTAGCTTGAGTTACTAGCTTTCACTTAAATTACTTAACAAGTTGATTTATCTTTTGATTACCAATTTTTTCTGTATTAAAACAATTTTTATTTACATTTCTTAATTTCAGCTTAAAAAATTATTAAGTGATTCATCAACTTTTTTCTTATTAAATTATCGACTAGTTTTAAGTTATCAACTATTATTTGAGTTAACTACTGACGTTTATGTGATTATTTTAAATCACTTTTTTTATTGGATTACTCAATTGGGAATAAAGTTGGTAAGTCATCAAATAAAAGATGTACCTTAGTATCATAGTTCCATAGAGAAATATTGATTTGCAGGTTTGCCAAAAGGTTGATGAAAATTAATGTGCACCAATGCGATTCGAACTTCAAACAATTAGAGAGCAATCACGATTGCTTGCGGTTCCACACTTGAGCACAAAGTGTGTGAACGAGGCTTGAATGGAGTGATGAATTCTAGAATAATCTAATTGTGATTGAGGCTAAATGCATGGGAATTGAGATTACGCATGATTGAAACTCACGGAATTGAAGTGACATGAGAGGAAATTATAAGGGAGTGAAATGTGCAAGCAAATGAAAAGTACAAAGAAAAAATAAATCAAAAGATACATCTCTCGACAGCACCAATTGTACAAGGATTGCAGCCGTCTTTTATGTATAATACATGGATGTGGTTTGCTTTGATCTTCTTGATCACGTGAGGGGGAGATTGTTGGAAAATATCCTAAAGATTTTGAAACTAGAAAAACTTAATTCAAGTATTCAATGAGTTCCTTTTTGTGTGCAAAGATATTGAAGCCATGCACTCAATGTAAGATAATATATTTCAATTAGTTGGATATTTAGGTGCTTTTACTTTCGTTTTTCTGATAACCGTTGAGGGTATAAACTATACTTCAACAGATAAGCGCCTCCGTTTTACCATGCAGCTAGAATATTTTTAATTGTTATTTATAATACAATGACTCCGCTTTAATGATGCTGCATTCAATTGCACTCGAGCTATTTCGGTAGGCACACGAGTCCCATCTCCAGCAAAAGCAAAAGGTGGAACCACTTTTTAATCTGAAGACTGTCACGCATCGCACAAGCTGCATGATCATCCGCACATATGCGAGTATGTTTATCCATTCCCCCATAACATTCATCGACCATGTATGTCGATATTCGTTATTCACAACATAGTCACCATGGATCCTGCAAGAACAACCGGTTGCATGATGAAAATGATATAACCTTATCAATCATACATATCCTTCTATATTCATCTCTCTCTACTAGTCAGAACATCAGCCCTTAGTCAAAAGCAAATCTTAACAACTTGAAAACTTGTGAAAGAAGACATGCAAATTGTATGCGAAGCGATCCGACCTAGCCCTAAATCATATGAACTTGTATTGGTGCAGAAGAACAAGTGCGTGCATGCTGTAGCACTTGCGGCCAAAACTTACTTTGCTGGGGCTCAAAAGTGACCTGCCTTTGGAAAAATATACGGTATGCCTTGCTTTCATCAGCTAGAACAACACAAAATTGTGTCTCAGAGCCTCACATGAGAAGAAAAGGACGAAACATAGCCAAAGACAACTTGCCGGAGCTAATGTAAATCCTTCAATTAAGCCTCACACAGTTTGCCGGCAAGTCATCCTTGGCTGAACTCCATGCTCTGCCTCTTCATGAAAGGCTCTCGACACACCAAATCACATGCATTTGCCGGATGATCAATTTCTTGTGATGTAATTGTATTGACACATTTTCTCATGCACCATCTGTGACGCTTTATATAGGCCAAGAGAGGTCTAATGAGAACGCAATGGCAATCACAAAGAGCGCTGATATTCTCCTTTATATTCTCTCTCTGACCAGCCCTTCTTTTTGTATTATTATATAATTATTAGTGCGAGGGTTACCGTACAAACAAAGCTGACACCTACACATCTTTCGGCGATTAATCGTTTGAATTATCAAAATTCTATGGCTTCCAAGGGCGACCGTTTTGAAATGGGTGTTCTGAACTCCGTAAGTCTATGATCAAATAGTTATTAGTAATCAGCATTTTTCAAGTCGTTATTATATTTTGTGGGTATTACTGTAAAAAGCAAATAAACAAGAAATTCTCCAAATTCTCTCATCATTTTAGATCTTTCTCCTTGAGTGAAGATTTGTGCCTCCATTCATTTTCATAAGCCAAATAAATTATATGTTGACTAAGACGCAGTGGACTTACAATACAACCTCTTTGAAAAAGATATGGCCCGGCACATGGTTTGTGACTATGGCTTATCTCCGTTGACCACATGTCGGCCATAGGATGGCTTATTTGTACCTATTTCTCCCATTATTGGGTAAACATGGACTCCATTTCGTGGAAAGAAGAAGGTGATAGGTCAGTTGAAATGTTTGAATCATAGTTTGGGAATGGAATCTCCTTAGAAAGAAGGGGGTAGAGGAATCAATCTTTGACATAATTGGAGTACGATTTTGCATTGTGGGTTGATTTGCCCCAATTACTGTTAAGCACACAAAATATGATCGGATTCTTCTTGTCCTCCTATAAATAAGTAGCAGGCTGGCTTATACGAAAAGAAAAGTGGCAGTCTAGGTGAGATATTCTTCATGACCATACAGTGCTTATATATACCAAATTTTACCTCTTGCTTAACATCTACACAAAATTTTCACATGGTGGGTAGACCCACAAAAAAAAAAAAATTATCTGTTGCAGCCAATGTAGATATCTGCTTTTGAGTTGTAGCCCCGCGTGCGCGCGCGTGTTGGTGGGTTGCATCTCTCTTTGGAATTGGATATCATCCGTTAGAATTCTACTGATTGTATGCAAACATTTATAAATTAGGGTCACCTGAAAAGGATAAAGACCTGAACTTAATTGCTTTGTAGGGCTGGTAGGGTATTTCATGGGCCTCTATATATCTAGATTTCCACCCACATGCCATTGGATTATTAAAAAAGAAAAGAAAAGAAAAAGAAAATTTGAACATTTATTTTCTCATTAATATTTGTAACAAGAAAGAATGCTTTTCACATATTTACGGTAAAAGATATGATTACGTGATAGTTTTTAATATATTGTAAGAATAACGGTGAATTCTAGATCACAAAATATTAAATCACAAATAATTATAAATTTTTATGAAACCTAATTTTTCAAGAATTTGTGATTTATAATAGACTGTTATTCTCACAGTATCCTAAAAACTGTTATACTAGTAAAGCCCTTACGTTAATGATAGATACTGATAAGGTAGGAAATGGTACATTTAGTAGGAAATCTCGAAGATAGTTTTTTATTGTGATTTTTAGCTAGTGGCTTTTTTTCACAAATATCTTCGTTGAGGAAAACTTATGTGAGAATAAATAAGAAGAAATGATCTAGAGAGATTTGTAGATAACACAACCACTTCATGCGATGGCAGAATGGAGTAAAAACTCAATAAGCGTGAATCATCAAGAGCTTTGTTTGAGCTGGGTTTAAACTTGTTTTGCTTCTATGATTTCAATCGTGTCTTGTACAAGCACAAACAAAAACTCTAGATAGAATCTATATGATTTCACATACAAGGGCATGCAGGAGACAATAAGTTAGACAAGAAGATCCAAAGTCAAAAAATCAAAGGCAGTACTTAGGTGGGAAGTCCAAATAAATTGAGTGAAATGGACCAGTTCATCGTCACGGTGGATTAAGTCAAAGTTGGGGTGAATTCCACGTAATATTTTCCATTATTTTATATTGTTCTATAAATGTCTGTTGAATGCGTATGTCAAAGAAGGGAAAAATCTGTGGGAGGGAAATACTTGTATGCTTTTTTTTTTTTTTTTTTTTTTTGGGGGGGGCGGGGGGGGTCAAAGGAGAAAAAAATACTTTCGTTGTGGCTATTTCAATTTGACATCCGCAAATTCCAAAAGGAATACAAATAATAAAGCTTCGAAAAAGGGGAATAATCTCTTTATGCTTTCTAATTTGCATTCGAGATATATTTTTTAATAAATATTTTTTGACCCTACTAAATATTCTTCAAGAGAGGCGACCACAGATAAAGGCAAGCATAAAATTTGAAATGAGCATATAACGTGGCAACTTCATGTTTCAGCTTTACGAAAGGACAAGTCCAATGGATTCTCCCCCTTCAATTTTTTTATTAATAGTATATTCCTCAATAGGCATGAGAAGCATGCACATCGCATCTCTCTCTCTCTCTCTCTCTCTCTGTTTTTTTTTTTTTTTTTTTTTTAACATGGAATCACTATACTTTTAACGTCCTCTCTATTTGACAATCACTTGAACATTTCAACAGAAATTAGGAATCTATTTGGTTAATTTTTTTTTAAAGCATTAGCTTAATTTAATGATCGCTAGGGTTTCGAGTCACTTGTTGGAATTTCGGTTCTTCCTTCGCTATTTACGTATGTTGCACCTTCTCCTTTTTCTCAGTAATTTCGACTTTACAATTTCATTAGACGTGACAATCAATATATATATATTATAGACACACACATTCTCAAGACATGATTGAATGATAATTTCAAAAAATGTCAATGTCAAATAATAAAAGAAAAAGAAAGAGAAGAAAAGAAGCTGAAACAATGGGGGATAAGCTTTGCCCTCAAGAGGAAAACAGCCTGAGGACCAGCTAAGACTCCTTAATGACCACTCAATCATAAAAGAGGTGGGGTTATAGAGACAGCCAGGAGGTTTGCTAAAAAGTGCGTGATAGTTCAAGGATCGAATGCTCTTGTGCCAAAGATGGACAAGGCTAAGCAATCTATCGAGGTTGTAAAGTCATCCATTATATCAAATAAATTAACAAAATTAAAGAGTGATTTTAGTTTACTAGAGATAGTGACATGTTATATTTTTTAGCTTGGTAGAAACAAAATACTTTTATGAAGGATTGTCTCAATTAGAAATAGAGAACGAAGTAACTAGTACATTTGTTAGAATACCCAATTCCCTATTCTAGAGGGATTATCTAGACAACGAATTGTTGAATTTAGATGTATTCAAACAGTAAAGCTAACATAGACATTATGGATCAAAATTGAGGACCTTTCCCTAGTACAAGAGGACTGGGAAGGACGCATCTTTGATGTACTAGTTATTGTGCCCACGATAAACAATGGAAAGCCAAACATGGAGCGGATAAATGCTGAAAGCATCTAATTAGTAAGCCCACCTCTCTAACTGACCTAGAGCTTTTGGTAGTGTAGCTGAGACAACATTGAATTCTTTGCTCCCAAGGATGAAGCAACAAAATTTTTGAGAATTTTAGAGAAGGTCACGGCGAGATAAGCCGTTTATCATTACAATAGATGTTAAGTGAAAGTATAGTGATGTATGTAGCTACATCATCCTAACAAATCATTAGATTTAAACCTTACTCCTACATGACCGAATCAGTTTGATCAGGCATTTGCCATTTGTTTTCATTGTTTAACTCTATGACAACATGAAAAATCCATAAGCTTTAACCCGCCCCTCTCTTTAAAAAGAAAAGAAAAGAAAAGAAAAAACTAGAGTAAGAAAATTGTAACCAAGCATCGGCCATCAATTTTATACCTAATTCATAACTCGAAATTTTCTCTGACCCTTTGCAATTGTGGCTAAAATTCTGGACTTTAGAAATGCCAAAATAGGAATTAAACTTGACATTATTACAAAGGGTTAATACCCTAAAAAACTCTAAACTAGTACACCTGTAACAAATTTACCCCGACTGATCATAAAAAACCCTAAACTGGTACATTTATAACAAATTTACCCCCAAACTAATTTATTCGACCGTATTTGTGACAAATATACCCTCTGTTAAATTGGATTAATACCATAAAAAAATCACAAAAATTGTAAACTATGACAAACGGAGCATAAAATCCCAAATTGGTATACCAGTCAATTATCACGTATCATTTAACTTAGGGATATGTTCAGTAGAAGTCCTAAAACTTGTCAAAGAAGTGCAATTGAGTCCTAAAACTTACAAAAAGTGCAATCAAGTCCTAAAACTTGTCAAGTTGGTTCAATTGAGTCCTAAAGCTAACACCGTCAAGAAAGTTAACGGAAATTGCTGACGTGGCGTTGACGTCACATTTTAAATGAATTTTTTATTTTTTATATGGTTTTTTAAAATTATTTTAATTCAAAATATTTAAAAATTAAATTAAAAACTAAAAAGGAAAAGCTAAATTTATTTAAAAAAACAAAACTATTCAAAAAAAAAAAAAAGGCTGGAGCTTCCATCGCCGGAGGGGCCGGCGACGGTCGCCGGCCCTGGGCGGGGTGGCCGGCCCTCGTGGGGGGCCGGCGACCATCGCCCGCCCTAGGCGAGGCCTCGCCGGCCCCCGCCTGGGGTCGGCGATGCTCGCCCAGATCTGGGCGAGTAGGCATCTGGAGGCCCTGTCGGACAGGTCCAAGGGGGAGGAGTAGCCGCAGCTCGACGAGCCGGTCAACGAGGAGGACGAGGAGGAGCTCGAGGCCGTCGCCCGCTCCGCCAGCTCTACCGACGAGGACGATGCCGCCCCCGCCACCGACGACGACGCCGACGAGAATGGCGAGGCCGAGGAGGAGGAGGACCATGAGGTTCGGTTGCTCGGCGCCCAGATCTGGGCAAGCATCGCCGACCCCAGGCGAGGGCTGGCGAGGCCTCGCCCGGGCGAGGGCTAGCCACCCCGCCCAGGGCCAGTGACCGTCGCCGGCCCCTCCGGCGATGAAAGCTCCACCCTTTTTTTTTTTAAACAATTTTGTTTTTTTAAATAAATTTAGCTTTTCCCTTTTAGTTTTTAATCTAATTTTTAAAGATTTTGAATAAAAAATAATTTTAAAAAGCCATATAAAAAATAAAAAATTCATTTAAAATGTGACGTCAGCGCCACGTCAGCAATTTCCGTTAACTTTCTTGACGGTGTTAGCTTTAGGACTCAATTGAACCAACTTGACAAGTTTTAGGACTTGATTGCACTTTTTGTAAGTTTTAGGACTCAATTGCACTTCTTTGACAAGTTTTAGGACTTCTGCTGAACATATCCCTTTAACTTAATAACTTGACAGTAAAATTTAACGAAAACTAACATAGGGTAAATTTGTTACAAGTGTACCAGTTTGGGGGTAAATTTGTCAAAAGTATACCAGTTTTGGATTTTTAGTGGTCAAAAAAATAATTTGGGGTAAATTTGTCACAGGTGTACCAGTTTGGGGTTTCAGGGTATTAACCCTATTACAAATGTGCAAAAAATATCATATTTGTAAAGCAAAAACATAGATGGACTCTTATGAGTGCGAAAAATATTCTCGATTAAACAATTCAATTGGAATTAATTGTAAAATCATAATTATAGATAAATCATTTTGATCGCCCCATCTAGTTTCATTTGTTTATTGTGGTACATGGTCTCGTTTAAAAATTCATCAATTTACGTGCTCCAGGCATATAAGGTTTTTTAAGAGCATATTTTTTGTGTAGAAATTTCAAATTTAGGATCTTCCGTTGCATAGATCTCATGGAAAATGAAGTCATAGGCATGTAGGTTCAGAGCCAGACCGACTACTCCAAGAGCACTCATCATATACCGGTTACTAGTACAAATAACATAAACAAATGTAACCAATGTTCGTTGGAAAAAACAATCCCAAAAAATTTGGGACCAAAAGCAATTAGCAGTAACCATTTAAGAAGTTTCTTTAGCTTAAGTTGGGTTAATAGCATGAAATATGTTTACACCATCACCATCTTCAAATTAAGTATTTTCTACCGTAGCACCATGAATAGCACATAGGAGAGCAACACCTAATACATCGGCAACTTCCATCGTAGATTCATAACTCTCATCATTCTCGGCCTAGTTCTTGGTGTCGCTGTTTGGGCTCTTCTTCAGTAATTTAATGAGATGGAGGGAAGAGAGAAGGTAAATGACCACATATCTCTGTCTCCCTCTCTCATTGAAAATGAGGGAGGTCTTCTCGCCTTAGAATTTAACAGTGCGTCGGGTTTTGTCACCAGCGGGGTTGGAGTTTTGAGATCAGGTGGGTTCATTCATCGCTCAGCCCCATCTTTCTCGAGCTGCTACTTTCCCCCATCTTTCCGACGGACCGACTTTCTTCCGATTGAGTGGGGTTCGAAAAGATGAAATATTTTCTCTGAAAAATTCTATGATGTTGCCGAGCTTGGGACCCCAATAATGTTCCGTGCTTTGGCACAATGGATCCAAGCAAGGGCACAAGGAGGCACGGGCATAGAGTCAAGCGTTCTGCCTCAATGGATCCAAGCTCAGGCCAAGTGTGTAGATGCAAGTCTGAAAAAATAGTGCATGTCTAGCTAGAAAAAAAAAAATTCCTTCCCAAACGATAAAATATATTTTATTTTACATTTTTAGGTTTTAGACAAATATTAGAATATATAGGCATTTTTCCTAGAAAATAACTTCCTGTAAACCATATAACAAAACAAACAGAGTCTTAGTGTTTGTCCTCCCTACCATCTATATGAAGGATTACGTATGGGCAGTATTGAAACCGTAGAAAAGCAAGGATATGGGTTTGTGTTGGTAGCAAGCAGAAAACATTTGTTCTAGTTCTCTCATCAGCTATGAGTTCAAACCTAAGAAAAATTCTAGAGAATGTTTGCTATTCTAAAATTTATTTGTCTTTCTTGAATGATAAAGAGAAAAAAAAATTGTGTCAAAAGAAAATGTCATTTTGGAGATTTATCAACAATTTGCTTATGTAGGCAGAGATCCGATATTTTCTGAAGCCTCATGTAAGGAATTGCAAAAAAAAATTTCTTTCAATAAAGATGTGAATTAGGAAGGAATGGTTGACGAAATATGAGTTGAAGACTAAATTTTGATATACCCTAAAAAATATATTTTTGTTGCCATGAGAATATTGACAATTGCAGATCATTTGATTGGAATGAAATTCATGATGGGTACACTTAATGATTAGGTCTCAAGAAGAAAATCTTTGTCTTACCGCCAATCACAAGTTTCACGTTAGACACGGTATTCATTCTGAAAATTATGATCAATGATTACTCTATTAATCACCATTTACTTTAGAGAATTTTTTTTTTTTTTTTTTTTTTTGGTCTTAATCTACTTTAGAGATACCTCCTGCAACATTTGTCAAGCATTGGCACTAAAAAAGATGCAGGATTCTTTGTTTGCTTGGCTGGGCAAGCATTGGCTAGTTTGTAGGCTTTTGGGCTTCAATTATTGAGGAAAAGGGATTTTACAAATAAAGCCTGGGGATTAGCATTCCGTTGCCGTCATTTTCAAAGCGTATGGATACAATTATCTATATTCCTAATGTGTTATGATGTAACACCCCGTGGACTATTAGCTATTGTTTATCATCTTTAAGTATAGTGTAAAACATTTGAAATGGGTATATATAAAAGTATTTTCCCCAAGGAGTAATCCTTGAATTCCGTCTCTTTTCAGAAATTGCAAAACCGTAAATTTTCAAGAATGGAGATTTTATGATATGTTGGGAATCTGTTATGAATGAAAGTTGGATGTGATGGCCCTCATGTAAGGGTTATATTGCCCCTAATTTTTATAAAATTTAAGATGCTCGTTGATGATGAGAAACAAATCCTCATTTCTATAACTCCAGATATTCAAGGAGTAATTGTATGTTGGCTTCTAAATTAAATGGAGCAATGGATGTGCTGAATACCAAAAAGGCAACACAATTTGGGATTCATCGAAATTCTCAAATTTGAAGTATACTTCTTTCTTTGTTATTCTGGATGAGCTGAGCCAATAGGATGGGCCTGGCCAAAGGGGCCAAAAATTCGTGGATTCATTAAGGTGGTGAATGTGCAATTTTCATTTCCCAAAAATCAGAAATTTTCAGTCTAATGGTATGATTAAAGCATGCAAATCTCCTAGCGTACTAGCCAATTTTTGTGTTACATTGGATCCGCTAGTACTCGGTGACGATCTCGGACAAGCAGCCTCCAAAAGCAGGTCCTAAATGCCCGTGCTTACCACAACATTCCTTCATGTAGCTCTTACAGCACCCACCAATCTCCCTCTTTGCCAAATTAGTACACATGTGCACTGACCCCGAGTCCATGTGATCTTTCCCGGTCTCAATGTCGATCACGGGTTGAAGGTGCAGACAGCAATTCGAGCCAGTCTTTGGATGATGGTCATGATGGTCATGATGATGATGATGATGAACATCTGAAGTAAGATCAGTGTGTGATCTACATTCGCTAGTGTTGCTGAGTCCTTCCTTGACGTCATGATTGTCATTGCTACAATGCATCCCGTGGCACTCTTTATTCTTCTCTTGCAAAGTATCGCAATTACCTGTGATAACATGTGATTCACTTTTTGTAATTTTCTCGCAGCTTCCATGATTACAGTGTTGCACCGTATGCTGTTCTTTGTGATCACCAAATGCACAAGTTCCTTGCTTCTGAATTGCACTTGTGCACATGTTATCAGAGCAAGCGCTCGAAGAAATAGGATTGGAGCCACCATGGTTATGATCATTGCACATCTGGCCACACTGCTCAGCATTTTCATCCTTACTGACTTCAGGAACTTGCCTGTTCAATGAGTTGGAAAGCTCGCTATTTCCACACGAATTAGCACTTGAAGATAAATTGGTAGAATGACAGTTAACAACACACCTCTGCTGCAAAGCACACCCATTTTGCGGTTGGGTTTCATAGCTGCAATGGCGATGTCTGTGGGACAGGTTATTGCCAGTGTTGCATCCATGATCGTGATGATGTGTTGCAGCTAAACCTCTGCAGTTGTCCCCATCGCCGCAATGCTTCTTAGCCACACCCTTCCCGCACAAGTCTGAATTAGGAACACTCGATTGGCATTTCGAAGCGCAGACTTTGCCACCTTGTTCAGTCTCATAAACTTTCGTCCCCACTTTAGAAGAGCAACAGTCATGGTGGCTATGGGATAAGTTTGTCTTGTGGACGTTGCATCCTTCTCTTTGTCGCACTGCAGGAGATTTACAACACTTTTTCTCGCTGTGCTCATGGCTTTGTCTTAACAAGAGCATGCTATTTAGGATCACCACCACGCATGTCCCAGTGTCGGTGAGAACTGCCGCCCAAACAAGCGGGTGGCCGGCAAAGGCCAATGCGAGGATGGCAACCTTAGTGGTTATTGACAGAATTACATTCTCAACCACCTTCCTGTGCGCTCTCCTCGCGAGCATGATCGCTTTCGGTATTTTCCTGATATCATTGGACATGAGAATCATGTGCCCCGTCTCCATTGCAAGTGCAGAACCAGAAACACCCATCGAAATACCGATATCGGCAGTAGCCAATGCAGGGGCGTCGTTTATGCCATCCCCTACCATTGCTGTTGGCGCATCCTCCTGGAGCTGTTTGATGATTTTCACTTTATCTTCGGGTAGAAGTTCTGCATGGACTACATCCAGAGCATGACCTAGCTGCTTGGAGAATCAAATGATGTCAACTGCTCGATCAAATTTACCAAATTTCCTACTTAACAAGTCAAGTAAATAGAAGACATTAGATACCTACTGTCTGCGATGCAATGAAATGACATTCAGGTCAAAAGGAGATAGAAACAAGGAGAAATAGAGTTGCACCTGATTCTGCGCATGCATTGCCGCGGCCTGGCTATCTCCTGTAAGCATTGCAGTTTTAATGGTCAATGACTTGAGTGCCTTGATGGCCTCCTGAGCTCCGGTTCGGCATGCATCAGAGAGAGTGAAAATCCCAACAGGTTTTGCCCCGCAGAACACGTACCCCATAGTTTTTCCTTCCCCAGTAAGGCCTTCAACGCTCGGAACTGCAAATGTATAATTACTCAAGGAATTCAATAAATCCCGTAAGCAAATTGAATCCATGAAAAGGGGGGCGGCATGAATTTAAATGAAGCACTTGTATGATTCCCGTTTTAATTCGGATAAGCACATTGATTAGGACTTTGAAATACGAATGCTTCACCTCTTTCACAACCAGCTCTCAGGGCAATCTTCCTGTTCCCTATGAATATATCGTTCCCATCAATCTTGCCATAAATTCCTTCACCAGGAAAATTTTGAAAATTGTCCACATCTTCGGGCTTTGGCTCTATGGAAAATGACCTCCCATACCCTACCAGCGAAGCAGCCATTGGATGGCTCGACTTGCTCTCAATGCTTGATACCCTAAAGATGATTTGCATCTATGCCTGTAAGTTTAGGACTGCTATGAGCTAATTTTAAGAACAAGGAGTCCAGGATCTTTACCAATAAAGCATAGTCTCGATATTTATGCCTTCATTGAGGGACCGGAAGTCCTCCACCATGAATTCACCTCTCGTGATCGTACCAGTTTTGTCAAAAGCCAGGTTCCTGATTTTAGCAAGGGTTTCAAGATAGTCACCCCCTTTGATCAAGAGACCGAATTTCGCTGCCTTTGTGAGGGCACAGAAAGTGGCAACAGGAGTAGAGAGTACTAGTGCGCAGGGGCATGCACTTACTAGTACCACTAATGCCAGTTGAAACCAGTATTTTCGCTTATGGATTTGAAGTGCCACCGGAATCACGGCGAAGCCAATCGAGATAACTAATACAGCTGCAGATGGTAAAGTGACAGAAACCAAGTTGAGAATGAAGATTTGCTTGCTCCTGCTTTCAGTCTATCCCAAAGAACGGAAGTTGGAACACATGCTTAATGGTCAAACACAAACGCCTAATCCATAATTAGAAGCAGGGTTGCCCTGCTTTTGAAGAGAATAAGGTGGCATATTCCAATTTAATTTAAATTGAACAAGTGAGAAGGCAATCACATGTAATCCCTATACCAGCATTATCATTCCTATGACACTGATACAATTACATCGAGACCGGAAGTGTTTTGACCAACCTGGAGTGTAAAACTGTGCACATCTGTCAATGAATCTCTGTGTTCTTGATTTCTTGTTCTGAGCCTCCTCAACAAGCTTTGCCATTTTGGCCACCACACAGTCTTCAGCTAGAGCAGTTGTTTTCACACTGATATAACCTACAAAAGAATTTAAACTCTGATTCTTTTTTGAAGTATTCTTGTCGAAGCATTTCGAATTTCCATGACTGATAAAGAGTGATTAATTATACCATTCAAGTTGATTGTTCCAGCCCAAACAGAGGAGTCTTTATGCTTGGAAACAGGGAATGACTCTCCTGTCAAAGTTTTCTCATCCACTTCAGATTTGCCATCCACAACGACACCATCTATGGGTATGACCTCCCCAGCCTTCACGGCTACAACGGTGTTGAGTTTGATCTCCTCAACATTCACAACCTCTCCTGTTTCAGCTATCACTGCTGTCTGGGGAGCTATGCTCATCAAAGCTGACATTTCAGCACTTGCCTGAGTAGGTGGATCACATAAGTTCGTTAGCAATTTGGTTATATCTATTCCAAATTAAACAATAATTCTTCGGAGACGAAATTTATTTTAGAAGTAAAGAATAGTGCTTCAACGAAATAATTTCATATGAATCATCATTAATTAGTGTGGAGACATTGCATGATCTCTAAGACGTCTAGAAAAGATTCATAATGAAATTCCTAAATGGTTCAACAAGATTCAGCTTTCATTGTGTCTAGAAAGTTTGATCTCACTTGACAGTCCTAGATGAATGACGCACATAATATGTGCATCCAAATGGTGTATTTTGATTGTAAAAGCCTTTTTGAGAAGCACCAATACTACAGTTTGGATAGTATGTGAAAATCGAACTTTTTATGTCTTCTACCATAAAAAGAATTGTGCTGGTAGTCCTCCTTTCAAGGGTAAAAGTCCTTAAGGATTTTTAATCTCGATTTCATCCAGTTAAAGATACTTATCATCAAGCACGGTTGGTTTTAGCCTAGTCACACATTTTTTTTAATGTTTATGTTAACCTTTTAAATTCATTTAGTCACTTATATCGGTGGTTGGACCTGATTATGAAGATTATTGTCTTGTCGTGCAAGTGATGATTATAATCAGTAATTATCTAAAGTGTAGATTCCCAGAGGACGACATCACTCAGGTCAGTAGCAGCAACAATTCAAGGACAAACGCTAGACGTCATTTGATAAATAATTTCCTATAAGTTTCACCATAGGCTATCATAATTTAGTATTGCCTGGTCCTTCTATGCCAGTCATGTCTACATCTAGGACTCCCTAGATTACAAAGCATGTAATATTAAAAAGCATGATGTCTATTTCTATATCAGCAATTATTCCTGGACAAGCACAAACCTCCAGTGAAAATTCAAGGATTTAGTATAAGCAAAACCCTGTAGTTAAGTTTCGTCGAACTTTCCAACGAAGAGGGAGTTTAGATGATGTATAACCTTGTGGCTTGCCCTGGACTCGAGCCATTCAGCAGTGGTGAACAAAAAGACAATGGTGCCAGCCTCCAGATAATCTTTCATTGCAACCGTCCCGATCACTGTCAAGCAATTGAATGTTAGATGTGCAGATAAACTATAGATGATTTTCACCTTTTCAAAAAACCTAACTCCACCTACCGCTCTCACTTTCCCTTTGGACCCTCTTCTGAGAAATTTGTGATTTGTGGACCCTCCGTTCACATGAGTTTTCATTAGGTTGTCTGAAAGATAACGCTTCACTACTGTGTTTGTGGATTTATTTTGTTAAAGACTAAAAATGAGCATAATCAATCAACTATTCTCTAGCGAAATTCCTCTAAGCATGCCTAATTTCATCCAAAGGAGTCAAGATTAGGCACGCAAGCTTCCCTATGTCCAAATTTTTAGAACCATTGAATCCTGACATATATGCAAATTGGACCGGAACCAGCTAGTTCTACATACATTTTGAAGAACATTATGTTCTTTAAGATTTCAATCAGCCGCCGCCAAGAGAGAGCGACGGAGAGGGAAGGTACAGAGTTTTTTACCCCATTCTATCTTGATTTTGAGTAATCAAGGAAGGTAAACTATTCCTTGGTTTCAAAAACTATCAAATTGCTCGAAGGAGTTTCACATGTTGAAATTAGTGCTAGTGACACTTCATAGAAAATTACTTTTTACTAGTGATTGTATCTCAATCGCTCACTTCTATCCAAGCACGTGTCCTGTAAATCTTGGAAGAGATATAAAGTAAATGGCAAAACGAGTTAAATTCAATTTGGAAGCATTTTATTACTTGACACCAAAAAAGTTTTAAGAAAAATTCCTGGATTTTATTTCTTATTAAGTTACGAAAGCCAATAGCTTTTGCTTTTGCTTTTGCTTCGGTAGAACGGAAACGTTTTATATTGTGCTCGTTTTATGTCCAAAAAGGCATTCCAAGGGGTAAGTGATTGTCTGACGAAGATGTCGGTCCCAGCTACTACCTTTAAACTGAAAGTTAATTAAATTAAATAAAGTGATAACCTTGGCTATTGCAATCATAACTACAACCATAATTAATTTCATTAAGTTTTTGCGTTCGATTCTCATGAGCAATTACGCAGACAATGACTTCCCGCGAATCATATCTATGATAACAATACTTCTTGGGGAGAAAAATCTTTTTTAATCATTATTTGGTTAGTTTATGTATTTCGCTTCCTTTTGCGGTACTCAATTACATCGATCTCAGTCTACAAGCAACATCCATTAAAGAGGTGGTTGTGACATGCATGTCTACTCACCTGCGACCAAGACAAGGATGTTGATGTCAATCCGGAAGTTCCGGAGAGCCGCAAAGCCTTTCAGAATCACTGGGAGTATGCCGGCAACGACGGCCGCGAGAGCCAGCCATTTGAATGGGTGGCAGACGAATTTCAACAAGGACAAGAGGAGTAACACTCCAGAAGCGATTGCATAAGGACTTGGCCATTTCTTGTGATGGTTTATCTCCCCATAGACCTTCACATTCGCTTCTAACCTTGCTTGATTTAGTGCGTTCACTGTCATTAGAGGCCCAAAGAAAAGGACATGGGTTATTTCGCATGCACAAGAATAAGCTAGAAAATAACAGAGAAAAAAAAGGGAATATTAAATGTAAAATCTACTATTATGATCGTAATTTTGATTTATTTATTTATTTGTTATGACCAGAAAGCTCACCTTAATAAGTTAATCTTTAGTTATTTCACGTTGTGAAATTTGCCATCAATATGTTTTCGAAAATATATTTGAATAATTTGAATAGTATGCAAAATCTCATCAGTTCCGTCTATGCAACGGATGGTATGATCAACACATCATAAAGAAAATGAAGAAAAAAACTACCCGTTATATATAAAAATAAATGCGGCGCACTATTTCGTGTCTGCTAAAAAAAATAGCTTTAGATATGTGGGATAATGTGATCGATAATTTGTCCTTATGCTCTTTCCAACAAAGCATACAGGCACACACCGCACCGCCCCTCACATGGAAGGTAATCTCACGACGCAACCAGTCACTTAGATGAGACATTTCGGAGAAAATCGCATATCTCACCCAACCTCGACACTGAATTTCCAAGAAGGCGAGCAAAAAGATATGGGTCACGCCAGAAAAACTTCAATATAAGAATTGAAAATAACATGAAAAGGAATTCAAAATATAGAATGATGCGAGAAATGATATCAATCGATTCTCGGACATTAAGTATTCAAGAAATAGTTTAATCCCGATAATAACAAAAACGAGAATTGTTTCACCCTTTGGTAAGTCTCCTTGATGCCTTTATGCTGTTTACGTAGAGATGGTGGGAGTGCGGTAGGCACAGATACAAAAGCAAAAGTGATTCCACCCCGAAAAAACCAAAGGCAAGAACCGAATCGGAACGTGAACGGAACTTTTTCTGATCGCGTGAAAGTGTTGCAAAAGTTAATAAAAGAGGGTAAAAGATATTGCCAAAAAAAAGAACCGCAGAATTATTAGTGCAATGTAGCACGTCAATATTAGAGAATATAATAATGTCGGCACCGAGAGAAAGCTTTCAAAGCTAGTCCTCCTTGGTTGCCATTTGTCGTTTGACTATGTACTGACCCCTTCATAAGTTTTCGACTTCATCAGCCGATCCGACTAAGCTATTGGCCCACCCTTTGATAACGACACCCAAGTTGCAATATTTTTAAGAGGACGGCCGGGGAATGTTGAGATTGATCGAGTCCCAGTCACGCTGATTCGGATGCTTTCGCGGCCCGCTTTTTCGAAAGAGATTGCGATCTCGGCTGCCGTCTCTTTCTCATTATTTTTTACTTCGTCCAATGCACAGATTTCGGAAAATGAAAAGGAGAGGACAGAGTCGGGCAGTTCTTGGAATTTACCTATTTGGGTCTGAGAAACGAGGAGGATGTCGTGGACGACAATGACGGTTCTCGAAGCCACGATGACCGAGACGTCCTCAACCCCATCGAGCTGTCTGAGAATACTCTCGACCAACGGGATCTCCGACGAGCAGCACAGCCCCATCACATCGAAGTAGCTCTTCTGCAGCTTCTTCGACTTCTCTCCAGCCTCACCCATCCTCCTCCTCCTTTCTGTCCATGGAAGAAAGCAAAGCGAGAATTAATCAAGAACGAGATTACCCAACATACATGCGGATGAGGTCGTGGATGTCATGCTAATGGAATGAAAAATAAGGGTTTGTCGCTGTTAGTTTTCCTGGAATTTGTTCAGGAATATGAATTTTTGATGATGTTGATGAAGAAAAAGGAACTGAAACTGTCGGCAGCTGATTTGCAGGAGAAGAAGTGGAAGCTTACGTGTTGCATGTGACATACAATCCCGCAGAAGGAGACCTAATTTATTAAAGTTGCCCCAAAAAAATGAGGGGAGAGAGAGAGAGAGATGTAGACGGCAAAACCAAAAGAAGAAAAGCAAGAAAGCAACTGATGAAGTTCAAGTAATGAAGTAGCACGATGAAGCACCTCTAAGCTGAATTTGATGCGATGGAGCTCTCTCTTCTTCTCCTTCTTATGAGCTCTTTGTTCTATTTTTCTTCTTCTTGTTCTTCTTCTTCTTCAAGTATATATGAAGGCACGTTTTTGAAATGAAGGAGAAGGAGAGGAAGTTGGGGCTTAAATAGGCATATGCTGGGGTTTGGTGACGTGGGGTTTTGTAGGAAAAAGGAAAAAAAAGAAGAAGATGGGAGGCAAGAGAGAGAGGGAGAGAGGGAGAGAGAGAGAGAGAGATTTGAATAAAAACAAGAAAAGAACGAAACATGACTTTGCTTTACCAAAAAAAAAAAAAAAAACGAAACATGACTTTGTTTTTCTTAGGCTTTGTTGGGAGCACGAGCTTTGTGGGATGGGACTTGAGTGGGGGAGGAATTCATCGGTTACAAGAGCAGAATGGCATCCACATGTGAATCCACTCTCACATCAGAAATGCTAGGTCGATCCGGAAAATTACCAAAATAATCCTAAACCTAATGTAATTTTTCAATTCAGTCATAAATTTTTTTTATCAATTCAATCTTAAATCTTTTTTATTTGGTCAATTTTAACCGACGACATCGACGTGGATGGATGCACAAGACTGATCTTACCGACGCTAACGTGGATAATATTTTAATAATATTTTATTTTTTCAAGATTTTTATTATTTTTCATTTCTTTTTCTTTTTCTTCTTTTTTCTCTCTTTCTTCCTCCTTCTTTCTCCTTCCTTTGGCCAACTAGACAAAGAAAGAGAGAAAAAAATAAAAATAAAAATAAAAATTTTGAAAAAAATTAAAATATTATCCAAGTCAATGTCGACTGGACAATTAGCACCGGTCAATGTCCACATTAACGTTGACTGGCCAAAATTGATTGGATGGACTAAATTGACATAATTACAAAAGATTTAGGACTAACTTGACTAAAAAAATTTGGGAAAATTGTAATAGATTTAGGGTCATTTTGGTAATTTTTCCTAGGTTTAATGAAGAGAATCTAAATATGCTCTTCTCCCCCCTCCTACCCTAAGAAAATATTGGGTACCTTAATAGCTCCACATCATCCATACTTTGAACTATTCAGCAATTGACAACTGTCCGAGCAGGATCCACATCATCCCAATTCAAACCTGCGTCTCTCTCCTCTTTATCTTCTCCCTCCTCCATCTCTTTCTTCGAAAGCCCTAGCCCACCATTGCAGCTGCTTTGACCTGACGCTCTCTCCCCTCTGTGAACCCTCTCTCTCTTCTCTCTCCCTCTCCCCGTTAAACTTCGTTCCGTTACGGAGTGAAAAAAAAAAAAATTGCCTTCATTTATTAAACCTGGTTCAAAATGGTTCCACACTCTTTCTCTCTTCTAGCCCTACACATATGTGCTTAATCACTCCGCTCCCCCACTATTTGAAACTACCAGCGAACCACCATGCCTCTACCTCCGTTGTCACGTCCCCAGCCACCATGCCGACGGCTCTGTCTCCGGCTTTGCATTGAAGCAATTTTCTCTCTCTCTCTCTCCTCCGTGAAGTGCTAAATCTACTAATGAACCACAACGCCAACGCGCCTCCATCGGTTGCCTCTGCCATTGCCTCCTAAGCCACCGTGTCGAGGCAATTTGCCAGCAAACCACAATGCCGATGTGATTCCGCCTCCGCCATCACCTCCCAAGCCACCGCACCTCAACATTGAATCAATATACTCTCTCTCCCCTCCACAAAGGGCTGAATCTGCTAGAGAACGCCGATGTTGACACTGATGCGCCTTCGCCTCCATCGTCGCCTCCCCAACCCGCCGTCGCATTTTTCCCTCACCCCCACAACCTCCACTCTGTTCTCTCTTTCTTTCCTCTGTGAAGTGCCCCTACTCGTGAATGCCAACGCCAATGATGCCGTCGAAGCCGTCGCCTCCCAAGCCCCACCATTGCCTATCAAAGCCCCATTGGCGGCTCCAGTACATCCCCTGTGTCCCAAAGGTTAGGGTTTTTTAACTTCATGTTAATGCGATGCTAGTGACCGTGATAGGTTCCCACCATCGCTCCCGAAGCCTGCCTATGCCGTCACCTCTTGAAGCCTTGCCTATGTTGTTGCCTCTTGAGTTCTTGAAGAGCGAAGTTGGTTCATCACAAGGGATTTTTTGCCAGCTTAATCCAAACCATCCCAAGACCACAAGGGCCAAGGCACAATTTAAGCTAAGTACCACGTCATCAATCTAAGATTCGACTTCATCATTGAAGAGAAAAGAGCTTATTTAGCGATGCTGAATTGGATTTGTTGTGGAATAGATTTAGTTTGACAAGCAATGTTTATCGGCATATGAATACATGGTAAAACTGCTGGAGCAGGACTTTCTTCCATATGAATACAAAGTACTATGTATTTTCATAAGCAAAAAATGAACAATATCAACAAGCTTTTCCATCACCCACAAAACAACACTTGAAATTCCGAGAAACTGCATTTACTTCTCTCTCTACTATCCTCTAGAAAGATTAGCATTTTTCTTTTCATGGATAATCATAATCCTCATAAGGATCAATATATCATCATGGAAGAAAAGTCTCGCTCTAGCAGTAATACTTTGTATTCATATGCCGATAGACACTGCTTGTAGAACTAAAACTATTCCACAAGAAATCCAATTCAGCATCACTAAATAAGCTCTTTTCTCTTCAATGATGAAGTCGAATCTTAGATTGATGACGTGGTACCTAGCTTAAATTGTGCCTCAGCCCTTGCGGTCTCAGGATGGTTTGGATTAAGCTGGCAAAGAATCCCTTGTGATGAACCAACTTCGCTTTTCAAGAACTCGAGAGGCGACGACATAGGCAGGGCTTCAGGAGGCGACAACATAGGCGGGCTTCAGGAGCAATGGTGGGAACATATCACGGTCACTAGCATTGCATTATCATGAAGTTAAACTCTATTGAGAAGAATCTGTAGAAAACCCTAACCTTCGGGACGTAGGGGACGTATTGGAGCCGCCAATTAGGCTTTGACAGGCAATGGTAGGGCTCGAGAGGCGACGACATTGACAGCATAGGTGGCATTGGCGTTCACGAGCAGAGGCACTTCGTGGAGGAAAGAAAGAGAGAGTAGAGTGGAGGTTGCAAGGGTGAATGAAAAACGTGACGACAGGTCAGGGAGGCGATGGTGGAGGCAGAGGCGCGTCGGCATCAACGTTAGTGTTCTCTAGCAGATTCAATGCTCTGCAGAGGGGAGAGAGAGCATATTGATTCAACATTGAGGCGTGGCGACTAGGGAGGCGATGGTGGAGGCGAAGGCGCATCGGCATTGTGGTTTGCTAGCAAATTGCCTCGACACGATGGCTTGGGAGGCAATGGTAGAGGCAACCAGTAGAGGCGTGTTGGCATTGTGGTTCACTATCAGATTTGGCACTTCACGGAGGAGAGAGAAAGCATATTGCTTTAGTGTGGAACCGAAGGCAGAGCTGTTGACTCGGTGGTTGGGGATGCAACAGTGGAGGCAGAGGCATGATGGTTTGCTAGCAGTTTTAGAGAGTGGGGAAGCAAATTGATTAAGCATGAAGGCGGAGGGGGAGGAAAGAGAAAGAGCGCAAAACCATTTTGAACCAGGTTTAATAAATGAAGGGAATTTTTTTTTTTTTTTTTTTTTCACTTCGTAATGGAACAGAGTTTAACGGGGAGAGGGGAGAAAGGAGAAAGAGGGTTTGCAAAGGAGAGAGCGCGTCAGGTCAGAGCAACAGCAATGGTGGGCCAAGTGTTTTGAAGAGAGAGACAGAGGCGAGAGACGTGGGTTTGAACTGGGATGACGTGGATCCCTCTCAGACAGCTGTCAATCACTGCATGGTTCAAAGTAGGGATGACGTGGAACTGTTAAGGTACTAAATATTTTCTCCCTCCCCCTCCCCCCCAACGAGGCTCCTCCTTTCCCTGGCTCTCCTCTCTCTCTCTCTCTCTCTCTCTCTCTAAACTGAAGAATAGTGTTTTATTTCTCCGTTTCATATCTAAACTCTAGATTTACTCCCGCACTTTGCTTTGTGCTCCACAGTCCACCTTCTCTCTCTCTCACTCTCTCATATGACCAGGTAACGAGCATATTACACAGGGGAATCTAGGGGTGAGCATCGGTCCAGAGTCAACCCTGGACCGACCTTAGACCGGCCCAACCCTGCTGGTCCTGGTCCGGTTCCTAAGAAGATTGGGTCGGTCCTTTGTCCTAAAATTCGTGGACTAGCACTGTGTGGGTCGGTCCTCGGTCCTGAGAGTTCCAAGTCGGTCCAATCCGGACCACCCTGAATATATATATCTAATATATTATTTATAATTTTTTTATATAGAGAAAACCTTAAAATAAACGGCATCAACAATATTAAACAGCTCTTTAGTGAGGGGTTCAAGTAATTTTACATTGTTCTTTAATAACTTAGATTTTTAATATTTTTTACGACGGTCAATAGTCATAATTTATGAAGGAGGAAAATGTTTTTGTAAAGAGTCTTCACGGCGTCCAAAAAAGTATAAACAACTATTTATGGCATCCTCCTCTAGTATTCATTCTCTTTTGTCTTATTTGTCCTCTTAGTCTTCAATTTGCCAAAATCGAAAGAAATAACTTCTCTGCTCACCACTCGACACTCGCCTTGCTCGCTTAGGGTCACTCGTGCCGCACGTCGCTCGATGCTCACTTGGCATGTTGCTTCCTGCTCGACATTTGATGCTCATTCTGTTCGACGCTCACCCCACTTGACCCTCACCGCTTGCCTTTCTTAGTTGACCCCGTTCATCATCGAACTCATCGGGTCGGTACGGTCCTCGGTTGCCCTTTCAAAGAGTACAAAAAATGAAATAAGAAATTATTGATTAGTCCTAGGTTAACCTTAAAACCGAACTGAACCCATTGGGTCAGTCCGATCCTCAATCACTTTTTTTTAAGGAGTATAAAAAAATGAAATAAAAAATTATCGGTTGGTCCCGAGTTGACCCTGGAACCGGACCGAACCCACTAGGTCGGGCCGGTCCTCGGTCCCAAGCTCAATAGGGTTGGTCATCGGTCCCAAAAATTAAGGACCATCACTGTGTGGGTTGGCCCTAGGGTTAGTAGGTGGACCGGCCCAATTCGGACCATACTCACCCCTAGGGGAATCTACCAATTTCCTCCAACGGTAAAAACAAAAAATTACAGAAATTTATTTTAAACGGGTGCAAAGTAATCACGATACCAAAGGGGTCAAATTTTACGATGGATGTTCATTGAAAGCGATACAATTCCCCATAAGCTGCGGCTATAATCGAAAGTTAAGAAGGCACATTAAAGTCATACAATTTGCTTGCCGTTCTAATTTGACTAATTCCCTATCCTCTGACACCAAAGCAAGCTCTAAAGAAGGATTGATCTCTCAATAATTTCTGCCAATTTGTCTCGTTTCATGTCCATTTGCCTACGCTTCCTTCCAATCTCAAGAGCCGATTAAACTATATAAGGAGATATAGTTGTTGATGTGCTATTTTAGAAAGACCGCACAGATAGTAGAGAGAGAAATAGCAAAACGAAAAGGTAATATTACTCGCTGAAAGTACTTTATGCTCTCTCTTATACTACAGTTGAGGGTAGGCGGTACCATTTTAGCAGGTACCATAAAAACTTCTCTTTGGATAAATTCACGGCAAGGTCCTTAAACCGTGATATTAGAGTCAAGGAATCCCATTCAACTGTGAATTCACCATATGCTCACTTTTATTTATGAGGAGTCGAAAAGACTTAGTTACTCATGATGCAGGCCTTAAAATGTCTATGAATAATGAGTTGTCATATGGCCACTTCAATAATAATATTTATATATTAAAAATATTAATAAGTGGAAACTGAGGGAAATGAAATATACAAACTCAAAAGTGGAGGTTATGTCCATGAAAAGATTCCTGATCTCATATGACGCGACATTGCACGCAAGGATGCTGTTGTAAGCTTTTTGAATTGGTCAAATGCTTGTGCAAATCCTTCCCCATTGAAATAGATTTTATAGTACTTTCATTCTTATTTGCTCCACCGCCTGTGGAAAAGCGATCTTTCCTAGGCCGCTTTTGCTAACATCATCTTCTAGTGATCTTTTCCCTTTTTCCTTTTTTATTTTTAAATTAAATACGCAACTGTTTATTTTTAAAATTAAATTGTACTTTTAATTATCAATGAAATTATTTCATCACATTTTCTGTATAGTCATCATCAGTTTTTTTTTTTTTTTGGTGACTAAAAGTCACATGGAAAGCGGTTGCCTATTTGCCTTGTAAATCTGAGACCAACGTATCCAAATCATTCACGAAAAAGTACACCCTGAGGATGCGTAAATATTTACAACATTTATCAACAATTTCCACATAGCTTTTGGTGCTTTTCCATGTCGATAGTCACATAGGAAAGGGGCCAATCCCTCCACTAATTTCAGTGTGGCCATTCATCATAATTTTCCTTTTTTAGGTATCAACTAAAGGACTCATATGCATGCACGTCTTTTCAAGAAAAAGCACCTCATCACCTGAATCATTTTCTTTATCAACCACAACTTTAAAAAATCAAGTTGTTAGAAAATGACGCGCAACGATGTAACGTATCAATTTGACTCACAATCATCGGTTTCCATAACAAAAAAAAAAAAAAAAAAACAGAAAAAATTAGGTGGACGACTAATCAAATACTTAATCATCTAAGATGGCGAAAAAAAAAATTGCATATCACCATTTGATCTTGTTGAGCCAAGTATGGATATATCTTTGTACTGGTAGATTTCTCAAAGAGCTAGTAAGTGTCAAAAAATTGTTGGCTGAAAATAACTTACTAATCATTTGATTTCCCTATAACTTATTGACCATTACATGAAATTTATGCAAATTCTCGAGTTTTTTCGTTTTTATTAACTTTTTATTCGCGTTTCTTGCCAAGGCCTTAAATCTACCGACTCTTAAAAAATTTACTAATTTATTTGGGTAACTAACTTACTTTTTCAAGAGTCAACTAATTTTGGATTTCAACTCTCATTGGAGTTACTTCTCAATTTTTATTTGGTTTTTTCAAATTGATCAACTTTTGCCCTCAATTTTATTTGTCTTTTTTACAAATATCTAAAATTAACAACTTTAAAATGAGTACACCCATATTTGTATGTGCAACTCACCAACCCTTCTTTCATTATATTACTAACTAGTTGTAGTTTACCAACTCTCATTTGAGTTGTTTACCACAATATATTTCTTTTGTTTTTTTATTTTTGTTTTTTTATTGAGTTACCAACATTTTGTTCTTTCATACGAACTCGTTGAATTTCTCAATTCTTTTTAGAAATTATTAACCTTGGTCAAATCAATCATAGACCTTTTTTCGAATATGTTACCAACTACTAGTTTTTTCATTGCCAACTTTTATATTTAAGTTAGTTAGTATTGTTATTTGGTTCTATTTAAAGTACCAATTTCTTTTAGGGTTAATACCCTGAAAAACCCCAAACTAGTACACTTGTGATAAATTTACTCAAAATTATTGTTTTGACTACCAAAAACCCCAAACCGATATACCTTTAACAAATTTACCCTAAACTGGTACACTTATAACAAATTTACCCTATCTTAGTTTTCGTTACATTTTATTGTCAAAATATTAAGTTAAATGATACGTGACAGTTAACTAGTATACCAATTTAGGATTTTATGCTCCGTTTGTCATAGTTTACAATTTTTTTTAATTTTTTTTTTTGTGGTAGTAATCCAATTTAGCGAAGGGTATATTTATCACAAATTTACCGGTTTGGGGTTTTTTGTGGTCGAATAAATTAGTTTAGGGTAAATTTGTTATAAATGTACTAGTTTATGGTTTTTTTTATAGTCAATCAAGGTAGATTTGTCACAGGTGTACCAGTTTGGGGTTTTTAATGGTAAAAAAAAATAATTTGGGATAAATTTGTCACAGATGTACCGGTTTGGGGTTTTCAAGGGTATTAACCCTTTCTTTTATCTTTAATAAAAAAAAATTATCTTATCCTTCTCAAACTTTTGTTTGTCTTTCTCACCAACACTTTACATGTACCATATCATATGTGAAAGCACCAACCTTTACTTGAGTGACTTTACCATTTTTTCTCTAATTAATTTACTCGGGAGTTTTTAATGATTGACTCTCCTTTCGATTAGTTACAACATCATCGATTTTTATTTCTCTTACTTAGCAAATTTACTCTTATCTTTTACCAAGTTTTATTTACCTTTCTTACTAACGACTTTTATTTACTAACTATAATAGGAAATTAGTAACTTTTATTAGTGTAACTTTTCTGATCAAGTTACCAACTGGTTTATAGTTATGAACTCTCGTTGGAATTATTTGCAAACATATATTTGCTTGTGCAATTCACCAACTTTTATTTACCTTGCTTACCAACTTTTTAAGATTTTCCGCCTTTTTTGATATTTTCCTACATCAATTAGAGTGATTATAAACTTTTCTCTTATTAAGTTATCAACTAATTCTACATTACAAACATTTTTTTAAGTTTTCTTTTTGGTCAGTAATATTTTCTTGAGTTGGTTACCAACGTTTATTTTTTAAAAAAATTACCAGCTTTTATGATCTCTTAAAAAAGAAAAACTTCTCTTATATTTTACTAAATTTTTGCATATCTTTTTTTTTTTTTTCCAATGGCTTAAGTTTACCAATTATTGTATGAAATTACACTTGCGTTTGTGTGACCTACCAAACTCTTTGTAATTGATCAGCCAACTCAATTTAAATTACCAAATCTTATTTGAGTTGCTTACCAATACTTATTCATTTTTTAAATCTACCAACATTTCTTCTATCAAGTTAGCTCCTGTCTTGTTATCAACTCTTTTCCAACGATTAAGTCACTAATTAAATTTGCATTAACAACTCTTATTTAAGTTAACTATCAATAAAAAAAAAATTCTAAAGTCTGTCATAAAAAAATTTCTCTTATCTTTCCACAAGGCGTTAAATTTATTAACTTTAATTTAAGTAACTTGTTAGCTTTTCTTTGATTAACTTTCAACTAAATCTTTACCGACTCTCACTTGAGTAACTAAGACCTTTTATTTAGCCTTTTTTTTATGGAATTTTCTATTTGGTTATTTAATCGAAAAAAAAATGGTGAATCACTAAGATAACAAGTTAGTAATTTCTTATAAAATATAGTAAATTTAAGGCATAGGGAAGAAAGATAAATATAAGTGGGCAAAATATAAGAAATTTATTGAAAAAAGATAAATTTGGTAAATAACTCAAGTGAGAGTTATTAACCCGACAGTTTAATCAAAGAAAAGTTGGCGTTACCCTACTAAAGATTGGTAATTTCAATAACGAACTGGTAAATTTATGTAGTTGTTAAGAAACACAAATAAAAGTTCGTATAATAAATGAAAGTTGGCAAATAAAAGATTAATAAACTTCTGTAAGTAACTTAATGAGAGTTGATAACCTAATACTAGGTGGTAATTTAATGGCTGAAAAGTTAATGAGCTAATTTGAGTTGGTAATCTCTAAAAAGAAAGTTCACAAATTTAAGAGATTGCCAAGTAAGGCAAATGAGCATCAGCAGTAACTAAAATGAGAGTTGAAATTCAAAACAATTGATAACTTAATCTGTCGAAAGTCGAAAAATCACTCTAATTTAGTTTGGTAATCTCAAATAAGAGTTAATAAATTCAAAGCGTTAAAAAGTTATGTAAATAAAATTTTTTGGTAAATTATAAATAAGTTACTTTGAAAAAAGTGTTTGGTAAATTTTTTTTTTTTTAATCAACAACTATAAGTTACCAACATGAACAAGAACCAATATTTTTAGTATGGAACAATAGAATTGTTCATCTTAGAAATATCTAGTCAGCGATGAGGTCAGGACATATGTCGAGACTTTTATACAACTTAATTTGTATCTCATGAAATGATGATAGATGAGTGATTGAAATACATTTTCTATAATCGGTCATGGTGCCGAGGGAATGAATTGAATTGATCTCGTGCCTTTGTCCCCTTAAATCAAATGGAGTCCAATATCTTATAGAAAGTACTGAAACGAGCCCATTACGAGCATAGTTTTCCTACCACAATATTCTCCTGGAGCCCCCCACTGTTCAACTAACCCTAGTGGGGATTGGTTGATGTGAACTTGACAATTTATCATCATATCCACGCATATACACAAGGACCATACAATGGAAACCATTTATTTTTGGGATTGGAGCCCTTGTTGTTTGAAATCCTGCAAATAGTCTAAAGAAAATGATGCTTTCTTGGGGTCTTGACTTTGATTATCCCCGCATTCACTTTAATTCTTAGCCACAAATTCACTCGTGAGAGATCCTATTCTGAAAGTAACTTAGCAGCTTAATACAGCCTCGAGATTTCATTTTCCTATTTTTGGTTCTTTAGATGAGGAACCAATATCGAAAATGAGGTCAGCAACAACTAGATGAACATTTATACTCTTGTGTAGTGAATGATATTCCTCTTCCAAATTGGTATACTTTGCACCTGCAATTAGCTCTTGTGGGGCAAATTGAAAAACAGGCATTTATCAACATCAAGGTGCAATGACTTTTTTACGCCAATTTGGAGGCAACACGTCCACACGCCTGCCGGGCACCGAAGAAATATCTGTTGAAATGACAGTGGTGTCACTAGGCGTCCCTAAGTCAGTCCATTGATGAAATTTGCTGATGTGGAATTGACACCATTAAAATAAATGCGACAAGTATTTTGCAAACATTGTAATCCCTGTAATTATAAATAATTGTATTTGTTATCGCTGATCAAAAGGAAAATAAAATATGTGAATAAGCTTTACAAGATGAGCATTGTTTTATGCGAAGCCGTAAAAGTTACTTGAGAGTTTGAACATACGTATGCCAGCTTCTTTTATTAATTGATCTTTCCCACCATTTCCGGAGATAAAAAAAGAAGTATTTAGGAGGTACGACAAATCAGTTTTATTAGGACTGCAATTAAGGCCTAAATTATGCCAAAGACTCGATAATGACGTATTATTATTATCTTCATCTTAGGAGATTGCATTAATGAGCTAATAAAGTATCAAGTGGGATAATTATCAAAAAAGTCTTGAACTTATTGTGCAAATGTCAATTCAGTTTTAAATCTTTTAATGGTTTATTAATATAGTCACTCAGATTAATTTTGGTCGAAAATCATAAACTTGGTGATTCAATTAGTGTTGGTCCTCCTATGTGACGCGACTAGCTTTGAAATTGATGATTTTAAAAAAAAACTATATCTTAAGAATTTTTTTCCTTTTCTTTTATTTCCTAGTTTTCCCTATTTCCCTCCACCAATCACTTCGCCTCAACAATGGCCAGTAGAGGTCGCCAGTCATTGGAGAGGGTTGCCCTTACTAGATCTAGCGAGGGCAGCCTCATTGGCCAGCAACCCCACCAACTAAAAATCCAACAAAGGAAGAAAAAAGCAAAGAAAGAAAAAAGAAAATTCAAATATTTTTTTTTTAAAAAAATTGCAAAAATCATCCACATCGGTGTCGGCCATGATAGTGACTCTGACCAAAATTGGCGAACATAACTATATTGGTAAATTGTCAAAAGTATAAAACTTAATTAAAAAGTTAAGAATTAAATTAGTCGTTATACAACTAGAACTTTATTGATAATTTATCAAGAATCAAACAGATCAAAGAACGAGATATACTGCCTTAGCACGTTCTTTAAATGTGATTTGTTTTGCCTAAACATATACGTGTTGTCCTATAAATAATCATGTTGAAAGAAATATCAAGTACTTCTTTCAGCAATGGCATTCAAATCCAACCTTAAGGCTTCGTTTGTTTTGCAAAAAATTCTTTTTTGAGAAAACATTTTTCAAAGTTTGGTTCATTTAAAAAAATGAGTCAACGAAAGATATTTTCTTAATCAATAGAAAACCAAAGATTAAATTCAGAAAATTAATTTTCACTTTAAAAAATTGGAGATCATTTTCCAAAATATAACTAGGTATTAGTGTTTGGATATGAAACTCTACACTTGAGCACGGAAATCCCAATGCTGGTTCTTGATCCTTAGCGTCCTAGACCAAGTCTCTAGCGCTCGAGCCTGGGTCCACCGAGGCTAGGTTCGTGACCTCACTACCCATGCCCAAATCCCCAACACCCTTGTTTAGGTCTATCAAGGCAAAGCTCAAGAACTCGGCACCCTCGCCCAAGTCCATCAAGGCCAAGCTTGAAGCCTAGGTTCACAAAGGCTGAGTGTGGGATCCTAGTACTTAAGCTCAGATCCCCAACACTCGGGCCTTAGACCCCAGTGCCTGCACTCAAGTCCATTGAGGCCACGTTGGGGTCAGGGTCCATGGTGATCAAACGTAGGACTCTAGTACCCTTACTTAGTTCCTCAGCTATCCATATGCAAGTTATTAATGCCCAAATAGTGTGTCTATTTAGAAAAAACAAATCAGATTTTTCATATCAAACAACAGAAGATATTTCCTAATTCATTTTAGGTTTCAGCCAAATACCGGAAAAAAAATTGTAAAAAATGATTTTCTAAAAAAATATTTTTCAAAAATTTCACATTTTTTGCGAAACAAATGGGCATAAGTTCGCTCTTAATTTTTTTTTATGGAATCCCCCTTTATGACTTCTAACTCTTTGGAATTGATGCCTCCAAATCTCTTTCAAATAAATTCGTTCTTTGGACCAACATATGCATGTAGGTGTTCAGCACGATGATAAGTTAATATGCATTTTCTGTTCCAGCTTAGATGCGATTGGGACATGAGATTTGATATAGTCTAATTCAACTTATTATGTACTGAGCCTTCATTCATACCTTCTTTATGATTGACAGACATGCTAATGCAACATTAAGTGTAATGCAAGGAGACCACCTTTCCACTACTTACGAATCACAAAACCTTTTTTAAGTCAAGTTCATATAATTTGCAATGTTGATTACATGAGCCGATCAAATCAACTATCGTCGAGGAAGAACAAAAGGCTAGACAGATTATTGACAAGAAAGATGGTAAGCAGCTCCATGTGTAATCTGATTCATTTCCACTGTAAATGTCTCCTTAAACTTGCAATGTCGTACAGATAATGCGTGCTAACCTCGAATATTGTGCTGTCCTTGTTCGTTGCTTTATCCTTTGGCTTAAAATAATTCACACGATCGTTAACTTTCGCTCTGTCTGCTTTTCCTTCTCCCTCCCCGACGCCATTATTAGTCCCTTTACCTTTCAAAGCCACTCAGCGTTCACACTGCGATTAGTTTAATGGACTATTGTCAGCAAACTTAATGAGGAAGTTTGAAAGGAATCAATGCCCGTGAACGATCTAGACGATTAATGTGAACTCATCGGGTTAATAAGTCCTAAAGCTAAAGTTAACATGCCCCTTTTGTTCATACGATGCATAAGACAACGCAAAGTGGGCGAAGTCGATCTTCTCGAAATCATGAAAACATTGCTACAATCTAAGTTAAATTGTGGATGCGCTCGATGTTTTAATGAGGGCATTATCATATTGAGCTTGGAATGTCAAATAAAATAAAGAAAAGAGGAAAGCTCGAGATTTAGCCGGTTGTTGCTGTTTTTGTTTAGGTGCAGATGATGGCATGTGCTTTGCATGATTTAGATTTAGAGAGAGACTCCTTTTTATTTTCCAGATCATTTCCAACTTATATTAGTTAACAGATATGTTAAGAAAGAAGGGTAGATCAATTATACTTTAACAGATATCTTAATGGGAACCATACGCGTGATCGCATTCCAACCATACAGTGTCCTCGGCTGCTACTGGATATATAAAGATCGGTTTATACTTTAACAGATATCTTAATGGGAACCATACGCGTGATCCCATTCCAACCATACAGTGTCCTCGGCTGCTACTGGATATATAAAGATCGGTTTAGAAAATTAAAATTGTCAAAATAATGCGGCACTTTGTAAAAGGATTAATGACTAAGTTAACGCACCCATGCAAACCCCAACAAGAATCCGTCATATCATTTCATGAACAAATTTAATGACGGATTTAAGTATGTCTAACATTATTCATGTCATATGTCAAATGTGTATATTCTTCCCCAAAATAATCTTTAGTCATTCATTCTACTCTTACTAGTTTATTCTTCCCCAAATGTCTTTTCCAACAAAAATCTGTTCTTAATAAGCAAACCCTAAATAAATTAAAGGGAAAATTTCTAACATTTCAGACCTGTATTATTATGCTGTTTTATAATCAAGTCCCAGGTTTTTTTTTTTTTTTTTTGTTCTCCTGATGAAGTCTTTCTACTTACACAAATTCAGTCCCTGCGGCACCAAATATGACACTTGTAGATTATCTCATTTGAAGTATTGTCCCCTTTATGTCATCCTATACCAAGCCTCACTATTTTGTCTTTTGACATATGTGTGGGCATTTTCTTAAGAGGTTATCCTTTTTAGTAGTGCTTTCACTTGAGTATGCTTATCATTGAACTTCCAATGCGAAATGTCATTTTTATGTCAAAAGGCGTCTCTTGCAATTTAATTTCAATTTCACATGTAATCTAGGCACATTTATCCATGTTTGTGTGTTATTCGATTTGTTCATATCCTTTTCGCCATTCTAAAAGACTATTAGGAGTCGCCCCTCGACGGGGCAAAGGGAGAATCATAGAATAAATATATGCATTGAATGTGAATATCCAACAAGGATTGATTAGACCTGAGTAAGTAATCATGTCCACATTGCCTAACCCCATCATCTCGTGCTAAGGGAGAATCATGGCATAAATATATGCATGGTGGAAGTAGAATCAAAGAGTGTACCAGAAAAAACATGTCTTTAAGTGAGCACAAGATGATCGTAAGTGGTGGGATCCTACACAAAGCATTTTTGGATCTTCTTTAGAAATATTTCCTCCTCAAAGAAAAACAAAAAGACCAAAAGAATCAGCCTATTGTATATTTCTTTATCCCCTAACCCACCCATTCAAATATAATACCATATCTTATGCGCAAAATCAAGAAAATCGTCTTAAAGTGGAAGAAGAACACGCATGGAAAGACAATAACAAGCAAAGCAATCCCAACCAAATGTTCTAACCAAACAAAAAGAAAAAAAAAAATTCAAAAGGACCCAATGCATCTCAAAGGTGTCACGCACAGGAAGAAGCACTTATCCTTTTTCTTCTCTTTTTGGAAGATAAAAAGAAAAATAGAAATTGATTTTATCACATCTTAATGGACGTCTCCATCGATTGGTGCAGCACCACAAGCAGTTGGACAAGTTTCGACGTCTAAAATCACCAATTTCATTTCTCAACTGCACCGCAAGCAAATGGGTGCAAAGCCCAAGATGATTGGAAGACATTTTAGCGTTCTTATCAACTAGTAGTGACAAGGACATGATATCGTCCTTGAACTTTGTTGAAGGAATTCAAGGAGCCACTAAAAGATAGGTTCCTTTGGTGGGGGAAAATGAAAAAAAATTTTTGTTAGGTTTTAGCATAACGTTATCCCGTTTCATTTTCAAATTACCTGTCAAAATTAATTACTTCGAAATGATTTGTGTTGTATTGTCATTGATATAAATTGGCACTACAGTGTACTTCTCGTTAAATTGAGTTAGTTTTGTGAATATCTAGCTTGCTTCTTCTTCTTCTTCTTCTTCTTCTTCTTCTTCCTTTTTTTTTTCTTAAGGCAAGTTCCTTGTAATTTCGAGTTTCTGAGTTAATCAACTGATTAAATTACAATTGTTATAGCCCGTGTCATTTTTTCGTCCTTTTTAATCATTCTGACTCAAGTAAACTATCTTATTTTGGATATGCCCCTTTTTATTTATCTCATAAATAACCAAAAGAATATGTTGCAAGATTTTTTTGCATGCGTATGGATCTTGAGATAAGCATTGTGGCTTTGGTCAAATGCTAGTTTAAAAACCTTACCTTTTTCAGTTAAATCAGTTGTCATATTTGTTCCACCACCTGCACGTGTGTGTGAAAGCGACCAGGATCTTGCATGGCCACTTTCGGACACCACGTGCTGTTGTTCCAATTCCAAATGACAAAACATATTTTATGGAATCGCAATCGAATACGATATTATAACGACAAAATTATAGATGCTTTTATTAACATGCTAAAAAAGTTTTCTTAATTAATCGAATGATCGGGTTTTTGGTATTGAAAAAGAATATATCATTGACATATTCATGAAAATCTAAATATATAGATGGTATAGGTTTTTACTGTGATCCTCCCATATCATTTCATGGCCTCATTTAGTGAGATAAAAGTTTTGTTGTCTATATTGCTTTCAAATTACGCCTTAGCTCTTGAAGTCATAATCCCCTTTTCATGCTTTTTGTGATTTGATGGTCAAGCCTCCACGATTAAAAATCTCTCTTAATAATCGATGATTTCCTAACTTAACCTCATCTTGAAGTTTTGAATGATGCTAGCTAGGCATCGAGACCTAGACTTACGAAATTGATGTACCGAGTGATATTTGGCTGAATTATATCAAGTGTTGTATAGAACTCACACTATAGGGTGTCTAGTTACGGTCTCACAGCATTTTCTATACCGATTTTTGTAGAATAATTCTAATGTAATCCAAAGTTAATGGGAAGCAACTACTACCTTATCAATATGGTGAGGGTCCATTACCAAACTAATTAACAAAAGAAAGTGGAGAATATGAGCTGGCTCCATACGGCCATGCTCAAGAGGGATCAATTCCCTTGGTGCTAAAAGTATATAAGTAGAATTGTTTACCAAATGATGCGACACATTGTAAGAAAGTGTTCGAATAAAGTGATTTCGAACAATTTGACAATGTGAATTTTGAATAAGAAAACAAAACTTGTATCTACTTTGCCTGCTATAGCCTAAATCCTTGAATTTACCACCCATTTATAAGAAAATTATTGATGTTCATGTGAATTTACTAACTCGACATATCCCAAACAATACCTAATTGGAGTCACCTCACCTTAAAATCAATATCACTCTCAATTTCATAATACAAGTAGATATATGCAGGCTTACTAAAGAAACGGTAGTCTATGATTTGACAGCACAAGTTGACAATATAAGAAATATTTACTATTAATTTCAGATAATTACTATATCTCGTACATACTTACCAACGTAGACCTGTACACAGGCTAATCTGAGGCTCAACCCACTTATTTACCATCTAAATTCAAAACTCTTCAACCCATCCAAGAAGTATACAACAGATAGTAGCGTCGTAGTTTCTAATGCTTATGAGAATTACTAAATAATGTGGCATTTACCAGCGTGTTAATACCATAATACATTAACCACACGAAATAGAATTACTAACTTGTTGCAAACATTTTTTTTTTTGTTTTCTCGACATCTGGGAACTTAATAATCGATAATTTGACATCCACATCTTCTTGTATAGTGTAAAGCCGTTAATTTCCAACATTGGAAACTTACTAATCCATTGAAAAAGTGGCTAATGGACCAGAAACTAATGCATTTAGCTGTGATCTAGTAAATCTCAGGAAAATTTCGCACCATCAATGAAATGTGTATTGTCAAGCTGGTAGACTGAGCACATGGTATATGATGCCTTCCAAATTATCAAGTGATTCTTTTGACACGAGTGGACATTGGCAACTTGCATAAGAAGTCCCAATAGTCCACTCATTCAAGAGGTTGCCTGACTTTTAACAGCTTCATTAAAGTCTATCCAATAATGGAGAATGATTCATCCGATTCCAACAACGGAGGCAGTGCGCATAAGATAATTCGTTGAGTGGATCCCGGGCACGGGAGATATGATTCGGCCTGAGCGCACCAACCTTGAACCAGAGCCTAGGCAGAATTCTCTAGTGCAGTGATCACCTCTATAAATAGGACCACTTTATTGTCCAACTATCCAGAAAGATAATAGACAAGAACCGGTCACATAAATTGGCCCCAAAACCTTAAGTTACAAAGAGAATATCATTCTATACCAAGGATTCAAAGTGACTCTAGCTGCTTCGAGCATATATTCTTACAGCATTAGTATTATCGGAATTGAAGGCAGATAACCAAAAACCAATCACTACTTTCATACCCAACTAGCGCTACCTTTTCTTCTCTTGTGATCGTCGATGTCCAAACGTGTCATAGCAAGTCATGACATTGTCACACGTGTCATACAATATAAAACGAATATCACATCAATTATTGAGCTCCACAGCGCAGTCGACATCTGCAAGTCTACGGATCTGTCATGATGACATTTCAACAGCACTAACATCTATTGATGGCACAAGGGACATTCTGCATACAAAGTAATGATCTGTGGCACTGTGGCACCCGTTTTTAACCCCCAATAAATCACTCTTCAACATGCCTGATACCTCAAGAGTTACTCAGGAGCAGGCTAGTTTTCACATGCCATTTTCTTTATTGACTGCATTTCAGTGCCACCCTGACAACATGGTATAAAGCTTTAGATCCTTAGACAAGAACATTTGTCACCATTTCTATATACCACAATCTCCTATGACTGTACACACTTGATCTGCAAGTAGATTCCGGCAGGAACATAAACAGCTTATTCGAGAGTAAAGTATGAAGCTCCAAATCCACTTAGTAGATATGCTTTTAAGGGGAGAAAACTTTAAAGAAACAACATTCTGCTAAGTGGTCAGAGCATTAAAACCAATCAGTGTCCCAGTACAATTTTCTGGAGAAAAAGGATTCAATGGTGTAACCTCAAGAGAATCTTTTGGCCCAAAGCCTCATCAGAATTATCATCGGCCAACAAAAATGCATCTCTAACTAATAAAGACCCTCCCTGACTTCTATAGAATTATTTGCAAAATTTTCTTCGGAAATAGATGTAAAAATTTGATCCTCCACGTCATGGCATCTAACCTTGGCGAGCAACAGAGTACATGATGTTGATGATCCTCGTACACAAGTCAGTAAATGTACTGTTCATTCATAATCCAAATCACCATCATCATCATCAAGGTCCAGGTCATTATCATCCGACCTCCGCATAATGGTAAGAAAAAGCAAAACTGCAGTAAATTGTGCTGCTAGAAAGTACTTCGCTCTTTTCCTGAATGTTTTCTCTTCCTCTGTTTTCTCTCTCTTTGGCTTGCTCTTGTGCTTTGAACCTAAAGAAAGAACCATTTGTGAGTAAATTAAATTTGATATTGGATGAAAAGAGAACAACTTGATCCAAAAGCCTAGGCTTTAAGTCAATTAGGCTATCAACTTCCACTCTGAGATAAAAGGCGCAGACTCCACCATTAACGAGACTTCATTTCTTAATTTAGGGGAAAAAGATTGGTGCCAACTTATAATCAGGTACCCTGAGCTGAGAAATCAGACAAATCCTTAATTAGGCATAGCAATCGCTGAACAATTTTGTCTAGGTAACAGAGAGAGACAGTGGCTTCTGAAGCATGGTGTTATCGGCTGCAATCACCCTAACCTCTCCATCCGTTTTTTTTTTTTTTTTTTTTTTTGGGTGAACCTGGAAAAAAGACCTTGTCCTTGAAATTTGGAGTAGAACCATGGACAGTTGGTCAAGGAAGCCAACTTTTGTGAGGGAGCCCGGAATTTTGAAGTGATATCTGACATTTTCCTTAGAGGTTCTCTACACTTCACTAAAAAAGGGAGTCCCAAAAAGTGAAAAGCAAAATTTGCTCCCAAGACAACTTCATAGGTTCACAAGTATCTACTTGTGCAATATCATCACTCAATTGAAAGCAAGAGGTGAACACATGTCATGGGTAAATGGTGTCCTGTGCATAACATTACAGTTGAAACTGCTCACAATCTCTAATTGCCATTTGACAAGACTTAGGCATCTTCACTTTCATGCTCTCAAGTGGCACCTGGGGCTAATCTAACTATGTGTTGTTAGGACAAGATGCAATTGCAGGCATGCCAAACCCAGAAAGAGATGACAGTCTGCCTACAAAACCCGATAATGACTCTTCCATAACCTCTGGAGCACTTGATATAAGAGAAATGAGAATAACAAGCCATTACACAAGAGGGCTGATAGCAATGTTTTCAAGCCCAGACCAGAGTACAGATAAGGGCCCCAATTAATAGTTCAACTGGTTCAACCGATGGATCACGAGTAGCTGATGTCATAACAGCAGGAGTTCAAGTCCTGGTTTCTGCAGTTACAGTCTTTTTTCTTTTTATATATATATATAATTATAAAGATAGAGTTAGAAGCAAATTAACATAAAGAGGGGCAGTATAAGCAAAAGAGAAAAGTAGCAGGGCCAGTCTGAAGGCCAGTCAGGTTCAACTCTCAGGACTCAAGACCGGTTTTGACAACACTGGCTCACAGCCTATCACATAAAATATCCACTAGCACATGTGCGTTATGCATCAGAAAGGTAATGTTAAATAATTCCCTATAGCAGCACTCAAAAGGACCCAGTGAAAGCTTATGGAAGCTTCCGAGACCAATGAATTTGAGCAATCAGGGTTAAATGCACAAAGGCCAGGACTGGACACTTAAACTGTCCATATAAGTAGTTAGGATTCAAACTGTCCAAACATAAATAGTTCAGTGCACTGTCAGCCAATTATTCCCAAATAATTACCAAAACCTCTTAGCTATTTCATCCCAGCCCATGAAGTATTATGAAATTAAAAGAATATTTATAAGTGCAAAACTGAAGAGGTCTTACTCCAATTTGAAGGACCTTGTCTCGGAGCAGATGCTGAAGAGCTTGGGGGAAAATGCATGTCAGAGGATGATGAAGAACCAGCTTCTAGACACTCTGACTTATGTTTTTCAGCATACCGGACTAGATTTCCATGCTCCAAAAGCCTGTTTCGCAGCAAAGATGCTTCCTGCAGCAGACAATTGCAGAATGAACCTTACTGTACTTGTTTCCTCAGCAAGTCCAAGTATGTATTGGCATATGTTAGCTCAGTCATTTCATGGATTGCTCCCTAAAAGTAACGAACAGCACTTATGCATGACAAAAGTAGTTATATGAATTTGAAACCAATCCAAGAATGTTAAAGTAGATGTGGATGGAAATTCATGCTATCCCTTATTTTTCTACTTAAAAATAAAGCCATGTCCACCAACAGGTGCTGAAAGTAATTTCACCAGATGCCAGGCAAACACAATCTCCAACATTGTGTAGCCACTGCCACAGAAACCAACAGAAATTATCTAAACTTCTAAACCACAAGAAATTACCTAAACTTCTTTATGCCTTCAAGAGCATATTTATGGATAATCAAAATTGATTCCCAATTCATTGAGCAATAAAGATCTTTAGATTATTGAGCTGGAAACGACTTACAGGTAAGGCTTGAAGGGTAAAAAGTGCATGCCCCAGAAAAAAAGCATCCAAACTTGATGGTCTGTCACAAGTGCACAATAGGCTCAATATAGAAGTCATAAGTACAACAATCTAAGAAACTTCCTTCAGAATGAACAATTAAGTATGAAGCCAATCATTCGGGTTTGAGAGGCTAGAGAGTCACCTTCCAAAGAAAAAATAATTTTCTCCTAACATAGTAGACAACGCTTCATATGCAATTTTTGATCTCCTGTATATCTGTCAAAATGGCAGAACCAAGTCAAGATTGAGACATCTGACCAACACCACCTCCTCTACTAAATCCTCAACCAACTTGAAACATTGGACTATACATATCCATATGAAAAGATGCATGTGCAAGCATACAAGCTCAGGCATGTGTGCTGTCTAGATGAATGCCTCTGCGTGTGCATGCAAGAACACATGGTTGTGCCTTTTAATATGTTTGCACATATGCCCGTGTGTGTGTGCGCGCGCTTGCGTGAGAGAGAGAGAGAGAGAGACAGAGAGAGAGCAACCTCTGCTTCCCTTCGTTCTGCATTGTCTTTAGTGATCCCCAAATGCTGCTTAACAGAGCGGATCTGCTTTAAGTACAATAATTTCCCTACTGGCCACGGAAGATCAGCATAATATATGTTGTGAGCAGAAGTTCCATCAGACCCCACCCATAGCTCATAGATGATTGCTTCTTCAAGCCATGAGCTGATCATGGCCTTGGATGAGATAAATTCTGGAACTGATCGGAGTTCCAAGTCCAAATCAACAATACCATCTTCTTTCAAACTCTCAATTACCCCACCTTTCTCGTTATTATAAGCCACATAAGCACCGGACTCGACATAGGGAACTTGATCTAGAAAGCAGAACCATAGAACTATGTGATCTTTCTAATCGACAGATAATTCAGGGTCACGCTGGTATCACACATCCAATACTCTTATGAACGTTACTTAAAATTAAAAGCTCAAAAGACATAACAGAGTATCTCAAGAGAAATATAATCAGCAAGCTGTCAGAACAGTATTCTTCAATGTCCTAAACATGGAAACTTATACAACTAAATATGATCGGTACAGAAATGATCTCTCTTGCTAGCATTTTCAAAGCAAGCATAAAGAGCATAAAGAGAAAACAGAGGTCAGCCTGAGGCAACTTGCTCTTTACACCAGTGGTAGCTCATACTGAATGCTAGAGGACAAGACTGAGCAATCAATAGAAAGTCGCAAAGCTCCCATAGAACTTAATAGGAGTACTTGGTAGTATCCTCCCCTAAAATCTACAAGGCAAAGCATGGGGAAATAACCATTACAATATTTTCAAATTCACAAGGCTCGCATACTGAAAAAGGACACTTGATGCCACCCGACGAAAGATTTTTATCAGCTGTGGGAAAGGAAAGAACTCCATAGAATTCGAAATACAAAGACATTTACAAGCTTGCATACTTTCAACTAGCCTAGCGAACCATCGAAAACAAAACCGTAATCGAACGACTGCCTAGATGATTCATACTTCGCGAAACAAAAGCCACTTAGACAGATGCTTCTCACAATCGTTTTCCTTGAACACCAGAGACTGTTCAAATCAAATGTAAACCTAACCACCCGACCAAAAGAGAATAAATTTAAGCCCTCAACCTAACGAAAACTCCACTCATCCCCAGCCTTGCCTTGAAAAACTTCGCATTCACTTTACGAACCGCAATGAACCAATCAAACTCAAATCACACTTAGGCGAAATTCACAACAAACGCCAAAATCCTAACAGAAGCAGCAGCAGCAGCAGCAGCAGCATTCCGGCCGACGCTGCTCAACTACCGAAACTCCTGAAATCCCAACGAGAATAGAGCGACGAGCGAATGAAGCGGACGCATTACCGGAGTCGGGGAAGGTCAGATTGAAGTCCAGGCGGAAGGGGATCTTCGCGAGCTTGAAGTAGATGAAGACGGGCAGGCAATTAGGGCACGCCGTCGGGAGGCCGAAGCAGGGCTTCCGGGCGACGAGGGTGAACTCGCGCTCCGTCTCGCTCGCCCCCTCCATCCGATGGGACCGCTTCTTCTCGGCGCCCGTCGGCGACGGCGATCGGAGGCGAAACTCTTTGACAACCTGTCGACCGACGGATTGAATCGCAGAGAGAGAGAGAGAGAGAGAGAGACTCCTCCTTGCGGTGGTTACGGAGGCGTTTGGCGACGGCGGCGGGGCGAGGCAGGTTTTGGCTTTTGGGGCGGCGAGTCGTTGCGGTTTCGGTCGATATCGATGACACGTCTTGGGTTTTGGGGCGAGCCCGGATGGCTGGACTGGATCGACCCGACCCGGATCCGAAACCTTCCCATATTGCTAGCGGACTTGCCCGTACTTCCCATTTAGTTTTATCTTTTATAGCTTTTACGAAATTTCAATTATTAAAACTCCTGCTCTGATTTTTTTCTCATGTTGAATCATCAAGGGCCGCCAGCCGATCACCCATTAAAGTCCTCGCCCCAATCTTGGCGTCACGGCTGCCAAAAACAAAAAAAAGTAAAGAATAGAAAGAAAAAAAAACCAAAAAAATTAAAAAAATTCGAAATATTATTTAAAAATGTTCACGTCAACGATCGTCGAGTTACGTAGGACAAATGGTGTCTACGGCAATGATTTTTGGTCAAAACTGTTCACTATTATTAGTGAAGGCAATATTGGAAAGAAAAATAATAATTAAACCTTCACAATAGTATTTCGAAAATGTTAAAAACCCAAAGCAATTTCCTACTCCCTTTGGGCTTTTAGCTTTCTCGATACTGACATTTGGCCAATAAGATCTTAAAAACACTTGCTAAACACCTTATATTTTCTCCAAAAGGGCTTTAGAGGCTCAAAGGCTATTGGGAAAGTTGAACTAAATAGGGCCAAAGCCTAATATAGAAGATGCACGAAAGACTAGAGAAGCCGATGATTACTCTAGCATGCATTTACGTGATCTCAACATAGTTTTCATATTGATTTGAAGTATAACATCTTCATTTATCTAAAAAAATGAGAAAGCTCTATGTTCAAATGCTAGCGATTATATATTTAACCTAATAGATACAAGGCAAAAGTGTCATATACTTAACCTTTTTTTTTTACAAAGCACTTCATTTAGTAAACACTGAAGGATAACATAGGTTATGGGTTTTTGAACACAAAAGATCTCATAGAAGTAATGGGCCAATGGTGGCACTGCATGCCAATTGTGAAGAAGGGTCTTCTTCTGATGGGCTTTGGAGAGTCAATCTGCTACTTCGTTTAATTCACGTAGGCCATAGATCAACTCAGCAACTCTGGACCGGATAAGCTTCTCTTTGCACTCTTTAGACCACCATCGACCGCCAAGTACACCAAGACGATTCGCAAAGCTACGGCTTCCACCTCAAGGGACGATGTCGCAACGACTCTCAGCTAAATCGATGACCACCCTCCTAGCAGAGTCTTGGCAAATACCAACAACAGCTCCCTCCCTCTCCCCTTCGACAATCGACCCAACTATATTGAACTTTAAGGTGCCGATTTTTGGAGGAGTCCATGGTTCTAGTCTATTTTAATTTTTTCCCTTTCAATTTTTTCGATTCAGCGTTCCAGAGCTGAAATTCCTGGTCTAAGGCGTATGCTCCATCAACGACTGAGCTCAGATTTGGGTTTCACAAATGGAAGATGACGCGGTTGCAAGCTAGCCAGATTTTCCACAGCACCCCGATGATCAGCTCGCTAAGGCTAAGCTAATTCTTTGCAGTATAATGTCTACGACCTATTTGTCCATTCCAGAAATATCATAGCTGAACGTCTAGATTTGCAGTTGATGATTTGACCAAATTGCCTTTGTCCAGTGACAAAGCAGGAATAGGTGCTCTATGGTCTCTGGGACTTGACGACAAATAGGGCAGAGAGGATAGGGCACGATTGTTCTCTTGGACAGGTTCTCGTGGGTTGATAAGCTGTTCTAGCACAACTCCACATGAAAATTTTAATTTCTAGCATAGTGTTGAGGTTCCAAATATTCTTCCGGAGGGATTTGGGTGTATGATAAGAGGAAGAGGCTTAATTGTGGTTCTGCTATTGTTCTTGTGAATGCATGCTATTGTAGGCATCTTTAATTGTGTATTTGCGGCAGAAGAACAACCCAAGTGCCAAAACTTGACACGGAGGGACACTTAAAGTGTCAAAATTTCGGAAAGGTACACTTAAGTGCTAGTTTCGGAGTAAAGTGGAACACTTAAGTGCCACTCCGGCTAAATTGCTAACGTGACAATTTTCAGGCGAGTTGGGTGCAAAATGGCGTCGTTTTGCTCGCTGACGTGGCGAGAAAATGCAAAAACGAAGTCGTTTTGTGTCGATATGTAAATAATTAATATAAAAATTAATTAAACCTAATTTTATTTAAAATATTCTAAAAATTAAAAAACCTAAAAAATAAAAAACCTAAAATTAAAAAAAATTTGGGGGGGGGGGGGAAGCCGAAGGGGGCGGGCGAGAGCCGAGCCCTTGCCGCCACCGCCTCCCCGCTGCCATTGAGAAGGGCCGGCGACGGAGGGGGGAGGGTCGGCCGGGGTCGCCGACCCCCGGTCGACCAGCGGCAAGGGCTCACGATCCCTCGCCGGATCTGGGCGAGGGCCGCGACCCTCGCCCCAGATCTGGGCGAGGGCTTGCGAGCCCTCGCCGTCGGTCGGCCGGCATTGCCGGCCCCTGGCCAGGGCCCGGTGACCCCGGTTGATGCTCCCCCCACCGTCACCGGCCCTTCCCGGCGACGGCGGGGAGGCGGCGAGGGCTCACAAGCCCTTGCCCAAATCGCGACCCTCGCCCAGATTTGGCGAGGGCTCGCAGGCCCCCGCCGCCGATTGACCAACGTCGCCGACCCCTAGCCAAGGCCCGGCAACCCCGGCTGATGCTCCCCCCACAATTGCCGGCCCTTCCCGACGACGGCGGGGAGGCGGTGAGGGCTCGCGGCCCTCGCCGCCAGTCAGCCGGGGGCCGGCGACCCTGGCCGACCCTCGCCCCTCCGTCGCCAGCCCTTCCCGGCGGTGGCGAGGGCTCAGCCCTCGGCCACCCCCTTCGGCTCCCCCCCCCAATTTTTTTCTAATTTTAGGTTTTTTATTTTTTAGGTTTTTTAATTTTTAGAATATTTTAAATAAAATTAAGTTTAAATTTAATTTAATTCATTTTTATATTAATTATTTACACATCGACACAAAATGACGTCGTTTTTGCATTTTCTCGTCACGTCAGCAAGCAAAACGACGCCGTTTTGCACCCAACTCGCCGGAAAATTGCCACGTCAGCAATTTAGCCAAATTTTGGCCGGAATGGCACTCAAGTGTTCAACCGTACTCCGAAACTGGCACTTAAGTGTACCTTTCCGAAGTTTTGGCACTTAAGTGTCTCTCCATGCCAAGTTTTGATACTCTAGGTGTCCTAAACTTGTGTATTTGCCTATTTTATACCCAGTCTACACCAACACGTATTCTTTTGGGGTAGTGCTCTGTAGCCTTAATTTCCTCTCCTATGCGCTCACTGAACAAAGAATTCAGATTTTGTTCATCCTAAGCATATAACTCTTCAGCTCTTTGGGGATCTCTTGAGTTGGCTAACCGTCCAATCCGTACCTGGAGTAGCCACATAACTTCTCGACTATCAATCGATTTTCCATTGCCACTGCTCACCTGATTGATGGACTAGGTTGCATCGATACGGACACGCGACACGACACGATACGACACGACACTCTGATACGTCATTTCTCAAAAGTAGATAATACTGACACGTTATATATTAAATAAATATTTTAATATATAAATGCATAAATAACTAAATAATAATAATAAAAAGAGCCTAGAATTAATCTATACTAAAAACATTAATCATATATTTGTTAATATCATTCATTGTTTTAATTTGACAAATTTAACTACATTTCATCGTAATAATCCATAAAACTTGGAGGAAAAAACAAGTAATCCATGTTTCTCTATTCAATTTTAAATTTAACAATACGAAAAAAAAAAAAAAACAATCAACATTCCATCATCAAATATAATAAAAAGTCATTCATCCACATTATCTACTTCTTTTAAAAAAAAAAAAAACTCCATCTCCTGCTCATCAAGTGAAATATTTGCAACTTCAAGCACCCTAACATCTTCAAACGAGTATAGGAAATTTGTTTTAGCTTTTATTATTTTATTATTTTATATATTTATATTTAGACCCCAGAAGTTTTGGAAATTTGTAAAAATAACCCCGTGCGTGTCAGAGTCACGTGTCAGAATCTCCAACTCACGTGTCGGAGTGTGTCGAAGACAGTTGATCGCGTGTCGAATTTCCCGACACGCGTTGACCACGTGTCAGAGCGTGTCGAAGCGTGTCGGAGTGTCGAACATGACACAGAGGGTTCCGGAGAGTGTCCGTGCAACCTAGTTGATGGATACACGGTGTCTCTTCCCATTAACAGGCTTTACCAAATGAGGCTCAAGAGCCTTTATTGGTTTTTTAAAAGTGAACTTTGGGGAAGTACAGTCCTTTGACAATTTTACTCCATAAGGCTGAGGGGGGATTGAATTTGTCTTCAACCCTACTTTCCTAGTGTGGTTTTGTTGAAAGTTATAAAATCTCCAAAGACAACCAGACTTCTGGAGTGCCAAAAAGTTGGTATAAAGGGACACTTAAGTGTCAAAAGTTACGAAAGTAACACTTAAGTGTCAAAATCGGAGCAAAATTAATCACTTAAGTGCCAATCTAGCCAAAATGCTGACGTGTTAATTTTTCGGCGAAGCAAGTGCAAAACGGCATTATTTTAGTGTTAACGTGGTAAAAAATTAATATAAAAATTAATGTAATTAAATTTATTTAAAATATTTAAAATTAAAAAATTAAAAAAGCCCCTTTTTAATTAAAAATTTATAAAATTTAAAATTTTTTAAAATTTTAAAATTTTTTAAATTTTGTATAATAGTTGTATTTGTATTTTTAAATGTTTTAAATAAATTAGTTTTAAATTAGATTTAATTAATTTTTATATTAATTTTTTACCACGTCGACCAAAACGACGTCGTTTTTGTATTGTCTGATCACGTCAGCATGCAAAACGATGCCGTATTGCACTTACTTTGTCGGAAATTGCACACGTCAGCATTTTGGCCAAATTGGCACTTAAGTGATCTATTTCTCTCTGATTTTGGCACTTAAGTGTCACTTTCGTAACTTTTGGCACTTAAGTGTCCATTTGTGTCAACTTTTGGCACTTGAAGCGTACTTTTACCAATCTCCAAATCCAATTCTCCCATTCCATTCTCCTTAGCTTGAGCACCTTCCATCTCTTTCAATGACTGCATGCCTTTGATTCGCTCTATTTCCACCAAAAGGAAGCTATTCTCTATTCAATCATGAGAATCTTGAAAATTGATATTGTATACTTGTGTATCACTTGTACTATAGATTTTATTAAAGTTTCCTTTCCTACCCTAGATCTGAACTTTTCCTTCCAGCCTTCTAGTTTCACGTTGACCCTGGCTAATACATAGGCAAACATTTGCTTCTTTGAACTCCACCAATCGAATGGAATGTCTAGGTACTTAGCCATTTTTTCTATCACGGGTGCTCTTAGTTCCCTGTTATGTTTTTTCGCAAGTTTGTTGGGCAACCGCTGCTAACATAAATCATTGACTTGTTCAAGTTTATGCCTTGACCCGTCGAGAAACCATATTGCTCCATAGGAATACAATGTCTAGGGTTTGAAAATTGGATTATAAAAAAATTAGATCCATTGAAACTGCAGATGTTCCAACTAATAATCAAATGAAAGTGATAAAAAAAAGAAGTTAATTTACATTAGAACTGGAGCTCTCCTATGTGCATTAGGAGAAAGTAGTTACCTCCAACTGTTGCTGGTATTGCTCGATTAGTACATCGGCGTATTGCTTAGGCGTGTAAAGCTTACTGGTCTGGTATGAAGTAGTTGTCAATGTAATCGTTGCTTCCCATTCCTACTGTGTATATGCACTTGTTTAAGTATGCCGTAGCATTTGATCCCAACATTTCTCTTACGCGTGAGATCGTGACTAAATGGTTTCGCAATTGATGGTTCAAGCTAATTCGATCACCCTATTGGAAGAGCATGTAAAAGATATCTTTTTGAATATACGTATAAATAATAGAGGCAGACTTAAGGGGCCTAGCGGGTGACATCCGACCTAGCCATCAAGTACTCGGGGTCCATTTATTTCGCTGAAAACATTTTCTATCATTTGGTTTACTTAGGAAAATGAATCAATCTAAAATATTTTTCTAGTTAACAGAAAAGATTTTCTTACTAAAATTTAAATTCAAGAAAATAATTTATTCTTTGAAAAAACCGACAAAAGTTCTTTAAAATATGAGCAGGTATCAGCGTTTAGACCCAACAATATACGCTTGGGCACAAAAACCCTAACGTTGGTTCCCGGTTCCAACATTAAGGATTAGGGCTCCATTTGTTAACATTTTTATTTCTCTATTTTTCCGTTCTTTTGTTCCCCATAATAGAAAAAGAACATAAATATGTCTAATAACATCAGTTAATTAATCTACTCCCCAGAATAAAAAAGTGGCTAGGAAATAGATTTGAAACAAAAACAAAATGTAGGAAAAAGTTATTTTTGGTTTTCAAGAACAATTTATAGAATAAGTTATTTTCTTTCTTTTCCTTTTTTTTCTTTTCTTCTTCGCTTTGGCCTGAGTCTCGAGATTGTTGTTGTTCCCATTATCGACGAGCAAGTCTCCGAATATGAAGTAACACAGGACTCGAGGAGCTCCGAGGACCCAGCTTCGTGAATGCGATGAGATGAAGAAGAGAACAGGTAGAATAACACTCCATGCTCTATTGCACTCAAACGACACTCCATTGATCAATAATTTCGATTTTTGGGAAGTATCATGATCATCCAATAATAATGGTTTCCATTTTTTCAAATGAACGATTTGAAGACCTATTTCGAAATGGGAAATATATCTATGAAGAGAGTGTAAAGCTTGTCTGGTGTGTATGATATATGAACGAATCAAATAGACGGTGAACAAAAGGGTAAGGAGACATTTCAAATCTGGAAGTAATTGGTGACCAGTGATGAGAAGAACAGAAAGCAAGAAGAGGACTATTTGCAGGGCGGAGAAAGGAAGCGGTGGTGATTATCTACCGGATCATGTTAAGCATGATCACTTGCATAATGCCATAGCTTAAACACGTGATTATGTAGATCGTCGTTTTCTTCATATAATTCAATGACAGTTGACTTTTTCCATTCGCTCGAGCATTGCCCTCTCATTCTCTGGGGAAGGAAAGTAGAATGAAAAAGGCGATTACAAAGGAATTTGGTAACGTGAAGCGGAGGATATTGCTTAGAAAACATCGCTTTGAATAATATCCCGTCGAGATATAATTGGCCAATTCCAGCTATTTTTGCCCATGAATGAACCCTAATATATATATATATATATAAAAGATGTCGTGTCCCGCGTGCGTGAGATAAGCAAAAATATTAGCGTGTGTATACATATAAACATGTATATCAATGATGAACGTGAATCCCAGTTTAATTAGGGGAAGCTAAAATATTGTAGCTTACATACAAAGGAAAAAGATATTTTGTAGTAACAAATGAATAAGTGAAGGCATTATTGAGATGCAAGTTATGATAAAGTGTTGTTCTAACTTTTCTTTATAGATGTCGGATAATGATATGTATCGATATTTATAATGGTATGAGATATACTTACTTCCTTTTTTGACCTATTTATTTTAGAGTTAGCTATCGTGCATACGCTATGCGCAAGCAATACGACTTTTATTTGCCTTTATAAAAAATCAATTAATATGGATAAACTGAGTATGATTGCTCAAGTACACACATAATTATTAAAAGGGAAATATTTTATCACCCCTATTGTTTCGCTTATGTCAATGTAGTGCATCTCCCCGCCTTCCTATAAGTTAGTTATTCCCTAATGGAGCACATCTATGAAATTCATGCCCATCATGTATGTTATTAAAAAACTAAATAATGTGCATATATATTAGGGAAAAAGCCACAAAAAATCCTAAACTATACCTATCGGAAGCATCGAAGTCAACAATAAGCTTGCGTACCAATATCTCGGTAGCCGATCAACAACCATAAATCGATAACTTGTGAACTGATAACTTCTCTCTACAATTGACAACTTCAACATAAGAGGTGAGGTACTGTTAACTGAATCTCTTTAAGGCAATTAGTTCCTATAATAGTACTAAGCAATTTCATGAACCATTTGTATTAGCATTATACGAATGGGACTCTATCAAACATTTATGGAAACCAGCACACTTAGAGGATTATTTCAAAAGAGAAAACTCAAGAGACGTCCTAGGAGTGCTTCAAGGAGTTCTTGATATTTTTTTGAACTAAGTAAGCATGTCTATGTTCTAGGAGTGCTTTAAGGAGTTCTTGATATGTTTTTGAACTAAGTAAACATGTCTATTTATAGACGAGGGAAATAGCTGCAAAAAACTGAAGGTACATGATTTCTAGAGTCATTTCGGTTATGCTCACATTAGTTGAATCATTAACCTTTAATAATAACATTATTAAATTCAGAAACTACAACAGAACGAAGAGTCACTTTAATTAAAGGGACGCTTACCTAATGTTGAGCCATTAAAACCTATAATTACAACAATAATTACGACAGCTTTAATTTTAAAATAGCAGTCGTCTTATTTGACTGGAATTATCCTAGAGATTTTATTCAATAGCGTATGCATTTAGACGTCGGCGGTCGTGTGGACAATTACTTCGGCACTGACCAATATAATCCTTATCACCTGGGTCAAATCATCGCCAGATTGCGAATGTCGTAAGGGGAGGCATCGGATGGAAGCAAAGCGTTGTATGCCCTCGCAACAATCCCCAAATTCACTGTCTCCGTGAGATGGAATCCGTCAAAGAACACGTACATCGCCCTGTTCGAGCATGGAGTTTCGAAGGGAATGCAAGTGCCCAGTTCCTTGTCCACTTTACAGCAGGTCGCGTTTGAAATTAGGCCAGCCGAGAATTAAAGGAGCTCTAGTTTAGATGCTAATGGTGGGTGAGGTGGGATGGGTTTTTGGAGTTAGGGCTTGGTGTTGCAAAGGTGATATGAGGGGCAAGTTGGATGGCGTGATTCGGTTAGGAAGTGCATAATAGATGATGATGTTCAATGTGGGAATGGTGAGAGAGGTGTGGATTTAAGGTTTTGGGTATTGGGAGTTTTAGGGCAAACTATCACCGTTGGGATAGAGAGGGAGCTCTTCAAAGTAAGAGAGACTCCACCGATTGCTAACGAAACTAGTACTTAACTTAGACACCAACCTATGTTCCACTTACTGCATTGAAATAGAACATCATTTTGCAATCAGCAAATTGCTCGATGCGTATGCAGTGCACAGACATGAAATTGTCATTATTGTTCAATCAAAATGCCCTCACAGGTCAAAAATATTCTTTCGACAAAAATGGCATCGACATGAATCAAAATTTGCCAAACTGCCTCAGAGATTTTATTGAACAACTAGATCAATATCAATTGAAACTTTTCGAATTAATATGCACAGATGAGCACTTAATCTCTCTATTTTCTTCTTCAGATCATTGCGAGATGATGAATATCAAAAGGGTAAGCATCAGAAGAAAGTAAAGCTTTGTAAGCCCTTGCACCAAACACCAAATTCACTATCTCTGTGGGGTGAAATCCATCGTAGAAGGCGTGCAACAACCTAATCGAGCATGGAGTTTCGAAGGGAATGCACAGGGCACCCTCCTGAACCTTACAACAGGTTGAATTTGTAACTCGGAGAGCTGAAAATAGACAAATACAATATCATCATTGAAATTCACCCGTGAAGAACCATAGACGTTGTGCCACGATATACTTATACATCCCTTAATATGGTAAATAGTTTCGTCATGTGGTAAACTAATCTTTGATATATTCTTAACATTACTCAAAAAGGATTTCTCAAATACAAGATCGAGAGAGAGAGAGACACACACACCTGGAAGTCCAGCAGTGGAGATTCCAAAAAAGTCTATGTAGGTGAACTTAGCATCGGCCAGGTTGCGATTCAGTTCATCAACGAGAGGTTTGAGCCTGTCGTTGAATAACATAACTGCGCTGTTGATCTTGTCGACGCACAGAGATCCGTTGGTCCCAAAACTTGAAATTTCTGCTGGGGCGCAACCTATCACACTTAATCCAAATATTGCCACCTTCCTTGCTCCATAGGAATACAATGTCTAGGGTTTGAAAATTGGATTATAAGAAAATCAGATCCGTTGAAACTGCGGATATTCCAAGTAATAATCAAATGAAAGTGATTAAAAAAAAAAGAAATAGATGTTAATTCAAATTAGAACTGGAGTTATCCAATGCGCATTAGGAGAAAGTTGTTACCTTCAACTGTTGTTGGTATTGCTCGATTAGTACATCGGCATATTGGTCGGGCGTGTAAAGCTTGCTGGTCTGATATACGTCTGGCATGAAGTAGTTGTTGATGTAATCGTTGCTTCCCATTCCTACCGTGTATATGCACTTGTTTAAGTATGCGGTAGCATTCGATCCCAACATGTCTCTGACGCGCGAGATTGTGACCAAATGATTTTGCAATTGATGGTTCAAGCTGATTCGATCGCCCTGTTGGAAGAGCATGTAAAAGATATCTTTTTGAATATATGTACAAATACTATAGGCAGACTTAAGGGGGCTAGTGAGTGTTGTCCAACCGAGCCATCAAATAATTAGAGTTTGTTTGTTTCATGGAAAATATCTTCCTCATTTGGTTAGTTAAGGAAAATAACTCAAGGGAAAATATTTTCCTAATCAACTGAAAACGTTTTCAATGTATCAGCACTTAGATTCAAAATTTTACGCTTGAGCACGAAATCCTTAACATTGGTTCTCGAGTCTTAGCATTCAAGACTAGGCCTTTGGTGGTCGGGCCTGGGTTCATTGAGGCGAGACTCGAGACCTCGATGCTCAGGCGTAGGCCCCTAGCACTTGCGCTTTGGTCTATCAAGGTTGGGCCCAAACTCTTTATGCATGTACCCAATGCTCTAACACTAAAACTCAAGTCCATAAAGGCCATGCTCGGGTCCCTAATGTTGGATCTCTAATCCTAACTCTTAGGCTCAAGTCCACAAAGGCTGTACTAGGGTCCTCGGTGCTCGTGTTCAGGTCCTCGGTTAGAAACTTTTGCTCCTCTAAAAGTATCTTTTCAAAAAAAATCAAATTTTTTTATATTCAATTTTTTTTTCTTTTTTTTTCTTCTTCGACCCGTCGCCGACCATGACAACAACTAGCGAGCTCTAATCTCTTTAGAATGGGAGAGCTCACCGCCTCTGGCAACTAGACTCGAGCTCACCCTAGGCCAACGGGCTCTTGACAACTGGCAACAAGACTTGAGCTCGGGCATCATCAAATTAGGCGAGCTCATGCCTTGCAGCCTTTGGGGAGGCTTGAGCTCGCTTGAGGCCAGCAACCAGCGAAGGAAAAAGCAAAAAGAAAAGAGAATATATATAAAAATTAAAAGTAATTAAAAATAATTTTAAAATACGAATTTTATGATAATTTTACCTATTAGACTTTCCTTACCAAACAAATGGAAAATACTCTTTCCTTAATTTTTAAGTTTTAGCCAAATACCGAAAAATGAAGTCATTTTCTTGAAAAATATTTTACAGAAATGATATATTTCCTGCGAAACAAACACGTCCTAGCGTAAAATTCTACATATTTATTTACCAGTTGCTGTCCTGTTTCGTCTCGAATGCCTGCCCCACCGGATGCATAATTCACACCGATGAGTATCTCTCTTCCTTTTGCAGAAGCAAAGGGTTGAATGTATCTGTCAAACCCCAGGAGTCCGGCTGTATTCACAAATAAGACACATAATAAAAAAAAAAACTGAATAGCAAGCCCATGAACGTAATAGGCGCACGCCTATAAACTCACGAGAGTTTTTGCTTTTTGGCTTCCTAAGCAACTTCTAGGAAAGCATGATACTATGTTCAAGCCACATTACGTTACGCTTTTCCAAGATTTAACATGAACAGTTAGAAGGGTCATTGAAAAAAGGAGAGCAGGTAAGAAAGCAGACCAATGATATCGACGGAGGTGCGGCCATTGGTGAACCTTCCGGTGGCTCCATCGGGGAAGTCAATCCCATAAGGAGGATAATTCGCTTTGGCCTGAGTCTCGAGATTGTTGTTGTTCCCATTATCAGAAAGGGAATCTCCATATATGAAGTAACACGGCACTTGAGGAGCTCCAAGAACCCAGCTTGGCGAATTCGATGAGATCAAGAAGAGAACAGGCAAAATAACTCCCCATGCTCTATTGTACTCGAACGACGTCATTTTGAAATGGGAAATATATCTATGAAGAAAGACTGAAGCTTCTCTGCTGTGTATAATGTATGAACGAATCAAATAGACGGTGAACAAAAGGGCAAGAAAGCTTTCAAAGCTGGAAGCGATTGGTGGCCGGCGATGAGAAGAACAGAAAGCAAGAAGAAGACGATTTGCAGGGCAGCGAAATGAAGCGATGGTGATTATAACTAGCCTGACAGTTGACTTTTTCCATTCGCTCGAGCATGCCAAAGTGGAATGAAAAAGGCGATTACAAAGGAATTTGGTGACATGACGCGAAGTGCATTGTTTGATAACATTGTTTTGAATGATATCCGGCCGTGATCCAGTTGGCATATTCCAGCTATTTTTGCCCTTGAATGAACCCTAGAATATATATAAAAGATACGTCCCATGTGCAAGAGATCCGCAAAAACAGTAGCACGTGTATATAAACATTTATATACAATGATAAACGTAGATCCCACTTTGTTAGAATATAATATGCTGAAACAACATGACCTTACAATTTACGTCAACGCGAAATCACCAGAAAAATAAACGAGATATAATAAGGACATCAGAAATTTACGTGATTTGGTCTGAATATTGGTATCTACATCCACAAGGAGAGCCAGCAGCAAATAATCTATTATAATCGGAAAATTATAGTTTATAATCGTTCACACGCTCGAGTATTTTCCATACCTGGATTTAAGCCCAAATCCAAAGTGTTTATAAATAAACAATCCACTTAGACATAAACTCACGGCACAAAATTATAAAGCGTTCAAATTCAAAACAAAACGCTCTACGTTTGCCAAAATCAAGAACTCCATCATTCGTCTTTGATCCGCGTACGTACGGCTTTGCATTCTTAATCAAGGCTTCACGCGGCTTCAAGGACTTGCGGCTTAAGAGATCGTGGACGTGCGGCTTCGTAGAGTTTCGGCAGTCAAAAGAAACCTCCTGGAGACCTCCGCACTTTTTATATATGTACGCCCACCCAAGGAGAAGAGTTTGACCTGAGCCCACTTTTGGCTCTCCGTGCACCTCTCCTCTCTCGCCATGGAATATGTGTGCCCAACTGCAGAGGAATTCAGCAACTCCAGATGAAAGGGGAAACTTTTGCTCCCTTTTATTTTATTTTTATTTCCTCCTTTATATAGCTATAAGGAGTCCAAGAAAGAAAATTGTTACTTATTTCTTCATCTGATTTCCAATCCTCGGAAGAAAAACACTTTATCAACAAATTCGATTTAATAAATCGTTATCCGAATTCAAACTCGAGACATTAATTTAACACACTTTAATTAGGAGAAGCTAAAATCGAGCCTGCAACATGGAATGTCGTAGTTTACAAACAAAGGAAAAGGATATGTTTTAGTAACAAGTGAAAAAGTAAAGGCATTGTTAAGATGCAAGTTATGATGAAGGGTTGTTCTATTTTTTTCTTTTTGGATGTCGTGATAATAAAAATTATCGATATTTATAATGGGACGAGATATACCTACATCCTTTTTTGACCTATTTATTTTAGCATTAGCTATCGTGCATACGATATGCGCAAGCAATATGACTTTTATTCGCCTTTAAAAAAAAAGTCAATTAACATGTTGTCGCAACCTACCCTTGAGGGGAGGAAACAGGTTTAGGGGTATTGCTTAAAGACGGACCTAAGGCCCATGATTAGGCGCGGGCTCTCCCAAGTCCATACCCCGTGTGACATTGAGATATTTTTTAAAAAAAATTCGCGAAAAAGGAGTCGCCATTAGCATATTGGGGTCAGCTAGAAACCAAGTGAGGCATGGGAGTATACCTCACTTCCTACGCAACCAGATAATTTAGGATCGGGGACTTAATTACACTAATTGACCAATTAGTGCCATTTCGGTACCTAATCTTGTTCATTTTAAGAGTAAAAATATTTGTCAAGCAGCTTAGATTAATTTTATACCTATCCACTAACATGCGAGGCGATCATACGGGTGCAATCTAAACACATACTATTAAACATAACATATGACTACACACATACTATTAAACATAACAAGACATACAATCTAAACATGCGATGTAATCAAAATAAATGCATGATTACACTTAAAACGACAACACCTAGCAATTCCTAACCAAACCCTATTATTTTTTGAATTTTCGAAATTTTTTTTAATTTTTTAAATTTTTAAATTTTTTCTTAAATTTTTTTCTTTTTTAAACTTTTTTAATTAATTTTTTTGTTTTCTTTTAATTTTTTTAAAAAATCGATTTTTTAAAAAAAATTTAATCTTAAATTTTTTAATTTTAAAAAAAAAAAGCAATAATTTTTATTTGAAAAATGGGCGAATCGGGTCGGGTCCGATTTGACCTAATCTGTTCGGCCCGGTCGGCGGACCGAACCCGGGTTCGGTCCAGCTGGGTAGGCGGGCCGGTCGGCCCGCTTCGAAAAGAAACTAGGCCCGGCTAGAGGTGGTCGGGCCATTTCTCAAATTGGGTTGGGCCTGTTGATAGGCCCAATCCCATTTCGACAGGCCCAACCCCATTTGAGAAATGGCCCGGCCACCTCTGGCCGGGCCTAGTTTCTTTTCGAAGCAGACTGACCGGCCTGCCTACCCAGCTAGACCGAACCCGGGTCCGGTTAGAGACCGGACCCGAATCCGCAAATCGAGCTGAACCGGATCGAGTCAAACCGAACCCGACACGATTTGCCCATTTTTCAAATAAAAATTATTGTTTTGTAAAAAGAAATTAAAAAATTAAAAAAAATCGAATTTTTTTTACAAAAATTAAAAGAAAATAAAAAAATTAATTAAAAAGTTTTAAAAAGAAAAAATTAAAGAAAAAATTAAAAATTAAAAAAATTAACAAATTAACAAATTCAATAATTCAAAAAAATTCAAAAATTCAAAAAATGATAGGGTTTGGTTAGGAATTGCTAGGTGTTGTCGTTTTAAGTGTAATTATGCATTTATTTTGATTACATCGCATGTTTAGATTGTATGTCTTGGTATGTTTAATAGTATGTGTGTAGTCATATGTTATGTTTAATAGTATGTGTTTAGATTGCACCTGTATAATCACATCGCATGTTAGTGGATAGGTATAAAATTAATCCAAGCTGCTTGACAAATATTTTTACTCTTAAAATGAACAAGATTAGGTACCGAAAGGGCACTAATTGGTCAATTAGTATAATTAAGTCCCCGATCCTAAATTCTCTGGTTGCGTAGGAAGTGATGTATACTCACATGCCTCACTTTGTTTCTAACCCACCCCAATAGGCTAATGGCGACTCCTTTTTCGCGAAATTTTTTTTAAAAAATATCTCAATATCACGCGGGGTATGGGCTTAGGAGAGCCCGCGCCTAATCATGGGCCTTAGGTCCGTCTTTAAGCAATACCCCTAAACATGTTCCCTCCCCCCAAGGGTAGGTTGCGATAGCTTGGTGACTCCGCTGGGGACTTGGTTTTAAACCTTAGAGGACTTAGGCCGAAATTGATATTGTTCAAAAATTTTATCGTTTGGTAGTGAGGATCCTAAGTACATCCCTAACAGGTCTGTTGTTTAATGTTCATGTTGAGTGGGAGGTATAAGGGGAAGTGTTTGCTCACCTTTGTTTTGCAGGAATGTGTAGAAATGTATGGTTTATTTTTTATGTATGAAGTGTTGCTCTCCTATAAATTGTCATGCTTGCATTTCCTGCATTACACTACACCATAGCACACACAACCTGCCGCCGGACCTAGGCCACATAAGATCACCTAGGATGGTGTTAAGGTGGATACCACTCCGACTACAACCACGTAGTACGAGTCGCCGACCTTAACCCTGAAATTTCTTTCTTCATGTTGAAGGTGCCCTGCCCGGTCTGCAACCACGCGACACGGGTCGGTTCTTCGACGAAGCCGGAGTCATGGATAACCCGACCTAGCCGTGACCTTGCTGGTTCAGTCCGGTGATCCCATGGCTCCATTTTGAGCCGTTTATAGTAGAAATTGAACCACCTTCCATGCGTATGTCCATGTCATTAGCTTTGCTACTCAATGAGTAGGGTAAGATTTTCGAATTCTCTCATTCGTAATTTACTTATTCGCTTTCTTTTTTTGGTCAGTTCATGGCAAATTAAATTGATCGTAACTGTGATTAGTATACGATGGGGATACCCGAGCTTCACATCATTGCTGCCCCGAACGCCAAGCTTCGCACATGGTGGGATAGACTAGACCCGACTGGCCATGATTGGGTGCGATCCTATGTCAGACGATTACTTCCCCTCTTAGAAATAGAAACTCATTATGGTGTTGTACAAGCGTCGGCACATGTCTGGTGTCTCGAGACTTGCACGTTCATGTTCGGTGTTCACGAACTTACTCCAACCCTGGAAGAATACAGTGTTGACATGGGAAAGCCCTTGGTGTCGGAGTTAATTGGCCCACCTGTAGGGACTGAGCATGCATTGACCTTATCTGATTTCCTTAGAGTTAAGGAGGGTGACGTGAGGAAAGTTTTGAAAGCTAATCGCAAGACCTGCCCATTTTTATTCCTAAACGAGCTTTTTCAAAATGCCCAATCTTTTCAAAAGAATAGGATCTTCCTGTTAGCTTTCTTCGGGTTCGTGTAATTCCCATATTGTAGGAACACTATTAACCCTTCCGTGGCATGGGTAATTCGTGAGGTATGTATGGGAAAGGGCTTTGTTAATGCCGTCTTGACCGAAACTTTTCTTTCCCTTACTCGCTTTAAAGAAAACAAGAACAAAACTTTCCATGCTTCTCCTGAACTCTTGCAAATTTGGTTCTTCTCTCACGTTAAAAGGTTTGGTAGCTTGATGACGGTGAACGACATCTCTGACTCTCACCACCCTATCCTGAAGTTTAAAGATAGGAAGACATTTGCCCCTGATTATCATTATTCTGAGTGGTTAGTTTTTATGACCAACCCTGGACCCGAAGATTTCCAATGGCACGCCAAATGGCTCAGAGTTCGAGAAGCGCGGTTCGTGTGTGGGCTTACTGGACCTGTTCCTTTGTTGGGAATTACCGGAGTCATTGAGTATCACCCGACCCGGGTCGCCCGCCAGTTCCAAGAGGTTCAACAACTTCCACCGACGATTCAAGAAGACCCGCTCAGGATAGACTTCCCTAACGGATGCCAAGATCACGAAGACTCCGTCGCGTTAGTCAAGTCAATGTGGGATATGTGCCACCCCCGGAAGCTGATATGGCCTGAAGAGAAGTTGGAAGGGCAAGAGAAGACCTATTATGCCACGATGGAATACATCCTTAGGCACAAAATCCCGAAGAGCTTACGCCCGAAGATTCCCGATGTGCCATTAAAGACCACCCACCGAGTCGAGATCAAGCGCCTCAAAAGGAAGCTCGAAGAAGCCGAGGAGCACGCCTCGAAGTTGACCCAAGTTAGTGGGGCCGCCACAAGCGGGAGCTGTCTTCGCTAATGAGATTGAGTCAAGTGCAATATGTAATGGGCTCATACCCACACATGTTACAACGTTAAAGAGTTTGTCTCATGTCGTAATATCGGGAGATAGGACTCATAATTAGCTTCGTTGTTTGAGGGTTCTCCCTCATGTCTTTTCCTGCGTTATGTAGCAACCTTGCTTTCAATGAAATGAATGAATTGGGGCAATTAGATTTTTGTCATGGACTGACCGCCTAATCATTACTTAATGCTTATATATGCTTATCTATCGTTGTCTAAGTACTAACAAGTTGTCTACTTTCGTCCAACTGTCAACACGGCTAATAGGAGATCTCCAATTCGTACTCGCGCAAAAGCCTGGATGGAGAATGAGGATGTCAGCATACGCATGGCCAACATGGAGAACCAGCTGGCTGAACTCACTGCTCTGATGGCTAAGATAAGCCGAAAAATCAATGAACCTCCAGCCCCGGCCATAGCCGAAACCTCTACTCCATTTTTGTCGGGACCCACTCCACCCTCAGCTGGAGAGCCACATGTCACCGATCCTGCTGAAAAAGGTGCTTCTGAGGAAGCTCCTTTTGTTACACCCGTAATCGTCAATCTGGATCCCCCTCCAAAGGAGGGATCCGCCATCCGCTTCGACGAAGAAAATGCAAGACGCTTGGCTAAGATGGAGGAGCGACTTTGTGTCCTCCAAGGATATAAGATGAAGGGAGTGGACAAGCTAACCCCATATGCTAAGGTGAAAGTACCCGAGAATTTCAAGGAGCCAGAATTCACGAGAAAATATGATGGCACCGGCTATCCTATAACCCACCTCAAATACTATATGAGGAGGATGGCTCGCTACTCTGACAATGTCCCGCTCCTCATACATACATTTCAAGATAGCTTAGACGGTCCTGCCTTGTCGTGGTTTATTGCACTGGACATTGAAGAGCTCACTGGATGGGATGACCTCGCTGACGAGTTTTTACAGCAATATAAATTCAACTCTGAGATTGTCCCTACAAGAGAGGAGCTAGTTCGGATGGAAAAGAGGAGGAATGAATCGGTTTAAAGCGTTCACCCAGAGGTGGAGAACGATGGCATCACAAATGAAGCCTCCACTGAGTGAGAAAGAAATGAGGCAGCTTTTCTTGAGGACTTTGCCACCCGACTATTTCCAGGGATTAGTGTACTTTGGTTGCCAAACATTTTCGCAGCTGGTGGAGGTTGGTGAAGGGGTTGAATAGGCGAGATTTTGATAGAAGAATATCTACTGGGAATAGCAAGAAGTTCACAACGAGGAAGGACAAGGAGACGGCAGTCGAAGTGGCGTTTATCCAGGAGCTAGCTACACCTAAATCAGTGTCGATGCCTTCACAAAGGCCTAAAGCTATGCAAGGAAACGGGTCACAGGGATTTGACGGAAGCAGGAAGTTCCCTCGAAAAGAATTCACACCTCTACCCTGACCTCTATCGAAATTGTTACCTATCCTCTTCAAAAAGAGATTGATAGCCAAGGAAGTACCTAGAGACAACCCCCCAAGATTCCCGGGCTTCGATGTGACCAAGACATGTGAATACCACATGAGAGAAAGGGGGCACGACGTCGATAACTGCTACACACTGAAATTGAAAGTTCAGAATTTACTGGATAAAGGAAAGTTAACCTTTAAAGAAGCTACACCTAATGTGCAACAAAACCCTTTGCCCGATCATGCTGAAGGAGTGAATATGATTCTTGGGGAAATGCAAGCGAATGAGCGACCTCTTGCGGTGGATGTCCCTAAACTGTATCAGGCCCTCGAGCTACCTAGGCACTATGAAAGAGGGGAGGACATAACCACAGAGGAAAAATTAGAACGTATCCACAAAATGATAGGCATGGGGGTAATCCGAAGTGTCAATGGAGAACAAAGACAACTACCCATGATGACACCATCCATGATTAGTTCATCATCTCGCGATGCTACTTGCGACCGTGAAGTGAAGAAAGCTAAGCCTCCTTTCCCAGAGGAGGATGAACAAGTGGCAATAGAAAACGCCTCGAAGACGGATTCTGAGGGAACCTTTCGGAGCCATGATCTCCAAAAGAAGATATGTGACAAAGGTGAAGTGTTCGATACGTTGGGTCAACCAAGCGGAAAATATGACTACTACGTGAAATATTCACCTACCTCGAGTTTCTTTAATGATCCTAAGGACATCATCCCTGACGAATTGGGAGGTATGGATGATCCGATGCCACAAGAGGAGGGGATGGTCGCTATGATTACTCCAGTGGTGATAGATTTGCTTGATGAGGATCGTACTAGTGATGTCGAGATGAAAACCACTGAGCCAATGATGATTGATCTTATGGTCGAAGAATTATCAGCGATCGAAATCCTGGAGGAAAGCCCGACAACAGTCGTGATTGAATTGCCGCCTCAAGGAAAGGACGAGGTGATAATGCCAGAACCTCCCTTGGAATTCAACACCAAAGCAGTACCCTGGGATTATGGGACAAAGGAAGTAGATGCCGTCACTCGATCAGGTCGTTGCTATGCGCCTGCCGGAGGAACTGAAAAGAAAGCCGTGATGGAGGAGGACGTGAGGCAATTCTTAGCTGTGGTGAAAACGAGCGAATTCAACGTAGTAAATCAACTACGGAAGATGCCGGCCCAAATCTCCATCCTGGAGCTAATTCAATCCTCTGAAAAGCACAGAAACGCTTTGTTGAAGGTCCTTAACGAGGTACATGTCCCGGAAACAATTGATGACACCCAACTACAGGAGTTCGTGGGGACCATCCTACTGAAGGATCAGATCGCCTTCACTAATGAAGACCTCCCTGCTGACAGAGGTGATCATACAAAGGCGCTGCACATTTCATTGAAGCATGATAGCACCGTTGTCTCTAGAGCGTTGATTGACAATGGCTCTACGCTGAATATATGTCCATTAGCTACACTCCACCACTTAGGTATTGAGATGGAAAGGATACGTCCAACTAAGTCCACTGTGCGCGCATTTGATAGGATGAGGAAAGAGGTACTAGGAGAAATCGAGTTGGAACTACTTATTGGTCCTGTGCTTTTCTTGGTACCATTCCAAGTCTTAGATATACCAACTGCCTTCAACTTTCTGTTGGGGAGACCATGGATCCACACGGCGGGCGCTGTTCCTTCTAGCCTCCACCAAAATGTATGATTAGTGGTCAGTAATAAACTTATCACTGTGCACGGGGAAACAGACTTCAAGGTGTACCAGGAAACGGCCATCCCATACGTGGAGTCCGAGTGCAAAGAGGAGTCAAGCTTTCAGACTCTCGAGCTGGTGTCTATGATCCACATTCCTGTGGGCTCTTGCGTGGGCATTCCTGAATTATCCAAGCCGGCCCTAGCGGTGGGGAAGATTATGCTAGCGAATGGATACAGTCCTGGAGGTAGTCTAGGGTTGCATGGACAAGGGATTCGAAAGCCTATTGAGGCTCGAAGAGTTTTAAGGAGAAAAGGCTTAGGGTTTGTCGAAGAGCGTGGAGGCCGTGGCAATAGAGGAGGCCGAAGCGAATGTGGAGGTCGAGGCACCCAAGGAGGTCGAGGTGAACGTGGAGGCCGAGGCGACCACGAAGGTCGGATTATAAGAGATAGAAGTTGCCAGAGTGTTTTCCCTCCTCCACTGAAAGAAATATTCCCAGGACCCCCGAAAATGCTGATGGAAGAAGATGGAGCTATTGACGGTATAGCCGAGATGTTCAGAGAGAATATTATATGCACCCTCCTAGCTTGCGAGGAGGCTGAATCTTCAAAGAACATCGCCGACCCTTCAGAGTAGGACGGTTCTAGCTCAACGTAGCTTTTTACTTTATGTTTTCTTCCCCTGCGTGGGAACTCGTTGTTATTTCAATTCGCTTGTTTGAGTGGCTTATGATGTAAACTCTGTTAAGCCCTTGACCTTGAGCCGTTGGTCTTGGGTAGAGTATGTTGTAATACGGCCTTATCATTTCCTTTTTAATGAAATAGACGCATGTTTTATTAAGGACATGTGGAAGCACACCAAACTGGTTCTATGATGGTCTCTGAGGGTTGGGCTTCTACATGCTCACTAGTTTCATAATTTCGCAAGAGCAAGAAGATCCAAGGATATGAGGATGAGCTCTCGAAACAGTTTTTCAAAAATTATTTGAAAAATAATTCGCAAATGATACACGTTTTGTTTGTTATTAATGCATACTAACTCATCTCATCGCATCTCAGGCATTACATTATGCATAATCGTGACAAAGATTCTCTCGAAACAGTTTTTCAAAAATTATTTGAAAAATAATTCGCAAATGATACACGTTTTCTTTGTTATTAATGCATACTAACTCATCTCATCGCATCTCAGGCATTACATTATGCATAATCGTGACAAAGATTCTCTCGAAACAGTTTTTCAAAAATTATTTGAAAAATAATTCGCAAATGATACACGTTTTCTTTGTTATTAATGCATACTAACTCATCTCATCGCGTCTCAGGCATTACATTATGCATAATCGTGACAAAGATTCATGTGACTCGAATTCACGTGAGGGGGATCTTTTAGAATCTGACGCCAATGATGATTTGAAAGGGATTGAGCGTGATTGGAATTGACATGAGGGATCAAAACCGCTGACAGAAGAGCAAACAGTCACCATAAATTTGGGCGATACACAGAATGTCAAGGAAATAAAGATCGGGGCATGTCTCTTGAAGTTGGAAGCGGAACGAATGATTAATCTCTTGAAAGAATATCATGATATATTTGCCTGGACTTACACTGATATGCCGGGGTTAGATCCCAATATTGTAGAACATGCCCTCCCGACCGATCCTAATGTGCCACCTAAAAAGCAGAGGGTCAGAAGAACGAAGCCAGAGTTGTCCAAGAAAATCGAAGAGGAAGTCATGAAGTTGTTAAAAGTGGATTTCATTGAAGTGTCACACTATTCCGATTGGATAGCAAACATCGTACCTGTCATGAAAAAGGATGGACGGGTCAGGGTGTGCGTAGATTATCGTGACCTGAACCGAGCTAGCCCGAAAGACGACTTCCCACTCTCGCATATTGATGTCTTAGTTGACAGCATGGCGGGATTTGAGTTATTTTCCTTCATGGACAGTTTTTCCGAATATAACCAAATCCGTATGAAGGAGGAAGATAGGAGAAAAACATCGTTCATAACTCCTTGGGGAACTTTCTGCTACAAAGTGATGCATTTCGGTCTGAAGAACGCTGGGGCAACATATCAAAGGGCCATGGTCACATTGTTTCATGACATGATGCACAAGGAGATCGAAGTATACGTGGATGATATGATCGCGAAATCAAGACAAGGCGAGGACCATGTTGAGGTCTTGCGGAAGCTATTCAAACGTCTTTGGAAATTCAAATTACGCCTCAATCTCGCAAAATGCGTTTTTGGAGCGAAATCTGGGAAGCTGTTAGGGTTCATGGTTAGTAGTAAGGGCATAGAGATCGATCCGTCAAAGGTTAAGGCTATCTGTGATTTGTGACCCCCGACTACTACCAAGGAAGTCCGCAACCTGATGGGACGACTCAATTATGTGGCGAGATTCATTTGTCAGTTGTCTGAAACAACGAAGCCATTCTTCAAGCTCATGAAAAAGAATGCAAAGATTGAGTGGGATACTGAGTGCCAGAACGCGTTCGAGAAGATAAAACACTATCTCACTCACACACCAGTCCTAGTGCCCCCTCTCCCTAAAATTCCCTTGATTTTGTACTTAACCATACATGACAAATCATTGGGAGCCATGCTGGCACAGAAAAAACCAAATGACGGGAGAGAATGCGCGATATACTACTTGAGCAAGAAGTTCACCATTTCTGAGATGAACTACACGGAGGTTGAGGGAACTTGCGTGGCTTTAATTTGGGTTTTGCACAGGCTGCAGCAATACATGCTTCATCACCAAATCTTACTAGTGACCGAAAACGATCCTATCAGGTATCTCTTAAAGAAGCCGGCATTTGTGGGCAAATTGGCTAATTGGAAAATCTTAATTTCAGAGTTTGACGTTCAGAGCCTGGGACAAAAGTCCGTTAAAGGTCGCGCCATAGTAGACATGTTAGCAGAAAGTTCTAAAGGGCCTGGAGCAGCTGATGAAGATAGTGATGCGGAGGAGCGAATTCTACTTGTATCAAGCGACACATGGACGATGTACTTCGATGGTGCAGTTAACTTAGCTGGGTCTGGTATTGGGGCAGTCCTTATTTCCCCAGATGGACAACACTACCCTGTCGCCGCTAAATTGACATATCCCTGTACGAATAACGTCGCTAAGTACGAAGCATGCATTCTCGGCCTCCAAGCCACCATTGATATGAAAATTTGGAAGCTGCAAGTTTATGGTGATTCAGCCCTTATCATCTTACAGACTGAAGGCAAATGGCAAACACAAGATTCTAAATTGATTCCGTACCATGAGTTCCCGGGGGAGTTGACAGAAAAATTTCAAGAAATATCATTCGAATACTTACCAAGGTCTCAAAATCAGTTCACTGATGCCCTAGCTACCTTGTTTTCGATGTTGCAAGTAACCGGAGGCTTGGACATTGAACCGTTGAGAATTGAAATTCTTAGACGCCCAGTTTATTGTTTGATAATTGAAGACGAACCTGATGGAGAGCCATGGTATCGTGGCATCTTAAATTATCTTTAGAACGGTGAGCTTCCCCAAGAGAGCGACGCGTCAGATAGAAAATATTTGACAAAGTTGGCATCGGAATTTTTCGTCAACGGAGGTGCGCTTTACAAAAGATCTTTTGACTCGACATTACTAAGATGCGTCGATGCCAAAGAAGCCAATCGTTCGATGAAGGAAATACATGAAGGGGAGTGTGGCCCTCACATGAATGGTCACCTCTTGGCGAGAAAGATCATGCAACTTGGCTACTACTAGCTGACCATGGAATCTGACTGCATACAACATGTGCGATGTTGTCACCAATGTCAAATTTATGGGGACAAGATAAACACTCCACCAAGTGAGCTTCACCAAATGTCCCAACCTTGGCCCTTCTCTATGTGGGGAATTGACGTGATCGGGCCCATCAATCCCAAGGCGTCAAACGGACATCGATTTATCTTGGTGGCGATCGACTACTTTACGAAGTGGATTGAAGCCAACTCGTACGCCAATGTCACTGCCAAGAATGTAGCCAAGTTCATTCGCCGCGATATTATTGCACGTTATGGGGTACCTGAGGCGATCATCACTGACAAAGGGTCCAACTTAAACAACAAAGTCGTAGATGACTTGCTTGATGAGTTTCGAGTTCGCCATTTGAACTCATCACCATATCGTCCTCAAATGAATGGGGCAGTTGAAGCAGCAAATAAGAACATAAAGAAGATCTTGGCAAAGACGGCTGAAAATTATCGTGATTGGCACGAAAGGCTTCCTTACGCACTGATGGCATACCGAACATCTATTCGCACCTCTACAGGGGCAACTCCTTTTTCATTAATATATGGAATGGAGGCTGTCCTGCCTATGGAAGTCGAGATTCCCTCGTTAAGGGTCCTTTCTTAGTCGAAGCTCGATGAAGCCGAATGGATACAACAGAGGCATGAGCAGCTAAACATGATTGATGGGAAGAGGCTGAAAGCTATATGTCATGGTCAATGCTATCAGAAACGGGTCGCGAAGGCCTTCAATCGAAAGGTTCATCCTAGGCACTTTGAGGTCAATGACTTGGTGCTAAGCAAAGTGCTGCCAATCATCCCTGATCCTCGTGGCAAGTTCACCCCAAACCATGAGGGACCTTATGTCATTAAGAAGATCCTCCTGGGTGGTGCTATGGTTTTAGTTGAAATGGACGGCCGTGAGCTGTCTAAGCCTGTAAATGCCAATGCTATAAAGAAATATTTCCCATGAATGAGATCAAGGCCGTAGAGCCATTTTGTGCATAATCCGAGTCACATAGCATCATGCATGTCATGCATACATCACACACATGCATATTTATTTGTATTTCAGGTATCCAACCAACTCGATGAAGTTACAACAGAATGGAAGAAGTTGATCGTTGCCCCTGAAAGGTTGATTCGAATGGCTACCCAACCTCTACAAAGGCAGTCGGGTATTCCTTTTCCTGTTATATATAAAAAAAAAAAAAACCCAAAACAAAAAACAAAAACAAAGGCAAAAAAATCGAAAATGATGAAAGAAATGAATGAATGAAAAGTAAAGCTCTTGGTGTCATTCATGTTGTCAATTCAGTTGTTGTTAATTGTGTCTCCATGAGGGGGAACTTCACATGAGTGATTTTGACAAAACGAAAAGGGAATGTTAATCTTGCCAAACAAGAAGTGCTTAGAATGAAGAAAGGCAAGCCATTTCCAAACACATCCTTCAAACACTTTTGAGAGTTGAGTGAAAGGCGACCTTCTCTTAGGACGGAGGATTCATTCGCATTAAGCACAAATATCAAAATGATAAAGGTGTTTCCTTCATCAATCCCAAACACCGAGCTCACATTTTGCCAACCCTTTGGGCCGAATAAAGATGATCCTTCAAAGTACCCTTGTCGAGAACGACTCTATATTGGGGCAGCATAGGAGGTTACGGTTGCGTTGTAGAGAGAATGATTGAGAAAGATTCTATTACTTTCACTTGCATCAATTTTCTGGTGATAACTTCAGAGGAATTCTCATTAGAGCTTGACTCATCCCAATGTGAAGAAGAGTATTTCTTTCTCTACCCAAACACTGATACCCATTGCTTTAACCAATTTAGACCTGATTATTCATTTATGAACCCCAAGCGGTGATTATCTCCCTTCACTGGGGCAAGGCATAAGAATTGACCAAACACAATTGACAGTCACGAGAAAATGCGAAAAGCATCTCGAAAGTCATAAGAACTCCAAAAGTTCAAAGAACGAAAAGTTCGACAAAATTAGGGGGCATGAAAAAGCAGTGTGCCTGGTAAAAGTAAGGCCAATGCTCGTCAAGAAAAAGAGCCAAAAAGCTGCATCTTATGTAAAAGAAAATTTATCAAAGTCCAAGTGCCTGCGTAAAAAAAAAAAAAAATCATCGCAAAAGCGAAGGAAATTAGAGAAAGGAGCAAAGCTCCATTGCAGAAATTATTAGTCAAAGAGACTTTCGAGATGTGCCGTGTTTCAAAAGCCAAATGATTTCCAAAGAGCGGGTGACCTGGTCATAATGTCATGATGATTACCGACTCTTAAAAACCCTCTTGAAAATTTTAAGCCCTTCGAGCCTCTCCCGAACCAACATTACAACCCTTTTCCGAAGTCTCTTCCGAGTGGGATGGTTTGGGTGAAAATGGGAATACCACCAAGAAGCTACTGCTTGAAGGAGTGGAAATAATTCTATCTTGTCTTATCTTCTGAGTTCTCGACTTATAAACCCGATGAAGATAGCGACAAATGTTCATTTATTGGCCTTAAAGCAATAATTCCTTTGTATAAGCCCGAACCGAGCCTATATTGTGGTCCTTTCAAAAGACCTTTTTGATCGATCAGATTGTGCTCATCGCGAATGTTTCTAAAAGCCTTTGACATGAGACATGTGAGATACCCTCAGCAATCAGTTATTTCCCACACGAATAGATGGGATCAAGCAGTCATTTTATTGAGAGTGTGTGAAAAGCCCTTTCTGACTAAGAAGCTCTAGCTTGGCATGTTTAATGAGCCTTTTTCATGAGTCATAGTCATTCTAATGAGAACTTGTCTCCTAGAAAAATTGATGATTAATGATGCATCCTCGAGCAAGATGACAACTTTGCGTCACATGATGATGATTGACATTGAATTTTTCTCAAGGCAATCAGACTTAACTCGATTAGCTTGTTCAATTAACGTTGTAATATTGCTAATACGTCTCTTAATGACGTCTCTAACAACATTTGCTCAAGTTGAGTTTGATAGGATTCCTCAATGAAGTCACGTAGTTTTCAAGGGGTGAGTGGATGCTTCCTTAAAAATCAACGGTTCGTGGGTCTATCCTTAAACCACTTGGTTCATGGGTCTATCCTTAAACCACACAGTTGGTGGGTTTATCATTAAACCACGGGGTTGGTGGCTTTCCTAAACCACACGATTCGTAGGTCTATCCTTAAACCACACGGTTCGTGGTCTATCCTTAAACCACAGGGGTTGGTGGCTTTCCTAAACCACACGGTTCATGGGTCTATCCTTAAACCACATGGTTCGTGGGTCTATCCTTAAACCACGGGGTTGGTGGCTTTTCCTAAACCACAAGGTTCGTGGGTCTATCATTAAACCACAAGGTTCGTGAGTCTATCCTTAAACCACGGGGTTGGTGGTTTTTCCTAAACCACACGGCTTGTAGATTCATCCGTAAATCATGCTTGTCTGCGTCCGGTCGAAACCCGTTTGTGCACGGTGAGACCTTTCTTCCAGTCGAAACTCGTTATCATACAATAAGATTTTCCCACCTCGGTCGAATGACGTCTTTTACAAAATAGGTCATCCCTTCATATCTTTTTCCCGTTTGCAACCCCGTTCGTCATTCTCCATGGGCAAAATTTAGGTGTCTTTCGTCTTTGAAAGGAATCACTTTGAGTTCCCATTCAAAGAGGCATTGTCTTATTAACACCTAAATTTTGGCGATTTGTTTAAGTGTTTCTTAATTGCATTGGAAAATTGGGGATTGATTTCTAACCCCTAACAAAAATTTTCATTAAAATTGCATCACATATAGACATTAGGAGAATTTGTGTCACTAGTCTTAAAATCAATCAAAAAAATTATCAAATAAAAAACCAAGAAAATTTCGAAAAAAAACAAAAGGGCAGTTGGGCTTGGGTTTAGACAAACCCTAGGCTGGCCCCTTCCTCCCTTTCTTTTTCCTTTTCCCTCGCGCGGCCCACCAGCTCGGCCCATCCACCTTTTCCCTTCAGCCCAGCCCGCGCACGAACTGGTCGTCTCCCTCCTGCTATCCTTTGCGTGACGACCTGCAGAGAACAGAAAAGCATGAGCAGGGGATCGGGGTAGCAGGCGAGCGGCGTGATCTGCGGGTCGGGGGGGCAGTCCGGTCGGCAAGCTGGTAGCCATAGAGGCCATGCGCGCTTGCTGGCCAGGCATAAAACCGGAGGGGGGCAACGGGAATTGAGGACAGAACACAAGAACGCAGGCAGAAGCACCACCAAAAAAAACGGAGCCGAGAGCGAGCGAGAGAGAATACAGGAAACACAAAGAGAAACGGAGAAGGAAGGAGAGGAGGAGAAAACCCCCTTTTGGCCGTCGATCGATCGCCGCTGGAGGTGCCGGCTGCTTCCAACCCTGTCGGAACTTCAGAAGGCAGAACAAACAGAACAGGAGAGAGTTCGAAGAGGAGAAAACGAACCAGAGGAAAGAAGCTCGAGGGAGCCACAAGTTGTCGCCAGAGGTCCGTTCGCCTGTCATTGTTCACCGTAGCCCATCACCGGATGAGGTAGGTCTCTTGAATCCCGTAACCTCATTTCTGGAAAACGCTGGGCCGGAGCTCACGGCCGACCGGCTCGCGCAAGCTCCGACCCTCATCTTCTTCGTTATTTGCTCCCGTATTCCTTATACGTTGTACCCCAAGACCCCTGAAGTGTATTCGGCGCTCAGTTAAGCTGGAATCCTTCGAGTTCGGTAGCGCAGACCATGTGTTCGACAAAATTCCCCAAAGAAAACCGAGGAGTAACTTGCGTTTTAACGCCGGACCCATTCATTTTTGCCCCCATGCTTGCTGAATCCTTGTTGCTTTGCTCGTATTTGTTGTGTTTTCGAGCGGTTTGCGCGAGGTATTGGTGTGTAGTTGGATCGAAGACCCGTTCCGTCGGGAATAGACTAGTGGTTGCCGGAATAGGGAACCGGCGCTGATCGAGGGGAGCGACCGATGAGCGGCGGTGGTCCGGTGACTCTCCTTAGGGCGGTCGGTACTCACGAAGTAATCGGCGTCAGTTCGACGAGGGAGCGGCAAGAGCTTCGGCGAGCTATGGCTGCGGGAGAGAGGGGCTCGAAGGAGACGGTCCGAAAAGGGCAGAAAAAATATATAAAAAAGAAAACAAAAGAAAACAAAATGGCTGAAAATAAAAAATGAAAAATGGGCTTGGGTTTGGGCTGGCTTAGGATTTGGACTAGTGGGTTTCCCTTCTTTTTTAAAATAGATTGGACTGGGCCTACGAGGGGAGTTTCCTCCGTGAAATGGGATTGGGCCTATCGACAAGCCCAACCCCATTTGAGAAATGGCCCGGCCAGAGGTGGCCGGGCCTAGTTTCTTTTCGAAGCAGGCTGACCGGCTCGCCTACCCAGCTAGACCGAACCCGAGTCCGGTCGGAGACCGGACCCGAATCTGCAAACCGGGCCAACCGAACCCGACCCGATTCGCCCATTTTTCAAATAAAAATTATTGTTTTTAAAAAAAAAAAAAATTAAAAAATTAAAGATTAAAAATTTTATAAAAAATCGAATTTTTTTTTCTTTATATAAAATCGAAATTTTTCTTTAAAAAAAATTTAAAAGAAAATACAAATTAATTATAAATTATTAAAAATTATTAAAAAATTAAAAAAATTTTCGAAAATTCAAAAAATGATAGGGTTTTGTTAGGAATTGCTAGGTGTTGTCGTTTTAAGTGTAATTATGCATTTATTTTGATTACATCGCATGTTTAGATTGTATGTCTTGTTATGTTTAATAGTATGTGTGTAGTCATATGTTATGTTTAATAGTATGTGTTTAGATTGCACCCGTATGATCATCTCACATGTTAGTGGATAGGTATAAAATTAATCCAAGCTGCTTGACAAATATTTTTACTCTTAAAATGAACAAGATTAGGTATTGAAAGGGCACTAATTGGTCAATTAGTGTAATTAAGTCCCCGATTCTAAATTCTCTGGTTGCGTAGGAAGTGAGGTATACTCCCATACCTCACTTGATTTCTAGCCGACCCCAATAGGCTAGTGGCGACTCCTTTTTCGCGAAATTTTTTTTAAAAATATCTCAATGTCACGCGAGGTATGGGATTGGGAGAGCCCGTGCCTAATCATAGGCCTTAGGTCCGTCTTTAAGCAATACCCCTAAACATGTTCCCTCCCCCCGAGGGTAGGTTGCGACACATGTATAAATTGAGTACAATTGCTCAAGTACACACACAATCATTGAAAGGGAAATATTATATAACCCCTATCAGTTTGCATATGTCAATGTCGTGCATTTATCCGCCTTCCTATGAGTTAGTTATTCCCTAATAGAGCAAATCTATGAAATTCATGCCATCATATATGTTATTATAAAACTAAATAATGTGCATATATAATAGGCAAAAAGCCACAAAAAATCCTAAACTATACTTATTGTGATAAAAAAAATTATGACATCAAAAATCCCAAACTATACCTGCCGAGACATATTTACACTAAACCTTTTCTTATGACATAATAACCCCAAACTTGTACCTATGTGGCAAATTTATCATCCATCAAGGTCCTATCACATGATTTTCTAGTCAAAATAACGTCATTTTTATTTCATTTAAGACCATATTAATATTGTTTGTGTTTTGTCATCTATTTAGGCAAATTTTTAATAATGCTTACTGATGGAACTTTGACGGAGGGTGGACGTGTCACACATATACAAATTTGAGATTTTTAGAATAAAAAAGTTTGATAGAAGGTGAACGTGTCACACATGTACAAATTTGACATTTCAGTATAAAAAAAGTTTAAATTAATTATATCACAGTAAGCATAATTTGAAATTTTTGATGTTATAAAGAAAAATTCAAGGTAAATGTATCACAATAAACATAATTTAGAGTTTTTTTTATGGCTTTTTCCCTATATAACATGCGTGAAGTTCTTCTTTTTGCCTTTTCTAAAAGTCGTGTAGATCTAACATTCCCTAGTTAAATTGATTAATTCGGGAACTTCTGGCTTGAATTCTTAATTTGTTGGTAGCTATTCTGTCAGCGAACTTTCCCTTTAATTATTTCTTCATTTGCAATGTTTCTCATTTATTCATAATATACTTATTCTTGAAGCCAACTCCACATTATATTTACTACGTGCACATATCTGGTTTAGGGGTCATGCCACTGGGTGGTGTTCGCTAAATGATTCTCTTAAAATGGAAAGTGAGACCGAATAGAGATATAGAAGATGACCGTGAATTATGGACCACAGCTGCTCTTTCATGAATAATTTGTAACTGGCAAGTTCAGGAATGTGCAGGGTGACCATCGAAAAGTGAATTTAGCAAAATATTCTATTCAAGAACATTGCAAAAAACCATTAAAAATAGTGTATTTGGGGTATCGAGAAATTCCTAACTCATGAATGAAAAGTTACTTGTTCAAATCCCGCTAATTATATACAAACTATTATGAGTTAAACTCACTTATACAGTTCAAGAGTCGAGACTTATTTCACTTGGCTCCCAAAACTTCATGGACTTATTTTACTTTCATGATTGCAAGTGCGAAAAAGGTTTTACGTCGGTGATGTTGCTAATAGAAATCATACATTTATTTGTCCTGTAATAAAGCTGTTTGAACCATTCTTTTTATATTAAATTAGGACTATAGTATATTGATGATATTTCTTATTAGTGTTTTTTCCATTCCCTTATTTTTGTTTTAGTTAATTTATTCTTTTTATAATTCATAAAATCTCCACAAAGTGGTATAATTTCTCAAGAAGCCGGCAAACAATGTTAATAAGTTTCTTTTCTATTCCCTTACTGCTATTTTGGTTGAATTTTTTGTCTTATAGGAGAAATCCCACTTGGTGGGCTAGCAAACCTGGTTTCTTGGAAAATCTGGGGGGTACACAGGACAGTTACTCTCAAATGGGTGACAGTACCGTCCTACTCTCATTTCCCTATGGATAGATACATAGAAGATGATATGTGGTATGACATATGCAGAAGCTTTTGTGGGAAATCTTAACTTATAAAAATACGTATTGGAAAAAAAAAATACTGTTTGTTGTGACTAAAAACAGAGATATTAACACTGTGACAGCGATAACAAACTAAATAGCGACCAAGCCAATGTATACTCTTTATAATTAAAGATGCTGAATTACAATTTAAATACAGACTTACTTGAATGTAATAAAATGCAAATTGCCAAGTAGTCGATCAGAAGTATCGAAGTCGACAATAAGCTTGTGTGGCGATATCTCGGTAGCTGATCGACAACCACAAATCAACGACTTGTGAATCAATGACTTCTTTGTATAATTGGCAACTTCAACATAAGAGATGAGATACGGCTAACTAAATCTCTTTAAAGCGATTAGTTCCTACCAACAGTACTAAACAATTTCACGAATCATGCCTCCCAAAATACAACACCTTGAACCCATTTGTATTAGCATTATACAAATGGAACTCTATCAAACACATATCGAAACCGGCACACTTAAAGGATTATTTCATAAGAGAAAACTCCAGAGACACTCTAGGAGTGCTTCGAGGAGTTCTTGATTTTTTTTTTTTTGAACTAAGTAAAGATGTCTATTTATAGACGAGGGAAATAACTTCAGAAAAACTGAAAGCACGTGATCTCTAGAGTCATGTCGGTTATGCTCACATTAGGTGAATCATTAACCTTTAATAAGAACAATATTAGATTCAGAAATTACAATAGAACGAAGAGTCACTTTAATTAAAGGCACTCTTAGCTAATGTTGAGCCATTAAAACCTATAATTACAACAATAATTACAACAGCTTTAATTCTAAAATAGCAGTCGCCTTATTTGACTGGAATTATCCTGGAGATTTTATTCAATAGCGTATGCATTTAGACGTTGGCGGCCGTGTGGACAACTGCTTCGGCGCTGACCAATATCATCCCAATCTCTTTGGTCAGATCATCGCCAGATTGCGAATGCCGTAAGGGGAGGCATCGGATGGAAGCAAAGCGTTGCATGCCCTCGCAGCAAACCCCAAATTCACTGTCTCCGTGGGATGGAATCCGTCAAAGAACACGCATATCTTCCTGTTCGAGCATGGAGTTTCGAAGGGAATGCAAGTGCCCAGTTCCTTGTCCACTTTACAGCAGGTCGCGTTAGGCCAGCTGAATTTAAAGAGCTCTAGTTTAGATGCTAACGGTGGGTGAGGCGGGACGGGTTTTTGAAGTTAGGGCTTGGTGTTGCAAAGGTGATATGGGGGCAAGTTGGATGGCGTGATTCGGTTAAGAGGGCATAATAGATGATGATGTTCAATGTGGGAATGGTGAGAGAGGTGTGGATTTAAGGTTTTGGGTATTGGGACTTTTACGGCAAACTATCACCCTTGGGATGGAGAGGGAGCTCTTCAAAGGAAGAGAGACTCAACTGATTGCTAACGAAACTAGTACTTAACTTAGACACCAACCTATGTTCCACTTAATGCATTGAAATAGAACATCATATTGCAATCAGCAAATTGCTCGATGCGTATGCAGTGCACAGACATGAAATTGTCATTATTGTTCAATCAAAATGCCATCATAGGTCAAAAATATTCTTTCGACAAAAATGGCATCGACATGAATCAAAATTTACCAAACTGTCTCGGAGATTTTATTGAACAACTAGATTAATATCAATTGAAACTTTTCGAATTAATATGTACAGATGAGCACTTAATCTCTCTATTTTCTTCTTCAGATCATTGCGAGATGATGAATATCAAAAGGGTAAGCATCAGAAGAAAGTAAAGCTTTGTAAGCCCTTGCACCAAACACCAAATTCACTATCTCTGTGGGGTGAAATCCATCGTAAAAGGGGTGCAACAACCTAATCGAGCATGGAGTTTTGAAGGGAATGCACATGCCATCCTCCCGGACCTTACAACAGGTTGAACTTGCAACTCGGAGAGCTGCAAATAGACAAATACAATATCATCATTGAAATTCACCCGTGAAGAACCATAGACGCTGTGCCACGATATACTTATACATCCCTTAATATGGTAATAGTTTCGTCATGTGGTAAACTAATCTTTGATATATTCTTAACGTTACTCAAAAAGGATTTCTCAAACACAAGATTGAGAGAGAGAGACACACACACACCTGGAAGTCCAGCAGCGGAGATTCCAAAAAAGTCTATGTAGGTGAACTTAGCATCGGCCAGGTTGCGATTCAGTTCATCAACGAGAGGTTTGAGCCTGTCGTTGAATAACATAACCACGCTGTTGATCCTGTCGACGCACAGAGATCCGTTGGTCCCAAATCTTGAAATTTCTGCTGGGGCGCAACCTATCACACTTAATCCAACTATTGCCACCTTCCTTGCTCCATAGGAATACAATGTCTAAGGTTTCAAAATTGGATTATAAGAAGATCAGATTCGTTGAAACTACGGATATTCCAAGTAATAATCAAATGAAAGTGATCAAAAAAATAAATAATAGATGTTAATTTAAATTAGAACTGGAGTTATCCAATGCGCATTAGGAGAAAGTCGTTACCTTCAACTGTTGTTGGTATTGCTCGATTAGTACATCGGCGTATTGCTCGGGCGTGTAAAGCTTGCTGGTCTGATATACGTCTGGCATGAAGTAGTTGTTGATGTAATCGTTGCTTCCCATTCCTACCGTGTATATGCACTTGTTTAAGTATACCGTAGCATTCGATCCCAACATGTCTCTGACGCGCGAGATTGTGACCAAATGGTTTTGCAATTGATGGTTCAAGCTGATTCGATCGCCCTGTTGGAAGAGCATGTAAAAGATATCTTTTTGAATATATGTACAAATAATATAGGCAGACTTAAGGGGGCTAGTGAGTGTTGTCCAACCGAGCCATCAAATAATTAGAGTTTGTTTGTTTCATGGAAAATATCTTCCTCATTTGGTTCGTTAAGGAAAATAACTCAATGGAAAATAATTTCCTAATCAACTGAAAACGTTTTCAAGGTATCAGCACTTAGATTCAAAATTTTACTCTTGAGCACGAAATCCTTAACATTGGTTCTCGAGTCTTAGCATTCAAGACTAGGCCTCTAGTGGCCGGGCCTGAGTTCATTGAGGCGAGACTCAAGACCTCGATGCTCAGGCGTAGGCCCCTAGCACTTACGCTTGGGTCTATCAAGGTTGGGCCCAAACTCCTTATGCATGTACCCAATGCTCCTACACCAAAACTCACATCCATAAAGGCCATGCTTAGGTCCCTGATGTTGGATCTCTAATCCTAACTCTTAGGCTCAAGTCCACAAAGGCTGTACTAGGGTCCTCAGTGCTCGTGTTCAGGTCCTCGGTTAGAAACTTTTGCTCCTCTAAAAGTATATTTAAAAAAAAAAAATCGAATTTTTTTATATTCGATTTTTTTTCTTTTTGTTTCTTCTTAGGCCCGTCGCCGTCCATGACAACAACTAGCGAGCTCTAATCTCTTTAGAATGGGAGAGCTCACCGCCTCTGGCAACTAAACTCGAGCTCACCCTAGGCCAACGGGCTCTTGACAACTGGCAACAAGACTTGAGCTCGGGCATCATCAAATTAGGCGAGCTCATGCCTTGCAGCCTTTGGGGAGGCTTGAGCTCGCTTGAGGCCAGCAACCAGCGAAAAAAAAGCAAAAAGAAAAGAGAATATATATAAAAATTAAAAGTAATTAAAAATAATTTTAAAATACGAATTTTATGATAATTTTACCTATTAGACTTTCCTTACCAAACAAATGGAAAATACTCTTTCCTTAATTTTTAAGTTTTAGCCAAATACCGAAAAATGAAGTCATTTTCTTGAAAAATATTTTACATAAATGATATATTTCCTGCGAAACAAACACGTCCTAGCGTAAAATTCTACATATTTATTTACCAGTTGCTGTCCTGTTTCGTCTCGAATGCCTGCCCCACCGGATGCATAATTCACACCGATGAGTATCTCTCTTCCTTTTGCAGAAGCAAAGGGTTGAATGTATCTGTCAAACCCCAGGAGTCCGGCTGTATTCACAAATAAGACACATAATAAAAAAAAAAACTGAATAGCAAGCCCATGAACGTAATAGGCGCACGCCTATAAACTCACGAGAGTTTTTGCTTTTTGGCTTCCTAAGCAACTTCTAGGAAAGCATGATACTATGTTCAAGCCACATTACGTTACGCTTTTCCAAGATTTAACATGAACAGTTAGAAGGGTCATTGAAAAAAGGAGAGCAGGTAAGAAAGCAGACCAATGATATCGACGGAGGTGCGGCCATTGGTGAACCTTCCGGTGGCTCCATCGGGGAAGTCAATCCCATAAGGAGGATAATTCGCTTTGGCCTGAGTCTCGAGATTGTTGTTGTTCCCATTATCAGAAAGGGAATCTCCATATATGAAGTAACACGGCACTTGAGGAGCTCCAAGAACCCAGCTTGGCGAATTCGATGAGATCAAGAAGAGAACAGGCAAAATAACTCCCCATGCTCTATTGTACTCGAACGACGTCATTTTGAAATGGGAAATATATCTATGAAGAAAGACTGAAGCTTCTCTGCTGTGTATAATGTATGAACGAATCAAATAGACGGTGAACAAAAGGGCAAGAAAGCTTTCAAAGCTGGAAGCGATTGGTGGCCGGCGATGAGAAGAACAGAAAGCAAGAAGAAGACGATTTGCAGGGCAGCGAAATGAAGCGATGGTGATTATAACTAGCCTGACAGTTGACTTTTTCCATTCGCTCGAGCATGCCAAAGTGGAATGAAAAAGGCGATTACAAAGGAATTTGGTGACATGACGCGAAGGGCATTGTTTGATAACATTGTTTTGAATGATATCCGGCCGTGATCCAGTTGGCATATTCCAGCTATTTTTGCCCTTGAATGAACCCTAGAATATATATAAAAGATACGTCCCATGTGCAAGAGATCCGCAAAAACAGTAGCACGTGTATATAAACATTTATATACAATGATAAACGTAGATCCCACTTTGTTAGAATATAATATGCTGAAACAACATGACCTTACAATTTACGTCAACGCGAAATCACCAGAAAAATAAACGAGATATAATAAGGACATCAGAAATTTACGTGATTTGGTCTGAATATTGGTATCTACATCCACAAGGAGAGCCAGCAGCAAATAATCTATTATAATCGGAAAATTATAGTTTATAATCGTTCACACGCTCGAGTATTTTCCATACCTGGATTTAAGCCCAAATCCAAAGTGTTTATAAATAAACAATCCACTTAGACATAAACTCACGGCACAAAATTATAAAGCGTTCAAATTCAAAACAAAAACGCTCTACGTTTGCCAAAATCAAGAACTCCATCATTCGTCTTTGATCCGCGTACGTACGGCTTTGCATTCTTAATCAAGGCTTCACGCGGCTTCAAGGACTTGCGGCTTAAGAGATCGTGGACGTGCGGCTTCGTAGAGTTTCGGCAGTCAAAAGAAACCTCCTGGAGACCTCCGCACTTTTTATATATGTGCGCCCACCCAAGGAGAAGAGTTTGACCTGAGCCCACTTTTGGCTCTCCGTGCACCTCTCCTCTCTCGCCATGGAATATGTGTGCCCAACTGCAGAGGAATTCAGCAACTCCAGATGAAAGGGGAAACTTTTGCTCCCTTTTATTTTATTTTTATTTCCTCCTTTATATAGCTATAAGGAGTCCAAGAAAGAATATTGTTACTTATTTCTTCATCTGATTTCCAATCCTCGGAAGAAAAACACTTTATCAACAAATTCGATTTAATAAATCGTTATCCGAATTCAAACTCGAGACATTAATTTAACACACTTTAATTAGGAGAAGCTAAAATCGAGCCTGCAACATGGAATGTCGTAGTTTACAAACAAAGGAAAAGGATATGTTTTAGTAACAAGTGAAAAAGTAAAGGCATTGTTAAGATGCAAGTTATGATGAAGGGTTGTTCTATTTTTTTCTTTTTTGGATGTCGTGATAATAAAAATTATCGATATTTATAATGGGACGAGATATACCTACATCCTTTTTTGACCTATTTATTTTAGCGTTAGCTATCGTGCATACGATATGCGCAAGCAATATGACTTTTATTCGCCTTTAAAAAAAAGTCAATTAACATGTATAAATTGAGTACAATTGCTCAAGTACACACACAATCATTGAAAGGGAAATATTATATAACCCCTATCAGTTTGCATATGTCAATGTCGTGCATTTATCCGCCTTCCTATGAGTTAGTTTTTCCCTAATGGAGCAAATCTATGAAATTCATGCCATCATATATGTTATTATAAAACTAAATAATGTGCATATATAATAGGCAAAAAGCCACAAAAAATCCTAAACTATACTTATTGTGATAAAAAAAATTATGACATCAAAAATCCCAAACTATACCTGCCGAGACATATTTACACTAAACCTTTTCTTATGACATAATAACCCCAAACTTGTACCTATGTGGCAAATTTATCATCCATCAAGGTCCTATCACATGATTTTCTAGTCAAAATAACGTCATTTTTATTTCATTTAAGACCATATTAATATTGCTTGTGTTTTGTCATCTATGTAGGCAAATTTTTAATAATGCTTATTGATGGAACTTTGACGGAGGGTGGATGTGTCACACATATACAAATTTGAGATTTTTAGAATAAAAAAAGTTTGATAGAAGGTGAACGTGTCACACATGTACAAATTTGACATTTTCAGTATAAAAAAAGTTTAAATTAATTGTATCACAGTAAGCATAATTTGAAATTTTTGATGTTATAAAGAAAAATTCAAGGTAAATGTATCACAATAAACATAGTTTAGAGTTTTTTTTATGGCTTTTTCCCTATATAACATGCGTGAAGTTCTTCTTTTTGCCTTTTCTAAAAGTCGTGTAGATCTAACATTCCCTAGTTAAATTGATTAATTCGGGAACTTCTGGCTTGAATTCTTAATTTGTTGGTAGCTATTCTATCAGCAAACTTTCCCTTTAATTATTTCTTCATTTGCAATGTTTCTCATTTATTCATAATATACTTATTCTTAAAGCCAACTCCACATTATATTTACTACGTGCACATATCTGGTTTAGGGGTCATGCCACTCGGTGGTGTTCGCTAAATGATTCTCTTAAAATGGAAAGTGAGACCGAATAGAGATATAGAAGATGACCGTAAATTATGGACCACAAGTGCTCTTTCATGGGTAATTTGTAACTGGCAAGTTCAGGAATGTGCAGGGTGACCATTGAAAAGTGAATCTAGCAAAATATTTTATTCAAGGAACATTGCAAAAAACCATTAAAAATAGTGTATTTGGGGTATCGAGAAATTCCTAACTCACGAATGAAAAGTTACTCGTTCAGATCCCGCTAATTATATACAAACTATTCTGAGTTAAACTCACTTATACAGGTCAAAAGTCGGGACTTATTTCAATTGACTCCCAAAACTTCATGGACTTATTTTACTTTCATGATTGCAAGTGCGAAAAAGGTTTTACGTCGGTGATGTTGCTAATAGAAATCATACATTTATTTGTCCTGTAATAAAGCTATTTGAACCATTCTTTTAATATTAAATTAGGACTATAGTATATTGATGATATTTCTTGTTAGTGTTTTTTCCATTCCCTTATTTTTGTTTTAGTTAAGTTATTCATTTTCTAATTCATAAAACGTCCACAAAGTGGTATCCACGAATTTCTCAAGAAGCCGGCAAACAATGTTAATAAGTTTCTTTTTCTTTTTTTTACCAAAAGAAAATGTTAATAAGTTTCTTTTCTATTCCCTTACTGCTATTTTGGTTGAATTTTTTGTCTTATGGGAGAAATCCCACTTGGTGGGCTAGCAAACCTGGTTTCTTGGAAAATCTGGGGGGTACACAGGACGGTTACTCTGAAATGGGTGACAGTACCGTCCTGCTCTCATTTCCCTATAGATAGATACATAGAAGATGATATGTGGTATGACTTATGCAGAAGCTTTTGTGGGAAATCTTAACGTATAAAAATAAGTATTGCAAAAAAAAAAAATACTGTTTGTTGTAACCAAAAAACAGAGATATTAACACTGTGACAGCGATAACAAACTAAAAAGCGACCAAGCCAATGTATACTCTTTATAATTAAAGATGCTGAATTACAATTTAAATACAGACTTGCTTGAATGTAATAAAATGCAAATTGCCAGGTAGTCGATCAAAAGTATCGAAGTCGACAATAAGCTTGTGTGCCAATATCTTGGTAGCCGATCGACAACCACAAATCAATGACTTGTGAATCAATGACTTCTTTATATAATTGGCAACTTCAACATAAGAGGTGAGATACAGTTAACTAAATCTCTTTAAAGCGATTAGTTCCTACCAATAGTACTAAACAATTTCACGAACCATGCCTCCCAAGATACAACGCCTTAAACCCATTTGTATTAGCATTATACAAATGGGACTCTATCAAACACATATCGTTACTGGCACACTTAAAGGATTATTTCAGAAGAGAAAACTCAAGAGACAATCTAGGAGTGCTTCGAGGAGTTCTTGATTTTTATTTTATTTTTTGAACTAAGAAAACATGTCCTCTCTACACCGGTAGAGGAGTCTCTCCTGAAGATGGAGCTTTACCCTATCCCCAAAGGGTGATCGACCTTCCAAACCCTAAACCTAGCTTTCATTCCTCCTACAATGGCAAACCCATCCCGTAATACCCAAGGAAAATGAAAAACCACAACCCACAAAACCGAAAACCCTTCATCCAAACCCTAACAATGAGAGCCCCTCCAATCGCTTCGCCACTTGACGCTCCATTTCATCTCCTCCTTCTGAGTTCTCGATCTCTGTTTTGAATGGAAGACCGGACTGCCTTACTCCTCAAAGCGGCTGAGGTATCCTTCATATGTTCGATGGAGCTCCCTTCAATCGGAATTTAGAAATACCCCCAAATTAGGTACGAAGTTTCCATGTTCTGATTCTACATCAGAAAGCTTTGAAAATGGAGAGTAATGAGGAAAATCAGCTTCGTGTAGCTGCTCTATACAAGAGTTTAGGGCATTTATGGTCAGAAGGTGATGTGGTTGCTGTAAGAAAGGAAGTCCCAACAAATAAACTTATCGAATGTAAACATACTCTCTTTGTTAAGCTTCTATCGAAGCCGAATGTAAATTTCCAAGCATTTTGCAACACAATGAAGAAGGCGTGGAAGTTAGAAGCAGTTGAAATTTCTCAAAAAGAGCCTGGGTTTTTCTCTTTTGTCTTTGAATCAGAGGTAGACAAAGAACGGGTGCTTAAATCTGGTCCTTGGTCTTTTGCAAGTAATTTACTGGTTCTGAAACAATGTGTACTTGACATTCCCGACCACTGCTATGACTTCTCGCACTACGACTTCTGGATTCATATTGTTGGCTTGCCCCCTGGATGGATTCTGGAAGAAGTATACACTGATGTGGCTGGAAAAGTGGGAATAGTGAAGGAAGTTCATTTAGAGAATAGAGGAAATGTGCTCTATAAATCGGGGAAAGTAAGAGTTGAACTTGACCTCTCAGCTCCTTTAAAAACAAGGGCTCTAGTGATGATTGGCGAAAAAAATATGTGGGTGGAGTTTAAATATGAGCGCCTCCCTCACTTTTGCTATTCTTGTGGAAAACTAGGGCACTACGCCTCCAATTGTGAAGAAATACCCTATGAAAACACATAATGGGCAGCAAATAGGGTAGGGAAATATGGGCCCTGGCTTAAAGCGGAGGTAAGGGAAAGGAGTCCTCACTGGACAGCTTTTTATGGAAAAATAATATCTAACCCAGAGGAAGAGGAATACGTACCTGAAACTCACATGCAGTCGAATTTGGAGATTGTGGGATGTAAAGAAGCAAAGACTGCTGCTAGGCCTAATCGAAGCAAAAGAAGGGCAGAAAATCCATCATCGAATGAACACAGAGCAGAAATTATGAGGGATGCAGTAGCTAAAACAGGAACAGGGAAACAAACAATATACTTGCTTAACTCGCCTAATGCAGGGCAGAATGAAACAGGAGACATTACTAGGCAGGGGCCAAAAATTCTAAAAGCAAAAAAACAGAAAAAGCTTGAGGGATCAAGTTTGTTAATGATAGATGAGATGGAATTACTAGAGACACCAATCCAGCTGGTGAAAGAGGGGAAAGACTGGGCTCTAGTGGCTAGCCCTAATAAGCCACCGGCGACATCATGAGGATTTTGAGCTGGAACTATCAGGGGCTGGGCAACCCCCTGACGTTCCAAGAGCTTAGAGCCTTAGTGGCTCTTGAAAGGCCTAGTTTGGTTTTCCTGATGGAAACAAAAAATAAGGAAACGATGGTGGAAAGGGTAAGAATGAGACTTAACTATCAAAAGGCGTTCTTTGTGCAGCCAACAGGAATTGCCGGGGGATTGGCTCTCATGTGGAGCGAAGAGGTTCAAGTGAAAGTACAATGCAGTTCACATAATTTACTAGATACGGAGTGTGAAGATCCTACTAGCGGCCAACTTATGAGGATTACTTTCCTCCATGCTCCAACAAATTTCTAGGAGAGAATTCAACTATGGCAACAACTACGAGGTTTACATACCTCTAATCAATTACCGTGGCTATGTATGGGGGACTTTAATGACACTCTGTATAACTGGGAAAAGGAAGGCAAAAAGGAGACTGACTATTACAGAATTGCAGCGTTTCGGGATATGCTTAATGAATGCTCCTTAATGGATATTGATAGTAAATGTTGTATGTATACGTGGTCTAACAATAGAGAAGGGGAAGAATTGGTGAAGAAGCGTTTAGACAGAGCCGTATGCACAATGGAATGGCGAGTTACCTTTCCAAATGCTAAAGTTTTGGCTTTACCAGCGGTTGGGTCAGATCATAGCCCACTTCTTCTTTCCTTATATCCTGCTCATGGCAAAAGGAAACGAGCATTCAGATTTGAAGCATATTGGTTAGAAGAAAAAGAATGCAGGGATGTTGTTATGGACAGTTGGGCTGCGAGTTCCCAAGACCACAGAAGTTTGCCACAGAAAATTCATCAAGTAACGGAGGAACTGGCTGAATGGAGCAAACAAAAATTTTCTAATGCATCATCCCAAATCAAAGAACTCAAGAAACGACTAACGGAAGTTACAAATAGTAATTCCCGAGAATCCAGCAAAGTAGAGATTCAGCAACTAAAGGCAGACATTGATCAACTATGGAGACAGAAAGAGATGTATTGGGGACTAAGGTCCCGTATCAATTGGCTCCATTGGGGGGATAAAAACACTACATATTTCCACGCCACTACAGTTCAAAGGAGGCAACGCAACAAAATAACCATGCTGAAAGTTGATGACCAGAATTGGAGCAGGGATCCCAAGGTGCTCAAACACCACATTATGGACTACTATCGGTCTCTCTATGACTCGGTGGGACCAAGGAACCTTCAGCCCATACTAACTCAATGTCAAAAAGTAGTTTCAACGGAGATGAATGACCTCTTGATGGCTGATATATCTGAGGAGGAGGTGAAAGGAGCTGTTTTCCAGCTAGGCTCCTCGAAGGCCCCTGGACTAGATGGTCTAAATGGACAGTTCTATCAGCACTTTTGGGAAGATATCAAAAAGGATATAGTGCTTATGGTCCAGAAATTTTTTTGAGTCAAGTAATCTTGATCCCATCCTCAACAAGACACACATTGCTCTCATACCAAAAGTTAAAAGCCCAGAAAATGTTAGCCAATTCAGACCAATCAGTTTATGTAATTTCGGCTATAAAATCATTTCGAAGGTCTTGGCAAACAGATTAAAACCGTTGCTGCCACAGCTCATTTCACATGAACAAAGTGCTTTTTTTCAAGGTAGACAAATCCAAGACAACATCCTAATTGTTCAAGAAGTGTTGCATCAAATGAGGATTAAGAAGAGGAAAAAGAAATTTCAGGCAATCTTGAAACTGGACATGCAAAAAGCATATGATAGAGTGGAATGGGATTTTCTTAGAATGTGCATGTTAAAAATGGGCTTTTGTGATCAGTGGGTACAATTAATCATGCAATGTGTGTCAACGGTCTCTTTTAATGTGAAAGTCAACGGAGAACCAACGGAGTACTTCTCACCTATACGAGGGATTCGACAAGGAGACCCCCTATCCCCTTACTTATTTATATTGATCGCTAATGTGCTCTCAAGGATGCTGCATAAAGCCATGGAGGATGGAAGCATTAAAGGGATAAAACTAAACAAGTATTGCCCTACGCTATCCCACTTGCTATTTGCTGATGATGCTATTTTCTTTATGGATGGAACTGTTAGAGAGTGTCAAAGCTTGGGGGCTGTTCTAAATCAATATTGCTACGCAACGGGTCAAGCGATTAATCTGAATAAGTCAGGCATGTTCTTTAGCAATGGCTGTCCACCAGAGTTGAAAAGGAATATGACCCAAGAGATGAGAGTGCCAAGCATTGACAAGACCGGTAAATACCTTGGAATACCTCCCGATTGGGGTGAAACGAAAAAAGAGATGTTCGCATGGATATTGGCAAGAGTAAATATGAAGCTAGCGGGATGGAAAGAAAAATATTTGTCTAAAGCTGGAAAAGAAATCTTGATCAAAACTGTTGTGCAAGCATTACCGCAATATGCAATGTCCATATTCAAGATTCCTATTTCAGTTTGTCGAGCCATTGAGCAAAGAATTGCAGCATTCTGGTGGAAACAAAATGAAGCCAAGAAAGGTATACACTGGAAGAAATGGGAGGTTCTAAAATCCAGGAAAGATAGGGGAGGCCTAGGTTTTAAAGATTTAATCACTTTCAACAAAGCATTATTGGGAAAACAGGCGTGGCGATTATCCCAATCCCCTTCAGCCTTATGGAGCCAAATCCTGAGAGGCATATACTTCCCTAATGGAAGCTTATGGAAAGCAAAACGAGGTCAGAGACCATCTTGGGGATGGGAGAGCATTTTAATGGGACGTGAAGCCATTGAACCAGAATTAAGGTGAGTTGTGGGTGAAGAGAAATCCATTAATATCCGTCAAGATAACTGGCTGCCCCAAGGAGTGATAGGAGGCCCCGAAAACACGAATGAGCCTCAAATGGTGGCTGAATTAATAGATGAGGAACACAAGGAATGGAAAGAATCGATGCTGAACTAGATGTTTGAAAGGAAAATTGCAAATGAAATTCTAGCTATCCCTATAGCTTTGCAGACAAAGGCAGATCAAATGATATAGATAGGCAACAAGAATGGGAAATACACAATAAAAAGTGGTTATAACAGAGTCTACATCAAATCCTCAAAATAGGACACAAACAGAGCGTCATCTTCATACCAGCCACCCCGAGTTCTATGGACAAAAATATGGAATCTCTCAATCCCCCCTAAACTGAAAATTTTTTTGTGGAGTCTATGTTAGGATGCAGTGCCAACAAAAGAAAAACTCTACCAAAGAAACATCTTACCTGACCCGTTTTGCCCTCTTTGTTCAAAATACCCTGAAATAGTCTAGCATATCTTCTTTTTCTGCAAAACATTCCACAAATTATGGTCAGATCCAAGATTAAACCTCAGCCACAGCACACAACAGGTTACTAGAATGGATAAGTGGTTGGTGGAATTCTTCGAAACAAAGCTAAACTCACCTGCTGAAGAATTAGTTGCGGAGGTACTTTGGCAAATTTGGAAAAATAGGACTAACCAAGTCTTTCGGGGCAGCAAATCTCAAACAGAGACGATAATTGAAACATCCCTCGCACAAAACCGTGCTTATCAGCGTTGGAACCCAAGCAGGAGAAAAGTGACAACAGAAACGGCGAACTTACCTGTGAACTGGATAGCTCCGGAAGACCGAGATCTGAAGCTAAATGTGGACTGCTCGTGGGTGGAAGGAGATGTGCCTAGTTCGATTGCAGGTATACTACGGGATTCCAACGGAAGCATTGTCGATGGCTTCGCTACAGAAGTACACGCCTCTTCCTCTTTGCAGGCGGAAACCCTAGCTCTGCTACATAGACTGTACATGCTAAAATAGAGAGAAGAGAAGCAAGTGGGGCAAGTACACGAACGGAGAAGGCGTGTACTTTGCGAAAGTGATTGTTGCACTTTAGTTCAATCGATTCTAGGCCGGGAAGAGGCGCCATGGGCCGTGAAGGACCAAATTCAGGAAGGTCAACAGCGTCTGGCCCAACTGACAAATGCAAGCATTACTTACTGCTCGAGAGAAGCGAACTATGCCGTGGATTGGGTAGCAAAGGTATTTCAGCATAAAATACTCCCCTCAACGTGGAAGCAAAATCCCCCCCATCCCCTATGGTCTATTTTGTGTTCCGAGTCTAACTTATCTTTTCCTATAAAGCCAGCTTTTAATGAATGAATGAAAGCAGTATTATCGACCAAAAAAAAAAAAACTAAGAAAACATGTCTATTTATAGACAAGGGAAATAGCTTCAGAAAAACTGAAACCACGTGATTTCTAGAGTCATGTCAGTAATGCTCACATTAGGTGAATCATTAACCTTTAATAAGAACAATATTAGATTCAGAAATTACAACAGAACAAAGAGTCACTTTAATTAAAGGCACTCTTAGCTAAAACCTATAATTACAACAATAATTACAACAGCTATAATTCTAAAATAGCAGTCGCCTTATTTGACTAGAATTATCCTGGAGATTTTATTCAATAGAGTATGCATTTAGACGTTGGCGGCCATGTGGACAACTACTTCGGCGCTGACCAATATCATCCCAATCTCTTTGGTCAGATCATCGCCAGATTGCGAATGCCGTAAGGGGAGGCATCGGATGGAAGCAAAGCGTTGCATGCCCTCGCAGCAAACCCCAAATTCACTGTCTCCGTGGGATGGAATCCGTCAAAGAACACGCATATCTTCCTGTTCGAGCATGGAGTTTCGAAGGGAATGCAAGCGCCTAGTTCCTTGTCCACTTTACAGTAGGTCGCGTTAGGCCAGCTTGTTAGATGCAAATCGCGCAATCCCAAGATCTCCATAACCAGAACAAGAACATGCATAATTAAGTAGAAAGATTAACGCACCTGTTTTGAGATCCATCAAACATAAAACGGAAGCAGAAAAATGGATTACCCATATATCAAAGGAATCCACGCATCAAGTCATTCTCCTCTATTGCCCTCCGTATCACTGGCTCAATGAGGCGGCCCCCCTTACATTTAGCGTTAGGTAAACGCCCCTTAGGTGCGGATACATGTGAGAAAATAAGGGTTAGAGAAGAGACTTGAGCACTATTTATAGAGTTTCCAGCATGTCCCCCTCATTACGGGCCAGGCTCAACTCGGCCCATACTAGCCAGCCCATATTAGACTAATTAAGAAACCTTCTATCTCACCTTAGACCAAACCCCGTAAAACGGTAAATGTTAAACGGTAAATTATAATATCAATTAATGTAGTCCACAATTAGAAAAACTCCTACATTCTCCCACTTGGACTATATTAATTGAAATCGTACTGTATGTGCGCACATTGGTCCACAGATAATTCTTAATAGTCAATCCCATCCCATAAAGTCTTAAACACTGAATCATGGCGGTAACTGCATATATACACACAGAGCCTTCCATGGTCACGAATGCTCTCAACTTTATTGATATAGATTCAATATGACAGTGTGGCAAATGGATATCATAAGACATATGCACAAGGCTAATAATCGGATGCCCGGATGCTCCTAGCCTTCACTCAAGGTTTATACAATCCCTTGAGACTTATGTTATCCATTTGCCACACTACCATATTGAATCCATATCAATAAAGTTAAGAACATTCGTGACCATGGAAGGCTTTGTGTGTATACATGCAGTTACCGCCATGATTCGATTTTTAAGACTTTATGAGATGGGATTGACTATTAAGAATTATCTATGGATCAATGTGCGCACATACAGTACGATTTCAATTAATATAGTCCAAGTGGGAGAATGTAAGAGTTTTTATAATTGTGGACTACATTAATTGATATTGTAATTTACCGTTTAACGTTTACCATTTTACGAGATTTGGTCTAAGGTGAGATAGAAGGTTTCTTAATTAGTCTAATATGGGCTGGCTAGTGTGGGCCGAGTTGAGCATGACTCGTAATGAGGGGGATAGGCTGGAAACTCTATAAATAGTGCTCAAGTCTCTCCTCTAACCCTTATTTTCTCACATGTATCCTCACCTAAGGGGCGTTTACCTAACGCTAAATGTAAGGGGGGCCGCCTCATTGAGCCAGTGATACGGAGGGCAATAGAGGAGAATGACTTGATGCGTGGATCCCCTTGATATGTGGGTAATCCCTTTTTCTGCTTCCGTTTTATGTTTGATGGATCCCAAAACAGATGCGTTAATCTTTCTACTCAATTATGCATGTTCTTGTTCTGGTTATGGAGATCTTGGGATTACGCGATTTGCATCTAACATGTGGTATCAGAGCAACCATAACCCTAGAACTCAAACGCATAAAATTTTTGCCCTAATTTGTGATTTTCGAGATTTTTTGTTCAATAAAAATAAAATTAAATCACAAATTCGGACTAGGCTCGACGAGACAAGCAAGATGGGCGGCGGCGCGTCGGTGGGGGAGGCCCCACGCGCGGCCACACGCCGCCAGGCATCGAAGACGCGCGCTCACGCGCATCCACGCACCCTCACGCGCGAGGCGCGTGCGGCGCACGCAGGGGCTGACGTCAGCGCCCCCAGACTCGGATTCAATCCGATTGGATCTGACCCGACCCGATGATGTCACACTGACGTCATCGATGGGATCCGACCTGATGACGTCACGCTGACGTCATCGACGGGACCCGACCCGACCCGAATGGCGACCGACCCGACCCGACCCGAACCGTTGACCCGACCCGGCCCGGTCAACCGTTGATCAGTTTAGTCAACCGGTCGGACCGGGCGGCCGGACCGGAGGGTCGGATTGCCACCAGTCGGATCGGTTTTGACCGGCTGTTGGCGCTCGCGCGTGGGCTCCACGTGCCGCGCATTCAGGCGGCGCGTGCAGGTGCGTGGAGTGTCGGATCGGCGCGTGACCGGCGGCGTTGGACTCATATGATCTTCCTCTACGTCGTGATGTATTTATTTTATTTTTTTGATAATTTTATGGATGTGAAAATACATACGGAACCCTAAATACGTGTATTTTTAGTGTATTTTTGCGTATTTTTCTTATATTTTCTGTGATTTTGGAAATATAAGTGTTGGGTTATAGGCATGTTATCACATAAACATTATAATTGTGTGATTCATTAATAAAAATTAAACTTTATTGTGAACTAAAGCTGGTTTAATGAGATACAACCATTATGGAATAGTATTTGAACTATGTATTGAGGTCATGAGAAACAGTAAAAGTTATGGAACTTTTGTTGCTCAAGTATAGTTATTTATACGCATCTTGATATATTTTTGTTTCTTCTAATAACCTTTGAATGATGAACGTCTTAAGAACTCGTGACCAAATTGATTATATTAATTATCACATCTGCTGAATATGAGTAATGTATGTCAGTTAAGTTATTGCATATTTTACCTTAATTCATCTAGTCACTTGTTAATGTCTATCAAGTTGAGCATTGGTTTATGGTTAAGAAGCATAACAACATTTACGCAGAGCAATAATATCTACTGTTATAAGATTAGATATTTGGTTCTGTGTTTTGACTCAATTTATAGGCCACTAGTTGATGTAATGATAATTTGTTACTTAAAAAATTGGCTAATAAATCAACTATTGGCCTTGGAGTCATGTTTTGCCTTATAAAACTCATGATCAATAGTTGATCAGCTATTAAGCTTGTCAATCTGGATACTCTATATTACTATTGATGTTAACTTATGAGGGATCCTTTGGATCGGCATTCTTTTTATGTTGTTCTAGTAATCAGCAATCGGGGTGCACAAGAGATGCTTGATTTTATGTTATGAGAAGTTTCTTGTGTTGCTGTGATCGGTGATCTCATTAGAATCTGTCTTTCAGGTTATACATATATGATTAGTCTTTTATTAATGAATAAAGATTTTATTAATGAATAAAGCAATTTAATTAACATGATATGTGATTTTGGTGATTTGCTGCCCCTATCACTAAAGTTAAAATCACATGTATATGGTGTATGTGAGAAGTAAAGTTTATATCCCTGGTATGAGAGAATTTCAAGGATTCAATTGAGTAGTGACCGCCAAAGTGGCACGCTTGATTGGGTTTGAGAAATTTCGGTCTCGTATGATGATTGGGATGTCTCCTGGTTTAATGCGTAGTCATACTCCCAAAGGAGGTGATTGTGTATTAGTTCATGGAGGGATACATGATGGTGTGGTGGAGGAGTGACTGATTCTAGTGATTCATATGCCCAAAGGTGATGAATTCATGAAGAATTGGAATATATTCTCATAATCGCTATCATGTGAGGAGTGTACAACTGCATGTCATGTATTCTGCCCAAAGGTGATTATATGATTATGCGTGTAACTCTCTGGATGTGTACTTGCACGTCAAGTTACACGGTGCTCACATGATGTTAATTATATACATTACTTGTTTTCTTTTTAGTCACATTTTCTGTAATTTATAACTCCACTATTATTGAGGTTTTTACTGCTTCAAATTTTAAGTTGTAGACATATGATTTGTTGCTTGAGAAAAGAGCAATTGAATTTGCTTATTGTCCATGAAGCGTTCCATTCTGGAACACTTGAAAAAAGGTTTGCCTGCGGATTGCACTGCTATAAGATGATGGAAGTCTTAGTTGCTTGTAATTATGTCTTGTCTAATATTGAAATTAGGACACGTCTGCAAAGATTGTGTTTAAGTCCTAATGACATATACATCTCGTATATGGTTAAAAGGTTATTTCCAAAAGTTTTCTATTTAAGGAAAATGGCCATGATAAAGAATAAACTAGTTAAAAATTAGTCTTGAAAATTGTCAGACTTAATAGTAGCGGTAAGTATTTTGGCAAGTATGACCATACTGAATTACTTAAAGGGTCATTTGTCAAATACTTGGTAAATTCTAGGGTGGTAATTTAATTAATATGCCTGAAAATCCTGACAAGAAGATTTGGCTAAAAGGCATGAAGCACCATAATAAACATGGTGATGAGTATGGTAAGTAAGACTAATTTTAAATGTGTTGCAATTCAGATCCATTCGGAATTATTTTGTATCTTATCTAGATTGTTAGAGAGGTATTGATTTTATGACCCTAAAAAAAGTACAAGAATTATGGAATCACATACTCTAAAATTTCTAAAGATCGATGTAATTGTAGAGGATAGCTGCTCTCAGACTATTAAGGATAATAGTACGATGAATATCACTGTGTCTTTATCTTTACCTATACAAATAATTGTGGAATCTCCTGTACCATAGACTAAACTTGTTGAGGTTCAAGGTACTATTCTTGATATAATTTATAAAGAAATTTCTTAAACCTCTCAAGTGCAGAATGAAGTGGTTGCAGCTTTATTAAGGAGATTTGTTAGGGAAATACGATCAGTTATACCATCAGACTATATAGTCTATTTGTGAGAGCATGATTACAATATCCACTATATGGTTGATGTAATGGCATATTTATAAATGTCGTTTCTTATTCTCAATCAAGTATGTGATTAGATGCCATAAAAGGTGATAGACAATATATGAAACATTATAGTGTTTGGAAACTAACTTACTTGCCTAAAGGTCATAAGTTCATTAGTTGCAAATTGGCGTACAAAGCTAAAAGAATTTTCAAAGAAAGATTGTGGAATTTAAAGCCAAACTGGTAGCTAAAGTTTTTACTCTGAAAGAATGGTGGATAGTGAATAAATAATTAGTTTTTTAAAAGATTCTTTCAGAGTGAACGTAGCATTAATAGTTTATTTTTTGATATGGAGTCACGCTAAATAGATACAAAATCTATATTGTGCAACTGGAGGATTTTGTAATAGATGATTCAAGTAAACTTGTGTGTAGTTTGAAAAGTCTTAATTCATGGTTTTAAGCAAGTTTCTAGACAATATTATTAAAGTTTCATAGTGTTGTTATTTTGTTCAATTGAGAACAAAGTAATTCGATATACTGCAAGGTCAGTAGGAGGAAATTTATTTTTTCTCATACTTTATGTACATAATTTTTTGCTTACAAGTTGTAACCTTGAGACATCTTACATCATTTGTACTGAGGTCTGTAAGGATTGTCTTTTCCATATTATATTAGATTTTCTCGGAGGATATTTGCTGATTGTTTATTGGAAATATTCAATATACATCATTGCAGGCCAGGAATTGCTCATGTTGTTAAGGGTGATGGACTGAATCTATCACATTGTCCTTATTTAGATATTGAGAAAATCTGATTAAAGGTATAATATATGCTCGAATTTGCACTAGACTAAATATCGTCTTTGTGACGAGACTTCTAGGCAGATATCAGTCAAATCCAAAACGTGATCACTAGGTTGCTGCCAATAAGGTTTTGAGGTACTTAAAAGGATAAGAGATTATATGCTAATTTACAGACATGTTTAATTCTGGCAGTTAGTAGGGGATTTAGATGTAAATTTTGTTGTCTGTTATGATGACAAGAGATCAATAACATAATACATATTTATGTTAGCAGGAAATGCAGTAAATAAAATTATATGCCATCTTCTACTATGTAAGCAGTGCTAGTAACATTCTTTTAGGTTGTTACTTGGGTTATTAGGTCCGAAACCTCATTAAGGAGTTGACCGTTTTTAATTTTATGAATTGACCCATACGGTTGTATTGAGATAACAAATTTGTAGTATTATTTATTTACTACAGAGGTCTTAAGGGATCTAAATATATGGTAGTCAAAATTTTTGACCAAAAGGAAACGGTACAGAAAGGTGACGTAATAATATAATATATTTTCACAGATGATATGATTGCACATCCACTAATTAAAGGCCTACGCCCATGTGTATTTAAGCGACATGTCATTAGCATGGGCCTAGGAGCATCATGAGATGCTGTTGTTTAGTGGGAGCTATTTTGACTTTACTCTGATAAAGGTTTCATCTGTGTTCGTTACACTTTGTAACGGTTTGATATGTATCAACTTTTGCATTCAATAAAATATTTTTGAATGTGTTGTTATTATATTGAATACATATTGATAAAGTCTCAAGGGATTGTATAAATCTTGAATGAAGGCTAGGGGCATCCGGGCATCCGGGCATCCGGTTATTAGCCTTGTGCATATGTCTTGTGATACATAAAGAAATGTTAACCATAAGGACAAGACATATGTGGGTTCATTGGAACATAAAGCATTCTCTAGTGGCACAAGTTTTTGTGACACCTAAAGTTAAGAGAATGGTGACTGACAAACGGGATCTCTCTATGAGAAATGTTATCCATTTGCCACACTACCATATTGAATCCACATCAATAAAGTTGAAAACATTCGTGACCATGGAAGGCTCTATGTGTATACATGCAGTTACCGCCATGATTTGGTGTTTAAGATTTTATGGGATGGGATTAACTATTAAGAATTATCTGTGGACCAATGTGCGCACATACAGTACGATTTCAATTAATATAGTCCAAATTAGGAAAACTCTTACACAGCTGAGAATTTAAGGAGCTCTAGTTTAGATGCTAACGGTGGGTGAGGTGGGACGGGTTTTTGGAGTTAGGGCTTGGTGTTGCAAAGGTGATATGGGGGGCAAGTTGGATGGCGTGATTCGGTTAAGAAGTGCATAATAGATGATGATGTTCAATGTGGGAATGGTGAGAGAGGTGTGGATTTAAGCTTTTGGGTATTGGGACTTTTACGGCAAACTATCACCCTTGGGATGGAGAGGGAGCTCTTCAAAGGAAGAGAGACTCAACCGATTGCTAACGAAACCAGTACTTAACTTAGACACCAACCCATGTTCCACTTACTGCATTGAAATAGAACATCATTTTGCAATCAGCAAATTTCTCGATGCGTATATAGTGCACAGGCATGATATTGTCATTATTGTTCAATCAAAATGCCCTCACAGGTCAAAAATATTCTTTCGACAAAAATGGCATCAACATGAATCAAAATTTGCCAAACTGCCTTGGAGATTCTATTGAACAACTAGATCAATATCCAGTGAAACTTTTCGAATTAATATGCACACATGAGCACTTAATCTCTCTATTTTCTTCTTCAGAGCATCGCAAGATGATGAATATCAAAAGGGTAAGCATCAGAAGAAAGTAAAGCTTCATAAGCCCTCGCACCAAACGCCAAATTCACTATCTCTGTGGGGTGAAGTCCATCGTAGAAGGCGTGCAACAACCTAATCGAGCATGGAGTTTCGAAGGGAATGCACATGCCATCCTCCCGAACCTTACAACAGGTTGAACATGCAGCTCGGAGAGCTGAAAATAGACAAATACAATTTCATCATTGAAATTCACACATGAAGAACCATAGACGCTGTGCCACGATATACTTACACATCCCTTAATATGGTAAATAGTTTCGTCTTGTGGTAAACTATTCTTTGATATATTCTTAACGTTACTCAAAAAGGATTTCTCAAACACAACATTGAGAGAGACACGCGCACACACCTGGAAGTCCAGCAGTGGAGATTCCAAAAAAGTCTATGTAGGTGAACTTAGCATCGGCCAGCTTGCGATTCAGTTCATCAACGAGAGGTTTGAGCCTGTCGTTGAATAACATTACCGCGCTGTTGAGCTTGTCGACGCACAGAGATCCGTTGGTCCCAAATCTTGAAATTTCTGTTGGGGCGCAACCTATCACACTTAATCCAAATATTGCCACCTTCCTTGCTCCATAGGAATACAATGTCTAGGGTTTGAAATTGGATTATAAAAAAATCAGATCTGTTGAAACTGCGGATATTCCAAGTAATAATCAAATGAAAGTTATTCAAAAAAAAAGAAAAAAAAATAGATGTTAATTTAAATTAAAACTGGAGTTATCCAATGCGCATTAGGAGAAAGTTGTTACCTTCAACTGTTGTTGGTATTGCTCGATTAGTACATCGGCGTATTGCTCGGGCGTGTAAAGCTTGCTGGTCTGATATACGTCTGGCATGAAGTAGTTGTTGATGTAATCGTTGCTTCCCATTCCTACCGTGTATATGCACTTGTTTAAGTATGCCGTATCATTCGATCCCAACATGTCTCTGACGCTCGAAATTGTGACCAAATGGTTTTGCAATTGATGGTTGAAGCTGATTCGATCGCCCTATTGGAAGAGCATGTAAAAGATATCATTTTGAATATATGTACAAATAATATAGGCAGACTTAAGGGGCCTAGTGGGTGTTGTCCAATCGAGCCATCAAATAATTAGAGTTTATTTGTTTTGTGGAAAATATCTTTCTCATTTGGTTTGTTCAGGAAAATAACTCAACAGAAAATGTTTTCCTAGTCAAAAGAAAACGTTTTCAAGGTATCGACGCTTGGATTCAAAATCTTACACTTGAGCACGAAAACCTTAACATTGGTTCTCGAGTCTTAGCATTCAAGACTAGGTCTCTAGTGGCCGGGCCTAGGTTCATTGAGGCTAGGCTCGAGACCTCAATGCTCAGGCCTAGGCCCCCGGCATCCATGCCTGGTCCATCAAAGCTGGGCCCAAACTCCTAGTGCCCATACCCAATGCTCTGACACCGAAACTTGAGTCCATAAAGGCTGTGCTCAAGTCCCTGATGTTGGATCTCCAATCCTAACTCTTAGGCTCGAGTCCACAAAGGTCATACTAGGGTCCTCGATGCTTGGGCTTAGGTCCTCGATTAGAAACATTTGCTCCTTTAAAAGTACTTTTTCAAAAAAAATCGAATTTTTTATATTAGAATTTTATTCTTTTTCTTTTCATTTTCTTTTCTTCCATTTTCTTTTTGCTTCTTCTTTGGCCCGTCACCGACCATGACGACGGCCTGTGAGCTCTAACCTCTCCAGAATGGGAGAGCTCACCGCCTCTAGCAACTAGGCTCAAGCTCACCCAAAGCCCACGGACTCTCGACAACTAGCAACGAGGCTTGAGCTCGGGCGTCATCAAATTAGGTGAGCTCACACCTCACGGCCTTGGGCGAGGCTTGAGCTTGCTTGAGGCAGGCGACCGGTCAAGGAAAAAGCAAAAAGGAAAGAAAATATATATAAAAATTAAAAGTAATTAAAAATAATTTTGAAATATAAATGTTATGATAATTTTACCTATTATATTTTCCTTACCAAACAAATGGAAAATACTCTTTAGTTCATTTTTAAGTCTTAGCCAAATACTGAAAAGTGAAGTCATTTTCCTGAAAAATATTTCACAGAAATGATACATTTCCGGCGGAACAAACGGATCCTTAGCGTAAAATTCTACATATTTATGTACCAGTTGCTGTCCTGTTTCGTCTCGAATGCCCGACCCACCGGATGCATAATTCACACCGATGAGTATCTCGCTCCCTTTTGCAGAAGCAAAGGGTTGAATGTATCTGTCAAACCCCAGGAGTCCGGCTGTAATTCACAATTAAGACACATAAAAAAAAAAAAACTGAATAGCAAGCCCATGAACGTAATAGGCGCACGCCTATAAACTCACGAGAGTTTGTGCTTTTTGGCTTCCTAAGCAACTTCTAGGAAAGCATGATACTATGTTCAAGCCACATTACGTTATGCTTTTCCAAGATTTAACGTGAACAGTTAGAAGGGTCATTGAAAAAAGGAGAGCAGGTAAGAAAGCAGACCAATGATATCGACGGAGGTGCGGCCATTGGTGAACCTTCCGGTGGCTCCGTCGGGAAAGTCAATCCCATAAGGAGGATAATTCGCTTTGGCCTGAGTCTCGAGATTGTTGTTGTTCCCATTATCAACGAGGGAATCTCCATATATGAAGTAACACGGCACTTGAGGAGCTCCAAGAACCCAGCTTGGCGAATTCAATGAGATCAAGAAGAGAACAGGCAAAATAACTCCCCATGCTCTATTGTACTCGAACGACGCCATTTTGAAAAGGGAAATATATCTATGAAGAAAGACTGAAGCTTCTCTGCTGTGTATAATGTATGAACGAATCAAATAGACGGTGAACAAAAGGGCAAGAAAGCTTTCAAAGCTGGAAGCGATTGGTGGCCGGCGATGAGAAGAACAGAAAGCAAGAAGAGGACGATTTGCAGGGCGGAGAAAGGAAGCGATGGTGATTATAACTAGCCAGGCCTAAAGGAAATAATCTTAGCATTACCGGATAATGTTAAGCATGATCACATGCATAATGTTATAGTTCAAACCCGTGATTAGGTAGGCCGTCGTTTTCTTCATATAATTCAATGACAGATGACTTTTTCCATTCGCTCGAGCGTGCCCCCCAATTCTCTGGGGGAAGGAAAGTAGAATGAAAAAGGCGATTACAAAGGAATTTGGTGACGTGAAGCGAAGGGTATAGCTAGAAAACATTGTTTTGAATGATATCCCACCGTGAACCAATTGGCATATTCCAGCTAGTTTTGCCCTTGAACGACCCTAAACTTTATATAAAAGATGTCGTGTCCCTTGTGCAAGGGATATATATATATATATATATACACGTCAATGATGAACGTGGATCCCAATTTAATCAGGGGAAGTTGAAATCGAGCTCGCGACATGAAATGTTGTAGCTCACAAACAAAGGAAAAACTTATCGTAATAAATGAAAAAGGGGGAAAGTGTTACAAAAATCATAAACATTTTGCATTTGTGTCAATTTAGTCCTAAATATTTTCACTTAGCGCCAATTCAGTCCTTTCTAGCTAATTTTAGTTGGATTTTGCTGACTGGGTGCCAGTCGGCTAACGTGGCACGATCGGCACCGACGTAAATAACTTTTAATAGTATTTGAATATTTTTCAATTTTTATTTTTATTTCATTTTTTTATTTTCCTTTTCTTTTTCTTTTTCTTTTTCTTTTTCTTTTTTCATTTCTCCTCCTCCTTCCTCTGCCAAAGGCAATGGCTAGTGAGGTCAACGTCGACCTCGCCAACCTCTAGCAAGCCTCATGGCCACTGGCGAGGCCCGAGCCCTCGCCAAAGGCCGCAAGGGCTGCTTGCGCTAGGCATCGAGACTCGTACTTGCCGAATCTGGCGAGGGTCAAGCCTTGCTAGCCATGGGTGAGGCTCAACCTCGCCAGCCGTAGCCTTTGGCTGGTCATCGAGGTTCGACGACCAGCTAGAGGAAGGAGGAGTAGAAAGGAAAAATGAAAATGAAAATGAAAATGAAAATGGAAAGGAAAAAGAACATAAAAATTTCAAAATATTAGTCAAATATTATTAAAAGTTGTTCACATCAATACCGGTCGTGCTATGTCAGCCGACTGATACCTAGTCAGTAAAATCCAATCAAAATTAGCCGGAATAACTGAATTAGCACTAAATCAAAATGTTTATGATTAAATTGGCACCAATAAGAAATTTAAGACTAAATTGGCCCAATTACAAAATGTTATGACTTTTTTTAACACTATTCCCAATAAAAAAAGTAAAGGCATTGTTGAGATGCAAGTTATGATAAAGTGTTGTTCTACAGATGTGATAATAAAATTTATCGATATATATAATGGGATGAGATATGCCTACTTCCTTTTTTGGCCTATTTATATTAGCGTTAGCTATCGTGCATATGCTCAAGCAATACGACTTTTATGCGCCTTTATAAAAATTAATTAATATGGATAATTGAAAAAGATTGCCTAGTACACACACTATCATTAAAAGGGAAATAGTATGTAACTCCTATGGTTTCGTGCATACGCTCAAGCAATACGACTTTTATGCGCCTTTATAAAAATTAATTAATATGGATAATTGAATAAGATTGCCTATTAACACACTATCATTAAAAGGGAAATAGTATGTAACTCCTATGGTTTCGCATATGTCGATGTCGTGCATCTCTCCGCCTTCCTTTAAGTTAGTTATTCCTGATAGAGCAAATCTTTGAAATTCAAGCCCATCATGTATGTTATTATAAAATAAAATAATGTGCGTCTATAATAGGGAAAAAATTATTGAAAAAATTATCGAAAATCCCAACCTAAATCTACTGTGACACATTTATCCTAAACTTTTTCTTTGACAAAAAAAAAAAGCCCAAACATGTATTATGTGACAAATTTACCATCCATCAAGGCTCCATCACCTGATTTTCTAGTCAAAATTACGTCATTTTTGTTTTGGTTAAGTCACGTGAGCATCATGTCAACATTGTTTGCCTTCCAACATCCATGTAGGCAAATTTTTAATAATGCTTACTAACGGAACTTTGACAGAGAGTAGATATGTTACACGGGTACAAATTTGAGATTTTTAGTGGAGAAAAGTTTAGATAAAATATGTCACAGTAGACATAATTTGGGGGTTTTGATATTATAAAGAAAAGTTCAAGATAAATATGTTACGTTAGGCATAGTTTAGAGTTTTTGATGACTTTTTTTCTTATATAACATGCGTGAAGAAGCTTTTCTTTTTCCCTTTCTAAAAGTCGTGTAGATCTAATGTTCCCTAGTTGAACTTGAATTATTCGGGAACTTCTGGCTTGAATTCTTAATTTCTTGGTAGCTATTCTACCAGCGGACTTTCCCCTTCAATTATTTCTCCATTCGCAATGTTTCTCATTTATTCATAATATAATTATTCTCAAAGCCAACTCCACATTATATTCACTACATGCATATATCTGATTTAGGGCTCATGCCACTCGATGGTGTTCGCTAACTGATTCTCTTAAAATGGAAAGTGAGACCGAATAGAGATATAGAAGATGACCGTGAAAAATGGACCACAAGTGCACTTTCATGGGTAATTTGTAACTGGCAAGTTCAGGAATGTGCAGGGTGACTTTTGAAAAGTGAATTTAGCAAAATATTCTATTCAAGGAAAGCCACAAAATCCCTAAAATAGTGTATTTGGGGTATCGAGAAATTTCTATCTCACAAACGAAAAGTTACCCATTCAAATACCACTAATTATATACAACCTATTCTGAGTTGAAATCACTTGTACAAGTCAAAGGCTAGGACTTATTTCACTTGGTTTGGAATGCTCTATGGACTTATTTTACTTTCGCGATTGCACTGGTGAAAAATATCTTGCATTGGTTATGTAGCTAATAGAAATCATACATTTATATGTCTTGTAATAAAGCTATTTGAATCGTTCTTTTTATATTAAATTATAATTATTGTATACCCACGATGTTTCTCATTAGTGTCATTTCCATTCTTTTGTATTGGTTTTAGTTGATTTATTTGTTTTTTCTAATTTAAAAATCCCCACAAAGTGGTATTCATGAATTTCTTAAGAAACCAGGCAAACAATGTTAAAAAGTTTCTTTTCTATTCCCTTATAGCTATTTTGGCTGAATTTTTTGTCTAATAGGAGAAATCCCACTTGTTGGGGTAGCAAACCCACCAAGTGGGTATGATTTTCCCAAAGAATCGGGTAAACATGTTGTGTACACGGGACGGTTACTCTCGAATGAGTGACAATACCGTCCTGCTCTCATGTCCCTAAATATATATATATAGAAAGATAGAAAGATGATAATTGGTATGACATATGCAGAAGCTTTTGTTGGAAATCTTAACTTATACAAACACGTGTTGGGGAAAAATACGTAACACCATTTGTTGCAACAACAAAAATATGCACATAGATAATAACTCTGTGACAGCGATAACAAATTAAATAGCGACCAAGTCAATGTATACTCTTTATAAAAAAAGATGTTGAATTGCAATTTAAATATAGACTTACTTAACTGTAATAAAATTCCAATTGCTAGCTAGTCGATCGGAAGTCTCGAAGTTGACAATAAACTTGTGTATTGATATCTCGGTAGTTGATCAACAACCATGAATCGACAACATGCATTTGAATCAATAATTTCTTTGTATAATCGGCAACTTCAACACAAGAGATAAGGTATGGCTAACCAAATCTCTTTAGGGCAATTAGTTCCTACACACAGTGCTAAGAAACTTCACGAACTATGCCTCCCAAAATATAGTACCTCAAATCTTTTTGTATCGGCACTTCACAAACGGGACTTTGTCAAAAACCAACATATTTAAAGGATTATTTCAGAAGAGAAAACTCAAGAGACGCTCTAGAAGTGCTTCAAGGAGTTCTTGATATTTTTTTGAACTAAGTAGGCACGTCTATATATAGACAAGGAAACAGTTGCAGAATATTGAAAGGACAATATCACAAGACTCATGTCAGATATGCTCACATTAATTGAGTCATTAACCCTTAATAAAATAACAATATCAAATTCAGAAAATACAATAGAACGATTGAAGGGACGCTTGCTAATGTTGAGCTATTAAAACCCACAATTATAACGACAATTACAATAGCTTTTATTCTAAAATAGCAGCGACCTTATTTGACTGGAATTATCCAGGAGATTTTATTCAATAGCGTATGCATTTAGACGTTGGCGGCCGTGTAGATAACTGCTTCCGCACTGACCAATATCATCCCAATCTCCTCGGTCAGATCATCGCGAGATTGCGAATGTCGTAAGGGGAGGCATCAGATGGAAGCAAAGCGTTGTATGCCCTCGCAGCAAACCCCAAATTCACTGTCTCCGTGGGATGGAATCCGTCAAAGAACACGTACATCGTCCTGTTCGAGCATGGAGTCTCGTAGGGAATGCAAGTGCCCAGTTCCTTGTCCACTTTACAGCAGGTCGCATTTGAAATTAGCCCAGCTGAGAATTAAACAAATCAATACAAAACATGTCATGTAGAATGATCAAACCATAGTGCATTGATCCCAAAGACAGGGTGAGAGAGAGGGGAGGGGGGGGGGGGGAGGGAGAACCTGTGCCGGGACCAGTGGTTGAGATCGCGAACGTGTTTATGTAGGTGAACTTAGCATCCGAGAAGTTGCTATTGAATTCGTTTACGAGGGGTTGGAGCTGATTATTGAACAAGATAGCAGCATTGTTGATCTTGTCCACGCACGCCGAGCCATTCGTGCCAAATCTCGATATTTCTGCAGGGGCGCATCCCAGCAAACCCAATCCAATGACTGCCACCTTCCTCGCTCCATAGCCATACAATGTCTAGGGTTTTGGAAAGAGAGAAAACGATACGATGATTAGATTCGAGGATGATAATGGAGGATCTATGAAAACCATGGATTATTCCCGGAGCGTCGTGAAAGTCGGTTGAATAAAAGAAATTGACAATGAATAGGTTTCAAAAGGAGAGAAAAAGCAATGGGGTAATACTTGAAATAGCCAAGGGTTGTTTTTAAGTTGCTTAATAGAATCGAGCTTCCAATATACATTGAGGAAAGAAAATAGACATGCACCTTCAACTGTTGTTTGTATTGCTCGATTAGTACATCCGCATATTGCTCGGGCGTGTACATACTACTCGTTGGGTATATGTTAGGCATGAAGTAGTTGTTGAGATAGTCATTGCTTCCCATCCCTACCGTGTATATGCACTTATTTAAGTACGCCGACTCATTCGTTCCTAGTATTTCTCTCACGCGCGAGACCGTGATCAAATGATTTCCCAACTGACGGTTCAAGCTGATTCTGTCGCCCTGTTTGAAGAAGGCACAAGTTATTTAACTTAAATGCTCCACGATTAGAAGTCAATCCAACCTTGCATTTGCCCCCATGTTTACGTACCAATGCACAAAAGCACCAAGCAAGAACATTACCTGTTGTTGTCCCGATTCATCGCGAATACCGGCTGCACCGGATGCATAATTCACACCTTGGAGTGTGTCATTGCCTCTTGCAGTGGCAAAGGGTGGAATATACTTGTCAAATCCCAGGAGCTGAGCTGTAATATTCAATGAGAAAGATCTTGAATTAGAGCTAGCTAGCTTTGCATGCATAAGCTCAAGCCCATGAACGTACGTTCTCAATTATGACCACACAGAATTGAAGTAATTTGTGCGGCTAACTAAATTATGCAACTAAACCTAGTTAGCCGTTCAAATTACTGACCTAGTTAGCCGCCTTCCTTTAATTTGTTCTTAATCGCATCTTGGCTGGATATAATTAACTGACCTAATTATGTAACTAAACCTAATTACGAAACTTAACTCTTAATTATTGTAAAAGAAGTAGGTGAAATTTTTCTAGGCCTAGGCCTATGCTCAATTGAGAAGGTTCGATTCCATTCCGGTGTATTTTGGCATTAGCACATAGCTCCAATAAAGAAAGGAAGAAGATAAACTGCAGCTTCGTGCGAGAAATAACTAATTTATATATGCATAACGTGTGCATAGCACCTCAGCTAGATAACACATCTTAAGAGAAAATCATACGGATTATTAAACCTTTATGCAATAACATCACCACTTTCAAATATTCGTAAAGTTTTAAGCATGCCAACGTATCCATGAACGAAATATTATAAACATGCATGCATGCACGACCGTACACTCATGTAGGTTTTTTCCTTTCTGACCTTTTAAGGAGCAACTATAAGGATATTTCATATTTAAAATCAATAGTTATGCAGATGCTCCTTGCTAACAAAATGGAAAGGTAAGAAAACGGACCGATGATATCAACGAGGGTGCGGCCATTGGTAAACCTTCCAGTGGCGCCGTCGGAGAAGTCAATCCCGTAAGGTGGGTAATTCGATTTGGCCAGGGTGAGGAGATTGTTGTTATTGCCATCGTCGGCGAGCGAGTCTCCGAAGATGAAGTAACACGGGACCTGAGGGGCTCCAAGAACCAATCTCCCCGACAAATTCAAGGCCACCAGGAAAAGCCATATTGCCATATTAAGAACAACTCAGAAAAGCCAACTAAGGACACTCCAAACAAGGAAAGGGAAACAGATATAACGAGGGAAGCCCTGTGAACTGGCGGATGGAGAAGAAAGCAAAGGAAGGGACTATATATATAGGGAAGAAAAGATTAGATATAATCTATAAATTTCTAACTTAGGCCTGGATCACACTAGCTAGCAATAGCCGATATCGTTGAAATTTTATTTTTCACGTGGCTTGTATTAAAATTATTTAAATTCGACAAGTGGGTTGTAGTTGACTCACTTTTTACGTCGACATTTCATATTCGGACGTGTACCGAATTGTGGTTCCCGGACTCGAGGGAGGAAAAGCGCACAAGAAAACGACGAATGGTGACGCGAAGTATACATTTTGGAAACCTACTTTCTTAGGCACTTTATCGTTAGGAAGTTTCTGCTTTGCGAAATCGTGCGAATTTGATGCATGAAATGATGTGACAAAATATAACTTGATATTTATATAATTGAGTCTTTTTTAACATCTTATAAAAGAGGGATATTAGTTAGTAATGTGAATTTCTTAAATTTATCTGAATATATTAATATTATTCATCCCACAAAACTATATTCAGTTAGGTCCGATTCCCAAATTGGAACTAGACCAATGTTCACCTCTATTCCTTATCCTTCATAATTGGCTTATCAATATGGCACTTCATGAGTAAAAAGCAGTGACAAAATTGAAGTTTTAAAGTTTCAAATATGAAATGGGACTTATGAAAGGAATGAATAAAAATGACACAAAAATAGGATTAAGCATTTTTTAGGAATGCTTGAAAAATTGAGATATTCTTTCAAACATGTTACTGATTGATGCTCTTACACATTTCAAAATGGTGATGAAACAAATGAAACTCATGCATTCCATGATTACCTTCCAAATCCACAATGTGTGATATCATCACATCACAAGAAAAATTAGATTTTAGTAAGGTTTTTTAGGGGAAAAGTATATCAGAAATGTCATAAATTCCATATGGTGATTATTTCAATACCAAAAGTTTTCGAGCAATCATTTGATTACCAGATTTGAAAAAAAAAAATGATCATTAAAGTACCATCGCCAATTTGAGCCGCTAGAAAATCTCATATTGCAATGTTTTAATATAAATCATCCGACATGACTCATCATGTCATTTTGTCCATTGTCCACTCTAGAATTGATATTTTTTATAATAAAAAAGCCAAGTCGAACTTAAAATTCAGTAAAAAAAAAAAGTCATGTAGAACTCTTTGCTGGAATTTGTCACCTAGAGACACTCAAGCGATTGTTTTTTCTCTGATTTGTCACTTAAGTGGTCCGGCAAAAATTCTTTGTACCAAAATAAGTGCTATACAAAAGTTATAACACTTTTAGTATCATTTTTCCGAATCTCTTAGTATCCTAATTTTGCTCTACAAATTTCTTGCTTTGAGAGAACAATCAAGGAAACTTCATGTTACTGATGAGGCAAAGGCAATGAAGAGCTATTCCATGAGTTTCTAAGATTTTTGTAATGTCTCACGAGATCAATAAGTGAAATTAACTTGAAAAAGGAAAAAAGTAATTTTATGGTAATGAGGAATATAACTCATGCCTACCTTACTTATAAGAATCAATTTGAGCAAACAAGATGGGTCAATTCAAGTACAAGATTGGTACCCAAAAAAAGCACACAATTGGTAAGCACTTAATTCTCAAGAGCATACGGTATCTTGTTATGTCAATATGCTAATGTATTTTCCTCGCAAAGTTAAATGTACATTAGAGAAGGCTAACCTTGCCATAAGTCGTACCTTAAGTAATGCCTTTCCCATGCCTAAAACACTGGCAAAGAGATTTGAATACCCTCTTTAATTTGATTTGACTCGGTTTAATTTTGATCAAGACCCATTGATGCCTAATATGAAAATAGCCATTTTACTAGCTTTATTTTTTTTCGTGAAAAATAAATGACTTAAAAAAATATATTCTTAAAATGATTTGGAGATGAGAGCAAAAAATGGGGCTGTATATATATGGGCAAGAAAAGATTAGATACAATCAATAAATTTCTAACTTAGGCCTAGGGATCACACTAGCTAGCAATACCGAATATCATTGAATATCTACTTTTCACATGGCTTGTGTTAAAAATATCTAAATACGATTGGTGGGTTTGCCCATGCTATGATAGTTGTGTTTTTTTTTTTTTTTTTTTTGGTCGAATATGATATAATAGTTGACTCACTCATTTTTCGTTGACATTTCATCTTCGGGCGTGTTCCGAATTGTGGTACCCGGACTCACGGGAGGAAAAGCGCGCAAGAAAACGAGGATTGGTGACGTGAAGTACACGTTGGAAACCTACTTTGTTAGGCACTTTATCGGTAGGAAGTTTCTGCTTTGGGGAACCGTGCAAATTTGATATATGAAATGACGTGACAGAATATAATTTGATATTTATATAATCGAGTCATATTCAACATCTTATGAAAAAAGGGATATTAGTTAGTAATATGAATTTTGTAAATTTATCTGAATATATTAATATTATTCATCCCATAAAGTTATATCCAGTTAGGTTCAATTCCCGGATTGTAATTAGACCAATGTTCACTTCTACTCATTGTCCTTTATAATTGGCTTAACAGTATGGCACTTCATGAGTAAAAAGCAATGACAACATTAAAGTTATAAAGTTTCAAATATGAAACAAGACTTACGAAAGAAATGAATAAAAATGACGCAAAAATAGGATAAAGCTTCTTTTAGGAATGCTTGAAAAATTGAGATATTCTTTCAAACATGTTACTAATTGATGCTCTTGCACATTTCAAAAGTGATGAAACAAATGAAACTCATGCATTTCATGATTAGCTTCCTAATCCACAACGTGTGATATCATCACACCACAAGAGAAATTAGATTTTAGTAAGTTTTTTAGGGGAAAAGTATTTCGGAAGTGTCATAAATTTTATACAATATTCATTTCAGTATCAAAACTTTTCGGACAATCACTTGAGTAGTAGTTTTGAAGAAAAAATGATCACTAAATTACCACCGCCAATTTGAATGGTTGGAAAATCTAATATGGCAACATTTTAACATAAATCATCCGACATGATTCATCATGTCATTTTGTCCATTGTCCACTTTAGAATTGGTTTTTTTTTATAATAGTAAAAAGCCATGTCGAACTTAAAAATTCATTAATAAAAGTTGTGTAAGACTCTTTGCTAGAATTTGTCGCCACAAACACTTAAACGATTGTTTTTTCTCTAATTTGTTATTTAAGTGATCCGACGAAAATTATTTGTACCAAAATAAGCGTCGTACAAAAGTTATATCACTTTTAGTGTCATTTTTCCTGATCTCTTAGGGCGCACATGACAAAATTTATGTTTCTCTATTTCTTTGTTTTTCTGTTCCGCAGAACAGGTTTGGAACAAAAATCCGTTTGGTAACGTAATTTCATTTTTTAATTTCTGGAACAGATTTCTATTCTAGAAATATATTTGGAGCAGAAATCATAAGTTCAAATTTTTAACTTTTTTATTTATGAAACAGAAATGAAAAATCAAAATTTTTCTCATCGTTCACTCTTGTCACCGCCCGTCGCCCACTTGCTGCCTATGGGATGCCGAACGCCCATCGTCGGTTGTTGGCCGCCCGCCACCAACCCTGGCCACCAGCCGCCAACCGCCGACCACCGAACGTCGGCCGCCGACCGCCGGCCACCGCACTCCGGCCGCTCGTCACCAACCGCTAGTCGTCGGATGCTGGACGTCCACTGGTTCCTTAGCCGTTCATCGCCAATCATTAGATGCCAAAGGCTCACCACCAATCACTGGATGTTCGTCGGCGACAGTTTGCCGCTCGCCATCGGTCGCCAGATGTTGGCCGCTCGCCACCCGCTGCTGGACTCCGGCCACTGGCCACTCACTGCCGGCCTCCTGTTGTCGGACTCTAGATGTCGAACGTTAGACATCGAACTTCGGACATTGGATGCCGGTTGCCGATCGTCGGACTTTGGACTTTGGCCGCTCCCCGCCGGTCACCAGACTTGGCGCCGAACACCGAACGTCAGACTTCAGACTTCAACCGCCCACCGCCGGTCGCTGGATACCGAACACCAGTTGCCGAACGTCGGACTCCAGCCACCGGACATCGCTCGTTGCCACTCCTAGAAATATAAATTTTATTCAGTTATCAAACAAATTTTTATTTCAAAAATAGAAATTTTGAATTATTATCAAACATATTTCTTTACTTAGAAACTCGTTCATGGAATAGAAATTGAAAAATCAATTTCTGGCTAGAAATTGATTTCTGTTTTAGAAATTTTGTCATGCGCACCCTTAGTATCCTAATTTTGCTCTACAAATTCCTTGCTCTAAAAGAACAATTGAGGAACCTTAATGTATCGCGAGATCGACAAGTGAAATCAACTTGAAAAAGGAAAAAAATAATAATTTTATGGTAACAAGGAATGTAACTCGTGCCTGTCTTACTTATAAGAATCAATTTAGGCAAACAAGATGGGTCGGTTCAAGTACAAGATTGGTACCCAAAGAAAAAAAAAAGCACAAGTTTGGTAAGCACTTGATTTTAGGGAGCATATAGTATCTCATTATTTATTATGTATAGCATATTTTCCTTGCAAGATTAAATGTACATTAAAGAAGGCTAATCTTGCCATATGTCTTACATTAATGAGGAATATAGTTCGTGCCTATCTTACTTATAAGAATCAATTTAAGCAAACAAGATGGGTCAATTCAAGTACAAGATTGGTAAGCACTTAATTCCCAAGAGCATACGGTATCTCGTTATGTCAATATGCTATGCTATTTTCCTTGCTAGATTAAATGTACATTAAAGAAGGCCTTCCCAATGCCTAAAACACCAGCGAAGCAATTCAAATATCCTATTTAATTTGATTTGACTCAATTTAATTTTGATTTGGACCCATTGATGCCTAATCTGAAATTAGTCATTTCATTGGTTTTGTATTATCATGAAAAATGAATGATTTGAAAAATATATTCCTAAAATGATTTGGAGAAGAAAGCAAAAGAAAGGGATATATATAGGCAAGAAAAAAAATAGATATAATCAATAAATTTATAACTTAGGCCTAAGAATCGCACTAGCTGGCAATACCGAATATCACTGAACATTTATTTTTCACATAGCTTGTGTTAAAAACATTTAAATACGATTGATGGGTCGGTCTATGATATAATAGTTTTTTTTTTTTGGTCGAATATGATATAATAGCCGACTCACTCAATTTTCGTTGACATTTCATGTTCGGGCGCGTGCCGAATTGTGGTACCCGGACTTGATGGAGTAAAAGCGCGCAAGGAAACAAGGAATGGTGACCTGAAGTGGACATTTGGAAACCTATTTTTTAGGCACTCATCGTTAGGAAGATTCTGTTTTGGGAAATAATGCAAATTCGATATATGAAATGATGTGACAAAACATAAGTTCATATATATATATATATATAATTGAGTCATATTTAGCATCTTATAAGAAAAGGGAAATTAGTTAGTAATATGAACTTCAGAAACTTATCTAAATATATTGATATTATTCATCCCACAAAGTTACATGTCCAATTCTCGGATTGAAACCAGGCTAGCGTTCACCCTTATTCCTCACCCTTCATAGTTGGCTTATTAATATGGCACTTCATGAGTAAAAAGCAATGAGAACGATAAAGTTATAATGAGACCTACGGAGGAAATGAATAGAAGTGACGTAAAAATAGGATAAAACAGGTTTTAGGAATGCTTGAAAAATTGAGAGATTCTTTCAAAATTTGTTACTAATTAGTGCTCTTACACATTTTCAAAATGGTCATGAAACAAATGAAACTCATGCAGTCCATGATTAGCTTGCAAATCCACAATGTGTGATATCGTCACATCACATGTGCTGTGCTATTTTCCATGCAAGATTGGTAATACTTGATTCTCGATAGGGTACGTATCTCCCATTATCTCAATATGCTGTGCTGTTTTCCACGCAAAATTGGTAAGCACTTGATTCTCAATAGGGTACGTATCTCCCGTTATCTCAATATGCTATGCTATTTTCCATGCGAGATTGAATGCACATTAAAGAAGGCTAATCTTGCCATAGGTCTGACCTTACTAATGCCTGCCCCTTGTCTAAAACACTAGCAAAGTGATTTGAGTACCCTATTGAGTATTTAATTTGATTTGACTTGGTTTAATTTCAATTAGGACCCATTGATGCCCAATACAAAGCTAGCCATTTTACTAGCTCCGTTTTTTTCATGAAAAATATATTCATAAAATGATCATTCATATTGCTTCTAAAAACATATGAGCGAAAATTATTTTAAAATGTTTAGATATAAATTAATGTCGGTAACGAAAGTATTTTGCATTGACCAATTATTTCGAGGGATAGAAGTGATTATTTCTAAGAAAACATTTTCCTAATCTTCATTTTCGGTGAAACAAACGGCCTTGGTTGACAAACACAATGCAGAATTGCAAATTGTTATTTGTAAGAGTAAGCTATTTTTTTATTTGATGAGCCATAGGATAAAGTATGCATTCGGTTGGCGAACTAACTCCGAGGACCACCCCCACTTCCTTTTCGGTTATATACCTTTAACGGATATAATAATTGTCTTTTTGTTGGGAATTCAGCCTTATTATTATCATTATGCTGTTAGGTAATTGAACATCGCTCTCTCTTTTTTAACCGCTCGTTCTCTCGACGGTCATTTGCTTATTTTCTTTTCTTTCTTTTGGGTTTATGCATTTTTCATATATGCATTCGCCATTTTTTTCCCTTGCATTTATAATATGAGCAAGAGAATCGATTGATTGAAAATCTATGCTTTATGCAGTTGTTTTTCAGACCCGTGGGCTTGTCATTGACCCTCTTTCCCCCCTCTTTTTTATGTAAAAGGTGTTAATTTGTGGAAACGGGTCCGATACAGCTTTCCACCTACCGGGATTCAAGATTTTAAGTGGGCCCATTTTTCGGGAATCAATCTGGGCCTTTCGCTCGACGCAATCCAGGGATATAATCTACGGCCCAAAAAAAAATTCTCGAGGGATTATTTACGGCCATAAAAAGAAAAAAAATATATCAAAAGGATGTTATCCCTTGTTTCTAGTGGAGAGGCTTTTTTTTAGTATAAAAAATCGGATAGTAAATATTGAGGCATAGAGTTGTGCCTCACCATAACAAGGAAAAGTGTAATTATTGAACTTGCTGACTTATGGCATGCGGTTGTGAGGGACGGTTTAGAGTGTTTTGAATGATGTTAAAGTAAATGAGGATAGATTAGAGTGTATGGAGATGTATGTCAATAGAGAAACGAAAATAAAAGGCAGAAGCGATCATCACCAAGACCTAAAGGACATACCACCAGCCAAGAAAGATAATCGGGATTAACGAAGTTTACCACCAAGGCTTAAAGGACGAATCATCTGCGAAGGATAAAGGACTTCGGGATAGAGAAGCTCACCACCAAAGCGTAAAGGATGAACCATTAGCTAAGCATAAAAGGCTTATTGACTTACCACCAATGAGTAATCCACTTTTTAAGGATAGAAAAATCAGGATAAGAGTTATCCACTCTCAAATTCACTCACGCTGAGGAAAATCTCATAGATTAATTTATTCAAATCGATGTCTGCCTTTACAATGAGATTATACTATTTATAAAGATAGTGCTAAACAAAAGCAAGGACTCTTTGAATCCCGAAACTGAACCGACTCTTGAGGAACTTACCTAAAAATGACTCTTAAAAACAATAACACAATAAAGACTTATAGAAGTTGTGAATAAAGAGATTTAGATGCATGGGTCTAATTATTAGAAGCATTAAAACTTGATAACTCTCTCTAAATTCGTGCTCCAGTCTTGGAAGCGAAATAGCCATAGTAGAAGATCACCAAACAACAGCAAAAATGGACCAAAACAGCCCCCTGCCATTAGGTTGTTGTTTGACTTTGAATTCGGCAACCATTATGGTGAATCAACAACTCCTCAATTAGTTTTAGTCTTTCCCATTGATAATTTTATTTCCAGATCCATCGAATCATATAATGCCCAAAATTTTCTTGGCTTCGGTGAGTATCAATGACATTGAATTCATTGATGGAGCTAAATCAGATGCCCCCATATCAGGCACTTTCCAATTTCTAACCATAAAAGTTCATCCAAGGCCCATTTACCAAATATTAAAGGTTAACACCATAAAAAATTTTAAATTAATATATACACAAAATTGATTTTTGTGTAACAAAATATCCCAAATTAGTACGTCCATGCTACATTTCTCCCTTAGTAATATTCATATAATGAAAAATTAGAAATCGATACGTTCGTGCCATCTTTACCCCCCAAAATATTATTCATGATATGAAAAATCCCAAATTGATATACTCATAACAAATTTACGAAAATCTTAATACGGAATTGGGACAAAATTGGGGACTTTAGTAGATCTTTGAAACGTGAGGGATCTCTTAAAGCAAAATTACCATATTTTAGCATATTTCCTTCTCTCTCTGTTTTTTTTTTTTTCAAAGATTTGTCTTCCTCAAAAGGAACTCGTTTAGGAGACCCAATAATGTTGAGTTTCCACGTTGAATCCATGTCAAGTACCTATTGTCCACGTTGCTTCCCAAGAATATACGATGGAAACTAATTATTGGCATATTCGTTGCGATGTACTAGTTTGTATTTATTTTTTACATGGAAATTAGTTTTTTTTTTTTTTGGTCGATCATGGAAATTAGTTTGAGGTAGGAAAAATATGCACATATGTGCCAATTTATGATTTGGTTTTGTGGTTTTAACCCATAGTTAATCAAAACCATTAGGTGGGACTAAAGTAACTCAAATGCCACCAAGTCAATTGATGTGACTTTCCCAAGTATTCACTCAAGAGGAATAAAGTCAAAAGGCATACTTTATCAAATGGGTAGCTTGAAGGAAGTCCTGTCCAACTGTCCCCTTTCGGCGTAGCACAGAGATGGCAATTGCTATTTTGCCAAATCTAATTTCCACAAAAGTCGGTCTCACAAAATTAAATTATAATTGAAGTTGATGAGATATATGTATACGTATATATATCCACACATGTCATGCTCAAAGGTCTAAGATTTCATCTCTTGAGAAAGGGAAGCAAGAATAGAATATTCCTTTCCCAAGCTGGGGCCACCCCGCTTACCGCAAAAAGGCCAAACAGCTCATCTCATCGTGGCGCTAGTCAAGCCATCGACAGGTGAAAATCCCATCAGCAGAAACTCCATTGCAAGCATTGCATTTGACATAGTAAAAGAAAACTTGCGAACCCAGTTAATACGAATGCTTATCTAGCTTCTGTCCTGGCCGAAGTCTGATAGTTAACATTTTTCTTGAGTTCGGAGTGCCGTATACTTCAAGTTAGGTAACGACCAAGTCTCAGAAATCCTATATTTAATTTAGGTGTAGTTTTATGTTATTACATACTTCGGTCTGACTGAAGTTTTGTCGAATGGTATTTGTAGATTCACGTCCTGTTTTGCTACTATTGTGGGAATCAATAAGCCTTCTCTAAGAAGTAATGCAAATTTTAGGATGGAGCTATGCGATGAAAAATTCCTGAATTTTTCTTCGATGTTTAATGTTGTCTTGGAACTCTCTTTTTTTTCCGATTTAGTCCTTCAACTTTACAAAATCGACTCAGTGTGATCCTTCTGTCAGCAAAACTAATGTGTTGGCCGACGTGTACAATAAGTCACTAGTCTGGACACTCTGACCTTTTTTTTATTTGGTCGAAACACTCTGACTTTCATGAGCAATCCAAGTCACACCCCTCTCCGTGTAGTAGGACAAGCACTTTACCTTCACTGCCCATGGCTACTAGATGCAAACCAGTCACAATTGTGGCGGATGACTAACACTATTGCAGTTGAATACCTAATTACCACTTAACACTACTGTCGTTATGGTAGATATTTTTACCTTCATAACGGTCGTTTTGTTTCTGTCCCACACCTAAAGTGCGACCTATGAGGCCGTAGCATCAATAAAAAGTTGGGACCTCGGATCTACAATCACAACCTCTAAATTAAGGTCGCGCCAAAGATCTAGAAGTTCGAGAAAGTGAATGGGGACTAAGATAGAGAGAAATCAATCGTTGTTGGGAAAGAACGAGAAAAGGAAAAGAAAAAAAAGAAAAATCAAATGAGAATAATATCATCATTGCTGACTTAGCAATAAGAAAAATCATTTGAAAGTCACAGTGATCGTCCTTAACTCACCAAATGCTGAGTCGGTCACCCACATTAGCTAAAAAAGCTCATAATTTGATGCCACACTTGACGAAAGGACTATACAAAGCTAATATTAGAAAGTGCAAGGATTAAATTGAATAAATAAATATTTAGAGGCGGCATTGAAAATTGAGTAGAAGTTTAGGGACTATCCAAGATATTACTCTTTTCATAAACTTATAAAAAAAAAAATTATATGAGAGAGAGAGAGGGAAAGAGAGAGAGAGAGAGAGAGAGAGAGAGAGAGAGAGTTGAGAGTTCATGGCATGCATGATTTTATGGCTGGTGACCGACTACTTTCCCACTCCTTCCCTCACAAAGCGGAAACACCTTAGACATCCGCTTCCATCCATCACAAAAGAAGGGGAAAAAAGGCTGTCTTTCTTCCTCTTTTTTTTTTTCTTTTTTTTTTTGGCCCCCTCCTCTTTTCCAAAATAACAATAATTTCCCCACAACAAACGCTCAATGCTCGAGAAAATCACGTAACGTTTTCTTTCTCAAAGCGGCAAAGACAGAGATGAACATAAAATCCAACCATATCTTTTTATCTCAGTAACCCCCACAAGAATGTCTTAGCTCTCACCATTCTCCCATATTTATCTTCCCTCGCCATTTTCTCCCTCAAAATTCCCAAACCACACCACTAAATCACACTGAAAATACGCAAACTCGGTCACTTCTACATGGCGAAGAATTCAGTAAATCACCAAAAGGAAGGAAATGTCCGAAAAATGAACAAAGAAGGATCCCCTTTGACTCCCCCCTTGAATTATTATATGAAGCTCTCACTTTTCCACCCAAAAAAAGAAAGAAAGAACAAACAAGCGAATCAAATGAGCTAGCAGTACTAATTTGTCCGCATTATACTTGGGCTAAGTTGAACCCCCAATCCAAAAAAAATTAATTTTTTTTTAATTAATTGATAAATCAAGGGAGGAGGAAAAGGAGGAAGGGGGGGTGATTTTTACAGTTCATTTGAGCTCGGCGGACTGTTGGCTTTTGTTGCCGTTAGTGATTGGCACGCCTGGCACTCATCATCATCATCATTCCCTCCAACCCCTTCCCTTCTCTCTCTCTCTCTCTCTAGCTTTTTCTCTCTCTAGAACGCCTCCTCTCCTTCTTCTTCAATTGCGCTATTTTGTTAAAATCCTTTTCCCCTTTTCTCCTCCCTCCCCCAGCCCATTTCTCTTCCTTCCTTCTTTAGTCCCCACCCCTGCTCTGTTCCTCAAATCACCCCTCCTTTTTCTCTCTCTATCTGTCTCTCTCTTTCTCTCTCCTTCGCTTCTGGACCTTTCTCCTTTCAAGGGAGGATCTTTTGGCTGCCCCTCGATTTCTTTTTCCTTAATTCGGTCGGATTAGATTGGATCGACTCAACCCTGTTCGGAAATTGTCCGTCCCGAGTCCTGGTAAGCTCGTTTCCAGCTTCGTCTGTGGGCGAATTGGGTTAAATGCGTGAACTTGACGGTCGTTGATTGTTGTCTCGGTGAGCTGGATTCGGATTATTCTATTCTGTGTCTCGTTTTCGGTTTTCGCGTTTCTGGGTCATTGGTTTCTGGGTAGAATGATCGTTTTCTGTGATCTGCGTCGGTTGCTGCGTTTTTTTTCGCCTTTTTTTTAATGGTATGCCACCCTGATTTGCACGGAAAATCTGGTGGAATGTCGATGCGGATTACGAGAATAGTTGCAGCTCGGCTTGTTCTTTGATGGGTTCGACGTGGGGTGAAATCTTGGGAGCTTAGGAGAGAGATGGTAGTGGGAAAACTCTCGAAAGTTGAGGTCTTGGAGATCAATGCGCTGTTTCGAAATGCTGTACATTCGACAATGTGTCTGGATTTCGTCAATTTCTTCCGATGTAAAAGTTTCGAGCTCCCTGCTCCCCCGATGAATGCTTCAGCAATCTAAGAGCATTTTCTTTTGCGGCAACCAGCTCGCGATTTTTTTTCTTGTTACTCCTTTTCCCATGCTCTGAAATTTGTTTCGATTGTTGTATTTCTTATTTTCTTTCTTTCCAAATTTTTGTATTTTGCCTTTCGTGTTGAGACTAATATCCGCTCTTAAATGATGATGCTGAAGACTCAAGATCCTCTACTAGTCTAGCCCCTCGGAATTATGCCTCACAAAAGCATAACTGGGAATGCAACTGATATTCATACCAATCCACTTGTATACGATTGTGTTGAAGGCTCCACATCCTCTCCTAATCGAGTCTCTGAAAATTGTGCCCCGAATTAGATAACTAATACTAAAGATACCCTCAATGAGGATGAGTACGACAAGTCCAACTCAGGAATTAGGAGTTATCGAAAAGCACACGTATAGGATGTGATTTTCTTTCTACTTCTCCTTCACTGCAAATATTTGCCTTCTTCTCCAGCTGTGTTTCCCTGATACTAGGTTGCTTGTTCAACCTTTTATATATGTCACCCATCCATGAGTAGAGAGGAGGACCACTTTGTTGTTGGCACTTGACTGTACCTGAGAAGACCAAAACAAAAAAGTAATAATTGAATTATGTTTCTGAATTACCTAGGGAAGTTGTATTCGGAAATCTAATTCAGGTTGCAATTGAGAAGTTGAAGTTAGGTCTGTGAAGTATTTCATACCCTCTTTGATATATCTAGTTGGCCCTCGTTTTCTCCACTTCAAATTAGGATAAGCATTTCTCTAGTTTGTGGAACAATAATGTGATAGCAAGGGGAAAACCGTTGAGAACCATACATATACAGGTTGGCAGTCATGGTCATGCATTATCTACTGGGTATTTTCTATTGCAAATTCAAATGAAGAGTTCTATGTTCTGACTTCTGACATTTGCGAACGTCAATGCTAGTGAAGTGACTTAAAATTCTATTAAATTAGTCTCTATTCCCATGATTGAGTTTCCACACAGATTTTTGCTTACAGTTTCCATCAAGAAGCAACTGTTCATCTTCCTTTCTTATCTTCCTTTTGCCTCACAAAATATATACTGCTTTCAATTATGTTGTTGTCAATTTCATCTCTTGTGATTTGACTCGTGCAAAAATGTAATGATGTTGCAGGCATCTCTTCCTTAATTTAAGCAAACTGGCAGCAGACATATATTTTTAAAGCTGCAGAGAAAGCATGTCTGTTTCCATGAGAGACTTGGATCCAGCTTTCCAGGGAGCTGGACAAAAGGCGTATCCTCTTTCTGTCTGAATAATTAGTGGGTTTGCATATTACAATGCTTTGCCAAAAAAAACTACTGATATGAAGAGGAATATTGCAATTTCTCTGGTGCATCTATTTACAGTTCAAAATGACAGTATATTGGCAAACAGAGCAGCTGTAACAGTTCTACCCTTCTCTACGTTCTTTGTTTCTGTTCGAATTACCATCTAAGCATCATTTATGTATGATTCTCCTTAACCATTCGTAGTGGAATTGAAATATGGCGAATTGAAAATTTCCGTCCTGTTCTGGTCCCTCAATCATCTTACGGAAAATTTTTCACGGGGGATTCCTATGTGATTTTGAAGGTAAATGTTTTGGCTTCAATTATTTCATCTCTAGCATCTTTTGTACTATGTATTTGACATGAGGAATATGCTCAACTGCACTGTCATTGGTAGTGTCCCTGAGTTGATAATCCAAATGAGATGTAAAAGTGGTTTCAACACAAACACAAAGATGGCTGTTCCTTTAAGTCACTCGGTGCAAGTTTCGAATAAGTGTGCACCCCAGTTCATATCATGATGGCCTGACTAAGTTATATGAGGAAAGAGGCTTATCTATTAGAAATTATTTCGCCAAAGACCTCGTTTTGTGTTCATCTTGAAATTGAATTACATAAAAAATGAAGACCCTACTACTAGACATTTCACTTTAGCGGGATCCATTACTAAGACAAAGTTTCTATCCAAACATGAAAAGGATTCCTGTTCCTATTAAATCCAATTCCATGGTGAACTGAACGAGGCCTAATAGAAAAGAAAGCTAAGATGAATTAGATATATTCCTGAGTTTTCTATTCTATTATGTTGCGTGTCATTGGGTAAAAGAATCTATTGTCTTCGGTTTAAAGATTGCATCTCAATACCTGCAGACTACTGCATTGAAGAATGGTGCCTTGCGTCATGACATTCATTATTGGCTAGGCAAGGATACGACTCAGGTTAGTTCCTCACTGCTTTGTTCATCTATAATGGCATCGAATATGTTGAACATTAGTAACATCGACTTTATTTCTTTATAGGATGAATCTGGTACTGCAGCCATAAAGACAGTAGAATTAGATGCAGCCCTTGGAGGACGAGCTGTTCAGTATCGTGAAGTACAGGGTCATGAAACAGAGAGATTCTTATCGTATTTTAAGCCATGTATAATCCCGCAGGAAGGTGGAGTTGCAACTGGGTTCAAACATGCTGAGGAGGAAGAACATAAGACACGCTTGTTTGTCTGCAGGGGAAAGCATGTTGTGCATGTAAAAGAGGCAAGTGATCAGATGTAGAAGTTATGAATGAAGATTGTGCTACCAAATACCTGTTTTTATTTTGCTGACTATGTTGTGCTACTTTACAGGTTCCTTTTGCTCGATCTTCACTCAATCATGACGACATTTTTATTCTGGATACCAAGTCAAAGATTTTCCAATTTAATGGTTCGAATTCATCCATCCAAGAAAGAGCAAAAGCTCTTGAAGTTGTCCAATACATCAAAGATACATATCACCATGGAAAATGTGACATAGCAGCCATTGGTAAGTGAACTAATAGATTAACAATCAGGTGACCGAGATCAACAATGTACACGAGTCTTACAAATATTATGAACAGAGGATGGAAAATTGATGGCGGATTCTGAGACTGGTGAGTTTTGGGGATTTTTTGGTGGCTTTGCCCCTCTTCCAAGGAAAACGGCTTCTGAAGAGGACAAGAATGTTGGCATTTATCCTACCAAGCTACTTCGGTATGTATTCAATTCTTAGACTGCATACCTAAGGTTAAATATCTCCAATCTCTGTTAGACTGGTGTTTCTCTTGAAAACAGAATGCTAAATGTGTATTTGTATTTGTTTGTGGACATGAATTCAGCTGTCGAAAGCAAATAATATTTAAATCTACCAATGGTTGATTCCAATTCTGTTGCAGTTTGCTGTTTTTCTTTTTCTCCCCTATTGTTTTCACTAACTCCAATCATCTGTGTTACAAGTGTGGAGAAGGGCCAGAGTGAACCTATCGGGGATGAGTCTTTGACAAGGGATTTATTGGATACAAACAAATGCTATCTTCTGGACTGCGGGTCGGAAGTGTTTGTGTGGATGGGGAGAAGTACCTCTCTTGATGACAGGAAGAGTGCTAGTTCTGCTGCTGAGGTAAAACAGTATAACTACTTATTAGACATGGATTTCAACTGCTATGTGTCTCTTATCTCTTTCACTGTTGTTCAATGAATGAAACAGGAGTTAATACACGGTCCTGATCGGCCACAATCTCATATAATTCGTCTAATTGAGGGATTCGAGACTGTGGTATTCCGTTCGAAGTTTGATTCCTGGCCTCAGACAGATGATGTAGCGGTGACTGAGGATGGGAGGGGCAAAGTTGCAGGTTGTTACACACATTTTGGATTTTGACACTTTTTGCAATGTCTTAATATCCAATCTTGGGTGTATTATATAACTCCTTCTTGGCTATTACTCTTGTTGCTGCCTTTTCTGCTACTTATCCTCTGGATACCATTTCGTTTTCATTTTTAGCACTTCTGAAACGCCAAGGACTAAATGTGAAGGGTCTCATGAAAGCTTCTCCCGTTAAAGAAGAACCTCAACCATATATCGATTGTTCTGGACATTTACAGGTTCTATATGCACATCCGAGCTGAATTTATCTGCAAAATGTTATTTGTCAGTTGTCTTTTTGTATTTCAGGGGTAGGTGAGCTTGTGGTTCAGTGTTCCAGACTATAATATTATGACACATCCACATCGTTTGTGCAGGTTTGGCGTGTAAATGGTCAGGAGAAGATTCTTCTTCAATCTGCTGACCAGTCGAAATTTTATAGCGGGGATTGCTATATCTTTCAATATTCTTATCCAGGAGATGACAGGGAAGAGTATCTCATAGGAACATGGTTTGGGAAGAAGAGCGTCGAGGTGAGATAATTCACATTATTCATTCTCGTTTTCCCAACTGCTGAGCAATTAATTATGTGTGATGTCTAATAATTGCAATACTGTTAGCACAATGCTTTTTGTGAGAATGACATGAATTTTTAAAACTTTATTGGAGAGTTTTTTTTCCAAGAAAGCATGTTTGTTGGAGGGCCTTCTACTAGGGTAGACATTACTTGAAAATAGGTCCTAAAATCAGAAAACATAAGTTTTGTAGAGGTTAATCGATAATTAACAGGTTTTCGTGCAAAGATGCCCTGCAAAATGAACCACTGACCCTTTGGTTTAAGTAGAGCAACAGTCCAGAAATGTATGGGCATATTGATGGTTAGAATCCTTATTGATTGCTTCCTGGAAGGCACTGTTTTCTTGCAATGAGGATGCTGCTTCTTAGGAGAAGTGATTGATTTGCATTTTCTAATGTATATTGAAGAATAGATAGTAGTAGCTTGAAGTTGCTATTGATTAAAAATTATCTAGGTTTCAGTCAAGTCTTCCGTTACACATTGTTGTACTACAATCCACTGTGGACAGCTCAATTTAACCTTTATGGCATTGGTAGCGTGGTCGGCAAACTCGTTTGTTGCACTAACCTGGTAAGGTTATTCTAATAAATGAGCAGGATTTGACGCTTCGCTTGCATGATACAGATAATAAGGGACACTCTGAAACCTATACCTCTCCATTTGCCAAGGAAATTGGAATTGACACTGAGAGTATCATCCCATTAACATGGAATGTCATTTGGGAGCTTCGGAACAGAATGGTGTTGCTTCCAGCCACCTCTGTTCTGGTATTCTATCGTTGAAAGGAAAATATTAAAGAGTGGCCCCAAGGCCCTTGTTAAGGGTTATTAATAATAGGGGCACTATTTAAACTTTTCTACTTTCTTAAAATGTTTTTTTTTTTTTTCAAATTTTTAGGACATATCAGAATGTGTTTTTACTTTTATTAGCAGTCTTAACTAGTGCCCCTGGGCCACTTGTTAACAATACCCTTGTTAAAAAAACTTCCATGTAACTCATGAATTATACATTTCCTGTATTTTGTCTTTCCAATGTTCATCAAGAATCCAACCTTCTTGGATGTGCAGTATCTTAAGTTTTCCCCATAGTCAGTTACTTTTATTGTTTCTAGACTAGAATTTGAGTTATATTCCTCTTCTCTAAATGCTATTATCGACAAAGAACCTCATCAAATACGGTTGCCTGTATGCTTTCATTTATGAATAAAGGGCTCCAGTTGGTGTACTACATAACACTGATGTTGAGAAAACCCATAGGTGTACAAAGTCTCTGTATTACATTGGTAACTTTGTTTTCGTCGTGAATGAAAGCAGGAAGAGAGAGCGTCTGCTCTTTCACAGGTTAGCAAGATGGTTGAATCTTTGAAGTTTCTCCCTGTCCAGGTTGGTTCTATCATACTGCGATTGCTTTTGCTCTCGTCATCTGATGTTACAGTTTTCATCTTGTTTGGATAACTAACATCTTTGATTACACATTTTAGGCTCGCCTATATGAAGGAAATGAACCGATTCAATTCTTCTCAATCTTTCAGAGCTTCATTGTTTTCAAGGTATGTGGGCAATAATTGTAGATTATTTTTTATACAATATTTTGGTAACTGATAAAATTTTCATGCGCTTCTATGGCCGTAATATTCAGGGTGGCTTGAGTGAAGGGTATAAGAGCTACATAGCAGAGAAGGAAATCCCAGATGAGACATATAAAGAGGATGGTTTGGCATTATTTAGAGTCCAGGGTTCTGGACCTGATAATATGCAAGCAATTCAAGTGGAACCAGTATGTCGTGTTTTCTGTTTTTATTATTTTGTAGAAACATGTATGTCATGTTTGCTGCACGAAACTCACAGCATGTGATGTTTTGGTTATCTGCTGATGGAATTTTCCTTTTTCACTTTGTGCAATTAATGAATCAGGTTGCATCATCTTTGAACTCCTCATACTGTTACATATTGCATAGCGGCTCCTCCGTCCTTACGTGGTATGGGAACCTTACAACCTCAGAGGATCAGGAACTTGTTGAGAGGCAGCTGGATCTGATAAAGGTTTGATAATAGTGAAAATGTCTATAGTTTCAGTATTCATGAGTATACTATGACTTACGTGATTGGCAGCCTTCCTTGAAGACAAATAACCGGTCAAACTCAGTTTTCATATTCTTGAACGTCTCCACATGCAGTTGCTTTCTGGTTTTATCTGAAGCTTGCTATTATTCTGAGAGGTGCCTTCTTATTTACTCTCTAAATGGGTCTCGATTGTATTCAGCCAAATGCACAATGTAAAACACAAAAGGAAGGTGCTGAATCTGAACACTTTTGGGAATTATTGGGAGGAAAATCGGAATATGCCAGCCAGAAGATAGCACGAGATTCTGAGGGTGATTCTCACCTCTTTTCTTGCATCTTCTCAAAAGGTATACATAAGGTGATGTTAAATATTTGTTTAATTACTACTCCTTTCATTCCTTTCTGTATATAGATGTTACAACTGATCTATCTTTTCTTCCATGTTTTGCCGCTGTGAAAAAAATGCTCCCTGATTTGCAGGAAATCTGAAGGTGTGTAAAATAATTTCCCTGTTGATCATAAGCATTCATTCCAACTCTTGCCTCTATTCTGCTGTATCATAAAACTGAGGCATCTTAGAGTATTCTGATCATTTTACTAAAGTCTTCCTGTGTATTCAATTGCCACTGCTTTAAGATGCTTTCATATATTCTTGTTGTGCTAGCATGTTATCGAGGTCCTATACTTATACAGCCATTCTGATATTGTTATTGCAGGTGACAGAAATACACAATTTTAGTCAGGATGATTTGATGACCGAAGATATGTTTATCCTGGATTGTCACTCAGCAATCTTTGTCTGGGTGGGACAACAAGTTGACTCCAAGATGAAAATGCATGCTTTAACCATTGGAGAGGTATGGTTCAACTTGAGGCATAGAGGTGGCATAGTATTTTGAGTCCCATGTATTTTTATATGTTCTTCTGCTCAAGTGTTTCGGTCCATAATTGAAAGCCTTTGCTGCATGAGCAATTTTTGAGTTGTAAATTAAAAATCATTGTTTATGGTTCATAAAAGATGATGAACACCAACTTTATGATTTGCAGAAATTTCTTGAGCATGACTTTCTTCTTGAGAAACTATCTCGTGAAGCTCCAGTATATGTCATCATGGAAGGAAGTGAACCACCTTTCTTCACGCGCTTCTTCTCATGGGACTCCGCAAAATCTGCTGTAAGTAATTGTAATCATTATACATCTGAGTTTTTGCTGTCCTAGAATTCTGATTGATTTTTTTTTTCCTGGTGAAGATGCATGGGAACTCATTCCAAAGGAAGCTTACAATTGTTAAGCATGGTGGTACACCAACTATTGATGTAAGACTTACGTACTTTGAAGCTTCTAAACATGCCTGCTTGAATGATTGTTAGCTGTTTAGGATTATCATGCATATCCACTTCTTATCAGCTTGTTTATGCCTGTATGTGGATATCTTGACTCTTTAAGGAACTCCCATAATTCTTTTCAACTTTCACTCATAACAGGCAAATATATGGAGAACTGATTTCTGAAGTGACTGAATTTCCAAAAGTTGATAACAAAATGTGTTTTTTTTTTTCTTCTAATAGTCAACACACATCAAGATGCGCTTTTCTTGTTGATATGTGCTGCTTGATATGGATAATTACCAGCTCACATCTCCAGCTAGATTGTTCTCTGTTTGTGGTCGATTTGATTTAATGCATATTGCATGATCAGAAACCCAAGCGTAGAGCGCCTGTTTCCTATGGAGGAAGATCTAGTGTACCGGACAAAAATCAGAGGTCGAGAAGCATGTCTTTTAGCCCAGACCGTGTTCGCGTCAGGGGCAGGTCTCCTGCTTTCAATGCACTAGCTGCTAATTTTGAGAACCCAAATGCAAGAAATCTCTCAACTCCACCACCAGTTGTAAGGAAGATCTTTCCAAAGTCTGTCACCCCTGATTCAGCGAAACTGGCTTCCAAATCTTCATCTATAGCAGCTATCGGTTCCACTTTTGAGAAATCACCACCAATACGAGAAGTCATCATACCCAAATCTATCAAAGGTACGTCATAACTTATAAATTAATGCTTAGGGAAATACACCAACAGCCGACTATTGTTTCTATGGAGTTTTATCTGATCATTTTGTTTTACCGGGCAGTGAGTCCTGAGACACCAAAACAGAATTCAGAGCCAAATAACAAAGAGAACTCTATGAGCAGCCGAATAGGATCCCTGACCATTCAAGAAGACGTGAAAGAGGGTGAAGCTGAAGATGAGGATGGGCTTCCAATCTACCCATATGATCATCTTAAGACAACATCAACAGATCCTGTGGCGGAAATTGATGTTACGAAACGAGAGGTAGTAGCTTGAACTTGGATACACTACTTTATATCTTAGTACACCTGTTCAACCATGTTCTGAGATCGTCTTTGCATGAAATGTCGCAGACTTATTTGTCATCAGCGGAGTTCAGAGAGAAATTTGGGATGACAAAGGATGCTTTCAATAAGTTGCCCAAATGGAGACAGAACAAGCTTAAAATGGCACTTCAATTGTTTTGAGTCTGGCTTGATAGCTCTATTTATTCTTTTGCTTTCTCCATTAAGGCATGGTGAGCAGACAGAAGCTTTCCTGGATATCTGTAATAAAATCTTTCCTTGTCTCAGCTTTCTTCAATATAACTTCAAATATAGCTTCATTGAGTGTTGTCTAACCACCAATTAATTACTTTTCATTGTGCAGTTGGTGAATTTGGAGCGGCATTAGTCAAAGGGACAGAAAGGTGCTTTTTTTTTTGATGCTTCTGCTCCCAAGGAACTATTTTTGGCAATTTATGGACAGATCAGATCTTTTTTTCCTTTTTGGGTTTGTCCCGGTGTTGCAAAGAATTTATATTCTTTCCGGTTTTCTTTTGTTTGTTGAGTTAGTTGCTTGGTATTCTTTATTCTCAGAGGCGTGTTGTGAGGTTGCAATTTTGCTAATTTCCCTTTCTCTTTCGATTTTTCCGAGAAAAATTCCATTTTGGTGCCAGATTAGGAGGTTTGCAGTACCTACTCAAAAGAGTGTACTCTTAAGTCTGAAGATGTAAGCGTGTACAGCAGTGTAAAATCAGCTTTACTTGGTCAATTTGCTCTTGTAATAAAGGTGTGATTTGTGTCCTGTATGATCCTTCTCTTCGCACGCACGTATCGAATTTTTGGGGGAATCAATCTGAACTCCATTCTGCGCCTGCGAGGCAAGGGCAAGACTGCACTTATCGATCATCGTTCCTGAGCTAGAGAATCACCTAAAGTTGCTTGTCTTTGGCCATTTTTTCCTTTCTGGAGATTTATGTGATGCTGGACAGGTATGAGATCTTCTATGAAAGGTAATCTAGTATCCTGAAGTTGAGTCTATAACATCCTTTTATTTCAGCTTATTGAAGGTTCAGGCTCAACTTGAGGTTACATGGCCAGGATGGTTGGCATTCCTGTACTTCTGCAATCAAATTCTAGTTCAAAGAGAGCAAAATGAGATTACCCTTTATCTCCTTTTCAGCTAATTGAGAGAGCATTCCAACCGGGCAAAAGAGAGGAAAAAAAAAGGAAAGGAAGATACCAATCCATGCGTGAGATGGGAATGGCATCTTGCTACTTGAAAACCTTGAAGAAAAGTCTCGAAAGGAAGAGCAAAAAGTCCATTTTCTTTTCCGCTTTGGTCAAAGAGTAAGAGTGCGCATTTGCTCTCCTACTTTTTAGCTACACCTTTTCTTGGACGCATCCAGAATTTTGCGGACCATAAACCATTTGATTCCATAAATCAAGCAGGATGGAATTGCGGGTTGAACTAAAATTCTAAACCATATCTTTGCATTTCAACGCATAGCAAAATGCATGTAGACCCACTAAAAGGGAATATAATGTGTACTTGCAACTCATCTTCACATGATGTGATAACATGAGAAATTTTATTTTTATACATAAAATAAGTCTGTTAGACCGTGTTTATCCAGAATTGACACACACGGCATCTTCTTTCCTTCAATGTAACTATTCCTTACCTCGAGAATTGAGACTCAATTGGTTATTGGGTAGTCAAGATTGTAACATATGTCCATCGCAAGCTAGCTATTCTCACGGTTGGATCTCATTATATTATGCAAAAGAATCCAATTTAGCATTTTAAATCTTAGCCATGAAAATTCCAATTCTAGTCTTTCTTTTTTAATGGCGTAATAACTATTAGATTCTTCTTTTATTATTATTATTATTATCATTATTGTTTCAGCAACGGTTGGTTATTCGGATTCCGTTTTACCGGTATACATTAACTTATTTTGCACAGTGGCAGGGCCAATAACTATCCAAACGGAATTCACGTGGCGCACATACATATATAAATATATATATATATATGTATACACAACTAATCCAAACAGAAAAACAAACTTCCGGAATGTCTCTCCCTCTCTTCACTTCTTTTTAGTGAGAGAGAGAGAGAGAGAGAGAGACGCTTCATCTGTTGATGAACTGTGGAGCACCTGCTACAGAGAAGAGCAGCTGCACCACTTCTCTCTCCTAGAGAGAGAAAGAGAGAGAGAGAGGGGAAAGCGCAGGATTCCTCGCGCCGGCGCCGGCGCCGACATAGAAGCTCGCCGCCGAGGGATAACCACCTCCGGCGCCCCCGCGAGAATGTCCGCCGACAAGGTCGCTCCTCCTTCGCCGTCTCCGACTCCGCCGCCGCCGTCGCGGCCGCGGCCGGTGGAGTTCTGCAAGGGCGTCAACGGTCTCCACAAAGTCGTCCTCCGCGAGTCCCGCGGGAGCTCCGCTGAGGTAACTCCCCTCTCCGCGCCCCTTCCTTCCTTCGCCGTCTCGTTCGTCTCGGTTGGAGCTTCGATTGATGCGCGTGCCGGTTGGCGCGGCTGTTGATCTGGTCTCGCGAATCGGAGCGGCTGATTTGTTGCTGTCGCTGTTCTTTGCGGGGCGGGCTCGAGGAGTTGAGGTAGCTGCTCGAGCGTGTGTTTTTGAGGATTTAGAGTCGCGTTGGGGTGAGCCGACGAGAGGCGCGCGTGCGATCCGTGATTAGGGAGGGACGCGTGCGTATCCGTATTCTAGATCATACTTCGGGTTGATTATCAGAACGCTTGGAGGACTGGGCGGTGCCGACATTTCAACGTTTGCTAGTGACGCTAAAGTACTGTTAGATGGATTTCGAGAAGTTAGATCTGCTTGCATGTGAAAGCAGTATTGTGGTGATTGGTGGTGTATATGGTAGTATCAAGAGATTTAAGAAGATAGCAATTGCCTCGGATGCCTGAGGTTAGCTGATACCATCTTTTGTGAATGTGCTTGACCAAGGCACTGTTGAACTTGAGATATCTTTTGCCTAATTTCGAGGGTTGCTTTTCGGGCCGGTCTTTTGGGATGACGAGTGCAAGCAACGATTCAACAATTTTTTCTCTGTACCAAAGCTTTATGTCATTTTAACAGGGATTCTTTATGCTCATATGATATCATCCTGTAGCTGTTGTAGCTTCGGCTCGAACAACTTTGAATATCGACAATTTTAAGCCTCGTGGACAGGCTTCTGTCTACTTGTTCTTTCATCCTTTCAATGAGATTATGGACTACTCTGAATATGAAGAATCACAGTAATGCGTTTTTCAGAGTAGTTGCCGGAATTAACTATAGATTTGATTATCTCATTCCAGGCTTAAAAGGGAATCCATGATCCTTTATAAAGGCTATTGAAAAGACTGATGGAAGTGTATCTCATTGAATTTTTTAGTGCACGCTAATTTGCTTGAAGGTCTTCATTGTGACACCCTGACGATTTATTCTTCCACTCATGTTTGGCTAATGAGATTTCTTTTTTAGACATGATTTGATAATGCTTTCATTTATTTCTTTTCCTCTCTGTTAAGATTCCAGTTTTTTGTGCGAGGGTACATAATTACTGATGATAGATGTGTTTTTCCTTTAGTAATTGTAAATTGTCCTCCTCCATTCTCCATTCTACTTCAGGTTTATCTGTATGGAGGTCAAGTGACATCTTGGAAGAATGATCATGGGGAGGAGTTGCTTTTTGTTAGTAGCAAGGTAAAGAGCGATAGAGTCAAATTTTATTTTATTTTATTTTTCATCATGCAGGAAAAAGCCATGGGACTTTCGTATAGGTTGCTGATGAGGTTCTTAAAAAGTTGTTTGACATCTGTTTCTCTATGATGTCGAATTTATTTGACGTGGACTCTTTGTCTACAGCTGTGAATGTTTCATCGTGCTCCTATTTTAATTGCTTTTGGTGGAGACAAATTTTGAATACTTAATGAGCTGATGGTTTGCCATAAAACATCAAATACTTGCGTTTTACACTTCTCATACTTAACATTTGAGATCATAATAAACCTTTATCTTCTTTTATGGTGACAATTATTATGCCCTCAGGTTAGAAAATTGGCTTTGCTCTCAGTACGTTTGCGTGTTGACAAAAATGGATGTACCTTTACATTTGGTATCTTATTAATGATCTTTTCCAATTTTTCCAAACCTCATGTCATGTGTAGTTTGCACCATGTACCTCAAATATTCTCCACATTTCATATTCGTTGTGTTATCTTCCACGGTCCAATTCCACTTCGACTGAAACCCTTCATTTGTTACAGGCTATATTCAAGCCTCCAAAGGCAATTCGTGGAGGGATACCGATATGCTTTCCTCAGGTGCCTGGTTTTACAGAATATCCATTCCGTTGTAACTTAAGTTTAGGCCATTTGTCTCAGTCGAAATATGTTTATGTAATCTGCAGTTCTCAAATCATGGTTCTTTAGAGCAACATGGATTTGCGAGGAACAGAGTCTGGAGTATTGACAATGACCCAGCTCCTCTTCCTACGAATTCCACTAGTAAGGCTTATGTGGATCTGATCTTTAAGCCATCAGATGACGACCTTAAGATCTGGCCTCACAGGTAATTACAGGTCTTTACTTGTACCATAAGGATTCCAATCCACATACAAATCTTTTGCCGGAGAATATAAGACAAGATCTGGAACATCATTTCTACATATTCTTGTTGTTCCTGCTATAGCTAAGAAATTAATGTGTGGAAGGAGCCTGAGTGAAGAGGTCAAGGACGGATTCTTCTCTGTGAAATAAATGACTTTTTGCTCCCTACTAACTAGAAACTAGAAACAGGAAGGACTCGAAGGAATTTGTGTTCTAAGTTCTAAAGTCAAAAAGCATTCCATGCTCCTAGCTGCTTTGACACCATTCCACACTACTATGGATGGATGGTTGAATTCAAACATTGGGACCTTATTGATACTTTCCTTGCATTCTATTATTTAACTGTTATCTACGTTATCATTCCTCTGAGATTTTCCTCTTTTATCTGTCATGTTTAGTTTCGAGTTCCGTCTGAGAGTAGCCTTGGGACCTGGTGGAGATCTGATGCTGACATCTCGCATCAGGAATACTGATGCAAAACCTTTCACTTTCACCTTTGCCTACCACACCTATTTCTCTGTCTCTGATATAAGGTAATAGAAGAAATAGGTTTTACTCTACATTCCCTGTTTATTTGGCTTGGTAAATGAATCTGTTATTGTTAGAATGGCTATTGTGCATGGAGAAATTACCTTCTCCTTTCGATAATACTTATTGTTGATCCTTTGTTTTGATGGGATTTAGTCAACAAATGTGTTATTTGTGTCTTACTGAAATTTATGTTGAACTTATACTTGTAAGTGACCCATTAGGACTATGCTACTATATTTCTAGAAGATTTATGAACAACAATATTAAGTCTGTCACTGGTCAACGGCAGGCTATGAAAATGGTCATTTAATCTTATGGCTTTGGTTGACAACAAACAGATGTTCAGTTTATACAGCTTGACCCTGCAGTGATTGAAGTTGTTAGTAGAAGGAGAAATTGACAGGATGGAACAAAATTGTGAATATTATTGATAGGACACGATAAGCCGCACATGCATTTCGCATCATGAAGCACCAAGCAATGCCACGTTTTTCATCAGTTGGGGTGAAGAAAAAAGGTTTGGTGAGCAAATATGGTTTTTCAGATGAAATCAACTATATTACATTGATAGACAGACTTAATACGACTGCATTTCCTGCCCACAAATTCTGACCATGTGATGTTTCCCTACAAAATTTGGCATTGGACAAACTTGTGGCGGGTTACATTCCCCATTATCATATGAGAAACTATTGTCCCTGCTCTGAAGTAGCTTTCAAGATCATTTTAGTATTTAGTATATCGCCAATATACTTCTTCGTTGCCCTCATGCCAATTGATGGTTTGAAGGAATTAGGTGGTGGCTTTGAATCTTGATATTGAAGCAATGGATAAATTTTGAAGAGCAGCCTTACCAGTTGTTTATACCTGCAATCCTGTAGCCCCCAAAATATATGATCATTTCTCAGTGAGATGGATACCTATAACATGGGGTTCAAATTAATGCTTTTAATAGAATTTTCAAGTGCAGTTAGTGTTCTCCAGGCAGCCATACTTCTCATTCTTAAGTCTATTATCATTTCAATTGGTGAATTCCATGAGTCATAAGTATGTATTTACATATGTCATGAATTTAATCAGCTCGTTTGGAGATTAGTCAGCAGATTGTCATATATTCACTAGTCGAGTCAGCTCAAAATTTTTCTTCAGCAGTATTAATTGCTTTTGATAAATCTGATTTATTTGTTCTCAGTGAAGTTCGAGTAGAAGGGTTAGAGACTCTTGATTATTTGGACAACTTGCAGAATAAGGAGCGCTTTACTGAGCAAGGGGATGCAATAACATTTGAATCCGAAGTCTGTTCAAAGTTCCACCTTTTTCTCTTTAGTCTGTTGTGATCTTCTAGTTGTGGTTATTTATTGTATTTTTCGGTTGAACAGGTGGACAAGGTATATCTCAGCACACCTACAAAGATTGCAATTCTTGATCACGAAAAGAAGAGAACATTTGTCATACGGAAAGATGGACTACCAGATGCCGGTGAGATAAATCTGCTGGGTTATGGCTTTCGTCAACAGTTGCATCACTTCACTGCTGGATCTATGTTGGTGCATGGAATGTCTTAACTATCTTCTCTTGCATACAGTGGTTTGGAATCCATGGGATAAGAAGGCAAAGGCCATGGCCGACTTTGGTGATGATGAATATAAGCATATGCTCTGCGTTGAGCCTGCTTCCATTGAAAAACCTATCACACTGAAACCAGGCGAGGAGTGGAGAGGAAGGCAGGAGCTTTCTGCTGTTCCTTCTAGTTACTGTAGTGGTCAACTGGACCCCCGGAAAGTTCTTCAGGGTTGCTAAATAACTCTTCCTCGCAATCTATACTGTGTACAGGTGATTCTTGGAAATGTCCCGTTATCTTTTTCTAATCTCTTAGCAAACAAAATTGGTGACTTTTCAACAAACGATTCCAACAACTAAAAGCACAAAGATGCACCATCATAAGTACGCTGACTCTATGTCACTAGTGAACTACTGCAGACAATTTTATCTCGAGTAATTTTCTTGTGCTTTGTGAGGAACGAATTTTCAGATGATGATGGGATTACATGTCTTGAATATTCATCAATAGCCTTGTTTTCTGGTCTTTTTTCCACATGAGATGTCCATCTAAGAATGCACATACCAGTAAAGTGAATGTTTGATGTTTCCACTTTCAAGCTGTAAGGTCTGACCATAGTCAGTTGTCTTAGGCAAATGTGTCTTCTGTCTTTTTCCCCCTGACCTTAGGTTTTGGAGGCTCTGCAGAACCTTGTTGCCCCTAATTTTGTCTGAACTTGAACCTCCCCGTAGATTATTGAGGCCAAGAAGTATGGATGAGGGATTACTTACTATTGATTGTTGTAGACTCCCACCTAGTTTTGATTGATCAAGTAGAGCTTCAGTGTGGGAAACTGTTTTTGCTTCTGGAGATTCAGCTTTGGGAATGTCTCTTATATTAGCTTGTCCATTAATGTATCAATCACACTTACCATGTGTTGCAGGTTTTGTTGCAATTTTGGATGGATCAACCATGAATCCTGGCCATCATTTTTTTGCCCCTCCCCTTTGAGTTTTTTCTACATTGGGTTGAAGAATGGATTCGTGAGTACATCGACTCCTCTAAAGATGCTGCTTTTGATGAGGAGATCCAAAATATGTCATAAAACTTTTGAGTAGTGTATGGATATAGCCAGCAAGAATTAAACTGTGGTTGTGGATGGATTGATTTGTCATCTGAGATTTGATGCTGTATTGCATCTAGAGAATGGAAATGGTTCTGTTAGGTAGTAGATCTTACTCGAACATGTGATGGTAGTGAAAATCTCTTTAGTATGATATTCGCCTCGTCCTCTGATGTATGCCGAAGCTTGCGAAACCCTTATTCGGAGCTAATTGGGTGCATTGTGCCTGCAAAGTAGCTTCTAGAGCAAAAACGTGATTTGCTGTCTTGGAATTTGATCAACAGATAGCAGGGGTAATACATTTAGAAACTGCTTATCAAATCATGGCAGACTTAGATCACTTCGGATCTCAGCGGGAGACATTGACTTTCAATTGATGTTTTATTCAGGAGTTCTCCCCCTGCCCAGGCCCCAGGTCAACCATCATCTGCCCTGAGTGAACTAACAATAAACTATGCAGGTTCTGTGCCGCCTCGGCTTCTTCTGTAACCTTTCTTTGTAACTGGTTCTCTGTGGAACTGGAAACCCGCACTCGTTTTCCTGCAACCGTTCTATGACCTCAGACTAGAATCCCATTTGATTGAGATCGCTATTGCTTCGGTTCCCTTACATTGGAAAGTCTCTCTCTCTCTCTCTCTCTCAAAACACGACATGGGCAATGATAGTAGTCAAATTAGATGGTGGGGAAGTAGTTCCTTTCTCTCACATATGATTTGAACGCTGAAACTGTAGTCTAAAGAATAACCAGTCTCCACGTTGGTTTGTTCGTTGCATCCACTTCGCACTCGAGTAGTGGTGGTGGACGGGTGAGACACAACAACCGTTTTCAGGTAATTACAAAGAAAATTGGCTTTACTCAGCAAAGACCTGCGATGACGGAAGAATACACATGCTTTTATCCTAAATTGAAATAATAAGTATATCCCGTTGGAAATTACTCTGATTAACTTACCTGTCTATTAAAAAGAGTTCCACCCAAATTGTGGACGATGCTTAACCGAGCTAGGTCCTGGTTGTTCTTCTGATTGATGACTAAGATGACAGACTTGCATCATTACTTGAATTTCGACTGAATCATTAGATTAATTTAACCTAGTTTTGGCCGTGACAACGACAATCAATGTCAACAATATTATTCTTGAACGACTCAGGCCTTTTGGCTTGGAGTCGTTGACTCTATCCACGTGCTTCACCATAACAGACTCCGGATTAGCGCAAGAAGCCCCTGCATCCTACAAAGATCGGAATGCTGTCTGTCTGAGCCATTGAGCATCTGAGACCTTTATTTGAATGCTCTTAGCTAATTGATTGTTCTAGCCTTTGATATCGTTCAACAGATAGACAGCAAAAAGTTCATCCTTCAACAAAGACGATTAACTCTGCAAAATTCAAACTTGGTCTTCTGGCTCATAGGGCAGATTTAAGTCCTAGACATGTGCTGAAATTTAGGATGATAAGTCTTGATGAAAAGGTATTTACATCTATGTGAACTCAGAAATGGCAAAGTGATCATCTTCTTATTAGAATCAGGAGGAAGCAAAATAGAATCTGAATGGATGATGAATCATGTTGATAAAGATGGTTCAGGAGAGGCTTGAGATGAATGAACATGCCCCTATCTTCAAATAATCTTGACTTTAGACTTGAAACAGCCAATGTGGCTGTTTTCTTTCCCGATCAGATGTAGTAGCTGAACCACCGATACTGGTGGTGGGTCCACTGCAAGCATCGCCTCGATCTGACATGAGTGACGATGATGAAACGAGCTCCTTATGATTCATCCTGGAGAAACCCGCTTCTGGTTTGCTGTAATGCTGCTGGTAGCTTTTGAACTTTTCATTGCACCTTTTCCCTCCTATGCTTAACGTTAGCTCCACTTCGGTTTCTTCATCCGAGCCTTCAATGCTCATTCCTTCATTTTTGCAAGGGTTGCTAAAGCTAGGCCCTGGTAATTCTTCGTCAATGTTGCTGCTTTCCTTAGCTGGGCTTTCAAGGTCGAAACCTCTCGGCCTTCTTATGGCCTCAACACAGCTACTGCTACTCCTCTCGTTTGAAGTTGGATCATTGCTCAGACTTCGTAAATGAAATGGACGGCCGCTACTGGGTTGACTTGTTTGCTGGGGCCAATTGATGACATAGTTAGTCTCTGAACTCCTCATGGTATTCCGGATCCTGTTTTGGTCTATTTCTTTCTTCGGCTCACTCATTAGCATCTTTTGAACACTGTACAGCCGGTGGAGTTCTCGAACCTGCAATTGTTTACCCTTTTCGGTTTAAATTTTTATGAAGTAGTTTTGTCATTCTAGGAGAGAAGCTGCAGAGAATCTCCTACCTGTTGCTTGAAGGTATCTTCATGCATCTGTATTGTCTTTCTGATAGATTCGATGTTATGCTTCTCGGCGACCTGATCCATGGGGTCTATGAAATTGTTCACTCCAGTGTTCCTGATGCTTTCTTTGAGCTCTCTGTTCTGAAAATGGTCCCGCTCATCCACACGGTGAAAAGAAAAAATGTGGCTACTTGGTGAAGCTACTGCTAGAGGGTTGATGGCATATTGAAGTTCGGTTCCCATACCTGAAAAAGAATTAATCTTTAGAAGTTTTTCCAAATTATAGTTGATTTTGCTACAGAATTTATAAATGAAATAACATAAAAAGATTCCAACTGTGCACTCACAGTTGAGTTAGGATCATATCTTTTCCAATTTTCACTTTTTCGGTAGTTGGTTGAAATTTAAGAGGGCCACTACTTGAATCGTGTGGAGACAGGGTTGATCTAGAAGTGACTCAAACAAATCTGACATGATGGATAAGTCATCTCCAACGTAGTAACGAATCATGCTCATTCACACAATGACTCAACAAAATTCAAGCATGCGCCGCACGCGCACGAGAGAGAGAGAGAGAAAGAGAGTCAGCAAATTTTCTAAATGCAGAACAACAAGGTTTGTTGTCTGTCCAAATCTGTTTCACAGTTCATCTTGCCTTTGGCTTTTGCGAATGCAGCCACAACATGTAGAACTTTACAGATTTCCTAAATGCCAGTATGTCTTACTCAAAATCAGTATACCCAAAAAAGGAAGAAAAGTTCAACAGGATGTTGGTTGAATGAGATTCTGGGGCAGTTAAAATGCATGAAGATGAAAAGTAACTGGCTGTCTGAGCACTTTCTCCATCTCTCGTATCTCATTTTTCAAGAAGGATCGTCAGAGATTCATATTCTTCCGTAGTGAATAGGTCGAGAATTTGGTAACACTAGTCCTCATAATGCAAAGAGCTCTAATTGAAAATACAGGGAGAGCAGTCGGAATTTGCTTCATAAGAATCAAAAAGAAAAAAGGTTTAAATGGCCACCGATTAAGTGTTCAACGTTCATTGTCTCTGCTCAATATCTGGTTTCAAGAAGCTTAGAAAGATGCATCTTTATTGCCTGAAAAAGCAGAGTCTGACCAGAAAATTCATCTATGCACTGCCAAGGAAAAACTTGCACCAACCACCCCAAACGCAAGAAAAAACCATAAACAGGTATCCTCATCTACAGTGTGAAATGAAACTGACACTTCACGACATCATCTGTTCTTACTAAACAAATCAAGAGAGAGAGAGAGAGAGAGAGTTAAGATCATCACCTGCAAGAGATGGACTTGACCAGATTTGCTAACTCTATGGAGATGGTCATTCAACATCATCTTCCTTCATGAAAATCCTCAGTATTACCATCCATAAGAAGGCCTTGCTAAATAACAAGAAGCCCAGAAACAGGAGGACAAGAACCAACCAAAACCTCCATGAGCAAACATGACATGTTGTTTCGCAGCATGCGACGGAGCCACCGAACAAGGCAAACCGAAAAAAAATAAAAATAAAGAGAGCTGTGCTTCAAGAAAGGACTCACGACATCACAACACTCACCCAAATAAAACTCTCGGCTGGCCAAAACCAGTCCTCACTTTACTTGGAGAGACAACAAAGCACCTTTCTCTTAAAAAATTATAGTCTCCTGGTATGTTAATAATTCAGCCCTTGACAGGCTGGGAAAGGAGGGAAGGAGAATGCCAAGGAAACCTCAAAAAGAAAAACGAAAAGGAAAGCTGTTGTAGCAATGTGACAGTGCTTATTCTAAATATTATGTGAGAGAGAGAGAGAGAGAGAGAGCTATATTCTTGGGAGGGGTCTTAAATAATCTTTGATGGGATTTTTGTATTAGCGTTGCACTGGACTCTAGAAGGGATGAAGATCAAAAGGAGGGTCCACATTTGAGAATATTTATTCATATATGTAAATAAAGCAAGTGACATATCCTAAACATAAGCCAATGTAGGCCTGTGAACGAGATATTCCGGACAAGTTTTGCTGGACATTGAAGATCTGTGTGAAAAGGATCATGCTATGGAAACATCCGGTGTGGTTTCTTCCCTATCCTCTGGTATTACATAATACCCACCCATCTTCTTTTCCAAGAACCATTTTAAGATTCTGATTTTTATCACCTCCCTTTCCGTACTGATCAGCGTCCCTGTCACATTCCACTCAAGTATGTTTTTTGTTTTTTTTGAGATTTCTGCTTGAATTGTGCATCTATGTGGCATAATTCAATATGAACATGACACTTATGTTTCAAGATATTGTCATCTTTTTCACCGTCGAGTCTCACTCACCCTTTAGCTATAGCCGACTCAACTTACCATATTTTACGATGAAAAATTCATTCATTTTACTTAAATTTAGAAAGGTAGATCTGGAATATTAGCAATAAACATAGCGAAAGTAAATTTATCAGCTAGTATAATATTGCCCTGTGTTTTTCAGTATGAATGTTGGCCAACTAGACTTTTTGGAAGCTCATGCTTTTATGTGCATCCCGCATGATGATACATGGTAACTGTCATCCACAGAAAAAGCAATTCTATCTTTCTTGACCACAAGGATGAGCCAAGGATGATGGAAAGGGAGTAAGATTTGGAAACTTTCTTCTCCTATTCATTCTCTGTCTTTCCATTAATTACAAAGTGACCACTAACTCATCCGAAATCTATCAAAGTCATTAAAGTTGTCCACTATACTAAAAAAAGAAGCAAAATCCAAGATTTCAGCTGAACACAAGAAAAGTTGAGGGCTAATTATGCGAGGATTAATGAGATGTAAAAAGTGATATGCCTAGAATTAAGAAAACACAGGCCATTGGCATTGAAACGAGTGCGAAAGAGAGAAACTTCCCACATATCACTTTCCTCCAAAAGATAAAGGGCCAGGCAACATACTTGTCCCCCAAATTATTATATACCAAAAAGAAAAACCAAAAAGATAATTATAAACTGATAATGATCATAAATAAATGAAAAAGAGGAAACCCTCAGTTCTGATCTGGGAAATCAACAGCCCACACATCCACATGCGTTGGGAGAGAGAAGCAATATAAAAAAATGATTGCTTTGTATGAAATGTATGCCTTTCTTTTGTCTTTTACTTGTTTATGTCTGCCCAAATATCACATACTAACATGGCCTTTTTGCCCATTGATCTGCTCAAGCAGTTACCACTTGCACGCTTGTTCATGCACGCGCATGGAAAAAAAAAAAGATTTGTCTGCTCAAATTTGTTCCATCCTTACCCTTATGCTTTACTAATTATCAGTAAATTCCCCAAGGATTAGCAAATCCCATGCTGATAGACAGTTCAAGGCCTACCTCTCAGCTCATCAGCACAAAAATCCAGGAGACATGTGAATAACACAATGAAGCATATTTCAAAATCATCCCAAAAAAGAAAAAGCTGATTGTCTAACGTTATCAATACCTACAACCTTTTATGAAAATTGATTTACAAAGTGATGACAAATTTTATGAGTTTCCATACAAGTTAAACCTATGTATTCACTTAATAAGTTGTCGCAATATTTTATTGAAAAACATCAAAATCCTCTATAGTCCTTGTGTAATTTTTCTCCTCATTCAAACTTTATCCATTTGCGTCATGTAATTTGCGTCGTTACATGAGCCTTCTAGTTCTCACGTTCAATCCATGGAATGTGACTCCATTAGGTGACTCTTCTTTTCCCAATATTGTACAACTCCTTTGACAGAAGAGCCAACAATCTCCAGCTTTGTTGGGTCTTTACACATCCTTTGGCGTTGCATGGATGGTCTCACATACACGCCTAGCATCCAAAAAAAATCTAGGGCAAAGTAGATGAGGTCAAAGTACACAAGAAAGAGATCTTGATAAGAACAAAGGCCAATAATGCCATAAATCCTTCTCTGTCCAGTAACTTTCAAGGTTGGAATCTAAAGTTTCACAAGGGACCACAAACAAGGTACATTTTTATCTTTTAATTGCTCATACGACATGTTCTCTAGGTTTTCTTTTGTCCTGGTTGAAGGTTGTCCCAGCTTACAAGCGATCCCAGCTGCATTGTCCACATGGAACCCTTCTCCCCGCTAAACTTCCACCGCATAGATCCACTTTGACTTGTGCAATATCTGGATGAATTGCCCAGCGGATTCGTTTATGCAGAAATTCCAGTTCGGCCGACTAAACACGATCCTGGGCACATACAGAATCAGATATCTATTTTTATTTTTTATTTTTTTATGTATTTTGACCAGTGGGAAGAACTATTTGTATCTGTCTATATTGTCATGTTTCACATTCTTGGAGGAAAAGTTCATTATTGGATTTCATGCAACATGCTTGCGAAATGTTGACATCACCTCATTTTCACCTAAAAAGATTTCGAGTCATCTTCCATTGTAGAAAATCCTTGTACTATATTAACCTAATTTTTCACGGGTTAATCTAAGTGCTTGAGATTAGCTGCAGAGTGCACAGTCCCAAGCAAATAATTAATCGAATAATTGAACATAAAAAAGACATCTAATGAAGTGTAGCGGCATCCGAATCTGTTATGTGGTTCACCAATTTTGCCATCAAGAGAACAAAATCAGAGTCTCAATAGCAATTTCGCTCAAGAACATATCAGATACAGATAAGACCAAAATTCTTTCCCGAGAAGGCAAGAACTGAGCAAGGAAACCCTAGACAGTCTCATCACGTTTGTTCTCATTATAATGTACAGCACTAACCCCTTATAAACATAGGGGCCAAATATTACCACAAGAAGAAACTTGATCAAATGATAAAACGACGAATGGTATATCTGATTTTTTCTATAGTTGATTAACTGGGCATGAAGTTTAGAGAATCGCGAGACAGAGCTCAACAAATATAAATGTAAGAACACTCCTTCTTATATATTATCTTGTTTTGCAAATTTTATATTGAATGTCCATTCAATTATTCTTATCTGGATTAGGGATTTTATAATACCGTCACCTATGTGAATTTCATATTGTAATGTTAGCTAAATTGCACACTGCTTGGAAGTTACCTAGAGCTCCAGCTATGAATATCTTTGAACTTCTTTGATATTATTATGCATTCTGCCTGAGTTATAGAATAAACTCGCTTCTTCCGGAATTGGTCCTATTTATCTTCCTGTTTGTTTTTCTGTCTTTCTATTTGGTAGATTGTCGGGGATTAAAAGTAATTAAGAGATTTGCATTTTTTAAAGTAGCCTACCGATGTGGCGATTCGATTTAGGGAGCACTAAATTATCCATTTTCATCCTTACCACCATCCATCATCAGGATTGTGGTATAATCCTGAGAAATGCCAAAAATCTTTTTCTCTAGGTTGAACGAGGATGAGAAGCTCCTTATACTATACCACAGGCGTTTTTCCACAAGCACCCTTCCCAAGAGTGTTCTTGTTGTCACTAGAAGACTTATTCATACAAACTGCAAGAGTTTTACTGACAAGATCCTTAAGAAAACTGAAAGTTGGGGCATGAAGCATATGAGTTATGCAGGGCGTCTACAGCAAACTAAATCAGTCCTTATCTCCATTTGCATCTATTGGATGCAAATGTTCTTACTTCCAAAGCAAACTATATATGAGATTGAGAAGAGAATTCAACATTTCTTATGGGGTAGTTCTGCAACAAATCATTGCACAAGTTTACATGGCAAGTAGTTTGTTCACCTAAAAGGGAAGGAGGATTAGGATTACTTGATTTGAACATATGGAATAAAGTTTTGTTAGGCTGCACGCTGTGGAACCTTATTAATCATCATCCTCTTCCCTTTGTAGCATTTGGGTTCACGGCACAAAATGCTGAGGTACCCTAATTATGCAACTTGACATTAGGGGTAGCATGACTTGGAGTTGGTGATGTCCCCTCAAATTACGACATATTTTAACTTCAATTATATCTAGCTCAGGGTACTGTTGCAATGATATATATGACAAACTCAGACACAGGGCTCCGGTAGTGGAGAGGCATGACCTAATTTGGAGTAATAGCATTAGCAAACACAATTTTATTAGCAGGGTAGCTTGAAGAGATAAATTACGACAATAAAAATCATAGCACAATAGATGACCTGATTTGATATCTAGCATTACTTTTGCAAGGCCAATATAGAAGACAAAACTCAATTCTTCCAGTGCGGATGGACAGGTAGCATTTGGCGTAATATCCTTCCGCAACATAGGATTAGGCGTTCTTTAGGAGGATAGAATGAGAAACTTCAATGGATGATTAAGACGACAAAGAGCAAAAATTTGGCAGCGAGACTTTTCAAGATATCTTTCCTAGCAACCATATATTGCATTTGGATGAAGTGCAACCATAAACGGTTTCAAAACAAATCAACTAACATCAATATTATTTTGGCCAAGATGTGTAAAAATGTAAGAGGTAAAGCTTCACTTTATAAAAAAAGCAAACATTCCCAGTCAAATATTGTATTGGCTACTATGTGAAGACTTCCTACCTCCATCTTTTGAATTATTACCTCTATTTGTAATGCCGATTGTACTTCATATGCTCTAAATTACATTTTCAACCAATAAAAAGTCTTTAATAAATAAATAAAAATCAGCGAAAAGAGGCATAAAAGTCTTATGCATCTATAGACTATGATAATTAGAAGGTTTTCACGTGAGAATTATATATATGGTTGAAGATTGTCTTATGATGCTCTTTTGTGGGTAATTATTAAGTAATTCTTTACATACCGACATATTATCTATAAAGTATTTCCTGATTTTTGACGAATTATAGAACATTTAAGACAATATGTGTATATTCACAAACCAACAAATCATCATTTTTATGCAAGTATTGATTTGGTTTTTAATATTTTTCTTTTTCCTTTTTGTTAACTTAAGAAATTTCGTAGCGTTACTTTCTTTACAATAACTTATTTAACCCTTTTGCTTTACCAACGTTCTTATCCATTTATTGATCTTGTTGTGTACATTCTACAAATGTTGATATGAATATAATCTTTCATTCTTATCACGTATATATTAAAACTAATAAAAAAGAGAGAGAGCATAGGTTTGCGAATGTTTTATCTCCATTGTTTGCTCTTCACCACATGACTCGATGAGCCAACTTATTATAATAGCCTCATACATTCTTTTCTTGAATCTCCGTCGCTAAGTTTCGACACACTTACAATCGGTGCCTTCTACTTGGTTGATGCTCGATACTAATGTCGAGTTTTATTTTAAAGATTGTAAGTCCTCGTTTCCTTGGTAAACCTTTCCCTCTCAACAAGAGAGATTAGCTACACCATCATTAATCATGTTTGGTATCTACAATTTTGCAACTATTTCATTATCCTATATCATCATCATCTTAGAGATTAAAATAAAACATTTAGTAATAGAACGTCATTAGCCTTTTGCTGGGCATTAAGACTAGAAGAAGAGGAAAACGTATGTCTCCAGACGTCGGCATACCTTCATCAACTTCTAGAAGTAACGAAGAGGTTAAAAGATGTTGTGTAATCCAAGAGATTAAAGTGGAAGGAGAGGACAAACGAACTATTAACATTCTATTTATGTACATTAAAAAAAAGATAAAAGAAGGAAAAAATGAAAAAGAAAAAAGAAGAGAGAGAGGGAGAGAGAGGGAGGGAGGGAGGGAGGGAGAAGACAAAAGAAAGTGACGGCAACTTCAAGTGAAGATGGGAAAATGAATTGATTGGGATTTGAGAATGATGAAGCACGCCTTGTAGCCTTACCAAGACACATCAGCCGTCATTCCACGAGACCCCACCATTTCACCGTCTCTCTCCTCATCATCATCTTCATCCTTTCATCCTCCTACTTTTTGAATCATTTTATAGAGCTTCCTAAAACAAACTGAAGGAAAACTACTATGGAAAAATGGTTCAGAACTTTGCGAAATGCTAACAGTTTGACCATTTGTTCAAGATTTATACCTCTTCAATCTTTCCAATACCTAAACACGAGCCCTATTGAGTTATTCCGTGTCTCGTCTTCCTTTTGAAACAAGTTTTGTTCGGTCCATATATATACTCATATGTCATATGCAATCTCTCTCTGGCTTGTGGAACCAAAAAATTCAATAAGTAGGAAACCAAAGATGGGTAACGGAGAAAATTCAGCGTAATTAGGAACAATAATACTCTGAAGAGAATTCATTTTCCCATCTTCACTTGAAGTTGCCGTCACTTTCTTTTGTCTTCTCTCTCTCCTTACCAAAAAAAATAATAATAATAATACTCTGAAGAGCCATTTTCAAATCGTGAACGTCAGTTTGGGACAAAGATAAAAGGGTCACTCTCATTGCAAACCCATCAATCTGCGCCTAGCAACATTAAGAGACATGTCTAATCATTAGCATAGTAAGTATTAATGTTTTCTTGTTTGTTCTTGGATGCTTCTTTCGGGTTTCTGAAAAAATATATCTGCAATTACACAATTAAAATTCACAAGTGGTCAAATCCACACATTCTCGGAAAAAGAGGGGAAGACCATACTACCTATTTCTATCTGTCAAACAAAGAAAAAGAAAATAAGAATGTAATGGAACGCCACAATAGAGAGTTTGGCCACACTCCACAAGTGAGAATAGATTCCATTTGGAAATACCACACCCCATGATTGGAAATTGGAAAGTGTCCATATACAGTGTAAACTTGATGGAAGTAATAAAGGTTTACTTTAAAATGATTCAATGATAAAATTTGAGCAAAAGGAAGTTAGAGCACATATGATATGTTTGTTAAAAGATGGACGGATCGATATGATTTATTCATGTGACATTATTGAAATGATAAAAAAGAGAAGCATGCATAGTGTTTTACGCATCCGGCTACTCAAAGCTTCAAGTTAGGGCAATCTTGTCGACGAGAACTAAAGCTTGTAATAGTTGATCACCAAGTTGTCAACCGTGAATATACATGAGCACGAAATGAGTGTAGCTAAGACTTTATTGTACTTAGTTTGGAATGTACATATTCACAAAAGGGGAATAGCAGTGCTCATGTTCATTAAAAAGTTAGACAAATTATCATTGATTGAAAAGAGGAGAGAAAGACAAGATAAAGTGATTTGGATGAACAAAGCAGTAAATTTTCAATGGAGCAATATATTATATTACATGATTTTCATATGGCGCAACCATCGATATTGATATGAGTAGTTATAGTTTGAAAATTTGACATATTGTTCTAAATTAATAGTTATGAATTATCGGTTGCACGGAAAAAAGGCTTCACGGAATTGTGCATTGTGTGCTCATAAATTAATCCACGAACCATTAAGTTTTAAGATAAAGTTTGATGGCTTCCGATTAGTGGCTGCAATATGAGTGGTGTTGCGATTTATTAAAGAAAAGAAGTTGGGGATGGTCGCACTCTCAACCAAGTTGATAAGATTATGGGGTCACGGTTTCACAAATGTTTGTAATGAATGCCTGAGGGCAATGTTGCCTCAAGTGGGACACAAGAGCAGGTACAACCCGACACGTGTCACTCACCCAGTGATGGGAACCAAATTCTTTTTTCTTTTTTTCTCATTCCTGCTCGTGAATGCTGGTGTCACCAATCGAAGTGGGGAGGATCTAATGTTCACTTGCTTGATTTGACTTTGATGCTTATTACTTTTGCTGATTAGTTTGGGTAAAAAGCGAGTGAGATTCTTCAAGTGCCTTATGCATTTGATTAGCCAAGCAATTTGAATCTCAAATTCCAGTCCCTGTAATAGTAAACTAACCCTTTTCTTTTTGGGAAAAAGTAGATGCATTATCTTAATGCGTTTTTTTAATATGATTCTCCATTGCTTCTTTGAGGGAGAGATCACCTATCTCTCGTCGTGTTCCCATCTCCCATCTCTTATGTATTCAACTGACAACAAATTCTAGCTCTCATAGATGTTAAATCTCCGTGAAAAGATATTAAGAGGCTAAGTGATGGGTCCTATTGACAATTGCTATAGCATATTGTTTGGAAAAAAAAGAAGATGAAAAACCCTAAATGCAGTAATCATGTATAGTGTGTATACTAAGCTCACTTAACCTACCAATTGAATATTAAATAGACTGAGTTTATGATCAACTTCACTTCTTTAAGATTAAAATTGAAAAAAAAAAAAGTAATTAATAATACACCTCATTAATAAGTAATTCTTTGCTATTTAATCATACCTTCATTTAATTTAATAAAATTGTTTATTTCTAAGTGAATTTAGTATATTCACTATACATGATTACTCTATTTAGGGGTTTTCATCTTTTTTTCCCACCATGTAGCCTCTTAATATCTTCTTTTTACGGAGGAAGAGCATGTTTAGAATCTATGAGAGATAATAACACATATCAACTAAACATGTAAAAGATGTGAGATGGGAACACGATGGGGAAGAGGCTACCTCCATTTTTAGAGAAAATATTAGGTAAGTCAATGTTGCCACATAGGCAATAGAACACTCAATTCAAGGCTTGTCATGTGTCCAGATGGGCCCCACTAGTCAATCTCTTTGCCTCCCTTTCGGACCTTGCGTTTCTCTTCTTCTTCATCATTTCTTCCTTTCGATCAAACATGGCCAATGCACCTACAATAGAGACACATAACTTCTTCGCCTACATTCTCTCCACGGCTCACATCATCAACATCGTCAATGCCTTCAACTTCCTAGACCGCCTCTCCTTCATCCTCGAGCTCTACGACCGCCACACCCTCTTCAACCTGATCACCCATCACGCCCTCTCCAAGCCCAAGGCAAGCCATATGGTTAAACATGCACACTGTCAATCTCCCGGTCATCCACCGCAACGTGAAACCCTAACAACATCTTGGTCCTCCCTAGATACATGACAAGCGTTGAATGGAATGTTTTAACGTCTACATGACAAGACTAACTTACCTAATGTTTTCTCCCATCCTTTTGTTGATGTATCATGTAGATCAATTAAACAATGAATCCACCCCAAGAAAAAGAAGAACAAAAAAGAATATCTGAGGACACAAAAGCTAGATTTAAGGAGCCAAAAAGGAATTAAAGAAAGGTATTTGCTCGATCAAAATACACGCATCCAATTTGAATTGTCTCGAGTTTGGTTAGCGTACGAGGAATTCGATGCACAAATAATCCCATTTCCTAGATGGCTGAAGATTTGTTCGGATACGAGTTTAGTTACTTTTTTTTTATTGTTGGCGGACCTTGCTAATTTTTTAAATCACATATAAACAATGATAAGCTCTTCCACATGAAGAAGATCTGCCTCTACATAAAATATTAGTACAGACCCTTCTTATAGAGAGACCTAGGAAATATCGACAATTCAATCATCCGAGAAAACTTTCGTGGAGTTTCATGCAAGTCATGTAATATTTGTAAACATATTGCAATCTAATGAATCAAAACCCAATGTAACTATCGAATTACGTGAATCCAATCATCTCTCACCTAAGTTTGGCCACGAGGACCACCATTTATCTTCCCGATCTCTTCGTTGAGTCCCCACCCCAAAACACCTAAAAATAAAAAACCTAGGAACAGTAAAATTAGGAAAACCCTCCTTCCATAGATGGTGGATCCATGGCACGATTTCACATCAAGATCTGGATTAGAAGCTATTGCATTCTCTCCACGTGCACGCGCACACACATCAGTTGACTAAGACCATGAAGCTTCATTGGCCATAAGCTATCCAATAACATAGGTTTGCGTCAGAGGAGGGGACACGACCAGTTGGAAAAGGTCACTTGCGGAGAGAGAATTGGAGGGGATTCTAGCTCCTAGTGTTCTAGTTCACAAGGCGTGAAACCCCATTTGCTTCCAGCTCAGTTCCCACATTCACTGCATCAGATTGGATGTGCGGATGTGACTTCAATCAAATTGATAATTTATCATATACCCAAGAGAAATACACCGAGAATGAATAATAAATAATTCCGGGGATTGGGTTTTTAGGGCAAACGGGAATCTCTCTATCTTCGGGCCAAGGCTTATCTGCTCTGGATCCAATGCCTTTTCACATCGCTCCCCATTTTAGAATATTATCTGCATCCCCACGTTGTTCGAGTGCCTCATTTAGTCTGCATTTCCTCCCATTTCGTCCTCAATTATTGTTTACCTGAGATATCTACTTCGATGATAGTTGTGCATCTGTCATCCTGTGATGGGAAAAGTGATTGTGTGTTTCACTAGTATATACACACAGGTGAAGCGGGTGTGAAAGTGGAACTAATATGCTAAAAGTGATCAAATGGACATCGGTATCATGCGGTGAAAGCAATCATACAAGCGAAAGAAATGGATTCGTTCGAATGCATCGGTGATTTTATACAATGAATTCAGCTCCCAAAATGATTTGAAAAGCGTGAAACAACGCAATAGATAAGTGAGAACATAATCAAGAAGCTTAACTTCCTTAGTCGGTGGTTAGTCTTGAACACAAGAATAATATAAACGCAATATATCACTTGACTGGTTGAAAAAAAAAATGAATTGACTTAACTTTCATGTCATAAGTTATCAATTTTTTTTAGGGAGAAATTATAAGATTTTCAGTTAAGAATAGTGAAAAAAAAATCACTGTCTTTGCTTATCGAGAGGACATGAAATTAGGTGCAAGCAGAAATTATTGGTCGAATGTGCGCGATATACCAATGCTTGCAAGTGGAGATATTTTTCCCCTTTTTTTATCCATTCTTCTCTTTTAATAGGTTAAGTAGTTAATTATTTTTTTATATGCGATAATTAAAGCATCGGTTATAACATTTATGGCCTTAACATTTGATTATGTCACGACAGTTGGCATGTTGGAAAAGTGAGAAGCACATGCTTACTTTGCTCCTCTCGGTTGGGGCATAAAAAAAAATTATATAGGACTTCCCTCTCATTGAACTAAACTTGCTTCTTTAATGTCTAATACTCAATTAAGAAATAAAGCCCTTGATTAATTAAGTAAAGTATTCTTAACCTATGTCTTATCTTTACATGGAAGAGGCATTAACTGGGGAAGTTGGATTCCATATGGGAAAATTGTGGATTGGTAATCAGACAAGAATCTTGAATTTGATTGCTCATATTGCTCCCTGGGGATCAACTTAGATTTATCGACATGAATTGTACTTTTCTACAAGGTATCTCTAGGGAATGATGCAAAGTCCGAATGATTCTGTTGATTGATTGATTGATTAGTAAATGCATCTTTTTGTTCTGTTTTTGGTTCATCAGCTTGAAACAAGATTTGGGGTGCCTCCATATATTTGTGCCATGAACTTCTTGTGTAATTTCCACCAAGATCTGTGTGTCGCCAATAGAAAGTTTAAGTTGCAGGGCAAACATTAGTACATTTCTGATTTTTTTTTTTTAAAAAGTAAATTTTTTTAGAAACATTGAACGGCTGAGAAATAATTGAAATGCCATCGAAGCTTCGTCCTAAACAAACCAAATTTTAACTTTGAACTTTTTGCATACTAAAGTCATTTTTCTCTCATGGTTAGGCCAATTGAATCAACCTCTTGAAGTAGCTACTAATGTCGATGTTTCACAAAAGTACATTTGGCCATGAGTTGCATTTCGAGATGTTCATTGAAATAAAAGTGAGAGTGAAAATTCTAAGTTATGATGTGACTAAATAACCAATGCACATCTATCTATTTTATGCAGCTCTTAGGAGTTATTTGCAAAGATTAATTGCTTTTAAGATTTGATAAACATAGCAAGTCCTATCCATTCCTAAAGGATATGGTTGTTGAAACCTGTATGGTTCAGCTTGGATATGTTTTGAGGGGGAAATAATCATCCTTAATTGAGATAGATATAGATCTAAGAGGAGCCCCACATCGAAAAAAAATGAGCCCAACAAAGAAGTTTAGAATCTAGGGCCTTGGGCTTTCGTGAAGCAAACGAGGGGTTAAACTGAGGAAACTTCATACACATTGTAATGTGAGTGGATTGACCTTTTCCAGCTGCTAATATAGATAATTTTCTAAGTTAGAGATGAGCCAAAGTTTCTGTTAAAGTACATGTAGAGGGGAAAAGAAGAGTAGAAATGGTCATTAATACTTCTGTCTCATTCTCAGTTCCAATCTATGTCCTCAGTTGCAAAAGGAGGGGCAAAATAAAGAAAAGGAAAGGAAAAGAAAGGCAGAAAATGGGGTGAAATCATGTTAGAATGGTACGATATGCATAACTAGATAAAGAAACAGATTAATACTTTTCGTTTGTAACTTTAAAATAGGAAGGGATATTTGATCTTTCTCTTTGTAGTGGCAAATTCTATATGTGGTCACATACAAAATAATCTACTTTCCGACCGATGATTAATAGGATAGTTGAAATGCTCAATTTAGATGGATACGTTTCAAACTAACTAATCGGATTTTACGTTGATGTAGCAACTATGGTTTCATAATTAAATAATTTTGCGTGCTCAGCCACTTTTGATTCGTGAAGGGGAAAGTATGACTGATAATTCAATAGTTACCCTAAAGGAGATGGCTGTGAGGGATTGCGTAGTCTTTCTTTATGTTTTCTTGAAATACGTAAATAATTTCCAAAGTATAAAGCAAGTACAATTTGGTCACGCGTATTACATTATTATAGAACTATAATGTTAGTGGACACGCTTGACTTGCCCAAATTATTACAAGTCATCATGGATCAAACTAGGTACTTGGAGAACCATACTGCCCTAGGAATGGTTGCTCTTGATGAGAAGACCATAGGTACAAGAATAAGCTCATATGCCTGCAAGAGAATGAGAAAATGCGACCTCCTCTTGTTTTGAGATATTGTTCATGAAATTTTGCAAATCAGCCTCACACTACAAACCAATGGTCTTGAGAAGATAATGGATTTTGACGGGGTACATTATATATATATATACTCTTAGCTTGTTCGCATTAATCTTGATCTGAACAATTATTTTCTGAAATCCGATCATGGGTTCCTCCAGATTTACTCCGCTAAATATGATTGAAAATATGGGAAAATGGCAGAAAGAGAGACAAGTTTAAATGCTTAAGTTAAAGACGGAGAGGATCGTTTAAGCTGGGAAATGGTGCAACAAAGTTTTACATAGCTCCCCCATTAAACTGGACGGTGGAAAAGGGAGCAAAGCAAACATGAGCCTTCTTTCGGCCTTCAAATACATGGAAAAAGAAGGGAGGGAACAAAAGAAAAGGACAAAGAAAAGAACGCGCAGGGAGATTTATGATCAAGAAACCCTCTCCCTCCCTTGCACAAGTTTTTTAGCTAGCTAGTCCTTCGACTCGATCAGTCACGACCATGGTAATGGGGAAGTGGCCAGCCTCGGGACCTTTTCCGGAACTCTTTTGATGGAGTTCGATTAAGTTATTCACACGGTATAATGCTGCTGGATCGTGTCGATGTCCAAACCTTTCAGCTTCACCACGGACTCGACGTGACCTTTGAGTGTATTGACCTCCCGAAGCCTGCAAAGTCCAAAAAAGTTTGCTTCTTATTCAGTTCACTAGGAAGCATCCTACTAAGAAAGATCCATTTGAAAGAAAGAAAGATGGTCATCTTGTGCTGTGCTCTGCAACAGCTAGGGGAGACCTCACAACACATACCTTGCAACTTCAGCTCGTCTCTTGGCCTGCTCAGCGATCTCCGACAACTCCCTATAGCTGTGCTTGTCATGGAAGATGTTGGAAGTCTCCGGGGGTTGAAGACCGTGAAGAGTCCTCTGAGCATGAGCCCATTGGGCTTCTCTCTCCTCTTTACCGTAATCTTTCTTGGTGGTGAATGCGGTCTATTGAATCGTCAAAATAGAGCAAAAAGAAATCAGTTAAGTCTCATTTCGCCCATTTAAATGTAGGTCAATTGCTGGATGTAGTACTAGGGTAATACGACTAAAACATACCTTGTTCTCTAGCATGCTGACCCATGCCTTTCCACTCAAAATGTAGCGAATAGCGAATTTGAGGAGATCCAGAGGCACGTAGGTGACGATGCTGTAGAGCCAGATGACCCCAGCCCATCCCCACCCGCATCCCTTAATTTCTGCAAAGCCCCAGTTGGCATATACGGCTAACACTGTAGCAATCTGCCAAAAGGAGTAAAAAAGAAAGAATTTGTTCATCGTCAGTATTAGAACTACTATCTGTTGAGTTCATTAACATCAGATGGAACAGCAGAAGTAGCAGGATAGTGTAATTGAAATTCCAAGAAATGAAGAAATGGCTCAAGGGTCTTACGAGTTGTGCAACACAGAAAGCACTCATTAAAAGAAGCCCCGGGCGCTCAACGAATGACCAGCTACGAGATCTCGTCACGAATATCAGTGCCTGACTCACGATACTCACTTGAAGGTACAGAGCAGCCATCTCTTCCTCTCGGCTATCTTTCAGAGGTCTGACCCCAAATTTGTCCTATCATATGAGAAGCCACAAATTAGAGTTGAAAAGATCATTCTTTACATCATACAACCGGAACAAAGCAAAATCTGTAAGGGCGGAGGAATCTCATGTTTCTTACTGAGAAGAATGTGGTTGTATGCATGGCCCAAAAGAATATAACGGTCATAAGCGCCAAGTAACCCCCAAGCACAATACCAGTGGCAAAAATCTCTTTCAGTTTCCAGCTATCAGGGAGTGGAGACGGCTTCACTCTGTCCTTTGAAATCGTCATGATTGTTCCTTTAAAGAGTGAAATAGGATGCTATTAACTCACATTGTTGCCATGCCATTGTAAGAAAAAAAAAACTGTCAGGTAAAATTAAAGCATTTCCCAAAGTCGTGTAAGTGCTTACCGTCATTTAGAATGGCGATAATCAAAACCATGAATGGAGAAAAGTCGAATTTCCAGATTAGAGCGATAAACATGAAACCAAACTGCAGAAGCAGGAGCAAACACAAAAACAGAATGAATAATCCATCCATAGATTGGTGCAAGCCAGACATAATATGAGTAAAACATAGAAATTACCACTATACGGATAGTAATGGAGACTGCATATATCTGCAAGAAGTTAAAAAACAGAAACAATGATTAGTTCCATTCAAGAAGAAAAAAGAGAGGAAAATAAAAACATAAGAAATAAAAGAATATAATACTGACTGTGTAGTTTTTCATCCTTTGGAATATAGCTCTGCTAGTCAAGACAGCGCTGATGATAACACTCAACCCAGGTTCTGTGAGGACAATATCAGAAGCACCCCGTGCAGCATCAGTAGCATCGGCAACAGCAATTCCAATATCTGCCTTTTTTAAAGCCGGGGCATCGTTGACACCATCGCCCGTCATCCCGCAAATGTGCTTTTGCTCCTGCAATTTCTTCACAATCTCGTACTTATGCTCTGCCAAATAGAGATTTGGATAAGATTTGGTGTACTTGTTAGAGTAAGCAAATCTTCTAGTTGAAAATGGACACAAGAGAGTAGTAGATGAGAAAAGAAGGGACTTACCAGGGAAAACACCAGCAAAACCATCTGCTTTCTCAATGAGTTCTTCTACAGGAAGGGCCGCGATACTAGCATCCTTGTGTTGACCTAGTAGAGAAGCAGATGGGTACATATTGGTTCCCATTCCGAGTCTCCTCCCCGTCTCCTTCGCAATGGCAAGTTGATCACCTGAAAGAGCACATGTTAACCAAATGCCAACCATTGAATAACCACTGCAATTTAATTCAGCAATGATTTAACACATAATTACCAGTAATCATTTTGACGTTGACACCGAGATTGAGAGCTCTGCGAATAGTTTCTGCACTGTCATGCCTGGGAGGGTCAAAGAGGGGCAATAGACCAACAAACTGCCATGGGGTGCCGGGACTCTCTTTGCTTTTCTCTGGCACTTCCTGTGAATGCCAAAAAAAAGAATCTTAGGGTTGCTTCCGAGTGAAAGGAACACTTCCATAGGAGTCTGAGAGGTTATATATCAAACACCTGTCTAGAGACAGCCAGGGACCGTAGCCCACGTTCAGCAAATTTGTCTATGACAGAGTGGACCTTCTTTTTAAGGTCTTCTCTGGCATTGCAGAGGGTTAAAATCTGTATCCCACAAAAGGCAAGAAACAAAGTCAGTGAACCAATCTAATCGGATTTTACTGCACAATGCATTGTTGGAGGACGATGGCCCATGTTGCATTACTTGCTCAGGTGCTCCTTTGCTTGCACGGTGCCAGTTTCCATCTGAATCAACGTAAGTCAGGGCAGTTCTCTTGTCCACAGGATTGAATGGTAAGAAGTGCACCTCTGTGACCCCGGCTCGAGCCTACATCGAGCACATGAAATGACAAGTACATCAGTCTTTCTGATTAAAACTGGCTCACTAGAGAGGAGGCCACGATGCGAACGCAAAAGATACTGTACCTCCTTTGGGTCAGCAAGCATTCCCACGATGGCTGCATCAATGGCATCCTGGTTTTCCGTCCTAGAAGCTCTGGCCGCGAGCAATATCACATGCTGTTTCTCCACTCCTTTGGCAAACACTTCGACCAGGTTTACATCGACACTCAACTTGTTCAAGGTCAGGGTACCGGTCTTATCACTGCAGAGGACGTCCATACCAGCCATCTCTTCGATGGCAGTCATCCTCTTAGTAATCGCACCTTGCTGAGATAGGCGGTGGGACCCAATGGCCATGGTCACCGACAGAACCGTGGGCATGGCAATGGGTATGCCTCCAATCAAAAGGACCAAGAGATTGTTGATCCCATTTCTGTACCCGCGGTGTTGGATCGGGTACATCACTATAATCTCGACCAGCATTCCGACTGCTATTGAGCAGATACAGAAGTTCCCAATAGCGGTGAGCACCTTCTGGAAGTGCCCAACTTGGTTGGTGCTGTCTACGAGATGCGCGGCTTTACCGAAGAAGGTATGAACACCGGTGGCAATGACAACAGCTTCGATTTCCCCTTGTTTACATGTGGAGCCGGAGAAAACTTCATCAGAGGGATTCTTGGTCACTGGGAGCGATTCTCCTGTCAGGGCGGATTGGTCGATCTTCAGCGGATCACCCTCAAGAAGACGGGCATCAGCAGGAACGATGTCTCCCAATTTGATACTGATGATATCTCCGGGAACCAAAATGGCAGCTTCTTGCTCACTCCACTTGCCATCCCTAAGCACCTACAAAATACGACAGAAACTAAGTTCATGTGCAGACAGACAAAGCTTTGTCAAAGCCTATGATTGACACTATCAATGAGTGATGAACTGTACGGCTATGATCAACTAATATTTCATTATGGCCAAGGTCCTAAAATTCAACACGACAGCACATATTATAACGTGAGAGCACAAAGATTTAAGCCATTAATGATATGATACCTTGGTTTTGGGGGCAAGACCAGCCATGAGAGCCGCAGCAGCATTACCGGCGTTGTTTTCTTCTATAAAACTGATGGTGGAGTTGATCACTAGCAAGCAAATGATACCAACAAAGTCTTGCCAATCTGGAGGCTTTCCTTGGCCGTTTGCCAGCGCAATGGCCATAACAGCTGCAGCTTCCATGACCCACGACAGAGGGTTCCACATAAAGCCAAGGAACTTCAGCAATTTGCTTTCCTATTGACAGAGAAACAATGTCAGACATTCACGGATTCCATGAATAAAGACCATTAGAAAGTGTAGCTAGCGAGAAATTACTTTCTTCTCTTCCAACTTGTTGGGTCCAAAGATCTCGAGACGGGTGTTTCCTTCTTCGGTAGTCAAACCCTTTGGAGTACATTTCAGCTGCTCAAACACTTCTTCTATAGGAATTTTCTCCTGAGAAGATTTTTCAGATGATAGAGAGGATTGAGTTTGAATTCAGCTGATAAAGCTGAGATACACCAAGTGATACTGCTAATCCTAGAAAATTATCAGACATGCCAGGTAGCGAGGAAGCATACATATACATATTCAAAATTGGATACACTTGGAAAAATCCAAAATTCTATCAGTATGAAGTAACTCTGCAACGAATGCTGTACATCACCAACACTACAAGAGCATCTTGGCAGATTTTCCTCATTGTTTATGCCAATAATTACATTAAGAGATTCCTAATATTTTGTTTTCCTTGTAGGAGATAGCTTTTCGATGTTTTCTCTTAGCAAATATTTTAAACCATAAATCGTCTCCTGGAATGATGTAAAACTTGTCTTGCTAGGCCTTTGATATCGAAGACGTATTGCCTATTTAGGGCATTGATCCTTTCGATCTAGATTCTCCATCGACAAAAATTATGACAAATAACCCGAAGATACATAAACTAAAGAAACCATCACATCCATTGATTATTGTATAGCGATAAAATAGTATCATTGCGGAAGAAGATATACACACAAGCCAAATTTCATTCGTAAGATTGATTATAGTTTTACTAATCCGAAGATCGTTCAATTAACTCTATTTTTTTTTTTTTTTAAAGTCAGACAAAAACCGGCCATGACAGGGTAGTGCACAGAAATTTGTGACAGCCACACATTTAGCGTTGACCGACGCCTTGCGGTGGAGCTGACCTCTGAAAATACAAACTGATAAAGCCAAAATAAAAAATAAAATTAAAAAAGTGGGCGCAGAACCCGGCTCGATATCGATGCCTTCCAACTTTAACTGCATTGGTTGGTCCGTGCACATGACGCGCCAAAGAAAGAAGATTATTTTTTCCCCTCATAATTGATGGGTCGATGCATAAATGAAAAATTCCCAATTAAAATAATTCAAACTGCGTTTTCCAATAAAATAAATTTGGACCGACGTGGGGGCGGGGGAAGGAGGAGGTGTCAGAGCTCAGAACCGTTGAACGTGAGAGTTATAATAAACAGAGAGAGAGATAGTGAGAGAGGAAGAAAGTAACGGTTAAAGCAGAGCAAGAGAAAAGGGAAATGGGGAATAGGCAAAATCTCATTTTGTTTCTCACGGCAGAAAATGAGGGGGAAAAAAAAAGTACCACGGAAAGGTACTTGGAATTCCTCCTTCACTGTAACAGGCTAAAACAAAAAGCTCTCAAACTCTATCACACAGTAGAGACAGAGGAGAGAGAGAGGGATTAGGGAACATGGGTAGGTGTCAAAGATTGAAAATTTGTGAGAAAGCCGATGGCTTTGAAACTCCCCATCTCCTTCCTTATCTCTCTTTCTCTCTCCCTCACATGTTTAGATCCGGCGATGAGCCAAACCGACTGGGGCCCTGATCTGCCTTCTCTGGGTGGGAGGGGAGATGAAAATGAAGGCCTAATGAAAAACATGTGAGAAAGCATCGAGCCTTCTTTCTATAAACCCAAAAGTTTTTAGCCTCGGGGATGATGATGATGAAATGGGGATCTAATCAGACGAAACGAGGATCTGATCAGACTCTCTGATCCAACGACCTCTCTGGCGTTTTCCCGCACAGCATCCAGTCAAAGGCCTGTGCTCTGCTTTTTCCGTGTCTAGGACAATCCAACGACCTCTCTCTCTGCTTTTCTCAGCACTCAGATGAGTTCAAGACCACAGCTCAGGCTCAGATTATTCAGATCATCAATCAGAGAGATAAAGAACGCATTACATGGGGTGGGAAATTAGTACATGTACTCCTATATCCGAACAAGAGACAAAGAGCAAAGAGCAAAGAGCAAAGAGGAAAAAAAGAAAAAAAAAAAAACGAAGCACATGGCGAAACAGGACATATAAACCGTACACGACGGCTTAGCATTCGAGAGAAGGCGAAATGAATTCGAAAAACAGAGTGCTAGCTACCAAGAACCCCACGAAAAAGAGAGACCCAATTCTCTTGGGACGACAAGGAAGAATGGGTAGCGATGATTTTCTTACCAGATCAACAGTCTCATTCTTGATCTCCTCCAGGCTGATGGCGCCGGCTCCACCCATTTCTGCGCTCCTTCAACCCCAAGCCGAAAAAGTGAAAAGGAAAAAAAAGACCACAGAGAGACAGAGACAGGGACAGAGACAGGGACAGAGACAGAGAGAGCAGAAAACTCGGCTAAGAAGATCACAAAATGATTGCTTTCTTCAATGGAGAGACAACTGAGGAAGAGTTTAAGGCCATTGAATGAGAATTCCTCTCTCTTCTCCACAAGAAATTAGAGAGAAAGAGATGGAGAAGGAGGGCCAAGGTGGGTGATGAAATGGGGAGAGATTCGCCTTTATATACCTCTCAAAGTCACCCCTTCTCCTCCTCCTCCCAAAGGAGACCCGCCGTTCCACTCCCCCTCCTTGCCCTTTTGCCCTTTCACTCCAGTTGGGCCCCACAGACACGTACACATGCGTGCGCGCACTGTGATCGCGTGTGCACAAGCCTACCGATGTTATCGAGTGGACATTGTCTGCTTCGGTCCTCTCCCTCATCATCGATCATCATTGATCATCCTTTCCACCCCCCCCCCCCATCTCCTTCCTCCTCTTTTCCATGTCGTTTCGCGAATGGGGATCCCAATCACGCCTCTGGGATTCGACCGGTTCCAAGTACAACCTCTCTCGCCTTGAGAACCGATGAAAACGAGGACAAATTTTCCACCACCAGCAGCCTGATCGGTCCAGACTAGCCGGGCGTGCATCGCTTGCCACTAGTTACATTCTATTTCACATCATCATCTGCCGTTTCATTATTTTTATTTCCTTATTTTCGATTTTCCATGCTGACTTCCCAGATATATCTGTGCCATCTCCTACTAAGCTCATGCCAAGTTTAATCCAAAACGGGTTACTCATGTTGGATTAGGAGATTGCCAAAAAGTACTTTTCTTCCTCATGAGATAGTTTCCAACACTAAACATCGATTTCTAGTGGTTCCATCTGTGCGACCCATCCCTTGGAAATTAATGATGTTGTCGCACTTTTATCTTTTAGGAAAGAATGCTTATATCTCTGCCCACTCCTTTGTTTTTCATATATAATTCATTCACTTTAATTATTTAATAATGAGGAGACGTTAATTACATAATCTAGGAAGGTGTATCTGAAGACCTTCGTGGTATTCATAATATGGCCGCCAATTTAACTCAATTGATGTTCTCCTACTTTGACCAAAAGAAAAAAGAAAAATTAATGTTCTCTTGCGCAATATGATGCTGCCTCGTAACTTAGCATAAAGAAGGAAACAAAATCAAGTTAATAGATCTCTTGACTTTTAATCATAAATTGGAAGACTCTATATAAGTCATCTTCATAAATATTAAGAAAGTTGTAATTCGTGGAGAAATTCATTCAAAATTCTAGTCAATGCCCTCGTACTCTCTTGTTGTATATGTCCGTAAGAATGAACGTGAGAAATTAAAAACCTACGCTTCTTGTAATTTTGTAGATTTATGTCCATATTTAGGTTTAAAAGATTAAATAATTAAGGATGTTCATAAATAGTCTCAAAAATTGAAAATTGGAAGAAAAAATAATGTCTAAGGTCCAACTAAGCTGCATCGCATTCACATCAACCTCCCTCCAACACAAGGATGCCAAAGAAATTCGGAAACTAAAAATTGAAAGACAAAGAAAAAAGGAGGTGCACATGGCAGAAACTATTTTCTAGATTCAAAAAGAAAAAATAAAAAAGGGGGGAGGAAATACTAGTTATTTGGAGGAGAAATTTTGACTTTTAATTTAGTGGGGCCGCCCCCCGAAAAAGAAATAAATAAGTAAAAAGTCGTCGGAGGCTTCGACAGCCTAAGCAAAGCTATTCACTCACGACCCATAAAAATCATAAAAATTGGGTACAATAATAGAGGCGTGGCCGGTGGCTTATGGCCGTTTTTTTTTTTTTTTTGGGGGGTGGTCGAAGGCTTATGGCCATTGGATTCCCTTAAAAGATATTCAGCCATGTACACTTAAAAAAAGAAAGAAAGAAGGAAATAGGAATTAAATTAATTTTTGAATAAATAAATTGAGGAGTTATATCTTAATTTGACAATTGGAGGGATCAGATGTCGTCAAGGCTATGTTCGTTCTCTCGTGCCAAGTTGACCGCCGGTGGTGGCGGTGGTCCCTTTCTATTTAGGCCTGCCTTCCTTGTTTGTTAAATGTTCCACTATTGTAAATTTTTCTTCCTTCTCCAAGCGAAAAAATATCGACATTTTTTATCTTGAAATGGGTGTTCAGGTGTACGAGTCATTTAAATTATTATTATAGTGAATTTTGAGGAAAAATTACCAAAAAGTGCTAAACCTATTGTATTTGTTCTAATTCAATTATAGACATTTCAATTTGAGTAATTTAGTATTCCACATTTTGACAATTTTTCAATTTAGTCCATTCAATCAATTCTGACCGAAAATTATTGATATATATTACAGCCGTCCTACATAGTACTATCAATGTTGGATGGTTAGCACTGACATTGACAATTATTTTTACCTCAAACCTACAGCAAGGTCTTCCCTTCCCAAATCCCCGCAAGGTCAACCCTAGCTAGATCCGATAAGGGCGACCCGCCGATCACTGAGCCTAGCAACCAATGAAGGAAGAAGGAAAACAAAAGAAGGAAAAGACTAAGAAAAAAATATAAAAATAAAGAAGTCAGAAGTTTAATAAAAATTTGTTCACATTAGAACCATTCATTCTAGGCAGGATGCTAGTATATCTACGTAAGTGAATTTTGGCTAGATTGGCCAAATTAAAATGTTTAAAATTGAATTAGCACAAATACAATAAATTTTGAACTTTCTTTGATAATTCTATCAAATTTTGGTGACCAATATCTAAGGCTCTCTTTTATTTAGTATAATTAGCAGGACATTTATTGCTACGGTGAAGTGAACAAAATTACGGAATATAAGGACAAGTAGCCCCACCATACTCAATTGACAATAGGGTCATGAAATCTGGTGGGTACCTTTCCTAGATCTGAAACACCACCTATGCTTTACAGATAGAGAGAAAGAAAACACCAATCGATTCAAATCTATGTAAAGTTTATTTTGCCTCAAGTATTGACAATGTGATTGATATAACATGATTTAATGGCGCCTTTTTGGCTTCTGAAAAGCATTGCATAACATCCTATCATTCCAAATCCCCCAAGATCTTGAACAACTTTTTCAAGGGTAGGTGTTTGCACCAAAAACTAATTAGATCGTCAACACAGTAAGCAAGTGGGTAAAGATTATCAATATTAGAAACTTGGGTCATTGTCGACAAACATTAAAATTGTACCCATCGGTGAGCAGCCGCGCTGGTAAGCTTGGTATTCGTTCTCCCCTGCTTCGATGCGATCGAGAGTTCAAATCCCCGCGGCACTAGCAATTTAAGTGGGGGCCCTGACGGTGGGTTACTGGGTTAGTTTCTTCCGAGGTATAGTCGCTGTTGGACCCCACCACGAAAGCCCGTGAGACCCCGGATCAGTGTAAGCCGACAATTGCATGTTCCGGCGGAGTCTCGGTCATTAAAAAAAAACATTAAATTGTTATCGATACTAATATGCATCCATGGCCGTGACTTGTGCCGTCGACACACGATAGCGCATGGTTAATGATTATTATGGCAGAGTTGCTTGACAAGAATACCGATTAGAAGGGGATCGAAAGATTACCGATTTGGACACTAGGTAAAGAGGGAGTATCTGGAAGGCGCCAAAACTCAATTATATCTCTAAAATAACTGGTGAATAAAGCATTGAAGTCCAGCGAAATCGTGGGAGAAGGAATGGAGCAAACTCAACAACAAAGTGCCAAAGATTGAGGTGCAATTTTTTAGGGAAAAACCACATCGAGATGAAATCATGGCAAACGCGAGAATATGAAATCAGGATTCTTGAAGACATGGAAATATGGCTAAAATTGCAGAAGCATTGCTCCTAGATGATTACATTGTGAACACTTTAAGTACTGGTGTTCATCTACTAGAGAGGTTCTCGGCACTCAAATTCACATGTTATCTTTCAATTCCTACACTATAGTTAAAGTTTCTAAATTTGCGTTGTCAATTAAATTCTAACATGTATTTTTGCTGTAATTTCTAGGCGCCTCGTCATTAATTAAATTCCGACATTGCAATTTTACGTTCTTAGGCCTTGCTCTCGATCAAATTTCAGCAAAATTTATGTACTTTTGGTTCCATTTGGGGTGAAGCTATCAATTCTTTTAATCATCTGTGATATTTTCTATTTGAAATCACCACAAAAGCTGTCTCTTTAAATCCCGAAGAACAACTTTTGATAAAAAAATATTTTGTCACGAAGTCGAATTTCCGCGGAACAGTAAGATAAAGAAATAGCTTCTTGATTTTAATAAAGGCTAGTCACCGATATGTAGGAGAAACGCCAGGGAGAGAAGGTGGAGCAATGCAAGGTGTGTCAACAGTGTGTCACATGGCGATCCCCCCACCCCAACCTCCCCAAAAAAAAAAAAAAAAGTCGCAGGGTCAACTTCATAATGCTACGTATAAATTAAGGGACGTTTTCAAATGCCGCCGCAGCTATATATTGACGAAATCGACATTGGAGATTCTCTTTGGGAGGCGAGGTTAGAAGAGGAATGCAAATTTGTCTATTGGACTTCCTATTTAACCCTTCTTCCAAAAAAAAAATAAAAATCAATCCTCGAATTCAGAGTCAAAAGATTACAAATCCTGACATATAAAAATGAAACATTTACATTCAACTATGACAAATTGTGTCATATACGGTGACCGTGAATCCATGCAAGAAAGCAAATAGAGTTATATGATATATCGAGCAATTATTACAAATTATGACACGCCGTCTTGACTAGCGATACTGTGCTATTTCTAATTTGGTTTTGATCGTACAACCTTTAAGATTGGCAATTGTCTTTCTTCCTTCTTTTCATTTCTCTTTTTTCCCCCTTCAATTTGTCCATGTCGTGCTAGTGGAAGGCCAATTTGGAAAAGCCTAGGTGAGAGATCCCCCTCTTCCGAAGAGACCCTTGAATCTTTATCCTTGTCCAAAACATTCGAGCCTTTTTGTGTCCCTTCATCGATACCATATGATTATTCTCTAGTATGATTATTCTCTAGTCTCCTGTCCCTTCGCTCTTCACCTTTTCATTTTCTTTTGGGGTTTGAAACCCTAACTTTTCATATTACTTGAAAGGACAAATTCACACTCATTCAGCCCGAAAATTTTCCTTTTTATATACAAATTTGAGGAGCTTGGAGTGTTTCAGATAAACCTGTGTGCATCCAATGTCTTCGGAGGCACATACTATCTATTAGAGATATATTTGGGAATCTCATTGCAGCATTTGATATAAGGTCCCAAAGAAAAAAATTAAGGCATTTGACGTTTTTGCTAGTGGGGTATATAGGTAGTAGGTGCATAGAGTTATTGAGGGTCTAATACACTAATAAATCTTTAATTTTCGCTTCAATCCGAATTTTAACCTAAACTTTTTTTTTTTGTCCTATAAAAAATCTTAACTTTTGGTTCAGTCCCAGTTATCTAGGTTGCACTGACACGGACAAGCGACACGCGACACGCGACACGACACGACACGACATGCCGACACGTTATTTCTCAAAAATAGAAAATTCTGACACGTTTCGACACGTTATATATTAAATAAATATTTTAATATATAAATACATAAATAACTAAATAATAATAATAATAAGAGCCTAGAATTAATCTATACTAAAAACATTAATCCTACATTTGTTAATATTATTCATTGTTTTAATTTGACAAATTCAACTACATTTCATTGTAATAATCCATAAAACTTGGAGGAAAAAACATGTAATCCATGTTCCACTATTAAATTTAAAATTTAACAATAAGAAAAAAAAAACAATCAACATTCCATCATCAAATATAACAAAAAGTCATTCATTCACGTTATCCACTTCATCTAAAAAAAAAAAAAAACAGACTCCGTCTCCGGCTCATCAAGTGAAAAATTTGCAACTTCAAGCACCCCAAAATCTTCAAATGAATATTGGAAATTTTTTTTAGCTTTTATTTTTTTTACTTCTTTTATTTTTTCATATATTTATATTTAGACTCCAGAAGTTTTGGAAATTTGTAAAAATAACCATGTGCGTGTCGGAGTCACGTGTCAGAGCGTGTCGAAGGTAGTTGACCACATATCGGATTTTCCGACGCGTGTTGACCGAGGGTCGGAGTTGTCGGACACGTGTCGGAGTGTCAGACACGACACAAAGAGTCCCAAAGAGTGTCCGTGCAACCTAGCCAGTTATAAACCAAACTTTTTTTTATATTATAAAAAATACGTCAACTTTTACTTGAGTCCCAAATCTACTTTGTTAACCCTCCATTCAAATTTTGTTTTTGACTCAAGAGATGGAAAACTCTTGAGTGCGAGTTGTTTGAGTATCCTAAGCCAAGTGTCTCAAGCAGACTCTTGAGCACGACAAATTGCTAACTAAGCGAAAAACTGAAGATCCCCAAGCAAGACACAAGACAAAAGGAATACTCTTCTAAGAGCAAGAGCAATTGAAGAAAGCCAACCTAATTTTGTTTTTACCCGAATTACAAATCCAATAAGACATCTTTTGGGCCGACATGGAATTCATCTTCAAAAGATGTCTTCGTAAATATGAAATTTGGGGAAAAAAAAAACTAGAGATGCTGCATTGCTAAAGGTAATTTTAGACGGAGGGTTAATGGAGGCATATATGAGATTTTTATGAGACAAAAAAAAGTCCAAAATACAATCGGGATTGGACCTAAAGACTTTTTATGATACGGAAAAAGTTTGGGGTAGAAAAAGGACTGGACCAAAAGTTTTTGGACAAAAGAATCATGATTGAACCTAAAGGTGGGGAAATATTTTAGGGTACTAGGCCGTTGTTGAGTGGTGAGTTGAACATTTCTTTTTGGGCCCCCTGGAAATCAGCCTTAGCTTAAGGGTGTGTTTATTTCATGGAAAACGTAACGTTTTTGGAAAATGTTTTCAAGGAAACCATTTTCCAGGAAAATGGTTAGTTTTCCTTTGTTTGGTGATATGTAACTGAAAGTATTTTCTGGTGTTTGGATCGCATTTGAAAAGTGATTAAATGACATTTGACCTAATAATTGATAATAGTGTGCCTCTTACTTCCAAATTAATTTGTTGAGTCCATCACCTTTTTTAACTTTATAAAAATATTATTTTTTTATAAAAAAAATCGAAATTATAATTATTTTTCATTTTCAATTTTTTTATTTTTTCATTTTCTTCCTTCCTTAGCTGCGGCCGGCAAAGGCGACGGCCGGCCGCCCGGCCGGCGATGGCCACAGACGCGAGGCTCGAGCCTCGCCGACGTCGGGCGGGGCCTCGGCCTCGCCCGGATCGTTGAGATCGAGCCTCGCCGATGACTAGTGAGGATCGAGCTCACCGGCGTCGGTGGGGCCTCGGCCTTACCCGACGGCAAGATCGAGCCACGCGACGCCGGCGAGCTCGATCTCGCTGTGGTCGGTCGCGCCCATCGTCGTGGCGGCGGCCGTCGAAGAAGAAGAAAAAAGAAAAGAGAAAAGAGAAAAAGAAAAAATAATTATTAAAAATTAAAAATTATATTTTTAAAAAATAAAAATAATTAAAAATTATATTTTAAAAAATAAATAGAAATTATATTTAAAAAATTAAAAATTCGATTTTTTTTAAAATATTTTAAAAAGAATTATAAAAATTTAAAAATATATCTTTATAAGAATAATTGTTGTAAACCAAGCATCAAATCTAAGCTTTGGTAGATTCGGAAAACGTTTTCCGGTCATTTCAAAGGGGAAATCATTTTCCTGAATTTAAGCTTTGTTAGGAAAACGTTTTCTGTTGACTAGGAAAACGTTTTCCGTTGACTCATTTTCCTGAGTGAACCAAACACCGGAAAATGAGGAAAATGTTTTCCCTGAAAATGTATTCCGCGAAACAAACACACCCTTAGTTAATCTCATTTAGCGACAAGATGATGAGTACATATATTAGTCGATATATTTGATGCCCCAAACATGGAACTATCAAATATTAAAGGGATGATGATATAAATGATCCAGGAACATTATCCTAATGTGCAATGTGGTTGTTAAATTTTTAATTTGCTCAATGTGAATTCCAGAATTGTGTGAAAATATGCGATATTGTCATTCAATTAATTCAAGTTTAGGAACAACATGAAACATTTTCCATATGGTCTAGAGACTGAATTGAACATGTCCCAAAAGTATAGGAATCATATTGAACAATTTAAAAGTTAAGGGACCACAATGCACATTAGGACAAAGTTCAATGATCATTTGCGTCATTTTTCAATATTAAATGATAAAAATTCTCACTAAAATTGATTTACAATTTAATTTATTAAGATCGAATTGGATGTTTCGAAAATATCGCTTAACATATAGATTTTTCAAGATCCTCGATACCCCTAACTTTATTCGGAATTACATATTACCTTTAAGATTGAATTATATGATTGAGTGATGAGTCACCTTCCAGGGATCTTCCCTCATAGATTTGACCCTTTTCATCGGAAAGAGACTTTTTTTTTGGTCTAAATCGGAAAGAGACTTTGGTCCAATATTTTCTTCATATAATTTATGTAGGACTATAACAATTGCTAAGAAATTGCTCATCCTAAAAGATTTACCTATCACGGAATAAATGTGTATAGTCGAGCATGTCCCAATACCTCATGTATCTTTGACCAAAAATAATAATAATAACTCATGTATCACAAATCCTATTCTTGAATTACAGTAGAAGGACATGAGCGCTTCAAATAAAAGATTAAAAATAAAGAACAATAACACAAATGATATGTAAGACAAATCAAATAGGAAAGCATCAAGAATTGCAATTTTTGGCTAAGAGCACCGGGATAAACACTAATTTAGATCACACCAATTCTGTTTCAAATGCACGATACAGAGAAGCTTGATTTATTTCCACAAAAGTTGATAAAAAATTAGTGTCTTGTAAGAGGAAAAAAAAAAGCAGAATAAGGAATAGACAAACGAAAGAATGTTTAAAATGTGATTTATCCGGACCTTTTTTTCTTTTCCCCTCTGCAAGGCTCGACAGGGGTAAAAGGAAAAGGAAAACTATTAATAATTAAAGAAAAACTACATAAAAAAATTATAAAAATTTTAAAAGCGTTAAGCAAGACCAATCGTGTCGCGTGTGATGACTTAGTGCGGACAAAATTACCACATTAGCAATCTTCAATCAAAATTAAATTATTAAAATATTTAAAATTAAATTAATAAATTATCAAAAATTTAAAGTTACGTCGATATAATTAAAAGGTATAGAATTAAATTGGCGGCTGCAAAACACACGCGCATGCCTTCTTGACCATAATGCAATGCCTACAAGGTCTCCAACGTGATGAAACGTCCACATCAGAAAAAGCCAAGATTTTATCTCCACCAGCCAATGAGGATTAGGTGGTCTACATATTTAGACTAGCTCGAGCCTTTCTTTTTCGACTGCAATTGCATTTCGCCACGCCCTCTTCTTTGAATAGAGACCGCCGTGAGGTGAGCACGTTACTTCCAATCATCACCCTCTTCTTCTTCTTCCTTCTTACCTTTATTTTAATTACTTTCGAAAAAATTCTAGTTTCATTTTTTAATCACTCGAATTATAAGAGAGTAATAATGACTCGATGCATATCAACTCTTACCTGCTTCTTCAGGTTATACGTATTCTCTCAATCACTGATGCCACATTAATTAAATTGCATCCCACTTGTCAATGATTGTTTTTTTTTCCGAGCACTCGCTGACCCGAGATGCATAATGCAAACTAAACAATATGGGAATACTGATATTTTCATTTTGAAACCGAGGAGAAGTCAAACGAGCATGCGCCACTAGCCCTAACCCACACCTGGTGTTTTCTCTTGCCGTATGACAACAATCATGAACGCGACTAATTAGGTTTTATATGGATTTTTTTTTTTGGTCAAAGAAATGCAATCATCATGCAATAATGTCATATTATATGTTTCCGACTTGGTTTATGAACATGCTCGAAACATTATTTGACATCTCAATAAATGTTACCGGAATAAATTACTATTCTATGGCACATTATTTCCCCTCGATTAGGTCGAGAATGATGCTCCATCTTCCGCAGGGGAAGAGCAATTTGACTTGTGGAGTTCAATATTGCCTTGATTCCTTTTCCTTTTCTTCTATTCTTTTTTTTTTTTTTTTTTTGGATCTACCTGGTTGTATAGAGCAAATAACACCTGGTATGATTTATCTATATTGGGAAAGAGTAGAGCCGAAAAAAATATAAATTCGGATCATAAATGCCGTGTGTTATTTCTAAATCTGGAAACACAAGCTCATCGTATATGGAGAGTATATTATTTATTCAGAGGAGGGTTAAGGTGTTTTACCAGATCCGAATAATCTGGTCACATAGGACAAAGTTTCAAGGGATTTTCCTACTATTTTTCCCTGCCTTTTCCTTTTGCCTTTTGCCTTTTGCTTAAAGCTACGTTTCTTGTCCCGAGTTTTGCAACATTTGCATGAAAATTTGGAGTTCTAACTACATAAATAGTGAGCGGAACGAACGTTAGGTTTAGGGTTTCCCGTTATTTTATTTGCATAAGAAAGATGAGGAAAAAAAATAACCCTAAGTTTTGGGTATTATTATTTATTAAATTGGGAGGATCATTCTTACTTGCACCCTCGACGAGAGTATATACGAACCCAGCCTTCAGACTTCCAATCTAGTCATGTCGCATTGGGTGGTTGACCATGCACGCTAAGGACAATAACTGTGCTTTACCATCTACGGTGGAAACTTTCGTGGGACAGGCGGAACTCGAATTCGACAATGATATGTTTTAAAGAACGGCCAGAAATAGTTGAGGATTTGCGTATGATGTTAACCTGCTGCTAATAGTAAGAAATAGAGTACCGTTCACGTCGTTTGTGAACGGAAATGTCATGCAACTTGGGTTTTGGCCTGCCTTCGCCATCGCTCGAACGGCAGTGTACATGACGTACGGCAATTTTGTAGTCTTTATCATAGGGAGATGATTCAATAAAGCGTCCGAAACCGATATATATATGGGAAATTGGCAGAAAATACAAAGGTGAAGATAAAGCCACATTGAGAGTCAAGCTCTCTTTCGAGTAGGGACAAGGAAATGACTATGTTAGATGATAAATAAAATTATAGGTAACTGTCCAAGTGGCCGCCAGCGTTGTACGTAATATTGATTAGGACCTTCTATTTCTGAAGAAAGAAAATCGAACTCCGGCAATCTTTTATGTATTTAATATTCGATTGGACTTGAGCCCGTTAATCTTGCATCATGTCACTTTTTACTTTAATTAAATATTTAAAAGTTTGGAGTCATATAGTTAAGCATGGCATTGATGATGTAAATTGAAACTACTTGAACATATTTAGATAGTCAAATCTTCATTACCTTTTTCTGGTAATTAAAAAAAAAAAAAAAGCTACTTCAAGCATGCACTAGTTTCAAAGACCTTTCTCAAAAAAATAAAAAAATAGAGAGAGATGAGGCGATGGTAGGGCTGGCAACATCTGATAGGTCAACTTTGCCCATGTGTGACGGCAACTTCTATTAAAATACACATATGAGTTATGTTAGAGAAATTCCACATCGGAGAATTAATGTAATATAGAACTGTTAATATGTCCTAGTTGACTCATAACTCATTGGCTTAAGTTTTTGAGTGAAGGTGACTGAATATATTGATAAGCTCGAATTTAGGCTTCCTCTTAACAATCTCCCAAGGCAAAGATATCAAATTTTTGTTATGCACTCCCCCAAATGATATGAGAGCCGATGGTTGATTAGTGTCCCAAAAGAAATCTAGTGACTAATGTGGCCCGGGCAGGTGGACGTTGTGGTGTAGCAATGCAGGTCAGTTGATTGGTGGCCCAGGAGAAATCTGGTGACTAATGCGGTTCTTGGGCAAGTGGACATTGTGGTGTAGCAACACAGGCCTGATGAAGGATACACAAATTAAGAAGGAGCAAATCTAACATTGAAGCTCACATGTAAGATTCACGTCTAAATTGTGTTAACAAAATCCCACGTCAAAGAATTAATGTGATGTAAAGGAATTAATATATTATAGTTGGCCCATGACTCATTGACTTAAACTTTTGAGTGAATACGGGTCCAACTAAATATATTAACGGGCTCGGATTTGAACTCCTTCCTAATCTCCCCAGGCGAAGGGTATTAAATTTCTACTGCGCGCCTTCAACAACTTCTTTCTATTTCATTTCCACAAGTGGGACATTCCCATGAAAAGATCAAAAACCCTAAATCAAAATCATCTGATGCTATCATGTTCTAACAAGAATTCGCAAAACCCTCAAAATTATCAAAGAAAAAGCATATAGAACAAGAAAGCAAAAACAAAGGAAAGAACCCAAGTTTCATGCCTCATGTTAGGCGTCACTTGTTTTTGTTGCTTAGCTCCATCGTCAATTATCATAAACTTCTGCTCACACACGGAGTCACACGTAATAAAACACGATTTAATGATGTCAAGCCAAGCTAAGTAACTTTAATTAACTCTGGTACTTCTGTACTTGAAGTCGCATGTCGCATTCCTTCTCGCAAACAACAAAACCCTAAAAACAAAGAACAGATAATAGAATTAGGTGCAAGATACAAAAAACATCGCAATTGATCTAAACTGTCATCTGACCGAAACAGCACGCTTCAGTGTACCGTTTCTTTTCATTCACCAATCTCATGTCAAGAGCTCCTGTCTTCGGTATATCCGCGCAATGATTTCCCCATGTTCGTCCAGATTCGTAGAAGTCCATCGAGTGAAGTTGCGTCCATGATCGAAATCGCCTATCATTCTTATCGACCTATGCTGTATCACGAATGATGTAAAATAGGTTTAATGGTTTATTTTAGCTTAAAAAAACCATCGATCATATATTACCATGCTCTTACAAGTAATTAAGATTAAGCTAGTTAAGTGATTGAATTGAGAGTTGAAATAGGTATTGTGTGAATTCAGGATCAGCCAGTTTCCATGCATACGAAACAGTATGTATGGATCATTAGGGCCTCTAAAATTTCGTTCAATTGTGCAAGACTATGTATGACAATAGACTGTTATGAAATTTATGGCTACGAATTTGGTAAAACAATGAAGACGGATATTTAGAGTACTCAAATCGGACTTTGAGGCGTGATATCACTCTTTTTAATAATTTATTTGCCCCACAACGCTGCTAATGATCACCGGCAAAAATCCTCCAGGATACAACAAAGTCTCAAATGAGAATACTAGATAGCAATTCTAGTATTTCTCCAGGGTCTCTTTAGGAAATAATTGAAAGAATGACCGTAGTTTTTTTCAGAAAGAAATCTCGAAAAGATGAAGATGATCTCACACATTTTCTTCCAAAAATTGACAAGTATATATATAAAACAGTCTTAAAACTAAAATTAATAACCGAGAAGATGGTCTCACACATTTTCTTCCAAAAATTGACAAGTATATATATAAAACAGTCTTAAAACTAAAATTAATAACATAACCAAAAAATAAAGTAAAATAATAAAATGGATTAGTGCTAATTAAACCGCAGGCGCGCGCCAAAATTGCACCCCCGCACGCAGGTATGGTGGGGTCTAGCCCCACCCAATTATTCCTTTAATTACACAAAGGAAATCCCACACTTTTAAGCTGGCCCACTTCTTCCCATTTTACCTATGTGGGATAAGGAAAAAAAAAACACTCAATTTGTTTTTACAAACAAACCTCCAACATAGACAACAAGACAAAATTAGGAATGATCCCACGAATTTGTACTAATAAACAAAGAGTTTCAACGTTAGGAATTTACCCGGCTAGTTCGGGTGATCTATCCTCTTTGGATATCCCATCCACATTGAACAAAGCATGGGGAATATGCATGTGCGGTTCTCATTGCGCAAACCTTCTGCTATATGCCACGTAAGTCCATTTCATGCTGATACAAGGAATCTTTTATTTCTTTCTTTGCCCCCATTCTTCTTCTAACCCTTTTTCGCATGTTCAATTTATATGTTATTACCTCTATTTCCACATTCAAATTGGTTAAAACACCCCCTAACTTATGAGTTGATGAAAATAATCTTAAGGTACTAAGGTGGAAAGGGTGAAATCTTTCTATTATTTTTCTTTCGTTTTTATAAGAACTCTGTCTCCTCTATTGTACTTACTATTGTGCTTAAGAATGAATTCTGTGAGAGACTTATTATAATGAGCTTGAGTCTTGTCTGTAATCTTTGGAAGAAATTATCCAATCAGGTCTAAACCTATTATATGAATGTTAATAGTCCAAAACTTTTCAATTTGCTAATTAAGCCCTAAACTTTTGCGCAAAATTCGAGTTTGGTCTTTCCGACCTATATTTGTCAAAATTGTTGACGTGGTGGTATGTCACATAAGACGGCCGGTGATGATTGGATCATCAAGTCAGTGACTTCCAATAAATATCGAGCAAAAAGACTGCATTGAAATTTTACACAAAGATTTAGGACTCAATTAGTAAATTAGAAAAGCTTAGAATTGAATTGACATCCATATAATAACTTTAAGACTGATTAGGTAATTTTCATAACCTTTATTAATCAACATACCTCAAATCCAAATTATAATCATATATCACAACTTTAAACAAAGGAATAAGGACACTAGAAGTACCAAAAGTTGTATACGGCGCTAATTTTAGTGCCAAAAGTTTTCGACGGCTCACTTAGGTGTCAAATCAAAGAAAAATGATCAATTAAGTACCAACAACGAGAAATTCTGACCAAATTAATCTCGTGGCATTTGCATATAAAAATTTTAAGTGACATATCTTACATTTTTATAAAAACAAGTCCACATAGACATGCAAATTGACATCGCTCAGTCCAACATGGCTGGTTAATGAACAAAATGATGTTACACATTGTCCAGGGCAAAAGTGATGTCATTTGAACTTGACTAAAAGGCCAATCTCGTCGCATCTCTCCCTGTCACTCACTCGCTGTCGCTTGCTTATCGCCGCACGTCTACCCTCGCTTCTTGTCACTTGCTTGTCCCCCATGGTAAAGTGAGACCGGTCCACCTCCTCCCCTTCTAAGGGAGGAGCCCTTTCATCATGGAGGTTAGCCTCACCCTTAAGCGGTTAGCGTCTCCACTCCAGGTTGCTGGCCTTTCCCCCTTAAAGGGGGTGTGGACCAGTCCAGCAGTGAGGAGGGAATCTTTTTCGAGGCTCCTACCTGCCTCTATCCTGTCTTTCCAGGATGTCATAGCCTTTTAAGGACTTGCTAAGGTCCAAAGTTTCTCTCTCTATGTAATTGAATTGGAAGGGAAAATTTAGGGTTCATGAGAGAAAATTACAGCTCGCGAAAGGAAAATTGGGGTTGTGAGCCGCTACTGAAGCTCCTACTCTCTTTTTGCAAGATTGAGCTATTAATCTTTGGGGCAAACCAAAATAGGGAGTGAGTTTGGGAATTTATGGCTCTTATTTAGCGAAAATGTACTAGACGGCATCCTTTTAAGGTTTAGATGCTTACTAGATTCTCTGGCGAGCCATGTCAACTTAAGAAACTAATAAAAAAATGCCATGTCTGATTTCCGACCAAACAGAACGGATTTGACACTGAAAATATCGTTTTTCAAAAAAATTGACACTTAAGTGATCCAAAAAAAAAAAAAATTGGCACTAAATTAAACATCACACATAACTTTTGGTACTTTTAGTGTCCTTTTATCAAAGAATTCCACTAAAAGAGAACTTGAGCCAAAGTATTGGATATGACAAGAGTTATTAGAGATTAAACTTTTATGAGAATTTTCAAATAAATATTCTAGACATCACCACTTTATTGATATTCTTTTAAAATAGAATTCTTAACTGCAAGCTCATTGAAATACTCGAATCTTAGAGGAATTCTATATTATTTTTTAAAAAAAAAAGGAAAAACTCTATAAACTTCTCCTTCTTGAACACAAAAGAAGAAGAAACAATAGTCAAGAAATGATGGATGAAGATCATGAGACTGATTGATTCACGTTAAAGATATGTTTTCTCTCTTTCATCAAATTTATCATTAATTAAGAAATAATGAGATTATTTTGAACCATTTAAACTTTAAGGTGTGTTCGAAATTATTCGAGGAGTTGAAAGAATGCGAGTTTTTTCTTCCTTGAAAATTGGGCCATTAATGAGGAATTTAATTGGTTGAACGCATACATATTGAGAGATTGCAATGCATCTCCCCTGGTCACAAGCACGAAATGCGAACAACCTTCACCGGCATGCCATATAGTAAAGATCAGCAATTGATTCAAATAATAAGGCGAAAGGAGGCTCCACCAAAACTAATTGGAACATGTGAACATGTGGTACACCTATTCAATGCTAAAGTACAGCCACCCCCCAACCATGCATATATCACTTTGGTTTGTCCCTTGACAGTGTGTGACAACAGTTAGGTCTTATTTTATGTCATGTACCTGTCCATATATTTTGCCATATCAAGATGCCACAAGAATGTTCATCGTTTCATTTTTATGTTCTGTAACAATAATCTCCACCTGCCTTAAAGATGTCATAAATGCATTCGTAATTGTTCTTTCGATAGCACTCCAATTGGGCATCACTATTATCCCTTTCCCTTGCGGCACGAAGGTCGTATCTGTAAAATTATATATTCTCGTTGCATAGAAGATTTGGCGAGTCGTATCATGAGAATGGAACTATCTTTTAGCATTGCAATGCCCCTTGAGCATCCAACCTTTTAGGGAAACAAAGAAGAGCAATATGGAATGATGAGATCGAGGAAATGAAACCTTAAATTTAGTTCCTCCCTCATAATTTAACATTGTAATCCATTGTCCAGGGGACATGGAAGGCACAAAATTTGGACAAAATGAAACGCATGCTGACCTACTTCCACATGACTAGCGAAATAATTGTGGCCTGGCCAAGTTGGTCATCATATGCTGACCGACACAATTTTAATGGCTGATACTTTTTCTTGGCCGATCGACACGGATTCAACCCAATTTTGTATTTTGCTTGGTCCTTGAATTTCGGCATGGTTGGGTATCAGTACTCTGTGTGAATGCATGGATAATGCTTGTCCAGCGAGGATAGTTGAGTCCGTGCGTATAAAAGCTGTCTAAGGAGGGCACTTCTGCTCCCTCCCAAACTTAGTACATACTTGTCTATTCTCATTGGCTATAAAGCAAGTTGGCTATAAAGCAAGTTAAATTCCTTGCTCATGGTGCCAAGATTGCATGAAAATGACAATATTGAATGTGCGAGATCGTAAAGAAAATATGGTACCGTTTGAGTCCAAAAGAGAAGGATGCAATTAGTCCAGATTATCCCTATAGTGTTGTCGCATCATTCTGTATATCGGTCTTATTGCGCCATTGTACTAAGGTATCAAAACGCAATATATGGAGTTCGGATGCGGCTCCGGACGAGATTGTAATTTGTGGTCTGGGGAAAAAGAGCGATGGACCATGTTGCTTTTTGGCCACACTGTGCCCACAACAAAATCCCAAGAATCTTCTCTTTTATGACATTTCTTGCATTATTGAAGAACAATGCCCTCAAGTTGACTAATCTCCCTCTCACAAACACACACCCGCGCCCACAAACTGGATAGAAGTAAAAAGGGAACCAAACCAAGCATGACGACCAGATAAACGCAGACGGTGTTTTTCAATTGGTCTGTTAAATAGGTCGGGCCATGATGTTTATCACGTATTTCCATGACGCTTTTTTAGGTTCAAGGTGGGGAAAGCGAAGAGTGCACTCAGAACTAAGTATATAAGATCTATAAAATGTTGTCGTCCAATGATAATGAATTTTGGCAAAGAATGAAGGGATTGTGTCTATGTTCAATTATTAAAGTGAAGAGAAATAATCTATAAGCGAAAGTGGTGCATATAAAAGAGAGTAGGGGGGTGGGTGGGTTAGAATAAAGAGTTGAAGATAGTCCAAAAAGAATCATTTTTTAAAGTGCGTAAAACGATTTATCAAATCCATGAATGAGTGACCTTTCTGTTGTGTGATGCCCTCTCCACTCTCGCTTGCTTCTCCTTTCTCTTTCTCTGTCCTCATCATGGAGATTCTTGAACATTGTGGCTTGTCTTCTCGAGACAATAGAGAGGAGCCGAAAGCTGCGTTCGGATAGTGCAAAACCAGGTGTAGCTTCCGACTCTTTCTTGTGAATATGGAATGTCCATTCCTCCCACTTACACAACTTGGCTTGGAGTTTTGTTGCACTTCCCCAAATTCAAGTTTATCGTTATTTTCATTGATTTTCTAAGAAAAGAGAAAGAAAGGCTTCGTACCCTCCATTGGACAAAGGATTATCTTAACAAAAGCATAGAGCCATGACAATATATTTTTTTCCTTTTGACTCTTATATTGGTAAATATAATGAAGCACAGTACGAAAATTTATGGTATCGTGAACTTTGCATAAGATGTGAAACGTGATACACTAAGTCCTTTTATTATGTATCGAGATGTGGTAACTGCAATCGAATGTTGAGCATCTTAGGGTTGTGCATTTGAATTATCAAATTAACTAGAAAAGGATTAGTGGGCAAAACAAAAATATTGGCATAAACTTCTAAGAATAAATGAATTTCCATGACCTATCACTGTCATGTCTTGGCAGGGCTCCAGTTTAAAAAGTCAAAATTTCACCAACATTATGGTACCCACCTAATTAAGGTTTAAAATACCATGGTCCAAGATGACATTGAGTTTAGGCTTTTTTACTTTTGCTAGGCCAACTTCTTAGAGGGACCAGCTAGTTGCGAAGGTCTAGACCGGCTCCCGCCAACATTGGCCCAATGTTTCCAGACAATTTGGGATCCCTTTTCTGCTCTGTTTCAAGGGAATTATATACAATCTCCATTTTCCGGAAACTTCTCTTTGAATTCTACCTTCCTTCCCAAGTTTCATTTAAATGATTCCACTACATTTCTCTATATAAATGGCATTTTTTCTTTTGCCATGTTTTTGGACTTCTCCATGGTCCATTATCATTACTAAATCAATATATTTATCAGTGTAGGTTGGTTAGATGAATTTTATCAAATCCCGCTACAATGCAGTTATTAATGTGCTGCTCATTGTAAAGGAACACGAGAGCTCTACAAAGAATGGCATTAGGATCATCGATGCTTGAAGAGAACTTGCTCATCTGTGTATCAATCTATCAACTCTGAGCCAAAGTGTTCGACAATATACTCTTAACAAAAACGTTGCCTATTTCACATCCTCATAATATAGAGAAAATGAGTGCCAAAGCATCCAAGAATCAAATTAATAAAGTTCCAACAAAGTGTGCTTCAACATCGCTATGGCCGGCTTTTCAGTAAAAATACTTCAATTTGTACTTAAAAACTAATGTAGATACCCAGATAGTTTTGGGTCACGGTGCGAGGTACTGGCTATGATTCTAGGTGGACGGTGGTGCTTTCCACCGGAATGGACGAAACACCAGAATGTTCCAGTTTTTGAGCATGTCAACATCCCTCAGATGATGGGGCTGCCAGATAACCATTCAACCATCAGGCACAAAACTTATAAAATTCGCTGAATTGAATTATGAGGAAGAGGAATAAATGAAGACATTTTCATGCAAAAGATATGCAGATTTGTACCTTTGGCCAGAGGCTCGTCTTGTGGTTTCATAGCCGGAAAGAGGAGTACTTCCTGTTAAAATAGAAAGCAAAACGTCAAAGCTACATCCATGTGCATGATTGTACATGGGCATGCAAGCGTGTATATACACGAGAGAGAGAGAGAGAGAGAGAGAGAGGACCTTAATATTCTGCGAATCGGTCAAAAGCATTGTAAGCCTATCAATACCCATCCCCCAGCCACCAGTTGGAGGCAAACCATACTCAAGTGCGGTACAGAATGTTTCATCCAAAGCCATGGCTTCATCATCACCCGATTGCCTGTCCTGAATACCATACAGATTCAATTCAGAATTGCTTCCCAAGAGTATTACCAAAAATTGCACCCAGCAATGATAATACCTTGAGTTGTTCGGCAAATCGCTCCCGCTGTACTACAGGATCATTCAATTCGGTATATGCATTGCAGAGCTGACCAAAGAAAGAGAAAAGTTGAATAAGGAAAAAGAGACATGATGGAAGTATAAAAAACCTGGACAAAGGTAGAAAGCATACTTCATGCTTGTTGGCAAACAACTCGAATCTTTCAGTCAGGCCTGGTTTCGATCTATGCCACTTTGCCAAGGGACTCATGATCTCAGGATGATTGATGATGAAAGTAGGATTCACACAGGTCTCTTCCAAGAAGTGACCCACAAGCTGCAAATGAAAAGGATGAAATGAACTCCAGTAACAGACTGAAGGTTATTGGCCAAAAGAAAACAAAATTAAAGTTGAAATTAAGTAGCATGTAAATTTCCACTTCCAATAAATGCTTTTATTCAACCAGACACCTGTACCAACCAAGCTTCCACATCGCATTAAGTAATGAAAAAGGCAATTCAAGAGGGCTGCTATATGGAAGGATCTTATCAACGTCCACGAATTATAAGCTACACAATTGTAGAACTACAGGCATCTTTGCATGCTCATATTCAGAGACAATTTGCTGAATATATCAAGCAATTAGCTAAGCATTGGTTTGTGAGTATCAGAACAGACAAAAGTATTTATGCTTACCTTGTCCAACAAACGAGTTGTCGTTTGTGGAGGAGCACACTTGACATCAAACCTAGCGCAAGCATCCATCAAGTACTTGTTAGCTTCAACACTCGACAGATCCTTTGGAATGTCAAGATTAGCGATCTTCTCCAACCCTTCTATCATGTCAATCCTCCTGCACAAGTTAAGTCCCAAAAAATGATCAAAATGTGTAACAATAAATCCATCATCACATGAATTTGTCATGTGTAATCACGCACCTGAACGGGGGAGTGAAATCAATCTCAATTGGATCGTTGTCAAGTCCATTTGCATGATACTTAATTTTATAACCACCAGTAAGTTCCTTCACCATTCCTGTTTTGTCAAATATGTCAAAGTATAAGATTTATAAAGGGAAACGAATATCATACAGGATGATTTTGAGTGTCAAAGACACTAACCACTAAGCATTTTCTCAGTGAGCTCCATTATATCATTATAGTCTGCAAAAGCCATATAGAACTCACAAGTAGTGAACTCAGGATTATGAGTCAAATCTATTCCTTCATTTCTAAATTGTTTTCCTATCTCATAAACACGCTCCAATCCTCCGACAACCAGCTCCTTCAGGTAAAGCTCAGGAGCAATACGCATGTACAGCCTCATGTTTAAATCATTATGATGAGTCACAAAAGGACGGGCAGCAGCTCCTCCAGCAATCATGTTCATCATAGGTGTCTCAACCTGCAAGTTTTTAAGGACAAAGTTGAGAAATCTAATGCACTAGTCACAAACAGAGCAGACAAACAGAAAAGCATAGTTCACTCACCTCCAAGAAGTCAAGATCATCGAGGAACTTCCTAACATACTGTATGACCTTGGCTCTAGTCTTAAATATATGCCTAACCTCCAGATTCAACATCAAATCCAGATAACGCTGACGGTATCGAGTTTCCTAGAAAGATAATATATAGAGCAAATAAGTAAACCAAAAATATCAATTTCTACACATTGGTGCATTTTATCAAATTACTCATAAGAAAGGGAGGAAACCTTGATTCAATCAACAGGTTACTAAGAAAAAGCTCAACCACTGTAGCTAGATGTCAATCAAGTATAACAAATAGCAGTAGAATAAATATTCATATTGCCAAGAACCTATCCCTTGCAATACCACATGATAGTCAAGTCATTCCAACATAAACTAAAGACAGTTGCTTTTTAGGGCACAATAGTGTTCTAGAGGGCTACATCAGACATGTTGGATTTCCATTTACATGTCAAATTGCAATCTAGCATTGTTAAACAAACCAGTCTCAAATATAAAAAGTCCTAACACTGAACTGCGGACTATAAATACGACCAAATAAAGGATATTGATCAAGTACCTGATCTTTCAAAATATAGGTTTCGGGATTCCTAGTACTTCCTGGAACCCACAGTTCTGTTTTCTGCACAAGCACGCAGAATCAATCGCATCATGAAGAAATTCCTATCTTAGATAATTCTAAATCATGCCTTCTTACCTTCACATTTGCATTTTCTGAACCTGGAGCAGCTTTTTGTCTTGGCATCATGTGAAGACAATGGGACAAAACTATAAAAGACCTGGGAAATATGCTTAGCTCACCCCTTTTGGTTTTTCCTGAAAGAACAAAGAAAAGAAAAACATTAACAAGGTAAAGGAGCCACCCAAGGACAAGGAGAAATAAAGGTCTGGTTAAGAATAAATACAGCATGCATATTTTATATATGTGATATACATAAGGCCGTTAAGATTAATGATGTGTGATTAATTATAAAACAAAATTTGATGTAGTCTAATATATAAAAGTGGTTCTATGGACTTTGACAACTGATCTCTCGGGACAGGAGGGGGGAGTCTCTTCGAACACCTTATTATACTTACCTTTCCCTGGGCTTGTCTACATTGACTTTCACTTTTTGTTTTTGTTTAATCTAAATCTTGCAACTTATACACCTTAAATTTATTTAAATCCAAAACTCCTAAAGCTTTCACAACACACAAATGCTAACAAATAGATTTACATAAAATATTTTCATAATTTTCTGAATTGCAAGTAATACTTAGATTTGGGCTGAAAGTTAAAAAGTACTTTCTGCTTTTACACACAAGCTGTTCATTGAAGTCTGCATTAAAGGGAAAAAATTGAAAAAATTGAACCAACCAACCTAAGAAATTGTGCCCTTTGAAATTTTTGTGAACAGCAATTTATCTTATACATGGGTGTTCATATCCATAAAAGAAGAAAATGGTCAAATTCTTTCACCATGATCCCTTCTCTTTCCCCTCTAGCTAGGATTCACAAGAGGGAGATGAACATAAGAGGAACCAAGCATTGCCAAAACAATGAAAAAGGGCACATCCATTGCCAGAAGAAGCAAAAGTATGCCACAACACACAATGTTTGACACCCCCTTTTCCCTCTCAGGACTAGTCAGCGAGTCAAACTTCCATAGAAGGCACCGCTACCATTCTCCGATTAGATATTGAATTATCATTTGAAGATATATCCGAAAAAGCAATTTGATAGTTCTCTTGACCAGCTAGAAGTTTTCTTTCCATCAAAGGACATGATGAAGTTACGGTTACTGACAAAGAATAGAAGATCTTACACTTAGCAACATCAACAGTAGCATCTCAGGCATCAAAAGTAAATAATGAGCCTATGAAAGAAATACAGCAATAAAGCGGCAAGAGCCAAACCTGGAAAACCACTGATGCCCACAATATCACCACGCTTCACGTTGGAATGGAATCTTGAAAACTCAGCATCGTCCATACCTGATTTACTGCAGTTTGAAATAGAGAGGATTCAATTATGGAATCATAAAGCAACAGAATGAAAGTGAGTATTACAAAACATATACCATTTTGAAGAAAGGGTTGATATAGTCAATAAACAAAAGATTTTCTCTTCCTTTCCTTTTCTGTATGTTACGGGTTTTCATTGATTGTACTTGTGGTAGAGAAAGGCAAAGTTCTCGCACAAATGGACGCAAGCCATTAACTGTTTAAGCATGCATATGTGCAATCATGCTTGACTATTTCGACACGGAAGTGTGGTAGAGTAAAGGCTCGCACGGAGAAGCCCATTCGATTAGAGGAAGGGAAAGCAAAAATTGTTGGAGGGAGATATCTTAAGAACATAGTCAATCATCGATGTGTTGACAATCTCTCAAACTGCAACCCAAATATTAGGATGTAACCTTAGGCCATAACTGTCGCTAAGCTTTCGAAATATTGCAAACAAAAGGGCATGGAAAACATAAGCAAATGATCTTGAAGCTGTTGCATTTCAGTTTCCGACCAACATTATTGCCTAAAGGTTTTGGATGATCGATGAATAAAAATATGAGAGCATTCGAAAGAGATATCTGAGGTAATTAAAGCCACTAGTATATGAAATATGTCCAGAATAATGATAATTTCTACTTTATGCGAATTGCTAATTAAATGGAAACATAAGATGGTAAAAGTAAAAGTAGACAAAAGAATATTGAAGAACAAAAAAAAACAAAAAAAGAATTTTGCAAGCAATAAAAAAAGGAAATGAAAGTCACCTAGCATCAGCCATGACTTGCACTTTTGCTCCACCCCCATGCAAATCATAAAAAAACAGCTTTGAAGATGAAGATCGTTTGTTCATGATTCGACCTTGAACAACAGAAACACTGGTGAGATAAAGAGCAGGAGCCAAGCCAAAATAACACATTTCTCCATACAAAGAAAACACCGTTATAAGTACCAGCCAAAGATATGGATACATCCTCGAGATGCTCTCCATTGTTTAAGCATCCGTACTGGTTAATATATTCAGTGATAGACATCGAAACTTGAAACTTGTGAGGATAAGGGTTTTTCTCATCTGTCTTCTGTGCCTCGAGATACTTCAGCCTGTTTTGAAAGTATTGCTGCCAGTAGACAAGAGAAAACAAGCATGAATACATGAAGCTCTTAAAAGAAGTAGTAATATGCAATACAACGAGGGAGTAAATGATACATACTGTTGGATCCATGTCCTCATCATCAGCTGCTCCAGGTTTCTGAGACTGGGAACTTGCCTTGCTAGCGGCCTTCACATTTGTACAAGTCAAATTAGCATCAGGATTCAAGTCATCGAAAGAAATGACGATACCAACATTAACAAGAGTCGGACCAGGATTGATCCACTCAAGATCTTAAATGGCCATCTACTTAAGATATAATCATCTTTGCCATTCAACTTTATTCAAAATAAGTGTCCTTGGGCATTATTTATATTTAAAGGCTTCGTTTATGCAGGTTTAAGAACAAAAATAAGCAAGCAACTATAATCAGAAAAGTGCCAAACCACCCCCCCCCCCCAAAAAAAAAAAGAAAGAAAAAGAAAACCAAAAGAAAAAAAAGGAAGAAAAACAAATCCTTTTCTTTGTACTAAGATTAAGACTCTTCTAAAAAGACATCTATCCAACAGAGTTAACAGAAAACAGAAGATTGTTTACTATGAACTTGCGTGCGCAGTCCATCTGATTTGCTCTACAAGATATACTGATAATTTATCCACATCCAACAATGGGGAGACAAATCCAAATGCAATTGAGCTGCCGATTGTTGATGCAAAATGCCTAACTATATCTGCACTAGGTTTGTAAAAATAAAAAAAAAAACTATATCCACACTAATATAGCCAGCTAAAATACATCCCCAGGCAAACCAAATGCCAAAAGCTAAATGCAAAGAAAATGTATGGAATTTGTGTACTCCAGTTAAGGCCAGTTAGGACCGCTGATGTCTCGATAGAACCAGTTTCTAGACCGACTAACGGGAAATTCACGAGCGCAAAGGGCAGCAACATCATACCAGCTTAGCCTTCTCCTCCTCCTTGCGCCGCCTCTCTTCCTCCCTCTGCTTGTTCTTCAGCTCCTTCTTGCGCGCACTGCGGTCGGTCAAAAAAAAAAAAAGAAGCTCGACCCATCAGAACCCACAAACGGAAAAACGAAAGCACGACAAAAAAAAGCGAATTTGATCACAAAGCACCAAACTCTGATCGACCATCGAACGTATACGCAGAGAAACTTACTTCTTGCTCTGCGTGTCTCCGGACGAGGCGTCCAGGGCCAGGTCCGCGACGGCTTTCGCCGCTTCGTCGGCGGGGCCTCGTTCCATTGCCGGGGAAGACGACGGCGACGCCGCAATGCCTTACGGGAGAGACCGGGTGCAGAGCGAGGGAGGGTATATCACGGAGAAGCCGCCGGTGCTAGGGTTTTCGCTGGGATAACCTTAGGTGGTTCTTGACAGCGATATGCACGCGTACTACCGGGGCTGGCGTTGTAAAAATGCCAACTTTTTTGGGTTGGGAGCTTGTAAATGAAGATCAATGAGTAAATAAAGGTGACTTATATTCATCTAGGATGCGTTAATTGTACGTCTTAAAATTTATCACGAAAATATAATTAAGATCTAAAACTTATCGAATGTATTCATTCCGCTCGTTCCGTTAACTTCGTCTGATTTGATTAATGAAAAATACTAATTTAATCATAACATGACTTTATTGTTATTTTCATACAAATTTAATTTAAATTCTAAAAATGAGCCACCGCCACCCCACCTTCGCCGGGAGAGGCCAACCCCCTACTGACCCTCACCTGACGATGGGGGGTGGCGATAGCCCTACTACTGCTTGACTTTTTTAAAAAAAATTAATTTCAAAAAAGTTATTATTTAAAATCAGATTTAAATCGAAAAACGTCATTTTAGTCTTATGCTCCATAATTTAGTTATATTGGCATTTTTTGCTACTAAAATTAGATAGAGTCAATGAAATGACTCGATTGAATAAATTTAATAAGTTTTAAGATTTAATTGAATTTTTTTATAACTTTTGAATGTTAATTGTACTTTAATGATAAGTTTCATGATTTCTAGTGAATATATTCTTATTATATAGTGTGCAGCGAAAAAGTTCGATTCTTTTTCGAGTCTTGAAGCATACAAAACCGTCATTGTTGTGCGCTTGGCTTCCACGCTTCAAAGGACGGAGGAAATCACACTTTGTGGTTCATAAAATATTACTACTTTGGAGGGAATAAGAATATGTGTTTGGTCTCCACGCGTAGATTATAAAATGTCCGTGCTGAATATCTCTAAAATTCACTCCACAGTAGTGATTATATAATGTCAATAATGCTGCTTCTTTTAAAAGAAAATTTTAATGTGGATTTGATGGAGTCGCGGCAGCCATATCGATCCCTACTACCTATATCAAGGCATTGCTCTCGAATTATTGCATAACATTATTATCCACGATCGACATAGCGTCATGACAAATCAAAACATTAATAAGGAGAGCAAGTGTAGCCAAAGCATAAGGCAAAAGTGGAACATTTTTATTTTTTCAGCGCATTGAGGAGTACAAAATCTAGTCATGTTATGAAAAGTTCTTTTAATTTTTATTTAGATAAACTTTGTGTTTCACAAAATATCAAGTAAGGCTTGAATCGAAACCTAATTAGATTATCTAAATTTGAAATCTTGTTACCAGGGATGGAACTCATATCACGCGTGAGCTACCCATCCAAAACATGAGTGTATAGAAGAGCCACTCACAAATTCTTGGTTTCATATGTCATCTTAATCACCGATAAAATATAACATGTGCATGCTATTATTCGTGCCATAGGATAATTCATGTTTTTCAGATAAATGGTCCTTGGTCCATCAACTTGAGCCGAATGTGCAATGTGGTATCTAAACTTTTAATTTATTCAATTTGATCTCTGAACTTTTGGTACTTATTCAATTAAGTCCATGTATTGCCTGAAAATGTTTGATGTTGTTTTCTTTAGAGATACAATTGAAAATTTCATACAATTATAAGACTAAATAAAACAAGTAACAAAAGTCTAAATACCATATTGAACAAATAGTTTATGGATGATATTATACATCAAGTTGAAGTTCATAAGCTACATTGCACATCAGGTTGAAGTTTGATGATCATATCAAAAAAAATTAAATTTTAGGGATTACATTGCACGTATGGTTAAAGTCTAGTAACCATTATGTCATTATTCCAATAATCTCGTGGGAAAAAATCCAAACAAGAACATGAAATGCCGTTATTTTCTCAAATAAGGGTTTAGAGAAATCTTATTCTAAAAAAGCGCATAAAAGTTGATTTTGTTTCAAATAAAGGTCTAAAATAACTATGTTAATATCAAATAATGGCTTAACTTTCTAGTTGTTCAAGGGCATCTTCGTCTTTCACTTTTCTTTAGTTTTTTTTTTTTTTTGGTCATCCCTTTCCTATTCACTAGTAGCCTACCACCGGCAATACCTAGGAAAGGTTAGGGGAGGGATGGTGCCGCCCTTGCTAGCCATGGGAGAGCCCGACCCTCATTAGATCTAGGTGAGGGCTTGCAGGCCCTTGCTCACTAGGCAACAAGGATCCGATCGGCACTTGTCGGAAAGAAAATAAAAAAAAAAAGAGAAAAGAGAAAAAGAATATAAAAATGATTTAAATTAAAATTATCTTTTACGAAAGTACTTTTGATCGGTCAATATTCAGTTGAACCAACAAAGTCTAACTCTTATTTAAATTTGTCATGGCTATTTCGGGCTTTTATTTTACACAAAATCAACTTCAAATCCTTTATTACTTTAGGCTTTTATTTGAAATTTTTCCTAATTTCATGCTAGGAAGAGAAATGGTCAAATAACTTCATCCTCCCAATCTTGACAAAGGAAAAAGCTTATCAAAAGAGAGGGAAGGAAAAATTCAACGCTTGCAAACCCAGTCACCCAACAAGACTAATGATCTGACCAAAAAAGAAGTCTAATAAAAAATGACCAAAATGGGACATGAATTGGAAGGAAAGAAAAGGGAAGGGATGGGATGATGGGGGGGTGCTGCTGGTGACCCATTTGATAACAGCAGGAAGGAGATCTGGCAAGCCTGTCTGCCCGTAATCCTAAAATCTATCCGCCCCCCCATCAGGTCCATTTCGATACAAACTCTCCTTCCAAGCCAAAAACCATCTCCTCCTCCTTCATCATCTCTCTCTTCTCTCTCTCTCTCTCTCTCTCTCTACAGAATCCGCAAATGGAGACTTTTGCTCCATCTTCTTCCTCTTTATCCACGAGGCGAGCGCTCGGGCCCGGCCATTCCCTGCCGGTCAACTCCTGGAGTGGTGGTGGGTCGGTCTCCGTTCTCGGGTTCGCTCGCAAAAATCTCGCCTTTCCTTCTCTCTCGAGGAGGCCTCGTCACGCCAATGGCGTCGCGAGAGCCTCTGTCGTCGTCGAGAAGGAGACCCAGGAGGCGAGGACGGCTTTTCTGGTCATCGGCACCAGAGGAAGGTGCGCCGTTTTTCTCGTTCCCGGAGCTCGAATTTCGCTTCTTGCGTTGCTTGCGTTGGTGGAATGTAGCTCTGTTTCTCTATATGTGCGGGGAAAGGGGGGGGGGGGGTGTTGGGATAGGTGCTTGAATCGAATTTAGCTTCTGAGGAATGCAAAAATTAAACCTGACAGCTCAATCTATAATGGGTTCTGAGAAGTGGCTCAATTGGCAAGAGAACTGGTTACACATTCTTAGCTGCATTCGAAGTCAAAGTTCTCTCTTGAAAGGTTGTGAATTGCTACTGCTAGTGCGGTTGGACTCCTAAGATTTACTTAAATTCGAAAAGTATAATTTTTTCAGTCACTGAACGGTAGAGTGCTTGGAATTGTTGGTCTAATCCCGTCATTGTTCCCTACGTTTCATCGGCTTTGTATGAGTACTTATGCGCTTCCTGCATTGGACAGCCCATTGGCACTTGCTCAGGCTTATGAGACGAGAGACAAGCTTATGGCTAGCCATCCGGAGTTAGCCGAAGAAGGGGCTATAGAGATCAAGATCATAAAGACAACAGGGGACAAGATCCTTTCGCAGCCACTTGCTGATATTGGGGGAAAGGGGCTTTTCACAAAAGAAATAGACGAGGCACTAATCAACGGAGATATTGACATCGCTGTCCATTCTATGAAAGATGTCCCCACTTACTTACCAGATAAGACTATACTACCTTGCAACTTGCAGCGTGAGGATGTCCGCGATGCCTTTATCTCCACGTCTGCAGGGTCACTCGCCAAACTTCCTGCTGGAAGTATTGTTGGTACAGCTTCACTCAGGAGGAAGTCGCAAATACTTAACAGATATCCTTCGCTCCAAGTAAGCCAACATCCTTTTGTGACATACAAGTGTATGCACATCATAAGGATCTTGCCAACTTGTTAATTCAGTTAGTATTTCCAAATAAATTATAAATGGAATTTATCATGCATGTGACTATTCGCGAAGTCTCAACATCTTTCAAATAGACCATGAAGGCCATGGTGACCAGCATTTTAGGAGTTCTACGTATTTCTTTTTTCATCTTTATTTCGAATTGTGGAAAAGACTGATAATATATTTGAAGGACCATGATCAAAGCTTATCACTCAAAGTAATGATGCTTCTTCTTAAATTTCACAGCACCATCTATGTTGCAGTTATGTATACAGTTTCTGTTTTGTTGGTCAGCTACTTAATCCTACTTTTGTCTAATTCTAATTTGCAGGTCCAGGAGAACTTCCGGGGCAATGTCCAGACACGATTGAAAAAGCTGAGCGAGGGAGTTGTTCAAGCAACACTATTGGCGTTAGCTGGGTTAAAAAGGTTAAATATGACAGAAAATGTCACTTCCATTCTTCCAATTGACGATATGCTTCCTGCTGTTGCTCAAGGCGCAATTGGCATTGCCTGCCGAAGTGATGATGAGAAGATGGTGGGTCCTTTACTCTGATATCTAGTTAAGGGGTAGCAAATTTTTTTTGCTCCTAATAAAAGATCGAGCACAATTTATACAGACGGCCTCGGTTAGTGGGATAAAGTGTTGTTGTTGTTGTTGTTGTTGTTGTTGTTGTAATGGATTTCTTTTTCACAGGCTAATTACTTGGCCACTTTGAACCATGAGGAAACGAGGTTGGCGATTTCTTGCGAGAGGGCCTTTCTGGAGACTTTGGATGGGTCTTGCCGTACTCCTATAGCAGGATATGCTTCTAAAGATGAGGATGGCAATTGCATCTTTAGAGGATTGGTTGCTTCACCTGATGGGACCCGTGGTAAGTTAACCTCGAACCATCTTGTACTCATGGATGTTCTTCATTCCACTGGAGGATGGGTATTTGATTTAAAGACTAATTATCTTTCTTTACTGTTTCGTTTCTATATCTCAGTGCATGAAACTTCAAGAAAAGGCCTATATACCTATGAAGATATGGTTTTGATGGGAAAGGATGCTGGGAAAGAACTTCTTTCACGGGCAGGTCCTGGGTTTTTTGATTCTTAAGTAGTCTGATGATTGAATAGGCAGAAGGAATTCACTGAGGCCTTTTTCTAACTTGTTGCGCCCAGCAAGTTCATCATCATATTGAGCTTTTTCCTTGTATTTTAGCAATTGATTGTTTGTATTGTAACTAGAAGAGGCTTTTCCAATGATTAAGTCAGAATGTAGGTTTTTGTTACTCTAGCGAATAGAGTTGAACCATTCCTCTCTCTCTCTCTCTCTCTCTCTCTCTCTCTCTCTCTCTCTCTCTTACCTGTGGCAGTACTTTCAGTCTTCATTTTTGTTTTGTAAAGTATGGCCCCAGCTGCGAAGGCTGAATCTATAGTGGAGTATAATTCTTTTATGCTATTGAAAAGGGAACACTTATATTTCCGAAATTTATTTTATAGATAATGTGATGGCTGGCAATCATGTCAAGAATCTTGGACATTTCAGACTAATTGTGCCGTTATGACCTCTGTTTCTAGTCTTGGCTGGAGTAGTCCTTTTCGACTGAGAACAATTTCCAGAGTGGAATTTGAAAAATCCCATGAGAGCAGATCATCCATAGATCACTGTTGAATATGCAAACGTACTGGCTTTGAGCTTCTCTGCTCTTTGATTTTGCTTGTGTATTTATATGAACAAATTGTCATATCACTACAGCCATAACTTTACTACTATGATTTTTAAGAAGCTTCTGATCTTTGGGTGGATCATATACTAGATTTCTTAACCATCATGGCCCTCTACTTACCTCAACAACTGATCTTTCTTTGAAAGACAATTTTCTCATCCTTTCTCTGGGGTATTTTATTGTGGTTGTGGCACATTAGCTTGGTGTGTTGTGTTGTGTTGTGAATATTTTCTTGCAATGCTGATTGCAATTGCTAGGCATAGTAAGCTTCATTACCAAGGGAAATATTACTTGGTTCTGATATTGCTTGAGCCTGCAGACAGCCATTCAACATAACCATTCCATCCAATTGAGAGCAGGTACCTCGATACTTTAGCGTTTTTTCCCACATTTGCCCCTTCTTTGTAACTTGCTGTTGGTACCTACTGCTACCAGTCTTGAGCGTTTTTGCTTTTTTCTTTTTTTGTGGGTAATAGATGGTGGCTCAGAATGAAACTGAATATATTCTTCATTGTCGGATTGGCTTTTCCTTTGAAAATGGATTTTGAGCTATCGGGGAACCATCCATGAACAGCATCTTGCTAATCGAATAGTATGGAAATTAGATTATGATATCTGGTTGGTTGTTGTCAACTGAGAATTGCTCTCTCTGATAGAATTACTTCATTTCATGGATTACCTAGAAGGATCTTCTTTATGATGACATTTTTATACCAAACTCCCATTTTCTCTCTGCTTCTCTGCCACGTCAGGTTTTCTCAACCATCTAGACTTATGTTTGGCTCAATGGAGCTCACCTCTTTGGGCTGACTTTTCTGTTGCATTAATTGATATTACATTGATTAGTGCCTGATGGACTTGCTGCAAAGGAAGAAATTACAAGAGTGGTAACAGGCAGAAGGTTCGTGGGATGATATTACAGCAAAGTGTTGTGCTTTAGCTTCTGAACTTGCTTTATAGATATCTCTCGAGATTTGCATATTTTGTTTTGATTTTATGCTGGGCCCTTAGTTCTCCTTTACGGGAACATCAGGCTACCATGGTTGAGCATTTATAATTCTCATGTTCTTTTGAAAAGTCTTGATTACGTTACTATTGATTCCTCTGCTTTTATCTAGTTTCTTGTTAATTAATTATTTTTTTTTGTGCCAGACAAGTGACAAGGAAAAAACTGAATATTTTTGTGCATGTTTACATTTTCTTCTTTTTGTCTCCCCTCTTGATGTCTGTTTGAGCTTTCATAGAACACGCCATGCCTCATATATTTTACCTAATTTATTACACAAGGTAAATAACATGTTGGATAAGCATCAAAGGATTTGTCCAGGATCAATGGCATAATAATGGTGTCCTCTGGATCATTGCCTAAAATTAAGATCACCTCCAACTAATTTGAGCAGAAAATGAAGGAAAAAAATGTAGAATACTACTCTGCTTTTTCTTTTTCTCCGAAATTTTTCTTTCCATTTCTTCTCTCTGCTCATAGCAGCTGGCCCTTTGGCCTCAGTGATGCTTTGGTCTTCTTGTTTGGACAGGGCAGAGACAGTAGTATGCTTTTGGCTTTGCAGCAGATAAATTTTTGTGTGAAACTAGAAACTAGAAAACTGTATGCATTCTACTTCTCTATTCAATTCACTTCTCTTGTGTTGGTATTGTTTGTTTAGACTGGTGGGATCACTTGAAAGCTTATTAGGCCTTAAATGACTTTGCTTCTACCTTAAAGTGGTTACTGCATTATGTTTGACAGCCTCCTGCAAAGGCCAATTGCTTTGATATTGAGAATTATATGCCTTTGATTGGAGCAAGCGCTACATTTTCCCTTCAGAATTTTGACAGACTGACGCTGACATCTTTTGACTTGAATAGGAATTATTTACCTAACTTGACCCGCCTGGGCCTTGGAACCATTGGACGACAACTGATGATTGACCGTTTGATGGCAAGTCAGCGATCTGCTGCAGCAAGGCCATGTGAATGCAGCCCTCCACATCCACAGAAACTGCAAATGTCTGAATGTTGTGTCGTCGACCACGTCATTGCTTTTAATTATGATGATACGATTTCATTTTACTAAATGGGTGGTTTCAGATTTAATTCTCTACTATTTGTCGATTTGTGTAAGTATTTGCTTGATTTGCTTTGGGATTAGATCCCTTACTGGGATGGTGATCTTCCCTTGTCGCCGCTGCTTTAAAGGCGAGAACTCTGTTATCTTTGATGCCCAGCTCAAATTTCATTTACGCAGGGTTAATTTCTCTTCACCACCAGGATGTTGACTCGCATAACACACGGTTCATGAGGTGAGCAAGTCGCTTCGTGGTGGCAAAATGCACCACACATCACACACTTGATTGAACAAACCTGATTAGAGAGCCCAAGGGATGATCAAAGGGGAGATTGCCCTGACCTTTCTGGATTACTTTCCATTCTTGTTATAGATTGTTTTGAGCAAACATGATATCTTTTCGCCCCCAGAAACGGAAAACTATCAAACGCGTGATCGATTGCAGAACTCGTTTCGAGCCATGGAGACTCGGGTGGACCACAGCTGCCGAACTTGCATGGAACTAAAGTTAGATAATACCTTAGACAAGGCGATGACGATGCGAGGAGGACCCCAATCCAGCAATGCACAGAGAAACGAAATCCTTTCGTTTGGTGAACCTGCATAATTAAGATGCAATAGGAGTCTTCTGTTATAGACTAATGATAACAAATCTTCCCAATGACTTCAGCTATGAATGGCATTTTTCAATAAATTTTTCATCATCACATCAGCACAACGGGTCCTATCGCATCTCAAGCGTATTAATCGAGTTAACTGAACAGCATAGAACAAAGCAATTTTAGAACTTTGGAAGGAAAAAGGCAGTAACTACCGACTAAAAAGAAGAGAAAGGGAGAGCAAAAATCATAGGCACATATTCTCAAATGAAAATTGAAAAGATTCCATGCGAAAAACAAAACAAAAACAAAAAAAACAAAATCTGATGCAACAATTCTATAACTCGTACAAGTAATATATTTATAATTTACCAATATATACGTATACATATACATATACATATAAAAGAAAAGGCAAAAAGAAGAGGAAATAGAAAAAATATCAACAGAATTTGGGCCACTCCGGACGACCAGATTTTTCCACCTTCTTCACATCCGAGTCGGTCTGCACATCTCCTCTCTCTCTCTCTCTCTCTCTCTCTCTCTCTTCTGCGTCGTCTTCTTAGCCAAACGTACTCAATTCTCAATTCTCAATTCCTCTCTCTCTCTCTCTCTCTCTCTCTCTCTCTTCTTTCTCTTTCCTCTTGTTCTCCACAGGCACGAACCCGGGAACCTCAAAGGAAACCTAAAACCCTCCGTTCGCCCCCTCCTCCTCCTCATCCTCCACCTCCCGCGAAGCGCGGCAATCTCAATTGGGTCCCTCGCGCATTCGCTCCCGCCGCTCCTCCGCGGCGTTTCGGTTAATGGGTTGAAGAGAGGGGCGCCGACGAATCGGAAAGCTCGGAGCTTTGGGGCGGAGGGAACTACCCAGATAGATGGAGTGGGACAGCAGCAGCAGCAATTCGGATTTGAGCGGGGACGAGGAGGAGCCGGGGTTCATGCTCAACGACGGCGGCCCGATCCCCTTCCCCGTCGAGAACCTGATACAGATTGCCTCCCCCTGCGGCTTCATCGTCACCGACGCCCTCGAGCCCGACCACCCCATCATTTACGTGAACGCCGTCTTCGAGATGGTCACCGGGTACCGCGCCGAGGAGGTCCTCGGTCGCAACTGGTCAGTCTCTCTAAATCTCCCTCCTTTTTATCTTTATCGCTCTCTCTCTCTTTCTTTCTATTCCCTTCTGTCTTCTGTGGTTGTTTGCATTCGATTCGCAGATGGGGGAGGGGCATTTTTTGTTGTTGGAGATTAGGTCATTAACTTTGCTGTGATTCTTCATGGGTTCTTGGGATTGTGTTGCGGGTAATTGAGCGAGCTGGTTCTGGTAGTTTCGATGGAGTGATGTGGTTCGAGCCTTTTTTATTTTGTTTTAAAGCTAGAATTTTTTAGTTATCCCTAATCTGGAATGAGACCCTGGGAGGTTTTATGGGGAGAGAAGTAGTGGATGGAGCTTTTTGGATGTGTCTGAGGAGGCTTACTTTTGTGTTCTTATGTTGATCCCTTCCCGAGATGTCTTGGTGAAGCTTCAGTAATATGCGGCAGCAAGCATGATACTTTCTTGTCTTTGACTACTGTCTAGGTGGTCGCTTACTGCAAAGAAGTTACAAGCATGGACTTTTCGATGGAATTTAGCATTTGTGGATATGCTGACGTTTTCTGGAAACTATAGTCATCTTTTATCTGATGGGATCATTTGTTTATGACTGTTTTGACAGTTTCATTTCTAATTATTTCGTCTTTCTTGCGAATCTTGATAATAATGTTGCTATATATCAAAATTGATGGAATTCATTCAGATGCATTTTTTGTCAAAGACATTACTGAAGGAGAATTCCACACCCAAATTTTGAGTGGTAGAAATGTAAAGAACGAATGGTATGTGGAAATTTATTGTGGTGGTTCGTGCATAACTGATTACGCCTTAACATAACACATGGCAGATTAGTATGTGCTTTTTATTATACCTATCAACCAGATTCTTTTTCTTGGGGGGAGGTTCTCTTTTGGTTTTTTTTTTTTGGCGCCCGGGGGGGGGTGGTTCCCAAGTTCTGTCAAACAAGGAGCTGTCTGGTTGATGAGTAATGGAATTCTAATACAATAGTGACTGAGTGTTGATTGCACTATTCTCAAGATTAAAATTGCTTGTTTGCAAGAAGGATCTTTGCATGGATGGAATTTCAAAGCTGGTGAAAAGATGTGGCTTTACATATAAAAATATGCCTATAGATCTTGATTGAATCATTTCCATCAGATATGACAATCAGTTAACACAGTGTGCTGTGGTACCTGTGTGGATGCTTCATTCCAGCATGGTGTGAGAATGAGGTAGGAAATTTTGATATTATGGAGCATGCAGTGGTGATTAGGGAACATGGGCAGGGCTGGGAGAGGGAAAATTTAGTCCACCCTTATCCCCTTGGTTCTTGAATGCGTATGTTAGCACTTAAAAGAAGGTTGAACTAGAGGCACAAATGTTTCTAGAAGAAGTTGGTGGGAACATAATTGAGGGAGCAAGAAGTTTGGTGGAGATGGTTTGACATAGATTCTAGGAAGAGTATGCAACTTTCATAGATACGCAGACAGAATGTGTACCATAAGACCTAGCTGAACATGGTCCGGGGGCCTAAGAAATATTTGTTTATGGTGGTTGGAGATGAAGTAAAAATGGCAAGTGAATAATCGATTGCGGTTTGAATGAAATGATCATAAAGGTTTAGGTTCAAGATATGTCACAAAGTTTGTGGATTCATGGAGATGCTCAAATACAGAAGTTTACTGAGAGTCATAAATGGGGATAGAATGCTGCATAATCTCGCGATGAAATGTTAAAAGACAGAAGTGATACCAATGATATGAAATTGAATGTTGGATGGTCACAATTCAGCGTGTGCTTGAAATGAATATTGTGATGATGATTCGTCTGTTGAAAAAATGAGGGTACCAATGAAACGATAAAAAATGTTTAGCCTCAAGATATGTCTTGAAGTTGGTGGGTTTATGGGGATATCATGCATGAGAATAGAGTGGATGCTGAAATATAGAAGTTTACTGTGAGTCACACGTGGGGATAGAATGCTGCATAAGCTCGAGGTGAAATGTAAAAAGACAGAAGTTTTGCCAGTGATATGAAATTGAATGTTAGGTGGTCAGGTTTCAGCGTGTGCGTGAAATGAGTAGTTACAGTGATGATTAGTCCGCAGATTTTCTGGATTAAAGATGAGATAAGACTTTTTGTTTGAAAACCAGTCGGTATTACCCATTTAAACTTTTCATGGGGCCCCACAAATTGCTCCTGTATGGGGTTGCAATTGCATGGACATATTCTATGTCAAAGGGATTGGGCGACTCTGAGTAAGCACCAGAAATTTTCAGAAAGTGCCTTGAGCACACAAAGATTATGGACTAGGAGGATACCTAACTATGTAGGGTGCAATAGCCAATCCAAGTTGGTGGTATTGGAGTTTGTATTCTACTTATCCTGAATTGTGTGTTTACCTGTCTGTTGATGTCATTGTAGCCAACTATAATGTTTGCTGCTTTGACCGAAGTTTAACAATCTTGGAGAATAGTAACAAAGCATAGTATGTGATTCAAGGCATATAGAGAATCATGCAAGAAAATTTTATCATTGAGTTCCTAGATAATCTGGTACTTGAAACTTGAAGCTTTAGCATGCATATACTGTGTTGATGAACTATTTTAGATGAGAAATTATGAAAGGCATGTATGCCATGTGGTTTTAATTTTCCTGTAATCAGCGAGGAAGGTCCAGCCCAGTTTCATTGGCACTATTAGATAGATTGCAGAAGATTACTGAGTAAGCTGCTGTTGTTATGGAAACTGTGTAGTTGACATGGTATATAGCTTCAGTGGCTAATTGGCAGGATGCTTGTCATCCTTTCTAAAGTCAATGCAATTTCAGTGCAGAGTAATGAGCACTAGGATATGTTGCTTAACTATGTCATATGATATCTTTATTTGGATTATCTTTGAAATGGCTGCTGAAGTGGATTAGTCACTTAATGATAAGTGAAATAAGGGATATGTGACCCTTTGTTCTCAGTGATGGCAGTGTACAAAGTTTTCAATTTCCCATGTGAGAGGGTGGTGGGTGCAGTGTTGGATATTGTTTCTTTATATTTCTCTGTAGTACTTTATGAGGGTAAGTTGGTACATATCTTGATCAGATGTTTAAGAATGTGTTCTAATTAAAGCATATCAGTGTTGTGAACTGCTTCAGCAGCTATGCTTTTGGTGCCTTCTCTAAGTCAACCTAGATCTTTTGCTGTGCGATTCATTCATAAAAATTTTTGGATGAATTATCACTTGTCCAGAATCTAATTGGTAAATCTGATTTGTTCCGTCTCTGAAAGCATGTGGACTATAATCTGAATTCTTGCGACACACTGTGGATTAGTGGTCTTAAGTCCTGGATTGGTGCTACTGGGTCGGTCTTTTAGGCCAGGATTGTTGAGACAGCAGCATGATTGCGGAAGTTATATGTTCATGTTCGTCTTCTTGTGACCAGATAGTTGGTTTCTTTGCAATTGTTCTTTTTGCTTAGCAGCCCATATTGCACCACAACAATCACTTGGTGATATTATGATAGCTTCAACTGAGTCGAAATCTGTAGCCACCAGGATGCTGATTTAGTCACAGAACATTTTATACTTTCTTTGTGGCCATTGTGTTATCTTCTTTTGGGTCGTGTGTTTCTGAATCTCCTGTTGTAGTGTACCACTATTAGGATTTACCGTCTGCTATTTTTGTACTGTTGCAAATTTAGCAGGTGTGTGGCAGTGCATGTGGGGGTAAGAATTTTACCATGTTTGTGAGTGAGTTGCTAACTATTGCAGTCTCTTATTTCTTTTAATTATGCCTAATTCCTTGGAACTTGTGCAGTCGGTTCTTGCAGTGTAGAGGCCCATTTGCCAAGAGAAGGCATCCTTTGGTGGACTCAGCTGTAGTCGCAGAAATAAGGCGATGTCTGGATGAAGGGATTGAATTCCAAGGGGAGCTTTTGAACTTCCGGAAAGATGGATCTCCTTTGCTGAATAGACTGCGGCTAACTCCCATTTATGGAGATGACGAGGTAATCACGCATGTCATTGGGATACAATTCTTCACTGAAGCCAACATTGACCTTGGTCCAATATCTGGGAAGGACTCTGCAAAATCAACTGAACGATTTCGTACTGGTCTATCCTTTCTCCCTTTCTTGTCAACGGGGGATCGAAATGTTGCACGTGGGATGTGTGGGATATTGCAATTGAGTGATGAGGTAATTTCACTTAAGATACTTTCAAGATTGACACCAAGAGATATTGCAGCGGTTGGCTCTGTCTCTAGACGATTCTACGCTCTCACAAAGAATGAAGACCTATGGAGAATGGTCTGCCAGAACGCTTGGGGAAGTGAAACTACCCGTCTCTTGGAAATTGTGCCTGGTGCAAAGAGACTAGGTTGGGGTCGGCTTGCAAGGGAGCTGACCACCCTCGAAGCTGCAGCTTGGAGGAAGCTAACTGTTGGAGGTGCTGTTGAACCCTCACGATGCAACTTCAGTGCTTGTGCAGTTGGCAATCGAGTTGTCCTCTTCGGAGGCGAAGGAGTTAACATGCAACCAATGAATGATACTTTTGTATTGGATCTGAATTCTAGCAATCCGGAGTGGCGACATGTCCAAGTCAGCTCTCCTCCGCCAGGTCGTTGGGGTCATACACTTTCCTGTGTGAATGGGTCCCACTTGGTTGTATTTGGAGGCTGTGGAAGGCAAGGCTTACTTAATGATGTTTTCCTGCTGGATTTGGATGCAAACCCCCCAACATGGCGGGAGATATCTGGATTGGCTCCTCCTCTTCCGAGATCATGGCACAGTTCTTGCACCCTTGATGGCAGCAAATTGATAGTTTCCGGTGGTTGTGCGGATTCTGGCGTCCTTCTGAGTGATACTTTTCTGCTTGATCTCTCGATGGAGAAACCTGTCTGGAGAGAGATACCAGCAGCATGGACACCACCGTCCCGGTTAGGGCACACTTTGACGGTTTATGGTGGGAGAAAGATACTGATGTTTGGTGGCTTGGCGAAAAGTGGGCCTCTTCGATTTCGTTCCAGTGATGTCTTCACAATGGATCTAAGTGAGGAGGAACCTTGTTGGAGATGCGTAACAGGAAGCGGAATGCCTGGAGCTGGAAATCCTGGTGGCATAGCTCCTCCTCCAAGACTTGACCATGTGGCTGTGACCCTTCCCGGTGGGAGGATTCTCATCTTCGGTGGATCTGTTGCTGGTCTTCACTCTGCCTCACAACTCTATTTGCTGGATCCTACTGATGAAAAGCCCACATGGAGGATACTAAATGTTCCTGGGAGACCGCCGAGATTTGCTTGGGGTCACAGTACTTGTGTTGTTGGAGGGACGAGAGCCATTGTCCTAGGGGGTCAAACTGGGGAGGAGTGGATGCTCACTGACCTCCACGAGCTGTCGTTGGCAAGTTCCCTTATTTGACTGACACGTGCATTGAATCATGGCAACGTTTGCTGCAATGCAAGATCCTGGATCAGTATGACGTACTCTTGATGCAAAATGGTGTTTCTGTCTCTGAATTTCTGAGAAAGTTTTCGCTTTGGTCAGGACTGCATATCAGGTCATCGGCCCTGTTTTTTCCTGTGTGATGTAGTTCTGGCTCGAGACAAGGATTTCAGCCAGTGACTTGGAACAGTATCAGATTTTTGGGAGGCCGGTAGAAGAATCTCCCCCTTGGCACGAGTAGTGGATTAAGTTTTGTTGGTAGATCGGTAGTATGTGGCCATAGTTTTAATTCAACCTCTGTAATTTGAACTAAATAAAAAAAAAAAAAGGAAAAATGCACGCATGTTTATATTGAATAAGATACTCTCCAGTCAAGTGTGGTGGGTTATTGTGTTTTGCTGTGATGTTTACTTCTGCTCTGAATAGGTATGTTTTAACTTTGGTAGAGAGAGATTACCTTTCTCCCGGCTTTCGAGCTGGGAATGACCCAATGTCGAATGTATAATCCCTGTTAATTTTGGTTGCTAATGAAGTATCATATCGATATGTATATGTATTTTTCAGGCATGTTAGTTGTGGCATCTTGTTGTACGCAGCACAGTTAGCACAGTTATGGGCTAAGTTACCTGCGCGAGATCAACCAATTGAGATGGATTGTGAATGAGTAGGGGCAGTTGGCTTTGTTCTAAGCCAGATGAAGTAGCCATTGTAGCTTGGGACCTCGTTGTATGAGTGAACTAGTGATCTCTGAACTCCTCTGCAGATCCTATATGACTGTTGATTGTTTACCACCAAATTCAGTGCAGTTGACACTGGTGCTCTATGTTTCTCATTCCCACGCCTTTTTCTATTGGAACTATGGTAGAGGCTAGTGCTTAACGTCAAACATTGATTGACAAATCGATATGGAATCTTTGGTTACGGGTACTGCATGTCTTTGTCATGGTTCTCCCTTATAAGTGTTCTTACTCATGTAAAACGAATGTCGAGAACCAGATAATTCTAGAAAAGGATTTTGGTATCTTTTTCCCCTCTAAATCATTGCTTTAGGGATGCTAAGGATTATCGTACAGGGAGTAGTTTTAGTTGCAAAGGGCTGAACATGAACCAAATGTAGTAATTGAATCTGTTTGAGAAAATTGCTAATTTACTCCAACAAACAATTTATTGATGGTTCGACATGCAGCTAAGGACGTTGATCAATTGGTTTAGACGATGTCACATTGTGTTGTGTCTTTTTGATCGTGGAACTATTTGAAGTGGGTCGACTGAAAAAATGATGGACACTTCACATTTATATGCTTCTTTCTTTGACACAGCCTCTTGACTATACAAAGTGATAGAACAATTTATCATGAATAGGTAAAGCGACGTATATTAAGAATGGTTTGATATGCTAAATAGACATTATAGTATAGCACTTTTTGACAAGAGGCATGAGTGATAAGTTTTGAGAAAATTAGTGTCTTCTAAATTAATAATTTGATATACCGGGTGATATATTAAACGTGTGGATGAGGTTTAACATCCAAAAAAAGAGATCCCAAGTATGCTAAAATTAACTTGCAAAATAAATATACCAAATTATGTGACGGATTACTCACTTATTTAAAAATCTATCTGTAATTTGTCATGTTACTCAGTATATCAATTTTGTAAATTAGTCTTGCTTAGGTAAATTTTATATTACTCTTGATAAAAGTACACATCTTTACTTTATTAATTTCATGGTCTTGACAAGATTTATCTTTTGGTGGAACTTGATCTAGTCCTTTAGGAGAAAGTACATATAAAACCACCCCAATCACCATATCAAGTAGAAGACAAGATCAAGACTCGAGATAATCGAACAAGATTTGGAATTCCCAACTTGCCATTGGTAAAGTAACTTTGTTGGATCGAAATCTCCAATGGTTTGGAAATGGAACCGACAAAGATGTGTGCCCCTTGCAATTCCAGATCCATGCAATTCAGAAGAACAGAATAAAACCGAAGACCAGAACAACAAAGGCGGATGTCTTTAAATTCTGAGATGATGAGGATGTCGTTTGTATTAAACTACCCTCGTATTGACTGAACTTATTCCTATGTTCCCATCTGGAGGAGGAGAAAGCAAGAAAAAAGAAAAGAAAAAAAGTACAAACATAAATCAAACAAAGACAAAGATCTAACCACTTGGGTTGCGTGCTCTCTGTTCACCTCTCTCTCTCTCTCTCTCTCTCTCTCTCTTTCAGAAGAATCACTTTTCTCCACCTCTCTTTCCAAGTACCCACATTCTGCTTTACCCTTCTCCACCACTCTCACTCTCTCTCTCTCTCACTCTCTCTCTTCCAAGCTCGCCGCCGCTCTCTCTCTCTCTCTCTCTCGTTCACTGTCCAGCCATGGCTGTCAACAAAGAATCTGTTCCTCCACCAGTGATCGGCAAGATTGGACCCTACACAGTGTTCATGACCCCGCCCTCCACTCCCAAGCCAACCGAGCCCGCACCCCCCGTCTTCGAACCGCCGAAGAAGGTGGCGCCTCCGCCGGTCCAGCCGCCGCCGCAGCAATTTGAGAAGCCTGGGCAAAATGGGTCCTTTCTTGGGTTCTTCAAGAATGCTGTCAACAGAGTGCAAGATGGTATGGTTACACTCGAGTCACTTGGGATGAGCGTGTTTAGTGTTGTTGAATTTGAAAGAGTGAGACCCTCTTGCTTGGTTGGTGTGAAAATGGAGCCGATTCAGTGGAATGCTGCGAAATTTTAAGACTTTGGCTTTGGTGATCTAGTGGTCGATGGTTTAGTTTCTTTGAGTTTTGGTTCTAAAGACGGAATCTTTCGTGCAGTGAGTGAATTTCCTTCTAGACTGCAGATAGGATCTTTATGAAGAAGCTCTGAAATATCTTGTTTTGGTTTCTAAAAGTGTGGATTAGGATTGAGGAACATAAAGCTGAGAATTTCTCACTTTTCCGGCTTGATATATGAAACCTGGCATAGTGTGATGGGGAAAACTGATATTTTTGCTTGATTAACTTTCAGTTCGAGAAATTTTTATCCGTAGTGGAATATATATTCGACATTTAAATAGTTTTTAAAGATTCCTTGGGTTATTTTTGTAGCTCACTCGAGCTTGGATGACCATGTGGCGCGTTGGTTTGGTTTGAACCAATCGAAGTATCAGTGGGCATTGGACGATTACTATGAAAACAAAGGATTGGTAAGGTTCAAGTACTTTACTGGTGTTTCCTTCTGGACAGGACCCTGCTTGGTGATGCTGGCTTCTGTTTTCTTGTTGAAACTTTATTATCTGAATAATGCATGTTATGTACAATGGGTGACTAGAGTCACTTATGCATGAAGTTGCTTGGTTTCTATAATTTGCTGCTTACCCCTATTTTATATACTGTTGGCATATCAACCTCAGTTCCAAATACCGCAATCCACAATCCTAGAAAATGAGAGGTTGCTGAAGTGCTACTTTTAGCAATTAAGTGCTCTCAAGATTTTCTTCTATACTTTTAGGTGCTCAGACCTAAATAATAGATCTAATTTTGTACTGAAGGAGGTTAGATTTCTCAATTTTTAGTTCACTGTTGCATGCTTGACATTGTTTTTGGCAATGGCAAGCTTGAGCAACTCTGCATTGCAATTGGATACTAGGAGCATGAGAAGCAGGAAGCAGAATCCTGTCCTGTTTCCTCTGGTATATTGTCCAAAATATTAAAATTGCCATGTCATGAGCTATTTTAGTGTTCTAGCAATGCCTGTTCACATCCTAACATACATCCAACTGTATGCATATGGCATGGTGTGCGGGAGAATACTTGCTATAGGCATAACAGAGTGTTAAACCAAGACATGAACCACGGGATTCTGCTAGTGTACCTTATCCTGCATGGAGCTACAAAATCTATGGTTCCACTCATATACATCATACCATTCTATATAATGTAATGACAGAAGGACAGGTAGCTCGGAGCTCATAAAAGTAGGGTTGTAAAACATTGCAATATTCATTTCCAAAAATTGCCTTTTTTTCCCTCCAATATTATGGACATGTTTTGCTTGGTTCTTCTGTCGAACTTGATCTAGATCAAGTAGATCCCTTATTTGTAAATGACTATTTTCCCTAGTAATGATGATGATTTCCTATTTGTACTGCCAGCCGGCATCTTACTCTAAATAGTTGCTTAGTTGACACAGCTTTCTGCCTTTAAGCAACATAATTAGCCTTGTTTATCTTGAAATGCCATAAATATTTACCATAAGAACATCATTAAAAGGAAAATACCATGCATGAAATACCCTTTTTTTCCTTTGCTTTTTTTGCCTTTTTTTTGGGGTGGGTGGGGGGGGGGGGGTGTTGTTGGGGGTCGAAAGCCTATCTTGAACAGCTGATAAATTGATTCAAAATGCTGGGTTTGAGATTGGGATTGCTCTGACTTTGCCCATTTTCTTAGCATCCAGTCTGTGATTTCAACTTTTTATACAATATACTGCTAAATTGCATCACCAGGAGGTTCTCTTGTTGCATCAATATAGACAACATGACATGGAATACACAAACCTGTTACGATGATCACCTCCCTATAACTTGTTGCCAAGATCTTGCATTCAGAAGTCTTAGTATTAGTCTAACATCTGTAACATAACTCTCTACAACTGAGTTAGATTTGAAAATACCATAAAAAAAGTCATGTTTAGCAGCTGTGCAATGTGTGTAAACTGCCGCTATTTTCTTCTGAAACAGAGCCACTTTCTTTGCATTGCTGCATAAATTGGATATGCCCAGCTTCTACTTGGTTTGCTGAATTTATGTTTTTAACTCCATTATGCTGTCTGCAGGAAAAGGAAGGTATCAAAACTAAAGAAATTTCAAGCAAACAACAGAATGTGTAATGTACTCGAACAGGTCAAGATCATTTAGCTTTTCATCTTGGTTGAATTGCTTATAACATCACAGTTTGGCTCTTGGTTTTGCGTGAAAGCCCTCGTGACTTCTCTGTTCTCATGCAGAAACCGTGTCAAGTTTGGCGGTGTTTTAACTCTTTAAGAACCTGTTGCTGATTCAGAGTATAGGATCTTGGGACCTTTGTTCAGGCAAGGCACCACTCTACTCCTTACCGCCACAATCTTCTAGTTGTGATATAGGTTGAGGTCCTGTCATTTCATCTGAAGGCGACTTTTCCATCGAGATATATCTATGGTAGTCAAATCTAGTTCTGTTCAAATTCTGAAGAGATTGGAGTATGTGGACTCTTGTTAGTAAATTCTGGTGTTATGTATAAGAATGTGAAAAGGTGGAAATTCCACACTAATATCCCCAAGAAGTTCTTCATGTGCTGCTTCTCAGTAGGAACATCCGCAGGACTATTTCTCCTGCGATGTCCCTCTGTTTCGCCTGCTATTATTATTAAATATTCCTTGCTTGTGGACTCACAGTGAATTCTACTTTTGTGCTTTGTTTTTTTAGTAGTGATTGCGAATCTCTGTTCACACGGACATTAATTCAACTGGTTAACAAGATGAAGTCGCTTATAGATGATACAGGTTGGAACTATAATGTCCAGAGAGGTTGTGAGTGTTTCTGTTCCATGTTTAGCTTTTGTTGGAGCTAGAACTCAATTATCCTCCAATTCTCTACTTAGTTTGCAGTATTGGTAGGTTGTCAAGTCTTTATGCATTGATCTTCTCATCAATTCCACACACCTAAAGCTTCTCCTTTGCGATTCAAAGTTTTGGACCCCTACTCCACCAGTATAAGGGAAATGATATGGTAAGTCCTCCTACCCGAAAGGCACAATATATATATTCTAAAGCCCATAGAAAAGAATATATGCATCTCTATTTACTAACAAATTAAACCCAGCAAATGCTATTTCAAACATACATACCAGTATCTTAACTTATACCAAAATCCGACTCTCAGAAATCCCTCAATGACACCTTCTCGTCCTAGTTGCTGGTAGTTATAGAAACTGAAAAAGGACTGCGATCGAACGTATGTGCAAGTCACCAATTAGTGGATTAGCACAAATCTCTTCAAAGGTACCAGATCGAGTACTCACTATTATAAAAGATACCGTAAATACATTTGTAAAGTATTCGTATAATATCAAAAATGAGTTGTACGACTTAAACAAAGCTTCGTACGTATCAGATTTATTCATTCCATCAACTATATCAAAGTAAACATATGCGGTCCACTCCATTGACTAAGGCCACGCTTAACAGTTGGTGATAAGCCCCACCAAGATTCTCGCTGGGTGTGAGGGTCTACTTGCATCGGTCGGTGGATTCGCCCAATTGAATGTCTTGAGAATTATCTATAAAGTGATCCCACATTCAGGGATATAGTTTTTAAAATAAAACTTGTCTGTTGGATTTGACCCATGTTTTCTCTTTTAAGTAACGATAATTCCCATCAAGGCAATTACCAAATGGACGATTGTTTATTTCATAAGGGCAATCACAAGATCTAATGCTAACTCTCTCATTCAGAAATAGGCCATCAATACGTGAGGGGATTGGGTCAGTAAAGTGTGCTCGTAATATCATCAAATCTCCATGAATTTCCAACGAACACAAATTTGAACAATAGCTAGAGGTCTATTTTATTTTTTTATCTTATTTTTTTGCATATGATTCTAATTAATGATTGAACTTTGTTTTTCAATGTGTGATTAGAATCGTTAATTTATGTCTAACATTTGGTATTAGAGCATGTAGGTATCTCTGTCTTGTTTATGTCGAGTTTTGGGTGTATCTTCATGAGTTTTCTAAATCGGGCATTTTGGGGCCAAGAGAGAAACTTGTTGTCGGCCAAATTTTGGTGACCAGTTGCCCAGCTTCGGACTGGTACGATCGCACCACCATGGGGAAGAATAGCCATAAGTTGATATGGCATATCGATGATCGCTAGAGGCTAATTGGGCAGCGGAAGTCGCGGTGATTAAGTGTTTGCATAATGGGGAATTTTGTTTGATCCAGGGCCAATTTCTTGGCCGTTTTTGCTTAAACTTGGACCTATGCGGTCGCGTTGACATGGTCTCTAAAACCCATCATTTATTTTGGTCTAAGATGGGCTAGCGGAGAAAAAACGGGCGGCAAAATCGCAGCAGAGACAAAGGAAACGCGAAACTCTGCAATGAAGAGCAAACGCGTGGATTCCACGCGTATATGCTGCGGTTAATGGCACGTGGCGTGCACGCGTAATGCACAGGCGGTCACGAGAGTGTGCATGGCACGTGCTTGAGCAACATTTGCAGGCGCGTGCGTGCCACTTGCCTGCGCAAAGGGCACACACGAAGGGCAGGAGCACGCGCCCGAGGCGGCTGTTTCCCCTCCACTGATTTACAATGTTGCCCCTCTTTCTTGTTTGTTTTTACAATTTTGCCATTTTCCCGAATTTATTTACTATTTTGCCCTTGGTAGCTAAATTTACTCTCTTATTCTTTTCCGTTTTAAAAATTCTCGTTTTGCCCCTTCTGCAATTTTGCAATTCTACCGTTGGCCGAGCTATTTACTATTTTTCCCTTCAAGTCTTTTGTGAATATTTTATGCATGAAATTAAATGTCCAGTGATCCATATATTTTAAATAATTAGGGAGTGGCCACAACATCTTTGATTAGTTAAATTATATATTAAGAGCCTCCGGATTACATCTAGTAATGGACATTGATTGTGATTAATCTTATTAATATGATGAATTTTATCCCATAGGAATTTTCATTATATTAATATGATTAATCAGGATGAAATATCATATTATTTTTCTTAATTTACCCATAGAGATTAAGGAAATGGATATAATATGATAGTTTCTTCATGGAGTGTTTATGAATCTATTTAAATTAAAACTTAGCTCACAAGCAGTTTTTATATTATTTGGTAACATGTTTTACATTGGTGAAACATGATTTATGTATATTTTGCCTTAAATTTTGTAACATAAGCATGATTATTTGATATGCAATTTTGCAATTTGTGAATTTCTCTTAATTCGAGAATAATGTTCTCATACTAAATGGTGAAAATTATAAAGTTTGGAATGAATTAATTCTTCTTTAATTGGGGTACATGGACATTGACTATGTTGTAAGGAAAGACAAACCACCTGCTCCTACTGATATGAACATTACAGCTGAGATAGCCCTTTACGAATAATGGGAGTGGTTCAACCCCCTTAGTGCGATGTTCATAAGAACTAAAGAATCTCTTAGTATCCATGGTTCGATTGCTCCGTATAGCAATGCTAACGTTTTATTGGAGGCTATTGATGCACAATTTGAGACTTCAAAGAAGATGCATGCCATGACTCTAATTATGAAGTTTTCATTATTGAAGCTCACTAGTGTTATAGGTGTGCGTGAGCACATCATGAATATGAGGGACATTGCAACTTAGCTTAAGAACCTTGAGGTTAAGATATCCGAATCTTTTCTTGCATACTATATTTTGAACACTCTCCAACAATAGTATGCACCTTTCAAGATTTCTTACAACACACATGAGAATAAATGGTCAATTAATGAACTTATGACCATGTGTGTTCAAGAGAAAGAAAGATCGATTATAGAATTGGGAGAAAATGCTCATATGGCAATATAAGGAAAGAATAAGGGTCATAGCAAGTTGAAGGGAAAAAGTAAAATACCTCCCTAAAATGACATTAATAAATAATCCAAATGTTTTTTTTATAAATAGAATGGGCATATAAGGAATGATTGCATCAAATTTAAGGCCTAATTTAAGAAAAAAAAAGGTAATCCAATCTCTTGTGTTTGTTATGAATCTAATATCGTTGATGTGAGTCACAACACTTGGTGGATTGATTCTGAATTTACAATCCATATTTTGAATTCCTTGTCGGGTTTTCAAAACTACAGGAAGCTAGTGGAAAGTAAACGATGCATCTACTTAGGAAACAAGATGCGTTCGCATGTGGAAGCTATTAGGAGATGTAGATTAGTTCTCAATAATGATTCTGTTTTGAATTTGGAAATGACTTTTTATATTCCTAGTTTTTTTAGAAAGTGATAAGTGCAATAGAAGTCTTAAAACTTGTAACGAAAATGCAATTGAGTCCTAAAACTCGTAAAAAGTGCAATCAAGTCATAAAACATGTCAAATTGGTTTAATCGAATCCTAAAGTTAAACACTGTCAACCTTTTTAATGAAAAATGCTGACATGGCGCAAACGTGGCATTTAAAATGAATTTTTATTTTCCATTTGGCTTTTTTTAAATTATATTATATTTACATTAGATTTAAAAACTAGAAAAGAAAAGCTAAAATTTATTTAAAAAACAAAAAAAGTTAAAAAAAGAAAAAAAAGAAAAAGAAAATGGTAAGCGCTTCCTTCACCGCTGCCCATCGCTGGAGGGGCTGTTGACCATTGCCGGAGGGGCGGCCAACCCCGCCCAGGGTCGGCCCTCCGACGATGAGCGGCGGCGACAGAAGTGGTGACCATTTTTTTTTTTGAACTGTTTTGTTTTTTAAATAAATTTTAGCTTTTCTTTTCTACTTTTAAATTTAATTTGAATAAAAAAATAATTTTAAAAAGCAACATGGAAAAAAATTAATTTTAAATGCCACATCAGCATTTTCTGTTAAAAAGTTAGACGGTGTTAACTTTAGGACTCGATTAAACCAATTTGACGAGTTTTAGGACTTAATTGCATTTTTTACAAATTTTAGGACTCCATTATATTTTCATTACAAGTTTTAGGACTTCTATTGTACTTATCCGTTCTAGAAATTTAATTTTAGTTTCAAGACTTGTATCTTTGGGTTACTCTTTTAACTTGTTAGATTCAAACTTTAATTTATCATTTAAATCTGAAATTGTTTGGAGTGATATTTTGTCTAATGGTATTTTTTGAATTAATTTAAAAGACAAGGCCTATTATAATATGATACATATTAATGATAATGCTAGTATAAAACGATGTGTTGTGAATGAAGATTTCTCTATATTGTGGTATCGGAGATTTGGACATATCTCCATAGATATAATTAAGCGATTGGTAAATGATGGAGTACTTAATACTTTAGATTTTATTGATTGCGATACTTGTGTAAACTGCATAAAGGGAAAACGGACTAACAAGATGAAGAGAGGTGCCTAGAGGAGTACAGAAATATTAGAAATCATACATACATATATTTATAGTTCAGATATGGACTTGTATGGTCAGAAATATTTCATCTCTTTCATAGATGACTACTCGCATAATATGTATCTCTATTTACTTTATAATAAACATGAAGCATTAGATGTAGAAGTAGAGAAACAATACGGTAAGCAAATTAAGATTATGAAATTAGATAGATGTAGAGAATTTTATGGTAGATACACTGAAAATAAATAAGTGTCTAGTCCATTTATGAAGTTTCTTCAAGAGCATGGGATAATTGCCCAATATACTATACATGGTTCTTTGAACCAAAATGGTATAGCGGAAAGAAGAAACCAAATATTATTGGACATGGTGCGAAGTATACATAGCGGCTCTAAACTTCCTAAATCCTTGTGGACTAAAGCACTTAAGACAGCAGTATACATATTAAACCGAGTTCCAACTAAAGCTGTGCCAAAACACCTTTTGAGTTGTTTAAAGATTAGAAACCAAGTTTGCAATATGTACGCATTTGTGGATGCCCATCTGAAATAAGAGCCTACAATCCATAAGAAAAGAAGTTTGACTCAAGGACTATAAGTGGGTATTTCATTGGATATGTCAAAAGATCCAAGGGATATAGGTTTTATTGTCCATCTCACACCACTAGGATTGTGAAATCAAGAAATACTAAGTTTCTTGAAAATGACTTGATTAGTGGAAACGATCAATCAAAGGACCATGTTCCTAAAAAAGATTATTCAAACACTCAACCTTCCATCTCAAGTATAAGATTGGTTGTTGTTCACAACGTCCATTTAGTTCAACCAGCTAATGAACAACCAATCATTGAAGTTCCACAATCCGTTGGTATTGATCTAATAGATCTAGTTTTAAGTAATTACTAGAATTTGTTGAACAACCGGTTCAATAACACGTTCCTCAAGAGAATATTAATGTAACATTAAGAAGATCTACTAGAATAAGAAAATCAGCAATTCATAATGATTATATTATGTATTTACAAGAATCTGACTATAACATTAGAGCTGAGAATGATCATGAAACGTTTTCACATTTCATGAATAGTGATGAATCCAATTTGTGGTACGATACCATGAAAAAAAAGACGAGTTTTATGGCATCTAATGAAATTTGAGATTTGGTTGAGTTGCTTAATGGTGCGAAGGCCATTAATTGTAAATGGGTCTTCAAAACTAAGAAGGATTCATTGAGTGACATTGAGAGATATAAAGTTAGACTCGTTGCTAAAGAATTTGCTCAAAAATAATGAATTGATTATACTGAGAGATTTTTTTCCTAGATCTAAAAAAGATTCTCTTCATATTATTTTGGCATTAGTTACTCATTTTGATATGAAATTACATCAAATGGATGTGAAAACAACGTGCATCAATGGGGAACTAGAGGAGGAGTTTTACATGAAACAACTCGAAGGATTCTTCGTTAGTAAATGTGAGCATTTGTTGTGCAAGCTTAATAAATCTATATATAACTTGAAACAAGCATCTCGCCAATAATAATTAAAATTCCATGATGTAATCTCTTTATTCAGTTTTGTAGAGAATGTCATGGATAAATGTATATATCATAAGGTCAGTAGGAGCAAAAGTTGTTTTCTTATGCTATATGTGGATGATATTCTATTTACAACCAATAATAAGAGGTTGCTACATAAGATGAAACAATTTATCTCTAAAAGTTTTGACATGAAAAATATGGGTGAGGCATCTTATGTTATTGAGATTAAGATTCATAGAGATAGACCTCAAGGAGTTTTAGGACTATCTCAATAAACCTATGTAAATAAGATTTTAGAGAGATTTCGGATGAAAGATTATTCACAAAGTATAACGCCTATTATGAATGGTGACATGTTCAATTTGAACAGTGCTCGAAGAACGATTTACAAAAGGAATAAATAAATAACATTCCATATGCTTCTGCTGTCGAAAGCTTGATATATGCTTAGGTTTGCACTTAACCTGATATCGCTTTTGTTGTGAAAATGTTGAAAAGATATCAAAGTAATTTAGGTATGGACCACTAGAAAGCTGCAAAAAAAGTAATGAGATACCTTTAAGGTGCCAAAGGCTACATACTTATGTGTAAACGAACTGACAACTTGGAAATAGTTGGTTATTTGAATGTGGACTTTGTGGATTATGTTGATTTTCAAAAATCAACATCTGACTACATTTTTATTTTAGCTGGCGAAACCGTGTCATGGAGAAGTGCGTAGTAGACTTTGACTGCTAAGTTCGTTTCTTGTTTTAAAGCTACTTCACATGGTATATAGTTGAAGAGTTTCATTTCTGACTTAGAATTGTCGATTCTATTTCTAAGCTATTAAGAATATATTATGACAATTCAATTGCGATTTTTTATTACTGAAAATGCCAAAAGTGGCCATCGAAATAAGCATATTGACATCAAGTATTTAGCTATAAGTTTGAACGTGTTAAAGAGAATAAATTGGTCATAAAACACGTTAGCACCGAATTGATGATAGCTGATCCTTTAATTAAAGGCATGCCACCAATAAAGTATATTAATCGTGTAACTAGTATGAGAATAGGTTTCATCATGTGATTTGTCGTCATATGGACGATTTTTGTTTTATGAAACTCTTCTTCTATACACATTCTGTTGTTTATGAGAATAACATATCTCTTTGGTTTTTGAATAAACATAGGGTTTATTCATTAAGATGTGTTGTCACAAATAGGCTGACATTAAAGGAATAAGACGCACTGTGATACATTGAAGATATTAATCAGTCTTAAAGGATATGTCTCCATGATTCATGCATTTTGTTTTTTTTTATTTAAGCATAAAGTTTTCGTGGATTTGATTGGATAATCCGTATGATGAAAATGTTGGGATCAAGTGGGAAAATGTTATCTATAATGTGATCGCACATTTAGGGATATAGTTTTTGTAATAAAAACTTATTTGTTGAGTTTGACCCACGTTTTCTCTTTTAAGTAATAGTTATTTCACATGCGGTTTTTCCACACTTCGTACATCTTCATGACAATCTCTCGTTTGGTAACTACCTTGATGGGAGATGTAAGGGCAATCACAAAGTCTAATTCAAATCCTCTCATTTGGAAATACATCATCAGTATGCGAGGGGATTGGGTTAGTAGAGTGTGCCTGTAATATCATCGAATATTCGTGAATTTCTGACGATCACAAATTCAAACAATGGCTAGAAGTCTGTTTTGTTTTTATCATATTTTTTCCGCATATGATTATAATCAATGATTGAATTTTGTTCTTCAATGCATGATTAGAATCGCTAGTTTATGTCTGACATAATATGCATACTCACAATCCTTTAATTATGACCGTGATGATAATAATCATCTTGCAATCATGAACCAACTCAATATTCATTTCGCAAATCAAGTTTACACACATACATTTGACCTCTCGCTATTTATTCTATCAAGCACAGTTCTTTGTCATTTTAAATCACCAAAAATGTTGTAAATGTCTTATCCATCTTTGTGGGGTATATAGTCTCTCAACAACACTTTTCCTTTTTAATATACCATAAGTCATCTCATGTGATGCCTTTTTCATAACTTATAATATATATATACCAAACATGAGTTTTTAACTCATAAAAAAATAAGTACCACCTACCTAAAAATGTGAAACTAAACAACAAAAGCTACTTTGAGGAGGAAAACAAAGTTGAAAACCTACTAATTAATTGGGAAATGGATATCAGAGTCATTTAGATGACTACTCAACCAAATCAGTAACAAAGGGACTTCAACATACTGATTCCAAATTCATTTCATAGATCAAGTTCACACACAAATACATTTGACTTCTCACTATTCATTCCATCAGGTAGGGTTCTTTGCCATTTTAATTCACCAAAAAAATTTTGAATGTCCAATCCATCTTTATGGAGCAAATATTCTCTCAACAATGCTTTTCCTATTTATCATAAGTTATGTCATGTGATGCATTTTTTTTTTTTTGTTACTCAAGGAACCCCGTACAGTCGGTAGTCGACGGGTAAACCCTGGAGTGACGCTAGCGGATGACCCACCACCCCGACGTCGCGCTTAAAACCCCGTGCATCCAGCGGGATTCGAACTCCTCACCTCCTTGCAAATGATCAGCAGAGCCTTATCCAACTGAGCCACATCAGGCGGTGGTCATGTGATGCATTTTTCGTAACTTATATTTCTTATAATTTTCAAAGCATTAATTTTTAATTCATAAAAAAAGAAGAAGATAAGTATCACTCACCTGAAATGTGAAACCTATCAACAAAAGCTACCTTAAGTGATATCAAAATGAAGTAGATAACTACTTTCATTACGACTCAACTAAATCGGTAACAGAGGGACTCTGACATGCCAATAAAAGCTTGTGCGAAGCAAAACAATTATTGTTGTCTACTGTACTATGGTAGCTCGACTGCCGAATTTTAAATGATTTATTTAAGCGCTACCAACATACGTCCCAAGTGAGTCCAAAGTCATTGGAAAGCTAACCCGACATACTTAAAAGCCAAACTCTGCCTCAAACCCAAAGATGGCCATTGAGATGGGTGAAAATCAGTGTTAGACGTGGTTCAAACATGGTTCCATTAGTGCGCAACAAACTTGAAAATTTCAGCTCAACAAAATCGTAACCCTTAATGATGAAATCTCACGGTTCCAAGATATCATGGAGTTTCTTTACAACATAATTTCACACCTCTAAGGTCAATCCAACAACTCAAAATTCAACACGGTATGAAATTATAACTTTTACATATGTCCATGGTTGTCGGTGGCTTTCGTGGACGAAATCGCGCTTTTTTCTCTCGAAGTTCCCTCTCTTTTCTGTTTTTCTTTTGCTGACCCTCTTATTCCTTCTCTTTTATTTTCCTTTGAGAAACCAGCTGCAGAAGTATTAAAAGATGGGTTGAGGCAAAAGCTTCTTCATTAACTGAGACAGGGGCTCGAGTCTCCTGAGCCTAAATCCTCTTCTCTTCCTTTCAAGAGGTCCGTTTGTTACGTAAAATTTGCCGCATTAGAAAATCATAAATAAAAATTAGACAGTTCCACCGCTTCTCGTTTGCTTAAATGGATTGCATAGAATGGCGAGGCTCAAATCGAGACTTAAGCCTTGGAAGATAAATGGCCTATCAACCGGAGGATTAACCCTCGATCCCTGATGACTTTTAGGGCTAAACAAGTTCGGTCCAAGTATTAGCTACTCCTATGTCCAAAAAAAAAAGTATTAACTACTCCGAGCTGTGAAAGGACATTGTCTGACAAATGATGTCGGGTCGAGGACAGTGCATTCACTTTTCTGGAAATAATTTGTTCGACCGGTCGTGTTTGTAACGAAGTAGCCTTGTTCCGAATGGCCCGCAAGTTGAGTTTAATCGCGTGGAGGACTGAGCTCAAGAAGCAAATTCCTCTTCGTCTTTAATTTACTCATCTCTCTGTATTCAGCTCTAACATGATCAACACACAGAATCGATGCGAGCATCTAAATCACCCAAGAAAGCTTTGTAACTGGGAGGCCTTCTCTTAAATTTTAAACGAGCAGAGGTGCCGTTTTGCATCAATTGAATATCATCTTTTGCTTAAAAAAAGAAAGAAAATCTCAGACAGAATCTGCAAGCATCGTGTGGCCAAGCCCTGCACCAAACGATCAAAACGAGAGCAGTCTCCAAACCAAGACCAAGCCCATGTGGTACGAACATCATGCAAAACGAACGGAGAGGAAATTCAGATGAGAGGGAGGTCTCACGTGTGGCCCATACAAGATCTATTCCAACGGCTATCATTCGCTGCGGACGCAATACACGTGTTGAAATTTCCCTTATAGGGCAGTGGTCCAAAGGTGCACGCTCAAATATGAAATTTGGCAACAAGGAGAACTTGCAGGTTTTCAAGCATCCCTTAGAACAAAAGACACGAGACTTTGCAGCGCTTTGTCAGCTCATGTTTTTGGCTCTCAGGCCAATTTGGATTAATCAATCCTAACAACTTGGCAATTGACAAGGGAGTCGTAAAAGCTATCGGAAGTTTTAAATATTTTATCTTATTTCGCCCCTACTTAGATTACAGTAGCTTCTCCATTTTCTTTAGGGCATAAAGACTTTCGATTCCGAAAAGATGGATTAATTACGAGCCGCTTAAAATTATACCAGTCCAGTAGAGTATCACGAGAATGCTTGCTAGTAGGCACCGGAGGATAGGTTAAAGTACAGTATGGAAGATTCTAAGACATGGTTACTACAACGACGATGGTTTCCCGGTCCGCGGAATTGGTTGTGTGGCATGTGAATGAGGATCGATGCAGGTGAATGAGGATCGATGCAGGTGAATGAGATGTGTACGGCATGTGTGTTTGGCCGAGGCGGTGGTGCCTTCGAGTTTCTGTAAATAGTTGGCATGAGAATTTGGTAGCGGAGTTGTGACATCACGTGAGTTTTCATATGTATTATAAATGCTAAAGAAGGATTGAAGAAAGATGGAAGTTTTTTTTTTTTTTGGTAAAAAAAGAAAGATGGAAGTTTGTCTATGTAGAAAAAGGAAAAGGAGGATTTGGTCTTGATAGCTTTGATGCAACAGCTCATATCCTCATCGCATCAGAGGGAATTGAATAATGCTGAACGAAACCCACACTGCGCAGAGCTCTCCTCCCCACGTGAGAAAAGAGAGAGCTTTTTAATTGGAATTGAAAAGTCTCAGAAAATTAAAACGTGAAAACGAAAGGCAAGAGCGTGATGGGAAATTTACGCTATTCAATCGGAGCATCGCGTGATCATTCACCCACTTAGTTATTGCAAGTCGTATACGCTTATTCTAACGAAGATAAAAGAGCTCAGTACACTTGGGTCGTCGTGTGGGTGTAGACGGGTTAATCACACGATGATTCGAAAGCTCCCAGAAGCTTCTCTCCCTGCAAGATCTACAGAAGACTTGGGAGTGTGCCAATTTGGAGTCCGTAGGGTTTGATATTGCATTCACGTTATGAACATGAACAGAAGTGTCCACAGCAAAGATTCAGAAGAATGAAAACGAAGCATAACTACAACCTAAATTTGTACCGACTCCAATTATGACGCTGCAACGATTAAATGGACTGCCAACTGTGGGAAGACGGCATGTTACAAAATATCTCCATTAGGGTTTGTGCATATGACAATCCTACATAAGTCATGGAAATTTTAACCCCCTTCCGATGGCAAACACTCCACTTTAGAAACATTTTTCTTTTCATAGAGAGCTAACTGCGTGATGAACATGCCGATAGAATGGTGCTACCGTGCTTAATTAGTCAATTCGATTACCTTTATTCATGGTATGAGGGCTCAAATTCAAACGCATGGTGAGCAGGGCTTTCAATTTGCGTGTCCCAGAGGACTAAAATACGAAACGAATCGCCTTGAAATCCGGGGCCTGTTATTGGACCAGAAGCCAAACATCAGCGCACTTTCTCGGTTCTTCACTGGTGATTCAAAAGCTGAGCTCTCGCGTCGCAGGTGAAATCTCAGTGATGGTTACTGTGCTGACCAGCCGCTAGCTTAGCTACACGCGACTACGTACACCTTTTCCACGTTTCAATCCAATGACACAATGCGGTGCATCGAACGTCGGTCCTTCGGTAACCCATTCCTATTCCTATCTGCACTTTCTGCTTTCGATTTTCATGGCGTGTATTCGATGCGGTACTTGACGCGGAGTTAAAACAAACTAGCAATCATACTTTCTTGGATTTTCCTTTCGAATCAGGTCAATTTTTCGTCCACTCATACTTTCTTGCTAAACACACGCACCCATGTATCTATCTTGGAGTATTGAAGAAGACAGCAAGAAGTGGGTGCATTTATTTTATACGAAAGTTAAAGATCTGAAAATTACTTTCAGGAACTCAACCACGAGCAGCGTAGTTTGTGTGCATTCTCCCTTCCACCGCAGAGGTCGGGGGTTCGAGCTCTCTTGTTGTTAAAATGTCTCAAGCGGGGTCCTAATATTGGGGTTCTAGGCTAGCTTCCCATGAGGTTTTACGTCTAAATCGCGGCTTGCGGCGAAACTCGACGGTGCCACCGGGCACCGGCAGGTTGTGTGACTTTGAATAGCGTAAGCGAAAGGGGGCTCCGACAATTCCTCGATTACCAAAAAAAAAAAATATTACTTTCTGAAAAATTATTGCTTGCATCCCTTACAAAAATGAGCACACCAAAAAGATTTGTAGCACTCACAAAAATAGTTTGGCACAAATTATTATGGATAGCGAATGCATTCTTTGTTGACTAAATATTCTAGGTGATACAATTAATCATTTATTAAATCTTGCATTTTCCATGAAATAAATGCAACAAAGTGAACTTCTCCAGTATCACCCCCTCCTTTCTGTGTCAGCATATTTTGCATCCCTTCGGACGAGGGGACATGGTGGTGGTGGTGGTGGTGGTGGTGGATTAAGGAATAATGTATGTGAAAGGTACTTGTGCGTGGGTTTGGCCGATGCATTCGCTTCTTGCAAGGATCATGCCTTCGCTTCTGTGAATGGTTGGTACGAGGCGTCGGTAGAGGAGTTACAGAATCACGAGAGATTTCATCTTTCATTTTTAAATGCTAAAGAAAAAGGAAGATAGAAGGGACGAAAGTTTGTATAATCAGAAGAAGGCAAAGAAGAAGTTGGTGTTGAGAGCTCCAATGCAACTGCTGATATCCGCATCGCATCAAATGATTTGAATAATACCGAACGAAAGCCCACCGTGCAAAGCTCTCTTGTCCACGACAGAAGGCCAAGAGCTTTCATTTGGAATTGAAAAGTGAAAACTAAAGGTAAACACGTGATAGGATATTCGCCATACATGCTTTACAAAATATGCCGATTTGACGAAATAAAATAGTTCATCACGTGGGGGGATGGGCTAGTCACGTGGTGATCCAAAAGCCTCTAAAAGCTTCTCTCCCTTCAAAGATGTACACAAGATTCAGCAGTGTACCAGTTCTGAGTCTCTAGGGTTTGATATTATACGTTTGTTATGACATGTTCACAAAATGAATGTGATTAGAACAACGACTGTAAAAAATGAAAATAAGGCTTATTTCAGTTCACTAGCTACATTTGCATGGACTCTGACTATGATGCTTCAATTATCAAATGGATTGCCAACCGTGGGAATATAACGTATTGCAAAGTATTTTCATTAAATAACACTCCTATTTTAACCACGGAAAATTATGTTTCCCCCTCCGATGGCAAACCCTTAAGTATACAAACATTTTTTTTCGTAATAATGGGGATGAACTTTTCAAAAATATCATGGGTTACATGCTGATTAAATGGGGGCTAACATGCTTAATTACTCAATTAGATTACATGTATACATGCTCTACATGAATGAAGAGTGTGCTATGCAGGAACATACTAGACCTCCGCAATAATTTTACAAATTGAAACGCGCATTGAATAGGCTTCAATTTCCATCTCCCAAAGGACGAAAACACGAATGGAATCGCCATAAAATCCGGGGCGTACCATGCTCTGCCCGATACGAAATAAATAATTCTTCTTTTGATTACATATGAGAACGGTTTTATTGACCAGAAGGCACGCATCAACTCACATTCCTGACGCTACACTGATGATTCAAAAGCCAAGCCCTCGTCACATGTGACCACTCGCTAGTTGCTGTATTGACCAGTAGCTAGCTACATGCAACTACGCATACCTTTTAGATTGATTACGGCCTCAATACACAATACATTTAAATCCTATGAAACGATTGCAGACCTATTCTTAACGAAATGGTTCATTCAAAATTATGACGCATGGAACGTGAGCCTTTTGATGTTTATTTCACTTTCTATATGCACTTACTGCTTTCCATCTCACTTAACATACATCTAGATACACATCTCCAATTTCATATTACAACACACGATGTAATCTTACCACAGCCTTTTTGATGAATATATGAGATTTTCCTTATGTGAGAGAATTTCTATCTTTGATTCCTTATCCAATTCATTTGGTGATGAACCAAAAGTTGTTTATTCTTAGTTGGTGGCGTGCGCCTTTATGCCTAGGTGGTGAACTTGGGTCCTTTATCCTTGACTAGTGGTATGTACCTTTAGGCCTTGGTGGTGAGCTCCATCTATAGGAGCTTCATTTTCCACTCATACACACCTATTTAAAACCTTTCCATCAACCAATTCCAAAAGACCTACACATACACTTATACTAGAAAACAAATTTTCAAATCTCCCAATCCATTTATGCATCATATATCTATACCTAAATTATCTCCAAGTTCTTATTATAAAATTTTGTGAGATCACTTTCAACTATTTCAAAAACTTAAACTATTAGATAAATGCCTAGTCAATATGTAAATATACTAGTATATTTGAGTGTGTTTCATAATGAAGAGGAAATGAACCTATTTATAGGCTTTATAAAATGACCGTCTAAAGTAACAAAAAACAACGATATCAATTACACTCAATTAAGATCGATTAACGAAGATAATGTACAATCCCGAGAGATATACAGATCCAAGGGAAATATATCTCTAACTATTCTAACACTCCCACTTACATGTGAGTTGAACTTTTGCCCAATACTAAAACTTGGAAATAAATAATTAAATGGTTACAATATTTAAGTGCCATGCATATACACAAGAAGTATATATGGGTGATTTGTTCTAGAAGTGATATATGCACCTGCATGATGATAGGCAAAATCTATAAGTGATTATTTTGGTTGGAACCAATTTGGTTATAGAAATTTTAAAATATACACATGACCCTATCCGATGGTGGGTAAATGATTTTATACTCCGACAGTGCACGTAATAGTAATTCTAGAAGAGCAGCCATTAAAGCCTTTTTGGATCTATTATTATCATATTTAAAAGACCCCAAAGTATAAGATAGTCGGCGGTTTGTCAGATTCGGTAATCAATCAATATGGTATTATACTTTCAACAATTATAATTACTATAGGCCTATGATCAGTTTGGAGATTCTTCTGGCTAGAATAGATAGTGGATATCGAGAGCATTGTGTCATGATATTAATTATCATGTGTTGTAGGGGTGAGCATCGGTCTAGGGTCAACTCTAGACCGACCCTGAATTGGCCCAATCCTGCCAGTCCTAGTTCGGTTTCCAGGGAGATTGGGTCGGTCCTTAGTCCTAGAATTCTTGGACCAGCACTGTGTGGGTTGGTCCTCGATCCTGAGAGTTCTGGGTCGGTCCAATCCGGATCAACCTTGACTATATATATATACAAAATATATTACTTATAATTTTTTTATATAGAGAAAACCTTAAAATAAACGGCATCAACAATATTAAACAGCTCTTTGATAAGGAACTCAAGTAATTTTACATTGTTCTTTAATAATTTAGATTTTTAATGTCTTTTACGGTGTCATTAGTCATAATTTACCAATGAGGAAAATGTTTTTGTGAGGAGTCCTCATGACGTCCAAAAAGGTATAAATAGTTCCTTATGGCATCATCCTCTAGTATTTGTTCTCTTCTGTCTTATTTGTCTTCTTAGTCTTCAATTTGCCAAAATCGAAAGAAATAACTTCTCCGCTCACCACTTGACACTCGCCTCGCTCGCTTTGGGTCACTCGTGCCGCTTGCCGCTTGATGCTCGCTTGGCTTGTTGCTTCCCACTCGATATTCAATGCTCATTCTGTTCAATGCTCACCCTACTTGACCCTCATCGCTTGCCTTTCTTAGCTAACCTCGCTCATCATCGAACCCATTGGGTCAATATGGTCATCGGTTGCCCTTTTAAGGAGTACAAAAAATGGAATAAAAAATTATTGGTTGGTCCTAGGTTGACTCTCAATCGCCTTTTTAAGGATTACAAAAAATGAAATAAAAAATTATTGGTTGGTCCTAGGTTAACCCTGAAACCTGACCGAATTCAATGGGTCAGTTCGATCCTCAATCGTTTTTTTATGGAGTGCAAAAAATGAAATAAAAAATTATCGATTGATCTCGGGTTGACCCTGGAACCGGACCAAACTCATTGGGTCGGTCCAGTTCTCGGTCCCAAGCTCAATAGAGTCGATCCTCGGTCTCAAAAATTGAGGATCGGCACTGTGCGGGTTGGTCCTAGGGTTGGGGGGCGGGCCGGCCCAACCCGGACCATGCTCACCCCTTTGTGTTGGGCCCTCTATTTGGTACTGTAGTTGACACTTAAAAAGAAGAGATTGCGTTCATCTTTTTCCTTTATAAGTCATGACAGACTTTTTGTCCACTTATACTTTCTTCCAAAACACACACATTCATTAATGCATATATTTCTTGGAGAGTAATAATTTCAGCTTCAATCATATTTTGAATATGAAGTTTGGTCCTTTTAAATGATTCATCTCATACCGTAAGGTTCTTTTGTGAACCGAAGTACTATGTTAATCAGTTTAAAAAATCAAGCTTTAAAAATAATAGTCATCACATTTCATATTGTATAAAAGATGATATAATATAACGATAAAAAAAATACGATATATTATATGAAAGTTTGTATTTGCATGTGCAAATGTGATATATCTAAAATTTACTGTTAAAGTCGGAGCTAATAGTATGTCTGCTCCTGCAAATGGGATTGCAAAAAGCCCATTGAAACCTTTTCCTAAAAAAATCCGCATCGCTTTCAATGGGCTTGATATTTTTCATCCAAGTCAAAGACTATTATATTATTTAATCACTTAAGTTTGTGGAAAGACGAAACGGTTGTGCGTTTAACATCCATAAGATTTCAACAAGAGTTTCATTCTTCGTATGCACTGTTTATCTTATTGACCATGGATTTTCCATCTTTGCATGTCTTTGATTCATGTGTATCAGATAAACACGCGCCATCATCCAATATTTTTTCTCCTAAAGCAATAAATTATAATTTGTATCATTCTCCAACAGTTAAATTTGGAATAAAATGTGGCCCGTTCAGTCTTCTTTCTTGATATTGCTATAATGGTTTTTTGAAGGAAAGAGCATGAAGTTTATCGTCTTTAGGTAAGAAATGAGTGACAACTTAGTTTAGTCGCTATCTCAATTGGATTACTACCGATGGGGTGTTTTTTTACCATTCAACTATGTTTTTGGAGCCCCACAAGTTGGAAGTTCTGGTGTACTTCACGCTGGTCCAACGTGAGATACTGTCGGACTAACTTATATAGTTTTTTAATCTTTTCTTTTCCTTTTGGGCAGTGGCTAAGTCAAATAGTTCACTATCCATATTTGAAAGTTAGATACCATCTTCTCCTCCCCCCCCTTTTTTTTTGGTGGCGATACTGATGTGTGCCCTACTGTTAAGTCTCGGTTAAAGCACCAGACATTGAACATTAGATAGCTTAACAAAAATTAGAAATTCGAATGTCATTGAAAAACGTGTTGACTCTCTACGTTGGCATTCTGAAACACGGGCAATCCTCTCTTCCCTAGATTTTCTTGCTTCCTCATGTTAAATATCTGGAATATTCTTTTTTCGCCAGGATACACGAGGAAGAGGATGTTGTCATGCTACTTGGCAATATTTTTGCCAGCGTAGTTGAATTGATCATTATCTGATAATTGGGGCAAGCAATTCTTTCCCACGCCAAGTTCAGTTAATCCGGGAGATCAATTTTATGTATAAGCTCACGAGCCAACGCTTTAATTGAACCTTACAAGGGACTGTTACTTAACTAATAGACTAATACTAGGAAAGTTAGTCATTAAATGCCATGCATTTCGTGGCTGATAATTACTTAAAAAAAACGCAAGTTATGTTAGGAAAAATTCGATCTTTATGGCTCTTCTCGTGTTAGTTTTTTAATGAGGCGAGGCGAATCCCGAAAGCCGAGTAAAAACTTTTTCAATTTCGACTTTTTTCAAGGGGTTAGAAATGTTCCATTCGATTTCGAGGTGACTTCACTTTTCGCCTAAAACAAAATGAAAAAGGGGGGGCAATTGGCCCCTCAAAACCTAGGACGATGGCGGACATGAGATGGTGGGATCACATCATGTCGTCTTGATGTAAAACGTAAAAATCCTGTGTGCAACTCCGCGTGGGTGGGGGCTCTGCTTGCCCATTTCGTCCCCTTCTGATAGAATGCCAACGAGACTGATTTACGAGGGCATTAGGCTTTTCTTGACCTGCGTTCGTTCCATTTAGTCCATGATTAGGACTGTCCCGTCTTGTACAGAACTTCATACAGGGAAGCCATCAACCAGACCAATAGATTTGAATTTTCTATGAGATTGCTACCAATCATCTCTCCTCGATGTTTCATCACATGCATTAATGCGACGGCCCAACTGAGATTCCCCGTAACCTCTTTTCAACCTTGGAAATCCTGCGGCTGTTTCCCCGGCGAGGCTTACCAGAAAGAGGAAGAAAGAGCCTATTAAAAAATGATAAAGACGCCACGCAGACAGAGAGAGAGAGAGGGAGAGAGTAGCTTTTCCTATAAATAAAGATTGTTCAACGCTGTGACCCTCCACATCTCCAAGACGATCTTCGTTTTGTTCAAACAGAGCGCGTCTACTATTGCAGGGGTCGGTGACGATGGGAAAGAGTAAGGAGGATATCCTTCGCATTCAGGCCCGGTGTTTGGTACTTGGTCTGCTCGCTCTGGTACTTTTCACGGCCAGTGCGTCGGCTGGCGACATCATCAGCTACCTCCCGGGCTACGATGGCGAGCTTCCCTTCACACTCGAAGCAGGGTATCTGTCAAGTCTTGGCCTTTCTTCTTATTACTGTTTCTTTTTTTCTTCTCATTGGATTGCAATCGAGTGAGTTTTTGTGACCACTCAGACCCGCGGCAGTACGGAGGAACGGACTAAGGTCGCCTCGACAGTACGCGGGCGAGGCTAAGGCATTTCTCTTGTCCCGCATCGCTTAGGGGGGAGTCATGGAAGCCTTTATAAGGCTTGGGTCCCTTTAATATGTGTGACGCATTTTAAGTCCGTGAAAACTTAGTGTCCAAAACGGACAATATTACACAGTGAGGCCCGGGTCCTTACAGTTTTTATTCATGAGTAAACAATGAACGAATGCGAAATGGAAATGGCAGATACATTGGAGTGGGAGAGACAGAGGACGTGCAGCTGTTCTACTACTTCGTGGAGTCTCAAAGGTCGCCGGCAATGGACCCCGTCGTGCTCTGGCTCACCGGCGGTCCTGGCTGCTCCACCCTCTTGGCTTTCTTCTACGAGAGCGGTCGGTTTTCTTTCTCTTTATTCGGCATTTGTTTGTTCATTGATCTGTTAGCTGAGTTGTTCTAGATATAATGCAAGTGCATTGCACTTAATTCAATGGTTTTTCGACAAATAGAACCGCTCCTAATCGCGGCGGAGTTAGGAGGCGATACGAGATGATGGAAGGTGCGCTGCTGTCCTTACGGCGTTGCCGCTCCGGAACTTCTAAATTATTAAATTTTCTTTTCTCTTTTTTTAAAGACAAAAGTCCAGTTAAATAAGTTTGAACGTGGCATAATGAATGTAGGTGAGCCGAGCTCTCATTCCTAGCCCCCAGCTAATATATTAGTTGAATCTGTTTTAAGCTTAATAGTGAAAAAGAAGCAGCTACCAAACTACACTCCTGCCGGTCATTTTAAATTATGAAATTGAATGTGTGATTTTGAACGCGCAGAGAGCGAGAGAGAGAGAGAGCATCTCTGCATATAAAATACATACAGCTTCGATGACATGCTCACGATAAATTGAACATCTTTTTAATGATTCCCCTTAGTTAAAGTAGCAGGAACGCTGTACGTCTCATGTCTGTTTTCATAACAAGGAAATCAATTGCTGTTCCAAAATTTACGGGCCGACAATGCTCTGATCTGTGATACGGTCAAATTTTGTCTTGGCATTGTGTTTTATGACAAGCAATTCCTGATGTTAGACCTTAACTTACTCTATAGTTGCAGAGGCAATGTGGAACGAATTATTAGGACCGTCATCTCATCTTCTCCTGATTTGTGCAGGTCCATTAAGTTTTGTATATTCAGGATACAATGGGAGCTTGCCATCCCTTACATTGAATCCCTATACATGGACAAAGGTCCCATACCACCTTCATCTTCTTCCTTTGCAATGTGGCCCAATATTATTTGCCAACGATGGGGTGACACACTTTGATTTTTTTCCCTCAGGCCCTTAATATAATCTATCTAGATCAACCAGTAGGCACTGGATTCTCTTACTCAACAACCGAAGATGGTTATGACACCGGCGACACAAAATCTGCTGCGTTAACTTATGAGTTCATCAGGAAGGTTAGATTCTGTTAATCTACTCCTGTTTAGATTCTGTTAATCTACTCCTGTTTGTCATATAATTTATTTATCTTTTGATGAATAAGAAAATTTCTTCCCCGAGTCCTACTTGCCATGAGTGAAACAAGAGCGATAAGGATTTTTTTAGGTGTGATGTCCTGTCTAAATCAGCTGCTCTTATGATGAAATGCAAGCGGGTTAATCTTGCTTATGTTTAGTATCGAAGTAGTATAGCTCAGAAAGAAGCTCTCTCCTAGGTGTGAAGAATACCTTTTAACATTTTTCTATTCTTTTGGAATGAGTGCAGTGGATGTTGAGTCATCCCAGTTTCAAGTCAAACCAACTGTACGTCGGAGGAGATTCTTACTCGGGCATCACTGTTCCACTGGTCGTCCAAGCAATCATGGATAGTATGTTTTCATAAAAAAGACATTGTCAAAGCAAAGCTCTCTTGCTCTTTCATGAATCAATTCCAAAGTCTCCATGGTTGAAGGTGTCTAAGAGCTTCTCTGTTCTTCATTTTCAATTTTTCAGGTAATCAAGAACAGGTCTATCCACAAATGAACCTCAAGGTAAATGATCAGACTTGCTGTTATTAATTGAGCTACTTAGTTACCCCTTGCTAAAGCTGGAAAAATTTGCTTCCATTTTAGTCGCCTTCAGAATATTTCTGCTGTTTATTTTATTGTCAGTTGGTTAACAACAGCAGAGCAACAGCGTTATGTTTTGAAATTTTCTTTTATCTAATTTTTTCAGGGTTATATACTCGGGAACCCTAAGACGGATACTTATATTGATGACAACTCCAGGTTATCATTTGCAAACAGGCTGACCCTTATTCCTGACGAGCTCTTTCTGGTGAGTTGATGGATTGTTATCTCTACATTTTTCAGCTGAAAAGTTAGGACTGTGTCGCATTATCTATTGCCAAGAACCTATCGGTGAGGCCTACCACCCAGCTATCTGCTTTATTTTCTGGGAAAAGGTGGCTGTTAAAGTAACTAGGGGGAAACTGTAGTATATTAGTCACGCGTTTTCCTCTAGAACCAGTCCTCCGTCCGGGATTTTAAACATTGTTGCTCCAAAACGAGGACATGCTTATTAGGACTCTGAGACTGCATCAACTGATAAGCATGCATAAACAATTAATTTCGTTGATTTGAAGATTATTAATGACTGAAATCTTGGATCTATGTCTTTTGTACTACAAGATTGCCAATGCAAGCTGCGGTGGGGACTTTGTGACTGAACAAACAGACAATGAAAAATGCGAGGCAGCTATGCAGACCTTTGAAGATGTAAGTGAGACAGCCGCTCCAATTTGCTTGAAAAAACTGCCTTAGTGTCTCTAGTTTAAATTGTTGGAATGAACTTTCTGTCTCATGCAGTTGACCCGTCAAATAAATCTGCAACAAGTTTTAGAACCAGCATGTACGATGACATCCCCAGAACCAAATGAAATGAATTTGGACAGGAGATCTTTAAGAGAACAGTCCCGAGAGCTTCTCCGTTTACATACTAAGGACACTGCATACTGGTGTAGGGTAATATTCTCTCTCTCACACACGCACGCCACAGCACACGCACCAACACACAAACACACCTGCTGAGTGGCATTACAAGGGAATATTTTGCACCCATAACATGAGTTCAATTCAAAGATCCGATTGATTTTTGTCTCCTCAGAATTATCGTCATGTGCTAAGTGGCATTTGGGCAAATGATAAATCCGTGCAGGAAGCTCTTCACATTCGCAATGTACGTAAATTTGTTACTGAAATTAAAAATACACTCCCATTTTTTTTCATGAGAAACTGAGAGTTTTGGCAATGGACAATAGGGAACGATATCACTTTGGAAGATGTGCAACAGCAGTATGTCTTACGATGAGGAATTCGATAGTGTTATCAGCTATCATAAGAACTTCTCAGAGTCGTCAGAGTTACGAGCATTGATATACAGGTAACTTCCGACTTTGCCTTTGGGAGCTTAGTCCTTAATCAGACTGATGTGTGCAACTAATATCGAGTATGCATGCTTAGATGGGACTCCGATTAGATGCCTAGTATTTCAAATGAACTCAGCCTCGTGAAGCCTATTATAATGGCTATTTCAAGATTATTGTTACATTAAAAGAATTCATTTATCAAGATCTCTACATGTTAAATTCCATAAACATCTTTGAGAATGACGTTTCTTTCCCCAACAGCGGCGACCATGACATGTCTATTCCCCACCTTGCGACGCGGCAGTGGATCCAATCTTTTGATATGACTCTGTTGGATACATGGCGACCGTGGTTCCTAAATGCACAAGTCGCAGGGTAGGATTCACGATCTGCACATGATTTGGGCTTTTCATGCCATCGTTGCTTCCTTTACTTTTCTCACTTTGCATCTCAATTTCTTTCCTTTTTTTTTTCTTTTTTCGTGCATCTATGGTCATACTATTGTGTTTGTTTGGTTCAGTTACACAGAAGAATACGAAAGTAACGACTACACTCTCAACTTTGTGACTGTAAAGGCAAGATAATCTGAACCTTATCATCACCTGTTTTTCTCCGGAGATGCACTGGGGCGAGAAATAACATCGCACTGTTTTGGCTTTTTACACAGGGCGGGGGACATATTGCAGCAGAGTACAAGCAGGAGCAATGCGCTGCTATGATAGATAGATGGTTTGCTTACTATCCTATATAGACAGCTGACGGTTACACGATGAGCAATTAGGAGTGCCTCATCGGGAGTCGATGCATTTATTCTTGCTAGAAATGTATCGTTTCACATTTCCAAAATTCCGCAGCTGCATTACAAGCAGTAGCATAGAGAAAAGGATGCATATAGATTGAATCGAAAGAGTGCGTCCAAAAGCGCATGTGGTGAAGGGTCTGAGCTATGTATGCATCCGAGAATAATTTCCGTGTCTCTCGATAGAGAGACGATTGAGGAAACCCGTTGTAGGAGAAAATGGATCTTAGTTTTTTTTTTTCCTGAAATTTTTGAATAATTATGAATTGAGTATTCATCCAACATCGATCTTCTTTTTTTCCTTTCATGCATGGACTGCTCAAATTTATGTATCGCGCTATAGTGTGCAAAAGTATAAAACCCCACTGAAGTTCTTGAGGGATGAACCTGAGAACTGTCAAGTATCAATAATCAAGAAAAGTGTCATCTCTCTCTCTCTCTCTCTCTCTTTTCACAATGGATTTACCACTGATCTCAGGCTCAGACCCAAGAATTGCAGAAGAACTTTAAACTACGCCATTGCTCGTCACTTGTCTCATGCTCAACCGCAGACCACATTAACCTCAATGCGACTGTAGTCCGCAACATGAGAAAAATAACTTGGAATCTTTGATATCACGTGTGGTCGATGAATCATTCTAAATCCATTCATATCGTTTATAAACTGAATAGCAGGTATGGTTTCCCATGATGGAAAGTTTGTTGGGGATGGTCCGGGGATTTGACTGATACAAACGTACTAAAAAGCTAACGGTTGGTGGAAGTGGAAAATAGAAAGTAGATAGAGCCGCGAGCAACTTTTCTAACTTCTCGTCGAAGACTTCCAAACATCGTGGGAAGGGTAAGTCTCCGGCATCTTCAATATTGAAGCATGAAGAAAACGAGAGATATGTTGTCCGGGGTTTCGGCAAAGATTTGGAGAAGATGTGTCCGTCATGCTATCGATAACTATTGGAAGTTTGTTTGTAAAATAAACAAAGTACGTTTTCCATATCCTACATAAGAAAGTTGGGAGGGGATGAGACAGTTAATAAGTATGAAAATAAAATGTTAGGTGTGGGCTAGACCCCAAAACACTTGTATGTGGATGCGCGAATAATTGCGCGATTTAATTAGCACTAATGTCTTTATTTTTATTTTATTTCGTACAGTTATTTTATTTAACATTTATTAGCTCAAAGGTTGTTTTTTGTTTATTAAGTATTTTTGGAAATTATGAAAATTCGGAATTTTATTTATGGAAAAAATAATATTTTTTTTATTATTTCTATTATTTCGATTTTTTATACATGTGTCTTTTTAAGACAATCTTTGGAAATTATACTCGTTCAGTTTGCAACATGTCCCGAAGGGTTACATTTGTTCATTTTACAACTTCTTTCAAAGGGATACCTTTGTTTACTTTGAAACTTGTTGTGAAAAGTTGTCTGTGTTCTTTAAGACCGATTTATATATATGTCTTGGATGAACAAGTATGAAATCATTTTCAAAGTCTTCTTTCCAAAACTACATTCATCTTTTCAATTGTTTTTTAGAGAGACTCTAGAGATATATTAGAATTGCTATCTAGTATTCTAATTTAAGACTTTGTTGTATCTTGAAGGATATTTGCCGGTAATCATTAGTAACATCATGGGGCAAATAAAATTCAAAGAAAGTGGCATCACACATCAAAGTCCAATTTGATTGCTCTATTGATTCAAAGCCATATTTTTCCAACAATAACAAGCCAACCGCAATCTAATAGTAGTAGCTATGTCCTACTAAAATTCTAAAGTGGAAAATTTGCAAATCCTAATTGATGATAGGCAGTGCAACTTATTCGATTTCTTTGTTTCTTCTTTCAGGATGTGGCAATTGGCAATTCAATTGTGTTGTGTTTTTTAGTACGATGGAATGGAGTGGAAAGACAAAAGAATGGAATAGGACAAGAATATTAATCTTTTTGTTTGATGAACTAGGATGTTAAAATGGAATGAGGAAGATTCTTTTTGACTGTAGGAAAATATCATATGATTGGCGTAGAAATTTCAACATAGGTTTCGCAACATATTTCAAATTTGCAAATATTCTTTCGCAATGATACCTCTTTTCAATTGAGCAATATGTTAATTCACCAAAAATTATGCCAAAATCTTAGTTAAGAATTAATAGAACTGTACATGATGTTAGATCTTGTTAAAAGTTATAAGTTATAACTATGTATAGAATAAACTCTCATAGAAATAAGCAAAAGCATTCATTATCGTAGAACATAATTACTCCGTTATAAAACTAAATAAACTAATTTAACAACCCTATCTATCATTCACAATTACTTTATTAATTCACTACATTCCATTTATTAGTTCTAACTGTAAAAATAGTTTGGTTACAGCAATATGTAGATTTTTCAATTGTGGTAATTGAGGTTGTAATGATATGTTTTGTACCAATAAGTTCATAAGTTATTTTTGGGTGCCAAATTAAAGATCAAGGAATCATATGATTCCCTTGAGGGATAATAACACAAATGGTCCTTCAACTTTGGTTTAATGTGTAATGTGGCGATTGAATTTTTAATTTGTTCAATACGATTCTTCAACTATAACTTGATGTGTAATGTGATCTATGAACATTTAATTTATTCAATGTGGTTTATGAACTTTTAGTACATATTTATTTTAGTCCACGAATTATATGAAAAAATTCAATGTTGTCTTTCTATTAATTCAAGTTCAAGGACAACGTTGAAGATCTTCATATGATTCATAAACTGTATTAAATAAATTGAAAAATTCATGGATCACATTACACATTCGATCAAAGTTACTCATTTTCCCTCCCCTCTACATGGAATGGTCATGTCACAAACAGTGAATCGTGAGGAATTTGAACCAAACACTAACGGAGCTTTTGAGTTTCCGGCAGCTAGCTAGCTAGCAATGGTTTGCAAAGCAGAAAAAGGGCATCCTCCTCTCTTTTTTCTAAAGCAGGAGAAGAAGGCAAGAAGCGTCGCTGGTCAGTATCGTTACCATCCTTTCAAGTCTCGACACAAGAATTCCTCGCATTGAAAAAATGGCTCAACGTAAGCGTAGTTTGTCAGAGCTACTCTTTTGGGGATAGAGCCGACAGCTCAAATTTAATTCCCCACGTGTTTCTCTCTTTTCCGGGAAACGACAGTTCATTGGAAATCCCGCGGCTCAGCTAACTTTCTCACCAAATGTCCGAGCGCACCGGAAAGCCAGACCACCCTCTGTTCGTTCACCTCGCTCGCCCTCGCATCTTCCTCTTTCCCCGCACTTCAAAATGTATAAAGCAAAAACCGACCGTCTCTCGGGCCTTATCCTTTCACTGTGTCCTCGCTCTCCCTCCCGTCTTCCTCCTCTTCCACGCAAGCTCGGACCGGCATGGCCCCGAGGCACGCGAGGTTGCAGGGTGCGTTGGTTTGCTACTCCTTTCTGCATCTCCTGCTGGCTCTCGCTCCCGTCGCCTTGTCACAGAAGGTCGTCACGACGCTTCCTGGCTACGATGGGGAACTGCCCTTCTATCTCGAAACTGGGTATGCCTCGCTTCTCGTTCTTGTTTCTCGTTCTTTGGTCACGAGGGAATGGATGTTTTTTTCCTTGTAGCTAGCACATGGGGCAATGTCGAAAGAGGATCGTGTCTTCTGTTTGTTTGAATTCTTGTGTCGGTTCAAATGTGTTGGATTTATAGCATTTACCAAGTGTTTGAAAATGATGGGTTTGTGTTAAATGTGAATAGGTACATTGGTGTAGGGGAACTAGAGGAGTCACAGCTGTTTTACTACTTTGTGGAGTCACAGAGGTCCCCTGCACTGGACCCACTCATGCTCTGGCTTACTGGAGGCCCCGGTTGCTCTGTTCTCTCTGCTTTTTTCTATGAAAGTGGTAACATCTCTTTCGCTTCTGACTCTGCCCGTTTTAGTGATTGAGCTTAGTTTTCCCTGTTTAGGCATTTCTTACATTTGATCCATGAAAGTTACCGAGAAATGGGATGTTTTAAGTTTTACCATGAACTAGCAAATTTGGTAATGTCGCATCAGTTCTTGTATCGAGAGTTATGTAAAGTTAGAAGGATCCCAGACCAGTGAGCCATTACTACAGGGGGAGAGTGTGGCGATGTTATGCCTACCCCTGCATAAACGAAATAGGGAACGCTGATATGATATCTCCCTGGTGATGTTATGCATGCTCCTGCATAAACTAAGGGGCACTGATAAAAGTTGTCTGACCTTGGGAGACATGACTTATCAGATTCTGGTATTTGGGGCTAGTTCTTTCAGTTAGATATCAGATGTTTCTTATATTAGGAGAACTAGTTTGGACGGTGTGGTGATGTCTGCGGTGAATTGAAAAGCGAAAGAATTGAAGGGGCCTCAGATACATAAGAATGTGCAGATTTAATGACTGATGAAGGAATGAAGTACGTTATGATCGTTTGTTTCACGATATTAATTTGCAGCTGTGGCGATCCATAAGGTCCTTTAGTAACGAAACTACTGGGAATGTCAGTGGACAAGGAACAAATTAGTTTGGTATGCCGCATGGAGGAATAGCTTCTGTATGAGTGGTTTCCAATCTGCAATTAGCAAACAAGAAAGTTGGGAAGCATGTCCTCTCATCCTGTTCATGATAATTGAATTTCGCTCTTAACCTTGCATGCAGGTCCAGTGGAATTCTCTTACGTTGGCTACAACGGGAGCTTGCCATCAATGCATACGAACCCTCATACTTGGACACAGGTGCTTGTTCTTGTCTTGTTCTATATTACTGATGTTTCACCAATTCCTGAGAGATGCATAATGCGACAATTTTACTTCAAGAACTTAATGTCGTCTAGGGCCTCAACATCATATACGTAGATGCACCAATTGGAACGGGATTCTCTTATTCAACAACTGCAGAGAATTATTACATTGATGACTATAGAGCTTCTTATGAGATCTACCAGTTTCTGAGAAAGGTATGTGAATGTAGGTGTAGGCCCAAAAAGAAACTCTTTTGGTTCAGCAAAATTGAAATTGGAATTCATGGATGATAGGTGTTAATCTTCCATGAAATTGCGACAGACATAATAACAACACGATTTGAACGATGATTACTGAAGCATGTTTGCTATTCGTGTTGCTATCCAGTGGTTGATTCAACACCCTCAGTTCTTAAAAAATATACTGTACATCGGTGGGGATTCTTACTCTGGCATACCACTTCCGATGGTCGTCAAATTAATATATGACGGTAACTATTATCTTTTGGCTGAATATGGTCATGTATCTTTCACTTCAAAAAAATTGAGCTGTTATAACCATTCGACTTTGGTTAATTTGATTGTGGTGTGCGACTGCAGGTACTGGTGATGGAGTTTTGCCATACCTGAATCTTAAAGTAACTCTCTAATTTCACTAACTCGGCTCTAGTTTTTAGTGGACAAGCACTGAGAAACAACAATATGTGGATTTCTTGACAGGGATATGTGCTTGGAAATCCGAAAACAGATGACTTTGTCGACGACAATTCAAGAGTCCCATTTGCCCACCGACTTACCCTCATATCAACTGAACAGTTCGAGGTATGCCTCTCATATTCATCCTCTTAGATGAAGGTAGATCTCCCTAATTGGAGTAGATGGCCAGACAGTGCTTGATTAAACAATGTACTGCCTCTATCTTTTGGTTCGACTCAGATGCTCGATTTTTGCATACAACTATCATCGGACACTAGATCTAAATCTTATCTGCATGCTTGTGTATATTGTGCACCAAAATAACTATGGTACCGGGTCATAGTTATGCTGAACCTACTATACCTTCTGTTAAATAGGAAGCTACGGAAGCTTGTAATGGTGATTTTGTGAACATAAATGCAAGCAACGCGGACTGCGACACGGACGTTGGCGCCATTGATGTGGTTAGCAGGATAGCTCCTAATTAGTTCCATTAGACACTGTTTTGCTCCTTTCTGTTCATAGGCCATTAAGAATCAACTCTCTTTGTAGATGGTGGAAGAAATTAATCTAATGCATGTTCTGGAACCCATCTGCCAAGTTGCATATTCAAGACCGGCTAAAACAATCAGAGGAAAAACAATAGTGTTTGAAGAAGATTACGAAAACTTCCTAGCTACAGGAGCCAAGCCTGCACATTGGTGTAGGGTAAGTTACTCATATCTGTAAATGCCCACCCTGCACACACGCACAAACAATATATGCAACTACTTGGAATAATCTAACGTTAGAAAATTCACCTGGATATGGTTTTCTAGGACTATAATTATGTTCTCTCTGCCATATGGGCTAACGACAAGACTGTCCGAGCTGCTCTTGGTGTTCGAGAGGTATGGAAATGCTGTGAACATGTTGATTTAATTCTTTTACGCATTGATCTTTTGTGTGAAGATTTTCTTGATGCTTAACAGGGGACCAAAGGTGTCTGGAACCGGTGCAATAGCAGTTTAGCCTATACAAAGTCTGTCACTAGTAGTGTAGTGTACCACCAAAATCTGAGTACTACAAACCTCAGAGCTCTTATATATAGGTAAGACTAAACTCGTCCATGGTTTTCCTATATAGATTTGTTTAATTACATTCCCGGTGCATATTTCACATTATTCAGATAGAGAGACTATTCATTTCTAAATATTACTTGGAATTTCCACTAACAACTAGCACATAGGTAAAGTAAATATGGACAATCTTCATCTGAACGAATGGGATTAAGCCAGCTTTAGTGTGTGATTGAAGTAGGTTGTGGATTATATTGAAATGTTATCTTGTAACAAGGATAAATAATTCTGATCAGTGATTTTCTGGACACACTCGACAAAATCCAGAACATTTCCAACATCTTTTATGCTTTACGGATCTTCTCTTTTTTCTCCAGTGGTGACCATGACATGTCCGTCACGCACATTGGTACGCAAAACTGGCTCTATTCTCTCAACCTGACTTTGTATGACGTTTGGAGGCCGTGGTTCGTCGATGGCCAAATTGCAGGGTAGGTCAAATCATCACCCAACTTAGAATCTTCTTTTCTCGCATTTTCGTTGCTTATCTGTTTCAAAATTTGATCCGAAATTATGAAATTTCTGTCCAGTATATAAAACCTCCACGATGCTTCATGCAGGTATACACAGGAGTTCATCAATGATGATTTTACCCTAGATTATGCCACCATAAAGGTGAGTAAAATGAACATAGCTCGTGTTTAGTAGTTCTGCATCACGAGAAGCTTATGCAATTCATGTGCTTATTGGTCATACATAACTTCTTCACCATGTTCAGGGCGCCGGCCATGTTGCTCCGGAGTACAAGCCTAAGCAATGCTACGAAATGATGGATCGCTGGCTTGCTTACTACCCTCTATGAAGATCGACAGTTGGAAGCTGCGATGACCTTCCACGCCATGATCCTTGTCCTGGACACTTATTCAGACGTTCTCTCAGTAGTTTTTGGGGGCGAATAATTTGCGAGGGCGCCCGGTTTTTAGTATGTTCTTCTCTTTATGCGAAGTATTAAAGAAATACATAAAGAGAGTTGCAATTCAAAGTCACCTGCAAATTGCAGGATGGACAGCGGAATCTGCTAATCCCACTTATAATTCTACTGGCGAAATTACGATACAAAGAGGACGAGAAAGCTGAAAATGCTTCCATGATCAAAGTTAGAAAGATAAACAGAAAAGATCCCCCCCAATGGTGATCATTTTCTCGTAAATATGTGACATTGTCAAAGACAACGGGGAAAATGAATACTAGTGAATTAAACGATGTCTAGAAATAAAGAAAAGTTCGCCATAGAGAGAGTCAGAACGAAATTCACTAATATTCTAATTTGCTAATTAGAGAATCTTAAAATTTAATGAGCACATACCATTCGTACTAATCACAAGGTTCTTATCAATATGCTCATGCTCTTTCTGTTGGTCGTCTTGATTGGTCCTAAATCCAATGTCTAAGCAAATGCGAATAACGCTGAAAAAAATCGTTGACAAAGCTGGTGTTTTTAACAAAGGATGGACATGCATTCTGGCCAAAATATATCAACCTCAAGGCTTGCTCAAGATGGAAACCCAAAGCCCAAGAGTAAAGCAAATTTGATTGATTGAGCGGGGAAAGAAAATGAGTGGCATATCGGGTAGAAAGAAAGCAGCTACGAGACAGAATTTTGTCTGCGATGGCATTTTACTTCACTCCTTCTGAAGTGGGTATCTTCACTCATGGGGTGAGCATGGTCTAAGTTGAGCCGGTCTAGCATCAAAGTCAGGGATCAAATCATACAGTGTTGGTCAATGGTCCCTAATATTTTGGTCCGAAGACCAACGCCGTTGAGCTTGGGATCAAGGATTGGACCAGCCCTATGGGTCCTGTCCAGTTCCAAGGGTTAACTCAGGACCAATTGATTCTTTTTTTATCTGTTTCATTTTTTGTATTGTTTGAAATGACAAACATACTCTTTAAAATTATATATACATCGACAATGCGATATTGAATAATCAAATTATGAACATTGATACAAATCAAATAGAAATCTAAGATAAGACAATAATAGAAATCTCCACCTGCCAAAAGCAATAAATCATAGAAAATGAACACGTAAAATAAAATTAATCAATAAAATGTTCCAAATATGTAATATAAACTGTGAATTATACACGGTAAATATATATGCACAAAGTTGGTCCGTGTTGATTGGGTTATAAATACAATGGAGAAGGAAGAGGCGCTAGATATTTTAAGTTATATATTAGGGTTTCAAAAATATATATATATACCTATAGGATTGGTCCGGATCAAACCAATCTTAAAGCCTCGGGACTAAAGACCAACTTGCATAATATAGGTTCCAGTGGCCTTAGGGCCAGAGACCGACCCAATCCCTTGGGAACCGAACCGAGAACTAGGCCAGGACCGGCCAAGTTGGGCCGATTCAAGGTTGGTCTAGGGACAATCCCGGACCGATGTTCAGCCCTAATCTTGAGTGTCTTTAAGCAAAGCTATATCAGATAATTTAGGGAATGAAAAGGCATTAGAACATAACTGACATAATCTAACAATTTTCATTAGAACATAACAGGAAGAAACAATTCAAGTAGAAGATATTAAATCCACCCATGCTTAAAGAATAGATTGCAGAAATTTTGGACCCGAGCAGGTCCTTAAAAGGCTCCCCCAAGCCCATATAATACAATGGAATGTTACTTAGGACTTTCAACTCTAGCATTCCATTACACCCTCCCAAGAGAATTTTCTCTCAACATGGTATGGGAAATAAACTCAAATATAATCTCTTAAAATCATTATTAATTAAAAATAGGCATGAAGAAAATAACGGTTCGAATGATAAATTCAAATGGCTCCGCAATGAAAATGATTCAAATCAACTTCGCCACAGCCCCAAGCATTCTAAACTAGAAATCTCCTCCTCCATGCTTTACTAATGTCGATCATCTAACATTAAGTAGAGGTTATTCGACATGAGTCGCAACCAATGTGACACACAAAGGAGCACCATAAACTCTAGACATAGTCCACGGTCCAATTGTATTGAAGTAATCGTGTGGAATATAATGGATGCCATCGTCAACGCCACCTTCCTCAGTGAGAATAGTCCGAGAAGCCTGTCGAGTCCTCCTTTAATTTTTTGGGTTAATGAAAGAAAATTTCAGGGTTTGGCTCAAAAATGATTAAATTCTCTCCATTTGTGTATTCCACCATATATTGTATACATAAAGTTGACAAGAAACAAGACATAAAGTTTGGTGATCCACCTGCCACCTCCATTTGATTCCTTTTAGAAATCTCGGCCTGCCTTCCACGACATTCTGTTTGGGTTTAATCAGAATCAATGCTTTAGCACCTGGTTGATTTGAGAATATTCATTCCAACGAAGCATCTTGATGGCCTGCATCGCCCTCACCAAAACCCTAAGCCACTCTTGTTTCCTTTCCCCTTTTTAGGGTTTTAACCAGTATACCTACTGGGATACTCTAAAACCGCCACGCTTCTCTTTGTCGTTGCACTACCTATCCTCAAAGTCATTTCGAGTTAAACAACTTTCGCCCCATGCTTATAATATAACTCGAAAAACATTACTCGAACCAAAAGGCGCCACATGCGGCTTCCCTGCCTCCCTGTTGAGAAAAAAGAAAAGTTAACTGTCTTGCATTAGGGTTTAAGCGTTCAACTAACCCATTATACATCCTGGCCCAAAAAAAGAAGCTAACAGGTATGTGAATCTGAAGCAATTAATATTGATATGTTTTATGGGTACCGACCCCATTATGCATTGTACATATGGCAAGTCCATTCTGGTTCATCAATTGCCACCTGCTCGTGCTAATGTCTTTAATTACAGACAAACCATACCTAGAAAAACTTGTTCTGGCAAAAAAAGAAAAAAAACAATTTAACGTATATTATCATATGCAGTTCTTTTATGACCAAGTGGAATTCATCATTGCCCAATAACCACAAGGGCGGCATCGTTTTAATGACTCCCCTCCACCGGCGATATAAAACGACATATACCATATTATAGGTGCACTTGCATAGCAAATTAGCAATGTGAAAAGACTTATATACGATTGTCACTCGTAGATTGACGGACAAAATGTTTTCATTACAAAAATGTTTTTGGAATGTTCCCAACATGACTTGAAAACGAGACTTTGAGGAGAGGTATTTTATGTTCGACATGAGTATGAATAGATGTTACTTAATATATAGTAATCACTCACGACCAAAAGAAAACATATATACAGTAATTACCATGTGTGTACATTTATCTCTTTGTCTTTAATGGGCAAGATGCCATTCTAAGTCTTGCTACAAAACCATTGAGAAGCAGTTGGTTAGCATTGCATTAGAGTGGAAAATATACTGTCCCATTGATCATATGGGCGGCTTCAGTGCAATCGATGCACTCACTTCTAATCGCCTAATTTTTGGTGCCGCCATGAAAAAATTCATGCACGAGATAGAGCTCATTGCTCCTAACTATTTCAAAAGATGATAAATAATACCAAGATATTGATAATTTATATAGAGAATTTGATTTTTTTTTCTTTTTGGGCTTCCAAAACAATAAAAAGCTGGAAGTGTAATATCCGTGTAGTTGTTCTTGCTCACCAAAAAATATTTATCAAGCTGAATTTTTTTTTCCCCTTTTCCAGCTATACAAAATAATTTTTTATATATGCTTCAGCTGAAAACTTCAAAAAATTGTTCTCGTAGGATGAGACAGCCCTTTCATTGGAAGAAGTTGCCAGCTAAGGCATCCAAAGAAGCCCTACTATTTATCAAATTCCTACTTGGACTTTCTTAACATGACTAAATAATAATTCAATATAACAGGACACAAAAATACAGCACATAGGCTTTTGAATTTATGAGAGGAAAAATAAAATTATGTTCTGGGTTATGCTTAGGTTTGCTGGGGTAGGCCAACATGGTCACATCTCTCCCCTCTGCTTTATATAAGTTAGATTTTTTTTTACCCCCATTTAATTTTTTTTGGTGAAACAAGTTTTATTCAGTGAGTCCAAAGATTGATGGGAAGGCATGAGAACAACGTAGCAACCCCAATTATTATACACATTGCCCAAGGAAGGACAGCTATATAAGGTGGTCCTTTTGAATTGACTCTGTGGAATGACAAAGATGAGACATTGGCTAAGTTTCATTTCATGTATAGAGGCGTGTCCTCTTCGACATGTCTCATCGGCCAGTTTTGGTGGCTGATAATGCTATGTTTCTCAATCCTTTGTTGTTTGTCTTTCAATGTCTTAGGGAAGCAATAATGTATGTCCATATCCTTCACCCATAAAAAACAATAGCTGGAGAAGAAAAATAAGCGAAAATTGAAGAACGGTCCCTTAATGAAATAAAAAATCATTCTTGGTCACATTTCTTCACTATTGGACACTGAGTGTGTATTTGTATGTTTCTATATTATATTTGCGTCTATTTTTTTTTCTTTTTTTGGTTAGAAGTTCAATTGTTACCTTCGTAATATGTATGATCAATACTTTGAAAATTAAATATTTTATCATTAAATATATTTAATAAGTGTTTTGAGATGTCAGTTAACAAGACCCTTTATGTCCCCCGATGTTTATTTTCTTCCATTTGCCCTGTCTCAACACATTACTAGAGTCTCAACATCCGTAGTTCCGGCTAGATCTAATACATAATTAAGCTCAATTCAATTAACATTTAATGATTCATTAAACTAGCATGGGATGCCAAATGAAACTTGCATTAGATAATTCATTGGATACACCTGAAAACTATGGACTGCCGACGATGCTTTGGGATTGAAATACAAGTACAACCGTGTGGTGCCAATGCTTTCCTTTTCAAAGGTTTTATTAGCCACTCGAAACAGTGAAGCCTAAAGGAGATGTTCGCTCGTGTCCATTTTATGAAACAGTAATTCAGCTGCAAGGCGTGCCCGAAATGAATTGAAGGTGGCTTTCCAACCACCACCATGATTGATGGACAGATTGTTCTATCCAATGTGGCACGTCCCTCTGCACGGTGAGCAAAAGAATGCCTATTGCAGGAGCTCATCATAAATTCGTTCCCCGCCAAACTCAGTTTCTTTTTAATTTCTTCTACTCTGTTTTTACTCTGTCGGACCCAGGAAGATTCCCACCTTTTAAAAATGGAAAAAAAAAAAAAAAAAAAAAAAAGGTACTTGATTTCCAATCAATAATTTGAATTTCGCTGCCAACAGGATAATAAAGATCATTGCTTCTTTTCACCAGCTAAATGAAATGTGCAATCTTTCAATGTTGTCACCATCTTATGAACAGAGTGATTCTGCAACTTTTTGACTTTTGCGCCTGTCCAGAAATAAGGATGGATCAAACAAAGACGTTTAGGAGGAGCAATGGGTTTGATCAGTATTCACCGAATGTCCATGAAATTGCATGTCCACAAAACTTTTTGTCACATAGGGACGGCTGAGAAAAGGAGTGGGGTTGCTCTAATAATGCCTCTCTCCATGCCTTTCTACACATTTGTTTTTTTGTGCAAATTCATAATATGTACACCATAGCAGGAAATTACAGCTATATTCTCATTTTTTCGAGTACCTAATTGAGAAACCTATATATTCTAAGAACTTCCAGTTGACATAGAGTCCAGAGGAGAACCAGAGAAGGAACTGGATTCATATTCTTGCTCACATTCCAAGTCCTCAAAACCCCAGAACTCCTCTGGATCTCCTTCATCTTCCTTTGGCATGTTCCACCTCTCTTCATCGAGTTTCTCTTCAACCATTACCTCTAAGACCTGCCAAATATTCACCAACGAAAACATATGAATTTCAATGGGGAATTCACCGAGGGAGGCTGAAATCTAAATGGTTGGATTTTCGTTTTTCGTCATTGGGAGTTTGCAGAAACTGCTGTGCAAGTGGGGTCAGTGCGCAATTTGATGTATTAGATACTTGAACCACCAATGCACATAAAAAATCAATATAAAACCAGTGTTGTCCGAAAGGAAAATTACCCAGGCGGATTGGATACCACTACTGCTTATCTTGAAATCAGAGAACATTTCGACATTTCTTTTTTGTTTCCGAGCCATGCATACGACGAAATGCCGATTTAAATAGTAAGCACATCAAGAAGCAGGCCTGATTTCTCTATCGTTTTACTAATCATTTATCAATAGCATAGTCACATGGTAGTTCATTACTCCATATATTTGTTTCTAGCATAAAGAATTAGGTTAGGTAGGATAGAACATCTGCTGACTAAGGTGGAATTGCGTGAAGGCTTGGATTCTGACCTATCACCACCGCCATGACAAACAAATAAGGGGATTTCGTAGTTTTGACTGGTGAGAGAGGGATATGTGAAGTCCTACCAAGGCCAATAGTTTTAGACAATTATAATTTTAATTGCTAAAAACATATGTAAAATTGAACGGTCTCCAATCAATCCCACAGTCAACCAAATCATGGCCACCGCCAGATTCATTGTGTATTAGTATGATGTAACTGTTCCTTATCAAGAACTTGAGTTAATGACCAATATTTCGGTGACAACATATTATAAAAGTCATATTAGGTTCATGAGAACATGTATATTGCCTAAGCTTATCGGCTTTAAGCATAAGAATAACTTCCCCACTTGGCAAAATGACACTTTCTCAAGAGACTACTAGTTGTAATTATTTGGAGGTTCCACCACAACACAGTGACATCCTTGATCGGCATATTATAACGAAGTGATCAAGTCTAACTTCACCGTGACATCAAATTGCTTATTATCTTGAACAAGTGAGACTATAATTATAATACCATTTGTATAGCATGAGATCATCATAGCATTAAGTATGTAATGATCAAACAGAAGCAAAAGCAAGAGATTCAGCTACCTCGTTCATAGTAGGGCGCCACATGGACGAAGACCGGATGCACAATGATGCTGCAAACGCAAGTCTTTTCATCTGTGAAACATCATAGGCCCCTCCAAGCCTTGGATCCGCCAGCTTCTCAATCTCCCCTTGATTCAGTATTGGCTTGGCCTGTACAAAATTTCAATTGAAAAGAAATGAATATGGTTATATTGTTCAATCATCAGCAGACAGCAAGTAACTGAAAACTTGAACAAATTGTAATGAATTCCCTCAATGAGATGACAAACTTCATTTAGAATTGAGTCTTTGAAGGCATATTTTATTCCTATTTTCTAAGTGAGGTGGTTGCGGTTGCTGTTATTACCCAGCCATGTAAGCTTTGGTGAGACCCATCAACAGGTTTCCTGCCAGAAATAAGTTCCAGTAGAAAGACTCCAAAAGCAAACACATCTGTCTTCTCATCCACTATTCCATGCATGAAGTACTCCGGTGCTAAGTGTCTGCACAAAAAGTTAAAACTTTTCAGCGTGCTGATCACGCTTAACTCTGGTCCATTACAGCCTAATATGAAAGGGAAAGAGCTTGTCAAAGTATGGTGAAAATTACCCAAATGTGCCTTCAATAGGAGCAATTGAATGATGAGACCACTGAGTTGGCAGCCATTTTGCAAGCCCAAAATCAGAAATCTAAAACATTGAGAACAAGAGATCTTATTAGAAAGCAAATCACACTCGCCTTTTTCCAGATTTGTTGCTATCATCCTGCAGCTACCGAGAGATGGTGTAAAAGTACCAGTGGCTCGAAATCTGCAGTTAATAGAATGTTTGAAGACTTGATATCTCGGTGAATTATCCTTCTCTGACAATCTTTGTGCAAATAATGGAGACCCTTAGCCGTGCCAAGAGCAATTTTGTATCTGGTTTTCCACTCGATTGGGGGCAAATTCTCGTCTGCCAAGAATGATACACAAAAACAGAAAGTGCTGAAAAAAATGAGATAATTAAGACTTCCAGAGAAAAAAGAAGAAGAAAACCAGCAAGGCAAAGCTTACCGTGAACTAGAGAGGCAACAGAGCCTCTTGAAGAGAACTGGAAGATGAGGTAGAGACCATTGTCGATGCAACAACCCAACAGTGACAACACATTTGGGTGACAAACGTGGCCAATTGTGCCAATCTCTGTCAAGAACTCCTTCACTTTTCTCTCTTCGCTAGAGCCCCTGTTCAGCCTCTTCACTGCTATTTCCTCCCCATCTTCCAGCATTCCTCTGTAAACCTCTGCATACCCTCCTTTCCCAACTAGATTCTCTGGAACACCCACAAAAAGAAACAAACTTTAAGCCCATCGACGAAGGAAAAGAGGCAGAACCCGAAGGGTCGAGGAAAAGAGTGAAAACATTGCAGGAAAAGAGAAGAACCTGAGCTGAAACCCCGAGTGGCTTGAAAAATCTCTTCAAAAGAGAAGCATTTCCAAGTGGGTCTCTGAAAGGGCTCTGTTCCCGGAGCAATCTTGGAGGTGCTTTTGTTGTCTTGTTCGTTGACGCTGCTTGTGCTCGGAATATCTCCATCAAAACTGCGCCTTTTCAAAGAGAAGAGCCGCTTCAAGCTGTTCGTTCTGATGTATTTCATTGCCTTTCGCTCTTCACGCTTCACAAAGCTGAACCTCACTGTTTCATCTGCTCTCTGTTTCTTCACTTTCTTCAACGAGAGGATTAAGGGAACAAATGCATTGATATAGGAGAGCAGACACAGAGAAAGAGAGAGAGAGAGAGAGAGAGAGAGAGAGGACTGGGATGGATGTTTTCTTCTAAACTTATTTTACTCTATCTTAATCCTTTTTTAGTTGTTCTAACTCCAAGGGCAGTTGAATGCGCAGGGGACTACTGCCCTTATATGGGGGAGAGATTAATGCCACCGGTTGCTGATAATATAAGGAAAGGGCATGTTGTTCGATGTCACTTCAGACACTGTGCACACACATGCATGCCATGGATTTGACTTGAACAAGAAGACTTGCAAAAGACAAGCAAATTGATCAAACCTTTGCGCTTGTTTTTATGTAGTGAAATGAAAAGGAGAGGATCTTATGGGAAGTGGGTGCTAATACAAACTTCTGAGGGTATGGTGGCTGGAGAGGGACAACACATAATTTGAGGGGTGAGTACAGTGGGGTCAAAAATAATGTAGTCTTAGAACGATGGACTATAACGGTTTGGTTTGGCTCCTTTGATTAGGAGATGCAAGTGCATGGTCTGGCAACATGTGCTTCCTTCTGTACTTTATGCCAAAGTCCTTTTCTCATAGAGGGGCCCGTGGCTCAATGGCTTTGCTACAGCTAATTCATCATGCTCTCTCTCTCTCTCTCTCACCTAAACTCTCTCTTATCTCTTTTCCCACTGGATCATGTTGTCAACTGTTTCTGAAATACTTGTTAAGCATATTTTATATATTAAAATGAAAAACTTCTAGACTTCTAAAATACTCATAATACAAGAAATGATAAAATATAGCAATTGATTATTGTCCTTCTAATTCCGTTTAGTTTTCGATATCTGAACACGAAAAAAAGCAGCTCATAGGCTTGCTTGAGTCCAATAAAAGCAATGACCTACATGTTATAGTCCTCAAGAGCTTCGGAGTACATCAAATGTGTATATTGTGTTGGTGGCTTAAGTGCGAAAGCACGTGACCATAAATAAACAATCAATAGACCAATTTCTCATAGACAGATAATGAAGGTACAATTAATGTTCCGAGACTTTTGCGTGATTCATCAATAGTCCACGGTGGAGGAGTTTTGCTATGATCTATGGTAATTACGAAGAAAATTGAATCACACACTTTACTGCTCAAAATTCAAATGCAAATTCACTCAACAATAAAAATGCTTCGTCTCATTTCAAGATAAATCAAGGTCCAAATCAATCACAAACTCAAATCAAGAAATCAACGTGCATACTTCGTATTCCCACATGGAATATTTTGAAATGGACATGTAACTTGCGAGAGCTTCCTTTTCCTATATTACTCTACTTATTTAGGTGACTTTTAACACTGTAGCCACATGAATTTGACACATTCAAAGTCAGCTTTGGGCCTTTGGCAAATTCAAAACTCTGTATTTCATTAAAAACCGGCCTTACTCTTTCAATTGCTTAGCTCATTTTAATGTTGGAAATTCTCTAGCTCTCCTCTAGTTCTCACAATTGTAGACTGTTCAAAGTCGGCTTAAATCACACTTCACCAGAGCGATCAAGTTATAGAACTTCCCCGCAATGTTAGGTTCGGCAACACTACCGGTGTAGCCTTAGACAGCACATGAGCACACGAAGCCAGATCAAACGACCTTGCTTGTTTCAAAAGGAAAAGCTCCCATTAGTTTAGTCCCACTTGATTAACTAATGTCTATACCAATATATTCAATATTGTACATGAAATTAGATGACCAATGCGTATAGGTCTTGTCCTAATCTCCATGCCTAAGAAAATGTTATAGTTAGATAGTCGAAAGACGAATTAGGTATCAAAATTCCATTGTGATCCTCCTCCGCCAATGAGATTTGAACCTCGTTGGTTGAAGTTTTCTTGTACAGTCCGTTCTCTAAATAGGGCAGGTACAAAGAACTGGAGCAGAGTGAGGAATTGTAAATAGAGAGCGGAGGAATTAGGGTTATGTATATCAAGTTTGTGCTGGCCAACCTAATTCAAGTCAAAGATTCAATTAACAAACTCATCTTGCAAGTATGCCAAATTAGATAATCAAAACTCCATTTAAGGAGTTAATTGGCTCGAGATACAGTCACTGGAAATTAGGCCAAAGAGTTAATTAACGAACTCAACCTACAAGAATGCCTAATTAGATACTCAAACTCCATCTCTGGAGTTAATTGGCTGGAGATACAGTAAAATGCAAAAAAAGAAAAAATTCTAAAAAAATCGTTACGTAGTCGGAAACCTTTAGCTGAAATCGGTGTTCTTATCACTAATAAATCAGTTCATAATCAGGAAAATATATGAATACAAAAATTATTGGTATACTAATAGATGTTTCTCCAAATTTGTTTCTTTTAATATATTTTCTCATCACACAGGAATTAGATAACCAGACAACATAATCAGCAGGTTAATATTGAAGTTTGAGTTTATAAGGTCCGCTCCATAAAGAAGCTTTCTTTAAGAGAATAATATAACATTTGTATATGTTTTCACAGAAATTTTTGGCAAGATGCAAGGCGAAAACAAAAGCATGAGTAATTGTTTAGTTGGCGTGCTACGTCGGATAGGGGGTCAACTCCCACCCAAGCCCACTAATATAAATCCAAACTTTTTCTTGAGTTAACATAATTGTGATAAGTTGAATGAGTCGTCATTCAATATGTAGTGAAATTTCTTTGGAAAATGTTATATGCAATAAGAAACCCTACCAAAACTTATTTAACAAGTGATAATTGAATAAAGAAGTTTTTACAGAGAATTGTCTAAAAAGTCTTAAACATATTGCACAACAGCCCATTTAGCTATAAACCATTCAATTGTGCCAATTTAGTTATAAACCTATTGAATAACAATTAATTCAATCATAAACATTTTAATACTGTCAATTTAATCTAAAATCTATTGATAATTTGTCAATTTAATTCAAAAACTTTTAATGATTTGCTAATATAGTCATTTAGTGATTTTCTGGCCAAGATTATCCATAATGACTACATAAATAAATTATTAAAAGATTTAGGACTAATTTGGTAAATCATCAAAAGGTTTATAACTAAATTGACATAATTTTTTTAGTCAAAAAATTGACACAATTGAAAGATTTAGAATTGAATTAATCTCTATGTAATAAATTTATAACTTTTTGAATAATTATATCATTGTTAAGATCTCTTAGCATATGCCCATTCATTAATTTCTTTAATGGTATAAATTTAGATACCACCAGAACTAATGATCACAATACTCAATCGCAATATGTAGAATAAGCATGTATTCGGTAACTCTGCTTATAAAGTATGTAATTAGCTACTTGAACATTGAAACCCTTTTGTTGAATAGGGTTCACTTGTTTAGTAAAGTGCAAAATCGTGCAAAGATCTCTCTTTGACTTTTAAATAAACAATGCCAGTGCAGTTCATCTAGACTCAATGCTAGTGTTGGCTAGCCTACTTTAAACAGTCGCCAGGTCTCGCGGACAAGTGGAGACCTCTCCATCATACGAAGTTCCTTCCTCTTTTTCTTTCACCTTGTCTCCCTCTCTCCATTGGTTCATGGACACAGAATTGAAGCACCCTGCTTAGGTAGATCGCTCAACAAGATACACATATATTAATTCAGCAAATATAGCCACGCCTTCAGGGTTTGAAGGAAAGATCTACTCACAATCACGTAAGTAATTACAATCTCAACATCATGAACTTCTTCTGCTTTGAAACTCGCTAATTGAAGATAATATTATTTGATCACTTTAAAATATCAAGATATTGATCCATTTAAGTTGACCATCGATGTGATGGATGAAATTGAGTATCAATCTTGCTCTTTCTTTTATAGGTTAATGATTTTCTAGAATAAGATAAATCTCTCTCTCCCCCCCCCTCTCTCTATATAAATATATACAGATAGATAGATAGACAGATGATTACTCCCAACAAAGCGAAGAAAGAGAGGTGAGAAGCGGCTGATCCTTTGAAGCATAGCATTTTTGTCTTGGAACAATAGTCAGCTAACTGCCATGAGATAAACATGCTTGATGCATAAACTAACTCAAAAGAAAAGAGAAAAGAATAGCTAAAGTCAGAACCTTGCTACCAAATCCCACTCATGGGTGGCACCGGCCGTAGCAAAGCAATAATCTTTTGTGCATCTTTTCCCTGTCCTCTGCCAAGGCAGAAATGCATCTTGTCCAAGAGATTGCACATTGCCATACGTGCAAGACTACTCCAGGAGTCATGATCAGGTCGTGGCGATACTTAATGAAATCAGACGCCGTTCATATGATGTAATGTCACGACCTTACTGGTACTTCGATACCGTAAAACTTTAGTCAGACATAATCCACTGATTCCTACCCAAGCAACCACTACATTCACGGGTTTTCAAGCTCAGTCAACCGAAACACCTCCTCAGACACAGAAAAACACTTTTCTCGCCAACCAAGAAAATCAAGAATGTCTTCTCTTCCCCCTTCCTATTCCTAACTAGAATGTCTGCTGCTTTCTCTCTCCCTCTCTGGCAGAGAGAGAGAGATAGAGGGAAAGAGAGACAGGTCTTTAATATGAACAGAGAGAAAAGCGACACTTCACTGTTTTCACGAGCTCCATCGATATCATCACCTCAGCAGAGGTGGGCGCAAATCAAGGTGTTGGCGTGTAAAGACACAAAAGATGGAGACGACTCAAAAACGAGGGTCTCGAGCGGGCACTCCCTCGAATCTTTTTTGAACCGCCCTATTAAAGATTTAAAGGACCATTTACCTTTGCTTTATATTAAATCGCTCTTACATATGGCTCTGCAACAATTTGCCTCTCCCATGCATTTGAGAGAGAGAGAGAGAGAGAGAGAGAGTTTCTTTCTTTTTGGAGTTTTTCAGTGGTCCCAAGTGTTGTTAATTTCAAAGTTTTGGAAGCGGGTGATTCAGGTTTCAGCTCCATTCCCGATATGTTGTAGGCATGCAAGGCACATGAATAAGCACGAGAGCTTTAGAGTGCTTGACTGAAGTTGAATAAAGGATGGTCCAAACTAATATTGTGTTTAAGATCATGTAATGTAAACGTAAATCACATTATCTCATTGAATCATAACTTTATAGAAAAGTAATTGACTTGCTTCTCCATGTCATTGACATGTTAATATGTTCGATGGACAAATCTTTTAGGGCGATGATTAGACTCCAGGTGTATTTGCAACATTTATGTAACAAGCTCAATTCATATTATTAAAGAGATCATGGAGACATCATGTGTCCTGACCTCAAAGGGCATTGGTTAAGGATATTTGATGAGAATAAAATTCTGTAGCACTCACATGTGATCTCGAGTAAAGTTAAATCTCCGAACATGAAAACTGTATTCTATTTGATTAGTGAAGAAACCTCCTAAGGGTTATTGACTAAATAGTTCAATTTTTTTTTTTTTTTTTTTTTTGGTAAAGATAAATAGTTCAAATTTTGATAATAAGATAAAGATAGAATTTATTTTTACTAAACAAAGAAAAAGTCAAATCCTATCAGTGTCTAGTGATTATTATATTCAATTAATGTTAAGATCAAGGTTTCTCCTCATAATTATTTATTTTCCAGTATTCAAATCAATTATCCTGTAGTGACAGTAATTTTTTTAAGAATAAACATAGCATATGCCACCGGCTAAAAAAAAAGCACTATATAGCACGTCTTATACATCATCAGTTCGAGAGAGTGGGTAATTATATTCCTCATATTCAACATGGGTAAGGTTGTCTTATTAGAATAATAAGATCTTTCAACCACATGAACGTGATATAAAATTAATAAATATAGCATACCAGAATCAGGCGTAGTCATTAGTGATCCAACAATCAAGAAGATGTTTTCACGTGAGTATGAATCTTCACCACTCTCCTCTATGATGTTTGTGAGGAATGTGTATATTTCTCTTAACAATTTTGTGGAAATACCGGAGGCGTGATGATAGAATGCATACATTCTCCACTGAAAAGAGATCTTATATAGAAGCAGTGATGGAACCAGCTCTAAAATTGCCCTATCTCAACCTTTCATCAAGGTTTAAGATATGGAATCTACATGCCTAACATTTTTTTTTTTTTGGTCAGAATTAAAGATGTTTCATTACTAGCTCGAAAACCGAAGGATTACAAAAGGATTCAATATCCAAACATAAAATCAACCAAAGGGAATGAGGGGGATCAACAATCTAGTTTGTCGAGAAGAGCAGGCTCGATGGGCCTCGGCGACCTAGTTGGCCGCTTCATTAAAGTCTCTTGGTTCAAAGCAAACACAGATTCCTTCTAGCTGGCCCAACAGAGATATGGAATTGTGGATGATGAACCGAGCGGCCCATGGTGCTTCAGCCCGGCCTAGAATACATCCACTGCCAATAAGCTATCAGATGATAGCACCATGTACAGATTAGCTAAAAGTACACCTTGAGCTTGTTCAGTTCGTGCACCTCTCTACATGCCTAATTGGATGTCACAATATATTGTCCATAATATATTTAATTAAATTTGGCATATAGCAAATATTAAATAATAGACTTGATAAGTCACATAAATGGGTTGGACCTTCTCAAGTCCAACGTGTCTGTGTTAAATTTCCTTTATACAAGCCGTATCCTATAATGTCCTTTTTCCAATGCTATGGTTAAGGAATACCGTTGGAGGAATTTTAGTAGTGTTGAGGGCCAAGAGAAAGTGTAGGTCCAACGTTACCGGGCCTTCTAATTTATACAAGTCAGATCTGGTGATGTTCAGAGTTCAGACCACCCTAGAGTCCAACATATTCACTCTAATATAGCCCTTTCTATTTTCATCTTTTATTGTTGATTAAAATTAGACATGGAGTCTAGAGAATCGCGAGACGGAGTTTACAGTTGAGGGGAACAAAGATGTAGGGATACGTAAAGCCTAATACGCCAGTTCCAGAAGAGTACTCGACTCTTTATTTCTTATTCTCGGAGCAAGTCAGCGAGATACACATCGATTAAATAATTCATAATCGGCAAAAGGAGAAATTCTCCATTTTAGAGATGGTTGGCCCTTTTGGTACATGATGTTGCATTCTTCTATTCCGGGGCAGTCAAAAGGCCAAATTATTGAGCCTAGGCTTCATTGTTTGGGCTAGCTATGTTAAGTGCTTAGGGAGCAATAGCCATTCAAGTTGTGAATTGGCTATTACTTTATAGACCATGGAGATTAATGCGATGAGTACGACATAACATTCAGATTTTAGAGAAAAAAATCATCAAAGTGATGAATGTATTCTCATTATTGAAATCCATTATGATAGTAGGGACTAGGGAGCTTCATTCATCATGCCGGAGTAACTCGGTAGAATGGGCAATCTCCTTTCAATATATCTAGTTTAGGGTATTGTTTGGCATCAAAGCATGGATCTGATAGTCCATGGGCTTACCTAGGTCCAATTTTTTTAAAAACATTATTGAACAGGTTCCGGCAAATATTGTGTAATTACGAAACCGGATCCAAGTTCAGCTGACCCAACCCAACAAATTTCATACATAACTTTTTTGGTTTTTTTATTTTTCTGACGGACCGGGTCCTAGGACATGTTAGGCCCGGACGACGCGCCGAATTGGTCATCTTGGCACCACCCGATGTTTAGGAGGGTTAGAGTCTATACGGATGGGGCCTCGAGAGTTAAGACCAAGATAGCATCAATGAGAGGTTTACTCTAAACAAGGATAGTAACTTGATTGGTAGATGTTCTGGTCAATTATGAATTTGTTCGTTGGTAAAGGTAGAATTTTGGGCAATCCATTAGGGCTTGGACTGGGGGTGCTTCAAAGTTGGGCTATTAGTAGTCATTAATAGAAGAGACTCATGCACATATTGGAGATCCTTAACAAGGGAAAAATCATCCTAATCACATGGGTTTGATGGCCTTCAATTATCAACGGTGACGAGCGTTTCGAACGCACTACTTAAGCAAGCACTCGATATGAAATAATCCAACTCTCAAAACATTGATTGTACATTACGACAGTGCATAGAAAATTTGCTAAGTTTCCTTGACTTATTACATAACAAATATCTTTAAGACGCTCTTCAATAAGATCCTGGTCATTTCTTCTTTTATTAATGGATACTCTAACAACAATGTGAACACCGGTTTAAAGTATATTTAGTATACTTGGGCTAAATCAATCCTGCCTAAGTGAACGTATTGGATATAATCACAAAGGGGCACATGAGAAATCGGAGGAAAAGTTGACAACAGTGTCATATGAATGCGCATTTATATTATTCTCAAGGGAGATGATTCTATTATCCTCCACAGGCCCCTCGGCATAAGATGCTACTTACTCAGTTTGGTCCATGAAAATGATAGCTTCGTTCTGGCAGAATGTCAAAAGTTTTCATGCCTGTCTCTGCTGAGGTTGAAGAATATTCTGGTAAAGAAGAAAAAGACATGCAGGTCTCGCTTGAGACCGAAGCCCATTCAAATAAAATGAAGTCCCTCCTTTATTACTCTATAACCTCACCACATCGTCCAAAAGCAAACAGGGAGGAACATCAAACATCACAAGCATTCATACATTTCGACAGTAAAAGGAAGCATGGGTTTCAGATATTGTGATCTGTCTCAAAGTTTTTAAGGCAGTGAAGAGTTATTTGATCGAAGCATACTGGAAGTGATGCCTCGTGGTTCAACTCGAGGCAGGTCTCTGGATGATAAAGGCCATGCACTGACCTTGATTCTTGTTGTCAAATGCCAGGCAGCGAATGTAGGCATTTGGGTACGCCTTCTTGCACTCGCTGATCTCGTGGAGGACTTGGGAGGAGTCGTTGCAGCCGAACATCGGCAGCTTCCAGAGCGTCCAGTACCGCCCGTCGTAGTACCCTGGCATCCTGCTATTTTCTCTACGCACGTACCCCACCTTCCATAAGAAAGATTGTTGAATCAGAACACAGATCACCAACAGAAATGACTTGCCAAAAAGCTTCTTATCTGAAGATTTGATCCAGAAAGATCGTTCTCTTTTGTGGGTACGCAGGTAATAGGATGACTCTAACAAGCATGATCAGCTGATTAGGATTTTAAAGTTCGAACTTTGGCCAAATGTCTTGAAAGCATTCAGTCCCAAGATTTGTTATCTTGCTCTGGGTTAAAATGAATCTAATTACTGTTTACAGAAGTACATAGACTATGAAATTTGCGATCTTAGTTACATCAAGTACCTCATCGAATTCAAGGCACGGGACCCATCCTTTCTTGAGCATGTAGTCGATCTCCTTGGCAATTGAATCGTCTGACAGAGGAGGGAGGTAGGAAAGGGTCTCGAACTTCTTGTTGTCGATCGGATTCCATGTCTATGGAATGAAACAAAGGCAATTGAATTGCATAAAAGAAGGAAGCTGATGGTTAAATGATATGAACTTCAGTGCAAGTCCAGAACAGCTTTAGATCATTTGATTATCTGTGCAAACATTACCTTCATGCAGTAGGTTTTAGAACCATTGGAGACGGTTCTCTGGCGCCATCCTGCAGACTCTTTTACCGGGAACAGCTTAAATTGCTTTAGTTGCAAGCCAACACAGCCTGATCCGACGACCGGAGCGGTAAAAACCGATGCAGACATATTCAACAAGTACCAAAAGAAAGAGTTTCTGAGATCGGTGAGAGAACAGTGGAATGAGCAGCTGTTGCAAAAGCTCTGGGATCAAGAGCTAAATTCTGCGGCTACCGCACATAGTTTCTTTAGTAAAGACAAACCAAGTCGGCGAAGCTGCTCATGGTTTGTGGGTCGTAAAGGAGGCAAAAAGGGACGAGGTCTACGAGGGGAATGGTGCATTTTTTGTATATAATAAGGCTTCGATGTTACCACCGCTTGGGCTGCTGCTTGTTTTCTATTACTAGTTGAGCACTCGGGCCCTCTCTGCATTTTGGACTTTTCTTTGGTGCTTTAAGGCTGTATCCGCACCCTATTATATTCAACCACCTCTTTTGTTCCAGCATAGAACAAGGATGCCTATTTCCAACTGCACAAGGTAAGTTGGTCACAATCTTAGAAGTGGAATGGAAATATGAACCGACCAATCTGGTATTTGAACTTGCTGCACGTCACTGACTAACAACTGAAACCAAGTTTCATTGACAGCAAATAAGAAAATCAAATCTGGAATCGCTTTGGCTCAGTATTGTAGTTGCAAAAACTGAGGTGATCTGCTACTGCCAGTTTCTCAGGAGCCCATGTCCACCAGCAGTTTTATCTCAACTTTAGAATAACCGCTGACACGGTTCAAATAGACCGTGGTTGGAAAGTTTAGAACAACAAACCTAGCTGGAGCTCATTTCCAATGCAAACATTACTTCTACTCAGGTGCCATGCTAATTCGCAAACAGCAAAACAAAGAGCCGAGGCCTAATACTTCAACCCAATTCAACGGAAACCTCAAACGAATGTCAAAGGCAGCTTGTTGATGCAAGTTACAACCCAAAGACCATTCCTAAGCCCTCTTGTCAGTATCATGTCCTCCCTAAAACTAGAGTATTCACGATCCTTTAAATGTGCGTGTAGGTGTCTAGTTAGGCATGTCGAAAGTTGCAACCGCAAAAGAATTGAGTGGAGAGAGAGAGAGAGAGAGAGAAGAAAAACAAAATAGAGGTAGGCACCATAGTAGCAAGAAGGATTATCAGAAAAGAGATGCACGCGAGGATAAATAAGGGAATTACTGTACGATTAACGTCAATGTTCTGTAAGGCAAAGAAAATCTACTTAAATGCATTCTACCGCTGTTACAGCATTGCATAATAACAAATGCCGGTGATAAAAATAATTTTAACACTGTTCATATGAAGAATCATGATTCAAAGAATTTCAGTGAGGGATATCTAGCGGATCCAAAATTAACAGCAGCAACCCCCATTTGAAAAGGAACTTCAATGCCAGAGCTTCATGCAAAACCCAGCCGGCACAACGGATGACGCTTTGCTTGATATGCAGTCTGAAAATGCGTCTATGAGCTGCTCCGCAAGAGACTTGGGATCCCCTATCAAGGTATCTGTAAACACCTTCACCACCCTTACCTCCTGTGGCGTTGCTCTCAAGCTATACCAAGTAAGAAATTTCTGCCTGAAGTTCTTCTCAATATGTCCCTCGCACTCTAGCCATCTAATCTTTTTCACATAATACTCAAAATCCCTATCAGATTGAGCATTCGCTTCACATTCCTCATCCCGACTTTCACTGCTTCGCTTTTTCGATGTACTTCCATCTTGCGGACCATCTCCTTTCCCATTCCCAATTTCCAAGTCTCTGTTGCTTGGTTTCAATCTTCCCATCCTTCCTGGTCCGTCCCTAGAAGTCTCCAGCTTACAAGGAGTAATGGGTAGTGCAGATTCTAAGCTCCCACTGAATGGGACACAGTCCATGTTAGCCCTGGCATGAATATTCAATCCATTATCGACGTTCATAGCCTCAATCATTCTGTCCTCTTGTGGGTGCTTGTTTTTATCGATCAGGATATGGGGCAATGACCCAGTGATCCGCATATCATGGTTCTCCTCCAACAAGGACACTTCATTAAGACCAATCTCTTGACGTAATCCAGTGCCATCAACAGCAGAATCAGGTACCAGTTTCTCAGAATCCTTGCCATAAGATAGATGCTTCATTAATTGACCATCTATTTTGGTGTCGCACGTACTGATGTTATTACTTTCATCTTCCACCGACGAAGGATTGGAAAGGCTACTACAATTTGTAGCTGGGCTTTGGCTTCTTTCTGCTACTGAATGGTCTGAGGCTTCATCAGCAGCAGCGATTGTTGAAGCCCTAACTTCACATGTGCCAGCTTGGCTTGTACCATTAAATGCTGCAACTTTAAAAGTATACTCAGTGTCCGGATTAAGTCCCAAAACAGTAAACCTCATATTTGGGGCCAGGTTGCATGTGGCTTCTTCTGGATATTGTACATCATATGATTTCCGATGCCACAGGGTGTAATGAAGAGAATCATCAGGTGAATGATCTTCGCAACACAACATCACAGTGAGAGATGTAGTGCTAATATTTTCAAATCTGACCATGTCTGGGACTATAAAAGTCAAGCCTGTGCAATGAACACAAAATATATATTTTTACTTTAGCGGGTTCTGTGACAAAGGATATCAGAAAATCCAGGTTCCTTACAATGAAACAATGTTACTCGCAGAAGTAAATAGATGCAGTAATCGTGACAAGATAGACAGGATATAAAATACTTCATCAAGGATATCATTCGCAGCCATCACAATGTAAACAAGATAAAGCCAGGTATAATCTGCCAAGCACAATCGTTATCCACGGATGTAAAATAGGATACCTTGTCTCACAGGAAGTGGAGATGAATGCGGGTTGATGAGAGCAAGCATGGAGTTCAGTACATCCACGGCATTAGCACATAACTTCTGAACCTCCGGTCCTGTCGAAAGCCTGTTAACAATGCCCCTACCGATTTTTGCAGGTAAACCAGTCAGAGGACCTACGTCAGCCTCGAGCTTCTTCACAGCCTCATCAACAATTTCGTAACACTTCCGATACTTCTCTGTTCCCTTAAGGAGCTTCTTGCTTAAAGCTACACGGTAGCATAGTATATCTACTCGTCTGGTATCTCTCGCAGTAATCAATTGCTTTCTCCAACATCTGTTACAGGACTAACATGACCGCAATCAGCTCAAACTTTGTTGAATTCGCACACTACAACCATAATTTGATATTTTCAGGCCCCATTCTTACAACATTCACAGCAGAGGTGCAGTTTCTCTATGATCTCACAATCAATTAGGCAGTGATATCTGAAAAACCATCAACCGGCAGTCGCCATTTTCTTGACTGCATCAGGAAACACTCAAGAATAGCTAGAGGGCTTGAGACAGATTCAAGAGCGAGTACATGAAAGTGAATATCACGGCACAGAATCATCGAAATTTAGATCCAATATATCATCCGCGTTCCTAATGCATCATTATCTATGAAGCCCCACCCTCAAATAAAAAGGAATAAGAAACTCCTCTTTGACAAATAAATTGCAGAAGCTAATTTTCCCTCTGATGCATGTACATAATTCCAAAACAAGCACATCATTTTTCACATCAAATCGATAGCATCAGTTCACATCAAAGAGGAAAACCTCACCAGTGCATACTCCCCTAACTCTGAAATCTGATTGTTTCATGTAACGTAATTCACCAATGGACATTTTGAAAATAAAAAATAAGAGGGTCATGCATTGCGGGCAATCCAAATGATCAACACCAGAAAGTAAGCTTGACATAAAGCAAAAGTAACTTAGTAAGGAGTAAGCAACAATCATAGGAAGTTGCCTGGAGAATCTGACAAGAGATATGCGGTGCCTCTTGGATCAGCAACTGGGAGTAGTGGTACCATTGTGAGAGCAAATAGTTAGGAACAGAAAGGAGATCTACCAACAAATTTTTCCATGTTGAGTAAGAGTTTAAAAGGACTAGGCTCAAGAAACAATTATTATGTCTCACAATATCATTCCTAAGACAATTGATACACAAATGTAATCTCACAAATTTGGATGGCGCTGTCTTTCCATCAGCTAAGTTGGAGACCAACTATAGCTATTGTCTCATCTGCTTGGTCCACCATGACCACAACACAAGCAAGGATTCTCCTAATAATACTCACTATTCCAGAATCCATAATTTGGACTCCAGCACTCAACCAATGTAACCATAGACAAGTATAATCTGGAGAAATTATCAGCCTTCAATAGGAAGCACTACTGTATCAAGGTTCTCAACACAAAAGCTGATCCGTTATACCCCCACTCGTTTAACACCCTCATCAACTAGAAAACAACCCATCTAATATTTGCTGAGTGACACAACAGCAATGTTTTGTCTTTGTGGACTCTGGAGGATAATGTCATTTACTTTGTGCAATCTAGTAGAGAATTTGTTCAAATAGATATCAATTGCGAACATAAATCATGTGATCATGCGCAAATGAAAAGGAGCTGATAAAGGGTACACTCCATCAAAGAAAAGGGAACTTCACACTGATTCACAGTTCATCAGGAGGCAGTATTTGAATACAGACATGTAGGAAAAGGAATCTTACCCGAGCAGATCATTTACTTTTCCACAAGATACACAAGAAAAGCACCCGTCAACTCCTCTACGCCGCCCATCTATTGCAATGCCAGACTGTTCATTTTTCAAAGCACATTCAAGGTGGCATGACATGCCACATGAATCGCCATAAGACGGAGGCTCTGAACTGCAAATCAACCAAAGGCTAGGATCCTTGTTGTCGTCATACTGAAAACATATGCAGCATGAACACCTCTTGCAGAATCGGTCCTCTTTGCTTAAGGTAGCTTTGCAGGCTGAGTTTTTGCAATATACAATAGTGCCAGTGTCACCACCAGCATTGTTGATTGGAACATTGCTTGATGTAACCGGAAGTCGGGATGGATTTTCAGCTTTTCTCTGCCGCTTCAAGGATCTCGGGCTAGGCGAAGATTGCTGTTCTTGCTCTGCTGTGGCCTCGGCTGCACCCAATTTCTTTTCAGATATGATTTTCAAAAGTTGCTCTATGATTTTCAGCTTTGTCAGACCCGTATATTTCCTCTCTTTTCCCATCTCCGCACAGAGGACCTGGAGAATGTCCTGCCGGCTCCATGCTTGGAGTGCTTCAGCAGCACTATTTGGCCACTTTGACACTTGGTGAACAAGCTCTCTCTTCTCGTCCACACTCAACTTGCTGCATTTAGACGGGTCAAGGAGATCTCCTGGAAGATAAAGAGAAAATGAGAAGAGCACAAAACTGCAGAATTAAAAGATCTCGTCTCTCCCAAAAGGTCCTCAGAAAATAAGCAAGAAAGAGAAACAACATAATGCTAATTCCCCATAAATTAGATTCATCATTAACTCAGAAAGAGGCACAACTTGCATTATCATATTTTCCAAAATGACAAAATCACCACCACCCTTAGTCCAAGATTGAGTCACTGTTTCATTTTGATACCAAGACTCCAAAAAGTCAAACCAAGCTCAGTATTATTGGCAATGGAATAAAAAGTTTTCAGCTGATTAGGAGAAACCAAACCACAAGCTAGAAAAAATACAAACTTTTTTAGATCACCTACAAAAACACCACTGTAGGAGAAAGAATTCGAGAGGAATCGAAAGATCGATGATTACCCGCGACTTTTACGAAGAAAAGTCGAAGCTCTGATCGACAATGAACGCGCCAGAGTCACACATTAACACATCATTCAGGAGTCAAACAATCATGCAACTGAAGCAATTCCAGGAACCGAGGCCAACCCAAAACCGTCAATGACCAGCCTCAACCACCGGGAAGAACACGATATAACACCACCCGAAACCAATCCAGACACAATTTGCAACACCAGAGACGAATCGAGCGGCGAAAGTAATACCTTCGAAGGAAGTATCCGTAGACATTGCGGGACGAGAGAAGAAGAAACCGATCGGGTCACCGCATTACAACGATAAAAATCCAAACTTTTTCACGCCCTGCAAAAGGAGAAATCCACAGGAGGAGAGGCACTGAATGAAGGGAGGCAAAAGCGGTAAAAAAGAAACCCAAATTCGACGGAATAAAATAAGGCCCAGGAAAGAAAGAAACAAAGAAAAGGGGGGGTTGTGGGTATCGTGGGGAGAAGAGAGAGAGAGAGAGAGAGAGAGAGATTGAAAAGGAGACGAGATGGGAGCAGCAAGTACCAAGAAAAGAACGCGTGAAGTTCTGCCATGAGAACGAACAAACCCATGAACGACCCTCTCTCTCTCTACCTCTCTTCTACCTCTCTCTCTCTACCTCTCTTTCTCGCTCAAGCTCGCGCAGGCACACAAGGGAAAGGAGAAGAGTAAGAGGATAACGAATCCTCCCCTCTCCCTCTCTCGTGGCTTCCGTTACAGAGGACCCAGAACCGAAGCGGAAGGAGCGGGACGAGATTCGATGAGGACCGCTTCTTGCACGCACGCACGCACACACGCAGGCATAGGAAGAAAGAGAGAGAAAGAGAAGGAAGACGAGGTAATAAAAGAGATGAGTCTTGTCTCATAGGCTACACAAGATGCAGGGCGAGGAGGAGAGGCCAAAATAAATAAAAAGCTGCTGTCTTTGCTGATGGATGATGCATCATGCATGTCCCTCTTCCTACCTTCCCCTCTTTTCTCAATTTTTATTCACTTTCACCTCCCCACGAAACGTTTCCTCTTCTTATGTATTATTATTATTCATTGCTAATACTCCACCTTTCTTTTCTTTTCTTTTATATCCTCTTATTTTCTCATGTATGAGAATCCATTGCCAATTTGCCACTCCCGACGAGTGACGTCATCGCTTTGAAATTGAAACTTAGGTCATCCCGTGCGTAACAATAATCATAGATATAAGGATAGAAATAATACTATCCGTATCGATTCGAATTATAAAATTATCTACTAACATCATGGATTGTGGAATATGAAAGAATGACCAAAAGTAGATGCTAAAAGCACTACGATTCGAGCATAATTTCCCAAGACACCCCCAATTTTGGATTCAACCTCAATTATGGCCCCATCTTCTTCTTCTTTTTTCAATAAAAAGCCCTTAATTTTAAGTTCTGTACAAATTTACCTAGAACTTTTTCTATCGTTGATTAATAAGGTAAATCACGATGCTTTTTTCTACATGGAGTAACATTGGGTGCACTAGAAATTATCAAGAGGAAATTTATATTTGCTAATTTATATAAAACATAATGGGATTTAAATTAGTGGGTTCATACAATACTCGCAAAAAAATATATATATTTGTATCCAATGAGAACAGATCACATCTCTCACTATATCAATTCAGTAAATCATGTTTAGCATACCTTTTTTATGCATGTCATTAAATTTAGAGTTTATTTGGTGCAACTTATAAAAGGCCAAAAGCTAACCTCTTTCACTTTTCCACCAAAGTATAGAAAACTATTGAAGTATTAAAAAATTACGGAAAAAAAAAGTCATACATGAATCCGTGCATGTCTAACATTTAGTTTTTGTGAAATTTCAAGGGTTTGAGACCAAAAAGAGAGCATTGTGAATGTCACTCTTATTTCATTGATCAAGGAGGACACATATAATCATGCTTTTTAACCCTTTATTCCCGGAGTCTCAAACGCCTCTCCAACGTGAATGAGCATCGTGAATCTCGCTCACACATGATAACCTCCCCAAATAATCACTCATCATTAAACTTTATTAATGTAGAGAAAAAAATTAAATCACTTAGTCAACGGATGGGAAGTAACGATATCCCTATCAATGAGTTTTCTTGTACCCAACAAATCCCAATCCCCGCAAGAAAAATCCCTCTAAATCAGCAACTTGTGCTAAACTTGATTCGCTTAGTATCTTTTTAAATTCGATTTTTCATACCCTTTCTTTTTTGCCATATTCAAAACCATAAAGAAATGGCTGTAAATGCCCTTTCTTTTTTGCCATATTCAAAACCATAAAGAAATGGCTGTAAATGCAAAGGACCATCTGGTGGAGGACCACAGCGCAAAATATAACATATCGCAACTGCCAAGGTAATATTCTGACGAAAATCACGTTTTCCCCCCAATTGAATTAGGAAATATAAAATCGTGTCCCACTGGAGTATTGAATTGAAGGATTGAGCGTTTCTATGCAGAGAAAATGGTGACTAAAGTGGGACGCAAAAAGATCACTTCCCTTGCATTGAATTTCCGAAACTTGAAGGCTCGGAATAAAGCCGTGGTAAGCATATTTTATGGATAGACTTATTCTATTCTACAATTGAAATTCGCATACAACCACATGGCTCTATATAATTTAGTGTATTATATGCCTGTTTTCAACCACAATGATCAATTCTTGGTAGGTTTTGGTAATAAGATTAGTGAGATTCTAATTACCATGTTTATTTTGCCTATTACATTATTTAAGCAATCCCTTCCTTAATTAGCTATAATTGAATCTTCTAAGTTGAGAATTATTAAGGCTGTCATGAGTTTGGTCTCAACAAACTCCTTGCCTTTAGACATCCGGATTAGGATATGATAGGATAAAGTGGGAATACAATTCCTTGGAATATAATTAGAATTATAGAAGATCACGTCTTATGCTTGGTGCCACTTACGATAGGATTGACAATCTTTTAAAATCTTTAAAATTACCTCATGGTTGGGCTCCCCGCCACCATCCACTCCGTCCTACCAGCTATTGAAATAATAAATAAAAGGGAAAAAATCAGAATGGTTGCAATGTAGAATCATTGACAAATCAGCATAAAGATAACACATCAAGTAAAGTATTCACAAATTGATCATTTGGTGATCTTTTCTAATTTGTTTTTTATTTAATTTTCATGTAGATAAAATTATTATCTTTTTTTATTTTTAAATTCCATGATAAATAAAGGTGGCAATATCTCTATTTATATCGTATAACATATCAATGAAAAGTAATGCTTCAGCGACTCAATTTTCTTTATGATATCAGAGTTAGGATCTCTTGAGTTTGAATCTTTCAAATCTCATTTGTCTCCCTAATTAAATATATACACGTTTAGTTCTAGGCAAAAAAATCAGACTAAGCATAAGGGAATGTGATAGAATACTTAAATATATCCACGTTTAGTGCTAAGCCTTAATCTAAGTTAGTAGTGATCCCACAAAATATCACACAGTATTAGAGTAGAAGGTCTTGAATTCAAATCTTTTCAAGCCCCTATCTGCCTCCTCGATTAAATATTTACATGCCTAATACTACGCAAAAATACTAAATTAAGTGTGAGAGAGACTGTTGCTTTCATCTAAGAGCTTAAGTTTTGAAAACAATTGGTAATAGTCACAATATCTCACACCAGCTTTCGCTTTTACCACTGCTGAAGCTAGCCATATTACCTTGAACACCAATTGCCTCCTCTGCCACACGGTTTCAATTTATTCACCATTTCGAAAAATCAAATCATGTGGAGGTTCGAAATCATAATCATATGATGCGAACACAAGCGAGTTGAGAACGACTGACATTCCTCAATGGATTGATTGAAGAGCATGGAGACATCTACAAAGAGTGTCAATAATTGTGGGTTCATGCTGTTATTGTCAAATGCGTCACTCCATCACTCTAACTTGGAAGATAACAAAGATTGTGACTTTATGTTTAAATTTTTTCTCATCCAATCCAAGTTTATCCCACCTTTTGTGTTGGATTTTTTATCCAGTATTTTATCAGATTTAATCAGTTCGAAGGACATCGTCGAAGATATCATAATCATTATCTTATCTAGAATATTGAACGTAGCCTTTAAGTATTTGGCTCCTAAATTCACATGGTTTTACTAATTTACACGTATGTTTATTCAAAACACGTTTTTAGTAATTCTTATGATTCTCAAGACTCTTTATCGAACCAAGGAAATAGTGAGAGTGATGCATTTATTCTTATGAAACCTATCATTTGCTTGTGATGATGACAATCTTCATTAAATTAATTTTCTAAGAATCAAAATCAGACTAAATCAGTGTCAAAATCATACTCATGTTACACAAGGGAATCGCATCATCCATTCACCCTATAGAAGTGATCATGTTCTTTTGGTTTTACAAAATCTTCATCTTTTTCAAGAGCCGCAATTATACTGCATTGTTTTGAGTACCAAAAAGTCCTCTCTCCCTCTTCCTTTTTAAAGAGGGGTTTCTCTTCCATGTTCCATCTTCTATATAGTATGCTTCTAAGTCCAAGGACAAGCGGTCTAATTGCTGTCCGTTTTCAGCCCCACTTTTGCCAAGCTTTGCATGGTGAATGAAAAAAGGTACACTTCCGCTTCGCTTGGATTTTATTTAATAGCCCTAATCATGCTCTATTATTCTATGTAAAAAAGCTAAAATATCTCCGTTACTCTATATGGTGGAAGACAGTACCTTATCCATAATCAATCAATCATTTTAAAGATTACCTAAGGAATGAACAGATGGTATGCGATCTTGCCTACATACTTATTCATTAAGAGAAAAAAAATTCGAATCCCATTTTTGCTAGTCCCCATGATGAACTAGAATTTGGTGGGACAAACTAAGAATTCGGAATCTCAGACAAAAAAAAAAGAATAGAAAATAGCGGCTTCATCATCACTTATTTGCACACAAGGACACATCAATTATAATGCTCCCCATGCCAAAGAGAGGATTGACAATTTGCATGCAATCGAATATTCGATTATTTGATGCAAATTTGACATCACTGGATGGGCTTTTCTTGGTTCATCAGCTTGGCCAGTACAGCTGCCTTAACTTCTGTTTACTACAAAGTCAAATGTAACAACCTTATCTTTTCTTTTTTCGTATATTGTAGATGCCATCGAGATTTGATTTTAAAATCATTTGAGTCCTAAAAAATTGCATGCGAGACTTTACACCGTGCTTTTCCTATTTATCCACTGCCCGATCGACACGTACTCAATAGTTTGTAGCTCAGCTGCCCCTGAACTTTTCTTTTGTTTTTTTGCATTTTTGGAAGTTTTTAAGTGGTTTACAGCACTTTTTCCGTGCGAATTATAGATTACCTACTACTTTTAGCTATCACTTTCTTTTGAATTTTTGTAAATGAAAATGTTAGTTTAAGATTGGACGAATTATGAGCAAGCCAAACGATAAAATCGAGATTTCGATTTCACGTGATGCTTCTATATCGATATCCAAATCCATCGATACGGTTTAAGCATTTTGCATTACAATTAGGTGAAAGATTAAAACATGGGTGAGCAATTATTTTCCTTTTCTTATCTCTAATAAATTAGTGCTCTATTGTAGTCAGTGCGATAGCTCGATCGATGCCATGTGGTTATGGCTGTCTGGAGTTGCCAGCAAGCACGCGTCAAGGTTTGATTAGGAATCGTAGTTTTGTTGTATGTGCCGTCAAAAGATTGGTTTCACATGGGCCAATAGCAACATTTTGGTTTCTTGTTGGGGGAAGACAAACCATCGCAGGTTATATGTAATAACTACAAACACACAACAATCAGAGCCGTCCATGTTAATCGAATGGATTTCATTAAATAAAAGGCATATTGTGATGATCGAATCACATATATAATTTGGAAACTCGATACATGCACTTCTTATGTTTTGAAACAATTATAGCGACTCGTCGTCAAAATAATCAAAACTTTTAATAGTGCTACAGTGATTTGGAGTAAGTTGATAGTTAAATGATTTCACTCTAAATTGTTAGCGTGGCGGGATTCTACAATACTATATATGAAAGTATAATCTCAAATTTAAAAGCAATTTAGCTAAAGGGAGGATGACCGCATACATGTAATGTTCATTAGTAGCTCCAAGAACAGACAATTTTGAGTTCTTTAACAAGTGATTGCAACATTCTATGTACTATCATGCAGAGTCCTACAAAAGATTAATGAGATATTGTTGCAATTTTTATTTTTTTTTGACAATTCAAGGCACAAGCACAGAGGTCCATTTATGTAGAATCTAAAGTATAATTATGCAAGATCCACAAATCAGTTAAGTTCAGATTATTATTTTGTACAAGTGGCCTAACCCAGAGCAATTTGCATACAATTTGTGACATTTAAACCGGTGACATTACCAAAGAGAATCCAGCCAAGTTCCAGATTGAATTGTCAAGTCCCAAAATGCTCGGACACTTTTTTGTAATTGGGGTTTTAACTCTCCTTTAGCATTATGCGACCTCTTATACTCAAAAGCACATTTTTCTTGTTCTTAAGGTGTTACCGAAAGCAATGAAAAGAGTTTTATGCTGATATTAAAAAAAAAAATAAAGGAGCGATTTTGCTAATTGCGACATGGGAATCTCTTGACGCCCCAATCAAGGGGAAGAAATATTAAGATGATCAAAATTGTGTGTTTCAAATATTTTGAGATAATGATTGAATTGGAACTTCTTGTTCAAGTTTAGGTTAAGAAAAAGTAATCTGATGAACCCTATTTTTGGGAGGTAAGTCCTTGATAAGAATAAGGGTTGAGATTTTAGTTTGGTGCATGAAAGATGAGGAGAGGATACTCCATGCACGATGGAAAAGGAGGATGGTAAACTTTGGATCCTTGTGACTGCCCATGACTTTTATCATAATGACAACAGCGTGGTGAATTTAATATAACTACAAAACTATCATGAGGGCTCCCAACTACCCCTGTTGACCCAAAGAATGCCCGTGAAGAGGCAATGTCCAGATGCTCACCTCGAGAATTAGTCAAGCTTCTCATGAAAATTCATACGTTTGATTATTCTTAATCAATAGAAAATATTGATAGGAATTGGTCTCGTGTTCATGGTCAACTTCGGGAACACGCGAGGCTGTCTTCTTTTCGCGCATCGTGTATTGACCGGCTACCCAGGAATGCTGAAGGAAAAGGTTGAAAACAGAGTTGAGTTTTACGGAGCTCGCATAAAGAAAACTGAAATTTTTACCACCAGATTACAGACAGCTCCCAAAATATGACTGGCGTGACCATTTAATGGACGTCCCAATGAAAAACAGTGCAATCAACATCTCTTCCCGAGTACAGATTTGTCTCGATGTCTTTAGGGTTTTTTTATTGCTGCTTTTTTATCTCGAACGATGGCGACGTCGCCCGCGATGAAATCTCCGCCCATCCAAAGGAGCCACGCTGTATAAAAAAGCAATTATCGTTTGGACAGACACTTGATGCATCGCGATTGATTTGGATGGACGGAGACGACGTTCCGACAACACCTAAAATCACTCTTGGTCGTTCTCAGCACTCCCGCGATGATTGGCCGTCCATCGTCAAATCCCAAATGCGCCCTTAAAACGCTCTCTCATTAGCGAAAACGATGTATGCCTAACACGCCCATGATCAGGGATACACTGTAGAATATGATAAGAATACGGTTCTGATGTCTATAAGAGCACTCATTTGGGACTCCACTTGATGCCCCACGACCAGACGGTGCATGCCATATTCTTCCTTTCGTCGAATGCAATCTTTTCTTTTCTTCATTTTTGGCAATTTGATGAGATTTTTTTATGTCCTTCGATATTGCTTGTAGGGTTGCTCACTTTACGGCTCATGGCAAGCTAAGACAAAATAGTAAACATTATCATCTTTTGGTGGTGGTCCTCGGAAGTTTCAATGATTGCGAGATTGAAAAATGGGCAATTCCTCCATTGGAGGATGCACAAATTTATATATATTTTATGATATGGGGCGTAAGGGGATGTGAAAGCGGCACTAATGGCTTGAGGACGAAGCTTCCTTGGGTGAGACATAAAAGAGGAACAAAGAAAGAATTACTTGACCATTCAGTGATCAAGAATCATGGTGAAAAGTGAGAAAAGATGATGCAGTGATCGCCACTACTCCATCTAAATCTTGCTTTATGCCCAAAAGTGCGTGGATTGATTTGAAATGTTACGAAAAGAATCTCTAACTATATTTCTGTACTACATCAAATCGGAATTAATTAATCCATCTCACTTTAGATTTAATCGGTGCTCGATGTTATGCATGCATCCAGTCATATGCCGTTTCGGATCATGTTAATAACTAACATTCCCTAAAATGAATGTTCATGATTCTCTCAATGAAAAATATACATTACATGCAAAAGTCTATCTATACATGTCTCTAATACAAGAAATTTCAATAGACTTGGCACAAAGATTTTTAGCATATCGAGATCATGATTTCAAGTTGATATAAAGGGAGATCGATAGTTGTATCATCTGAAATTGTGAACAATTACACATTGGTGACACACTAGTATAGTGCTACAAATTTACATTACGGCTAAATTGGTGTCTTTAAGGCAAGAAAAAATATATGATATATCATACAATTTGTCATCCATCTAGGTTGAGATGTTTCACATATTCAAAATAGGCATCAAAAAATAATATATCATATCACGCCTCCCCAAAAACCAGTCAAATTCAAGAATTGAATGTGACCTTAATATAGAGTAATTTGCATGCAATTAATAAAATCCGAACAAATAGCCCCTCATCCCCGAATTAGAAATTGTCAGACGTCCCGACCAATTGCACTAAATCTAGGGGTTATCATCTCTCTGAATTTCAATGTTTCATCATATCATTGATCTTATCATGCAATTGTTTGGGCCAATAGATCTGGTGATGCATTCATGCCTCCCAAACCTCAATTTCCTCCAAAAGGAGAAAAAGAAAAGCATCTGGTGCCATCCTTTGCTGCTTGAAGAGGCAAGCTCAAAGTATGCATATGACCATTTTAAGGACGGCTCACAAATCTCGGCTTACGGTAAAACTATTGGACGAGTAGTGCACGGATAGTTTTCAGCTCTTTCGATATATTTTCGTTCCCTCAAAAAATATCTGAGAAAGCTTTTTTAAAATGCAAAATTCTATTTGTCTAGATATATTTAGACCTATTTCCTAACCCATATTTAATGGATTAAATTACCATATGTGTTAATTATGTTCAATAAAGGGGTTTAAAATAGTAAAACTCAAACAATATTAGGGTCCGCTCGTTTCACAAAAAATAACTACCAAGAAAACATTTTATGAATTTTCCGGTTTGTTTCATGGAAAATGAACTAGCTAAAGAAAATATTTTTCACTTTTGGAAAAAACACTTTCAAAAGTGAAGAAAATGTTTTCCACTTTTGCTAAGGAAAATATTTTTCTTGGAAAATATTTTTCACTTTGGGAAAAAACACTTTCAAGAGTGAGGAAAATGTTTTCCACTTTTCAAGAGTGGAAAATATTTTCCATGACTTCTTCTACCTCACTTTTTTTCACCAAACACATTTTCCTTTTATTTTTTTATTTTTTTTATTTTTTTTTCAAATCAAGTTTTAAATTTTTTTTTTCTTTTCTTTTTCTTCTTTTTGGTCTCACCTACCAGGTGACGATCAACAACCGGCCATAGGCCAACTTGAACCTCACCACATGACAACGAGGCTTGGGTTTGCCATATTCTAGTAAGGTCAAGCCTCTCCTGATCTAGCGAATCCGAGCTCACCAAGGCTAGCAAGCTCAAGCCTCGCCAAATCCAATGAGTTGGGCAAGGCTCAACCTCATCAGAATCTAGCGAGCTTGACCCTCGCCAACTATTGAAGAGCGTTGTGGCAACCAGCCAAGGCTAAGGAAGAAGAAAAAGAAAACAAAAGGAAAAACATTAAAAATTAAACTTTACCAAAAAAAATATTAAAAATTAAAAAATCAATTTAAAAAATAAAATAATAAAAATAGTTGTTGAAAATGAGCCTATGGAGGAATAGGTTTTCTTTATTGAACGGCAGAAAATATTTTCTAATTCATTTTCAAATTTCAGCCAAGCATTAGAAAATATGGTTATTTTCCTAAAAATAGCTTCTTGGCCGCAAACGCCACGTTTTCCATTTTCTATAAAACAAACGAAACCTTAAATCCAATCTTCCATGACTCTCTCTTGATCTCTTGCAAGTTCATTCTGCACTTTCCTCTCAATTTGAGTATGATTTTTCTGAGATCAAATTAAATACGGAAGTATTTCAATAATATAGATCAAATAAAGTATAAATTGAGTATGAGTAACTAAATTTATATTATATAAAAATAGGTCAAAACGGTTTGACAGATCTAGATATATTCTGTGCATTCTAGCCACCAAAATGCATAGAACAATAAAGGCGAAATGAAACATAAATTGAGCTCGTTCGATCTACAATGCTACTGCTCTGAGCAGTGAACACGACAATGACACTTTTCGAACTCCCATGTTGTTCTTTATTTTTCATGAATTATAGTGATGCCGGAGCCTTTACTGAAGCTGGTCCACTGGTTCCCAAACCACCCTACAAAAGGGCCGATGAGGGCCGATGTACTTATAAATCTCATTGATTGCGCAAAATTTATAATTTTAATTGGAAATAATTATATCAATAGAGCAAGTACTTCAAAAAAAGGTAAGTCCATGTGCCTGACGTTCGCTTTATTGTCGTCTGTAATTCCAATTTTTCTTTCGCAAATGGATGAAGCAAAGTATAGAATCAATCACAACGTCGAAAATTAAGCGAAATGTATATGCCTCTTCTAGAAGAGTTAGAGAACATCCCACAAAATTTAGCAAAGCCGTAGTTGACTCAGAGTTGGTAAAAATGAACATAAAACGAGACTTTTTTGGCTTTTCGATCTACTCGTATTGCTCTCTCTGATTTCGTCACTCCTACCACGAGTGTTGACTTAGAAGAAACATTAATCGATCCTACTGTTTGCTCGAATCGTAAGAAATGGTTTTGAAGATAATGAAGTTACTTACTAAAGAGGAAAAAGGGAATCATAAGGAGGGTCTAATTATTTTCGAAAGTGACTAAGACTTGGTCAATATCAAGCTTAGGTTCGTCGAACTCATTATTTAGTAAGTTAGGCATCTATGCAATTACCCATTCGACGGTCCAAAAGACAATCATGCTGATCAAATCTAAGAAAAATTCAATGTCTTCCCATGTTAGGCAGCGTTTCTCACGCCCCCATTCTCTCTCTCTCTCTCTCTCTCTCTCTCTCTCTCTCTCTCTCTCTCTCTCTAATCACCAAAATTTACGTAGTTGTTGCCATTTTCTTCCCTTATCTTGACCGGATGACTATTTCACTCCCATCAACATCATTTGATCATATTGGGAAGAAGGTGGAGTTGATGCCAATCTGGTTTATGGGTCCCGTTTCTTATCATTGAAATTGGAGGGCTTTCCTAATGCAAGTTCTAATAATTGACTCACAATGCCCGGCCGAAAAAATAAATCGACTCTATCATAATGCTTCCCACCCAAAAAAAAAAAAGAAAAAGAAAAGAAAAATAATAGCTTGGCACTTTTTGTTGTTAAGCTTGAGTAAAGAGTAAGACAGGTACCTGGACCAGTAATTCATTCTAATCGGGCCATCTTTCCTAATCCAAGATAGAAAAAAAAAAAGCCCACTTTCGGTCCGTTCGTCGGCCGGTGTGTAGTTAGGATTGATCTTCAAACGCTTTCATTGGAAAATGTAGAGGCTCAATTATTTCATGGGATATAGATGTTGTCAGGAACAGGTGATCGGCCTTTCATAACATCTATCTTCCAAGCAAGATATGCAAGCGAAGGATCACTGATCTTTTGTTTGTCAAAATGGCCGATCACTGAACTTTAGGAAACATATCTACTAAGTGATGTCCTTAGGGGTGAGCAACCTAAAAATCGGACCGGACCGCCCGAAAAATAGGTTCAAGAACTAGTTGCCATTGGGATTGGTCCCAAAACAAGTTCCAAATTTTAGGAACCAGTTGGAATCGGTACGGGAACAAGTTCCAAGTGAATACCCATCCAGGAACCGGATCGAACCGCCCTGTTTTAGAATCGATTTTGGAATCAGTTTTTTAAACTTAAGGCCAAAATCCAATTTCTTTTCTCTCTAAATTCTAACCTCAGCGCTCCTTCGTATTTTGTCTTTCCTCAAAACTTCTCACTAATCTTTCCTCTTCCCCTAAATTTTTATGGTAAATGAAGAATGGAGTTTTATAATTTATGTTTTATGTTATGTATTTGAACTTTTTATCGTTTATAATTGTATATGACTATGCATTCATCTTATGGATTATTGTTTTTTGTGGATAAGGATTTCTATTTTTCATATTTTACTTTGAATTATTTTGTTACTCATAACCTCATATGATTTTGCTATAAAAAGAAAAAAAAAACGTGTCTTTGGGTAGACTAGACCGGAAAAAATAGAGTAGGTTTCAAGTTCAATTCAAGCAAACACAGCTTTTAAGATCCAAAAACTAGGAATCGGTTATAATAAGGTAGGTTCCAGGTTCTAGATTTGGAACCTACCTACCTTAAAACCGATCACTTCTACTTGTTCTAAACCGTACTGCAATCGATTTTGGCATTAATACCATTGTCACAAATTGTGGACTCGTGTACGTCCTAACATGAAGACTTGAGTATTGGACTGAAGTTTAGATATCATTTATTTTATTGTTGTTTTGGTATAACATTTATGATATGTAAGCTCTGAAGAAGAACATTTCTTAGACCTAAATGGGTGCAATTTCTTGATAGACTTTGCAAAGGAAAAAGAAACTAAGAGGATGTGTAGCACTTCCAAAGATTCAAATTTGCAAGTTCATGAGCTCTACCTTAGCAATTGTGTGTTTAGAGTTGTTGGGATTAGTCTAAGAATAAAGGAATAAAACGTTATGTTTATAATCATCACACACCACCAATCCCAGAAGAACTTCGAATAGAGGCCTAAATCGTTTGTATAGATAGACTTTTAGGGTGCTAAGATCCAAAATCGACAGGGAAACAACTCAAATCGTATGCTAAGGTCCCTAAGCAATCACTTAGGATCTATTTGTTTTGCAAGATATGAATAATTTATAAAATCTTTTCCTAAAAATAACCAATTATATCATTTAAAATAATTAGTAAATAAAAAATACTATTGATATCAACAATAATTTATGTCAAAATATTTTCATAAATGATGAAAAACTCTCATTTGTTTATTTTTATGAGCAATACAAATGATCATTTTTAGAAAAATATGTTTCAAATTATTCATTTTTCTAAAACAAACGGAGATTTAATAGAAAATGAAATGATTGAGCAATGACAGCAGGTGGGCTTGAAAGCAACCATCCTCAACTCTTATTCCAAATGAATTTCAGAAAACTCTTTTCGATTTTTAATTTTGAGAAATCATTTTGCTTATTGATGTCAAAATAGGGGTATAAAAATGGAGACTCTATGAAAAAGGAGGAAGCCCTAATAAACAAACAAAAATAGGGCTTGAATGCACCCCTCTCTCAAATCTGTATAAATAGAATAGCCCATTTATATAGAACGGTAAAGAGGCCCTGATGACCATAAAAAATGACTACAATAATGAAGGAATTTTTTAAACCATACCAATTTGATCTTGTTGCCCCGGGCAACAAACATGCATAGTCCCACTGGCTATTAATGGGATTAGAGATACTTCTAGCCAAAAAATATATAGAAGAGTTGGTGCAAGGCTAGCCAAAAATCAAAGGTTTGATCCAAACTTCCTAAAAAGTCACACACCACTTATGTTCGACGTGTGACGCAACCAAACTTGCCATAGCATAATGACATACCTAGCTCGGCATGCTACAACTGAGAGCCAACAACAATATGGAACTTAATTAGGTTGGCGTCTTGAAAAGCATCCAAGACTAAAATGACTTCAAATTTAGAATCATATGCTTTCGCTATCATTGAAATTTTTTGACAACTGGAATTAGCTTATCTTTTCTGTTTTGGCCAACAAGGATTCAATGGAATTAATCATCTAGTACTCCATGACCATTAAAGGGAAAACGCGATCATCTTGAGGGCGACAGCATAAAATCCTATCATCACCAAGATAGGACATAAAAATTGCTGCGTTTTCTCAAATGTCATCAAAAGTCTATAGCTCTCAGTTAACTACATGACATACATTGGTGGCAACAACACTAGCGCACACCACCCATAGGCATGTCTGATAAATTAAGGTTGCATTTAATCATTTGAATTTGGATTGAGATATGACGTCTTAAAATTTCCCAAAATGGAGGAATTATGGCATCCAACAAAAAAAAATAAAGAACTCATTCCTCTAAATTAGATCAAATTGAACCCTACTAAGTGGTGGAGATTCCTCTTTAATCAAAAATCAAAGGATTTTCACATTTTTTTTATTTTATTATTATTTGAGGCAAATTCGAAATTGTTCGAATTGTATAATCATTAGGAGCACCGATGTGTACCATGCACCTGAATTTACAATTATAAATCCTCTAAATTTCCGCCAGATAAGGAAATCCTAGGCTGTGTTTACCCGGATATAATATGGACATGAATATGAATATCCTGGACCAAGTGTCCATTATCTCGTGTCACGTGATCAGGACAAGATGGCTGTCCGGTTCTTGGCGCCGTCCAACCTCACAGCGGTCGCCTCACCACCATTTTACTTTCCTTATCCCAGGTCACGAGCTCTCTCCATTTGGCTTCTATTCGCTTCTCTCACTGGCCATTTTACTTTCCTTATCTCCAATAGCCTTCCGCCTGAAAATTTTGGGAAAAGTAGGGGACTTTGCTTTAAAAGCTTCGATCCTTCTATGGGTTGCTAACACGTGCCCCGCGCTACTCGGTTGATGATTCTCTTTCCGAGACTCTTCGCCTGCGAACACAACATACACATCAGGGCTTCTTTTCCCAATCTCTATCTCTTTCTTACATAATATCTCGACGGCCACGCCAAATTCATACCAAATTCACTTATGAATTTCATTGAAAAATTCGTTCACGCGCAACAATTGAATATGCTGATGGTTCCTTCGGATTTCGCATCACTTCAAACACTGGATAGAATAAAAATTATAAAATTTATCCTATTCAGAATTTGTCCGACCCACCAAACGGCGCCTAAAATCGACAAAACTGACAACTACAAACACAATAAACGAAAGACATTCAAATCAAAAGAAGAGATGAAAGGAAGAACAACGACAATGAGGACGGACTCGTGTTGCTGCCAGAAGATGACACAAGACTATCATGGCCAGACGTGCAAGGCCATTCATTTAAACTGAACTTACTCGTAGCTTCTGATCCCGTTGCTTGATTCATGGATCTGGACATCTCCAACCGGGGCATTTTGTTCACGATCATCCTCCAAAGCTTCTTCTTTAACCATCTCGAAGACGCGTCTTTGATGCCACCACTATGTTTCGGCATCGATGGCAATTCCATACTCACGGAGTCCGAGATTGGAGGGGGCTTGATTCTTGGGACGTTGATGGCTGGGTCGATTTTGCATTTTCCAGGCTGCAATTCCCATTCAAATGGGACTTGACCAGGGCTGCGATACTGGTCATAGCGGTAAGAGTTGCCCATCGATGGCCGCCTTGAGAGGATTCTGCGCACGGAAGAGCCTTCACCTTCTAGCACAGAGTCTGCCCTGCGAGCTTCAGCTGTTGTTCTGTGAAAATCCATTGTTTTTTTTTCTTTTTCTTTTTTCGTTTTTGATCTGAGAATGATGTCTGTGGGTGTGTTGTGTTATATTACACATCAGAGGTCGGAAGTGTATCCGCCAAAACTGGTAAGGTAATCCATCCTTAGCGGCAATGGACTTTGGGAGTAATTATAATCCCTTTTTCCTTCAGATCCTCGTTACTCTTTTGTCACTTGCCGGTTTTGAAGAGATACACTTCCTTTCATGTATTTCCTGCATCTCAATTGGGCATTTGGTCTAGCTCTTTCTTCTTTTCATGAGCCAGACACTTTTTTTTTTCTCACATTTGACTTTCGGGCCCAGAAAGTTTTCCCTTTTGATTCCATGGTTGAATTAGCGCAACGATTCAATCATGGCGCTTGCTTGGTAGATAATTCCAATCAACTTCGCATCGAAATCTCAAATACCCATCTTTGATTAGTTTGCTTTGTCACATTTTACTATCACATAACCGGGTGATTAACACGACTTGTGTGTATCTTTCCTTTTTGAAATACAGCCTTGGTGAAAAGGGAGTGATCGAAGGATGACAACCCATGGGTGGGCTTGACAACCCGCAGGTGGGCTTGGAAGTAACGACTCTTATTTCAAATGAATATCAGAAATTTTTTTTTTTTTTATTTTGAGAAACCATTATGTTTATTGGTATCAAAATAGGAAATAGTGTATAAAAATGGAGAGTCTATTCTCTCTTCCTTTTTCTTTGAAAAGGGATGCCCTGATAAACAAACAAGAACAAGTTCGAATGTGCCCCTCTCTCATATCTCTATCTCCATATATGTACAATAGAGTAAGCCCATTTATACGGAATGGCAATGGGCTCCAATGACCAGAAAAATGAAACAAATTTTTTAAACCTTACCAACTTGATCTTGTTTCCCTCGGCAACAAACATTGTTATAATTGGTATTAAGGATACATCCAGCAAATAATATATTGAAAAGTTGGTGCTAGGCTGGCCAAGAATCAAAGTTTATTAAAAGCTTGGTTTAGAATTCCCGAAAAATTACACATCACTTACGTTCAATGTGTTGCATCAACCTAATTGACATACCTCACTTGGCATGGTACAAAGGAGTGCCAAAGACAACACGAAACTAAATTAAGGTTGGCATCTTGAAATGCGTCCAAGATTAGAATGACTTCAAATCTACAATCGTATACTTTCGCTATCTTTGAAATTTTTTAGCGATTTGATTCACTGGAATTAGCTTTATCTTTTCAGTTTTGGCCATCAATAATTCAATTGAATTAATCATCTAGCAGTCCGTGACCATTAAAGGAAAACTGGGATCATCAACATAGAATTCCACCATCACAAAACTAGGAAATAAAAATTGCCGAGTTTCTCAAATTTCATCAAAAAGTCTATTGCTCCATATTAACTACATGACATATGCTGGCGGTACCAACGTCAGCGCATGCAACCCATAGACATGTCCGATGAACTAGATTCCCAAAACTAACAATTAAAACACAATAAATGAAAAAACATCCATATCAAAAGAAGAAGAGAAAAAAAAAAGGAAGAACATCTACATGCTCATCGAGAAGGCGTATAGTCACGTCCTCTCGCCAAGTTTGGTGACTGCGGAGGAGCAGCGAAGCAGAAAGACGAGGCCGAATTCGTTGACGACGACGATGTGGACGAACTCGAGTTGCTAGAAGAAGATGACATACGGTTGTCGTCGCTAGAAGTGCAAGAGGACCCGTTCGAACTGCACGTGCACGCGGCTGCGGGGCCTCTCGCATGGTTCTTGGATCTGAGCATCATCAGCTGGTTCTTCTTGCTCTTGATCTTCCTCCAAAACTTAATCTTCAACCAGCTCGAAGAAGACCGTTTGGGGCCATCCCCGCAGCACGGCCTCGACGGCAACTCCATGCTCTTGGAGGCCAAGACCGGCGGGGGTCTGATTCTCGGGAGGTTACCAGGGTGGTCATTCTTTGGCGGGTCCAACTTGCATTTTCCAGGCTGCTGTTCCCACTGAAATGGGATCTGGCCGGGGAATCGGAACAGGTGGTAGCGATTGGAGTTGCCGACTGATGGCTCCCTTGAGAGGATCCTGTAGAAGTAGGAGCCTTCACCTTCCAGCACGGAGGCTGGCTGGTGGCCTTCAGCTTTTGATCTCTGAAGATCCATTCTTTTTCATCTTCTTGATCTGAGAATGATGCATGCGGGTGTGCTGTGTTAGTGTTATGTTATATATGAGAGGTTGCCAGTGGAGTGCATCCCGCCAAATCTGGCAACGCAAATCAATGTATAACGGCTTGGGATTTGCCAGTGAGTAGAATCCCCTAATATCCCTCCAAATCCTCCTAATTTGTTTGTCATTCACTAGTTTTGAACAGATACTTCCCTTCATGAGTTCCTTGCATCTTAAATGGGCGCCAGCCAGACACTTTGGGTTCTTTTTTTCCCTATTTTTTTCCTTTCTCGATTTCAATGTTCGGGCCGAAAGAGTATTCCATAGTGATTTCATGAATGAATTGGTCATAAGGCTCGCTCGATATGTAATCCCAATCAACTTCGCATTGGAATCTCGAAAGCCCCCGTCTTTGATTAGTTGGCTTTTTTTGAATTTGACTACCATGTGGCATGGCCAAAATATAAGACCTTTTTAAATTGGCTCTCTCGACACCTACTATTACTAAGCCACCAAAACGTCCCTTTGTAACTGGGTGATTAACAGGACTTGTGTGTTTCTTTCCTTCTTGGAAATAATACATGTTTTTCCACCTCCATCTTTCTTGCTTGTCTCACTTTTTACCTAATAGAATTAGAATATGTGCAAATTGCAATAAATGTGGGCAAATAACAGTTTTGGGTTTTACCAAACCATATGACAGCACAATCATGTCTATGCTACAATGAGGAAAGATGAAGACAGATGTAATAATAAAACTCTTTATAGCCTTCCAACAACCGAATGCAATTTCAATCTAACATTGGTCTTAAATACAGATGAATAAATAAAAATTCAAATGTCACAAATTCTCTCTTTAGCACAACAAACAGAGATGTTCCTTTATTCATTTGATTTTTAAGAACAAGAGTAAGAAGATATTCGTTTCAAGCACTGGATCCAAATTTGAAAAAATGTTCATAACTATCTATCAATAAGGAACCGCAAATAGTTAGATAATTAGTTCAATATATTTGTTAAAAGGAAGAAAGTTTATTTGCTTTTCTCTTCTTATCAATAAGGACGAGCAGTCTAGTATTGATGCACACGGGATACATGTGTAAAGTTGCATTGCAAGGTAAGAAACTATCAGAATTTATTAAATTTGAATGTGGTTAGTAACTTCTCTGTCACGTGTTACAAGAACCAAGTCTTTTTCAAATCGTATCCTAATCTCTTTGCTGGAAAACCAAGTTCTGTCCTTCTCAGATCGGCAATTTTGTCCCGTATAGAGTATCTCCTACTGTTGACAACAGTTTTCAAGCTACGAGAAGTTAGGATTTTTTAAACACGATTAATGACTTTTAATGCGAAAGATATGAGACCATAGTTTTTTTTACGGAAAATAAAATAAATATTAAAAAGCATTTTTCATCGCTTAATGTAATCAGTCGATCAAAAAATATTTTAATAATTGACAACAATTTATGGTTAAATATTTTCATGAAAAATCAAAATTATTTTTCATTCTTCACTTTCATAAACGATACAAGTAATAAATTTTTTTTTTTTTAAATAGTTCTCCAAATCACTAACTTTTCGCGAAAAACAATGCAGCCTAAAAGAAGCTTTCCATATTAATCGATATATTTTGCATATTTGAAATAACATAACATTCATTTGTGAGATCTTCATGTCTAGTATCTTTCCCAAGCGAAAAGTAATTTTCAATAAGTTAAGTGGCCGATAACTTTTCACTGTGAGTTACTCAGAAAAGTCAGCATCACAATCTTCCGAAGTGTCCCACAGGCTATCAGCCTTCACTCTAACACCATTTGCTGAAGACAAGCTACAAGATGATCAATATTGACAGACAATGAGGTACAAACCTCCTGATGATCTACTGATAACTGTTTTACTAGCTTCTGAAGCAGTCTCACATGGAGTAAACGAAGGTTTACAATTTGTATCACTGCCATCATCTCAGGGCATTGCTGAACTTGGGGGATGTTTGAAGGACAATAATACAGAGAGACAAGTTCAGTCTCCTTACTGAGTTGATAGGAGTCGACACCTTCGAGAGAATCTTTACCCATCAAGCTGTGTCAGTTCGGAGCCCCTAAAAAAACTGAAGCAGTCAGGGCATATCAATATGAAACTCCTGATACAGATTTATGGAAAGAGATGATAAGCATCTTGAATATGCATTATCCGCATGTGATAACAGGTAACCCTTTGATCCATTAAGTAAAGTAGTCAGAGAACTAGTGGTCTTGCCCACAATGGGTAATTTCATCATCAGTGTCATCCTCACTTAATTTTCTAAAAATTACAGTCTCCTCAAATCAAAAGGGAACAGTTTTATCTGTCAAAGAGGATACTTGATCGTCGAGGGAGATACCCTGAACCACCAAGACACCGTCCTTGCAGAGTTAAGGTCCCAAGAAATTACTCCATGCACATTAAGAGGCCACATTATCTTCTACAGATTAAAATAAGTCCTCAAGAGCCGAGACCAACTTGGCCAAAAAATACACAGGTAAAGGAATCATACAGCAGGACTAACTCTTCTTAGTTAGCATCATCATATGCATAATAAAAAAATCTAACAGGACACCAGCCAATTTAGGTAATGATCAACCTATACCTCAAGAGGAGATGATATAATTGGCTCCCTGTCAAGGCAAAAACATAAAACAGGTCCATTAGGTTTCCTTCGTAAGGTAATTCTGAACATGACATCCACTGAAAGGCAACATGAAGGGATACCTTGTTCTCTCAGTCTTTGCAAGATGTTTGGACATTATCGATGCCTGCAATAAATGGTTAGGGTTATACAATGGTTCAACTTCAAACAAGACTCACGGCAACCCCAAAACCCACAAGTCAAACGAACCAGACAGGGAAAGTTATGTAAATGACAAGGAAAAACAAGAAATGGGACATACTCATCCCTGGTTCAGCTATACCAAGACATGAACAAATTGGGGAACGTTGAAGAACATTCAAGTGAAAAGAGTTAGTGAGTGTTAGCCAAGACCTCTAAACTTAGACCTTTTCCCAACTCTAAAGCTGAAAAATAAAGGAAATCAGCATTATTTACATCTTTATTACTAGTTTACAGTGTATAGGTTCGTCCACTGATGGGTCAGAAAAATCAAATATTTTTTTAGTAATGAGCAGAGCACATTAACATGCCTCAGAAATTGCAGCAAAAAGGAGACACGAGCAAATTGCAAAATTCGATGTACGAGTTTAGAACCTCTATGTGAGAATTAACGCTAGCAGGACATGAAAAATAAAATGATGGTTAATCATAGCTCCAAGCCTCCAACAAACTGCTCATCAGGTGAAGTGTACAAAGCTTCTGATCGGAATCCATTTCTATGGCTACACATGATAAATGGCAAACAGGTTGATCGGCATAAATAAGAAGAGTTAAGCGGCAAGATACAAACCAGATGATTTTACCTAAAAACTTATCAATAATTTTGACAATGATGACAATCAGCAGCATGACAAGCCTTAGAAAAACATATGACCTGAATTGCCAGTCTCTTATGCAGGTTGAGCAAATTTCAGTACCTGTTCCTGAATGATGCTCCTTGCCTCAACAAGTTGAGCTTCAAGTTCAAGCTCTCTCTCAGTGGCTTCAGAAGTAACTTCTGCCCCTCTCTGTGCATCTTGCAGTTGGACCATCCGTTCCTATAGTGTCGCAGCATAGAAGTCAACTATGTGCTTGAAGTTGGTTAGATCGCAATTTTTTTTCGAGGAAGGTTGAAAATTACCTTTATAGAAGCCATTTTATTTCTAAGACTTTCTTCAATTTGATCTCTGGCCATATGAAGGGGCAAGTCAAAGACATCCTAGAGATATTAAACAATTAGTCACTCAAGTTAAAGCGGCAGCACTTCAACAAGGAGGAATAAGGTACCACCAGTTTTTAAAAGATAGCTCACCGTTCTCCCACCCAGTGGAGACTGGGAAGGGTCATTTTCATGTTTTCCATTGGCAGCTTGAGATTGCTTGGGCAATCCATTTGGAGCGTTGAAAAATTCACGCATATCCGTCTGCAGGCCAATACCAGTGGTGTGACTTAACTGTCCATTCAATCCAGACATTACCCAGCCCAAGTAAATCGACTACTTTGATTCTATGAAGATGAAAAATAATGAGTATGGGGATGGTCTAGATAGCGAATTCATGTGGGGTTCTCCCAAAGACAAGCCAACGACTCTTAGCTGAGCAGAACAGCAGATGGGGAAACATAATTGAGAAAGTTCTAGCACACATACTTGCATTGACCGCAATAATGCCCGCAGATCGTTGTTCTCAGCCATCAGCTCTTGATTTTTGGCTTCATAAGCATCAACCTGTCGGTATCAGCAATGACATCATAAAGGGATAAAGGGAGTGCCATGCCAATACCCCATATATCATCAAGCTAGGCAATAGAAATAGGTTACGCACAATTTTTTTGTAGAAGTCATTATCAGCCTTCTTCCCATTCCATGTCCCACGTTGCCGACCTTCTTTCTGTTTATACATAAGATATCATCAGGAACCACCAACCAATAGACCAAAAGGCTAAATTGCAACAGAAAAATGGTTACCTGAAGCAAATTCATTATCTCCATCCCCGACCTAGATTCCTTCTTCTTTTCCATCAAAACTTGGTTTAGCCTCTCCTGCAAACGGAAAAGGAGTTCTTCAATATTAAAGCCACAGTCTATATAGTTAAACACAAGGAATGCAGTATAAACTGATACATCTATGACCATAGAGCATAGGTTCTCTTAAAGTATCTCAAAATACAATGTAGAAGTGAACCTGCAACTTTATGTACTCCTTTTCTTTTTTCTTCATCTCGTGTATCTGCTGAGTCCTCACTTGCTTTACAACGTCAGCAAAGCACATTAACCATAATCAGTATCTGACGTTTCATTTCATGCAGCCAAAACGAAGGCGCAGTGCTAAAATTCAACAATCCTAACCTGATTGCCAATGACCATCCTCTGAAATTCATCTCTCTCCTGTTGTAACTTCTCGATCTGGGCCTTAGACTGAGCTGTAGATTTAGCTTCCTGATCATGATGAAGACATGAATCATCAACCAAACCACGGGTCGCAACTGTAAGCACTTCACAAAGGTCCGAGCTTCTTACCGTTCGTGTAATCGTAGCGATTTCCCTGTCCTTGGCCTGCAGTTGCGACTCCAGCCTCTCGACTTTGGCTTCCAATCTCGAGATGTCCGAAAGCAATCTATCACGCAGAAAAAACTTATCAATGCACGCACCATTTCAATTCCTCCCGATATACTCCTTCCAACCACGCTAAAAAAAAAAAATACTCCTTCCGTGTTAATGGCAGATTCTACTTAACCACATTGTCAAGCAACATTTCGATGCAAGATATTTTCAGAACCTAAAATGCTAAAAAGCTAAGAAAAGCCACGAAATTGAGCTAAGCAAAACAAAAAGGACGGTGCTTTTCAGCAAAAAATTTAAAATTTGAGCTCGATCTGCTCAGATAGAACGATTGTGTCATTATGATTAGATCAAAATGAGCCAAAGAAGAAGGAGAAAGGGAAGGAAGACAAGATGGGGGAGGTACCGCTGCCGCTGCTCGTTAGCGGAGTCTCTGAAGTCGACATCGCGCTGCCTCTGCTGAAGCAAAGAGTAAATGCAGTTGCAGGTCCGGGCGATCGACACCTGCCGGAGAAAGCAAGCGAGCGAGCAACCAGATCAGGACCACCGAAACGCAACCGCCAGCGGAGGGGGGGGAGCTCAACCTTTCTTCAACAACAACAACAACAAACCACCCCCAACAAACAAACAAACAAAAAAGGGAAAGAGGGGGGGAAGGGACCGGATCGGCGGCGAAGAGGTCGAGGGAGGCGGGGAAGCCGAAGGTGACGAGCGTCTGGTTGAGGTAGCGAGCGCAGTGCTCCAAGTTGCCGGCGTCGGCGAACGCGTACTCCCTGCACAGATTGACCCGAGCGGTCAATAGGCCACGGGACGCAAGCACGCGAGAAAGGACGGCAGGAGGAAGGGAGGGAACGTTACCCGGTGGAGAAGGCGGCGTGGGGCGACGGCTGCTGCCGACGAGAAATGCAGACACAGAGTTAGAGAGAGAAGGGAGGAGAGAGAGAGAGTGGGAATGGAGAAGAAGAAGAAGGGGGGGACTTACGCGGAGATCGAACTGGTGGGTGTCAGTGGCTGCCATTGCTGTGGGAAGGAAGGAGAGGAGAGAGTCTGTGTCAGAGTAGATCTGCGGAGGAGGGAGTTTGAAATATCGAAACCACTCCCATCACCACCACCGCTACGCACAGATGAGTCTCCTTCTCCTTCTTCTTCTCCTTCTTCTTTTTTTTTTTTTTAATTTTGTTTATTTAATTCGAAAGTTGGACTCGTCCCTTGGACTCCTCCTCCCCCCAACACCCAACACCCCCTTTTCTTGGAATAAAATCTACTTCAAACCCCCTCCCCCCTCGTCCTTTTCTCTTTTCTTTTTCTTTTTTGTATCTTTTTTTTAAGGAAAACGAACATGGTGAACTGAAACAAGAAAAAGGATGACCAGCCCCCCATCTCTTCATTTCACTTCTCCAATAAGATATTGGTGGTGTTTACAACTTCGCTTGACGAAATTATCACTTGGACCAAAATACCCTCTTGCTTCGTGTCTATATCTATCCTGATTGAAGTGTCCTGCGTCACCTCGCGATGATTTTAGGATTCCTATGCTTTTTATATATGGCCTCCTTCTCTATGAATTTGAGTTTTTTTTTCTTTTTTGCATTGGATTTTTCTATCGGAGAGGATCAATTTCCATCCTTTCTCGCATGTATGTCCACTCTACCGGTTGAATTTTGACTTCCACATAAATGTGTCGCGCGACCCGAGTGATCGATACCGGATCTGACTTGCCGACAATCTAAGCCCTTTGCCAACTCTACAAAGTGTTTGAGTTTTTTTTTTAATAAAAATATATAAAAATATAGCCAAAACCCATTGCAATTTTTTATTTTTTTTGCCTAATACTTCATGAACCCAGAGTCACTTTACAAAGAGCTTTTATGGATAATTTGCATTTCCTTAGAGTTTTGGTTTGGGAAAATGTCACAAATGGTCCCTATACTATTACTTAATGTGCAATTTGGTCCCTAAACTTTCGATCGGCTCAATTTAATCCCTAAACTATTAATAAATGTCCCATTTGATCCCTGAACTTTCGATTGACTCAATTTGGTCCATGAACTATTGATAAAAGGCTCAATCTGGTCCTTGAATTTTTGATCGGCTCAATTTAGTCCCCGAACTATTGATAAATATCCAATTTGATCCTTGAACTTTCGATCGACTCAATTTGGTCCATGAACTATTGATAAATGTCTGATTTAGTCATTCGTTACTATTTTTTTTTTTTTTTGCTTCTTCTCTCTTCTCTCCGCCAGCTCGCCTCGGACGCTTTCCTTCCTCTACCCGACTCCGTGAGAGAAGAGAGAAGAAGCAAAAAAAAAAAAATAAATAACGATGGACTAAATTGGACATTTATTAATAGTTCATGGACCAAATTGAGCCAACCGAAAGTTCAGGGATCAAATGGGACATTTATCAATAGTTTAGGGACTAAATTGAATCGATCGAAAGTTTAAGAACCAAATTGCATATTAAGTAATAGTATAGGGACCATTTGTAACATTTTCCCTTTTGATTTTTAGCATTTGCACTATATCTAAAACCTATTTTCTAAAGTTGAACCAAACCTACACTCAATCTTATTGCCGACACTTGGCTTGCCATTCCAATTGCCCTCATGCTCTCCCTCTTCTCATCTTCATGGGCTCGATTGTAATTATCTTTACACCTTACTGCAATTGATATTACAATCACTCTCATGTCCTCACATAGTCGTCGACAATGCTAGAGGCCAACAAAAGCCTTGATGTTGCCATCCAACTTCAAGCGACACTAGACCTAGCCTCACTAAAGGCTAACGAAGTCGGTAGGGAGGCAAAGGCATGGCTAGGCATGCTCCTGCCCGATGGCCCAGGCTTGAGGTTGATTGGCAGTTCTGCTCGACGTTGTGGCTTGGGCTATTATCGGGTATTTGAGCAAGGGGTGAAATGGGAAAAGAGAAATGGGAAGGGTAGGAGGAAAAAATAAAAAAGGAAAGTGGATTCCTAATCGGAGCCGTTCAATTTTACTTGCTAATAACACACCGAAATCATAAGGAATAACTTTATTTAATTTTAGAGGATCCTAGTCATTCATGTGATATTTAGTTTCAAGTCATAATTACTCAATTTGTTGAGAAATCGCATGCTTGAAAGTGACGAATTTGTCGTTGCAATGTACTCGGCATGTCTGGAGCTTCTCGACAAGAGGTAACAGATGAGTAGGTTTAGAAATTCGCCCGCGACGTGATTTAAATTTGTGATTACTTGGAAGGCAAACATCGTACTTGACTGAATGGAGTCATCAATTGGGTATTTCGAAATTCTAGAGTTGCACTCTTTTTTTTGGTTGAAATGCAGGATCGCCGTCTTGAAAAGTGATCGACTTCTTCACGTTCACGTCAAAGGAGATTGTAGCTTGGAGGGACTTCGCCAATGGCGCCAGATGGCACGACCAAGGGAAGGCGTGGGAGTAAAGAGCACTCAGAACTCAAGGACAAAATAATATGGGATGCCAATTAAAGTACAATTAAACCCTTCGAAATAAAAAATAAAGCACGATTGAACTCGAATTGAAAATAATTTGACCCAAATTAATTCATTTTAACTTGTTTTGACCCATTTTTACAAGTATAGTAATCCGACTCGATTCATATTTGTTGAAACACTTATATATTTGATCCAATTTAGGAAAACACATATCCAAACTAAGGTGGGAACACGGAGTGAACGGGTGTGAGATCAAGTAAACATATAAATAAACTGTAAACCCATTTAACACCTACATTATTTTAGGTTTTATCATTTTAAAATTATTTATAATCCATTTATTGAATATAATTAACCCACATAAAAATTTAGTCTATCAAATATGAGTTAAAAATTAGTCTAAGGGAAGGGGCTATTTGGTAACCATCCAAACATCTTATGCCGATTCGATTTTTTGTTCCTAGGAGTAGTTTTGGAACGTAATCGCGTTTAGTAAAATTTTTGTTTCCGATAACAAATTTCTATTTTTTTGTTAAAGTAGATTTGAAACAAAATCAAGAATAAAAAAAATTTGATTATTGTTCCCAGGAACAAATTTAAGAATCAATACCATATTTCTCTTATTCTTCCCTTTTTCTCTTCTTCTTATTCTCTTTTCTTCTTCTTTATCTACCGCCATCCCATGGTTGCCATTCGCCGCCCACCGTCACTGGTCGCCGGCAACCGGTTCGGCGAGCTCGCCAGAGGCAAGCCTAGCCATCGGCCGAGCCTTGCCGGTGGCCAAGCGGGCCTCGCTAAATTTGGCAAGGTCAAGCCTTGGTAGGGGTGGGCGAGCCTCGCGATCTAGCAAGGTCAGCTTGGCCACCGGCGAGGCTTGGCCAACAAGGGCCAGTGACCGGCCACTTGAAGAAGAAGAAAAATAGGAGAGAAAAGAAAAAAAGAAAAGTAAAAAAAGTAAAAAATTATTTAAAAATTAAAAGAAATTTGTTTGGAACATAATCGATGAGTATGGTACCAAATGCAATTCTATTATAGAATCATAAATTTTGGACAGTTACCAAACGACTTAAAATGCTTAGAAATTGTTCTTGGCAACAGGATAAAAAAAAATCATTCCTAATTAGAATCTGTTCCCGGGAACAGAATCGTTACTAAACGTGCCCTAAGACCTATTTTAACAAATTTAAGTACACAAATTCTAGATGTCGTGTTGCTTGCGCATTTTGATATTTCAACTACTAAATTTATATTTATCTCATGAAAAATAAGTGATTCAATAAATATCTTTTAAAAGAATTGTCTATATCGCTTCTAAAAATTAAAAAACGAACAAAATATATTTTCATTGTCCACAAAAATATGTTGACATAAATTATTGTTGATATCGAAAAAAATTCAATAACTAATTATTTCAAGTAATACATGCAATTAATTTTAAAAAGATAGTTTTCAAATCATTCATTTCTGGCGAAATAAATAAACCATAAATCTAGCTTTATTTTCAGCTAATCTTTTTTGTTTTCTCGTGACCTTTTTCGAAAGATAATGCCAAAAAGAAGTCAAATTTTTAAGCCTTAATTTGTTTTTTCAAATGCCCCCAACCAGAAGCAACCCAAACACCAGAAGCAAGTATGGCCGCTTCACCAATTCGATAGGCCATTGATTCTTTGACATTAAAAGCGGTTCACCTAGATTTCCCAATTTCCTAACGTTTTGCTTCCTTAACCTAAGGCTATGATTTATACTAATCAGTTGCACGGCCGAGTCGACAAAACAAAATGATAATGTCGGAAAAAGAGCACGACATGTAAGTGTGGTGCACGAGCCAACAATCGCCGTTGATTGATTCAATTAGTGACGCACAAAATATCGAGTGCATTCTTACAAGCGCTCGTGACGATCGGTGCTCGTCCGGTTCGAAAGTGGGGGTAGCATGCTCCGTGAATTGAAAGCTGGGTTTGCCGTTAAGTGGGCTCTTCTGGATTCATCGATTCCGGAATGAGAGAGAGTTCGTCATCCTTCAATAGCGACGTCGCTGACTCGCTAGGAGTCTTGACTTGAATGATTATATGCACATTGCACACAGCTCATCATCATCATCATCATCATCATCATCTTCGTCCTTGCAAGAGTGTCTATGAGCTTCTTTTTTTAACGGAGATCACGTGCTTGCACGTCCTTATGAATCCTCCTCCAAGACCTTCCGGATCCAGCAGGCCAAAAAGATGGGGGCCCAAACCGTCCCGATCGGCTGGTCCTTAAAAAGCTTGGAACTAGTGCCATCTTCGACAGTTGACAGCGGCTTGAAACTTTGGCCGGATGCAGCCCATATTGCCGGTCGATGTTGATCGAAAACGATTCGATTTTCCCATAAGGTGTGCATGATAATGTTTCTATCTCAGAAATAATTCTTTTTTATTTTTACTCTGAGGAACAATTTTTGAGTAAAATAACACGTTTTGTAATTGTACAAAATTTCTATTTTCGAAATGAAAAAAAACAAAAATGCGTTTTGTATGATTCATAAATTTTTGTATTTATTCATTTTTTCTTCATGCTCATGGACGCCAAACGCGACAGTCGCTTGTTGCCACACGACCATTGACCGTCGCCGCCCGTTGCCGCACAACCGCCGCCCATAGCCCATCGGCCTTCGCCGTTGACCGCCATTGGCCGACGGCCAAAGGTGGACAGGCGGCCGAGGGAGGGGGTGGCAATTGTGCAGCGACGGGCGGCAGCGACAATCAACAGTTGTGTGTTGGTAGGCGACGGTTAGTGGTCGGTGTTAGCTACCGGCGGTTGGGCAACGACGGCTGTGTGGTGGTGGGAGGCGAGTGGTAGTTAGCAGTGGTGGGAGGTGGGCAGCGGTCAATGGGTGGCGATGGCGACGGGCAATCAGGCGACGATGACGATGACAGTGGTGGCTGGAGGTCGGAAGACGGCGATGGTGACGGTAGTCGGCAGCCAGAGGTGGCAGGTGGTTGGTGGGCGGCCAGTGGTGGCCACGGCAAGGAAAAAGAACAAAGGAAAAATAGAATAGAAAAAAATGACTTATTTACTAGAAATTATTCTCGAGAACAATAAGTAACCTGTTTTTATTTTTTCCGTTCTAAATCTATTCCCTGGCTACTTTTTTCGTGAAGTAGAAAAATAAGTTGGCTTTACCAAACGTATTTATGTTCTTTTTTAATTTCGGGGAATAGAAGAACAAAAATTGAGAGAAATAAAAACGTTACCATATAGGTCCTTAATATCGGTATCTCATGACTCACGAGGCTGTCGGAGCGGAGGGGGAAGCGTTCGTCATTCAAGCGGCGGTGAAACTCCTGGATTCGAGTTAACACCGCATCTCATCACGGTGATTCCTAAGAGCGCATAGACTTCAACAGGTCATGTCATTTCCCTTCGCTTGCGTGGATGAGCTGGTGTCTGGGAAAACCTCAAACGAGATATCATCAATGGCAGCTTCGAGGAATTCACCTCTTCGACTAGGTGCTTGCCAGTTCGGCTTCTCGTGCCCGTGCTTTTTCACAATGTGCTTCAGGACGAGGCGATTTGCGTGATCTAAAGAGATTTTACTGATTTAAAAGTGCTAGGAAAATTGTCCAAAAAAAATAATACATAAACCTATTGTATAGCAACTAATTCATTTATAATTCTTTCAATTGTGTCAATTTAATCTTAATTTTTTATGATTTACTAATTTAGTTATCAACTTTTTAACAATTTGCCAATATAGTTCTTTAGTAATTTTTAGCTAAAACTACTAGGAATGACTACCGGTCTATTTGGCAGCGTGCCAAATAGTGTATAATTTTATTTTATTATTTTCTATAATATAAAAAGAACATAAATCTCTTTACCAAAAAAAAAAAATGTAAATCCATTTGATAATTTTTTATTATTAGGAATAGATTTGGAACAAAACAAAAAAGTAGAAAAAATAGATTTTTTATTTTATTTTTGGGAATAACTCTAGAATCAAATCATTTTTTTTTTGCCTCTTTTATTTTCTTTTTATTTTCTTTTCTCTTATTCTTCCTCCAGTCGATCACCAGTGCCTCGTCAGACTAGGGCAAAGTCTCGACGAGCTTGCTATAGCCTTGCTAGGCTAGGGCGAGGTCGAGCCTCATTGGTGGGTAGATAAGACTCCTTTCGCTCACATCCAACAAGGTTGATCTTGTGTCGGTTGGGCAATGTTGAGTCTCGTCGATGGCCAGGTGAGCCACAAGCCACTAGCCACCAATGAGGCTTGACCTTGCCTAGATTTGGTGAGACTAAGTCTCGCCCTGGCTTGGTGAGGCTTTAGTGAGGTTACAGAGGAAGAAAAAGATGATAAGGAAAAAAAGAAATATATAATACAATTATTAAAAAATTAAAAGAAATTATAATTTACAAAAAAAATTGAGTTCTTATCCAATACATTTTTATCTTGGGAATAAAAATTTTAAATAGTTATCGAATGCGCTTCAAATATTGAGAAACTCGTTTAGAGAACGAGAATAAAAAAAAATTTACCACATAAATTATTTTTGAAAATAAAATAGTTGCTAAACAGGTTTTACATTGACAAATTGTTAAAAGGTTTTAGAATGAAATTGACAAAATGTTTATGAATAAATTAAGATGGTTGAAAGATTTATAATCGAATTGACTGTCACACAATAAGTCTATGGCTGAATTGATCATATTGTGATAAATTTACAAAATTTTGGATAATTATTTTCGAAAGAGATGGGAGGAGGCATGAGCTTATTCTCGGAATAAAAAATTTGATTTAGAAAAGCATATACGGAGAGACACGAAAATGGGGGAGGAAAACGAGTGGTGGGATCCTGCTCCACATAGCCACACCGGTCATGTCCACGACCCATCACGAGAACGAACGACCCCTCAAAGCCAGGAAAAGGAAAAGGTGTGGGGCAACTTTCGCCTCGTCTTGTCCGAATGCTCGACAAGACCACAGTCCCACTTGTGTAATAAGGTCAAATTTTTCCAATCCCGGTCGGCGGTCTAGAAATTTCTCCTAATTAGACTCCCTCCTATTCGAAAAGGACAAGCCACAAAAAGAGGTACTTGATTAACCACGCTGTCTAATTGCTATTTATCCCTTTTCATTGGCAAAGTAAAGTTTAAGCAGCAATAGGCTATAGCCTCTCGCCTTCAAAAGTTGGTGACCGCCACGTCCCATCTAACCATTTCTCCCTGCCACACAAGCAAGGGTCAAACATGATCAAACTCCAAAATCAAGTATCTCCTTTCCTTAAAAGAATGGTATATATAAAACTCGTGTGTTCGTTACGTTGTGGAGTTCAAGAAGGAAGCTGTGGATCTTGACAACAAAGTAATCCTATCGAACTATCTGTCGAGGGGAAAAAAACAAAAACTTTCCGTTGTCTATGTAATGTACAGAAGATTTACGAGTAGTGTTTTGGGAATATAAAAACGAAAGAGATTTACCATGATATTGTGATAATCGTTTTATCAAATTCAAAACTTAAAAGTTTGCTTTTTTATCACAGTACTAGAGAGGGCAAGAAGCCCGGGTTGTTCGCATGGACGGTCTGAAACTCAAAAGGAAGAGAGATGAAAATAAGGAGAAAAAGTAGAGAAAGAAAAGAGAAAACTCTTTTCGGATGCATTTGACTTGTTAGTCTCTCTCTCTTCTTTCTCTCTCTAGCTCTCCCTCTCTCTCTCTCTCACTCCAACCACAACTCACCAAACCTATCGCCAAACAGAGAGAGAGAGAAGAGACAGAGAGGGAGAAGACGCCTCTGCAACTCTGCAACTCCCTCTCTCCCTCCCGAATCCGGCGGCGACCCATTTTTCTACGCCCCTGTACAAGATCTGGGTTGTCCTTACTTTCCCCGAGCACCTCGTCAAGTCATCGCTTTCTGTGCCCCCCCTCTCTCTCTCTCTTCTTGAAGCGCAATCAAGCTCCGCCATCGTCGCCCTCCGAGTAACTCGAATTGCCGCCGGCGCCGCTGCCCCGTGTTGATCTCGCCTCGGCTGCCGGACGGGGGGCGACATGGACCGCCCCAATGCCTGGTCGGAGTACGCCGCCGAGCTGGCCTCCCTCCTGTTCGAGAACAAGGAGCTGGCGATTTTGACCACCGTCATCGCGGTCCTGATCGGGTGGGCGGCGTTCTCCTGGCGCCGATCCGGCAGCGAGAAGCCGAGATCCTTCGAGCCGCCCAAGCCCCTAATAGTCAAGGAGCCCGAGCCCGAGGCTGACGACGGTAAAAAGAAAGTCACCATCTTTTTCGGTACCCAGACCGGCACGGCCGAAGGTTTCGCTAAGGTGTGTGGTCTGTGTGCACTGATGGTGCCGATCTTATCCGTGGACTTAAATTCCCGTGCGGAAATCCGTGTTTTTTAATGGTTTGATAGGCGTGGACGTGTTTTGACTTTGGTCTCTCTGGTTCTCGGGCTGCAGGCAATGGCTGAAGAAGCAAAAGCTAGATATGAGAAGGCGGTGTTTAGAGTTGTTGACTTGGTACAGTTTGACTGTTTCTTTGATTGGTGTTCTGGTTATGATTGCGAGTAATAGATGGTAATAATTTGCGATTCGGGATGCTTGATGTGATTCTTGAGAGTGTTTCTGTTTGGCATTAGGATGATTATGCTGCTGATGATGAGGAGTATGAGGAAAAGCTGAAAAAGGAGACTTTGGTCATTTTCTTTCTGGCCACGTGAGCTTTTATATACCTGGAACGAGATATCATTCACAGGTTTCATCATTTCCTTACTTTATTCCCCTTTCCCAATGTTAATTTACTTTCGATGTTGGTGTAGATACGGAGATGGCGAGCCAACTGATAATGCAGCAAGGTTCTATAAGTGGTTTACAGAGGTAAATTGGACGAACTCAAATTGACCAACTCTTTGTTAGTTGTGAGAACTAGAGTTTGGCTCATTTCTTGATCGTATGAAAATGTGGTTAGGGAAATGAGAGAGGACAATGGCTTCAAAACCTGCAATATGGAGTGTTTGGCCTCGGCAACAGGCAGTATGAGCATTTTAACAAGGTCCGACTCAAACCCGATCAAGTATTTAGCAATTTGTGTTTTTTCCTGCTGTCCGTATAAGATGGAGAACCTTTGGTTTGATTTATACACAGTCTTCATCTTTCCATGTTAGTTTAATTTATGCTTTCCTGACATAGGTTGCAAAGGTGGTTGATGATGCCCTTGTTGAGCAAGGTATTTAAACCTGCTTCGTACATTCCTACTCTTGCTCTAGACTTTAAGTTGATTCTTGACCAGAACTGTGGGCTCTTTCAAATTGCAAAACAAACCTCTATTGTTGTGGTCGCTTACCTTCATACAGGAGGAATATGTATCAATGTTGTATTACTAATTTTTAATGTTATCACGGTAACTTTGTTTTGTCTCTTTTCTGACACAATTGGCATTTTGAAATTGCTTTGCTGGACAATCATATTTGTGGCATTCGTCATTCATTCATCATCTTCACTCAGAAATGCTCGACGAGTTACGTTGCTAATAGATACTTAGAAAAGAAAGAGGGAAGAAAACAAATGGATTGGTTTACCTATGAATTTGTTTATTGATGATGTCATAGAGTAGGCTATGCAAGTCCATGCCCATCCTCATTCTTGTTGCTCTATACCAAGTGCTACCAGAGTAGCACTTGCGGGAAATAATTAGGTGGGAAAATAATATAGTACATCCCAAGCAAGCATTAGCCCTCTTGGCTAGGTGGTCAGTTCTAGTTCTCATTGCTTTCTCTCTGCCGGTTTGTGGCTCTGCAGGTGCCAAGCGTCTCGCGCCAGTGGGTCTTGGGGATGATGATCAGTGTATTGAAGATGACTTCAGTGCATGGTAAGTGTCTCAGCATATGCTTGGTTTAATTCATAGCTCGAATATGTAAGGCCGATCAGTGCTGTGAGAGCTCATAATTGTTCGGTTGTCAATGTGACAGGCGGGAGTTGGTGTGGCCGGAGCTGGATAATTTGCTACGGGATGAGGATGATGCTACAGCTGCTTCTACTCCTTATACTGCTGCCGTATTGGAATATAGGGTGGAGTATCATGACCCTATGGATACACCGGCTCTGGAGAAAAGCTTAAGCATTGCCAATGGTAATGTCGTTATTGATGCTCAACACCCACGCAGGTAGAGAAATAAGTGTCTTTTGAGATTGCATTTTGTTACTTTCCTCTGGCTTCTTGGTTATTTCCTTGTTTTTACCCTCCTATGTACCTTTTCTGCTGCATGAAGGGCTAATGTTGCCTCAAGGAGAGAACTGCACACTCATGAATCTGATCGATCCTGCATTCATTTGGAATTTGACATTGCTGGGACTGGACATGTGTAAGTAGCCAATAGTGTTGTTTCTGATATGTGTCTTCTGTCTTGTCGCTTGTGTCATTAAGTCTGATTTTTTTTAGAATGTAAAGATTTCTTGTGGGAGATATTATAGATTTTCCATCCTCTCATGCTTGCTTTTCCTCCAGATATGAGACCGGGGATCATGTTGGTGTTTACTGCGAGAATCTAACGGAAACTGTTGATGAAGCATTGAATTTATTGGGCGTGCCACCAGAGACTTATTTCTCCATCCACAACGATAAGGAGGATGGTACGCCATTAACTGGTGGCTCATTGCCTCCTCTATTCCCACCCTGTACATTGAGAACAGCCTTATCTAAATATGCAGATCTCTTGAATTCACCGAAAAAGGTCAGTGCACAGTATATGGTTCGTATTATGTCATAATGTTTTCACATGTCTGTTTAACCTTACTGATGATTGATTGTGTTGTGGATGTGGTTTCAGTCTGCTTTACTTGCGTTAGCAGCTCATGCTTCTGATCCAAATGAGGCTGATCGACTGAGATATCTTGCATCACCTACTGGAAAGGTCTGACTTGCAAATTATTGAAATATTTCTGCCTCCATCATATCGTGGTAGTGTATTGTGTAATAATAAAAATAATACAGGCAGTGCTAAAGGTGCTAGATCTTACTAAATGGCCTGAATTATGCTTGGAGGTATTTGAATGGCTAATGAAATATGCGGGGCTCAAGTCATGGTTGTAAGCTTCATTCAATTTAGCAATGAAAACATTACATACCATTTAGTATACACTGAGTAATTGTTCTTGGTACATCTATTGTTTCTCTGTAACTATCATAGAATATGACTCGTACTACTTTGTAAATGTGACAGGATGAATATTCACAGTGGGTAGTTGCCAGCCAAAGAAGCCTCCTTGAAGTTATGGCTGAGTTCCCTTCTGCAAAACCGCCGCTTGGTGTCTTCTTTGCAGGAGTTGCTCCTCGGCTGCAACCCAGATTTTACTCAATCTCCTCCTCTCCTAGGTGATTCTATGCTTACATATTGCTCTCTATTTTCCCTTCTCCTTCGTTAAGCTGGATCTAAGGATCTGCTTTAGAGAGAGGTTTGCCTGTTGAGAGCTTCAGGCATGCTGGTATAGTATGCTCCCTCCTTGGAGCTTGATGCTTGCTCGAAATGCACAAATGACAGTTCTGAAATCACAAAGAAGGGAACTTCTCTTTGTAACATCACAAAATTAAGATTGTAGTTCATAAGTTTTGAGCACTTACTAGTTTTCTTTGTACTATTTACAAAATCATACTTGACTTGCCGAACTTAGAATGTCGAGTTAAAATTTCCAGGATGGCGCCCTCTAGAATTCATGTTACCTGTGCACTAGTTTATGGAAAAACACCAACAGGAAGGACTCACAAAGGAGTTTGCTCAACTTGGATGAAGGTATTATTGTTACTTCCCTTCTAATTATTCTCTTCTCTGTGTAAAGGAAGTAGAATAGTTGGACAATTATTGCTAGTAGGACTGGAGAAACCGAAAGTTATCAGGCTTTTGTTGAATACAAGCCTATGAGGATCCTTGAATTTTGAATGGATAAATTATGTGGTTCATCTATCTTGGCTTCTGCAGATTCCTTCTGTTCCTTTTCTAAGTTGGGGAGTGATGTGAAGGTTACACGTATTCATTATATTTTTAAAATTTTAATAAATTATTCCTCCTCTTGTCAGAATGCTGTGCCATTGGATGAGAGTGATCAATGCAGTTGGGCTCCTATTTTTGTGAGGCAATCAAACTTCAAACTTCCTACAGATTCTAAAGTACCCATTATCATGATTGGACCAGGCACTGGATTTGCACCTTTTAGGGGTTTCCTACAGGTTCAGCACAAGTCTTAATTCAGTTTTGTACCATGATCTCCTCTGTATTCAAGCTCCTGATATCACCAAGATAATCGTTTTCAGGAAAGATTAGCTCTGAAAGAAGCTGGAGTGGAACTTGGACCATCTATACTATTTTTCGGGTGCAGAAACCGCCGAATGGTAGGTTATTTCCTATTTCTCTGTAGATGTTTAGATAGATCTGGGGGCAGATGGTAAAAATTTAAAATGATGCAACTGTAAGCATTTAATTCGGGTCTTCTTATTGCAGGATTTCATTTATGAAGACGAACTGAACAACTTTGTTAATGCTGGCGCACTGTCTGAGCTTCTTGTAGCCTTCTCGCGTGAGGGACCAACCAAGGAATACGTGCAACACAAAATGTTAGAGAAGGTGTTGGTCATTGTTTGCTTGCTTCTAGCTGATCCTCTTTCTACAGCTTCCATCAACTGACTTCAATGGTTTTCATTTTATCTCAGGCTTCAGATATTTGGAAAATAATCTCTGAGGGAGGCTACGTATATGTTTGTGGTGATGCCAAAGGGATGGCTAGGGACGTCCACAGAACTTTGCACACAATTGCTCAAGAGCAGGTATGACTGAAATTTCATACTCAATGCCTAGTTCCACCTACCTTACCTAATTGGCATGGCATGGTATCAAAGTAGAAAGACGTTATAACTTGCCAAGATTAATCATGTGTTGTTACAATTTAAACATTTGTGTGCATGCTTTTGCGTTAGAGAGTGGGATCTTGCAATTTGATGAGTTTTCACCTTAACAACATTGGCTTGGCATTAGATTTCAAACTATTAAGATAACCAACCACATCCTTTTAATTTATGTACTTGTGTGCATGCTCTTGTCAGCGTTTAATGGATTCAATGCTCAGTATGTCATCATGCTTTGATATAATCGGATTCAAGTTCACCAGCTCATTGTTCATCCAATTGTGCGGTGCTCATGCTTTTGATAAGGTTGCCGGTCCAGCCCTGCCATGACACGTCTATTTTTTTTCTTGTGCGTCTCAGGGATCTCTTGACAGCTCAAAAACTGAGAGTCTGGTGAAAAATTTGCAAATGAACGGTCGGTATCTGCGTGACGTGTGGTGACACGCACCTCCTCGGTAAAACCATTTTGAAGAGGAGGGACAGGAAATAAAAGTACACAAGATTTCATCAGTGTCCATGTGACGAGAGCTGGGAGAAATTAATGGTAAGGTCCTGCACCAAAGCCGTTGGACCACTCAGTCACATGTGGTAGTTATAACAAGCTTATTATGTAATTCTTTTTAGTCTTCTGACATATAAGGTGCTATTTATTGGCCATAGTATTACGCATACAGATTGCTAATGACAATTTAGACATTACTCCGTGTATTCTCCAATTTTCGTTGTATAATCCTTGAAAGAGGTTAAAATGACAATCATGCGGTTTTCCATGCAATTATACTGGGATTGTATTTGCCTTAATCAATGACTTTTGTGACTTGTGAGCAGAGAGTTTGCTTGCATTGGATTCCTGTCGTCTCCTGTAATCCTCTCATCATGGCTTTGAACAAAAATTATTTTTTGACGGCGAAACGGGGATTCCTTGAAAAGAAAGGACGCAATGTTAAGTCATACCGTGGAAATGGAAATAAGATTTTAAGTCATACAGGACAAACGCAATGAGTTTTATACTCGAGAAACTTCGGAGCAATCAGTTTCGATATTCGAGTACTTGGTGGAGTGTGATTGTTACAGGAAGGAGATACCGAATTTCTTTCACGATAGAATAAACACGATGTTGTGGATATACACGCGGTCTCGTCTTCCCTTATAATCTAACAGAGAATGTTCATTGGGGTTGCGAATTCATCACGTTGCCTTAATGCAAAGAAACCTTTCATCGTGTCACAGATTCCTCAGTCCAATTGTCTTGACCTTGGCTTGCAATGAAGATTGGGTAATTGCCTTGCGAGACAAAAGAAACAGGGAACATATGATCTGCAGAAAAGCCCAACGTATTTGGAAGCTAAACTCTAGTAAAATTCAGGCTAAACTCAAGTTATCCCACCAAATTCATATACAAGGCCATGGATGATTTTTGGAGTTTCAGAAAAAAAAATGCTTCTCCGGAAAGACACATAAATACGACATGAAATCCAGTTCTTGTTTTTGATGATCACGGTTCTCTTGGATGAATAACATTCGGCTTTACTCAGCACGCAAACCGCGTAGAGCTAAACATTTGATGTTTGAAGCTGAATCGCAATTAGTCCTGATTTGCATCTTCAAGATCTTCATCCTCAGGGACACCTCGAAGATACAGGACATTGTTACATCTGCAAAGAGGGAGCGAGGGTGTGTAAAAGAAGTGAGGCTCCTGAACACTGAGGTTAGTCTATGAGAAAAGAAACATCAATATTTACAATTATATAAGTCCCCAGCTTACCCAAGTAGAATAAAACAAGAATATATGTTGACCACCTTAAAGGGTCCACATGCAACACGAGCAAAAGGATAACTACTAAATCATGCAAAGGCCACGGCAAAGTACAAATAAGATCACTCATCAAGAGATCACTTTTACTGCTACTGTAATATCTCGTCCTTGCTCAGACAGAAGTAACAAATAACAAAGAACTTAAGTTTGCCAAAAATAATGATGAAGACTTCTTTTATCCAGCACGTTGGGGAGTTACCTGATCAGAATCTCTCCCAAACTTCCAGTGAATTGACCATCAATGTACTCTTCTGTGTTGGCAAGCTGCACAAGTTTTCAGATTAAGTAAATCCTTCTGAACCATTAATAATTACCAGGAAGAGCTACCAAGCCCATTAAGTAAACCGAATATTCAACCAACATAGAAGAATGTATTTACAGATCAGTCAGAAGGGACAAACCTGCAAATTCATGTAGGAATCCACTGAGACAAGAAAACCTACAAAACATATAATCGAAATCATACTAGGTTAGTCAAGAAAAGAAAAGGCACGCTTACATATCTGATTGCACCTAAAGAAGCCCAGCATATGTTTATCGCAGGAAATACATAGTGATAAAGTCTCCAATCCGGAAAGTTCACATGATTGCTGGAATTACCTTTGTATTCCATGCCCCACTTAAGCTTCACAATAACTGGCTTCCCAGTCAAGTTGTTCAAGAAAGGCTTAGGATTAACTGGAATAGTCTGTAGCGTATGGAAAACCAGTCATAAAGTGGACAAATACTATAACCATCAATTCCAAAAGTTCAGTGACTCGATTGACGATCTCGGGAAGCATGGCATTAGTGGAATCGCCTCAAAATGGCAGAAGCGAATTCAACATAACACAGCAACAAACATTTTTTTTTTTCCTTTTCTGACTTAACAAACAAAGCAATCAATTTCTATGCTTTATTATTCTCTACTCTAGCATGCACAAACCTTTAAATACAAATTATTATCCAGAGAGAAAAGGGGGCCAAAACGTACACAATACTAGAGACGAACCATGCGGCTAAAGACTACATGGACACACGCGATTGAGAGGAAACCCACTTTAAACAGCCGAACATATCCATCCGAAAAGTAATAAGAGAAATCTCATGGAACAAGATCTGAAGAACCTACTTTCCGCATCCTACTGCATCACTCCGTCTCTCTCCGATACCGATACTCACTTCTTACACAAAAAAGATCAGGCATTCCGAGCGCTACAGCTCCAGTTACAACACCAGGAACAAAAATCTCTTCACAGAAACGGCTGGGAACTGACTGATACTTTCAGTTCCAGCACAGTTCAAGACCGAGCACGGAAAATTCCCAACGAAAGCAGAGGCTTTCACCCATGGAAAGAACCAGGCAATGCCCATTACGCTACAGCCCTAGATGCAACACATCAACCATCGAACGCGCAGAATCGAAACGGATCCACCAAATCGCACACAACACGAGTCCATACGTGAGAAGTGCACCAAGAAAAAGACAAAAAAAAAAAAAAAAAAAAAAAAAAAAGGATTCACGAAGCACATCAAAGTACTCACAGCCATTGGAAGAGAAAGAAGGTGAGGCAAAGAGGCCTTTTTGGGGTTCGCAGAGAAGGAAAGGCGCGATCTTTTGCTCCCTTGAGTTTCTTCTCCGCTTGCAGCTCTGCTTCCCGATCGAAAGATTTTTAGGGTTTTGCACCTTCACCTTCGCTTGGAGCGGCTTGAGGGGATGAAGTTGGGTTGGGCTTTTTTGACTCTCAGTTTTCGCTATTGGGCTGCTGAATGATGATGTTGGTGAAAGCCACATATTTTGTTCTTTTTTTCCAAGGAAAGAGAATTAACATTTGACTTGTTTCACGGAAAAATTTGACCCTTTTGAAAAATATTTCTAAAGGATGTCAACAACAATATTTTTCAATATTTGACTTACATTTAGAACTGAATGGAAAATTATTTTTCACCTTTCAAAAGGGAAATTTTTATTTTATTTTCTTCTTTTTCTAACGAATGATATGAAATGCTGAAGCGGAGTCATTTTCTAAAAAACAAAGTCAAGAATGGATTTTGGTTTAAATAAGGGTTTGAAGTAAGTCAAGAGTAGACATTCTCTCTAGTTGTTGGGAAACTTTGCACTTGTGGAAATATATTAAAATCAATTGGTGTGAAAGTCAACTCAATAATCATCGAGTCAAACAAGAAAGGACTAACTGGAAACTTGAAAGGCAAAAGCATCACATGATTCCTCTAAAGCTAGCTTCAAAGTGGTTGCATCCAATAGATTTCTAAAGATACTTGGGTGTTTCGGGAAATTAAAAATCCTATAAAATTCCATTTGCACTATCAATACTTCCTTAGTGGGTAGCAAAAAAATTCAAGAGTTATTGAATTGAAATGCATTTAATGATCTACAAAACAATTATCGTTTAATTGATTTTACCGGAGGAGTTATACGATGCTCCGATTTCGTAGCAACCTTGATGCCTAATCCTACCACAATATCATCATTGTTTAAAAAAAGAAAAGGAAGATGAAATGATATCCATATCATGGATCGAATCTAGCATCAATTGAAAGTGAATCGACAAATGTCAAATTCCCAAGACCTCAATTTCGCCTTAGAAGCGGCCAAAAGAAATTATGTGAAGAGGAGGAGGAGCGGTGTGGTGAAAAGAGGAGGAATGGGCCACCATGGGCAATATGGTGGCGTTGCCGTGGTGGCTCCCAATCCTCGCGTACTTTGAAGATCGGACTTCCCATAGTGGCGACGGTGATGTTGAGGGGGGTGGCGATGCCTTGGCGTGAGAGTGAAGAGAGGAAGAAATGGAGGAGGTTTCCATAGGTGTGACGCAAGGAACCAGAAAATCAAAATTGAAGTGGAAAAACCAATCTCAATACAATTGGGGGATTTCCTTTATTTTTTTTACCCAATTACAAATGTCAGACAAAATTACCACAATTTAAGTTGCGGAAATGTCGGCTAGGGAATATTTGGCCAGTCGGTGAGCTTAGACTGTCATTTGAAACTAAATTGGCCACTTCAAATCTTAATTTGACACGAAGTTCAATTTGAGCTTCTTTTTTTGGGGTGAAAAAGTGATTTTATTTCAGATTCTTATTTGGAATTTTCCTTATAATAAGACTTTGTATAAATTCTATCAAGTTAAATTTTCATCAATATATATTTTAAAGATTGTCAACTAATTAGTTTTTGTCTTTTTTGGAACTCGGGCTTGGGTTCTTAAGTCTCGAGCTTAGTCGTGGGGTACTTGGGCTTGGATGTCGAGATCCTAGACCTAGCCACGGGGGCCTTAGGTTCAGTTGTCAGGGTCTCAAGGACTTGGCTATGACTGTCGAAGGTTTAGGTTAGGGTGCTAAGGTCTTGGGCCTAATCTTGAGGGACTCAGTTCTAGTTGTGAAGATTTAAGACTTGAGTGCCTAGTAGAGCTATTAAATGGGTAGGTTTAGTTGTGTTTTGGTGAGTCATTATTAAATTCAACCCAAATTCACCCATTAAACGCACAATTGACCAATTTATTTTCTAAACAATTTAGATAACCCATACTCAACCCAACCCAAACTCACCCAGCTAACTCACATTTTTTTATTTTTTTTAATCTATACCACTTTATCATTTAGCAAATTTAAAAGAATAAAAAGTCAAGGAAAAATTGGGATGCAATATGCCCCTTCCTCTGCCAAGTACGAAATGAACATCGCTTGGCCCCTAGGAGAGGGAAATGGAGATTGACCTCGATTACTAAGCGCGTTCACGATTATTGGACCTAAAGCTGAACTTCCAGGTGAAGAAGGATTGCCGGATGTTGCCCTAATATTAGAACGCTCGAGTGATGCACCTTGGATCTCTTTTGAACCGGAGCATTAATTGAGGGTTGGGCTCCGCCTTCACTTTCAAGTGGAACTGACCCAACGAAAATCCCTTCCTCTCCTTGTCGATGTTGATCCGCCCATTATGGAACATGCAGGCACTGGACTCGGCCCAGAGGCACCGAGACCTTCCCTAGTAGCCTCCTAGAGCTAACGCCGCATGCTGTCGCTCGCCAGCCGGTGGAGACAGAGACATTCAGGCAGAGCTTGTTGGAGAAGATGGACTTTTAAGTTTGAAGTGACCCTTGATGACCCGCTTCCATAAATATTGGTTAAAATATAGATTTGTAACCCATTTTGATAGTTTCAGTCTGAAGGACCTTGGCTCGGCATTGGGCACTAGGGCTCAATCTCGGGGGACTCCAATCCGACCATTAGGGTCCCCAAACCCAAGCCATGGGTTTGCAATTGTAGGAGCTGAGGTTTTTTGGGCCTAGCCATTGGAAACTTGTACGAGGAGCAACAAGAACCTAGGCCCAAGTGTCGGTGACTCAGGCGTGGGAGCGCACTCCTAGTCAAGGACATCAAGGACCCAAGCACGAGCAAAAAGATCTTGCGCTCAACCTTTATGGACTTGAGCTTCACTGCCAAGGAGATGGGCTTGGGTGCTCGTAATTTGCTCCTGCGAGCCAATACCTAGGCCTAGGTCATCAAGATTGAGGGCACGGGTACCGGGATCTTGAGCTCGGCCTTGAGAGACCTAGGCTTGACCTTTGGGACATCGGCAAGGATCGGCACAAATGTCGGTGTTCTTGTGCCCAAGTGTCAAAGGTCTTTGTCTAAATGTTGATGTCTTGTTGTATTTTGAATAATAAATTCTAACTATTTAAAAAGAGAAAATTATTTTCTTGAATTTAAATATAAATTTTTTTGCTGACTATGAATTTTTTTTCCATCGACTCATTCTTCTAATTAATCCAATAATTTTTTTTTTTGAATAGAATGCTTTTCGCAAAAAATACGAAACCTTACCAAAATACTAATTAGTATAGTACATTGCCCTACAAGAAAATCCAACTATTTAACGCTAGAGGTAACATAAAAATATCCCAAGTCGTGTATCCTTATATGCGATCAAGCATGCCACTGCCGAACGATCACCGAGTTAATTTCAAAAAACTTATAATAATCCTTGCACCATCCAATGAAAAAGACGACAAGTCAACCGATCATATCTATGTGAAGAAACGCATCATACCGGTGGTGGGACTATCCTAGTCCTTGTTTTGTTCTTCTTTAAGTAATTTTTTTCAACACCAAAATAGGATTATTCTTTTTTCTTAAAAATTAACGAGGGAATGAAGAAGATAGAATTTTTTAGTTTCTAGAGATAGGTTGTCTCTGTCCCGGGACCGGCCGGCATTTATTGAGGAGGTCTTTTCTCCTTCTAGAATGGTAACAGATTTTTCAACATTATTGGCCAACCCTCTCTATGCGAACACCTTACCTTATTTTCCATGGAAAAAAAGAAGCATTTATTAAGGCGCCTTGTTATTTCCGCATACCATATTGAATGCCAAAGACTTTGTAGTAAAGATTTTAAGAAGAGGGGCCGAGTAGGGTCCTAATACCATTCTAATAGCTGCCGTCATAGTATGCAATTGGATGGATCATTGTGCTTGTATAAGAAGTTGAAGATCGTAGCCATAAACGTGTCTATTCAGTCAAACTCTATTTCTTCCAATAGGTCACTTGTGGAAGTCAATACCCATTAAATTAGGTCTACACGTAGCTTCATTAAGTAAATTCCTTTTAAGAGAGGACAACATTTGGGACAGGCAACACCGCTCTTGCTTCGTAACTAGCTGGTCACCCGTTCGATTCGACAAAAATAGATTAGAACTATATCCCATGTCAAGAAAGGAAATATAAAAAGAAAACAAGCCGCATCATTAAAATGACAATGCCCCTAGGATCAAAATACATGCCCTCTCATGTTGCATCCCCTTTTGTGTATTTTAGTATAGATCCTAAGGCTATTTGTAGGTATGTTCATTATTCGAGTAGCTTTTATCGATAACTCTTAACTTTATGTCACACTCTAACCATATTATAATGACTAGCCATTGTTTGTCTGATGATAGCTAACTATTTCTGCTCGGACAGTAGTCCTATGTTTTTATTGTGAGGGATCATGGGGCACAATCTGTCTTTAGGCCACCTAGAATTTAACCTTAAATTTACAAACTCTGATCTTATTCAAGAGGAAGAAAGATGAGACTTTAACTTAACGTAGCACACTTGGAAGTAGATAGCCAACCACCAAATCAAAATCAAAAACCCTCTCTTTCTCTCTCTCTCTCTGAGATACCAAATGGGTGATATGGTTGGCACCCATTTTGTACTTCTGAATATATATATTTGTGGAAAATTTTTCTATTTATGCATCTTGATTCGATCGGGTCATTTCCTTTGCTTTACCAAAAGGACAGGATGAGATGATGATTCCGAAAGTTGCGTCTCCTTTTGTGCCATTAGGCTTTACACGCAATGCTCTTTCAGAGAATTCGTGGACCAGATAAGAATCTCTGCCGCTTCCTTAAAGAAACAGTGAACAACCTTACAAAGTCGCATCGATAGTTGCTCCTTTTGTTTAAGGAAACTAACGATAGAGATTCTGCCGCTAAGAGTAAACACATCAGGGGGCACATTCATTTGCTTTGCGAAAAGGACTTTTAACCGCTAACGTTAACCAGCCGAAGCCAATATAGATGCCCCCAAAGGAGTCCACGCGCTTCTCTTAATCAAATTGATTAAACCGTGACCCATCTGTGGCTGATTTCATGCAAAGAACTACTGTGTTGTTCTGGTTCGAAATGTTACCATTATTGCTTGACAACGAATTTAATATATTTTTTATATTCAGTAGTCTTCCTCTATTTACAAATTTCAGCTTCTAGTTAGGTTAGACTTTGTAACACTCTTGATTTATTCATGTTTTTGTATCTACCTGAAAAAGAATTATGAGAACTTTTGGCATGTATGGACCTCATCGATGTGTGTGCTGTGTGTAGCGATAACACATACAAGTAAATGCACCGGTTGTTTTTGTGGAAAAATTGACATTTTTGGAGAATATTTCCTAAGAATTCATTTCTAGGAAAATGGAATAATTTTTCCAATGTTTGCTGAAATTTGAAAATACATAACTCATGTGATATAAAGGCCACATATGTTATATCATCAAATTTTTAATAAATTTTTATCAAATTAAATTTTCATAACATATATACTTTTTTTAAAATGCAAGCAATTTACCTTTTTCCTCTTATAAAGCCAGACTCGGGTGCTTAGGTCCTAGGCCTAGCCTTGAGGCTCATAGGCTTGGAGGCCAGGTTCTTGGTCCAAGCCGCAAGAGACCCGAGCTCAGTAGTTGAGGGACTCAAATTCGACCATTGGGGTCCTCGAGCACAGGCGTCGAGGACTTGGTTGTAGGTAGGGGGTTTCTCGGGCATCCATTGAGGACCTCGGCATAGGCGTTGGTAATTTGGGTTCATGAGTCAAGTACTTGGACATGATTGTTGGGGATTGAGTCTCAAGCATCGAAGTCTTGGGCTCAACCTCTATGGATCTCAACCCAGTTGTTGAGGAATTGATTGAGGTGTTAATGGTTTGGGTGTGGGAGCTGAGTACTCAAGCTTGGCTATCGATGACTTACGCACGAGTACAAGGGTAGACTCGGCCTGATTGTTGGGGAGTGGCATAGGCTTCAGGGTTCCCATACCCAAGTGCTGATGTCTTTAGTTTTAGCATTGTAATTAAGTCATATTTTGAAAATAATGTTTGACTTATAAAAAAAAAGAAATCATTTTTTTTTTAAAATTTTATCATAGATTTTGGTTGACTATAATTTTTTTCCCATCGATTCATTTCATGTAAACCCAAACATCCGGGAAAAATCTTTTTGATGGCACTAGATACACACCTATTATTATTAATTGAACAAAATAACCTTCTATATTAGGAATTAATATTAATTTCCCATTCAACCTAATTTATTCTCTCCCATCTCTTTTCTTCAACTTCCATGTTTATTTTTAAATGATTAAAACATCCTTTTATGCTTGAATATCAATGAATCATTGATTAAGCATTCTTTTACTCTCTCATGTTTGGTTTCCCACTTCCTCCACCTCTTCTCCAATCTTCCTTTTAATTATGATTGATTAAGTTTTGTAATATTTTTAAGTTTGTAGCTTTGCTCCATAAAATCCTACTTTGATTATACCCATCTTGCTTCACTTGTTGCCTTGTCAGATACCCTCATGGTATTCTTTAAGGAGAAAATTTGCCCCAGCCAAGATAGGGCATCGCGTCATCCCATTGCTATAAAGATTAATAGAAAAGTTATATTAAAAGAGTTAACAGTGTAAGCGAAGTAGTGTTCTATGGACCAAAGTTATAGACTTAAAAATTAATCGATCATAATTTGAAAAGAAGATGGGAGAAGCGGTGGCTAATGATTAATTGATTTTCAAGCATAAAATGATGTTTGAATCAATTAACAATAAACATAGAAGGCGAAGAAAAGAGATAGGAGAGAAAAAATTAGATTGATCTTGTTTCTTATTATAGAAGAATTTTTTGGTCAATTGATAATACAAAGTATCTACCAAGTCAAAAAGAGGGTGGAAATATGTCCACCCAATGTTTGTCGATAGAATACTTTTCGCAAAACAAACAAAGCATAAAATACTAATTAGTACAGTCTATTGCCCTACAAAAAAAGAAAAAAAGAAATCCGACTCTTTAATGCTAGAAGAAACAATAAATATTCTGACTGGTGTATTCTTACATGCGATCAAGCATGCTACTTCCGAACAATGACCAAGTTGATATAAATAAACTAATATTAATCCTTGCCCCATCAAATGAGACACAAAAAAGCAAAAGACGAAATGTTTAACTGATCATCTCTATGTGAAGAAACATATCGTTAGCGGGACTATCCTAGTTCTTGTGATGATCTTCTCTAAGAAGTTTTTTTTTTTTTTTTTAATAACATAATAAGATTATTTCTTTTCCTAAAAATTAACGAGGGAATGAAACTTAAAATTTCTTTTTATAGTTTCTAGATATAAATTTTCTTTTTCCCTCAACCTGCCTGCATTTATTGAAGGGGTCTTTCTCCTTCTAGAAAGTTTACAGATTTTCCAACACGATTCGCTCAGGCTCTTTATACAAACATTTGACGTTATTTTCAATTAATAAGAAAAGAACATTTATTAAGGCGTCTATTTTCACAACCATATTGAGCGCCAAAGACTTTAGTCGACTATTGTTGCCCTAAACGTGCCTAGTCAAACCCTATTTCTTCCAATAGGTCATTTATGGAAGTCAATATCCATTTACACCTAACTCTTAGGTGAAAGAGTGGCTTAATTTAGTTAATTCCCCTTTAAGGGAGGACAACACTTGGGACATGCAACATCGCTCTTGCCTCCTAACTAGCTAGTCATCCATTTGCATTGATAAAAATAGATTATAACTATGTCGCATATTAAGAAAAGAAATATAAAAAGGAAACAATCCATATTATTAAAATGAAGATGCCCTCGTGATCAAAATATATGCCCTCTCATGTTCCATCCCCTTTTCAGTATTTTAGTATGGATCCTGTGGCTTTTTGTAAGTATTTCGTTATTTGCATAGTCTTCATCGATAAGTCTAACTTCATATCAGACTCTTACCATGTCATAACAACGAGCCATAGCCTGTTCGATAATAGCTATCTTTCTCCTCCTTGGATGGTAGTCATATGTTTTCATTGTAAGGGTATCATATGGCACAAAAAATGATCAGGCGACCTAAAATCTTATCTTAAAGTTAAAAAATCCTATCTTATTTTTCAGGAGTAAGAAAGATGAGTCCTTAACTTTACGTAACACACTTGCCAGTAGATAGGCAACCGCCCAATCAAAATAAAAAATCCTCTCTCCGATACCAGATGGATAATATGTTAGGCACCCGTTTTGTACTTTTGAATATAGACGTTCTTTGGAGATTTTCTACCGATTCATCTTGTCTTGATCGGATGATTCCTCTGCTTTATCAAAAGGAAATGATAAGACGATGAGCCCAAAATTTGCGTCCCCTTTGGTGCCATTAAACTTTACATACTATGCACTTTCAGAGAATTAGTGGACCAGATAAGAATCTCTGCTGATTTCTCAAGAAATAGCAAACAACATCAAAAGGTTGCGTCTACATTTGCCCCTTCTAATTAAGGAAACTAAGGATAGAGATTCTGCCACTTGACTATACACATTATGGTGCACATTCGTTTGCCGTATGAGCCACCGGCATGTGGTAGTCAAGTCAGCGGCTTGACCGTCGGGGGACTCGGGTTCTACTGCTGCGTTCCCCAAGTGCGGGCACCCGGGTCTCGACTAGGGTTTCTTGGGTCCAACCACGGAGAACCCAAGCACAAGCCAAATATCCAAGCATGGTTGTCAGTGATTGGGGCTTAAGCACCAGGGTCTTGGGCATGGGATCTAAATATTTGTGCATGGCTGTCAAAGCGAGTACCAAGGTCTTAGGCTTGGCCTTTGAGGAGCTAGCTTGGTTGTTGAGGATTAAGGGTACGTTTGGTTCAGCATTTGGAAAGCTCATTCTGAAAATGCAAAGTAGTTTAGCCTAAAGAGCTTTGGAGGAAATGCAAAGACTGTTCGGTAAATTCTGCTTTGAAAGGTAACTTTGAGAGAAATGCTGTTTGAGAGAAATGCTGTTTGGTAGAAAACACATTTGCAAAGCCCCTTGAAAAATGGTTGCCAAATACCCCAATTTGGGGTGAGGGGCTTTGGGGCTTGAAGGGGCTTTCTAAATGTCCATTCAAACGCACCCTAAGCATATGTTGTGGGGTTCCCTACCTAATCTAGGCATTGATATCTAGTTATATTTTAAAAATGAACGATCAATTTTAAAAGAGGAAATCAATAACCTAAAATTAAGCATAAATATTGTGTTAACCATGAAAATATTTTTTGTTAACTCATTTTAAGTAATCTAAATGTTAGAAAATAGGGAAAATGTTTTTAAACATAATATTTTCCGTAAAACCAAACAAGCATAAAATACCAATCACTACAGTACATTTCTCTACAAAAAAACAAATCCAATTCTTTAATGCTGGAAGAAAACAAAAATATCCTAACTGGTGTATTCTTACATGCGATCAAGCACGCGACCGCCGAACAATGAGCAAGTTGTTTTGAGACAACTTATAATAATCCTTGCGCCATCAAATGACAAAAGAAAAAGCAAAAGACAAGAAGTCAACCGATTATGTCTATGTGAAGAAACACATCTCACCGTTAGCGGGACTATCCTAGTTCTTGTATTGTTCTTCACTAAGGATTTTTTTTTTAATCACTAAAATAAGATTAGCCTTTTCCCTCAAATTTAACGAGGCATAGAATATTGCAAACGTTTTTATTCTCGAGAGATAAATTGTCTTTTTCCCTAGGCCTGCCTTCATTTGTTTCAAGGGATCTTCCTCCTTCTAGAAAGTTAACAGGTTTTTCAACATGATTATGCCCACCCTCTTCATTCAAACACCTTACCTTATTTTCAAAAATATTAAAAAAGAGAGAACGTTTATTAAGGCGCGTTGTTATTTTCGCACACCATATTGAATGCCAAAGACTTTATAGTAAAAGAATTATACAAAATAGAGGTGCCAAGTGGGGTCCTTTAGTATCTCTGATCACTTATGGAAGTCAATATCATTAAATAAGGTTTAAATACTTACCTTTTACATGAACGCATGGCTTAATTAAGTAAATCCCCTTAAAGGGAGGACAACACTTTGGATAGACAACATTGCTCTTGCCTACTAACGAGCCAGTCATTTGTTCGCGTCAATAAAAATAGATTAGAACCACATATTATATTAAGAAATGAGATATAAAAAGAGAACAGGCCCTATTATTAAAATGATGATTCCTTGTGATGAAAATATACGCCCTCTCATGTATCATCCCCTTTTGTGTACTATAGAATAAAACAGCTTTTCATAAATACGTTCGTTATTTGCATAGCCTTCATCGATAATCTTAACTTTATGTTACACTCTTACCAGATCATAACGACAACTCATAGTCCGTCCGTTAATAGCTAACTCTCTCTTGCTTGGACTGTAGTCATATGATTTCATCGCGAGGGATCATAGGGCACAAAAAGGGTGCAGGCCACCTATAATTAAACTTTAAACTTACAAATTCCTATCTAATTTTTCAGGAGGAAGAAAGATGAGACCTTAACTTTCTGTAGCGCAGCTTGGGAAGTTGCTAGGCAACCACCAAATCAAAATCAAAAGCCCTCTCTCTGATACCATATGGGTGATATGTTAGGCACCCATTTTGTACTTCTGAATATAGATATTTTTCTGGGAGATTTTCTATCTATTCATCTTGATTTGATTGGATCATTTCCTCTGCTTTATCTAAAGGACACGATAAGATGATGAACTGAAAATTGCACATCCCCTTTCGTGCCACTAGGCGATGCATGCAATGCACTTTCAGAAAGTTAATGGACCAAACAAGAATCTCCGCCGATTCCTTAATGAAACAGTAAATGACCTCACGAGATTGCACCGAGATTTACCCCCTTTTTTAAGGAACTAAGGATAGAGATTCTGCCCACTTGAGTATACACTATGGGGGACGCATTCATTTACCGTATGAGCCACGGGCGTGCGTTAGTCAAGTCAGCAACTTGACCTCCATGAAACCTTACTGGAGAAAAGGACTTTTAACCGCTACCATCGAACGGGCAAAAGCTGATGTTGATGCCCCCACAAAGGAGTCCACGCGCTTCTCTCGCTTTAAGTGGATTGAACCGTGATCCATCTGTGGCTGATTTCATGCGAAGAACGGCCGTGTTGTTCTGGTTCAGAATGCAAAGAATTGCCGTGTGGTTCTGGTTCAGAGTGTTACCCTTGACTTGTTCATGCGTTGCATCTACACGAGAAAGAATAGCGTTCTGTATGAGAGCTTTTGGCACGTCTGGACCTCTCATCAATGTGCATGCCATATATAGAGAGACATCACATACGATGAAATGCTCTAATTCTCTATTATGCAAGAGTAATTGCTGTAGTAGTTTCTTTTTTTCCTGATGTTGCAGTCAGGTTTCATCCTAGGTTAGATTCACGCACCATGCCGAAAACCGAGCATGTATTTAAGTAAAGGCGGTGGTCGGAGACACTCGTGATTTGTGTGGTGTAGAAAGTCATTATCCTCTCATATCAGCTCGAACCATCATCACCTATGCGGTTATATTGAAGTTACAATTGGAAATGAGTTCCTAAGATATTTACTGGGTGATGCGCAAAATGGTATTTTTTTCTGCATGATTTAACACTCCCTCATACGATGAATGTTGGTAATCGGTGGCATTTATTCTAGTATTCTACCATTCATTACGAGGTCAAAACACATAGTCTCTCTCTCTCTCCCCTCCTTCTAGAAACCATTGACAACGAAAGGGCCAAAGAGAATGGCCATTTGTCCAAGCAATCTTTAAGGTCCTTAGGAAGCTCAAACAGAAGTTTCCGCTAGGGACTATGCATGACATCGCATTATGATATGCCCAAGAGCATCTCCATTTTGCTCTTCGTATGTCAAGACAGAATGCCCTTCATTTCCCACCGTATATTTCTCTGTCTCTCTCTGTCTCTCTCAATTCTGAATTAGTTATAATCTCCACCGGCATAATCACACGCTGTACCTCTCTACCTCTTCAAAACTCACTTCTTTATAACTTTAAATTCTTCATCGATCTCAATCACTCTATCTCCCCTTTCCCTTCCCTCTTCCATTCACTCTCTCTTTCTCCCTCTCCCCCCCCCCTCTCTCTCTGTCTCTCTGTCTCTCGTCCATGGCGGATCATCAACTTCTTTCGCGGTACGACCCGGAAGAAGCAGAGGAGGCACTCTCTCTCAGGGACCTCCCGCTCCACGACGAACCCGAAACAGAGACTCCTGGCCACTTCCCCACCCACCACCGCCAATCGTCATCCGATGTGCCAGAGTTCTTTGAGTTCTTCAGTGACTTCAGCTCCGACATGTGCTCTGCGGACGATGTCATCGTCTGCGGTAAGCTGGCACCTTTCTCCTCCATGCAATCTCCGACCAAGACGACTCCCCAGGAAGTGGCGAACAATGAAGAAAGCGAGCTAAGATTTGCGTTCCGGCGGCGATCAGAGTCGATGTCCAAGTTGCAGAGCTCTGTCGCCGGATCGAACAGTGCCAAGTTGAACCTCACCAGGAATTGCAAGTCGCTTGATTATGGCAAGCTGAAGCCGAATCAGTCACCTCAGGTGCTTCATTCGCATGAAGCGACGAGGAATTCGCCGGCAAGAAGCGTAGTGAGATTGGATTCGCTGGTGAAGAGGACTACGGCATCGAAGCCGCGGTGGTATGTGCTCACTTTCGGGCAGGTGAAGTCGCCGACAGAGATGGAGCTCCGCGACATGAAGAGCCGGCAGTTCCGGCAGAGCCCGTCGGCGATGCTGTTCCCAGCGCCAGGGGACTCCGGGGAGGGGAAGGCTCAGGGGAGCGCTGGCGGTGGGAAGGCGACGTGGAAGGTGCTGAGAGCGCTGAGTTGCAAGGGTCATGCAAGCGTTGCTGTGACCGCATCCATCGAAGAGACACAGAGTTGGCAAAAATACGTTGCGCAAAATTGAAGTAACACTAGCTAAAATTCCATGTTCCTTGTATTAATTGCCGGCTAAGTATTCTTTCTCACAGCCTTCAGCATAAGCATAGTACACATAATCTATAATTTTTTCAGAATATCAGGTTGCACGCCTGCCACGTATCTCACCTACTCTCCTAGGATTGAAAGATTTCTCATTGTATTAAAACTTTCAAGCAGTTTCGAGCCAATGGAGAGCGGAACTGATCTCTGTAAAATGAAAGATTGTATGATACGATCTGTGTAATACGTGCATAGAAGATATGCTTTCGAGTCTCGAATCGAAATGTCGATGTTTCTACCATTAAAGTGGCAAGCTTTGCTCGAGGTTTTGGAAGAAGATGCTATTCTTTCTTGCGTGGATGCACGCATGCGCTGGCATATGTAGATGGACCGCAAAAGACTGGAAAAGGCGATGTTAAACGTGATTATGATGTTTTTGATGAGTATGATGTTTTTGACAGATAAACGTGATTTTCTAGCTTTTTCTTTTGTGCGTTTGTGGTGATCCTGCTTTGGCCGCTCCCTTTGCGATCCCCACGAGAGCGAAAAGGCGAAATGAGCCGTCGCTGGTCGGCTAGGGTTAGCGGTTCTTGTTTTTCTTCTTGGAGGAGAGAAATGGCGATGAAGGGGAAGCAGCAGGCTTGACGTAGAAGGGAAGGCAAGAGGACAGCGACGGTTGACGAAGAACATGGTCGATGATGCTCTTGAGAGAGCTGAATAAGGTCTGGTCTCGGTGACGGAAATTTTAGGAAATAGAAATAGCCATAATTATCAAGAGAATGCCCGACGGTGACATGGGATGGATTTTCCTTTTTATTTTGTGTTGGCGTCACGAATAGTCATGTTAGTTGGGACCCTTTTTTTATTCCTATTAGTTTGTGGGTGGATGATGACACAACCGTCTATTCCCTGTCTTTATTAATAACGAAGGAAAAGAATATTGAGATATCATAACTTCTTTATGGCCTTCATTTTCATGTCAAAATTTTTCGCTAAATCACTTAAGTGTAACCTTTTTTACAAATTGATCATTTAAGTGCTATTGCTGATTTGGGATGCCAATTTGGTAATGTTTTATCAATTTTTCTAAGTGATGTGGCTTACCGACACTTCAAGTGAATATTAATAGTCCTAAATAATGTTGATCAACATTTTTTCTTTCTCATATAAAAATCCTAATTTGGTACGAATACAGAGAGCACAATTCGGCCGCGGCCATCCTTGTTGTTATCGAGCATGAAGCCCGCCCACTCCGGTAGCCGCTTGTTCAGGAATACAAACTTCGCGATGTCGAGCCGATCAATGGCAAAAATCGAGCTCATGAGGGCACAATTGGGGCAAATAGGTTGAAACCTTGGAGGCGAGGTTGGGGTCGTTGGAATCAAGGATGGCCTCGATCTAGATCATAGTGCACGTGGGACTTTTTTTTCTTTTTAAAAAGCACATAGGATTTTTTGTCGAAATATGCTATCAGATGTACTTAAGTGGTTGTTTTTTTCTTCGATTTGGCATTTAAGTAAATCGGCAAAAAATTTTGACATTAAAGTAAGCGCCGTACGAAAATTATAACACTTTACTGCTCTTTTCCCTAAATAATAGTATAGTCATCATTTATTTATCACTTATATGTTTGTAACTACATGCTTGAGGCCCAATCAGAAGCATGCATTGAAGCAAATACAATCATGATTTACACATTGACAAGTATACAATTTTTTAATTTTGATGAGTTATATCGTTTCATTATTAGATAAGAATTTCTAATGCATGACTATTTGTTTGAAAAATATTTTAAACCGCCATGTAATTTATATAAAATTTTACGTTTTTTCTTCATCACACTATTTATGTCTTAAACTCCTCATTAATTTGGCTCAGTATACATCATTATATGTTGGACTTGAAAGCGAAATCCTAGGTAGGTTTGTGAAAACGATGACAAACCTACTTTAGCAAGGATGTATCGACTTTGTTTGTGAATATAAAATTGGAAAGTATTTAAAAGGATTAGACGAAAAAGAAATCGAATTGGATTAACTAAACATTTTCAAATCAAAACGAGGTCAGCACCAGAGCAAACACAAGCAATATTGATCTAAACAAATCATCGACAAGTCGCATGTATGAAACCAAAAAATGACCAACTCTTTCGTGTGTGGAATCCAAGACCGCGTGCCCGATTAAGAGAGTTAGGGTTTAACAACTTCTTTGGCCCTGTTGCAAAGGCTACAAGATACAGTTGTTTCTTGAACTCATATTCTACTTCTCTCTTTGGGCTATGGTGAACTTTTGTGTTTAGAATCCAAGACCGTTTGCCCTCTTGCTCATAGTTCTTCCCAATCCTGTTATTACAAAGCCTCGCCCTAGGGCACACTAAATTTCGATCTGTCGCGTTCATACAACTCCCCGATTTCCAATAGCATCGCACGGTCGATCGCAAATAACGATGGATTGTCATGTCATGATGTATGGAAGGAAAGCGAGATGAAGAGCTTATAAAAAAGACATTGAAGAAGATGTCTAAATGGCTAAGATCAAAACCTCATGCAAAATGGCGGACAGAAGATAACGAAAAGTTCAAGCATCATTGCCCGTCTATTTTTGGTGATATAAGCCCATTTATAAAATATGTTTCGCAGTTCATAGAATATGGAGCTAAATATGGACTTATAACGACCATTATATGTCAATATAATATTAGATCTGCCACACCTTTCGGTCCTCGAGTTAAGCATGAGAAAATTCATGCCCAAGTGTCATTGATCCATCATCTTTTCTTATGCATAGTTGACAACGATGTCGATGAATCCATCATTCATGCATTCGTGGACTGTCTATTGCACCCTAATGTCATACATGTGTTACTTGCGAAATTTGATGCGGCGACATATGTAAGTCGACAACAAGAATTGAGGGTTCCTACAGCTCAATGTGACTTTACGATGGGGCATTAATTAGCTAAATGGCCTTGGCATTTCCTCGCGAGATAACTTGATTTAGATCATCCACGAGTGCCAATTACTTTTCGAGACATGAGAAGCTAAGAAGATGGATCGATGTAACTCCTCAACAAGAAGAAGATGATAGCAATTTTTGAACATCTCTTAGGGGACCATGGAATGGAGGTCACGCCCTCTTGTGACTGAACAACTAACAATAATAATAATAAAAGCAACTATATTAATATAAAATGGATAATTTTAAGGGTGATCGGTATTAAGGTGAGCGATTCCCATCTCGAATTAGAAACTTTCCACTAATAACTAGTTTCAAAAAATTGGAATTGAGAATTGCCTGTTGATATCATGAAATTGGTCTAAATCTCCAACAAATTCATTCTTGAGTGTTTTGAACAATTGATAGGTGAAGCTCCAACCCAGATTGGAATCGTTAGCCTTCAAATACCATTATCACTCACCTCACTGCAATTGCTTTGGACCATGAACCAATCCTCCTCAACACCTAGGGTGAACAATCCCTTGGCCTATTATCTCCTTTCTAGTTTAAAGAATGTCGGACTAACACCCAAGTTATTTACCCACCAATGGTAAACACTCATTAGAGATTTCCCTATTTTTCATTCGGGCCACATCATCAAACTTGCTAAAAGAGCTCCCAAAACTAGAATTGAACTCACTTTGGTAATTTCTAGGTTCAAATACATCAAACTCAAGAGCACATAGGTGCTTTGCACAAAAATAATAAAAAATATATATGTATTGATTTGGTCTGGATGGGTGGTTCTACATTTAGAATTAGAAATCGGATTAGTACTCATTGGTTCTAATAAATTGGAATTGGGAACTAGATTGGAGCCATGGGAATCACCGGTTTTGGACTAATTTGGTTTGGTTTTAAGTGATTCGAGCGATTTCTAACTCTTTTGCATACCCTTAGATAATTATGCCGTTTTGCTCGCAAATGAATATGTTGATGGATTTCTAAAAGAAATGATAAGTGTTAGAAATTATTAGTAAAACAAATCACTATCGCCTAATTCTCAATAATTTGGTGACTTGCAAACACTTCAATAAAACCACCAACTTTTTTGACAATTTGAAAATTATTAATTTTTTTTTAATACTTCACAAATTTTTATTTGTCTTGTCTACTGAGATCTTAAATCTCCCAATTCTCATATGAATTTATTAATCTTTATTCGAGTCACTCGCCAACTCTTCATCAATCAACTTATGGGCTAGTTTTGATTTACCAATCTTTATTCTAGTTCACCTCTCAGATTAATTAAAAGCGAAATGACGACTTTTTACATTTTACGATCATAATTTAAAAATGAATGAAATTTCAAAAAATAATAAGAAAAATGTACCATAAGTCTTTGTGCCAACATCTGTAATTTTTTAAAAATTCAAATTTGCTAGAACTAAAAAAAATAAAATAAAAAATTAAGTGCGTAAGCTCCCAAAGTCATGATTAATTTGAACATAGAAGTCTCATGCCTAAGAATGAATCTATATTTCATGTTTCAAAGATTTGAAAACATGTCGTAATCTCTTTCCCGCCGCCACTGTCGGACGATGAAGCCGGAGGACCTCCTCATCCGCCCCCGGCCCACCGCGAAGTGCACCGCCGGCTGCCCCGTCCTCGACCGCTGCCTCGGCGGCGGCTTCCCCTGCCGCTCCGTCACCGAGGTCGTCGGCGAGAGCGGCTGCGGGAAGACCCAGCTCTGCCTCCAGCTCCTCCTCTCCGCCCAGCTCCCGCCCTCCCGCGGCGGCCTCTCCGCCTCCTCCCTCTACCTCCACTCCGAGTTCCCCTTCCCTCTCCGCCGCCTCCGCCAGCTCGCCCGCGCCCGCCCCCTCGGCCCCCGCCACGACCCCCTGGACCACATCTTCGTGCACCCTCTGCTCTCCGCCCACCACCTGCTCGACGTATTGCCCAAGCTGGAATCTTTCGTGGAGAACTTCAAGAGCCAGTTCCCGGTTCGGCTCGTTGTCATCGATTCCATAGCGGCGTTGTTCCGGTCGGAGTTCGACAATAACCCGCTTGATCTCAAACGGAGGTCGTCTTTGTTTTTCAAGATTGCAGGGAAATTGAAGTGGTTGGCTGAGAAGTTTGATCTCGCGGTTGTGGTGACGAATCAGGTGGTTGATTTGGTCGCTCCCAATGAGGGGATTAACGGGCTGAGGATTGGGAACTTGGGTTGCTTGGATTCATCTGGGAGACGGGTTTGTGCTGCGCTCGGATTGGCGTGGGCGAATTGCGTGAACTCGAGGCTGTTTTTGTCGAAGGATAAAGAGATTGTTAGTACAGTGAATGACATGAGGGATGGGTGTGGTTGTGAACCGATGCATTGCGGAACAAGGAGAAGACTCCATTTGCTTTTTGCCCCTCACATCCCTGATACATCTTGTGAATATGTGATTACCAGAGAGGGAATCTTTGGGGTTTGTAGATAACTCTTGGTCTCTATGTATACAGTCTGAGCTTCTGCCAGAGGTAAAACTGACACAGTTGGTCAGACTTTACTCTACTGAAGTGGAAATGAAGTTGCTTGCTTTGATCCTTTTTGCCAACTCAAGTATACAGCATTCTCAGTTTGATGAGTTGTCTACCAAACTTGTTACTCATCGTAGTCCAAAGCATGTTTCCACAAACCAGTTGCCTAAAGGATGGTGGGTTTGATTTGCGTTTATTGTCGTCCATCGTTTTTAGTGCACAAACTACTTGACATATGCTGTGCCCTGATCCATTCTTTCATGGTCGTCTAGTTTTGAGAATTACTTCCGTCTCTTGTACTTAAAATATGAGAGACATTTTATCCAGGTTTTGTGGCCTAATATGAATTTATATGGGATAAATTAAGAGGATAGAACATTGAAAAAGGAATTTTCCCGTGAATAGAACTAGATAGAACATCAACGAGGAATTCATCTTCAAGGAGTTGAATAAGAACAGAGATAATAATAACTGTCCAGGTAAAAGAACAAAAAGCCAAATGCATGTGAATTTGTCATGATAGGAGAGTCGATGAGGGTGCACTTCCCTTTGATGTTCTTCTGCTGAAGTCACGAACCGTCACTCATTGATCTTGTTGTCTATGTTAACTGCCATTTTTGCATTGATCTCCTCCCTATGTCTCTCTCTCTTCTGCCGTACATATGGGTGGGCAATGGATTGACACTGCTTGTAAGGCTTCTTAATTATTATTATGAGGAATGGCATAAATCACGAGCAATCTGTTATCAACTGATGACAAGTTTTTCGACAAGCTTTTTGTCACTTGTTACCTATCAAGGAAGAGCTTTTTCTCACTAATTACCAACTAGTGGGAAGGCTCTATTCATTAAGTTAATCTTATCTTATTTCCTTTTGTTTAAAGGATACTTTGTATTTGAGATATTCTATGCGTCTTAAATTAAACATGATACAGTAACTACTTACATGCTTTCTCTACAGTGTCATCATGTGCCATTTTTTGGAGCTTCCAAATCATTTTAAATATACTTATAATTGTGTTCATTTTTATTCTATTAGTAATTGGAAAAGTTTAGAGCACAGGTTGAGGGCCAAAACTTCATTTTAGAGAAAGAACTTACCATTCCAAGAAGGTTTGGCTTCTTTTGGGTTAAATGCTTGATCTTGTGGATTTTCATCTAATTTAGTTATAATTGTATTCATTTTTGGTTTTTTAGTACTTGGGAAAGTTTAGAGTACAAGGTGAGGCCCATAACTTCATTCTAAGAAAATAACTTCCCATTTCAAGAAAGTTTGGCTATAGTTGAGTGAAATGCTCGATCTTGTGGATTGGAGTTCCCAAAATCCACACTGACCGAAGTGCTTGGAGTTAACCTGAACCGTTTTGCCATATCCATTGGGTGGTGATAACTATAGTTATTGTGAGAAGTAGATGGAGAGCTCTAATCTCTAGTATCTCTTAAACTGTTGTGAATTCTGAATCCAACTCATCTTTTCATTGCAAATTGTGAAATTGTCGAGCAATTGCTGCCTTTAGTAAAAGATTCTTGTAATGATATCATGCCTTTACTTGCATTGGTTTTGATATATTGTATCTTTTGTACTTCCCAATGGTTTTACATGACTTTGTCTTCTCCTCTTAAGTTCAGATTGGATTGAGTTCTCGCACTGTAATTCTCAGGTTCTTAGCACATGGTGCATTTGTTGTCAAAAGTTGGCCAAGGGAAGTGGGAATTAAATCATTTGTGTCTTTGCCAATCTGTCGAAATGGAGAAAATCGAAATGGATGATATTTAGTATCTGCAGATTGGCAAAGGAACACAAAGATTTTCAATTCCCACTACCCTTGGCCAACTTTTGGCAACAAATGCAGATGGAGAAAACCAAAACAAACGATACTGATTGTCTGCTCCTTTTTCCTGGTAAGACTTGCATGTTAAATTTGCGGATTTTAATTGTGAAATCTTGAGAGATGATTCTGCTTAGAAGAAAGCTAGTATTCCTGGTAAGGATGCCCAAAAAGGTTTCTTTATAAGCCAAATGAAACTAGCATTTTGAGAAACTGATTTAGATGCTTCTTTATTGTCTTGGCTGGCAATGTTTCAACTACTCATACTAACAAGAGATATGCTGGTGTGGTTAATCTTTCAGAGAGATGGGTTTTATTCAGTTGAGAATGGTGGACTCCATTTTGCTGCAGCACCTTTAGAATTGGCAGTGGCTTTGAATTATAATTGATTAATTTTGTTCAGAGTTGCATTGACTGTGGAGGTACTTGCAGAAGTTTCAGCATTTTGTTGTCCTAACTATCTTAGTTTGAGCAAAAAGAGGATTGTACTGTTATCACTTTGTGTGTAAGCAAAATATGATATGTTGCAGTATAAATAAGATTGCCTGTTGCCTTACACTGTTCCAACTGACATGTCATTTCTGAGATTGTTAAGGGCTTACCCACTGGATTGGTGTTGTAGGCTTTTTATCTGGCATAGTTAGATTGGTCTCTTAAATGTTTACTAAAAAGAAAACAATGCTATGTTGAAATGATAAAACAGTAAGTATATGTTGCTTTGATGCAGACATAAATAAGAGCGTTGGCATCTCTTATGGTTAATTTTGCAGAAGTATTAAATAATAGAGCAAAAGATATAAGATTAACATATTCTTATTTCAAACATCTTCAGAGTTCTAACAATAGCACCCTCATCATCGTACAGCTAAAAAATCCCAAGAAGCTTCAAAGTTCCTGGCATGTTGCCACATATAGCACTGCAATGTAAGTCGATATCTGCATCATCTGAGGACTTGACAGTTTGTTCTTATTCAACAGGAATGTCTTCTGATGTGTGTGGAACTGGTTCTTCTCAATGGGATATTGCCAACTGGCGAGACCTTCTCTTTAGCATGTTTATCAGCAACCTCATGCTGCTGTGCAGTTGATTTCTTCTTCATAAATTTGTAGGATGCTATCAGAGCTACAGTTGAAGTGATGCCTGTAATAAGAAACAGACCGCGAAAGCTGTATAAGTCAAGTCTAGCAACTTCTGTTGCAGAATCCTGATTCGGGAATAGGGAATGGTCTTTAAACCAATTTTGGCCTATTAAATAAAGCTTTCCATCTTCTCTCAATTTTGCTATTGATGCAGAAATGTCAGGGACTAAAGGTGACCCCTTGGGAAAAGCCTGCATAAAAGGGCCTAAGAATCATTAATTGGATCGATCCCAATAAATTCACTCAACTGTATAGAGAAGAAAGAAAGAGACTTACAAAGCCAAATCCATTGGTGTTGTTGTATAAGGGCTCAATCATGGTGTATTGAACAGAGTACTTGGAAAGAAAGAGGTTTACATAAGGAAGTTCATCAATAATTGCTGCGACGCCACCATTCCGGCTTCCTTCTCTCAGAGCATTTGCATAATCTTCAACCGTTTGCAAAAGGGGAAAAGACGTTTCTTTGGAGGAATTGATCAGAACTGGCTTATTAACTGGACTATTTAAGGGGACACCGACAGATTCGCCCTTTGGCAAGTACTGAAGCTGATGAACTGTTAGCATTGAGCTCAGGTTTGCTGTGTAACTGGAAGTTAGTATTAGAACTACAAACAGCCATATGATCACCACAACTTTGGACAAGTTGCTGATTAATTTTTCCCCTGCAAATCATGACATGACAATTTAGCTTCATACCATGTCAACTCACACCGTTATTGGACAGCAGACTGTAAAAATCCACTAGAAATGACGGGGCGTATTCCTTCTGCCCACGATCAATGGGTATTAATTTGCTTCTTTTTGCCCTGAAATTTGGGTTTTATTCTAAGAACTGTATTGCTGGAGAAACCTTGATCTAGTACTCAGTTAATCCACTCATCATAAGAAATTTTAAAGCACAGGACATGAACATCAGAAACATATAGAGTCCATACATTGTGGAAAAACTAGTGTCGAGAACGAATACGACATCACTGTCCCAATTTGTCGAGCTAATGCTCCCTTGAACTCACTGTTGTCATTGTGCTCAATTGTCCACACTACGCATCCTGTAAAGACAAAGAAAGCGCCCATGACTAACCATAGATCCACCTCGAGAGGCTGTAGAAATATCCACATGCTTGTGCTTCGTGTTGTCTCAATAGGCACGATCATTGCTACTCCAGCTTCTGTGAAAGGCATTGTGAAGTCCACATACGATGATCTATTTGCCGTGATGGTTATATCACCTGCCGCTGCATCATATTGCTAGTACATATTCCCAAGGACCCCAAAGAAATGGTAAGTACTTCTCATAAACAATGTACATGAGCATACAAGCACATACAGTTGCAAATACACTCGGGCACTTCAACCTGCATCACTCAATTTCTTTTGCTAATATTCTTTTCCCTGATGTATATAGAGTAATCGAGTCATCTCAGAAATTGGCACTGTGGTGACCCTTATCCAGACTATGCTTACTATCATGCAGAACATATTAAACAATTACTGTCCTAGACTTATGCAGAACATATTAAACAATTACTGTCCTAGACCTATCATGTGAAAGAAATTTGGCTCCAAGAATAGTAGTTTTTGCCTGCACTATTATGTAGACAGAAATTCATCTTGCCTGGTCTAATCTCACTGCTGCATCTTGACTGGCTATTAATTCCCTAATTAAAATGTTGTACTACAAGTTTTATCAAATAATTTTAAATTCTTATGTTTAATGAACAAAATGTCATGTTTATGTACTTGGATGTGCTATTTATCTGGTGTTATTTCTTGCATGGAAGCAGAACATATTATTTGGTTGCAAACACTAGAAGAAAAGACAATCCTCAAGGTGTACTGGGTTCATTCAAGATCACCTGAAGGTATACATGGTAGATCAGATCCTCATAATAGCTTCCAGTCGTTGAATCTGGGAAGGGAATGAAGTCAAATTTTACTTCATAAGGCAACAAATCAATTGCAGCCTTGAACACATCTATGCAGAAGCCCGTTACAATTGTCGCATTTGTCTCGGGATCGAGTTCCACTCCCACCAGTTCTTTAAAACCTTTTTTAATTGGAACTCCTATCTTCATTCTCTTCCCAGTCTTTGGCATAACCCGTTGACCTTTTGGTACAGCCGAGGATGATCCAGGCCATCCAATAGAGCCCATTTTTCTCAGAGAGGGTGATTGAGTTGCAACACTAGACCTATTTAGCCCTTGCGTTATCCCATTCCATTGGGTCCAAAATCCGATTCTCTTGACACTTCCCACAACATTCGCTATTTCAAATGCTAGCGGTTGTTGCAGCTGTCCATTCTTAAGTTGAATTTCCCCACTTAAACCCGTGAACTTGCCATGTAGAATTGTGCGGAATAGATTGGACCCTGTTCGTCTTGAGGGAATGGCAGCTGGATCAGCAAGCTTATTTGCAGGGTCATTCTTCTGCATAGAAGTTGTTGGACCTAAATGATATGCTGCTTTGGCTAAAGCCCAGACAGAATCATATGCCCACAAGCAATAGACGCTTATATCAGGAATTTGATGATGCTGATTCGTGAAAGAGCTGTTCCTCCACTTCAATGAGAAGTTGCGAAGCCGCTCTGAGGGTGGAATATAAGGTCTAATTCCTATGACTCCTTGCATTGAGTCTAAAACTGACTGATCCATCACACGCAGGTTGTTTATTATCCCATCAGTCACAATCCAACCGTAGCCTGCACTCATCATTCCCAACTCATTAACCTTCAAGAAAAAGCGAGATGCGAGGGAAGCAGACATGTGGACAATGAATATATTGGCAGACAGAGCCATCAATTTATAGAGTTGGGCTTCTAGATATGTGTCCCTGGCTTGTGGTGGAATGACAGTTCGATGTGCTACGCGAGCATTGCCTTCATCTAATGCAAGAAGAAGATCGGGTACGATTCCATTTCCATAGGAACTGTCCTCATGTATAATAACCAATTCTCTCCACCCGAATTGTTGAACTAGAGCAGCAATGGCTCCAACCTGGGAGTTATCATTAGTTGTCATTCGGATAAAGTTTGGATTTTTATCTGTGGATAAGAAAGGGCTACTGGCGGAAAAGGAGAATATAGGCACCCGATCTCCCAATTCTGCCAGAAGCTCGGCTTCTTCAGATGTTTGTGGGCCTATCAGTGCCTCGACTTGTTCATTCTCCAAAAGCTCCACAGCTGCTCCAAATGGCAATAAACAGATCAATTCAAATCACAAGTAGTATATGGCAAGTTTTCTCTTGTTTAGGGAAGCGCCTACTCAGAAAATGAAAATATTTGCTAGCTCACACTAACCGTTTACATTGGGAAAAGTACCAAAAAAATCCTAAACTTTTCAATTCGACCAATTTAATCCATCCGGCCAATTTTGGCCGGCCGGCGCTGACGTGGACGTCGGCTGGTGACCGGACGCTGACGTGGCAATTTTTATGATTTTTTCGAATTTTTTATTAATTTTTATTAATTTTTTTCTTTTTTCTTTTCTTTTTCCTTTTATTTTCTGCTTTCTTCCTGGCGGTGGCCGGCGAGCCTCCGATGAGGCTTTGCCATTGGGCCAGGGCTAAGCCCTCGCCTGCCGCCGGCGAGGGTCGCGGCCCTCGCTCGGCCTCTCCCAGGGCCGTCGGCGAGGCAGCTTTGCCCAGATCTGGGTGAGGCCAGCCTCGCCTTGGCCTTGCCGCGGGAGGAGGGACGGGGAGCGGGCGAGAGATGGGTTGTGGGACTGGCACCATCGGAAGAAGGAGAGGAGGGTGTTGGGGCGGCGGGCTAGGGTTTCGGAGGTGAAGATCGGGCGGAGGAGCGGGAGGTGGGGGACCAGGGCCTCGAATTGGGATTTCGTGGAGGTGAGGGCGGTGGTGATGAGGTCGAGAAGCTCCGGGGTCGACAGCGGAGGAGGCACCTGGGACTCAGCGGCAAGGCCAGGGCGAGGCTGGCCTCGCCTAGATCTAGGCTAAGCCGCCTCACCTGCGGCCTTGGGTGAGGCCGAGCAAGGGTCACGACCCTCGCCGGTGGCTGGCGAGGGCTTTGCGGCCCTCACCTCTGCCCTGGCAATGGCTGCCATGGCCTCGCTAGTCGCGGGCGAGGCTGCCCTCACCCAGATCCGGGCAAAGCCACCTCACCGGCGGCCTTGGGAGAGGCCGGGCGAGGGCCGCGACTCTCGCCGGTGGCAGGTGAGGGCTTCGCGGCCCTCGCCCAGTGGCCGGCGAGCCTCACCAGAGGCTCGCCGGCCACCGCTAGGAAGAAAGCATAAAAGAAAAAGAAAAAGAAAAGAAAAAAGAAAAAAAATTAATAAAAATTAATAAAAAATTCGAAAAAATAATAAAAAAATCATAAAAATTGCCACGTTAGTGTCCGGCCATCGACCAATGTCCACGTCAGCGTCGGCCGGCCAAAATTGGCCGGATGGACTGAATTGGTACCAATATTAAAATTTTTAGGACTGAATTTGTCCAATTAAAAAGTTTAGGACTGAATTGGTACCAATGCAATACGTTTAGGACTTTTTTGGTACTTTTCCTGTTTACATACGAATGTGTAATTGTGAACCTCATCATATTTTTCAGGACTGTGATCGGTTTTATTTAGTGGCAGAATGAATGCACAGTATAATTTCCTTTCTCCCGGTTTGCGTGGCTTGAGCGCGAGTATGTGCAAAGAATGACAGAGGGGGAGAATTGACGAGAACTCACCTGAAGATAGAGCCTTGATAGGCTGTCCCATGGAATTCCTAGGATGCAGAATCAACTTCAGGCTATGGTTAATGTGCGAGGCCGATGCATTCAAGTCAGCGATGGCCATGGTCATGCACTGTTGCGCTATCTTCCCAACTGGTGACTCCATATCAAGAATCACCCCAACATGAATGTGACGATGATGACGATGATGAGTGTTTAGTGCCATTGACCTACCGATGGAATGGAAGGCGTGTAAGATCGCCGACAAGATGAAGATGTGCGCCAATCTCTCCAACTTCATTGGCAGCTGCATATCACCACAAAGTTTGAAGCCTAATATCTCCAGCAAGTTTTTTTTTTGGTAAGAACATCTCCAGCAAGTTTTGATGATGGTAATGTTGATAAGTCGTCTTTTGGAAAGTCAAGTCTTGCGTCTACAGCGAGTTTTCTTCGAAATTTCGGAAGCCAAACGGAAAAGTTGGAGAAATTTCTTCAAGGTCTCAACCGTTTAGTTGTTTGAAAGCTTAATTAAAGTCTGCCACCCCATTTTTAATAAGTTAATTCAGATACTGGCCTTAATATGTCTAGCATTGCTCTTACCACTTTAGGTTTCAGTATTTATTGTGGCTAACTTTTTTATGTCTATCTCTTGAAATCATTTAAGGTTCCCTTTGTTTTGTGGAAAATGAGATCTTTAGTATTACTTGAAGTAATTAACCCACAAAAAACGTTTTTATTATCAATAATAATTTATGTTTAAACATTTTCAGAGACGATGAAATATTTGTTGATTTATATAAGCAATCATGTTTAAAAAAATATATTCCAAATCATTCATTTTTTGCTAAACAAACAAAGCTTGAATATATGTTCGCCATCTAATCAAATCCCGCCCAATGTAGTTATTCTGTAGTTGATAATTTCTATAAGAATTGTAAGTTTCTAAATTGAGAGTAAAAAAAATGAAACCAGCAAATAGCAATTTCTCCAGAGACTTGTTATTAATTAACCATATTTCATATGAATTCACCGATGCTTATTTGATTTTTTTTTATCAATTTCCAACTTCTCTAATTAATTTCCAACTTTTATTTGCGTAACTTACCAACGTTGTATATTTATCTTTTTCTTTTATGAAATTACCAACATTAATTTTAGTGGCTAAACAATTTTTCTTCAATTAAATTACTAATTAGTTTTATGTTATCTACTCTTATTAAGTATTTTACCAACGTTTATATGGTTGTTTGAAAATTACCAACCTTTCTAATAACTTATTTCTTTTTGTATAACTTACCTACTTTTGAATTTACTAACTCATATCAAATTACCAACCTTAATTTAAGTGACTTACCGACTTGTCTCCCATTAGGTTATCAACTTGCTTCACCAATCTTTATTTGGGTCAATTACAAATACATATAGTTTTTTGTGGTTGTTTGTAGACTACAAACTTTTTTGATAACTTATTAACATTTACGTGCATAGTCAATCAAATTTTTTTTTTGAATCTACCAACTATAATATCAAATTACTGACCTCTATTTGAGTGATTTAATAATTTTTCTTCTATTAAATTACCAACTAACTTGATGTTACGACAACTTATTTGAGTGACTTACCAACATGTATCATGCAGTTGGTAAATGAATATCTAAATGAATATCAACAGTATAACGACTTCCCTATTTTTAAGATCAGTTTATCATGCAAAAGGGAGGAAGCGCAGACAAAAGAAAGATCAAGGAGATGTTCCACTATAATCTAGGTGAAGAGAATAAGCCACACAAAGGTTGATAAGGAGATCCGCAGGAGTTTCTCACTTCCTCAATTCCTCTTAACGGCTCTGCAAAGCTCTCACTTGAGTTAGGCCTAGCATTACGATCCAAATAGGTAAGTCCCCCCGGAAAGGACTGGCTGTCCAAAATCCTCTTCGCCAAAATCTGCTTTACTCTCTAACCCAAAAATAATTCTTCAACTTCTTTAAGAAGATTCCAAAATGAGGAAACAAATCAACTACTAATCTGCGTGGACCGTTAGAAATTTAGTTTGAATGTACGTATATTATTATAAGATAAAAAAGTTTAATCTACAGTTGAAATATACATTTCCAAGAGAATTAAGAGTAGAAAGTTATTTCATGTTGTTCGTTATTTAGTAGTGTATTGTCATTACTTATTGGGATGTATGAACTTAATTAGAACTTAATAATAGGAACTTGAGGCCGAAAATATTACAACAGCGAGAAATCATCAATTTCTTTCCTCTTCTACTGACCGACTAAGTTTAAGTGTTAGACTAGAATAGAAAGCACCGTTTGAGATCAAATCAACTGAGTGAGAAGTTAAGAAATCAACAAGCTAATTGCTTCAATGAAATTAAATTCTACCTACAGAGCTCACTTTCCATTTTTTCCAAGAGATTTTTCTGTGCTTTCATATTACAGAATCTCCATCCATCCGAATTAGTCATCTCTGCTAAGTAATTATTGGCTTGAGTAGACGAAGGAGGACTTACAAGATACAACTTTGTATTGTAAGTGGTATGCTCTCTCCAGGCTCATCTCATCTTCACTCAGAAACTTGAGGCCCACTAAGGACCACTGGATCAAAACTCACGCATGACTTTGGGGGTACTAGCAAAAGTTTTGGCATTTTGTTATCCTAATTGTTGCAAAAATAAACGATCAAATAATAAACTAAACGGAGTAAGAAAACAATTTGAATTCTGGATTTATGTGGTTCAATAGATATGACTTAAATTTATGAGGAGAGCAGAATGGATTTGCACTATTGATCAATCGATCTAATAGATAATACAATCATATTCGAGTCATTCAAATACTCACCGTTTTTCGACTCCCAATTATATCTAATAATTCACATTATGTTTATCCATACAATCCCTGAAAGAAGAAAACCCATTGCCTAGCACTCAGTGAAATGACGCTTCAACCAATTCTTGCGGCTTATTAAATTAATATCTCGAGTTTGAATTCGGATAATGATTTATTAAATTGAATTGGTTGAGAAAGATTTCTCAAGTAGATTTCAAATTAGATGAAGAAGCCCTTCTTTTCTTGGACTCCTTATAGTTGCACAAAAGAGAAAATAAAATAAAGAAAAAAAAATGTAAGGGTTATCTATCTTTTTGTAGGTGCAGAAGAAGGCAGAAGAAGAATCCATATTAGATAAAAAGAATCAAGGGTGGGGCCCAGAGTCAAAGTTTTGACTTTGGGTGCACACACATATAAAAAGGCCAGTTTTCTTTTACGTGCAAGAGGGAGCCACGAAAAACCTAGAGAACTCCGCACAAGTCTTGAAGAGGTAGAGATCGCGAAGCTATACATACGTGGAGAAGAGACAAATGTCCAGCTCTTGTTTTGGTGTACGTAGAGCGTTTTACTTTGAGCTTAAATGCGTGATAATTTTGTGCTGTGAGTTTATGTCCAAGTGAGTTGTTTATTTATAAACACTTTGATTTTGGGGGTTAAATTTATATGTGGGAAACACTTGAGCATGTGAGCGATTGTAAAATTTGATTCGTGGATTATTTGCTGCTGGCTCTCCCCGTGGACGTAGATAACGATACTTAGACCGAACCACGTAAATTTCTGGTGTTCTTATTATTTATTATTTATTTCTCTGGTGATTTTGCATTGACGTAAATTGCAAGATCATGTCGTTTCTGCGTATTATATTCCAACAATTGTTTATCACGAGCCAACGAAGCATATCAACATCAGGTACCACTTTATCCAAGATATCTTAGTTAAGGGTAATGTTATTGTAAAAAAGATTGTTACATCAAATAACTGGCAGACATGATGACTAAGTCTGTTCCTTTGATGAATCTCATGCTCTACTTGAGCTCTATTGGTGTCTGTGAAGAGTAAGTGCCCGTTGGGGTATTGGGAGAGTAGCATGAATGATGAACACTATAACCTGGCTTCAAATATCGAGCCAAGGTGGAAAATTGTTAAATTAATATCTCGAGTTTGAATTCGGATAATGATTTGTTAAATCGAATTGGTTGAGAAAGATTTCCCATGGATATTTCAGATTAGATGAAGAAGCCATTCTTTTCTTAGACTCCTTATAGTTGTACAAAAGAGGAAATAAAAAAAAGAAAAAAAAAGGTAAGGTTATCTATCTTTTTATACGTGCAGAAGAAGGCAGAAGAAGAATCCACATTGGAGAAAAAGAATCAAGGGTGGACCCAGAGTCAAAGTTTTGACTTTGGGCCCACACACATATAGAAGGGCCAATTGGTGGAGCCGCGAAAAACCTAGAGAACGCCGTACAAGTCTTGAAGAGGTAGAGATCGCGAAGCTATACATACGTGTACATGGAGAAGAGACAGACGTCCAGTTCTTGGTTTGGCATACGTAGAGCGTTTTACTTTGAGCCTGAATGCTCGGTAATTTTGTTCCATGAGTTTACTTTGTAATTTTGTTCAATGAGTTTATGTTCAAGTGAGTTGTTTATTTATAAACACTTTGGGTTTTAGGGTAAATTTAGGTGTGGGAAATATTCGAGCGTGTGAGCGATTGTAAAATTTGATTCTCAAATTATAGTGGATTATTTGTTGCTGGCTTTCCCCGTGGACGTAGGTACCGATACTTGAACTGAATTACGTAAATTTTTAGTGTCCTTATTATTTCTCGTTTATTTCTCTCGTGATTTTGAGTTAACATAAATTGCAAAATCCTATCGTTTCTGCGTATTATATTTCAACAATTGTTTATCACAAGCCAATGAAGCATATCAACATCAGGTACAACTTCATTCGAGATGTCTTAACTAAGGGTAATCTTATTGTAAAAAAGATTGTTACAACAAATAACCAGGCAGACATGATAACTAAATCTGTTCATTTGGTGAATTTCAAGCTTTGCTTGAGCTCTATTGGCGTCTGTGGAGAGTGAGCGCTCGTCGGGGTGTTGGGAGAGTAGCATGGATGATGAGCACTAAGACTTGCCAAGGTGGAGAATTGTTAAATTAATGTCTCAAGTTTGAATTTGGATAACGATTTATTAAATCGAATTGGTTGAGAAAGATTTCCCAAGTAAATTTCAAATTAGATGAAGAAACTCTTCTTTTCTTGGACTTGGACTCCTTATCTATATTCTCGTACGTGCATAAGAAGGCAAAAGAAGAATCCATATTGGAGAAAAAGAATCAAGGGTGGGGCTCGGAGTCAAAGTTTTGACTTTAGGCGCACACACATGTAAAAGGGCCAGTTTTCTTTTACGTGCAAGAGGGAGCCGCAAAAAACCTAGAGAACGCCGCACAAGTCTTGAAGAGCTAGAGATCGTGAAGCTATACGTATATGGAGAAGAGACAGACGTCCAGTTCTTGTTTTGGCATATGTAGAGCGTTTTACTTTAACTTGAATGCGCGGTAATTTTGTGCTGTGAGTTTAGGTTTGTTTATTTATAAATATTTTGGGTTTGTGGTTAAATTTAGGTATGGAAAACACTTGTGTAAGCGATTGTAAATTCTGATTCTCCAATTATAGTGGATTATTTGCTGGCTCTCCCCATGGACGCAGGTATCGATACTCGGATCGAACCACGTAAATTTCTAGTGTCCTTATTATTTCTCAGTTATTTTTCTGGTGATTTTGCATTGACGTAAATTGCAAGATTATGTCATTTTCGCATATTATATTTCAACATGGCCAAAAATTGGTTCTATATAAAAGAAAATCCAAGTTGACCAAATCAATGTTCAAATCAAAGTCCATGCGTATATATAAGAAAATCCAAGTTGACAGAATTGATGTTCCAGTCAAAGTCCACGTTGGACTTTCCAGTTTGAGAACAAAGTCTCCAATTCGAATCCTGAAATTGCCGCGAGGTTTAACCAACTTGTGTCCAAAGACAAGGTCCAAGTTTGACTTTCCATTATTCATAGTCACTTCAACACAGAAATAATTTCCATATATTTTTGTATACTTTATTTGAGTCCGGATTCGTCTTATGGGCTTAAACTTAAGACATATTTAATTCTTATTGTCTTGGTTTGAGCGAAATAAAAATTGTACTTATATGATTAATTTGTGTATATCCAAAAAGTGATGGGTTGCAATATAAATAAGATTGACTGACACTTTACTCTGTTCCAACTGATTTGCCATTTCCGAGATGGTTAAGGCCTTTACCCCACTCGACTGGTCTCGTAGGCCATTTTTCTGGTATAGGATGCATGGAAATTTCATGTTAGATTGGTCTCTTAAATTTTTACTAAGTAGAAACCAACCCTTAGTTGAAATGATAAAACAATAAGGATATGTTCTCGTCATTTCTTTTGCCCCTGTATTGAGAAAAACAAAGCAATAACGTACACAAGAATATTGACATTTCCTACTGTTAATTGTGCGGAAGTAGTTACAAGAGGGACTTATTCTAATTTTAAACATCTACAGCTAAAAAATCCTAAGAAGCTTAAAAGTTCCTGGTATGTTGCCACATATAAGCACCATGATATTGGTTGGTATCTACATCGGCTGTTGACCTCGCACATTCTTCCCATTCAATAGGAATATCTTCTGACATGTTTCAAATTGGTTCTTCTTGATGGGATATCACTAACTGGTGAGAACTTCTCTTCAATAGGTTTATCAGCAACCTCGTGTTGATGTGAAGTTGTTGATTCTTTCTTCATATTTACAGGATGCTATCGCAACTACAGATGAAGTGATGCCCGTGATAAGGAAGAGACCACGGAAGCTGTATAAGTCAAGTCTGGGAACTTTTGTTTCAGAATCTTGATTTGTGTATAAAGAATGATTTTGAAACCAATTTTGGCTTATCAAGTAGAGTGTTCCCTCTTCTCTCATTTTTGCTATTGCTGCAGAAATGTCAGGGACTAAAGGTGACCCCTTAGGAAAAGCCTGCATAAAAGGGCCCAAGATTCATTAATTGGATCGATCCCAAATTATTCACTCAATTGCATAGAGAAAAGGAAGAGACTTACAAAGCCAAATCCTTTGGTACTGTAGTATGAGGCTTCAACCATGGTGTACTGAGCAGAGTACTTGGAAAGAAAAAGCTTTACATAAGGAATTTCATCAATAATTGCTGAGACACCACCTTTTTGGCTTCCATCTCTCAGAGCATTCACATAATCTTCAACCTTTTTCAAAGGGTAAAAAGCGTGCTTTCTGAAGGGTAGATTGATCAGAAATGTCTGGTCAGCTGGACTGTTGAAAGGGAAACCGATAGATTCATCTTTGGGCATGGACTGTAGCCGATGAACTGTAAGCATTGAGCTCAGGTTTGCAGTGTAACTGGAAGTTAATATTAGAACTACAAACAGCCAAACGATCACCACAACTTTGGACAAATTGCTGATTAATTTTTCCCCTGCAAATCATGAGATTACACTTTAGCTTCCTACTGTATCAAGTCACACTGTAATTGAACAGCATTTTTAAGTATTCTAGAGATAACGGTCCACTTGAACATTGAAAACATATAGAGAGTTCGTACTTTGTGCAAAAACTAGTGTTGAGAACGAATACCACATCGCTATCCCAATTTGTTGAGCTAATGGTCCCTTGAATTCATCATTGTCATTGTGCTCAATTGTCCACAATACACATCCAGTGAAGACAAAGAAAGCACCTATGACTAACCATAGCTCCACTGTGAGAGGCTGGATAAATATCCACATGTTTGTGCTTCGTGATGTCTCAATAGGCACAATCATCGCTACTCCAGTTTCTGTGAAAGGGATTGTGAAGTCTACATACAACGATCTGTTTGCTATGATGGTTATATCACCCACCGCTGCATCATATTGCTAGTACATATTCCCAAGGACCCAAAAGAAACAGTCAGTAGATATCACAAACAATGCATATAAGCATACAAGGATGTACACTTGCAAATGTCATGTTTTGTTCAATGATTAAAATGTCATGTCTATGTACTTGGATGTGCTGTTTGTCTGGTGTCATTCATGTGTGGAAGCAGTGCATGTCATTTTGTGGCTGAACACACTTGGAAAGCAGATAATCCTCGAGGTATACTAGGTTCATGTATGATCACCTGACGGTAAACTTGATATATTAGATCGTCATAATAGCTTGCAGCCATCAATATGTTTGAATTTGTAAATGGGATGAAGTCAAATTTTACTTCATAGGGCAACATATCAATTGCAGCCTTGAACACATCTATGCAAAAGCCCATTACCGTTGTTGCATTTGTCACAGGATCAAGTTCCACTCCCACTAATTCTTTAAAACCTACTTTGATTGGAAATCCAATTCTCAATCTCTTCCCAGCCTTTGGCATAATCCGTTGAACTTTTGGTATAGCCAAGGATGATCCAGGCCATCCAATAGAGCCCATCTCTCTCGCAGAGGGTGATTGAACTGCAACAGTTGATCTATTTAGCCCCGTCGTTATCCCATTAAATTGGGTCCAAAATCCAATTCTCTTGACTCTTCCAAAAACATTCACTATTTCAAATGCTAGCGGTTGTTGCAGCTGTCCATTCTTAAGTTGAATTTCCCCACTTAAAACAATGAACTTGACACGTAGAATTGTGCGGCCTAGATTGGATCCTGTCGGTCTTGTGGAAATGGCAGTTAGATGAGCAAACTTATTTGCAGCATCATTCTTCTCTATGGAAGTTGTAGGACTTGGATGATGTGCGGCTGTGGCTAAAGCCCACACAGTATCATAAGGCCATAAGCAGTATACATTTACTTCGGGAATTTGATGATGCTGGTTTGTGGAAAAGCTGTTCCTCCACTTCAGCGAGAAGTTGTGAAGCCGCTTTGAGGGTGGAATATAAGGTCTAATTCCTATGACTCCCTGCATCGAGTCTAAAGCCAACTGATCCATCACAGCCAGCTTGTTTACTATCCCATCAGTCACAATCCAACCGTAGCCTGCACTCATCATTCCCAACTCATTAACCTTCAAGAAAAAGTGAGATGCGAGGGGAACAGACATGTGGACAATGAATATATTGGCAGACAGAGCCATCAGTTTATAGAGTTGGACTTCGACATATATATCCCTGGCTTGTGGTGGAATGACAGTTTGATGCACTACACGAGCATTGGCTTCTTCTAATGCGAGAAGAAGATCAGGTATGATTCCGTTTCCATAGGAACTGTCCTCATGTATTATAACCAATTCACTCCACCCGAATTCTTGAACAAGAGCAGCAATGGGTCCCACCTGGGCGTTGTCATTTGTTGTCATGCGGACGAAGTTCGGATTTTTATCAGTGGACAAGAAAGGGCTACTAGCAGAGAAGGAGATGATAGGCACTCTATCTCCCAATTCCGCCAGAAACTCGGCTTCTTCAGATGTTTGTGGGCCTATCAGTGTGTCGACTTGTTCATTCTCCAAAAGCTCTGCAGCTGCTCCGATGGCAATAAACAGATTAAATTATAATTACTAGGACTAGATGGCAAGTCCTCTCTCATTTAGCTAAGCGCCTACTCACAAAATGAAAATCTTCCGTACCTCATACAAACCATGAGTCACCTTCTTGCATACTAATATGTGATTGCGAACCTCATCATATTTTTTGGCACAGTGATTGGTTATATTCAGTGGCGGATTGACTGTATAACATAATTTCCTTTTACCCCACATTGTGTGGCTTGAGTGCGTGAGCGTGAAGAGAACGACAGAGATGGAGAATCGACCGGAACTCACCTGAAAACAGAGCTTTGAGAGGCTGTCCCATGGAATTTCTAGGATGCAGAGTCAGATGGTTAAAGTGCGAGGCCGAGGCATTCAAGTCAGAGATGGCCATGGTCATGCATTGTTGGGCCATCTCCCCAACTGGCGACTCCATATCGAGAATCACTCCGACATGAATATGACAACGACCAAGATGACTGCTTCGAGCCATCGACCAACCGATCAAATTGAAGGCGTGTAACATGGCCGACAAAATAAAGATGCGCACCAATCTCTCCATCTTTATCGCCAGCTGCATATTCCCTCAGGGTTTGGAGCGTTATATCTCCAGCGGCAATGGTGGTGATCATGGTACGTCATTTTCTGAAAGTCAAGTCCTACGTCTCCAGCGAATGTTCTTCGAAATTTCTTAAGCCAAATGGGGAAGAGTTAAACAAATTTCTTCTCAGCTTCGGTACAATTAGAGGGATGTTGACGGCATGCGTTTCCACACCAGTCACTGTCTTAACGGGCGAGTCTATTAATAATGGATTTCGGTAAGATCAGTACATGACTTTATTTTAGTCTTTCTGGGATCAGGTCTTATATTAGGAAGTCTTGTACTGGTGTTACTTGTCAATCCAATTTATTTGGCCTTTTCCTTGTGATTGGTTCTTGTTTGTATATCTTTGTTTTATATAATGTAGCGGCTGTGCAGCTCCTTATTTATATAAGAGCTATACACATTTTAATATTATTCTGTGATGTCCATGCATCGTTCAGAATATTACAGAGATCCGAATCTTTGGATTGTTGGAGATGGGATTACTTCGTTGGTTTGTGCAACTATTTGGTTTTACTAATGAGTACTCTTTTAGATACATCTTGTTATGAGATTATTTGGATGACAAAGTCGGACCAAACTATCAAGCCAAACTTGATAGGTAATAGTCAACAAATCACAATTCATTGATCAATAGATTTTTTTCTCTCCCGTTTGAACTCATTTCTGTAATTCTTCCCCAGGAGGCACTTTTCACCATTGGAACAAGAAGCAAAAACTCACAGCCATCCAGATTGTGATCTGTTGAATTGTTAAGAGCTGTCTCATTTTAGTTCAACGACAAAAAATTGTGAGGGCACAGTGCCTCCTGGGAACCATGGAAACACCCGTGTAGAGGCTAACACAGAAGGCAAGGGAGTGGTGAAGTGGTCTATCTAAGCAAATTTGCGGATGACTTAGAGAATATTCTTTTGCAGAATGAAACAGTTGTAGATGCTTCCATATCTGACAAACTACGAAAGAGTTGAAGAGTTGGAAGATATGCGAGCAATGGATTGGTTAATTTCTTTAATCTACATCCACTCCAACAGACTAACGACTGTGAAACAGGTTGCAACCCGCTAATATTGTCAAGAGTTCACAGATAGTAGAATGTGCTGCTTCTACTGTAGATAGTTATACAATACACAAGCACCCCAAACACCACAACATCGACGGCTCAAGCTATATTTCACAATTGAGATCATCTGAGAATTCATCTGAGAATTCAACGATAGAGAGAATAGAAGTTTCTCATTCCTGCTAAGGTCCTCAGCAACCCTTTCTCCCTTTAAATAATCTTCCGGAATCACATACTCACTTGTGTGTTTCCGGACCCCAATTACTCCCAAATAAGTTCCCCAAGAATTAATGAAGAAATCGCAAGAGTTTCTTACTCCCTCAATTGCTTTTTGACGACCCAACAAAGCTCTCACTTGACTTAGGCTTAACATTTTAGCGAAATAGGTCAAGAATCGTGTTTAATTTGGTTTGTGTACATTCGGGGAAATTGTCCAAAATTTTTTTAACCTATTATATTTTTATTAATTCAGTTCTAAACTTTTAATTTTGCCAATTAATTCTAAAGCTTTGCCAATTGAGTTCCTTCAGCTAGTTTTTATAAAAAATTGCTGACATGGACATAGGATATCATACGTGACATGACCAATGCTAACGTAAACATTTTATTTTATTTTTAATTTTTTTTAGTTTTTTCTTTTCTTTCCTTTTTTTTCCCCTTTTGGATTAAGGGCTAGTAACACTTACCAGCACTGGGCGAGGGTGTCGTGGCCCTCACCTAAACCTGGCGAAGGGCTGCGATGCCCTTGCTAGCCAAATTGAGGGCTCTTGAGCCCTTGCTCAAAGTAGGTGAAAGTACAATAAGTTTATGAATTTTTTGATAATTTTCCCTATGTGTCGAGACATTCACTTGCAAAGGACTTGCTATGCAAAATCTTCTTAGCCAAAATCCGCAATGCTCTCTAACCCAAAAATAATTCTTAACTTCTTTAAACAGATTCTGAATGAGGAAACAAATCAACTACTAAAAAATAATTCTTCCAAATGCACTTTCCTGTCTCCATAGACCGTTAGAAATTTAATTTGAATGTCTTTAAAATGTTACAAGATAAAAAATTATAATCTAAATATGGAACATACAAATATAAGAGACCTATGGACTGAAAGTTGTTTCGGCTCATCTAAATTAACATTTTGTTGGCTATTTAGTCGAGTTCTATCAGTATTAATTTTAAAGCATGTAGATACTTGATTAGAACTTAATAATAAGAATTTGAGGTTGGAAATATCACAGAAAACGAGAAATCATCACAAATGCTTCTGTCCTCTCGTACCAACCGGTTAAGTCTAAATATTGGACTGGATTGTAGAACAACATTTGAGATCAAATCGACCGATCGAGTAGCTAAGAAATCAACAAGCTAAAGGCTTCGTTGAATTTAGATTCTACCTATAGAGCTGACTTTCCATTATTTTTAAGGCGTTTTTGATGTGCTCTCTTGCTAAGAAATTTGTCACGCCCCATACCTCAAGCGCTTGAACATCCCACAATGGTCGATTAAATTGCAACGTCCCAGGATGCGTCACCGACCTATTCTTTTTATCTTTCGATTAAACGCATGCGGGAACAATTTTATATAAACACCCAGTCAACCAACTAATAACAGGAATAGTAAAAACCACAAACATTTCCAAAGGCACAACCTTTATATATTAACTTATTTACCCTAGGAAGTTTAATAATTACAAGCCCATTCGAAAGGGTGACTTCCTACCGATCAACTCAAAAATTTATTGGGGTTAAAGTTAACCTAACTTCTCTAATGCAAGGCCAACCAAAAGCGATGCAAGGCACGCTTGCGTCTTGGCCCAAACTACAAGTGACGACGTTCCATGCTATGGGCTTGAAAATATTTAACAACAATAGGGTGAGATATCTCAGCAAGTTAACAGCCTAAGCCTCAACTAGGATGTTAATTAGTCTCGGAGGCAGCCTAAATACGCACGATATACAAACTTACCTCGCCTTAGCGCACTCCTACACGTTAGTACATCTCATATGGCAATATTAGTGCAACAAGTATAAATAATAATAAGAACACATTTCGATAAATTTCATGCGCATTGCCAACAGAGGTGTTCCAATTATTATAACCTCTTGGGCCACGGCCAACATAAGAGTTAGCGTCTTCCGGCATAACGGGTATCGTCTTGCCCCATCGGGTACGGCATTGTCTCGTGTACTCATATGCATTAGGACGGCATTTCATCAAGAGCATTGGTCCAGCTTCAACTACGACTTGGCATCTGAACTCCTGCCGAACATCCGATAAAAATTGAGCATCGTCTCGCATATTCATACGTGTCAAGACGAAATCATTACCTAGCATAATCATACACATCAGGGCCATTATGTGACCACATGAGCACTCGACCACTAAAACAAATTTTTTTATCTTCTGACTTAGCCAATGCAGACGTGATTCGTGCTCAAATAACAAATCCCAGAAATTTTTACTTTTAAAATTCCGGTAAAATAATCTCACGTGGTCACGTACTTAAAAACAACCCGTCAAATTCTGCACACTTTCATTTTAACACCTCTGTCGTGACCTACCCCTCGGGAGGAGGGAACAAGTTTAAGGGTATTGCCTAAATGATGGACCTAAGGCCCATGATTAGGCGCGGGCTCTCCTAAGCCCATACCTCGCGTAACATTGGGGTATTCTTAAGAATTTCGCAAAAAGAGTCACCACTAGCCTATTGGGGTAGGCTAGAAATCAAGTGAGGCACGAGAGTATGCCACACTTTCAACACAACCAGAGAATTTAGGGTCGGGGATTTGATTACACTAATTGACCAATTAGTACCTTTTCGGTACCTAATCTTGTTCATTTTAGAAAAAAATGATTTTTGCTAGGCAGTTTGGATTGATTTTCTAACATATGAGATGATATTGCGGATGCACAATCATTATAATAACAATCATAGTTACCAATATCCTAATTGCAGTAAAATTAAACACGTGCAATTAAACATAACAAAATATGCAAACTAAACATGTGATATATTCAATATACGAGCAAATAAAGGCTTAATTACACTAAAAATGCAATACACAACAATTCCTAACCAAATCCTATAATTTTTGGATTTTCGAATTTTTTTTTATAAATTTTTTTAAAAAGAAAAAATAATTATTTTTTTGGCCGGATCGGGTCGGGTCCGGTTTGACTTGACCCGTGTTTGACTCGGTTGGCGTGGATCGGGTCCGGTCAAACCGGACTCGGGTTCGGCCCGGTCAAGGCAAATTGGGTCCAGTCCGCTCGGATCTGACTCGGTAGGGTTAGGCCCGACCAAGGCTGGTCGCGACCAGAGGGAGCTGTGGTGGCGTGCAGCTCCGTGGGGGCTGCTCCAGCGACGGCGTGACTGTGCCTCCTCAGCTAGGCAAGCGGGGGCGACCCTTGGCCTCTGAGGTCGGGATTTCGGCGGCGGCGGTGGCAAGGGCAACCTCAAGGCGGACTCCGGCGATAACGCGTACATGGACTGGTTCGGCTTCAATCTCCCTCAACTCCGACGACGCTGCTTCCAATAATTCGGCCTAATCAACGTAGAAGATAGAGGGGTTCGAGACGGAGAGAGAGAATGGTGCAAGAGGGCCCTAAACAACGAAACATGGGCGGTTCTCTATTGGGGCATTTCATCGAATAGGTGGAGGACGTTGTGGGAAATGGGGGCTTTGAGCTTGGCCACGGCCCGAGCACGAGTCTAGAGGGCTAGCGAGGGGACATGGGCCGACCGGACACACAGCGGGGACAAATGGTAGGCTGGAGCTCACTTGAAACAGTCGGGGGAGCTTCGGCCAGCTCGGCAACACAATACACACACCAGATGTTTGACGGAAGGCCTACTTAGGTTATGAGGAGACAGCAGTGGTTGGCGTTGGTCGGACGGCTCACCGGCGACGGATGGACGTACTGGGGGGCCTCTCGGCTCCTTGGCTTCGCCCTCCTGGCCTTCCTTTCTCGTTTCTACTCTATTCTCTCTTGGATTCTCTCCCTCGTTCTCTCCGGTGTTTTGTTTTTGTGGAGTTCTTCTGCTGAGCTTGTTCAGGGAAGAGTTGTGGCGGACCACGGCGGGCTGACGGGCCTCTGGCAACGGCTAGCTATTCCCTTGAGCTGCCCTCCTCCCTCTCGGTTTCTCTTTATGTTTCTCTCCCGCTCCTCCTCTCTGTGTTTTGCCTCCTTTGTGTTCGTTGTTCTTTGTGGTTTACTTCTCCTTGGCTCTACCCGCAATCTCCCTACGATGCTGGCTGCGACCTGCCGGCCTGCCCCCCGACCGCCAGCTCGAGCCGAGCATCGCCCCTGCCTTTGACTGTTCCCCCTGCTCCCCTCTGCCGTTGCTGCTTTTCTTCTTTTATGTAGGCAGGCGAGGAAGGATTGCAGGAGGAGGACGACCAGCTGGTGGGCTGTGCGAGGAAGGCTGGGCTGGGCCTCCATGGGAGGAAAAAAGGAAGAGATGGGCCGCGTGTGGGGAAAAAGAGAAGGAAAGAGATGGGCCGCGCCCAGGCTCGCACGGGGGAAGAAGAAAGAGAGGCGGGCCGAGCTAAGGTCGGATCCGGCCCGACCCGGCCTCTCTTGGTTTTTTTTTTTATAAATAATTTTAATTAATTAATTAATTTTTTTAGCGACTAATTCCTAACTTTAAATGCTATTAAGTCTTAAGTGAAATTGTGAAATTTAGGTGTCAACAACCTCATTGCCCCATTTAACTCGTAAAATCCGACGTCCAAATCCAACATCTCACAATTCTCTATTTTCTTGTCCATAAAACCTTCTTTGAAAATATATTAAATAAGGCCTATAATTGCACAATCAATATTACGGCATGGCCAATACAAACAATAGGAATTAAGCATAAACTCATCCAAAAAAACGAGTATAAAATTCTACTTAACGACTAATTCGTTATTAACTACACAATCGCGATTAATTAAACTAAACTCAATTAATTAATCTAACTATAATTAATTAAAAATTAATAAGTGTTAATTAAAATAATTACAATTAAATAAACTAATGATGATTAATTAAACTAATTACAATAAAATAAAATAAATTATATTAATTAATCTAACCATGATTAACTAAGACTAATCGTAATTACTTAAACTAATCACACTTACAATTAATCTAAACTGTCCTTAAACATGATTAAGGCTAAAACATACTTATTTCGAACTTACCGATAATTCAATGGACAATGAGGCGACGTCCAATAAATTAGTCTTGTGACTCTTGAAAGTTCGATACCCAAAATCAAATTAAATTTCATGGTTAAAATCGATTGAATGCAACTTTAGTACGACCAAAACTATTGAATGCAACTTTAGTATAACCTAAACTATTGGGTGGCTTTTAGGGGTTCTCTCGCGGTGGACCCGTGTTAATAATTTTCGATCAATGTTTGTGCCTCTTCGAATTGTGGATGCCCCTCGGTTATCATGTAATCGCGAGAGTTCAATAGAAAAATATCAATAGAAAATCGATTTATTGTCGTTTGATGCGAATAACACAATTGTGCGGAATCATCTATGAACCGACTACATGCTTCCGTCGAATCGATTTATAGTAATTTGCTAATTGACTTATAACAGTGTAGTATTGACCATTGTCATTCCTTATGGTCGAACGTTCAATTCCTGAAGAATCGCCTTGGCAAGATGGTCAGAGATAAGGCACTGACCTTCCATCAGGTGCCGAATATCCTAGCCAATAGGAGGATGCAACAGAGCTGGAGCCTTAGCCCATCTATCTTTTCTTGAACGGAGGCCTCCCTTGTTTTTTCCTTCTCTTTTGGATGAGGTTGTTGTTGCGGGCTTCCTTGTTTGTATCTTTGTGCTAGTGGAGGACGTATAACCTTTGGGTGTCAGGTCTTTCCTGTTTTCGTTTTGAGGGTCGCCGCTGTTTGGCTCCCCACTCTTTTCCTTTTCTTCTCGGCACCCTTCCACTCGTTTTGACTTGTTTGTCTTCGTGAGTGCAAGCTTTGTTGGTGCCGAGGCTCTTTTGTTGTATAGCTTTCTTGGTTAAAAGTCAATATATATCTTACCTTTACCAAAAAAAACTAGGACTAATCGTAATTACTTAAACTAATTGTACTCAACATTAATCTAAACTGTCCTTAAACATGATTAAGGCTAAAACATACTTATTTCGAACTTACTGATAATTCAATGGACAATGAGACGACGTCCAATAAATTAGTCTTGCAACCCTTGAAAGTTCGATACCCAAAATCAAATTAAATTTCATGGTTAAAATCGATTGAATGCAACTTTAGTACGACCAAAACTATTGAATGCAACTTTAGTATAATCTAAACTATTGTGTGGTTTTTAGGGGTTCTCTTGTAGTTGACCTGTGTTAATAATTTTCGATCCACATTTGTGTCTTTTCGAATTGTGGACACCCCTCGGTTGTCATGTAATCGCGAGAGTTTAATTACATATCATCTGTACAATATTAATAGAAAATCGGTTTATTGTCGTTTGACGTAAATATTACAATTGTGCGGAATCATTCGTGAACCGACTATGTGCTTCCGTCAAATCAATTTATATCCATTTACTAATTGACTTATAACAGTGTAGTATTAACCCTCGTCATTCCTTATGATTGAACATTCAATTCGAATTCTCTAGTCTTTCATGTTTTGACCATTGACAACCTCACCCAATAGATTAGTTAACTCGTAAGTAATCAGTTCAGAGTAAAATAACCATAAACGCATCGATGAAATAACTATTTTATATATTTTGAAATAGATGCCAAATTTTGAGATATCACAAAATCACTATTTATTCAAACTAATAATTGTACACGAAGTGATAGTTTGGTGTGAGGGGACGGAGGACCTACATAGTACAAATGTGTCCTGTATGTGGTAAACTTGAGACCCACTAAAGACCATGCATCAACACTCAAGCACGACCGTGCAGGGACTGCAGAAGTTTAAGCATTTTGTTAATTCTTATTATCTTTGTTCGAGCAAATGTGGATTGTACTGTTATGGCTAATTTATGTGTAACCAAAACGTGATAAGTTGCAGTATAAATAAGATTGGCTGTAACTTGACACTGTTCCAACTGATTTGCTAGTTCTGACATTGTTAAGAGCTTTACCCACTGAATTGGTCTCTTCAATGTTTACTAAGAAGAAACCAACCCTTTGTTGAAACGATAAAACTGTAACAACATGTCGCCCTTAGTTGCTTCTTTCTCATCAAAGCAGACATTTCTAAGAATATTGGCATCTCGTGGTTAATTTTGCAGTAGTAGTTACAAATAGAGCAGAAGGTACAAGAGTAACATATTCTTATTTTAAACATCTTCAAATTTCTAACAAGAGTTTTACTCTTCATCCCTACAGATAGAAACTCCTAAGAAGCTTCAAAGTTCCTGGTATGTTGCCACATATAAGCGCCATGATCTTGGTCGGTATCTACATCATCTTAGGACCTCACACTTTATTCTGATTCAATAGGAATATCTTCTGATGTGTTTGAAACTGGTTCTTCTTGATGGGATATCAGCAACCGGTGGGAAAGTCTCTTCAACAGGTTGATCAGCAACCTCATGTTGTGCAGTTGTTGATTGTTTCTTCCTAAATTTATAGGATGCTATCACAGCAACAGTTGAAGTGATGCCTGTGATAAGAAAGAGACCGCGAAAACTGTATAAGTCAAGTCGAGCAACTTTTGTTGCAGAATCTTGATTTGTGAATAAGGAACGATTTTGAAACCAATTTTGGCTTATCAAGTGAAGTTTTCCATCTTCTCTCAATTTTGCTATTGATGCAGAAATGTCAGGGACTAAAGGCGACCCCTTAGGAAAAACCTGCATAGAAAGGGACTGAGAATCATTGATCGGATCGATCCCAATATATTGACTTAACTGTATATAGAAAAAGAGACTTACGAAGCCAAATCCATTGGTGCTGTTGTATGAGGGCTCAACCATGGTGTATTGAGCAGAGTACTTGGAAAGGAAGACCTTTACATAAGGAATTTCATCAATAATTGCTGAGACACCTCCATTCTGGCTTCCATCTCTCAGAGCATTCGCACAATCTTCAACCGTATCCAAAGGGGGAAAATAGGGGTTTTTGAATGGTAGATTGATCAGATCTGTCTGAATAAGTTTACTGTCGACAGTGAAACCAATAGATTCACCCTTTGGCGAGGACTGAAGCTGATGAACTGTTAGCATTGAGCTCAGGTTTGCAGTGTAACTGGAAGTTAGTATTAGAACTACAAACAGCCATACGATCACCACAACTTTGGAGAAGTTGCTGATTAATTTTTCCCCTGCAAACCACGAGATGACAATTTAGTTCGTACTATATCAACTCACACCATTATTGTACAGCAGGGTATAAATATCCAGAGAAAGAACTGAGCATATTCTTTCTGCCTTCTCAATATGCACTATCTTTTACTTCTTTTGCCCTGATATCTGGGTTTAATTCTAAGAACCGTATATTGCTGGGGAAACCTTGATCTTGTACCCAGTTAATCCACTCATCATAAGAAATGTTAAAGCAGGACATGAACATCAAAAACATATAGAAAGAGTCAGTACTTTGCGCAAAAAATAGTGTCGAGAACGAATACCACATCACCATCCCAATTTGTTGAGCTAATGGCCCCTTGAACTCATTGTTGTCACCGTGCTCAATTGTCCACACTACGCATCCTGTGAAGACAAAGAAAGCGCCTATGACTAACCACAGATCCACCGTGAGAGGCTGTAGAAATATCCACATGTTTGTGCTTCGTGATGTCTCGATAGGCACGATCATCGCTACTCCAGTTTCTGTGAAAGGCATTGTGAAGTCCACATACGACGATCTATTTCCTGTGATGGTTATATCACCCACCGCTGCATCATATTGCTAGTACATATTGCCAAGGACCCAAAAGAAATGGTCAGTAGATTTCATAAACAATGTATATGAGCATACAAGCACGTACAGTTGCAAATACGCTCGGGCACTTCAACCTGCATCACTCAATTTCTTTTGCTAACATTCTTTTCCCTGATTTATATAGAGTAATCGAGTTGTCTCAGGGATTGGCACCTTGATAACCCTTATCCTGACTATGCTTACTATCATGCGGAACATATTAAACAATTACTGTCCTAGACTTATCATGTGAAAGATATGTGGCTCCAAGAATAGTAGTTTTTGCATGCGCAATTATGTAAAAAGAAATTCATCTTGAGTGGTCTAATCTCACTGCTGCATCTCGACTGGCCATTAATTCCCTAAATAAAATGTTGTACTACAAGTTTTATCGACTAATTTTAAATTCTTATGTTTAATGAACAAAATGTCATGTTTATGTACTCAGATGTGCTATTTATCTGGTGTTATTCTTGCATGGAAGCAGCACATGTTATTTGGTTGCAAAAACTAGAAAAAAGACAATCCTCAAGGTGTACTGGGTTCATTCAAGATCACCTGAAGGTATACATGGTAGATCAGATCCTCATAATAGCTTCCAGTTGTTGAATTTGGAAAGGGAATGAAGTCAAATTTTACTTCATAAGGCAACAAATCAGTTGCAGCCTTGAACACATCTATGCACAAGCCTGTTACAATTGTGGCATTTGTCTCAGGATCGAGTTCCACTCCCACCAGTTCTTTGTAACCTTTTTTAATTGGAACTCCGATTCTCATTCTCTTCCCAGCCTTTGGCATAACCCGTTGACCTTTTGGTACAGCCGAGGATGATCCAGGCCATCCAATAGAGCCCATTTTTCTTAGAGAGGGTGATTCAGTTGCGACAATAGACCTATTTAGCCCTTGCGTTATCCCATTCCATTGGGTCCAAAATCCGATTCTTTTGACTCTTCCCACAGCATTCACTATTTCAAATGCTAGCGGTTGTTGCAGCTGTCCATTCTTAAGTTGAATTTCCCCACTTAAACCCATGAACTTGCTGTGCAGAATTGTGCGGACTAGATCGGACCCTGTTCGTCTTGAGGGAATGGCAGCAAGATGAGAAAGCTTATTGGCAGAATCATTCTTCTGCTTAGAAGTTGTTGGACCTAAATGATATACTGCTTTGGCTAAAGCCCAGACAGAATCATATGCCCATAAGCAATACACATTTACTTCAGGAATTTGATGATGCTGGTTTTTGAAAAAGTTGTTCCTCCACTTCAACGAGAAGTTGCGAAGCCGCTCTGAGGGCGGAATATAAGGTCTAATTCCTATGACTCCTTGCATCAAGTCTAAAACTGACTGATCCATCACAGGCAGCTCGTTTACTATCCCATCAGTCACAATCCAACCATAGCCTGTACTCATCATTCCCAACTCATTAACCTTAACAAAAAACCGAGATGCAAGGGAAGCAGACATGTGGACAATAAAAATATTGGCAGACAGAGCCATCAGTTTATAGAGTTGGGCTTCTATATATATGTCCCTGGCTTGTGGTGGAATGGCAGTTCGATGCGCCACGCGAGGATTGCCTTCATCTAATGCAAGAAGAAGATCGGGTACGATTCCATTTCCATAGGAACTGTCCTCATGTATAATAACCAATTCTCTCCACCAGAATTTTTGAACTAGAGCAGCAATGGCTCCAACCTGGGAGTTATCATTAATCGTCATTCGGATAAAGTTTGGATTTTTCTCTCTGGACAAGAAAGGGCTACTAGCAGAAAAGGAGATGATAGGCACTCTATCTCCCAGTTCTCCCAGAAGCTCGGCTTCTTCAGATGTTTGTGGGCCTATCAGTGCCTCAACTTGTTCATTCTCCAAAAGCTCCACAGCTGCTCCAAATGGCAATAAACATATCAATTCTAATCACAAGTACTATATGGCAAGTCTTCTCTTTTTTAGCTGAGCCCCAAGTCACAAAATTAAAAATATCGCTAGCTCATATGAACCGTTTGTTGCCTTTTTACATACTAATATGTGATTGTGAACCTCATCATATTTGTCAGCACTGTGAATGGTTTTACGTAGTGGCAGAATGAGTGTACTTCCCCGCACCGTGTGGCTTGAGGGCGTAGGCAATGAATGACAGCACTGGAGAATCAACGAGAACTCACCTGAAGATAGAGCTTTCAGAGGCTGTCCCATGGAATTCCTAGGATGCAGAATCAACTTCAGGGGATGGTTAATGTGCGACGGCGAGGCATTCAAGTCAGAGATGGCCGTGGTCATGCATTGTTGGGCCATCTCCCCGACTGGTGAGTCCATATCAAGAATCACTCCAACATGGATATGATGAGGACGATGATGACTGCTTTGAGCCATCGACCAACCGAAGGAACTGAAGGCGTGTAACACCGCCGGCAAAATGAACATGCTCGCCAATCTCATTGACACCATTGTCAGCTGCATAGTTCCACAAAGTTTGGAGCCTAAGATCTCCAGTAGTGTTCTTGATAACGGTGATGATGATCGTTTTTCTGAAAGTAGGTCTGACGTCTCCACCAAGTATGAATGAAGCCAAATGGGAAAGACTCGACAAATATCTGCAAGGTCTCAGCTTCGAGAAGTAGAGGAATGTTCAGAGTCGTGTTTCCAGCCGTCAGTGTGTGAATGGGCGACTCTATGGTATCCAGAAGGCATCGCGGCTCATGGACTTTTATGTGGACCGACTGAAATCCGTTACATTTCAATTCAACAATGGAAAATTAGGACACGGTACATCCTGGGAATCCTAAATAGAGCCCTCGTAGCAATTGGCATTTAAATTCTAAACCGGATAATAACACAAATAGTTCTTAAATTTTGGCCAAATATACACAGTTGTCCTTAAAATTTTAATTTGTTTAATAAGATTCATGAATTATTGAAAAATGTTTGATGCATTCCTTCCTTTTGCCATTATTTTCACATATTTTAGAGACTAAATTGAATATTTATTACTGATTCAGAGCAAATTAAAAGTTCAGACACGACATTGCATATTTAGTATATTGAGTTTTTGTTGGTCATTGAATATGATTCGGCTGTTTGAAAGCCCATTGAAAATCTACCATATTATGTAATAAATTAATGCAAGTGTCAAAACTTGACATGAGGAGACAGCCAAAATTTAGAAAAGTGACACGTAAGTACCACTTTCGGCGAACCCACCGAAATTCTTACGTGGTAATTTTTTATTATTTTAGCTCGTCGAAGAGTTGACTCAACAAAGAAATGCAAAAATGACGTCATTTTTGGCGCGGATTTGAATTTTAATATAAAAATAAAATAAATTATAAAAAATTAAAATTAATTGAAATTTAAATTAAAATTTTAAATTTAAAATATATATTTAAAAAAAGAGGAAGGGACCACGGGGTTGAGGGTTGAGCCCTCGTTGGTGCTGCCTCCCCACCGTCGCTGGGAAGGGCCGATGATGGTGGGGGAAGACCCCAGTTGACCTTCCTCTCACCATCGTCGGCCCTTCTCGACGACGGCAGGGAGGCGGTAGTGGCAAGGGCTCAACCCTCAACTATAACGGGTGACCCCTTGACAAGCTTCGAAGTCCCATCCTTAAACTGGCTTTCCAATTCGTCATTGTCTAATTTTCTGGTAGCAATCGAGTTCAACTGAAGGTCTGGAATATGCCTCACATGCTCGAGCATTAGTTTCTTGCCCAAGCTAGTTTGAACGCATACATTACCAATCCCCACAATTTCCGCAACATCATATTTACCCATCTTCACAAAGAAATCAACACAAATATTGTCACAAGTAGACAAACCAAACAAGTCTTCTTGGGAACTTACCTCGGTAGTGACGTTCTTCTCATGCTTGGCAATTACTCTTTTACTTTCTTCTTTTTGAGGATCTATACTCTTTCTTCATGTGGCCAGGCTTACAACAATTTCAACAATTATGCCTTTTCTTGACTTGGATCTATCACGGTTGTAGAAGTCTCCAGATTTAATCCTTCCTGTATGTTCTGAGACAAGAAGTTGAGGTTGAATGCAGTCCCACGCTTTTCTACCGAGTCTCATGGTCAAGCAAGCTAGATTTCGCCACGTCCACCTTCTCTTTTCCGTTAGATGCTGAAGGGATGAGAGTCGTCACCACTATCCCATGACTATCTGCAAGCAAACTAAGGAAGAACAATGCTTGTTGATCTTTGTAATCAGGCCTAGCCTCATCACTCTCTATGGGACCATGCATTTCCTTGCGATAAAGCAAATCAAGCATCTTGCCATTCCATGTTCTGTAGTGGGCACTATTTAGGATGACCATCAAACTGGTATTCACCTCCATACTTCACCAAAGACTTTTCACAAACACCTAGTGTTGATCGAACCTCGTCACTCTCTCCATATCGCAAACTATGGAGCACTGTCATTTATCCAATTCTGCGACTTTGGCGATATTTTGTTTCGGGCCATAACCTAAAAAGAACTCTCTTGTTGGTTTTAACGGTATATCTTCTGTACTAAAATTTCATTGCGAATTCACAACTGTAAGTCCGTTGAACAATTGTCTGGCAAACGTTAACACGGCTAATGTCAGTCTTGCAAGGGTAGCCATCCGTCAGTTAGTAAACAATTAAAATCGCTGAGCACTTGGATCTCTGCTCACACATGAGATAGACAATTCTCCATTCTTTCTTAGTAAATAGACCTTTAGAAAATGGCCAATTCAGTAAAGGATCGCGGCACTAGCAGTGGCAGTGCCTACTGCTTAGGGATTCGACAGTGTTTTTTTTTTTTGGTCCTCCCTCAAGAAATGGAGTAAGTGATGCTATTAGTATTGTTTATGCATATTTTATCAAATCAACGAATTATAGATTGAGATGTCATCAGGTTCGCGTCTAGCAATAAGAAAAGCGAGATCATCCCAATATTTAATTTTATTTACATGATATATCCTCATTCACAAAATGAATTTGGGGTAATATTTTTTTCCTAATTATTGATAGAAGGAGGAGACGTGTCGGTTAGATGGAAAACTTGGGCTGGGATTTGCTGGTTTTAGGTAATAAAAAGGAAAAATCCATTTTAAAAGCTAATGTTATGCGAAACAGTGGAAGCGGAAAATAAATGCAAACAATCGAGTGAGGAAAAAAAACAGAAAATAAACTTGACATAAATGATTTATGTAGTTCAGCCAAGCGTGACTACCTTATGAAGAGAAATCGATGGGTTTTTCTGTCATAATCAACAAGAGGAGACTACAATTGTTCAGAGCACACAATTTTCAAGTGTAAAAAATGCTCAAATTATACTCGAAAAGTCTCACCCACACTTAGACTATCTCCTTTAAAACACAACCCAATGTCTATTGTCCCTAATGAAACTAGGAGTATCAATTTCAAAGCATCACAATGCATTCCTACTTCTCCCAACAACATGTGGCTTAACATTATACCAACAATCAATAGTACCAACATGGGAAGCACAGGACAAATGCTCCATCTCTAGCCCGGTGCATGGTGACAGCCTAAATGATGTACAACATGCAACAAATGCGGTATTTAAAGATCTAATCAGCTGAACGCTGAAGCACTTCGATGCTTTCTCAACTTAACTCCCTCGAGCCAGTCACAACAGCTGTGGTCTCTCTATGCATCTCCACCCGACACTTCCTTTGTTGCCTGCAAAATTTCCTCGCTGTCCCCAAATTATCCACCTACGCATCTGCATTGAACAGCCGCTCCAACTCATCCACTTCTGCTGACCACCTCGAAGCTTCGGACACAGTTTTGGCCTCGCAAAATCCATCAGCTGTTAGGGGAGTTGACGATATTGTAGAAACCGTCACATTTCCAACACTCTCCCCATCTCTAGGTTCTCCTAGAAGTTCCATATGTTTCTTAAAACCGTCCAATTCTTTCTCTGCAATTGTTCGTGTGGCCTTAAAACATTCAGCATTGCCTGGCTGGAAATCATCAACGGAGGAGGTGCCATGAGTTTCATTTCCACCCACAATTGTAAAGTCTGGGTCTTCATCGAGACGGGAAGCATCCCACTTAGCCGCATTCTCATCCGAACAACCATCAATCTTAATTCTCCATTCCTCCATCAACATCTCCATCATCTCGTCGTCGTATTGTCCCTCCCACTCAATGTCAACCCCTCCCTCGATGTACAATTGAATCAATCCTCTTTCAATTGCTAGTTGTACCATTCCTTGCACTTGCTCATCACTCTCGATCTCTATGAACAAATCAGGGGATACAACAGGAGTCTTGTACCACATTCTCTTCAAACGAAAGCCGAAATTTTTCACATCAGTAATCAATCCCTCGTATGTCACTGAATCAGGGGTTACATCTTCATTTTCCCTCTTTATTCCAGTAATGAACCCGAGCCCCTCATTGGACTTCTTTACTCCAAGGTGGAATCGAATTGTGAAGGAAATCTATGATGTAATGAGTCCATCAGGAGAGCCAAACAACATATGTAGAAGATATATATAAAATGTTTTGCATATTCACCCAAAATCCAATACGGTACTGATATAATTTATTAGTCATAGACATATGTAGGATTAAATACTCAGATTTCCAGTGGAATATCAGTATTGGATTTTCACTATAATGACTAAGAGTGTATTTGGTTTGGCATTCCCAATGGGTTTTCGGCCTCCAAAGCCTATTCGAAAAATACTAGACCATTTAGCAACCATTTTAAAAGAGTTTTCAAGTGAAAGCCATCATTAGGAAAGTTGAAAGCCAGCATTTGACCAAATGCTTAAACTCATTCTTTCTTTTAAAACTACCCTCACCAATTCTTCAGAAGTCCAATTTTGTCCCTCGTCATTATTACTTTTTTTTTTTTGTTAAAAGAGGACTAAACTCTTTGTCGGTTCGACAGCTATGGCCACCACTGGCCGTCGGTCCCGAGGAGGGTCACTTGACCCTGGCGAGGGCCGTCGAAGGTCACATGACCTTAGGTGACCCAAGCGATTGTCGCTTGGGTCTCGTAGCCTTAGGTAGCTCTCTCTTGGGTCTAGCACATCTATTAGTTACACGACCTCGAGACCCAAGCGGGGGCCGCCCGAAGTCGTGAGACCAAGGCGGCAGTTGCCTAGGTTGCGCAAACCTTGCCAAGGCTCGCCCGAGGTCAAGCGACCTCCAGTGGCCCTCGCCAAGGTCATGTGACCCTCGTCGGAAGTCGCCTGGCCTTGGGCAATCTTGACCAATGGTTGTCGGTGCTAGATTTTAGCATTATTGTCAAAATTTATATTTAAAAAGTTGCATACATTATTTTAATTTTTTCAATTTTAAACAAATAAAAATTTAAAAACTAATATTAATAGCCCAAAAGACTTTTCAAATGTATTTTCTACTAAACGATATTTTTCTCAAAGTTGCTTCTTAAAGCAAAGTTTACTAACGGTCTTTATATTTGCTCAAAGCCCTTTAGGCTAAACTGTTTTGTATTTCTCCAATGAACTTTCAAAATACTAAACTAGATGCACTTAAGTTTCAACTTTAGATAAGCATGTGATGCTAATTTAAATTAAACATTAAATAAGCTAGATAATTATCTACCTAGGAGTTCTGTCTCATCACATAGTCCTTTTCTGCGGGGAAAACAAGAAGAAAATTAAATTGTCAATTTCCGGTGGCGGTTTTTTTCCACTTTTGATTCGCGAATAATAACCATTTACTTTATCGTTGACCATCAAATCAAATGCAGGTTAGGTTGCTTACGAAACACTTTTATTATACTGCTATAATTACTCAAAATGGAATAATTTCTATTTAAAAAAAAAAATTATAGTGCTAACATTTAGCTTGACTGGTTACTATTGATAGACATAAACTATCACGTCTACCTACATAAAAAACTTTATACAAATCTTGACCAGCGTCGCTCCTTAGATTACTTTGTATTGCAAAGTATATCTTGCAAACAACGGAAAATTGTAGTTAATGGGGGTACAGCGATTATATATTTCATAGACTGCCTAATACATGAGATGGTCTTCTGCACTTTATCGCATAAAGATTATTTGTAACTTAATAAATTGCGTGATTGATGTCAAAAGATTGTCTTTGGTACATGAATGCTAGATTTAGTGAAGTAATGTATCTAGTCGCTTGATGCTGGGCTAGAGTTGTTCATTATTATTTACTTTTGTTTACAATTCCTATTTGTAGATTACGTTACACGTAGGGTTGCCTTCTTAATGTGCTAATCTGCTCGTAGTATATGGTTGCCTTCTTAATGTGCTAATCTGCTTGTAGATACAAGCGCCAGTCACTAAACGGACGACTTATTTCTATCTTGTTCCTTTTCATTATACCGGACTTGAAAGGGTTCCTCCTTATCAATTGCTCTTTTCTAGACCAAAAAAAAAAAAAAGCTCTTTTCAATTCCCATCCCTCTTCTATCCACATCCTGATGATACTTCGATGTGAAAATTTCGTAATGGTTATCTAGTTCTGAAACATCATGCACGATTGCAAATTTGAATGATGCTTTGACACAAAAGAAAATCATAAATCTTGCTTCCGGAATATTTGTATGAAAATATGAAATTTTCATGACAGGGGTAATTCGAAACTTTATAATCAATTTAACATTTGATATTAAATTTGATCATTACCGTGTAAAAGACTCGCGATGATTTGTTGAATTATGCATATAACGGTAAATCTTTATCAACTTTAGGTTTGACAATTAATTCTCCTAGCGAATTATTTATGAAGGAAGGTAATCATATCACTGTCTTTACAAGATTTAATTGATTACATTCTATAATTTCATAAATCTCTGTAATAATTTTTTTTCTCAAATACATGTTATGATCTCAACATAATGTGTGTGTGTATATAGCCTATGTTATATTTCCAGTTGAGTTGGGAGGGTACATAAAAAATTAGTTTCATAAAATTTTTAGGGTTAATATTCTGAAAAATCCTAAATTGGTACATTTGTAACAATTTTACCTCAAATTAATTTTTTACCACAAAAAACCCCAAACTGGTACACTTTTTGACAAATTTATCTCAAATGGTACATTTGTGACTAATTTACCCTTTGCTAGTTTCCTTTAAATTTTATTGTGAAATTGCTTACTTGGATGACAGATGACAGATGACAGTTGACTGGTATACTAGTTAGAGATTTTATTTTCCCTTTGTTACAATTATATAATTTTTGTAGTTTTTTGTGGTATTAATCCAATTTAATGGAGAGTATATTTGTCACAAATGTACCAGTTTGAGATTTTTGGAGGTTGAACAAATTAGTTTAGAGTAAATTTATCATAAGTATACTAGTTTAGAGTTTTTAAGATCATTTGGGGTAATTTTATCATGAGTATATCAGTTTGAGATTTTTAAGGTATTAACCAAAATTTTTAATAGTTACTAATGAAATTCTTAAAGGATAGTGCACATCTTCAGTACTTACAGATGAAAGGTCTCTTTGATGCTCAACTTCGGTTGTAACTTTGCAGGATCTCTCATAGTGTTCAACTCCTTCGCATGTTTGGCAACTCGACCTGACAAGATCACTTGGGTTGGCCGGTTCCACAATCTCATTTTCACCTCCATCGACAGTGTCATAGCGCCCGACCCTTCCATCTCTCATTTGCCTCCTATTTCCCGTGGCCTCAAAATATTCAATATTGCCCGGCTTCGACTGGAAATCATCAATGGAGGAGGTGCCATCAGTTTCGCTTTCACCCACACGCGCTGAGTATGAGACTTTACCAAAACTTGAAATGTCGAACAAAGCCCAATCCTGAGTTTGGGAATGGAGAGCAGATTCGAATCAGAACAGATTAATTAGTATATTAATTTACTAATTTATATATCACCTTATGCTTTGTTCCACATGACCTTGATGGTTTAAATAGTAGATTAATTTACTAATTTTATTTCTTTAAAATTTAATTTATCATCATTTGCACTAATTATTCCATACCATGCCAAGTAAAGCAGCCCACCCCCCCCCCCCCCAAAAAAAAGCAAGAGTCTTGCTATTCTGATTCCATATCAAGTTCCATTTCTGTTTCTAACTTTGATATCGTTATTTTAGTGAACTTAATCCTTCATCTTATATTCACTTCAATTACAATAATCTACTCTTTATACAAAGCAGGGGATGAGAACGTGCTGACAACGCTTCTTTAGATTGAAAACCAACTGGCAGTTTCAATAATAATCTCTTCCATCATCATTTTTAATTTCAGCAAGCTCGCGACATGAGGCGGTAGGTATCGCTAGATTTAATTTCAGCTTTTCCAAATCAACGAGAATTTTAAACAGAGAAGACAGTTCAGCGGAATTTTTAGGTTGCTATCGTCTCTTACCTCCTCTTTGGCCTCTTCATGATCGTTCTCTCCCTCATCCTCGTTGTCATCATAGTCGTTGCCATCACCTTCCTCATCGACTATGTAGTCATCCACAGAATAAACCAGCTGAGGCCAGCGAAACAACTGCTGAACCTCCTGCACATCATCATCCTCGTAATCGTCCTTGCCGTCTCCATCCTCATCACCCTCATAACCATCCTCGTTGTGCTCTCCGTCTCCATCTTCATCATCCTTGTAATGGTCCTCGTTGTCCTCGCTATCATCTCGCTGAGGAAAGAGAGGTTCGAAAACATTATATCTAAGGTGTGGATTAAACATCCTAAAGAAGCTAACGTCAAAATCCCCAAATATCAAATGACAACCTGGTTTGAACACCCAATCACAATGCTTTCTAAAGGATCAATTGAACGTAACTCCCCAAATACCAAACGAAGCCAGGTTGCTTGGGAAGCATTTTTATTAGAAAAATGATTACGTGATAGTCTTTAATGTACTGTGATAATAACAAACTATTTTATAGAACACAAAAACCCAAAACATAAATAACTATAAATTATTGTGAGATCCACTTCTTCAAGAATTTATGACTCACAATAAACTGTTATTCTCTTAATACCCAAAAGACTGTTATGCTAGTAAAACTTTTTTTATTATACTACTATAATTACTCAAAAATGGCAAAAATAATTTTAAAAAAATCTGAATATTATAGTGCTAAGATTATTCCTGTTGATAAACATAAGGGATAAGTGTTCCAGAAAGTCTTAAAACTTGTCACGAAAATGTATTTCAGGTCCTAAAACTTGCAAAAAGTGCATTTAAGTCTGAAAACTTATCAAATTGTTTCAAACGAGTCCTAAAATCGACGCCGTTAGCCTTTTCTGTTAAAAATGCTGACATGCCATTTTAAATAATTTTTTATTTTCCGCGTGGATTTTTTAATTATTTTTTATTCATTTTTAAAAAAAAAAAATTAGATTTAAAAAAATTAAAAATTCTAGATTTATTCATTTTATCTTATTTTCACTAAAAACTAAAAAAAGTTCAAAAATTTATTTTTTAAAAACAAAGAAGCGGCTGATTTTCTTTTTTTCTTTTTTAACAATTTTTAAAAATAAATTTTTTAAATTTTCTTTTTATTTTTTTGTGAAAATAAGATAAGAATAAATTTAATTTTTTAGTTTTTAAATCTAACTTTTTTTTATAAAAAAATGAATAAAAAATAATTAAAAAAATACACGTGGAAATTAAAAAATTATTTAAAATGCCACATCAGCATTTTTAACGGAAAAAAACTAACGGCGTTGATTTTAGAACTCGTTTGAAACAATTTGACAAGTTTTAGGACTTAAATGCACTTTTTGCAAGTTTTAGGACTGAAATGCATTTTCGTGACAAGTTTTAGGACTTCTGGAACACTTATCCCTAAACATAAAGTACTGTGTCTACGTACTTAAAATACTTCATCCACATCTTGACCAGCGTTGCTCCTTAGATTACTTTGTATATTGCAATGTCCATCTTGCTAACAATGGAAAATTGTAGTTAATGTGGTACAATGATTGAAATTTCGTACACTGCTTGATACATGAGATAGTCTTTCGCACTTTATTACATGAAGATTAATTATTATTTAATAAATTGCACATTTGATATATATATATATTTTTGTCGGTCATACTCTATTCCTACTTTAATACTCACTCTCAGACTTTTGCCCTGCCTCCTTGCAGGGCGTGGGAGTCGAAACCCACTCCTGAAACAAAATCGTTCCCATCCCAACCCTCCCTGAGAAGGTGGAGATTCGAACCCCCTACCTCCCCCTTCCAAGTTGGAAGGGTGGTCACTGGGGCAAACCCTAGTGGTTTGCACAATTGATATCAAAAGATTGTATTTGGTACATGAATGCTAGATTTAGTGAAGTAATGTTTCTATTTTTAGTCCGTTAATGCTAGGCTAGAGTTAGTGGGTATTATTTCCTTTTGTTTACGATACCTGTTTGTAGATTACGTTACATGAAGTGTTGCGTTCTTAATGTACCAATTTGCTTGCAGTTACAGGTGCCGGTCATTTAACAGTCATTGACGACCTATTTCTCGCTTGTTTCTTATCATTAAACCCGACTTCAAAGGGTTACGATGCTGCTTTCTTGCTTTTTTCAATTACCATCCCTCTTCTATCCACATCCTGATGACACTGATGTGAAAAGTTCACAATGTTTATATAGTTCCGAACCATTATTTATGATGGCAAATTTATGATGCTTTGACACAGAAGAAAATCATAAATCTTGTTTTTTGAATATATTTCTGGGCGCATATGCTTGTATGAAAATATGAAATTTTCATGATGAGGGTAAGTTTGAAACTTTGTAATCAACTTAACATTCGATATTAAATTTGATCATTATGATGCAAAAGAGATTCAAGCATTTGTTGAATTATCGCATATAGCGGTAATTCTTTATCAACTTTGGATTGACAATTATTATCCTAGCAAATTATTTATGAAGGAAGGTATTCATATCACTTTCTCTATAAGATATAATTAATTACATTTTATCATTCATAAATCTCTGTAATAATTTTTTCTCAAATACATGTTATATATGCTGATCTCAACATAATATTTATATATAACCTATGTTATACTTCCGGTTGAGTTGGGTGGGTAAGTAAAAACTTAGCTTCTTAGAATTTTTAACAGTTACTAATGTAATTCTTAAAGGATAGTGCAAATCTTCAGTACTTACGGAAGAAAGGTCTCTTTGATCCTCAACTTCAGTTATAATTTTGCAGGATCTCGCAGGGTGTTCAACTCCTTCGCATGTTAGGCGACTCGACGTGGCAACTTCACTTGGGTTGGCAGTTTCCCCAGTCTCATCCTTGTCCTTCTTCCTATTTTTTATACTCGCCGTTTTCCCCCCATCGACACTGTCATAGCGCCCAATCCTTCCGTCTCTCTTTTGCCTCCTATTTCCCGTGACCTCAGAATATTCAGTATTGCCCGGCTTAGACTGGAAATCATCAATGGAGGAGGTGCCATCAGTTTCGCTTTCACCCACGCATGCAGGGTATTCTTCATCAAAACCTGAAATATCGAACTCAGCCCCATCCTGAGTTTGGGATTGGAGAGCAGATTCAAATCAGAGCAGATACATACACACACCTTGATGGTTTAATTATTAGATTAATTTACTATATTTATTTCTTTAAAATTTATCATCATTTGCACCAATTATTCCATACCATGCCGAGTAAAGCCAAAAAGAAGAAGTAAGTGTCTTGCTATTCTAATTCCATATTAAGTTCCGATTCCGTTTCTAACCTTAATGTCATTATTTTAGTGAACTCAATCCCATCTTATCCACTTCAATTACAGTAATCTACTCCTTTTGTATAACTTTATGTGTTGTGATTATCATTTAATTATAGGTTTTAATGGCTCAACATTAATGAGACTTCTCTTCAGTTCATGTGTGACCGTTGTCACTTCGAGTCACGTCCTAATTTAAGCAATTATGGATTAATGACTCCTCGTGACTCTTCTACCACAATTTCTGAATTTAATATTCTTGTTAGTAAGGGTTAATGGTTCAACTAATGTGGACATTACCACATGACTCTTCAGTTCATATCTTTTCAGTTTTCTCTATAGTATCCCTCATCTATAAATATATGTGATTCCTTCGTTCAAAATAGATTAAGAATTCCTCAAAGAAATCCTAGAGTCTCTTGAGTTTTCTCTTCTAAAATATTCCTCTAAGTGTGCCGGTCTTGAGAAATCTTCGACGGAGTCCTGTTTGTATAGTGTTGATCCCAACAAGTTCGAGGTGTTGTATCTTGAAAGGCGAAATTTGTAAAACTACTTAACACCGTTGGTAGGAATTAATTGCCTTAAAGAAATTCAGTTAGCTGTACCTCACCTCCAATTCTTATTTATTTTATTATCCCTTTCTCGAAATTATTAATTTTTTTGGTTATAACAAACGGTGTTGCGTATTTTTATATCATTACGTGATTGATATTTCCAACATTATGTACTTCATGTACCACTATCTTCTAATGTTAGCTATTCATTTCAATTATAACACTAATATAATTTCAATTGTTTTGCTTTTTGGAACTGAAAAGGAGTTTTGTTTCTACTTTTTGTTTGAAAAATCCATAATCATGAGACGCATTGTTTTATATCACTCTTTGTATGTCATTTTATCGTTTCTTAATCTAAAGTAATATGCTTCGAGATTAATTAGTGTCACTTTTCATCCATAAGTTGGACTTTTTAGTGAAATAATATGTTCACTGATCTAAAAGTTACCTCCTGCCGTACTATGACTATTTGTTCAAGCAATATGTGCTTTAATTTACTTTGGAATAATCATGTACTATAAAAAGACGTCAATCATGCGTGTTGGCAATTTACAGTTTTACTAAAAATGGATAATCAACTACTTAAGCCCATTCCGACCAAAAAAAGAAAAGAAAAGAAAAAACTACTCAAGCCCATTGGTGGCCTAAGATACAAAGCTAGTCAACCCCACCATATACGCATGCACCGGCAAAGCAGCTAATAAATGTGACACACAATTATTGCTTAATCTACAAATGGATAGAGTAGCTTTGAATTAAACTGCATAAACATTGCAAAATAAATTATTAAAGAAAGAGGCAAAACAAACATTCCAAGTGTCTTTACTCAAGAGGCCAACAACAAATCCAGAGGTGATGGATCATCATAATATCAAACATATATACCCAAAATCAACGGCCCTTGGTTCATCATTCATTTTCCCATGGCGGCAGATTCTAATGAGTTCTTATATTTGTTCTTTTGTAGAGCTATGATTGAATCATATGACATTAATTTCTTCACAGCTCATTAATGCATATTCGAATTAAATAATCGATAAGTACTATTATTATGTAAAACGTTGAGTTTGTACAATAATTATTCCTATTGCAAGATAACAAAAAAATTAGTAGAAAAAAAGATCATATGATGCTTTTGAAATCTATAATTGGTGATCTTTATCTAATTTATTGTCTATGAAAGCAACTTTGATGATCAATAGTTAAAGAATGATTAAATGAGCTTATTGGCAATATTAAAGAACCGAAACTATCCAACACCAAAAAGGCAAGTAGTGATAAGTGACTAAGATAGAAAAAATTATGCAATATAAGGCTCCGTTCGTTTTGTGGAAAATAATTTCCGGGAAAACGTTTTTCGAATTTTCCGACATTCGTTCTACAGAAAATGAATTTCTTCGGGAAAATGTTTTTCATGAAAGGAAAAAAGTTTTTAAAATTAGGGGAAAATTTTTTCCACTTTTGAAAAGTGGAAAACATTTTCTTCACTTAATTACTCTTATCTCACACTTCTACAAATCCTCACTTCCTCCTCCCCTTTCTTCTTCTTCTTTTCTTTTTTTATTTGAATTATTTTTTAATTTTCTTTTTCTATTTTAATTGGAATTATTTTTAATTTCCTTTTTCTTTTCTTTTCTTTTCTTTTCTTTTTTTTTTCTTTATTTCTCATCTTCTTCTTTCTTGGCTAGTTATTGGCTGTCGCTAGGTGAACCTCGAGCTCGTCGATCTCAAGTTCGCACTCTTTGATTTGGCGAGCCTTGAGTTCGACGTTTGCGCTCTCCAATCTGGTGAGCGGTGAACCTTGTGCTCGTCGGCGAGCTCGAGGCTTGCCAGTGGCCGTTCGCAGGCCATCGCCGTGGCCGGCAACCGGCGACCGGCCAAGAAAGAAGGAGATGGTAAACAAAGAAAAAAGAAAAGAAAAAGAAAAATGAAAAAAAATTAATAATAGATTTTAAAAATTAAAAATCATTAAAAATCAGTTTTTAAAGATATGAAAAATGCATTTTAAAAAATAAAGTAAATGAAAAAGAGTATATGAAGGAAAATATTTTCCTTACCGAACAGCAAAAAATATTTTCCATTTCATTTTTAGGTTTCATCCAAACACTGGAATATAATTACATTTTCCTGTAAAATGACTTCCTGGAAAATATTTTTCAGAAACGCCACATTTTCCGCAAAACGAACGGAGCCTGAGTAATTAAAGTACAACTCAAAATGGGAACCTCAAAAGAGGGAGGAAAGATTGCTTTAGGAACCACAAAATATCCAACCCCATAAAAGGAAGTGGAAATAAGTGACTAATGTCGATATTTTAAAATCTCAGTCTTTATTTGCAGGGCAATTGGGTGATTTTTTTGGTGGAAATTTTTTAAATAGAAATTGGAATACACTAGAGAAGGTGGAAGGTACTTACAGAAGAAAGGGCTCTTTGATCCTCAACTTGAGTTGTAGCTTTGCAAGATCTCTCATAATGTTCGACTCCTTCGCCCCTTTGGCAACTTGATCTGAGAATGTCATTTTGGTTGGCAGGTTCCCCAATCATATCCCTCATTTGCCTCCTATTTGCCGTGGCCTTCGAACATTCAGCATTGCTGGGCTCACTTTCAAACCCTCCCTCGACGTACAGACGAATGAATCCTCTTTTACATGCTTTTAGCACCATTCCGTTCACTTGCTCATCGCTCTTGATCTCTATGTGCAACCAGCAGTCTTCACGAGGAGCCTTGTACCAAATTCTCTCCAAATGAAAGCTAAAACCTTTGACATCAGCAATCAATCCTTCATATATCACTGAACCTGGGTTCACATTTTCTTTTTTCTTCTTTATTCCACCAGCAAACCCGTCCTCACTATTCTTCTTAACTCCAAGGATGAATTTGATTGTGAAGGGATGTTTTATCTGTGATGTACCAAGTTCAATGTGAGAGGAAACAACATATGTATTGGATATGTAGTAAGCTTTATACATATTTAATTGAAATCCCATACGACATAGACATCATTCATTAGATAGAGACATCTATAATTAAATAGTCAGATTTTTAGTAGAATATAAGTACTACTTATTTGATTTTTCTTTTATTACCTAAGTTCAAATGTTTTATAAATATGTAATGTAAATTTAAATTAAACATCAAATAAGTTAGATAATTATTTACCTGGGAGTATTATCTCATCATAGATTCCCTTTTTTAAGGTAAAAAAAAAACTAGAAGCCGATGTAAATAAACATTCCAGTAGTGATTTTTTGGGAGAATAACACTAGAAGTGCCAAAATTATTTTTTGAAACACTTAAATGTCACTTTTAAAAAATAATAATAATCAATTAAGTGCCAACTCTGATCTGAGTTACCGAAAATTTGACGTGACAATATTTTATTAATTTCTCAATCCTACGTAGCTCACGGCATGCCTGTCAGCATATAATCCCTAAATAACATCATGTAGCAGATTAAAAAGTGATCATTTCATTACCAGTTTTTGTTAAAAAATGATCGTTCTAGTGCTAATTAATATTAAAAAGTTACACTTTAATGTCAATCTTAATAAAAAGGATATCACTTCAGTGCTAAAAAACACCGTCTCATATAAAATTTCTAATTATAAAAGTCACGTAATTTCTCTAGTAGGAATTTTTTGCTGGAGTGATCATTTTTTCTCCGATTTGGTATTTAAGTGAGCCGATGAAAACTTTTTGCATTAAAGTGAGCGTCATACACAACTTTTGACACTTCTAATATCTTTTTCCCTAATTTTTTACTTTTGATTTGAGAATTTTAATTGCTCACTTTCTCACTAACCATCAAATTAAGGATAAATCATGTGCCTGCGGAACGTCCATACTGCTATTATAACCCAAAAATAGGGTCAACAGAATTTTTTAATATAAAAGTCTTTTTTTAACTACTAAAAAATTATTTTATGGATTTAATAGTGCTAACATTTAGCTTAAATAATTTTTATTGATACAACAAAACTACCAAAAATTACTTTGTATCTAGCAATGTTTATCCTATTACTAGCAAAAAACTATAGTCAAGAGGATACCAGAAGTACAAATTCATGAACTGTCAAACACATAAGATAATTTTTTGCAATTTTTGTAGAAAAGTGTTTGTAACTCAAAAGATTGTTCATTGATGTCAAAAGATTGTGTTTGGCACATAAATGCTAGATTTAGCGGGTATTATTTCCTTTTGTTTATGATTCCTATTAGTAGGTTTGGTTACAATGCGTAATCATTCTAACGGAATTATAAATGGAAGAGGTGAAACAAACATTTTAATTGTTTCTACTCAAGAAGCCAACAACAAATTGATAGGAGATGGACCATCACAATATCAAACATATATACCATGAATCAACTCCCCCTCGCTTTTCGTTCATTTTCCCATGTGGCGACGTGTGACAGAATCTAATGAGTTCTTTTTGTTTCTTTTGTACAACTATATCAAATCATTTAGGATTAATTCCTCCACAGCTCATAATGTAATAATCAAATCAAATAATTGATAAGTACTATTATTATGTAAAACATTAAATTTGTGCATTAATTATGCCTATTGCCAAAAAAGAAAATAGAAGACAAAAAGTATCATATGATGTTTTTGGGAATGGGTCAAAAGTTGTATTCAACGCTCACTTTAGTATCAAAATTTTTTTTTCGGATCGCTTAAACACTATTTTTTAAAAGAAAAACGATCATTTAAATGTCAACTCCAATTTTGATTGTCAAAATTCCAACGGGACCATTCTCAATCCTATGTGGCTCATCAAGATGCTTAGTCAGCATATACCCTCTAAATGATATTATAGGAAAGTTATAAATAGTGATCATTTGAGTGTTAAATTTTGTTTAAAGTGATTATTTCAGTGCTAGTCATTATTAAAAAGCGATCACTTTAGTACTAAGCATGCCATGCGAAAATACCACATGGACTAGAAGTTTTAAATAATATGCTAAGTCATATAAATTTTTTAATTATAATAGTCACGTATTATTTTTTACTGGAATTTTTCGTCATTGGCACTTAACTGATCATTTTTTTTCTCCAATTTGGTATTTAAGTGATTCGGTGAGACTTTTTGTATCAAAGTGATCGTTATACACAACTTTTAACACTTCTAATGTTCTTTTGCCATATTTCTGAAATCTATAATTGGTGATCTATTATCTAATTTCTTGTTTTATGAAAGCAATTTTCATTATTAATATTTAAAGAATGATTAAATGAGTTTACTGGAAATGTTAAAAACCAGAATTTTCCAACTCCAAAAGGGCAAGTACAAATACGTGACAGAGATAGAAAAAGAATATGCAACCTGGGTAATTCAAGTACAACACGAAATGGGAACCTCAAAAGACGGAGGAAAGATTGTAGTAGGAACAATAAATGTCCAACATCAGAAAACGGAGGAAATAAAACAGTCACTAAGAAATAACGATACAACAAAAAAATGACAACTATAAAAGGGTGGATATTGTGTGGCTAAAGAAAGGAGGATATTTGGTCTAAAAGGGAATTAAACAAAAGTCCCACACATTGATGAAGAGATGTATCACCTTATTTGATGTATTCAAAAGAATCTCTTCTCTGTAATGCTTCAATGACATTTCCCACCTGGAATCTTTGATAGCGTCTCCACAACACATTATATTGACAATGCAACCATCTTGTATTTTTGTGCAAGATGCATCAATCAAGCTTCTAAATGATGGGCACCTCTTGACCTCCAAGGACTTCAGAGAGTCTAATTCGTCAAGGCCCTCAACATTAGTAAGTATATAGCAGTCTTTGATTCTCAATTTCTCCAGGTTCTTCAAGAATGATAAACTACTTATTCTTGTTAGAGATATGCAGTCGTCCACACTTAATAATTCCAATGATTTTGAAATACCCATAAATTGTATCTCAACTAGCTCTGGACAATTAATCAAAATCACATCCCGTAGCTTTGTTAATTCGAAAGGAATGGATAATCTCTGAAGCCATTTACAACTCCAAACCTTTAGGATCTTCAGTAGTGGAAGTTCATTGAGTGGAATGTCTTCCAATTCACCATAATAGAAGCCTAAAGTCGATAGATTTCTCAATCTCAAGGAGGGAAGTAACTTTGCCCTCTTGATTCTAAAATATTCTAAATTCAATTTCAGTAGAGAGGATGGAAGCTGCACCATGGTTTCTAGGTCTAGGCTAGACAAAGTAAGCTCTTCAAGATGAGAAAGAGAAGCCAACTCTGGAGGTGCAGGGACGTTTAGCAGATGTAGATCCAACATTTTCAGTTTAGATAACCTCCCAATCCACCTTAAGTTGCATCCGTTGATTAGGTTTGATTCGCCCGTACTATAAGAGCGATCACTTAGTAGTAGTTCAACTAGATTAGTAAGGTTTGAAAGATTAGGGACTGAAAGCAATGATCTAGATTCAAGATGAAGACGGGTCAAACTTGTGGGAAGCTCCGGCAATTCTTGAATCTCATGACAATATGATAAATTGAGTGTTTGGAGGTGATGAAGCTTGTTGATTGTCTTTGGAATTCCGCATATACGAGTTTTTTCTAAATTTAGGATTCTTAGAGATGACAATTCTCCAATTCCGATAGGAATTTCACCTTTCATTTCATAATGCCAAGAGAGGTCTAGTTCTTCAAGATTCACCAAAGTACTAATACTACTAGGTAACTGTTGAGAACCAATTGATGATACTACTGGAAAACGCAAGATGCATAATGATTTTAATTTTCCAATGGAGTTGGGAAGTTCCGTTATTCCCGTGTCTGCCAAAAGAAAAATTCTCAACTTTCAGCGTAAAAATATTTGGATTTTAATTTTCTAGTGGAATTTGGAAGTTCAGCAATTCATGTACCTGATAAGTCTAATTCTATCAATGAGGTCAAATTCCCAATTGAGCTTGGAAGTTCTCTTAAACTGCCGCATCCCCCCAATGAGAAGTGCTTAAGCTTCACTAGTGCCCCAATTTCTTCAGGCAAATCAGTAAAATCCCTACACCCTTCGATCTTTAACTCAATCAATGACTGTAGATTTCCAATGAAGCTTTCAATTCTCTCAAGAGAGGAGCATTGAAGGGTCAATTTCTCTAAACTTGAGCATTTAGAGATGTCTGGGATTTTTGTTATGCCTTTACACCAAGTAAAAGATAGAACTTTCAAATTATGTGCCCTCTGTAAAAGTGGATGGCATGTCAAGTGTAAAAACCATTGCATAGTACACATGGGAACTATTAGACTAGAATTGAAACGTGTGATTTACCTTGATCAAGTCCCATGCTTTGGAATCATCCTTGAAGTAGATCCAACCAAGTTTACAAACAACAAGATGATCCAAAGACAACTTGTCTGCCTTAAAAGACCAAGGACAATCCCAAGAAAACCATCTCAAATTTGAATGACACCTTGCAAAGTCCCCAACATAAGTTCCATAGCGTAACTTGAGGAATCTTAGGTTTGGTAACCTTTCGAAGTCTTCATTTGTAATCTCTATGGAGCCATCCAGTCCATCTACCTCAAGCGCTTGAACCTCATCCTTCCTCTACAAGTGAAAATTTGCAATGATGTGAAGAATTTCATCAACTCCCAACCACTGTGTTTTACAACTCGGATGGGTGGGAATAAAATGAAATATATTTTAAAAAGTGGCATCCTTAAGGCTAGGATGTACAACTTCGGCTTGAAATGAGATGTTTCTTACTTACTTGTTGGGTTCTTATGATTCGAAGGGCCTCTTCTTCAATCCACAACCTACTTTGCTTTCCAAGGTGACCTAGACTGTCTTCATGGACAATTTGCCTTCCTAGGGCTATTAGTTGATCATGCATCCAAAACTTATCATTGTCCAATATCTTTATCAAACACCTCTCAGTAAGGACTTTAAGTCCTCCTTTGGGATAAAATTGACAATCAGTCCACATGTAAATTGCATCGGTCTTATCCTCATTGACAAAGAAGCATGCTATATCGAGAAAAATTTGTTTATGATGTTCATCTAGATCATCATAGCTAATCCTCAGCTTCTCTAGAATCTTCTTCTCAGGTACTTTAGTTAACTTTTCCAACATCTCTTCCCAAATTTCTCTGTCTTTTCCATTAAGCAATGAACCTATCACTTCAATAGCTAAAGGAAGTCTTCCAGTACTTGAGACAATGTCACTTGAAAGCAGACGATAATCATTTGAAGGAAAGCCTCCACTAAAGGCATGCTGGCTAAAAAGCTGAAGTGTAGGATTATCATCCATCATTAGCATCTCATATTGTCGAGTTTCACCTTTAAATCCCTCAACTTGTAGAACAGCTATGTCTCTCGTTGTAATAATTATCCGAGACTTTGAATCTAATTTGGAATTACCTATTAGTTTCTTGATGTGATCTTTTTCATTAACATCATCAAGAACTAAAAGGACCTTCTTATTGCGGAGTATTTCTCCAATCCTCCTCATTCCTTCTTCACTATCATCAATTTTTTTAATAGATCTAGAACCAACAATGTTAGATAGTAATTTTTTCTGCAATTGGACTATGCCCTCCTTGATTGACCTTTCTCGAATGCCCTCGAGGAAGCTACAATAATTTCCAAAGTGGGAAGATAGTTGATTGAAAATGACCTTGGCAATAGTTGTTTTACCGATGCCACCCATTCCGTAAATGCCAATGAGTTGCACAACATCATGTTTGACATCTAATAACTCTATTAAGGCTTCTACTCGATCATCAAGTCCAAGTAAATGTTCAGTAACTAATTTTTGTTTTATCTTCAGCTTCTCAAAAGCCTTGTCAACAACCAATTTGACTACAGCTGCTTGGCTGCAAGGTATAACAGCGTTTTCATTAGTTGCTAGATTAATTTATTACCAATGCATGAAATGTAGGATTGTCAAAATATTAACTTAAAAAGATATGAAGTATTTCAAAACGATATTTAAGTACAACGAATAATCATTATAAGCCAATTTAGTAAAACTCGCTTGACATGTTTTTCATCTATGATTATATAGATTTATGAAGACTATAACGTTGACTTAAACGATGGCCACCGTTACCAAGTGGCTACTATATGGAGCATAATTTGGCATTGACAGATAGGCCTACAAAATAATATCAACAATCATAATGGAAGAATCATGAACTGAGATAATGTAGACAAAATGCAAGGTCATCCATTGGACAATAGAGTTTGGTCGAGAAAAATTTAATTCGGAAAAAAAGGACATAATATTTGTATTGGCTTCACTTATGCACGTAAGTCTTCTATCGATATGATGGCATTGAAAGACCTATGTCACGATAAAATTTGTTCAAAATTGAGAACCAAGTGACCCAACTCCCATGGGGTCAAGTTAATGAATGAAAATATGTGTGGATTAGGCACACCACATATATTTGATTTTCCACATGATCAAATCAATACATTCAGATCTTTGGGTCATCTACGTGGGCTTTGGCTTGCACCTTACTTGGTCACAGAGTTAGTAGCATAAGTCATAGTTATGTAATTTACCTATCTAAGGTGAACTTCCTGGTCGATATTTAACCATCTTTTGGTTAAAAATCCAAATTCTCAAGCGGCATGTTGATCCCATTGACTACGTAACCCCAAAAGCATAAGAAATTCCACATTCTTAGCAAGTTGTGCAAAAACAGCTCATTTACATTGTAGAAGCTAATTGGTGACCACATTCTATAGTCATACATACTAGGTTCTAGTTCACCATATGTTATATTTAAATCTATCAATGGACTGCCAAATTATGTGTTGTCATTGATGAATGTTGATAAGAATTTAAAATTGTTAATATGAATGCCATGCGATGAGCTACAAAACAAGAAATAAATGCCATTCGGGGTAGGGGTTGCCCAGCCTTGATGACCCCAGATCGAATTTAAAATTGTTAATATGAATGCCATGCGATGACCCCAGATCGAGGTTGCTCAGCCTCGATGTGGACCTCCCACGAGCTTTGCAGAGCTCGGGGAGCCTAGATGACGGCCTTGTCATTGTTTACATGTCCTCATAATGCTCTCACTTCTATTGAATATTTAGGCATGAATTTTCTTTACGGAATCTTAGTTTTCTTGAGTAATTTGTGTTTATCGAGGAGTACTAGTGTAAAATAAAAATTGGCAACAAATGCGATCTCTGATTTTGTTCCTCTTTTCCCCGTCAATAAAAGATGGTTATTAAGAATCCTATCACGAGAGAAAAATCTATCTTTTGGGTCGAACTAGTGAGAATGCAGCTCTTCTTTTTATTTTTATCAAATTGGAGTTGATTTTGGTAATAATTATCCCAAATAGTAAATGCAAATGGTTGCTCTTGAATATTTCGTAGCCTTACTAGACAGGAAAGCGGATAAAACGGTTGAAAGGAATATGTAGGTCCTCGTCATTAAAGATGAATGAGAGCAGCAATTGGAGGGAGTTTCCAATATTTTCCGTTACGAAAAACTTTTGAATGAGGGCAACGTTGTATTCCCAGCAAGGGAAATAGAAAGGCAGGGATGTTAAAAGAGTATTACCTTTGGTCCTTTTTCACTTTCCATCCCTTGAATTTATCTACCTCTTCAAGAGCTGTCCTCCATGCCTCAGCTTCATCAGGAAACTCCGTCTTGTGTCTCTCGAAATCAGCTTTATACAGTGGAGTCTTAAGTTTAACATCCTCCGATTCTACATCGAAAAAAATGGGAAAGATACTTTTTTGACCTCCTGAGTTAGACACGTTGTGTACCATGAGTGCAAGCTCACGGAGGCACCATTTACTAGAAGCATAAGTGCAAGAGAAGATGGGTATGTAGAGTTTGCAGTTGTTGATAGCATGTAGAAGGTTATCATTGATCACTTCACCGACACAGAATTTTTCTTCGTCTCTGAATACATGGACTCCAACATGTATCAAGCGATCATAGAGGAAGTCGGTGAAATTATGACGAGTGTCATGTCCTCTGAAATTGAGGAACACATCATAATCATCATCAGCATGGCAATTTGTTCCGGCCTCCGAGTTTGCCATAGCTAGGAAGCTTATGGCTTCCAGAGATATCTCTCTCCCCAGAAAGAGAAAAAAGGTCGGTGACGCGTGGCCCAGTTAAGAAATGAGCAAGGACTTTGGATATTGACTAGGCAAGTCAGTGCCAATACCTAAAACACTTGTCCGGTTCACTTTAAAATCAAATATAATTGGCTGTTTTCCACCTAACGCTCTACTTTACCTAGCTGACGCCAGTGAGACTTTTCAACAAGTTTGCATATTTTCAAAGACTCTTGGGAGACCATAAAGGCCAGTAAGAAGTTCTTTAGGATTTTTCTTTTTGTCCTTTGGGATAAGGGCACCGACCCCTAAAGTACGACAAAATGTTTTGATTAGGTCTTACGTAGTTCTAATAAAATAAGTTATCATACTAAACTATTAGCATCAATAATGGTAAATGGGTCCCTAAACTGTATGGTTTTTTCTTTCTTTTTTTTATTGGAGTTGGTCCTTCCATTAAATTTATAATCGTAGAATGGTGACGTGGCTGTTAAATGCTGATGTTGAACCTTATGGCGCAATTATAACATAAGTAGTTGTTCTCAAAATTTAGAAAAATAAAATAAAATTCTGGAAAAAAAATCTAGAAAATAGAAGGGAAGATCAATAGGAGAACGGGAAACATAGTGCAGTTAGCGGCAAGGGCCGCTGGTCCTTAGTACTCCGGCGGTGAGGACCAGGGTCCTCATTCAGATCTTCAGCAATGGGCCGGCTCTCGCTCAAATCTGAGGCAAGGGTTAATGACCCTCGTCGCTGCCCCCTCGGAGAAGTTCGAAGAGGAAGACTCTGGTGGACTTGCGAGGTGGTGGAAGTCTTAAAGCTTGGGGACTCGGAAAGGCATAAATTCAAGGACAGCCAGTTGAAGAAGATTGAAGTACTTATTTTTACCATAAAATATATACTTACACGAAGGTATACTACTCTTCAAGACGGTACATTAAAACATAATTTAAAGTATTCCTTCAGTCAGAGATTTATCCGCCACTTAAATAGTGGAAAGTTGAAGCAGAAGAGCTAGAGGTTAGTTTATTTCACTGAAATAACACGCGCGTTTAAAAAGTTTACTCATTCAACTACCAGCTCCATTTAAAATAATGCGCTTAAATACTAAACAAACATATTTGAATAGACACTTCTCTTCACATTAAAAGTGGTTTAGATAAATATTTTTTTAATAATAATTGCTGACACCTCTTCTCAAAGCAGAATGTTTGAGTAGACACATTCCTTTGTATTTTCAATAGTGATCTAGATGTTGCTTGTTTTTAGATATTATATTCACTACGCGATTTGCATTTCCTTTTCTTGCAACCACATTGAATTTCACTAGCCTCTACTTCATGTATAGAATACATTTTTCAAACACAAAAGTTCCTTTTCTGGCTAAAGATGAAGCTTACATCTCGAACCTTGGAATTCATGACATTCCTCATTTTAACTATTTCTTTCCCATTTTTTGTTGAATGAGCATTGCCAAATTCCTCGAGGATTCCAGTAGTGTAAACTTTTTTTCACATATTTATCATTGAATTTGACATGTATGCTTCGAGATAGTTATAAAACAGAAATCACCAACATTGTTTGCTATCCAATGAAGTGTAAAATTATTATTTTTATACTGGCAATAGACCCATTAAAAATACTATGGTCATATCCTTTCTTTATATATGAATCTTACTATCAAAACAATGAATAATTTACCTCGCTTGTATTTTTCTACAAATCATCCAACATGTTAGTGTTATCTCTCTTTGATGAGTGCTTCTCTTTTCATGTTAAGAAAAGCCAATCATCCCATGAATTACTTTGTAATTAACTTATTGTCGTATTTTACCGAAAGTCATTCAGGTTCAATCCCTTAATTGCGCCTACGAGAGAAAGAGCATTTCATCACGCCTCAACTTCATAATGACATCGCTCCTCGTGTTTCAGAAAGGCATTCCTATACAGCCAAGTCTTAAGCTCAACGTCCTCGAAAATATGGGAAGGATGCTTTTTTTCCCTTTCGATTTCCAGGTGTTATCCACTATAAAGTGAACAGGATGGCATTATTCGCAAAAAATAACTGTAGTCGCAATCAACCTTTAGTTCAACATGGAAAGAAATTATATAGTTTACCAAAGGAGAAAAAATTTCCGATAAAAAGTTGAATTGGATCTATCAGCTACAAGCACACGGAGGGAGGGGGAATGCGCTGTTGATCCAACCTAGTGACGGGCGGTGGTGGTGATCCCCATGGCTTTGACAGTGAGTTGACGGCACTAAAGGGTAGCGACAGGACACTGACGGGCGGTGGTGGTGATCCCCATGGCTTTGACAGTGAGTTGATGGCACCAGAGGGACAATGAGTTGACGGCACTAAAGGGTAGCGACAAGACACTAACGGGCAGTGGTGGTGATCCCCATGGCTTTGATAGTGAGTTGACGGCAATCGACAGGACACTGACGGGCGGCGGTGGCAATTCCCATGGCTTTGACAGTGAGTTGATGGCACTAGAGGGACAGTGAGTTGACGGCACTAGAGGGTAGCGACAGGACACTGACGGGCGATGGTGGTGATCCCCATGGCTTTGACTGTGAGTTGACGGCACTAAAAGGTAGCAACAGGACACTACACGACTAAGGAGAAGAGCTTTGCGAATAGCGTTTAATACGTCTGTGATGACAATGACTTTATGGTCCCAAGGAACTTATTACCCTCACCAAATTAAATAGACATTACTCTAAGGTGGTTAGCGAAAAAAATTTAACACTAGAGTAATGACTATTTTGTCAATATCAGCGTTAGTCATGTCACGTAAGATAACCAGTGCTTGTCAATTTTTAGCCAAAAATTGGCTTGATTGATTAAGTTGATAAATCTTTAAGGGCGTGCATGTTTTCACTTTTTTTTTTTTTCTGTTTAAGAATAGATTTTTTGTTTTTTTGTTCCCGGGAACAAAAAAAAGAACAGAAACGCGTTTGTTTGCGTTTTTGTTCAAAAACTCTGTTTTTGTTAACAAAAAAAGAACGGAAATGAGAAACAAAAAAAAGTTGTTTTTTGTTCTAGAAACACTTTTGAAGAAACACTTCTCTCTCCTCTTTTCTTCTTCTTTTATTCTTCTTTTTTCTTTGGCCGGTCGCCGGCCTCGGCCATGGCGGGCGACCGGCTGTCGAGGGTCGGCGACCTCGCCAGGGGCCGGCGACGCTCGGCCTCACCGGATCTGGGCGAGGCCAAGCTCGCCCAGCCAAGGCGAGGCCGAGCCTTGCCCGCGCCAGCGACGCTCGGCCTTGCCTCGCCTTGGCTAGGCGAGCTTGAGCTCGCCCAGATTCGGCGAGGCTGAGCCTCGCCAAGGGCCGGCGACGCTTGGCCTCGCCGGATCTGGGCGAGGCCAAGCTCACCCAGCCAAGGCGAGGCCGAGCCTCGCCCACGCCGGCGACGCTCGGCCTCGCCTCGCCAGGGGCCGGCGAGCCTCGCCGTGGCCGGGCGAGGCCGCCGGCCCCGTCGGCCGATCGCCGGAGGCCGGCGACCGGCCAAAAGAAGAAAAAAAGAAAAAAAAAATAAAGGAAAAAAGGAAAAATAAAATAAAAATATTAAAAAATTAAAAGAAACAAAAAAAGAATATAAATTTACCAAACGTGTTTCTATTCATTTTTTATTCCTGGAACAAGTTTACTAAACGCGTTTTTCCGGTCAAAAATTATTCCCTAGAACGTAAATAGTTTTTTCTATTTCGTTCCCCGAAACAGCTTTTTGAACGAAACGTTACCAAACGCGCCCTAAAAGGTTTTTGACTAAATTGGTAAATAATTAAAAATTTTATGACTAAATTGACAAATTATCAAAATGTTTAGGACTAAATTGGTATCATTGAAAGGTTTATGACTAAATTAATAAGTTATCAAAATGTTTAGAACTAAATTGAGGTGTAGAATTGAATTGGCCGCCGAATAATAGACTTAGGATTTTTGGACAATTTTTCCGATCCTTGATCATAGCAAATTGTAAAGTAGCAAATATTTTAAAATTTTTTTTTTTAAGGTGGCATGCAATTTTATCAGTATTTGATTTTGACATGGTATATATTATAGGAGAATCAAACTCGTTACTAGATTTTTTTAACCATGGAATAATAACCAATTTGGTGAGAAATTAATTTCTAAAATAAATATAGATTTTTCTATTTCTATTTCTTGATGAGTTTCTAAGTAAAAATATGCATTTGATAATGAAGCAAAATTTCTCATTCCCAAGCAACGGTAGACGACAAATGGCAACCAGTGACCACCGACGGCAGATGATGGTGGTGGGCGGCCAGCTAGTAAAAAAGACGAGCAATTAGAAGAGTTTTTATTTCTTTTTTTTTTGTTCCAGAAAAAGAGAATTAAAAAAAATTATTTATTATCTCTGTTGCAAACCTATTTTTGGAGTAAAAATTTATTTCGAAAATAGAAAAATGAAATTGTATCATCGAACGGATTATGTTCCTAACCTATTTTTTAAACAAAAAAAAATGGTTATCATGCGTGCCCTTAATAACTAGACTGTCACATAAAGCTTAAATTCATATGCATTCGAGTCAAAATACAACTTTAATTGGAGAGTACTCTCAAAAATCTTTTAGGAATAAAGTCCAAGAAGATTAACACGGCATGATGCACAAGAACCTTTCACCCGGCAGGCAACATATGAGAATACTTTGAAATAATATTATTGGAATACTGGCGGAAACCAACTTTATTTCACTATTCCATAATCTCAGGGAACCATCAGAAGTTGACTTTTCAAAGTGCGAGATCAGAAAGGTCATGCTTATGGAGGAAAGGAGAGAATTTATTAACTAGGAGACTCAAAAAACGCCTACATTTTTCACCCGACATTACTATTTTGATTATATGGATGCATTCGAGAAACTTTCTACTTTGAAAATAGTGGACACAAGTAATTATTGTTTTTTTTTTTTTGGTGAAAAAGTAATTATTGTTTATACAGCTTGGATGTAGAAATCAAGAATTTTCAAATTGGTTCAAATATGGGTTTACACAGTGTGGAATTGATGAACCTGGATTAAGTTAGAAAATCATGATAGCATATATATAGATTTTTGAAACCATGGCAATTTTATAGAACCAGAAATCTGCTTATTTCTCCACATGATATAAGGTTCCGTGGATACTCAGATGGAAATGGTAGACTTCTATGTTGTAATATATTAACACAGAAGCTACATAGGATCGTGTAGTCTATATCAATACGAAATTAATAGAGAAAATAAATGAGGAACAATAAATGACGTCAAATATTTGCATAATTTGATATCAAGTACTTATATCTATATATACGAGGAGAATTAGTAACAAATAATTCATTAATAATCAAAAAATTGAAGTTACAATCATTCACATATTTGAACGTTTTTACACTTAAATTAAATCTAAAGTTTAAGTATTTACGAATCAACAACTCCTTTGGATAAGAGAAACTCACAGCATAAATCCGTGTATTCAGATCTCTACGCGAGTCCTCAAAGAGTTTCTATTCCGCTTTTTTTCTTTTCCCACGAGCTGCTACGACCCCATAGGCCTGTATTTGTGTGTGCAGCTCGTTTCTCGAGGAGGCCCATTTCCCTTCACTGTGCAGTTCCTTTCAATGTACGATGGAACCGATGGTGGCTGCCGGGAAGAGGACGACCGAGGGCTAGAGCCAAAAGAAAAGCTATATGTTTTACTTTCTTTTCTTTTCTTCTTAACACTCGCTTGGGCCCACAAGAAATATACAAGCTATGGAATCAGTAATCCCATTCTCTGTCCTCCAGGGACTTCCTTCTTGTACGCAAGACAAAACCCAAGAAGCCGAACCAGTCAAAGATAAAGATCAACTCCCTTCGGCCAAATAATCCAGATATGCGCAAGATTAAATGATGCACGCCAATGGGCCGAGTTATGTAAACAGTCCAAATTTGAAACACGATTTTAATAATTTTCCATTATAGTGTTCATTATCCATGATACTCTCTTAATGTCTTAACAGACGTTTACTTTTCACAGACGTCGATCGAGTTTAAGCAAAGCTTGAACTTCACCAAAAGAACAAGCTTAGTCATTATGTCGGCTAGGTTCTTTGTTGTAGCGATCTTTTTTACGATAATCTTCCATTTCACTAAGACATCTTGAATGAATTGATACTTGATGTTAATATGCTTCGTTCTCTTGTGATAAACCAAATTATTTGCCAAAAATATCATACCTTAGTTGTTACAGTGTATATCAACACTTTTTCAGAGCAAATTTCTTAGCCATCAATGCCATGTACTTTGCCTTAGTCGAAGATAAGGCAACATGATCCTTTAAAGATCCCTTAGACATGCATTTATCTAAATCACTAGCATGATCCAAATCCACATGCCTTGTGGTCTCACTGCTATTATTGTCTCTTTGGTACACTATACATACATCTACTGTCCCCTTCAAATATCTGAAGTTCCACTTCACAATTTCTCAATGAGTTTTATCTAGACGCTTTATATAACGGCTAACTACGTTGAAATGTTAGGTCTAGTGCACATCATAACATACATAATGCTACCAACTGCACTAGAATAAAAAACATGAGATATATGCTTCTCATTTTCCTTGTCGAAGGTTAACAATGCAATCTAGAAGGGGGTGAATAGGTTATTTTAGGAATCTTTACAATCTTTTTGCGGAAAAAATAGCTGACGCCAAGTAAATATCTGATCAAGGTGATGTTACAAAGCTCGTGAGCGTATTGTGTGCTTTGTGTAAGAAATAAGAGAGAAAAATAGTAGCATGCAAAGATGTATAACGATTCAGTTTATCCCTCAAGCCTATATTCACTCCTCAGACGAACAGCCACAAAGTATGCTACATTGTGCTAGTAATATGCTCAGAAAGTTATAATAGGCAAGCACCGATTCTTTTACATGATAAATCACATTACCATGACTCAATTGCTCTCTCACTCCTGTACACTTAATCTTTAGCTACATAATGCAACATTTAGAGAAACAATCTAAAGAGAGTGTTTCTTGCTTGAGACATATCATGTAGTAGATTTTCAGTCTTTTTGTACTTTTGCATGTCGACCATTTGACTTCAAGATATTCTCTTATATAACAATCTTCAATTTATTTGTTGGAGATGGATTGAAGAAGTAAAGAATCGTCGGAATACCATTGTTACTACTGTCCAAAGATAAAATTACCCATACAGTTATTTTCCTGAACTTTTGCAGATTGCCTTAAAAATAACTTTTGCTACTGTTCAATCATTGTAGTTTTCTAATAGACCTATCAGACAACCTAGTTTCTTGATTTATGCTATCACCTGGATTCTACTATTGTGCAAATCCACTTCCACAATGGCTAATTTGCTAAATCAATGAACATTATCAAATTAACGTTGTTGCCACAATACCAGTTACCTAATATGTATAGTTTTGAATACAAACATCGACATCAGCTTATCTTTAGGTATGTTGGTGCTGTTTATAGAAAAACCGTATCAAAACATATCGCGATATTTTATCGCCGAGAGCACACCAAGGATATCACGTAGTCTTTAATACTTGTCATGAATATTTGTACTTGTCATAGTAAATATTATACTAGGGATAGTTCAAAAATCATCAAAATCAATTGAAGATATTTCTCCAACATTCCTTAGTTTATGATGATTACTTACTAAAAAGTTTAAAGTGTTTCACCAAAGGTGTACTCACTGATTTTGCTAATTGCATATTAAAACATGCCATGATCTTCTCAATATATTTCTTTTGAGACAGGTGCCAGCAGTCCCGTCGGACAAAATATCCATACCCAATATTTTATTTACAGTGCCTTAATCTTTCATCTCAAACTCAATACTTATTTGCCTCTTCAAATATCAAACATATTCTCAACTACCATCAGCATAATATCAATATATAATAACAAATAAATCTCAAACTCAACACTTATTTGCCTCTTCAAATATCAAACATATTCTCAGCTACCATCAGCATAATATCAATATATAATAACAAATAAATCAAAGACCCATCCTCCAATCTCTTAAAATAAGTACAGCTATCCATTTGACTTTCCGAATAGTCCTACCTAGTTATGAAAGCATCAAAGTGCTTATACCACTGTTTAAGAGATTGTTTCAGCTCATACAAAGATTTCTCTAATGGACAAGTATGGTCTTTCTTACTCGAAATAGCAAATCCCTTTGGTTGTCTAATGTAAATCCGCTCTTCTAGCTCACCATGAAGAAACGCCATTTTCACATTTAGTTGTTCCAACTCGAGATCCTGTGCAGCAACTAAGATAAGTAATTCACGAATAAAAATATGTCTTACTACATGAGAAAACATTTTGTTGTGGTCAATGCCCTCTTGTTGCGTATATCCCTTCGCAATAAACCTTGCTTATATCTTGCGGCCTAAACACCAGGAATGCCTTTCTTCCAATTGTAAACCCATTTACTTCCGACAGTCTTTTGTCTCTTGAGTAACTTGACCAGCTCCCATGTTTGATTATGATAGAGTGCTTCTATCTCTTCAGTTATAGCCTCTAGCCACTGTGACAACTCAGAACTAGTCATCGCCTCAAAGTAAGACAAAAGCTCATCTATCTCCACCTCATCACTTACAATCAATGGATAGCAATATCTATATAACCATCACATATCGATAGTTTAATTTGCCTCTTTCTTCTACCTATGGCTATATTGTGTTGTAGATGTGCTAGTTGTTTAGTAACACTAGCTTTAGGAATTGTAGCCTCATTTACAGTCTCAACCTATGTCACCTCCAAGGTATCTGAAGTCTCCATTTGAAACTTCGCCTTACTATTGATACAATGATCTCTCTACTCTATTAGTTGTGTCATAGAACCCCTCTGCTGAAGTATTGCAATCTCATCGAGGATTGCATCTCTATTGATTAGAAATCGAGTGATCTGGAATTAGTGCACCACAGTCGATAGTCTTTCACCCCCACATACATGACCTAGAAATATGCATTTATTTGCCCTCTACTCAAGCTTACCATCACTCGCATGAGCATACACAGGACATTCGAATACTTGTAATCTGAAGTAATTAATAAGCTTCCCTAACCATACTTCCTTAGGAGTCCTCCACTTGATAGTAGATGATGGAGTTCGATTAAATAGGTAAAATGCCATGTTCATTGCCTCGGCCCAAAATTTATTGCCTAATCTTGCATGCGGAAGCATGCACCAAGTTTGCTCAAGCAAAGTTTTGTTCTTCCGCTTTGTTATGCCATTCTGCTTTTGTGTCTCAAGTATTGTGTGGTGTTTCACAATCCTTTCTTTTTCACAAAACTCGGTAAAATCTTTACCATATAACTCCATATCATTATTGATTTTTAAGTGCTTGATTTGTTTATTTGAATACTTCTCAATCAATGTCTTAAATTTCTTAAACCGATTGAACACATCAGATTTGTGCTTTAGAAGTATACCCCAACCTTTCTCTAATAATCTTTGCTAAATGCTAGCATATATCAAGCACCTCATTTCGAGAGAACCGAAGACGGGCCCTAGATGTCTGAATGAATATATTCAATTGATCATTTGATCGAATGCATAGCTGTAGTAAACTTAATTCGATGCTACTTTGCAAAGATGCAAAACTTACATAAGTTTAGCTTCAATATCTTTTGAGCCTTTGACAACCTTCTCTCATTTAGTATTGTCATATCTATCTCACTCATGTGTCCTAATTGCATATGCCATAATTGAATCAAGTTAGAGCCTAACTCACTTGATGAAATTGCAACAATTCTAATCACGGTTTCTCCTAGTAAATGATAAAGAGTATTCACTTTCTTCCCCCTCATCATTGTCACGACACCTTGAAAAATCTTTAGAACTCCACCTTCTACGGTGTACTCACACTCAATATCATCAAGTGTCCCCAAAGAAATAAAGTTCTTCTTAAGCTCTGGTATATGCCTCACATTTATTAATACGCGTACCACCACATCGTACAATCGAATACGAGTTATCACTATCCCCATAGCCTTGCAGGCTGCGTTATTCTCCAAAAGAACTCTACCACCATTTACAGTTTGATAAGTAGTAAACTAGTTCCTATGAAGCGTTATATGATAATAATAATACCCTGGATCCAACACCTCTTCGTCTCCTGATGAACTTATTGTCACAAACAACTAGTACACCCTTGTAGTAGCGAATCAATAAAGTGCTCTTATGATTCTAGTAAAAAAGCTAACAACATCAATGTTGCGGCATCTTTCTCCTCAACTACCTTTATTAAAATCTTATTTGACGAATTCAACAAGATTATACTCCCTGCCTTCCTCATTAACACATCCTTTTCGGCATCTTTCTTTGCTTCGAGCAACTTATCTTTGCTCTTCAATGCTTTGGCCAAATCTTAGGTTCTCAATAATGCATCCATCTTGACGATTCATAATCCAAAGTTGTTCATCTCGTTAAACTTTTTCAATTTCAACTTTCACCCAAGACATAATTGCAAAAACAGAATTTTCAGATAATAATAAAACAAATAAAAGCCCCAAATCACAATCCAGAAAACCCTATCCTCAAATTCTGATACCAATTATTGTAATCTATTAACATGGAAGCTCTCTAGGATTGTGCACCTTATTTTAATGTGAAATTATCATAGAAAACAATTGAGGAACAACAAAGGACGCCAAATATTTCCATGGTTCAATATTGAGTGTTGGTACCTCTATACATGAGGAAAGCTAATAGCAAATAATTCACTAACGATCGGAGAATCGGAGTTATAATTGTTTACACACTTAAATATTTTTCACACTTAAATTAAATTCAAATCCCAAGTGTTTAGAAATAATCAACTCATTTGGATAAAAGAAATGGCACAAATCCGTATATTCGAATCTCTTTGTGCGTCCTTAAAAGAGTCCTCTCTATACGGCTTATTTTCTTTTCCCACGAGCTGCTACTGTAGGCTTGTATTTGTGTGTGCAGCTCCCTCCTGGAGGAGCCCCATCTGCCTTCACTGTGCAGTTCCTTTCAAAGCACGAAGGAACCCATGGCGGTTGCACTCTCGGGAAGAGGACGTCCTCAGGCTAGCGCCAAAACAAAAGCTATATATTTTACTTTGTTTTCTTTTCTTCTTACTACTCCCTTGGGCCTGCAAGAAATATATGAGCTATAGAATAAGTGCCTGCAAGAAATTTATCAGCTATAGAATAAGTGACCCCATTCTTTGTCCTCCGGCGGCTTCATTCTTGTAAGCAAGACAGAACCTAAGAAGTCAAAATGGTCAAAGGTAAAGATAACTCTTGGGAAAATATGGCTTCGAATTGGGTAAAACAATAAAGACGAATTTTTAAAGTACTCAAGTCGAACTTTGATACATGATATTACTTTATTTAAAGATTTATTTGCCCCACAACGTTGCTAATGCTCACTGGCAAATTTCCTCCAGAATACAACAAAGTCTCAAATGAGAATACTAGATAGCAATTCTAGTATTTTTTTAGGATCTCTTTAGGAAACAATTGAAAAGATGGCTGTAGTTTTTTTTTTTTTAAGAAAGAAGGCTCGAAATGATAAAAATGATCGCACACCCGTTATTCTGAAAACTGACATGTATATATATATAAAAGTTTTAAAAACGTAGGCAACTTTTCGTGAAAAGTTGCAAAGCGAACAAATGTATCTTTTCGAAAATTGTCCAGATGAACAAAGGCGTCCATTAGGAAGAAGTTGAAAGAACGAACAATTGCAACCCTTCGGGAAAAGTTGCAAACTGAACGAGTATCTTTTCCAAAGGTTATCTTGAAGAGACACAAACAAAAAATTCGAAATAATAATAATAATATTTTTAAAAAAAAATAAAATTTCGAATTTTTATTTATTTATTTAAATAATTTCCGAAAATTCTCAAAATCATAAAAACAACATTTGAATTGATTAAAGTTAATAAGATAACTGTATGAAAGAAAAATAAAATAACAAAGGGTTAGTGCTAATTAAATTGTGGGCGCATAAAAAAAATAAAATAACAAAGGGTTAGTGCTAATTAACCTGCGGGCGCGCAAAGTGCAAAGTGTGCCAAATGATTGCGCATCCGCACGCGGGTATGGTGAGTTCTAACCCACACCTAATCATTCCTTTAGGTACATAAAGGAAACCCCTTACTTTAATTGGCCAATTTCCTCCCACTTTTCCTATGTGGGACAAGAAAAATTCACTTAGTTTGTTTTTAAAAACAAACTTCCAGCATCAACTCCCTTCGGCCGAATAATCCAGATTTGCGCAAGATTAAGAGATGCACACCAATGGATCAAGTTCCGTGAACGATTCAAACTCGATACACCATTTTATATTTTCCTTAAGAAAAATAATGTATTCTCACATAAATTATTAGAAGATTTGCATAAGCAACTCAATGGAGGAAACCTGCCGCCTACCTCAAGCTAGGGATATACAAATCAACAATGATGAAAGCAATATGAGGAAGTTTGATTATTGCACGAGACAGTAACACCAACCAGTTCTATACAAAAGGTAAGCAGCATGAAACATAGCCAACCCGTGGAGGATGGCACACGTCAGAATTGGGATAAAGCAAATTTAGTGAGGACTCTCAAGAGCATCCAACGAAAACACTGACGGCACTATCAGGAGTGTCGGCGGAAAACCCCATAAAGTAAAAAGATTCCGGGACAAAAGTAGAATCAGTGGACGAAGGACAGTGTGTAGCCATCGATAATTCACAGAAAGCACGAAAATCCAACACAGACAGTAGCGGAGATGCACTAGATATGCACACTCAAAAAGGAGCCCAACGTACTCTCAGCCTATAAAAGCCAAAACTTCGAAGGGAAGGTATCGCCCCCCTTTCCAATAAGATACCATGATGGTTGTAACTTGTAACGTATCAACCCTGTCAATGTATTTTTAATTGTGCCTCAAGTGTGTTTGTAAAGATCTTGATAGTTTTTGAAGATCCTGATAAGTTTTGGTCCCGCAGCCACGTTAATCTCATAATGGACAAAGCATTCAATAGTTTCTGGGAATGGATATTTTATTTTGATAAAGATTGGGAAGTCTTTAGAATACACTATGATGAATCAAAGGGAGAATTGCCAAAAAAATCCTAAACCTATTGAAATTGTGCCAATTCAGTCTTAAACTTTTTTTTTTTGCCAATTTAGTCTTAAATCTTTTATAATTGTGCTAATTTAGTCCATCCGGCCAAAATTGGCCAATCGGCACTGACATGGACGCCGGTCGGAGATAGCTGGCTGGCGAACAATTTTTTAATATTTTATTTTATTTTTATTCGATATTTATTTATTTATTTATTATTACTTTTTTTACCTTCTTCTTCCTCTGGCCAGCCGGCGCCGGCTAGAGGCGAGGGCCGGCGGGCTTGCCTCTGCCGGCCACTGGTGAAGGCAAGCCTCGCCCAACTGGGTGAGGCCGAGCCTCGCCTTGGCTGGGCAACGGCGGCCTCGCCATCGTTGGGCGAGGCTCGACCTCACCAGTGGCCGGCAGGGGCGAGCCTCGCTGAGCGACGGCGAGGCCATCGTCGCCCAGCCAAGGCGAGTCTCGGCCTTGCCCAGCCATGGCGAGGCCGAGCCTCGCCAGATCTGGCTACAGCCCGTCAGTTTATGGGAATGGATATTTTATTTTGATGAAGATTGGGGAGTCTTTAGAATACACTATGATGAATCAAACGTAATAACTTTTAATGATGATGGATATATCTGTTGGTTTTATCCATGAGATCAAAGTATTTCTTCTTTCACCAAGAATAGATGGTATCCTCCATTCTGAGACAATTTAATTTCAATTAATAGAAAATATGCTTCCAAGGGACTAGATTGAAAAGATTGAATAAAAGTTAGGGAAATTATAGAAAGTTCCAATCTTGTGGCAAACAAATTGACAAAACAGAACTTGAAAGGCTAAAATTGGATGAGAAAATATTAGGTAGAGTCTGCCCGGGAAAATTCTAATCCACCCATCAGGCGACACGTGTTGCACGAGCCCCGCGAAGCCTCTGACATCCTTGCTTCTCTCTTCCATCTCAAAGATTTTTTTATATTTTTGAATTTTTTATTGATTTTTCTATTTTTTTTCTTTTGCTTTTTTCTGTTTTTGTCCTTTTCCTCTTCATCTTCAACCTTGAGCTTTCTTCTTTCCCGAACATGAACACCTCCAGCGCCAGCAGCCAGCCGAACCAAGGACCACTCGGCGCCAACCGCCGTCCTTCGCCGTCGCAGAAACAGGACCACCTGCGGGTCGTCTACTCGATAGGCATCGATTACCGTCGTCTTTTTTCCTTTACTGTTTCTTCTTCTTCCCTTTCACTCCGACAAGGACGGCAACGTCTCCTTCCACCACCACCACCCCTCCATCGTCTCAGTCCACCGCCTCGCCGCTGTTTCAGTCCTTCCTCGTCGAGCTCGAGCTTGGCCGGCGAACTTGACCCCCAGATTTGTGACCTAGAGCTTAGCTCGACCTCGAATCTGAGTTGATTCGGGGTCGACCAGGGTCGGCTTAAACAACGAACGAGGCGGAGGCGGACGCGGCGGCGTGGTTTGTCGACGTGGCGTAGGGCCTCGACCTCCTGGCCCACGCGTGCGCGGACGCAGAGGGCACGGGAGGAGCTGGACAAGAGGCGGCGGCGAGGTCGGAGAAGGAGTGGGCGAAGATGGAGGCATAGATGAGGTGACGTGCCGAGGCGGCGGCGGCGGCGGCGGCGGGTCTAAGGTCGGGCTCAAGGTTGAGGTCCGAGAAGGGAACATGGGGCAGGCGGAGGGGACAGAGGGAGAGAGAGAAAGAGGAAGACCATGAAGAGAGGGAAGAAGAAAAAAAAATAAAGGAAAAAAGAAGGGAAATGTGGGGCCTAGGTGACAGAAGGTTTCTCGAGTCTTGCAGCGAGGTGGGGCCAGACAGCACGCATCGCCCGATTAGTGGGGTGAGATTTTGACACGCTGGAATCTCACCCCTACCAATATTTTGTCGGGATTGGAAACCGGAAATGAATCTAAGTTCTAACGGTAACACCATCCAGAAAGATATTGGCGCAAATGAGCCAAAGCTGAAAGTTCATGCCTTTTCAATGTTTTCATGACCCGATGAGAAGTTCGGGCTATCTTTGTCCCAAGCAGTACCCTTCGGGCCTTTTTATGGAACTGAGCCATGTCGTACCTAGCTATAGCAAACGTACGAATATGGGAAATTACAAACACATTATTCCATTTTATCATATTATCTCGAATCATTCCTGCTTGAACTTTTCAATGGTCAATACTGCGAGGAAACACTAGAAATTTAGCAACGTGACATTTGGTGAGAGGTCAAAACATAACCATCACGTCATAGAATAATTAACAATCAGTTTTATCTAAACCTGCTAAATAGATAGATCAGGCCAGATTTCAATCGAATAAAAATTGATCCCATTCATATTGACTCATTTAACCCGTTTTGACTCATATTTATATAATACAATTCTAGTGACCATATCTGACTCGACATGTATTGCTAAAATTTATTAATATTTTAGGAAATTCCACACCCACTTTAAGCTCTTCACATGTATATGTTAATTGGATAAAAGTTTCAAATCAAATTGAAAAATAAAATTTAAACAATTATTAAATTATTAAATAAAATAAAAAATATAAAAACCTATAAATTGAAATATTTATGAAGAATCTAACCAAAAATATATATTTACAAAGAACTTTGGGTTGGCAAACCCAAAAAGAGCTCTTTTTGGTTTCATTATTTATATGAACATTGTTCGTATTGATTTTAATTTGCAACAACTGTGGCCTGTCGTGCAGCAGTATTTTATTTGTTAGATAGTGGCTTAAAAAAGGTAATATCTCTTTTTCTAAACTATATTAATTTTCAAATTCTGATAATTTTTAATTTATGTGAGCGTGGGCATGTTTTAGGATTTATTTTTACAGTAAATTTCCTAAATAATATAAAAGAAAATTAAATTATGGTTTGATTTTTAGAAAGAAAACTGAAAAGAGACAAAACCGAAAAGAGAGAAATTTCTAATTGATTTTCTATAATTTCGTCCCATCACCTACTATTCCCTCCACGATCCCAACAAAAGGTCCATGCGTGAGCCCAACCAATATCACGCGCCATTAATCCTAGTGGGGTTTAGAGTTTTCTTCTGCGTCCGTTGCCACCGGCGTTCTGCTCCAGACCCAGCTCCGACCATCGATAAACCTTCCTCCTCCTACAATGGCCAAGAAGAGAACGAGGCACTAGAATCCACAACAATGAAACCGTCGTCTCGTCGAAGAAGTAGTCAAAACCCGCGAAGAAGCACCAAAAAGAGGAGAAGCTCATACCGTTCGGCATAATCTCGAAGATACTTAAGAAGGCTCTGATTCAGCAGAAGGAGGTCCAGGATGAAGTTGATGAGCAACAGAACCCTGACAGAGGGTTAGGGTTAACGTCGCACTATAGGCGGGCGATGGAGCGGCAACGGCAAGTGCTGCGATTACTTCCGGATTGCAAGGGCAAGATTGATGGTGTTGCTTGCAGAAGCTGTATCAGCCAACTGATGACTTGATATTTTAAATGGATTGAAAATGGGTCACAATGTGTGACCTAAAACTTGGGATATTTTAAGTGGATTAAACATGAGTTATGTATTTTGGAAATCGTAAAACTTGTTAGAAAGTGAAATTAGGCTATAAAACTTGCAAAATGTGTAATTAAGTTTTAAAACTTGTTAATTGATGCAATCAAGTCTTTCCATTAATTCCATCCAACTTGGTTAATGGAAAATATAGATATGACATTTTTTATTTATTTCTCTCTTATGTGATAATGATGTGACTAAAACACAAAACATAAGAGTAAAATGACGTCATTTTAGTCGAAAGATAATTTTTAATACAAATTTTATTTAAATTAAATTTACAAATAAGCTAAATATTTTATTTGGGAGGGAGAGAGAGAGAGAGGGGCTAAGATCTAGGTGGTGAGGGTTGACACAAACCTCGCTGCCATCACTCCCTCACTTACGGCCAACGAGGGTCATTGGCTACTGGATGGGGGCTGGTGACCATCGTGGAGCCTTGCCAGTGATGGTGGGGCAATGATGGGGAGGACATAGGTTATCTATCTCTCTCTCCCCCTTATAATTTAGCTTATTTTTAAATTTGAAAATCAGATTTAGATGAAAATGATATCGTTTTAGCCACATATGATAGAGAAAGTAAAAAAAAAAAAAAAAATCACGTCAACATTTTTCGTTAGTTAACATTCAATTATATTTTTGTGATTAGTTTTAGGATTTTTAATGAATATATCATGTTGAACATTTACACTTATTTAAGCTCTAAATATTTCTTCATTTTGAACATTATTAGATCTAGGAAAATATTGATAGCTAAATTAACTAGAACCTAATCTATAAGAATCTTTCATTGATGAGGTAATTTGGTAATTTTGAGGACGACGGTTGGGTAAGTATAGAAAAGGGCAATCATACATTTGCGTGAGATCAAAGACTCAATAGCCTATTCGCATAAAATATTGCAAAAATATAGTTGGTTTTCTTACTTAAAAATTGATTTTATTCTAGTTTTCAGACAATGAAAATTTATTTCTTTCATAGATTCATGAAAATCTCGGCACCTTAAATTCAGTTAAATTCAGTTATACAAAGACTTTACCCTTTACATTCAATGTAAATATGGAAATCTATTTATTAATTCCAAACCACCAATAACAAAGGGCTAATTAAGCACGACGTGTTTGAAAGAAAATGGCATACTAAAATCATATCCACGTCCGAGAGAATCCTGAACTCTCGTCCAATACACGGACATGGATCAGCTGACGCGAGTCCGATGAAAACCTCGAGAGAGGAAACTTGCTGTGGCGGTGAAAATGCGAGCTTTGTATTTGGGCTTTAATGAATTTTGTAGGCCTTATGTTTTAACCTTTCTGTAGTGGCCCCAATATTTTCGGACGTCGTCTTATTCTCTAGCCCGCCAATACTTGTACCCTCGCGAGTTTCCAATTTGGTGTTTCCTTTTAAATTTCTATTCTCTTGTATGAGTACGTAGGAGCATAAGTTCTTGACTCGTCTCTCATTTTTTGTGGTGCATTTTTGAAATGTGATTCAACTCGGCTTATTTCGATCATTGTTAAATTTCTAGGACATGATGTACGTATCGACAGTGGACATGGTGTCCTAGAATGAGCAAGATGCCTGCTATTTTCACAATAAGTAAGCTGAAACAAGTAGGTTGTGTTGGAATATATTCATATAGTGCTTACCCTTTTACAGAGTATGTTATGCACAGGACTCTCTAAATAATGCAGTTAATGAACCCTAATTTTTAGCGCATGTTGGAACACTAATGGAAGAGATTATGCTTTAATGCAGTATGCTAAAGAAATTAAATTTGATTCAATGTGATCAAGAAATGAAATTCAAGAGCAGGTGTGGTCCACTATGGTTTTTCTTTTCTCTTTTTTGGATTGAATGGTCCACTGATGTTGAAATCACCAGTGAATGTCCTTTTGCTAAAAGAAATAAAGGAATGGAAGGATTACAGAAATTGGAATGAAAAGTTAGTAAAAGAGTTAATGAACAAAATTTTCAGTCCAGGCCCACTGCAGAAGAGGTCACCACTTGTATTTCAAAATGAAGGGGCGTACGTCCTAAACAAGATGTTAAAAGGCTTCATTTGAGACCTTATTCAAATTTCGGGATTCCATATATATTAAATAAATAAAAAGTATTATCTGGTGTGGGGTAAAAAAAGATATTATACTAATTAGGGGTGCGAAGTATATATATGTAATAACACGTTAAAATAAAGGATACATCCTATCAATCCCTTAGAAAATCTGAAGACACGCGTGAATGTCCCCTTCCTAGTAGACAACAGATTAGCCCACGGAACGGAAGGAGTTTATTTCTATATGCGCTTCAGCCATGTCGTGCCTTTCCACGAGTTGGAATTGCGATTTATCTGTTGGACCAAAGAGAGTGTTTTTGCTCGGCCAACCCGAATTGAAATTGTCTGTCAAATGGACTCGGCCCCGACGGAGCAAAATTCATGTGCAGGCCCGACCTCGGAGAACCTGGACATATCTATTGGGCCTGCTGATCTGCCAAGCCAATTCCTTTGATCCGGTATTCCATATAAGTGCCGGTGGCTCTCTTCTACTTTAGCCACAGACGAAGCGTGCCAGTAGACGAAATAGCACGATCGGTCCACTCTGAGACCTTATGAAATTTTTTGTCATGCTCGTAACCACACATCGATTGGGATCTGGAAACTGAGTCACAAACCGCATAGGAATCAGCAAATATATAATTTTTAAACATGCTTGGTATTGTTAACGATAACGCAGCACCGCATTAAGCTAAGAGACAAGTTCCATGCATTATAGAAGCTTATACATCCATACCAAGTCACAAGCAGTGTGCAAATCAGTACATACATTGCTTTTGAAAGCATATATTTTCCACAGGTAACAGCTTGCCAGTATGCATGATGTACATCAATCAAAACCACATTCATTTGTGCTGATGCATGAATAAATCATGTTATATTATTTTTTTGGGCTGATGACTCGGTCAACAAATTCAGATAATTTTCAAATGTCGACAAAAAGATGGTTCCTAGTGAGGATGTTGATGTTTGATTCAGAAGGAGCCGACCATCCCGGCCGAGCTTGTCGGAGAGCTGGATTTTCATAAATTATCAATCCTGCATCTCGCGACAGCTAAAACTTAGCTTGGATTAGTGAAGAGATTATTGAGCATTCATGTGGACGTGTACTACGCTCGGCTCAAACATGGGGCTTTAATGAATTTTTTAGGCCTTATGTTTTAAACTTTCTCTAGTGGCCTAATATCCTAATAACTAAGGAAACGAATCAATAAACAGAAGTAGATTTCCATTCATTTGGATGAGGAAGTACAAGTATAAGTTCTTGATTCGTCTCTCATTTTTCATTGATATATTTTGGAAATGTGATTTTTTTTTTTGGTTGAAATAAAAATTGTATTCATGGCTCAAAATGATACATATGGTAAAGCAAATTGAAGTAGAGCAAAGGCCATAATACTACAAAACAAAGCCAAATCCATAAAACAAGGAAGATCAACAAAACACCAGGGAGGGTTAAGCACATACACATTTCAAAAGAATGGATTTGTCAAGAAAAATGATGGGCGGCCAATAATTGAATCTCGTATCATTGGCAGTGATAAACACACGTCAGAAATTCTTTCTCCAATAACTATGGCTTTGCCAATTGATGGTGCGCACCTAGGTTCGGCTTCCTCTACACCATTGTTGTACAGAGACAACTAAATAGGTTAAATAACACAGATCTAACCGTTGGAAGAGCAAATTTTCATAGTTTAGTGAGACACTAGAGCTCCTATGATTATCATTGAAACTGGAGGCAAATGACCTATGCACGGATATAGTACGGAGGTATTGAATCCCTGAAAAGAGTATTAAACTCCCAAATCTAAATCGAGAGAGAATAACTCGTAAGTCTAGAACTGGATTCGGAGTGTTTAAACTCTCAAATCTAGAACTAGATTCAACTTGGTTGATTTGACCCTTTTAAATTTCTAGGTCATGTAAAAGTGCAGTTGATGTGGTGTTCAAGAGTAAGCAAGATGCCTACGACTCGTGCAATAAATACGTTGACGAGGTAGGGTTCGACAAGATTCATATAGCGCTCGCCCTTTTACTAAGTTTCTGATGCACTTATTATTTTGGTAATAATATTATCTAATATAAATTCTTTTTCAATAGTTTTTATATTGGATTTGGTGTTCCATTTAACGTAACTTAATTTTAGTGCATGTTGGATCATAAATCGAAGAGATTATGCATTTGGAACAAAAAACCAAATTTGATTGGAGGTGACCAAAAATGGAATTCAAGAGCAGGTGATGGTCCTCTATTTTTCAAGTCACCAGTACATGCGTTTTCATTGAAAAAAAAAAATTTAAAAGGGATGGAAGAAATAATGAACAGCTGGTAAAAGAGTTCGTGTAAAAAAAAATTTCGGTCTAGATCCACTAAGTTTAGGCTCAGCACAGAGGAGGTCACCACATCAATTTCATAATGAAAAGTCCGAAGACACGTGTTAGCTTCCACTTTCTTGTTACTTAATATGTTGTACTAGCTTATATCTTAGATCTTCTGTTTGCTTCGACGCTTGTTCGAGTTGCCTTGCTGTTCTTATGATGATCTTGATAGTTGAGGCTCCGCCTTGGCCGAGCTTGAACCTTTGTCTGTCCCTGATCTTAAATTTGCGGCCATTCTGGTTGTTACTGTGTGTAGTAGATAGAGAGCTCTAATCTATACTATCCCTTTAACTATTGCAAATTCTGAATTAAACCCGTCTTTCCGTTGTTGAGAAATTGTTGCCTTTGATCAAAGATTCTTGTAATGGTGTGTTGCCTTTACTAGCAAATTGATGTATTGCATCTTTTGTAGTAATTCGATAGATATGATCTACATCCATGGGAGAGCAGGATAGAATTACACTAAAAGTCAAACAATATAATGAAGATTACAATCATATTCGAGACATTTAAACACTCAATGTTTGTCAGCCACCAATTACACTTAATAATTCACATAGTCTTTAGTCATACAATTCTTGAACAAAGATAACCATTGTCACGCTCTGACCCTCGTCGCGTGCACATTCTACTGCGGTCGATCCAATTGCGACTTCTCAGGACTAGTCACCGACCCTTTCATTTTTAATACATATGCGGAAGTGAAATAATAATCCTTGACAACAACCAACATGGGATAGGAAAGCAGGGCAACATTTTATAAAAGCACACTTTTATAAACAACTGGGTTTATATACAAAATGAGTCTAGGTAAAAGCCTACAAAATGATCGACTCTCAAAAGAAGCTATCCTACAACATATTAGTAGGACACAGACGCCGATCCTTCAGACTCCACCTCCAGGGCTTCGGTCCTCCACGACCATCATCTAAGGACTTGAAAATGATTATATAATAACCAGTGAGACAATGTCTCAGCAAATCCACCTTGTAAACCCTTATTAGGAAGGAAATACGCCTCAAGGTGCCATAGTCACACAATCACACAATGAGAATAGAGGACTTACCTCGCCTTAGTTCCTTCTTGCACGTCAGCACGGTTTCAAAATCCAAATGCATATAAATAATGTCAACAACAATTGAACATCTCATCAACTCAATTAATCACGCGTTCCAATTATTAAATTTGTCCCTTAAGGGTACCACCTACTCATAAGTTCGGTGTCTATTGGCATAGCCAGGCATCGCCTCACTGCCATTTAGCACGATGATGTCTATATCCTAATAGACGACTTCCCCGAATGAGCGTAGGTCTATAATCTACTGTGACCCGCGTATGACCAATTCATAAGTTCGGTGTCTTTTGGCGTAGCCAGGCGTCGTCTCACCACCATTGAGCATGACGACGTCCATATCTTAATAGACGGCTTCCCCAAAGGGACGTAGATCCAGAATCTACTATGACCGCGATCCAAAAAATGGATATCCCATATAGGGTAATGTCCGGCTTAAAAGCTCGAGATAGGTTCCCTTTAACCAACACACAATCAATCAATATTGGCCCAGGACATCGTGCGTTGCACTCAAATTTCTCCATTAAAATGGTGATCCTGGCCTATTTTCTTCATATTAAAAACACCCGGTGAAAATAGTCGTGTGTGGGTACACGGTCAGATCGAACCCGAAAAATTCTTACCTTCCAATTTAAAATCCCACTATTTTATATAGTATATAAAACTATTTTCAGTGTTAAAACCCGACACCCGGGATTTTCTGAATAAATATTGAAATCCACAATTTTTGGAATAAATTACCAAAAATCCAATCAACACTCAATTTGCACAAATTAACATCCAATTGCATAAACTAAACATACCATTGCAATCAGCACGAAATTCCGATCACTAACTATCTCGGTCTAATTTTCGAAAATATTTAATAATTAAATAATTACCAAAATTAATTAAATAATTCAATTAAATACCAAAATAGCTAACTTAGGCCGGAATTGCCTAATTAAATACCGAGACGGGCCCGGAAAATTCCCAAACCAATCTAGATAATTAATACAACTTGACTAGGCCTTAATTAATTTAATCTAATAACCTATCATGCAAAATTTGATAATTAAATCACTAATATAATCTAACTAACCACATAATCCTTAATTAACTTAATTAATCACTCCCTAAGCATCATTAACTTCCTAAGCGAGATTTAGTGAGTTAACTAACTGGATTTGCGAGCTGTCGAGTTCACGGCGACGGCGGCGCAACGGCGAGCGATAACTTCCAAAGCAGCGACACCAACGAGGCACGGATCGGAGCTGAAAACGGCCCCGCAAGTCACGGCCAAGGGCTAGAAATTTGCTGGCTGAACATGCGGAGGGCCCAGGCTTCGAATGGGCTAGCTTTGGTGGAGTCAACTTCGAGGAGGGGCTGCCGCTCGGTTGACTTGGTGGACAGATGGACGGCAGCTGCAGCAGCTTCGGTCGCTGCTTCAGTCGAAGGGAGGAGGAGCTGGCTTCAAGGAAATGGATGAAGGGCAGCAGGCGAAAGGATGGGCTGCGAGGGTCAACGCTGGAAGGGAGGGGCTTCGTTGGTTGACCGGAGGGGGCTGAATTGCGGACAGATGGGCATGGATGAAGAGAGACCAGCGAAGGTGGAGGCGTTGGCGGGCGTGCAGACGTGCGGCGTGGATGGCAGAAGGGAAATGGGCGAAGGAAAAAAGGAAATTAAGAAAAGGTAGAAGCTGAGAGGGAGGGGTTCGGTTTTCTTGGAGAGAGAGAGAGAAAGAAAGAGAGAACCAAAGATGCGAAGGGGAAGGGCGGCGGATGGGCGTGCGACGGTAGCTTTGGAGAGAAAGGGCAAAAAGTCAATAAAACATATCCAAGATTAAATGCTTGGTCCCCTCAAAAGTATTCAATCTTATCCCTTGGTCTCTTATTTCTTTCTTGTAAAATAAATAGCCAAAATAACTTAATTTGATGCCAAAAATGCTGCCTTCAACCAAGCATACGAATTTCACACTTTTGGGACTTCAATTTCTTCAACAAATTCCCCAATTTGACGTCCAATTTTGAAGAAGAAAAATCCCACATAATTTCTACAATTCCCTTTCACCAAGTAGCTCGGTTTACAAGTCAAAAATCTCTTCAATTCGGCCAATCCAAATTTCTATTCATTTTTCGAATTGTCCGAATCGATTTTTTCGTAAAAATCCCGGAATTGTCGAAAATTCTTCGAAGGATGAGTAGACGTTCCTAAAATGAATCGTGACATGATAAAACTTTCAATTTCTGAAATCGGGTTCAAATTCACGGTTAATTTTATTTAGACGGGATTTTAGCGTAACCTAACCTACTGGGTAGCTTTTAGGAATTTTTAGTGCAATTGACCAGTAGTCGATTATTTTTGAGCCACAATGTACATCTTCGATACATTGACAACTCTCGATTGTCGTGAAAATCTCAAGGTCTCAAATACGGACACAGGGCGTCAAAATGACAGAAAGTCGGTCTAGTGCCGATCGATGAGAATTTTGCAATCAGGTGGAATCATCCACACTCTGATCACCTATCTCAATCGAATCGATCTATCTCCGGTCTCTGATAGATTTTCGATTGTGCTGTAATGACCCTTGTAGATTAGCACGGTTGAGTAGTCGATTCCTGGTCGAATTCTCAAGTCTACTGCGTTAAAATTCCTTAATGACTTCTCCAAATAGTCTAGTTATCTCATGAGTGATCAGCTCAGAGAATAGCACTATAGGCGTGTCGATGAAAGGCCCGATTCATTCAATTGAAAACAGAACTGAATTTTCAGGATGTCACAACCATTGTTAAGCACTCAGTGAAATGGCGCTTCAACCAATTTTTGGTTTGCCAAAAAATTGGTTCTATAAAAGAAGCTTGCAAGATTATATAAAAGAAAATCCGAGTTGACCGAATCAATGTTCAAGTCAAAGTCCATGTATATATATAAGAAAATCCAAGTTGACCGAATCAATGTTCCAGTCAAAGTCTATGTAGGAATTTGCGGCTTGAGAACAAAGACTCCAATTCGTATCCTGAAATTGCCGCGAGCTTCAACAAACTTGTATCCAAATACAATGTCCAAGATTGACTTTCCATTATTCATTGTCCCTTCAACACAAAAATAATTTCCATGTTTTTCTGCATACTTTATTTGGGTTGGGATTTGTCTGATGGGCTTAAACTCGAGATATATTTTAGCACTAATTGTCCTAGTTTGAGCCAAAAGAAAATTGTGCTGTTATGGCTAATTTGCGTGTATCCAAAACGCATTAGGTTGCCATTTCTGAGATTGTTGAGGACTTCACCGTCACTAGATTGGTCTTGTAGGCTTCTTTCCTGGCATAGGATGCATTGAAATTTCATTTTAGATTGGTCTCTTAAATGTTTACTAATTAGAAACCAACCCTTAGTTGAAATGATAAAACAATAAGGATATGTTCTCGCCATTTCTTTTGCCCCTGTATTGAGAAAAACAAAGAAATAACACACATAAGAATATTGACATCTCCTATTGTTAATTTTGCGGGAAGTAGTTACAAGAGGGACTTATTCTAATGTAAACATCTTCAAAGTTCAAACAAGACTTCACTCTTCATCCCTACAGCTAAAAAATCCTAAGAAGCTTCAAAGTTCCTGGTAGGTTGCCGCATATAAGCACCGTGATATTGGTCGGTATCAATCAGCTGAGGACCTTGCATTTTCTTCCCATTCAATAGGAATATCTTCTGACGTGTTTTGAACTGGTTCTTCGTGATGAGATATCACTACCTGGTGAGAACTTCTCTTCGACAGGTTTATCAGCAACCTCATGTTGTTGTGCAGTGGTTGATTCTTTCTTCCTTAATTCATAGGATACCATCACAGCTACAGTCGAAGTGATGCCCGTGATAAGAAAGAGACCGCGAAAGTTGTATAAGTCAAGTCTAGCAACTTTTGTTTCAGAATCTTGATTTGTGAATAAGGAATGATTTTGAAACCAATTTTGGCTCATCATGTAAAGTTTTCCATCTTCTCTCAATTTTGCTATTGATGCAGAAATGTCATGGACTAAAGGCGACCCCTTAGGAAAAGCCTGCATAGGATGGGCCTAAGAATCATTAATTGGATCGATCCCAATAAATTCACTCAACTGTATAGAGAAAAAAGAAGAGACTTACGAAGCCAAATCCATTGGTGTTGTTGTATAAGGGCTCAGCCATGGTGTATTGAGCAGAGTACTTGGAAAGAAAGAGTTTTACATAAGGAATTTCATGAATAATTGCTGCGACACCACCATTCCGGCTTCCTTCTCTCAGAGCATTTGCATAATCTTCAACCGTATGCAAAAGGGGAAAATATGTTTTATCGGAGGAATTGATCAAAACTGGCTGAATAACTGGACTATAGAAAGGGATGCCAACAGATTCGCCCTTTGGCAGGGACTGAAGCTGATGAACTGTTAGCATTGAGCTCAGGTTTGCAGTGTAACTGGAAGTTAGTATTAGAACTACAAACAGCCATACGATGATCACAACTTTGGACAAGTTGCTGATTAATTTTTTCCCTGCAAACCACGAGATGACAATTTAGTTCGTACTATATCAACCCACACCGTTATTGTACAGCAGGGTATAAATATCCAGAGAAACAACTGAGCATATTCTTTTCTTTTTTTTTGGTCAGAAGTAATAAACTGAGCATATTCTTTCTGCCTTCTCAATGGGCACTTTTTTTTTTTTTTCCTTTTTTTACTTCTTGTTGCCCTGAAATCTGGGTTTAATTCTAAGAACTGTCTATTGCTGGGAAAACCTTGATCTTGTACCTAGTTAATCCACTCATCATAAGAAATGTTAAAGCAGGACATGCACATTGACAACATATAGAGAGAGTCAGTACTTTGTGCAAAAAATAGTGTCGAGAACGAATACCACATCGCCATCCCAATTTGTTGAGCTAATGGTCCCTTGAACTCATTGTTGTTACCATGCTCAATTTTCCACACTACGCATCCTGTGAAGACAAAGAAAGCGCATATGACTAACCACAGATCCACCGTGAGAGGCTGTACAAATATCCACATGTTTGTGCTTTGTGATGTCTTGATAGGCACAATCATCGCTACTCCAGTTTCTGTGAAAGGCAATGTGAAGTCCACATATGACGATCTATTTGCTGTGATGGTTATATCACCAACTGCTGCATCAAATTGCTAATACATATTGCCAACGACACAAAAGAAATGGTAAGTACATTTCATAAACAATGTATATGAGCATACAAGCACATATAGTTGCAAATACACTCAGGCATTTGAACTACATCACTCAATTTCTTTTGCTAACATTCTTTTCCCTAATATATATAGAGTAATCGAGTTGTCTCAGGAATCGGCACGCTGATAACCCTAATCGAGACTATGTTTACTATTATGTTAAACATATTAAACAGTTACTGTCCCGGACTTATCATGTGAAAGAAATCTGGCTCCAAGAATAGTAGTTTTTGCCTGCACAATTATGTAGACAGAAATTCATCTTGCCTGGTCTAATCTCACTGCCGCATCTTGACTGGCTATTAATTCCCTAATTAAAATGTTGTACTACAAGTTTTATCAACTAATTTTAAATTCTTATGTTTAATGAACAAAATGTCATGTTTATGTACTTGGATATCTGGTGTTATTTCTTGCATGGAAGCAGCACATATTGTTCGGTTGCAAACATTAGAAGAAAAGACAATCCTCAAGGTGAACTGGGTTCATTCAGGATTACCTGGAGGTATACATGGTAGATCAGATCCTCATAACAGCCTACAGTCACTGACCTTGGAAAGGGAATGAAGTCAAATTTTACTTCATAAGGCAACAAATCAATTGCAGCCTTGAACACATCTATGCACAAGCCCGTTACAATTGTTGCATTTGTCTCAGGATCGAGTTCCACTCCCACCAGTTCTTTAAAACCTTTTTTAATTGGAACTCCGATTCTCATTCTCTTCCCAGTCTTTGGCATAACCCTTTGACCTTCTGGTACAGCCGAGGATGATCCAGGCCATTCAATAAAGCCCATTTTTGAGGGTGATTCAGTTGCAACACTCGACCCATTTAGCCCTTGCGTTATCCCATTCCTTTGGGTCCAAAATCCGAATCTCTTGACACTTCCAACAACATTCACTATTTCAAATGCTAGCGGTTGTTGCAGCTGTCCATCCTTAAGTTGAATTTCCCCACTTAAACCCATGAACTTGCCACGTAGAATTGTGCGGACTAGATCGGACCCTGTTCGTCTTGAGGGGATGGCAGCAAGATGAGCAAGCTTATTTGCAGGATCATTCTTCTGCATAGAAGTTGTAGGACCAAAATGATATGCTGCTTTGGCTAAAGCCCAGACAGAGTCATATGCCCACAAGCAATACACATTTACTTCAGGAATTTGATGATGCTGGTTTGTTAAAAAGTTGTTCCTCCACTTCAATGAGAAGTTGTGAAGCCGCACGGAGGGTGGAATATAAGGTCTAATTCCTATGACTCCTTGCATCGAGTATAAAGCCGACTGATCCATCACAGGCAGCTCGTTTACTATCCCATCAGTCACAATCCAACCATAGCCTGTACTCATCATTCCCAACTCATCAACCTTAATAAAAAACCGAGATGCGAGGGAAGCAGACATGTGGACCATGAATATATTGGCAGACAGCCATCAGTTTATAGAGTTGGGCTTCTACATATGTGTCCCTGGCTTGTGGTGGAAAGACAGTTCGATGCGCTATGCGAGCATTGCCTTCATCTAATGCAAGAAGAAGATCGGGTACGATTCCATTTCCATAGGAACTGTCCTCATGTATAATAACCAATTCTCTCCACCTGAATTTTTTAACTAGAGCAGCAATGGCTCCAACCTGGGAGTTATCATTAGTTGTCATTCGGATAAAGTATGGATTTTTCTCTCTGGACAAGAAAGGGCTACTAGCAGAAAAGGAGATGATAGGCACTCTGTCTCCCAGTTCTCCCAGAAGCTCGGCTTCTTCAGATGTTTGCGGGCCTATCAGTGCCTCAACTTGTTCATTCTCCAAAAGCTCCACAGCTGCTCCAAATGGCAATACACAGATCAATTCTATTACAAGTACTAGATGGCAAGTCTTCTCTCATTTAGCTGAGCGCCTAGTCAAAAAATGAATTTATCGCTAGCTCATACAAACCACTGGTCGCTTTTTTACGCACGAATATGTGATTGTGAACCTCATCATGTTTTTCAGCGCTGTGACTGGTTTTATTTAGTGGCAGAATGAGTGTACAATATGACTTCCATTCTCCCCGCACTGTGTGGCTTGGGCGCGGATACATGCAAAGAATGACGGACCGAGAATGGATGAGAACTCACCTGAAGATAGAGCTTTCAGAGGCTGTCCCATGGAATTCCTAGGATGCAGAATCAACTTCAGGGGATGGTTATTTTGCGAGGGCGTGGCATTCAAGTCAGAGATGGCCATGGTCATGCATTTTTGGGCCATCTCTCCAACTGGTGACTCCATATCAAGAATCACTCCAACGTGCAACTGATGATCAGGGCGATGGCTATTTTTAGCCATCGACGAGTGGATGGAGTTGAAGGCGGGTAACATCGCCAACAAAAAGAAGATGCGCGCCGATCTCTCCAACTCCATCGTCAGCTGCATGGTTCCACCAAGTTAGGAGCCTAATATCTCCGACAACCGTTCTTGATAACGGTAATGACAATCGTGTTTTTTCAAAGTTGTCTTGCGTCTCCAGCGGGTATTCTTCGAAAATGTCTGAAGCCAAATGGTCTCAGTTTGTCGGCAAATAGAGGTTCGGTTGTATTCAGGCGTTTCCAACCCAGACAGTGGATGAATGGTAGACCCGTCAAATGGGTGGGTCGGGTCGGGTTGAAAATGAGTCGACTCATATTTGACTCATTTAATCCATTTTGACCCATATTCACGTAGTATAAATCGAGTGACCTATGCCCGACTTGATCCGTATTTCTAAAACCTATTAATATTCTAGGAAAACCCACCCATACTATATGCTAATTGAATTAAAACTTCAAATTAAATTAAAAATAGTAAATAAAATAAAAATAAAAAGTTAAAAAAATCCCTTACCAAAAAAAAATGTTAAAAAATAACAACAAACTGAAATATTTATAAAGGATTAGACCATGCACATGCTTCCCTTGTTTGAAGTGAACATACTATTGAGTAACTAAACATTGTAACATGAAAAATCTTTAACTAAACCTAAGAAAACTCATTTTTATGATTTTTTTATAAAAAAAATATTGCTAAAACACTTTTATGCAATACAAATTTGGTGGAAAATTTTAATAATTCTTTTTTAAATATTTTTTTGAAAAATCGAATTTTTATTATTTTTAAAATACATTTCTTAATTATTATTTTTTCTCTTTTCTTCTTTCTTCTTCTTCGGCCGGCCACCAGCCACAACGACGGCTGGCGACTGGCCATAGGCGAGATTGAGCTCGTCGGCGTTAGGCGGGGCTCGATCTTGCCGATCTGGTGAGGTTGAGGGCTTGCCCAATGTCGACGAGCTTGAGTCTCGCCAGATCAGGTGAGGCTCGACAAGGCTCGATCTTGCCGATCTGGTGAGGCCAAGGTCCCGTCGGCGTTGGGCGAGGCTCAATCTTGCTTATCTAGAGAGGCAGAGGCCTTGCCTGACGCCGACGAGCTAGTCATCGTTGACCATGAGCCTCGTCGGATCTAGCGAGACTCGAGCTTGGCGAGGCCGAGGCCTCGCCCAATGCCAGCGAGCTTGAGTCTCGCCAGTTGCCAATCGTCGGCGACCACAAGCTCGAGCCTCGCCTGGCTTGTCGCTGGCCGTCGCCCTGTTGGCAGTTGGTTAAGGAAGGAAGATAAACAAAGAAAAAAGAAAAGAAAAGAAAATTGAAATATGAAAAATAATTATAATTTCGATTTTTTATTTAAAAAAACATTTTATAAAGTTAAAGAGGGAAAGATTGCGTGGGGTTTGGGTTGAAAGTTTAGAAATGAGTTTTAAGGTTCCAACCCACTTGATATTTTAAATGGGTCACAAGTTCTAATTATATTTGACCCATTTAAAACAAACTCACTTCTTTGACCCATTTTTAGTTGGGTTTTTAAAAGTCTCTAACCCATATAAATAAAATATGAGTATATGACCCATTTTGACACCTCTAATGAATGGGCGAGTCTATGGCTTTCCACCCTAGAAGACATCAAGCCTCACGCCTATCTTTTGAAATAATTTAATGTATGTTTGTCCCCTAATCATATAACAAAAAACCTTTCCTGATTCTGATGCAAATTCTAGAGACAATGACACAATCCCGAAACTGTAGCTCAATATGCAATTTGGTTCATGACTTTTAATTTGTTCAATGTAATCCTTGACTTTCGAAATATGTTCAATATAGTCTTTAAACTATATGAAAATGTCGCATACATGTTGGACGTCTACCGTGCGAAAACTTCTCGACCAAAGTTTGTCTGGGTGGGATGTCCGGTCAAAGGAATGACTGGACGTCCAAAATGATAGAACAACCATCTTGTTGTGGCCGGATGTCCTATCTAACGTCTGGCTGTATGAATGTGGTTATATGGACCCATAGTAACCTCCAACTTTGGTGCTGCATTCCAGATTTCCACCACCTAATTTAATACGTTCAAAATGTTTATTCACGCACTCTGAACTAATTTCACTCACCTTAGATGTCTCTGAATTTAATTCAAGTTAGTTCCAAACTGAATAGGATTACCTTCAAGCCACATTCAATAAATCTCCACCTTAATAAGAAGTTCGATTCCTTATCGATTGTTGTCTCACTAGGGCCCTTTGTAGCCCTCTCCGAGGGTTGCTCTACCATCAAAGACATCTATACTACTCCAATAGTGCTCGAGCTTTCAAGAGGAATAGTATTGGTCCCATAGGATTCTCCACTATGTGAAATTTCTTCAAGGTCACATATACTGTTCCTATATTATCTCTAACCTAACGGTGTTGGTCCTTAATGTACTTAATTTTCATATAACAGTTCTGTTTTTATCTAGACAGTGAAAATATGTTGAGGTATAGTTCATACTCCCTATCAACAGGATGACACGGAAGTCCTACTTCCGATAAGTGGCAGGGGTTTGGAGCCACCCCGTTGGGGTGTCATAGGAGGTAGCACCTCCCTAGATATCTCCAGCAAGCATTCTCGGTGATGTTAATGAGTCGTTTTCTGAAAGTCTAAGTCTATGTCAACTTAGCTGCATAGTTCCACAAAATTTGGAGCCTAATTACTCCAGCAAGCATTCTCGATGACGTTAGTAAGTCATTTTCTGAATTTCTAAGTCTATGTCTCCGGCAAATATTATTCGAAATATCCGAAGCCAAATTTGATAGAATTTTGGAGAAATTTCTTCGAGGCCTCAATTCTCTGCAATTAACAGGGACGTTGAGGGCCATGTTTTCCACATCGGTCACCGTATGAATTGTTGAATACATGGTCCCCAAGAGTCACTTTTACGAAAAATCAAAGAATCACAACCATCCGGACTACGATTTGTTCACTTGCTAAGATTCGTTGCATTTCAATTCAACGGTAAAAGATCACAAGGACATGGTGCCTCTTAATGATCATAAACACCCTTATATGAATTGGCGTTTAGGTTCTGAACAACGACGAGCATACTAAAACTGGTCCATAAAATTGTTATATTAAATTGTATGGTAGAGCTTCATTGGATTGCTATGTATGGTTCTAAACTTTTTGAAAGCCATTTAGTAAATTAATTAAATACACTAGGCTTAATGTAAATATATGTTTAGGGATAAGTGCTGCAGAAGTCTTAAAACTTGTCACGAAATGCAATTAAGTCCTAAAACTTGCAAAAAGTGTAATCAAGTCCTAAAACTTATCAAAATGTTTCAATTGAGTCCTAAAGTTAACACCGTTAGCCCTTTTAACGGAAAATGCTGACGTGACGCTAACGTGGCTTTTTAAATAATTTTTCTTTTTTCAGATTGCTTTTTAAATTATTTTTTATTCACTTTTAAAAAAATAGATTTAAAAACTAAAAAGAAAAGGAAATTTATTTTTTAAAATTGTTAAAAAGAAGAAGAAGATAAAGCAGCTCCTCCCTTGCTACCGCCGCCGCTGAGGCTGCCATTTTTTTTCTTTTTCTTTTTTGTGAACTGTAATCTTTTTTAAATAAATTTTCACTTTTCTTTTTAAAATTTTTAAATCTAATTTTAAATAATAAAAAATTAAAAAGCCACATTGAACAATTTGACAAGTTTTAGGACTTGATTGCACTTTTTGCAAGTTTTAGAACTCAATTGTATTTTCGTGACAAATTTTAGGACTTCTGCAGTACTTATCCCCATATAGGGATAAGTGCTATAGAAGTCCATTGTTTATCCTCTAATCAAATAACAAAATATTATTCAACACAAAAAAGTAATGGAAAATCTGTTCCATTGTTGATAATTTCTATAAGAATGATAAGTTTATAATAGAGCTAATAACATGAAAACCCTAAAGTGATACACTTATGATAAATTTATTCTAAATTAATTTTTTCACCATAAAAAATCTCAAACTAGTATGCCTATAATAGATTTACCTCAAGTTAATTTTTTGACCATAAAAAACTCCAAATTAATACATTTGTGACAAATTTACCTTTTGTTAGTTTATTAAATTGGATTAATAACACAAAAATCACATACTGGTACAATGCCCTGATTCTCGAGCGTGCGCACATCTCTCGGTGGTCAACTAAATTGCGACGTTCCCAGGACGTATCGCCGACCCAATCGATTCATGCACACGTGGTAGCGAAATAAACAATCCCCAGACAAGAACAAATTTGGGATAGAAAAGCAGGACAATCAATTCACAAAAGCCACACTTTATAAACACAACGAGTTTATATACAGAGGCCAACTCTAGGGTTCATGTACCGAAGTCTAAACCAAAAAGGGCTATGGAGCCACCTAAACTCTGAACTCTCCGGTCTCCTGCTCCGGGTTTTCCACGGTACCATCAGGAGTGTTGATATCCAAAAGATGCCCTATCTCCCATTCCTCGATTCCAACAGGAAGCCCGTTGAAACCACCTAAAGGACCCTCCTGACTCCCATTGGACTTGTGGAGGTACCACGCCTTGAAATGATGAGGTACCAAGTGGGGTAGGCCTTCATCGATCCAAACGGTGGACTCAACAAGCTCACGAGTCAAGCTAGTCCCGGGAACTGGGAAATAGGAGTGCTGGAAGTCCACCTCCCTCGGGACCCCATAATGCACATGGCGTGCCTCCATCTAAGGACTTGTAAAAATTGAAACCCACGACGGGGTGAGACGATGTCTTAGCGAGTTCACACCCTAAACCCCGATTAGGAAGATAATACACCTAGAAGCGGTCTAACCATACAACCAATGAGACTCACCTTGCCTCAGCGCCTTCCTACACGTTAGTATAGTTCGCATAACAGATACATATAGTAAATGCACTAATCAATTGGAACATTTCACTTTCAAACCAATCAATCACAGGGGTCCCGATTATAAGGCCAAATCGTTATGACATGTCCCATTTTGTGCCACACAATTTCGTCCCATAATTAGGCGTGGTTAAAACACTCATTCATGCATTCCAATTGGTTATGGCCCAATGGGCACGGTCTACTCGATGTTCGGTAGTCTTCCGCCGTAATCGGGCATTGTCTCATCCCTTGAATGCGGCAACGTCTACCTCTAGACAGCATTTCCGAAGGAGTTTCGGTTCGACCTCTACCGCGATCCGGCATCCGTTGATGAGGGTCATTACATATAGGAGCATTGTCCACCCAACGCACATCGGGGACGGGTTCTCATAACCATCACACGACTATTCAATCTCGGCCAATGACATTGTGCTTTGCACTCAAATGCCTCAATTAAGATAATGCACTTGACCTATTTTCTTCATATTAAAAACACTCAATAAAATAATCGTGTGTGTGTACACTTTCAGATCAAACCAGAAAAAGTGATATCACCTCTTTTAAAAATCCTACTATTTGATATAGTACTAAAAAATATTTTTGTCGTCAAACCGACACCCGGTATTTTCTAATTAAATACCAAAATTTCATAATTTTGAAATAATAATTGAAAATCGCCAATCACCATCCAATTGCATAAATTAACACTTAATTGCATAAACTAATTGCACCACGACAATCAGTACGAAATTCTGACGATCGGCTATCATGGTATAATTTTCAAAAAATATTAAATAATTAAATAAATTACAAAATTAATTAAATAAATGCAAAATAATTAGATAAATGCCTAATTTAGCCAAATACACTAATCTAACCACCTAATTGAACCTAATTAAATAAGGCACTAAGCTAGATAAATCATACAATCTAATTAACCCTTAACTAAACTAATCTAACCACCTAATTAGCCTAATTAACCAACTAAATCACAAATTATTCTAATCTAACCACCTAAACCAATCTTAAGCTAATCAAATCCTCCACTAAGCATAATTAACCCCTAAGCAAGGTTTAGCAAGTAAACTCACCTGATTTGCGAATCGATGAGATCATGGCGATGACGACGTGGAGGCGAGCGAGACTCAAGCCTAGAGCGACGCCAAGGGAGGTCGGGAAAGGGCCAGAAACAGACCACGAAGTCTCAGCACCAAGCTGGAACTTCGGTTCCGGATGAGGGCTGAAGGAACTGGACCGAAGGCTCGGCTTGGCTAGAATGGCGAGGAAACGACACGGTGACATGGACGGGCGGTAGAGATGGCTTGACGGCGACGATTGGTAGCTGGAGTAGCTCCGGCGAATGGCGATAGTGGCTGCTAGGCACGGACGGAGGGCTCGGGACGTGGGGGACGCACGGGCGAGCGGGACGGGCATGCGGGCGCGGTTGAGCGGCTCGTGCAGGCGTGAGGCTGCTCGGCGGTGGCTGGCTCGGTTGCAGGGGGTTGTTGGCTGGTTCTCTGGCTCTCTACTTTGGAAATGGAGGCTTTCAACTCTGGAAAGGAGAAGAAGCTGAGGAAGAAGAAGTGTTGCTGCCTCAAGGGGGACAAAGGCCACCAAAATATCCTAAACACTAAAGTGTCATGCCCCACCATCTTTAGCCATGTCCACAGTAGCCCTTATGCCTTCAAATCTTCCTCCACAAGCCACTCTAAGTGCTGAAATGTTGCAGCCCCCCATGGCTACGAATTTCAAGCAATTCCCCTCTAAATCCAATCCAAATCACTTCCAATTGGCTTCAATTCAATGGCCAAAATGCCATGGAGGATGCCCATACTCAATTTTACATTTTTCCTCACCAAATGCTACAACTTGGAGGCCAAAAATTCACCCAATTTGGCCTATCCGAATTTTCCGGTCTAATTTCGCCAAATCTTGAATTTTCGCCGAAAATTCAAACTTGCCGAAAATTTTTCAGAGGATGAGTTGACGTTCCTAAAATAAATTGTGACATGAAAAAACTTTCAATTTATGAAATCGGGTTCAATTTCATGATTAATTTCAACTGGTCGCGATTTTAGTGTGACCTAATCTACCAGGTAGCTTTTAGGAATTTTTAGCGCATTTGACCCGTGGTTGATTATTTTTGATCCACACTATGCATCTTCGACTCATAGGCGACTCTCGGTTGTCATAAAAATCTCAAGGTTTCAAATACAGGCACATGGTACAGAGTCAACAGAAAATTCGATCTAGTGCTGTTCGACAAGAATTTTGCAATTAGGTGGAATCACCCACATTTTAATTACATGCCTTTGTCAAATCGACCTAACTCCAGTCTCTGATCGATTTTAACAGTGCCGTATTGACCCTTGCAGATTAGCACGGTCGAGCAATCGATTTCTGATCGAATTCTCAAATCAGTCATGTTTATATTCCTTAACGGCTTCACCCGATATATTAGTTATCTCATGAGTGATCAGCTCAGAGAAAAAAACTATAGGCACGTCGATGAAAACCCATTTCATTCAATTGAAAATAAGGTTGAAAAATCAGGATGTCACAAGTACACTTGTCAGCTACCACATATCATTCAACTTAGTAATTTGAGGGTAAAATTAATGAAAACTCCATGCTTTTTTTAGGTAATAAGGGGTAGAGAAAATGCCCCAAGCCAATGTTCGATTACCAGGCACTATGGCGCTAAAGTAACCCATGCCATACTCCCACAAAAAGCTCGAACGGCCTTCAACAAAAGGGTACAATTGTACTAATTTAGAGTTTTTGGTAGTTAAAAAATTAATTTGGGATAAATTTATCACAAATATACCAGTTGGAGATTTTTCGCATTATTAACCTTTTATAATATTGTTGATAAAAAATTGTGACCTCAAATAGTAAGTTCTCCGGAGACATGGTAATTTACCAACTTTTATACAAATTCACTAGTGCTTATTCGTTTTTTCCTTTTTTTGGTCTTTTTACCAGCTTCTCAAATATATTACAAATTTTTAAATGCATGACTTACTGAATTTTTAGATTTATCACTCTAATATGAAATTACCAATATTAATATGAGTGCCTTACCAACTTTTCTCCCATTAAAATACTAACTAATTTTAAGTCACCACTCTTGTCATGCCTCGAACCCGAGCACGTGCACATCCCTCGGCGGTTGACTGAAAATGCGACGTCCAATGACGCGTCACCGACCCATTCTTTTTGTCTTTCAATTAAGCACATGCGAAAGCAAATTAAATAAACTCTCCGTCAACAAACAAACATAAGGATAGTAAATACTAGGAACCATTGCCGAAAACAACATATTCATTTATCAATTGTTAACTCTAGAAAGTTTAATACTTACAAGCCTTTCCATGGCCACTTCCTATTGACCCTCTAAAAAACTTTCAGTGACTAGGGTTAAACTAAACTTCACTAACGGCAGGGCCAGCCAAAAGGTGTCGCATCTCGCATCCACCACATCCACACTCAGCAGATCTCCACGCCACGGCCCTGAAAATGTTTAACCACGACGGGGTGAGATAAATCTCAGCAAGTCAACAACCTAAGCCTCGATTAGGACGCAAATTCATCTTAAAGGTAGCTTAAATAGGCACCACAAACAAACTCAGCTCGCCTTGGCACACCCCTGCAGGTTAGCACATCACATATGCCATTATAAATACAACAAGCATAATTAATAACTAGAACATGTAATTCTCATTCTCTAAGCATTCACACGGGTCTCTATTATAAGGTAAAACCGTTTTAACATGTCCCATACCATGCCTAACAAATTTTCTCCATAATCAAGTGCAATACAACACAATCATTCACACGTGTTCCGATTATTACGACCCCTCGGGCCACGGCCAACACAAGTGTCGGCGGTCTTTCGGAGTAACTGGGCATCGTCTCGCCCCATCGGGTACGGCAACGTCTAGAACCCCTGCCTAGACGGCATTCCATAAAGGAGCATTGGTCCTGCCTCAACTGCGACTCGGCTTCCGGACCCCTGCTGGGCATCCGATAAAAATTGGGCATCGCCCCCAAACTCCCGTTGGGTGACAGGTTCCATTAAGTAACCATGCAAGCACGTCATCAATCAAACCGGCTTTTATTTTCATTATTTAGCCAAGAAAACCAAAATCCCTTTTCAAATAATAAACCTTGCAACTCTTTTTTTTTTTTGTTCAAAACTTTCCGAAATAAATTCGTAAGGGGTTACGTATTTAAAATCAACCCGTCAAACTTTGCACGTATCTAGTTTGAAACCTCGTGGTTTTATTGAACATATAAAACTTGGCGTCCAAATCCGACACCATATTTCTTTTCTATTTCTTTGTCTAACCACCCTTTTTGGAAACAATCTTTAGTAACCCCCTTTTTTTTTCCTTTAAAACTTTTGGAAAGAATTTTGTATGTGCTCACGTACTTAAAATTAACCCATTAAATTTTGCACGCACCTAGTTTAAAACCTCATTGTTTTATTGAGCAAATAAGTTTTGGTGTCCAAACCCGACATCTAAATTTTCTTTTCATTTAAATTCCTATAAAATCATCTTTTGCAATAATAATAGATAATTATCATACAACAACCAATCACACAATATTGTACGTGTAGCATTCAAATTCACGCATAATTGCATCTAGGGAACCAAGCGTAAAATTCTACGTAACGCATAATCCGTCACTAATTACGCTAATTATGATTAATTAAATAAATTGTGATTAATTAAGATAATCCAACTTAATCAACCTAACCATGGTTAACTAACCCAACCAAGGTTAACTAACCTAACCAAGCTTAGTTAACACTAATCTAGGATTAACTAAAACTAATTCTCATCAAACTAATCTAACCATGATTAGCACTAATCTAAACACCCCCTAAGTGCAATTAATGGCATAATAAAATATTAGGGAGTTAACTCACGGGATTACAACGGCAACAGGCTCATGGCGACGGCAACACACGGCAATGAGGGCGTAGCAACCGCGGCTCAGACAAGGCTCAATCGGCGGCGGTGTTGGCCTCTCAAGCCCTCGGCCAAGGTGGGTGAGCTCGGCTGGATGGTGGAGGAGCTGCAAGCGGTGTCGAACGTGGGATGGGCGGCTGTCGGTGCTGGAGCTGCAGCGGCTGTGGGGCTGTGGAAGTGGTGAAGTGGTGGCTTCTTGATGGGCTTGGTAGAGGTGGCCAGGCCGTGATGTGAGGAGCTGGGCTATGGAGTTGGGATGGGTGGTGTTGGTGGATGTGCGGTGCTGAGGTGGTGGTACGGTGGGGGTGTTGTGTGAAGGAGAGGGCGTTGGATGGTGACGGTATGAAGATGAGGGAGCTGGTGGTAGAGATGGAAATGGAGGTTATGATAGCAAGGGGATTAGAGGAGGGAAGAAGAAGGGAGAGGGGGAATAAAGAACGTAAGGGAAAGCTGAGTGTGAGGAAAAAGAAAAGAGAATGGGCAGAAGGAGTGAGGTCGGCAGTGGGGGGAAATGAACATGCATGAGAAAAGAGAGAAATGGGAGAGAGAGAAAGAAGCAAGAAGTCAAGGGAATAACCAATTAAAAGCTTAGAAAAATATCTAATTCACTCATGATTATGCCTCCAAAGTCTTCATGCCCCCAAAGTCTTGTGCCCAACCAATTAGAAATTAGCTCTAATTTCACCCAATTAAGCCAATTTAGGGGTAGAAAAATCATATTTTTCATCCCATCTGAATTTCCTTTTAATTATCTTTTTGTCAAAAAAATTTTTCCGCAAAATTTCGGACTCGTCGAAAATTCGCCGAAAGATGAGACGACGGCCAATAAGGGGGTACATGACAAACTGCAATTTTTGTTCCAGAAACAATTTTTCTATTCCAGACTTGTTTCTGGAATAGAAATCCGTTTGATAAACTTATTCCATTTTTCTATTTCTGAAATAAATTCTTGTTTCAGAAATAGGTTTGGAATAGAAATTAGAAGTAGAAATTTTCTACTTCTCTATTTCTAGAATAGAAATGAGAAATAAAAATTCTTCTCATCGTTTGTTAATCGGTCCTTCATCTGTCATTGTCGACCACCGTCTCGGTTGCCCGCCGCCGCCGCCGTCGATCACCGGCCGCCGCCACCGCCACCGTCTAAAAAGAAAATTTTTGTGTCGTTATCAAACGAATTTATATTTTTAGAGTATAAATTTTGTGTTGTTATCAAACGGTTATTTTTTCTTAGAAACTCTTCTAGAAATAGAAATAGAAAAATCTACTTTTCTTCCAGAACATATTTCTGGAATAGAATGGTTATCATTCACCCCCTAAATGAATCATGACATGCTCGAACGTCCGATTCCCGAAACCGAATTTAATTTCGTGGTTAAAATCGACCGAACGTGACTTTAGTACGACCTAACCTATCGAGTAGCTTTTAGGGATTCTAGCGTGTTTGACCCATGGTCGATAATTTTCGATCCACGTTTGTGCATCTCCAAATCGTAGACGACTCTCGGTTGTCATAAAATCGCACGGGTTCAATTACGTGTCCTGAATACCATATCAATAGAAAATCGATTTATTGCCGTTCGACGCGAATATCGCAATCGTGCGGAACCACCCACTATTCAACTACTAATTCCATCGAATTGACGTATATCTGTTCGCTAATCGATTTATAATGGTGTCATATTGACCTTTGCTAATTATTATGGTCGAGCGGTCGGTTTCTGATCAAATTCTTTAGTCTGTTGCATTTAAATCCTTTAACAACCTCACCTAATAGATTAGTTAACCCGCCGCCGCCGCCGCCGGTCACCGGCCGTTGGCCGCCGGCTGCCGGTTGTCGGCCACCATCGGTCGGCCGCTGCCAGTCGCCGGCTGTTGGTTGCCAGTTCGCCACCGTTCGAAAGGAAGAAATTTTGTGTCGTTATCAAATGGTTATTTTTGCTTTGAAACTATTCTAAAAATAGAAATAGAAAAATCTATTTCTCTTTCAGAAATCAATTTCTGGCCAAAATGGTTATCATTCACCCCCTTACTAACTTTTGTTTGTATAATTTATCAACATTATGTATTTACCAACTACAATATAAATTACCAATTATTTGAGTGATTTACTAATTTTTTTATTAAGTTTAAAATTATCCTTATCGAATTGGATACCGATAAAATTTGGCTCTAAACATAAATCGATATAGTGTGCTTTTGTATTCGCATTCTTTATTGAATTCATATAGAATGAACATTTTTGTTTAGAGATATCATGTCCATTTGCTGTCAAAAGTTGGCCAAGCAAAGTGGGAATTAAATCATGGGAAAATTCCAAATAAGAATCTAAAGCATCCTCATTTTCTCAAATAAGAGCTTGAGGTGACAATGCAATCTCAAAGAAGGGCCTCATTCACTAGATGATGATGGCATTTTCTTCCTTTGCATTTTTTTAATTTTTTTTCCTTTTCTGTTTTATGTATTAAAGAAAGAAAACTAAAAAAAAAATAAATATGGAAGAGAAGGAAAACAATGAGGGCTTTGCAAGCCCCTGTCGTCGCCCCACCATTGTTGGGAAGGGCTAGCGGTGGTGGATGGCCGGCCAAGGGTCGACGAGGGTCACTGGGCCTTGGCTAGTGGCATCTGGACCAAGCTCGCTGCCCTTGCCCAAATTTGGCTAAGGGCCACCACCGGCGGTGGTTGGTTGCAAGCGATGTTCCTTGCCTGCGATCCACTAGCTAGGGCTTGGTGACCCTCTTCGACTTGCCATCCCCACCACTGTTGGCCCTTCCCGATGACGGTAAGGTGGCGGTGGCGACGGTGGTGAGGACTTAGCCCTCACCTAATTTCCTTATTTTTTTTGTAATTAATTTATTTTTAATATAATTTAAATAATAATTAAAATTGAAAATTATATTGGACAAAAATACCGAGTCAAGTCCTTAATTGAAACTTGTGTGGTTACTTTAGACCATTATTTAAAACTAACATGATTACTTCAAGTCTTTATTTGAAATGTCGAGTTTAGGTCCTCATTTGAGAAAATAAGAGCACTTCATGTCTTTATTTGGAAATTTTCCATTAATATATGTTTGTACCCTGATAAAATAATAAAAAAGCTTTCTTGATCCTGATGCAAATGCTATTATCCCATGCCTAAAATAAAAGATGAAAAAAATGGAGCTAAAAAAGAAAAAAGAAAAACAACTTTCCTTGTCCCTGCCCCATTTTCCCTCGTACCATCAATCCTTTTCCAATATGAAAAAATGAAACTTTATGCTGATTTCACCTTCAAAATCGCGACTGGCGGCGGCAAAACTCTCCTCGAATACCATCCTCAACCTCTCTCATTTTCTTATGTCCCTCAAGGTAAATCACGATCCCGCCTTCTCCTTCAGCCTTGCTCGGTTCAGCTGCCTTTTGCTCGCCGGAAAATCACAAAAAGACTTTGCATCTTGGATCTTCTACGGATCCCATTTCTTGCTGAACCGAGCGAGCTTTCAAGATTCGATATTCCTGTTGTGATGGTTTCGTCTTCTACTCATGTGATTTTCGCTCTCTCGATGGAAGGAGCTTCACGATGCTGCCAGAATCGAGAGTAATGAGTTTTACTATGAATCGCCGCTGTTTATTTATTTATTTTTTAAATTTATAAGAAAGCCACGCAGACATTGCAATCTTATAAATAAAGCCACGTAGAACGAATTGACAGAATTGTTGCCTAAGGTTGCTGGAAATGTAGTGGCACTGAAGTAAGTACCAGTTGACACCTAAAATTACCCCTGATATCACGTGCTGGCCATAAGGGAATAATAAGTGAAACGCTCCATTTTAGTTCATAAAGTTAAGAGCAAATAGCTTTCATGGAGGCTACTTAAGTTGAGCCCTGATGGAATTCTAGAAGTAAATCCTAGAGTTGATGGCCAAGCACTTGATTGCCACATGTCAGGCTATAGGGATAATGCACCGGATTCGAAAATTAAGTGAAATTAGCATTGAAACCCAAGCGAAAATAGCTGTTGCGAGAAAGGCAGATAAAAATAGATAGTAGTTATTTGCTTGATGAGCAAGTTCGGCAGCATCGTCGACAAGTCAGGAAGCGGTTGCTTATGGATGAGGGTGCTAAGAAGAACTGGAAAACATAATATTAAGAGTGGCACTCAAGGAGAGGAAACTGACTGATGGTTACTGGTGCATCCTATAGATAAGACAACCTATTCCTCGAGAAACTCCCTAAACAACACATCAATTATCTTTACTTTATCTTTACTTTTTTGAATTTTAGCTATAGTTTTCAAGATTCTCGTCGTTGATTAAATTCTGACGTGTATCTCTATCCGATTGAGCATCGTCGATTAATTAAATTCTGACGTTGTGTTTCCTATTTAAGAGTATTGCTATTGATTACACCAGCTTTACATTTAAAACAAGCTGTGTCATAGATTAAATTCTGGTATAGTTTGAGTTTGAAGCACAGGATATCCATCTACTAGTGCCCAAATTACATCATTGATTAGATTCCGGTGTAATTTGTGCCCGGAAATAGTTAGCCTTTGAGCCATCCAAGTATCAATTGCCAGGGTAGTATATACAAGTTGATAAATAAAATTTCTCCTTCCATTTGACGTTTTCTATCCAAGCTCAATACAAAACCCAAGTCTCCTATAATAAAATCAAAACGCAACGTTTGGTGAAAGATTTTTCACGGGAATCAAAACCGGTGAAATAGTACCGTAAGAAAGTTATGACTCGGTTCTTTTACCCTGTTCTGCCATACCCATTGGATGGTGATAACTATAGTTATCGTGTGCAGTAGATAGAGAGCTCTAATCCATAGTATCCCTTCAACTATTGTAAATCCTGAATTAAATCCATCTTCACGTTGTCTAGCAATTGTTGCCTTTGATCAATGATTCTTGAAATGGTGTGTTGCCTTTACTAGCGATTTGATGTATTGCATCTTTTGTACTAGCCAATGGTTGTCCATGACTTTGTCTTCTTGATGGGATATCCCTAACTGGTGAGAACTTTTCTTTGACAGGTTTATCGGTTACCTCATGTTGTTGTGAAGTGTTGATTCTTTCTTCATACTTTTAGAGGATACTATCACAGCAACAGCTGAAGTGGTGCCTGCGATGAGAAAGAGACTGCGAAAACTGTATAAGTTAAGCCTAGCAACTTTTGTTGCAGAATCTTGATTTGTTAATAAGAAATGATCTTGAAACCAATATTGGCTTATCAAGTAAAGTTTTCCATTTTCTCTCAATTTTGCTATCGATGCAGAAACGTCAAGCACTAAAGGTGACCCGTTAGGAAAAGCCTACAAAAAAGGGCCTATGAATCATTAAATTGATCGATCCCAATAAAATTTCCCTTTGCATTTGATATTCTCTGTCCAAGCTTAATACAGAACCCGAGTCTCCTATAATAAAATCAAAATGCAGCGTTTGGTAAAAGATTTTTTACGGGAATCAAAACCGGTGAAACAGTACCGTAAGAAAGCTATGACTCGATTCTTTTACCCCGTTTTGCCATACCCATTGGGTGGTGATAACTACAGTTACTGCGTGCACCAGATAGAGAGCTCTAATCCATGGTATCCCTTCAACTATTGTAAATTCTGAATTAAATCCGTCTTTCCGTTGTCGAGCAATTGTTGCCTTTGATCAATGATTCTTGAAATGGAGTGTTGCCTTTACTAGCAATTTGATGTTTTGCATCTTTTGTACTAGCCAATGGTTGTCCATGACTCTGTCTTCTTGATGGGATATCACTAACCGGTGAGAACTTTGCTTTGACAGGTTTATCAGCTACATTATGTTGTTGTGAAGTGCTGATTCTTTCTTTATACTTTTAGAGGATACTATCACAGCAACAGCTGAAGTGGTGCCTGTGATAAGAAAGAGATTGCGAAAACTGTATAAGTTAAGCCTAGCAACTTTTGTTGCAGAATCTTGATTTGTGAATAAGAAATTATCTCGAAACCAATATTGGCTTATCAAGTAAAGTTCTCCATTTTCTCTCAATTTTGCTATTGATGCAAAAACGTCAGGTACTAAAGGTGGCCCATTAGGAAAAGCCTGCATAAAACGGCCTATGAATCGTTAAATTGATCAATCCCAATAAATTCTCGACTGTGTAGAAAAGAAGAAGAAGAAGAAGAAGAAATAGATTTACAAAGCCAAATCCATCGGTGCTGTTGTATGAGGGCTCAACCATGGTGTATTGAGAAGAGTACTTGGAAAGAAAGAGCTTTACATAAGGAATATCATCAGTAGTTGCTGAGACACCACCTTTTTGGCTTCCGTTTCTCAAAGCATTCGCATAATCTTCAACCTTTGCAACAAGGTGAAAAGAGGGGTTTTTGAAGGGTAGATTGATCAGAGCCGTCTGATCAACTGTACTGTTGTAAGGGAAACCGATAGATTTGCCATTTGGGAAGGTCTGAAGCTGATGAACTGTCAGGATTGAGCTCAGGTTTGCAGTGTAACTGGAAGTTAGTATTAGAACTACAAACAGCCATACAATCACCACAACTTCGGACCAGTTGCTGATTAATTTTTCCCCCGCAACTCATGAGATTACAATTTAGCTTCATACTATATCAAGTTAGACCGTTACTTTAGAGCACGGGATAAATGTCCGAGAGAAACGACTGGGCATATTCTTTCCGCCTTCTATCAATGGGTGCTATCTCTTTACTTCTTTTTGCGCTGAAATTCGGGTTTAATTCTATGAATTGTCTATTGCTGGAGAAATCTCGATTTTCTATTCAGTTAATTTACTCATCATAAGAAAAACATGAACATCAAAAAACACATAGAGAGAGTCTATACTTTGTGCAAAAATTAGTGTTGAGAGTGAATACCACATCATTGTCCCAATTTGTTGAGCTAATGGTCCCTTGAACTCATTGTTGTCGTTGTGCTCAATTGTCCGCACTACCCAGCCTGTGAAAACAAAGAAAGCGCCTGACTAACCACAGGTCCACCTTGAGAGGCCGTAGACATATCCACATGTTTTTGCTTCGTGTTGTCTCAATAGGCACAATCATCCCTACTCCAGCTTCTGTGAAAGGCATTGCGAAGTCCACATACAACGATCTATTCGCTTTGATGGTTATGTCACCCGCCGCTGCATCATATTGCTAGTAGAAATTCCCAAGGATCCAAAAGAAATTGGTAAGTACGTATAATAAACAATGAATGAAAGCATGCGAGCACATACACTTGCAAATACACTTTGGCACTTCCTTCAATCTACATCACTCAATTTCCTTTGTTGACATTTCTTCTATCACGCCCCAAACACCAGGCACATGCACATCACTCGGCGGTCGATTAAAAAATTGTGACGTCTCAGGACGCGTCGTCGACCCATTCTTTTTATTTTTCAATTAAGCACATGCGGAAGCGAATTAAATAAACATCCGGCCAACAAGCAAACGATAGGGATAGTGAAAACACACAACAAAAGTTGCCGTACACAACTTATTTATTTAACCACTGTTGTCCTTGGGAAGTTTAGGGATTTGCAAGTCCTTACTCTTAGCAACTTCCAACCGACCCTCTCAAAAACCTTCAGGGACTAGGGCAACCTAAAATTCACTAGCGACAAGGCCAGCCAAAGGTGTTGCATCTCGCAACCACCACATCCGTACTCAGCAAATCTCCACGCTACGGCCCTGAAAAAGGTTAGCCCATCATGGGGTGAGATAAAATCTTAGCGAGTCAAAATCCTAAGCCCTGATTAGAACGCAAATTTGCCTCGAAGGTGGTACTAAACACACACCATACAAAACTTACCTCGCCTTGGCGCGTTCCTGCATGTTAGCTCATCACATATGCTATTATTAATGTAGCAAGCGCAATTAATAACAGAACACATCATTTTCATCCTGCAAACAATCACATGGGTCCCGATTATAAGACCAAACCGTTATGACATGTCTCATACCGTGTCACACAATTGTGTCCCATAATCAGGCGCAACTATCAAAACCATTTAGGCATGTTCCTGTTATTACGACTCATCGGCCACGGCCAACTCGAAAGTCGGCGGTCATCCGGTGTAATCGGGCATCATCCCGCCCCGTCGAGCACGGCATCGTCTAGAACCCCCGCCTAGACGGCATTCCACAAAGGAGCATCATTCCGAAATCTATCTGCGAACGGCAACGTCTAGCATGCTCCACCTAGATGGCATTCCACATAGGAGCATCGTCCCGCGTAAACGCATCAGGACAGGTTCCACTTAATAACCATGCAAGCACGTCTTTAATCAACCCATTTCTTATCTTTCATCAATTAGCCCAAAACACCAAAATCATTTTTTAAACAATAAACCTTGCACCCTTTTCTTTTGTTCAAAACTTCCCAAAATAAATTCGTAGGTGCTTGTGTACTCAAAATCAATCCGTCAAACTTTGCACACATCTAGTTTAAAACCTCGTCATTTTATTGAGCAAATGAGATTTGGTGTCCAAACCCAACACCTAATTTTTCTTTCCATTTAAATGCCAATAAAACCATCTTTTGCAATAATAATGGACAATTATCATAAAAACAACCAATCACATAATATTGCACTTGCAGCACTCAATTTCACGAATGAGTTCTCAGCACGCCAAACATCAACCAAATCGCAACATATTCATTTCCCAACAAGCGAGATACCAAGAACAACTACAAAACCACAATCGGCCCTAACCGGCAGAATCGAGTCCACTTCCACATCTCCAAGTTTAATTCCCAAAACATAAACAAACGAGCTTGGAAAATTCTCAAATTTGAATATTTTATAAAGGACACATAAAAGAACACTTTTCATGAAGACACTTTGACCCAGATCTCCCTGGAATAAGAGCAGTAAATTGCTCAAACCGTTACCAAAACTGTGTTCGTGTCCAGAAATTATTTTTTCCAAAACCAGCTTGGTTCAAGGTCCAAAACTTGTCTATTTGATCTGAAATTTGACTATGTTAAACAATAAGATGTGATGAACAACTTTTGTGAAGAAACTCTTTCGAAAATCGAACCCTAAGAATTGATAAAAATTCATTAAACGCTAAAAGGCTGAACTTGAGTAGGTGTGGCAACAACGGCGGCTCGATCCTGAGTTTACTGGCCAAACAAGTTCCCAAGGAACACTAGCGCCTGAATGATCCCGTCGAACCTAGGATCGCTTGGTGGTGCTACACTCTCAGTACCAACTTATGGCGGTACTCTTACACTCGCGCTTGCCTAAGCCAATGCTTTGCCATAACTGCCTCGGGCACCGATCCTTGTCGGTGTTCCACCCCGAGTCATAGAGATTACAATCCTCTTACTAGGAGTCATCAGCTCTTGATCACTCATACTACAGGATCTTTATAGAAACCTGTTTTTTAATTCTAATACCATATTAGAATTTGAGTGACCCACACAAACAAACTACCAATCGGCTATCAATCACATGCACCAGCATGAAATAAAGGCCATTCCTACTAACTATTCCATGACTCATCACACATTATCACTCCAATCCTTAATCATTGCTCCGATACCACAAAAAGGGATGTCACACCCCGATACTCGAGTGTGTGTCCATCCCTCAGTGGTCGATAAATTTTTGTGATTTCCTAGGATGCATCGCCGACCTATTCTTTTTAATACGCATGTGGAAGCATATAAATAATCCCAGACGATAAACCAATGGGATAGAAAAGTATGACCAATTTTTTACAAAATACATTTTCATAAAAACACAGGTCTATACACAAAGGTTTACAAAATGAATCGACTCCCTACAAAAGAGAATTGTCCTACTACTAGCTAGTCGGACATGGTCACCGATTCTTCGGGCTTCACCTCACAAACTCCGGCTCCTGGTCCTTTACCAACACCATCTACGGACCTGAAACGGGTTATTCAATAACCAGTGAGACAATGTCTCAGCGAGTTCTACTCCCTAAGACTCGATTAGGAAGAAAATATGCCTTAGGGCTTGCCTAAGCACAACCACGAGTCAAAGGGCTTACCTTGACCTCAGTTCCTTCTTATAAGTCAGTTCAAATGATAGATACTGACAATCACATCATTCAATCAAAAAGATCGAACCATCGATCAATCGACTTAGTCGATTACATGTCATCGAGACCATCACTCGGTCATTTCGATTATTTAATCTCAACTCTTAGCCACAGCCTAACAGGCACATCCTAGATTAAGTGGTCATCACGGCCCCACTTGGCAATTTTTGATATTTAGTGGTATCACGGCCCCACTTGGCAATTTTCGATATTTAGTGGCATCACGGCCCCACTCGGCAATTTTTTAGATTTAGTGGCATCACGGCCTGACTCAGCAATTTTCTAGATTTAGTGGCATCACGGCTCCACTCGGAAATTTTCTAGATTTATTGGCATCACAGCCCCACTCGGCAATTTTTCTAGACTCAATGGTATCACAGCCCCACTCAGAAATTTTTCTAGATTTAGTGGTATCAAGGTCCCACTCGGCAATTCTTAGGTTTATTCCCACATTAATCAATTTTTTGGGATAAATTCTCATAATCACCAATACCCTCAATTCTCGCAACCCGGTACTCAAATAAATAAACAAAGAGCACCGCTAAAATCAGCACAAAGTACCGGTCACTGGCCATCCCGGTTGAATTTACAGAAAATAAATAAATAAATAATCAATTACGAAAAATATTAAATAAATACAATAAATCTAACTTAGGCCCATTATAGCCTAATTGGAAGCCGCAGCGAGTCCGGAAAAATACTGAACTACTCTAGATAAATTCTAGAGCTTGTCACAAACCAACCATATATCAGAGGTGCAATTTCCAGTAATCAAAACCTCAAGAACCATCACAAACTCATAACTGGCCCTAACCGGCAGAATAGACCCACTAGCACGTCTCCAAGTTTAAATCCAAAAACCTAATCTAACAAGTTCAGAAAATTTCCAAATTTGAATATGTTATAACAGATACAAAAATGAACATTTTCCATGTAGACACCTTAATCCAGATCCTTCTACATTCGGCCCTGTAAATCGCTCAATCAAGTACAAAAATTGGGTTTGTTTTCCAGAAAGTCTGTTTTCCGAAATCAGTTTGGTTAGAGATCTAAACCATGTCCATTTGATATGAAATTTGAGTATGTTAAACTAGAAGATATGAAAAACAACTTTTGTGAAGAAACCAATTTGAAATTCGAACCCTAAGAGTTGATAAAAACCCCCTAGAATCCTAAAAGGTCACCAATTCTAGCAAAAACTAAAGTTTTGTTTAAAACCCCAAAAATCTTGAGAAAAAAATATGTTGTAGCTGAGGATGTCTAAAACATTTCTCAAGAAAACATCAACCTCAATTTCGCAACCCATTTCGATCTACAAAAATGGCAAACGGCGAGGGTCCAGAAACCAAAACCGCGGGAACTCCACTAGATTCGACTAATCCATCATCAATTGTACAAATCTCACTAATTAAATTACACTAATCCATTCTAAGGCTAATCTAACCATCCTAGCTTATCACTAATCCATACTTAATCTAATCTAAACAACCCTTAAGCATAATTAACCGACTAATAAGGGATTAGTGAGCAAAACTTACTTGATTAACGAACGAGTCGGATCAAACCGACGGGAATGTCGCGGGGGTCGACTTTCCTCAAGGTGGGCCAAGCAATCGAGGCTTGGAACCACCTCAAAATGGGCCTAGAAGCACCTCTGAAACCCATTAAAATAGCTTATGTTTGCTGCTGCAAAACAAGGAAACCAAAGCTAAACAAGGTGAGTAAGACCGGTGAAGGCAACGGCAAGACCGAGCGGCCAACAACACGGGCTCTCGGTGGTCGGAGGGGCTCGGGATAGCATCGGCATGGGCTGAGGGCTTGTTGGAACAACGGAACAGGTCTGCTGGGCGTTCGGTTCGCACGGTGGGGGCGGAGGGGTGTACGCGGGTGAGCGGCAATGGCGAGGCATGCGACGGCAGTCCAGGCAGTCCAGCGGCTTGCTGCTGGTCTTCCTTGGCTGCTGGTCAAAAATGGAGAGGGGATGGAGAAGCAAAGCTGGCCGGCCAAGCTTGGAGAGGAAGGAAGGCAAGAGGGGGGCCACATGCCTTCATTTTCTAAGTCTTTGTCCCCCTTGACTATTCCTAGTCAAGCATTGATCCTTGGCTTCCACTTGACTATTCCTAGTCAAGCATTGATCCTTGGCTCACCCTTGGACATTTGAATTGGTCCAAAATGGCTAGGCAATGGGGGAGCTACGAATTTGCTTGCCATTTCCTCCAATTGGACATTCGTTCGTACTTGTTTCGTCATGAATCGGCCTCAATAAATTCAATTGACCCTCTATTGATCGAATCGATATTTTTCCCCACCCATATATCCATCATGCTTCCCAAATTTGTGATAAAAACGATCCTCGACCTTTTCCTGAATAAAAACGGCATTGTGATGACTTTTTCCCAAAAAGTCTCAGGTTTCAGAAAAATCTTCTGAGACTGAGTCGACGTTCCTAGAATTTATTGTGACATGACAGAATCTTCAATTTCTGAAATCGGACTCAAATTCGCGGTTAATTCCCATTCGGTGCATTTTTAGCGTGACCTAGGCTACCGAGTAGTTTTCAAAAACTTTTAGTGCAAAAGACCCGTGGTCGATTTTCTTCGAGTCACATTGAACCTATTCGACACATTAGCGACTCTCGATCGTCGTAAAAATCTTGAAATTTCAAATACGGACACATGGTACCAAAACGATAGAAAAATCAAACTAATGCCGATCGATGAGAATTTTGCAATTTAGTAGGATCACCCACGTCTAACCACTCATCTCAGTCGAACCGACCTATCTTTGATCTCTAATCAATTTACGTCTGTGCCGTAATGACCTCGGCAGATGAACACGGTCGAGCAATCGATTCCTAGTCGAATCCTCAAGTATATTTGCCTTAAAAATCCTTAATGGCTTCCCCAGATAGTCTAGTTATCTTAAGAGTGATCAGCTCTGAGAATAGCCCTATAAGCGCGTCGATAAAATGCCCGATTTATTGAATTGAAAGCAGAGTCGAAAATTTAGGATGTCACAACTCTTTCCCTCTTATAAAAATTTCGTCCTCGAAATTGAAACCTTTACCAATCCTTAAACAAAAAGGTGGGGGTATCGTCGTCTCCTCGAGTCTCACTTTTCCCGGTTACTTCTTCAATCTCATGGTATTGTCAGACCACTTTGACCAAAGGGACTATCTTGGTTCACCGAATCTGATCTTTCTGATTCACGATCTAAATCGGGCTTTTCACGTACGATACTCAGTCGTCCACGTCTAATTCTTCAAGATTTAGCGCGTGGGTCGAGTCAAGCTCATACGTCCTCAACCTCGACATGTGAAAGACGTCATGCACTCACGCTTACTTCGGCGGTAATGCAAGACGATACGTTAGGATCTCGATTCTCTCTCTAGAATCTCAAAGGGATCTACATACCTCGGTTTCGGTTTTCCCTCCTTGCTAAAGCGCAAGGCATCCCTCATTGGTGACACCTTCAGAAAGATGCAATCACCAAATTTGGAACTCTGAGGGCCTTCAATGCCCAACGATACAACCTTTCTGACGGCTCTGAGCGGTCCATAATCTGATTCTGATCACGACAACTGCAATCACTAACTGTTGAACTGACTCTGGGTCGGTGATCTTTCTTCGCCTATTTTTCCTTCCCACAACTGAGGTTTTGCACACTCTACTATGTAGTGCTTCAGAAGAAACCATCTGACTGTTATGCTGAAACTGAAAATTCTTGGTTCCAAATCTGATATAGATCCGCCATTGGTACTTCACGAAGACGAACTATTTGACTCACGTACACTTCTTCATGTATGTTCAAATCAACATCTCTTCATACAACAATGAAGTGAGTCGGCTTCATCCATCTGTTGACCACTATCCCAATCGAAAACATTACCTCTCTTATTCTTTTGACAAGCTTGTCACAAGGTCCATCGTGATATACTTCTATTCCCACTCAGGACTCTCGAGTGATTGTAAAAGTCCTCCCGGTTTGTATTACTAAACTTCCACTTATTTAGCACATTTGACACTTACAACTTTTCCGACAATATCTACCTTTCTATCGGTTCACCGATCGAGCTAATGCCGATTTTGACCTACCTTGTACTGTTTGGTCGAAAATTGTAGTTACTACAGTGAATTTCTGACAAGGTCTCTTACCTGAGTGCTACATCACCAAGTACACCCCATCACTCTCAAAACTTGAGTGTTCCATCCTCAAAAATCTGAAAATCAGTCTCTTTCTTATCAGTATTCTTTTGCAGGATCTTCTGAACATCTGGGTCTGTCAACTGAAACGTCTTAATCTTGAACTAAACCTTCGGTTCAATTTTGAGGGTGGCCATAAGATTCGAAAGGTGACCTACCTCGAATTTGAAAACCGAATTTTGAACTCTTTTTAAGTAAGGTCTATACTTTAACCAGTCTATGCACAAATAAAGACTCGTCTTAATGCCTTAGTGACTTCTTTCATTCTTCTAGGGTGATACCAGATATCACCATCCTAGTCTTTTCAAGGTTCTGATTCACGACATCGTCTCATATTCAACTCTTTTTGAGAGAATAGATACTTTGAGACTTTGACGGTTAGTGAAGACTTGGAATCTTCCTCCATACCAAATGCCTTCAATTCTTCAGAGCGAAATAATTGTTGCGAATTCTAAGTCATGCGTTGGGTAATTTAGCTCATGAGGTCTCAATTGATGGGACGCGTATGCAACAACTCCACTATATTGCATCAACGCACAACCCAGCCCTCTGAACGACGCATCACTATAGATCTCGTATCCTCTAGGACTAGATGGAATGGTCAGCACAGGTGCGGTAGTCAGCTTTTGCTTAAGCTCTTGAAATTTACGCTCGCACTTGTTTGTCCACACAAACTTTTCTTCCTTCTTCAACAGTCGAGTCAAAGGTGGAGCTATTGCTGAGAATCCCTCCACGAACCTTCTGTAATATTCGGCTAAACCCAAAAAGCTTCTGATCTCTGACACTGACGTCGGTCTCGGTCAACTGATAACTGCTTCGATCTTGGCCGGGTCCACGGAGATTTCTCCGCCTGAAACCACGTGACTTATGAACGCTAGACGAGTCCACCAAAACTCATACTTACTGAACTTAGTGTCCAATCCATGAGTCCTTCGGGTCTGAAGTACCATCCTCAGATGACTTATGCTCCTCAGCACTCCTCGAATACATCAGGATATCATTGATGAACATGATCATGAACTGATCTAGGTATTCCTCAAATGCTCGGTTAATTAAATCCATAACAGCAGCTGGAGCGTTTGTAGACTCCAATGACATTACAGTACTCTCCTAAAGGCCACATCGAGTACGGAACGATGTCTTCGGTAGAACTTCCTTTTTGATTCTCAACTGATAATACCCCGTCCTCAAGTCGATCCTTGAAAGTATCGACACTCTTTGTAAGTGGTTACACAATTTATTGATCTTCGGCAATGAACACTTGTTCTTGATCGTCACTTGATCGGGTTGACGATAGCCGATACACAAATGTAATGAACCATCTTCCTTTTTCACAAACGAAACCGGTGCTCTCCAAAGTGATGCACTGATACGAGTGAATTCCTTATCCAGTACTTCTCGCATATGCACCATCAGTTCTTTCTACTCAGATAACAATATCTAGTAAGAACCTTAGAAAGTGGCTCTGTCCCAGATGCGAACTCGATCGCGAATTCTATCTCTTTTTTCTGACAAGAGACCTGACTATTCCCGTGGAAATACATCTAGAAATTCTTGGACTACTGAGATGTCCTCAATCTTCAATTCTTCCATCTGTCTTATCTATGACAATTGCTAAGTAACCCTGGCAACCCCTCTCTAACAAAAGGGGTGCCTCAAACGCCGAGATTAATGAAATCGAGGGTCCTTCTCAACTCCCAATAGACTCGACACTTCCACAGATTTGGCACACATTTAGTGAGTCTTCTATCTCCTGTCGAATGACAGCATGCACTCTTACTTGTACTGGGGTCTGTCCCAAATACCCCTATGCGCTTTCTGCGGCACATTCACTCTAGTCTATCCTATTGACAGCGGTAGCACTTGCGATCCCATCGATCTCCTGGGACAGTTCCCAGCCGGGTGACCCTATTCGTCGTACTCAACGCAAGCACCCATCCCAGCAGGACACGGGGCTAATCCATGTTGTCTTCCGCAGAAGCAACATACGACATTCTGACTCGGCGTTGACTTGTCTATCTCACCTTTTCTATTGGATGGAATAGAATACCTTTCTCCGGTCATTGGCTTCTTCCCAAACCGGTTTCCATTCCTACTGGATCTGAACCTCTACTCGGCCACGATGGCTCGATCCCAAGTCACAATTCCAGGCTGAACTTGAGCAGGCGTGGCAACAACAGCGGCTCGATCTTGAGCATACTGGCCTAACAAGTTCCTAAGGAACACTAGCGCCTAAACGATCCCGTCAAACCTAGGATCGCTCGGTGCTGCTATACTCCCAGTACTGAATTATAGCGGTACTTTTACACTCGCGTTGGCCTGAGCCAATGCTCTACCACAACTGCCTCGGGTACCGATCCTTATTGGTGTTCCACCTCGAGTCACAGAGGTTACAACCCTCTTACTGAGAGTCCTTAGCTCCTGATCACTCATACTACAGGATCTTTATAGAAACCTGTTTTCTAATTCTAATACCATATTAGAATTTGAGTGACCCACACAAACAAGCTACCAATCAGCTATCAATCACATGCACCAGCATGAAATAAATGTCATTCCTACTAACTATTCCATGACTCATCGCACCTTATCACTCAAATCCCTAACCATTGCTCTAATACCACAAAAGGGGATGTCACGCCCCGATCCTTGAGCACGTGCCCATCCCTCAGTGGTCGATAAAACTTTTGCAACTTCCCAGGACGCATCGCCGACCCATTCTTTTTAATACGCATGCGGAAGCATATAAATATCCTCAGACAATAAATCAATGGGGTAGGAAAGTATGACCAATTTTTCACAAAATACCTTTTCATAAACACACATGTCTATACATAAAGGTTTACAAAAGGAATCGGCTCCCTACGAAAGAGAATTGTCCTACTACTAGCTAGTCGGACATGGTCCTTTACCAACACCATCTACGGACTTGAAACGGGTTATTTAATAACCATTGAGACAATGTCTCAGCGAGTTCTACTCCTTAAGACTTGATTAGGAAGAAAATATGCATTAGGGGCTGCCTAAGCACAACCACGAGTCAGAGGGCTTACCTTGGCCTCAGTTCCTTCCTGCAAGTTAGCTCAAATGATAGATACCGACAATCACATCATTCAATCAAAAAGATCGAACCATCGATCAATCGACTTAGTCGATTACATGTCATCGAGACCATCACCCGGCCATTTCGATTATTTAATCTTAACTCTTAGCCACAACCTAATAGGCACATCCTATATTAAGTGGTCATCATGGCCCCACTTGGCAATTTTTTATATTTAGTGGCATCACGGCCGGCAATTTTCGATATTTAGTGGCATCACGGCCCCACTCAGCAATTTTCTAGATTTAGTGGTATCACGGCCTCACTCGGCAATTTTCTAGATTTAGTGATATCATGGTCCCATTCGGCAATTTTTCTAGACTTGGTGGTATTATGGCCCCACTGGGCAATTTTTCTAGATTTAGTGGTATCACGGCCCCACTCGGCAATTCTTAAGTTTATTCCCACATTAATAAATTTTTTGGGATAAATTCTCATAATCACCAATACCCTCAATTCTCATAACCCGGTACTCAAATAAATAAACATAGAGCACCACTGAAATCAGCACGAAGTACCGGTCACCGGCCATCCCGGTTGAATTTTCGAAAAATAAATAAATAAATAATCAATTACGAAAAATATTAAATAAATGCAATAAATCTAACTAGGGCCCATTATAGCCTAATTGGAAGCCGCAATAAGCTCGGAAAATTACATAACTACTCTAGATAAATTCTAGAGCTTGTCATAAACCAACCATATATCAGAGGTGCAATTTCCAGCAATCAAAGCCTCAAGAACAATCAAAAACTCATAACTGGTCCTAACCGGCAAAATAGACCCACTCGCACGTCTCCAAGTTTAAATCCAAAAACCTAATCGAATGAGTTCGGAAAATTTCCAAATTTGAATATGTTGTAAAAGATACATAAACAAACATTTCCCATGAAGACACTTTAATCAGATCCTTCTACATTCGGCCCAGTAAATCGCTCAATCCAGTACAAAATTGGGTTTGTTTTCTAGAAAGTTTGTTTTCCGAAATTAGTTTGGTTCAAGATCTAAAACATGTCCATTTGATCTGAAATTTGAGTATGTTAAACTAGAAGATATGAAAAACAACTTTTGTGAAGAAACCAATTTGAAATTTGAACCCTAAGAGTTGATAAAAACCCCTAGAATCCTAAAATGTCACCAATTCCAGCAAAAACTGGGGTTCCGTTTGAAAATGACGGAGCTGATATATCCTTCTTTTAAGTCCCCAAAAATCTTGAGAAAAATATATGTTGTAGCTGAGGATGTCTAAAACATTTCTCAAGAAGACATCAACCTCAATTTCGCAACCCATTTCGATCTAATAAAATGGAAAACGGCGAGGATCCAGAAACCAAAACTACATGAACTCCACTGGATTCGACTAATCCATCATCAATTGTACAAATCTCACTAATTAAGTTACACTAATCCATTCTAAGGCTAATCTTACCATCCTAGCTTATCACTAATCCATACTTAAGCTAATCTAAACAACACTTAAGCATAATTAATCGACTAATAAGGGATTACTGAGGAAAACTCACTTGATTAACGAATAGGTCGGATCAAACCGGTAGGAACGTCATGGGGGTCGACTTTTCTCAAGGTGGGCCAAGCAATCGAGGCTTGGAACCACCTCAAAACGGGCCTAGAAGCACCTCTGAAACCCATTAAAATAGCTTATGTTTGTTGCTGCAAAACAAGGAAACCAAAGCTAAACAAGGTGAGTAAGATCGGTGAAGGCAACGGCAAGGCCGAGCGGCCAACAACAAGGGCTCATGGTGGTTGGAGGGGCTTGGGACAGCACCGACACAGGTTAAGGGGCTGCTGGAATGGCGGAACAGGTTTGCTGGGCGTCCGGTTCACACGGTGGGGGCGGAGGGGTGTACGCGGGCGAGCGGCAATGGCGAGGCGTGCAACGGTGGTCCAGGTGGTCCAGCGGCTTGCTGCTGGTCTTCCTTGGCTGCTGGTCAAAAATGGAGAGGAAATGGAGAAGCAAAGCTGGCCGGCCAAGCTTGGAGAGGAAGGAAGGCAAGAGGGGGCCACATGCCTTCATTTTCCAAGTCTTTATCCCCCTTGACCATTCCTAGTCAAGCATTGATCCTTGGCTGTCATTCCTCCACCAAGGCTCACCCTTGGACATTTGAATTGGTCCAAAATGGCTAGACAATGGGGGAGCTACGATTTTGCATGCCATTTCCTCCAATTGGACACCTGTTCGTACTTGTTTCGTCATGAATCGGCCTCAATAAATTCAATTGACCCTCCATCAATCGAATCGATTTTTCCTCACCCATATATCCATCATGCTTCTCAAATTTGCGATCAAAACGATCCCCGACCTTTTTCTGAATAAAAACAGCCCTATGACGACTTTTTCCCAAAAATTCTCGGGTTTCAGAAAAATCTTCTGAGACTGAGTCGACGTTCCTAGAATTTATTGTGACGTGACAGAATCTTCAATTTCTGAAATCGGACTCGAATTCGCGGTTAATTCCCATTCGTCGCGTTTTTAGCGTGATCTAGGCTACCGGGTAGTTTTCAGAAACTTTTAGTGCAAAAACCCGTGGTCGATTTTCTTCGAGCCACAATAAACCTATCCGACACATTGGCAACTCTCGGTCGTCGTGAAAATCTCAAGATTTCAAATACGGACACAGGATATCAAAATAATAGAAAAATCAAACTAGTGCCGATCGATGAGTATTCTTCTTCATAACGGTGACGATAATCGTGTTTTTCCAAAGTCGTCTTGCGTCTCCGGCGAGTATTCTTTGAAATGTCTAAAGCCAAACGGGAAAGAGTTGACAGATATCTTCAAGGTCTCAGCTTCTCGGCAAATAGAGGTATGGTCAAGGTCGTGTTTCCACCGGAGTCGGTGAGAGGATGGGCGAGTCTATGGTATCCAGAAGGCTCTAGCCTCGTGGACTTGTCACTGTTGAACTTACAAGCAAAAATGGACAACTATGACTTTTCACCATTGAATTCAAAAGCGAAAAAGACAACCATTCATACTGCGGTCATTGAATGACGGAGATCTGTTGCATTAATATTTCGATAGGAATTGGCATTTAGATTCCGAACTTTGATGGGCTCACTAAAACTGATTTATAAAATTAGTGTATTGAGTTATATGGTAAAATTTCGTTGGTTCATCAAATTTGGTTCGGTTGTTTGAAAGTCTAGTTATAATCTAGTAATAAATTAACGTGAGATGTTGGCCTTATTATGCGTAACATATTAGACTTAAGGTTTCACTAATTATTGTGGCAAACTTTTTATGCCTATCTTTTGAAATAATTTAATATATGTTTGTCCCCTAATCAAATGACTGAAAAGCTTTCCTGATTATGATGCAAATTTTAGGGATAATGACACAGTCTCGAAACTTTGGATCAATGTGCAATTTAATCTCTAAACTTTTAATTTGTTCAATATAGTCTTTGAATTTTTTTTAAATATGTCAATACAATCCCTAAACTATATAAAAATGTCCCATACATGTTGAATGTCCGCCGTTTAAAACTTTTCGACCAAAGTTTGTTTGGGAGGGATGTTCGGTCAAAGGAATGACTGGGCATCCAAAATGATGGAACATCAATCCAAAATGGTTTAGTTGTTTGAAAGTCTAGTTAAAATCTACCACACCGTGTAATAAATTAATGTGAGACGTTGTCCTTAATATGCGTAACATATTGGACTTACGGTTTCACTAATTGTTGTGGCAAACTTTTTATGCCTATCTTTTGAAATAATTTAATATATGTTTGTCCCCTGAGCAAATAAGCAAAAAGCTTTTTTGATTTTGATGCAAATTCTAGGGATAATGACACAAAAATCCCGGAACTTTGGATCGATGTGCAATTTGATTCATACATTTTTAATTTCTGAACTTTTGGAATATGTTCAATACAATCTTTATAATGTATGAAAATATTCAATGTAATCTTTTTATTAATTCAAGACTATAGATTACACTGAATATTTTCATACAGTTCAAGAACTCTATTTAACATGCATAAAAAATTTATGGACTGCATTGAACAAATTAAAAACTCATAGATTATATTGAATAAATTTAAAGTTTATGGATCAAATTGCACATTGGAACTGTTTGTGTCATTTATTTCCAAATTCTATTATTCCATGCGCAAAAGGAAGATGAAAAAAATAGGAGCTGAAAACTGGAAAAACAGCCTCCCAGGTCCCTGCCTCATTTTCCCTTGTGCCACTCATTCTTTCCCATATCGAGAAGAAAAAAAAAAGTGAAACTTTCTGCTGATTTCACCTTCAAAATCGCAACTTTCTACGGCAAAACTCTCCTCGAGTGCCATCCTCAACCTCCCTCACGTTCTTATCACCCTCCAGGTAAATCACGATCCCGCCTTCACCTTCAGCCTTGCTCAGTTCAGCTGCCTTTTGTAATGTTTCGTCTCGGATCTCCTGCGGATTCCATTTCTTGCTGAACCGAGCGTGCTTTCAAGATTCGATATTCCTGTTGTAATGGTTTCGTCTTCTAGTCGTGTGATTTTCGCTCTCTCGACAGAAGGAGCTTCACGATGACTGCCGGAATCGAGAGAATAATGAGTTTTACTATAAAGGGCCGCCGTTTTTTTCTTTTTTCTTTTCTCATTTATAAGAAAGCCACGCAGACATTACAATCTTATAAATAAAGCCACGTCGAACGAATTGACAGAATTTGTTGCCTAAGGTCGCTGGAATTGTAGTGGCACCGAAGTAAGCAAGAAAGTTATAGCTCTTCTAAAGTTCTTTTACCCTGTTTTGTTTTGCCATGCCCACTGAGTGGTGATAAGTACAGTTACCGTGTGTAGTAGTTAGAGAGCTCTAATCCATAGTATCCCTTTAACTATTGTAAATTCTGAACTAAACCAGCCTTTCCATTGTCGAGCAATTGTTGCCTTTGATCAAAGATTCTAGTAATGGAGTGTTGCCTTTACTAGCAATTTGATGTATTGCATCTTTTGTACTAGCTAATGGTTGTCCATGACTTTGTCTTCTCCTATTAAATTCAGACTGGATTATCTTCTTGCACTGTAATTCTCGGGCTCTTAGCCAATGGTGCATTTGTTGTCAAAAGTTGGCCAAGGGAAGTGGCAATTACACCATTTGTGTTGCTTTGTTGCCAATCTGCAGAGATAGAGAGATTTGAAATGAACAGTATTGGGTATCTGCTCCTTTTTCCTGGTAAGACTTACATGTTAAATTCGTGTATGGTATTTGTGAAATTTTTAGAGACGATGCTGGTTAGAAGGATGTTGGCATTCGCGGTGAGGATGCCCAACTGGTTTTTTCTGTTCTGTTTTTAGGCCAAACCAAACTAGCATTTTGAGAAGCTGATACAGATGCTTCCTTTTCGTCTTGGTTGGCACTGGTTCAACTATTCTCGCTGACAAAACATATGCGGACATGGTTAATCTTTCAGAAAAAATGGGTTTTTTACAGTTAGGATGCCCATTGGGTGGTGATAACAACAGTTACCGCGTGCAGTAGATAGAGAGCTCTAATCCATAGTATCCCTTCAACTATTGTAAATTCTGAATTAAATCCATCTTTTTGTTGTCAAGCAATTGTTGCCTTTGATCAATGATTCTTGAAATGGTGTGTTGCCTTTACTAGCGATTTGATGTATTGCATCTTTTGTACTAGCTAATGGTTATCCATGACTCTGTCTTCTTGATGGGATATCACCAACTGGTGAGAACTTCGCTTTGACAGGTTTATCAGCTACATCATGTTGTCGTGAAGTGTTGATTCTTTCTTCATACTTTTAGAGGATACTATCACAGCAACAGCTGAAGTGGTGCCTGTGATAAGAAAGAGACTGTGAAAACTGTATAAGTTAAGCCTAGCAACTTCTGTTGCAGAATCTTGATTTGTGAATAAGAAATGATCTTGAAACCAAAATTGGCTTATCAAGTAAAGTTTTCCATTTTCTCTCAATTTTGCTATTGATGCAGAAATGTTAGGTACTAAAGGTGACCCCTTAGGAAAAGCCTGCATAAGAGGGCCTATGAATCATTAAACTGATCAATCCCAATAAATTCTAAACTGCGTAGGAAAAAAAGAAGAAGAAGAAAGAGACTTACAAAGCCAAATTTATTGGTGCTGTTATATGAGGGCTCAACCATGGTGTATTGAGAAGAGTACTTGGAAAGTGTTGGAGAAATCGTCCTTGAAATATTTTGAAGCTGACAAAACGTTTCCATCAGTCTAGTATGAAGACTTGTAGACTCTTCCATCAAAGTCTGAAGACCTCCGGACCACCAGACTCAAGACTCAAAGTCTATCCCATTGACAGTCTCTAGACCGTCGAAGAAGGCTTATCCAGAACTGGATGTTTCGTTAAAGATTTGACTTTATCGACATGATTAAATCTCTTGGCTGGATATAGCATGTCGGAATCCTTTACTCAAATCAGGATTGATTCAGGGATGATTGGATCCGATGATTGACGAAGTATTCTTGGAAGGTTCTGCTTATGGAAACCAAGATCCTGATTGTATGGGCGAGCAGAATTGATGGGCTATCGTCATGTTCCTTAAATAGCTCGAAGATCTTCCTAATTGATTCTGTCCAACGGGTAGATTGGAAGAATTCCTTTGGTAAGTGCCAACGGGTATGATGGCATAAAGGAGTATATAAGGAAGACGTTCTAGTCGTTTGAAGGTGTGCGCGATAGAAGAATTCCAAAGACTGAAGCTCCTTGTTCTTAGTCAATTAAACTGTTGAGCGAAATCTTGTACACAAAAGAGAGTCTATATCTTTGAGAGACCTTGAGGAAGGCTAGTAGAGTCTCTACTCTGTGGAATCAAGGAAGAGCTACTATAACATCTCTTTTGTTCATAGTGAAATCCAGCCAGTGGGCTGTCAGTGCGGAAGAGTGGACGTAGGCTTGGAATAAGCCGAACCACTATAATCTCTGTGTTCATATTCTCTTCCCTACTCTCTTTTACTTTGATCGTATCTTGTTAAGAGAAAAACTCTCATCTTTTTATCTATTATTGAATGCTGCACACTTATCTCGAAAATATTGTTTTTACACCTATTCACCCCCCTCTAGGTGCTTATACTAGCCCTATCAGAAAGAAAGAGCTTTACATAAGGAATTTCATCAATAATTGCTGAGACACCACCTTTCTGGCTTCCGTTTCTCAGAGCATTGGCATAATCTTCAACCGTTGCAACAAGGTGAAAAGAAGGGTTTTTGAAGGGTAGATTGATCAGAGCTGTCTGATCAACTGTAATGTTGAAAGGGAAACCGATAGCTTTGCCCTTTGGCAAGGTCTGAAGCTGATGAACTGTCAGCATTGAGCTCAGGTTTGCAGTGTAACTGGAAGTTAGTATTAGAACTACAAACAGTTGCTGATTAATTTTTCCCCTGCATATCACGAGACTACAATTTAGCTTCATACTATATCAAGTCGGACTGTTATTTTAGAGCACAGGATAAATGTCCGATATAAACGACTGGGCATAGTCTTTCTGCCTTCTGTCAATGGGTACTATCTCTTTACTTCTTTTTGCCCTGAAATTCGGGTTTAATTCTGTTAATTGTCTATTACTGGAGAAATATGGATCTTCTACTCAGTTAATTTACTCATCATAAGCAAAACATGAACATCGCAAAACACGGAGAGAGAGTCCGTACTTTGTGCAAATAATAGTGTTGAAAGCGAATACCACATCATTGTCCCAATTTGTTGAGCTAATGGTCCTTTGAACTCATTGTTGTCATTGTGCTCAATTGTCCACAGTACCCACCCTGTGAAAACAAAGAAAGCGCCTATGACTAACCACAGGTCCACCTTGAGAGGCTGCAGAAATATCCACATGTTTTTGCTTCGTGTTGTCTCAATAGGCACAATCATCCCTACTCCAGCTTCTGTGAAAGGCATTGTGAAGTCCACATACAACGATCTATTCGCTTTGATGGTTATGTCACCCACTGCTGCATCATATTGCTAGTACAAATTGCCAAGGATCCAAAAGAAATTCTTAAGTACGTATAATAAACACTGAATGTAAGCATGCAAGCACATACACTTGCAAATACACTTCGGCACTTCCTTCAATCAGCATCACTCAGTTTCCTTTGTTGGCATTTCTTCCCCCTGATACATATATGGAGTAGTGGCACTGTTTCAGGAATAAACAACTTGATAGTCATGATCCGGACTATGCTAACTACAATGTGAAACATATCAGACAAGTACTGTCAAAGAATAATCATGTGAAAGATATGCGACTCCAAGAGGTATTTTTGTATGCAGAATTATGCAAACAGATATTCATCTTGCTGGGTCTAATATCACTGCTGCTTCTCGAGTGGCGATTATTTCCACATGGAGGGACTACAAGTCTTATCGATTAATTTTATCCTCTTTCGTTCAATGAATAAAATGTCATGTTTATTTACATGGATGAGCTGTTTATCTGGTGTTGTTCTTGCATGGAAGCAGAACCTTGTTATTTTGTGGTTGCACACACTTAAAAAAAAAAGACAATCCTCATGGTATGCTGGGTTCACTCAAGATCACCTGAAGGTATACTTGGTATATCAGATCTTCATAATAGCTTCCAGCCATGAATGTGTTTGAATTTGTGAACGGAATAAAGTCAAATTTTACTTCATAAGGCAACATATCAATTGCAGCCTTGAACACGTCTATGCAAAAGCCTGTTACCGTTGTCGCATTCGTCACAGGATCAAGTTCCACTCCCACCAATTCTTTAAAACCTACTTTAATTGGAACTCCAATTCTCAATTTCTTCCCAGCCTTTGGCATAATCCGTTGAACTTTTGGTGTAACCAAGGATGATCCAGGCCATCTTATAGAGCCCATGTCTCTTACAGAGGGTGATTGAACTGCAATAGTAGACCTATTTAGCCTCGTCGTTATCCCATTAAAATTGGGTCCAAAATCCGATTCTCTTGACTCTTCCAAAAACATTCACTATTTCAAATGCTAGCGGTCGTTGCAGCTGTCCATTCTTAAGTTGAATTTCCCCACTCAAACCTGTGAACTTGCCACATAGAATTGTGTGGACTAGATCAGATCCGGCTGGTCTCATGGGAATGGCAGCCAGATGAGCAAACTTATTTGCAGATTCTTTCTTCTCTATAGAAGTTGTAGCACCTAAATGGTGTGCTGCTGTGGCTAAAGCCCAGACAGAATCATAAGCCCATAAGCAATACACATTTACTTCAGGAATTTGATGATGCTAGTTTGTGAAAAAGCTGTTCCTCAACTTCAATGAGAAGTTGTGAAGCCGCTTTGGGGGTGGAATATAAGGTCTAATTCCAATGACTCCTTGCATCGAGTCTAAAACCAACTGATCCATCACAGCCAGCTCGTTTACTATCCCATCAGTCACAATCCAACCGTAGCCTGCACTCATCATTCCCGACTCATTAACCTTCAAGAAAAAGTGAGATGCGAGGGAAACAGACATGTGGACAATGAATATATTGGCAGACAGAGCCATCAGTTTATAGAGCTGGACTTCGACATATATATCCCTGGCTTGTGCTGGAATGACAGTTCGATGCGCTACACAAGCATTGGCTTCTTCTAATGCAAGAAGAAGATCAGGTATGATTCCATTTCCATAGGAACTGTCCATGTATTATAACCAATTCACTCCACCTGAATTCTTGAACAAGAGCAGCGATGGCTCTGACCTGGGCGTTGTCATTAGTTGTCATGCGGATGAAGTTTGGATTTTTATCTGTGGACAAGAAAGGGTTACTAGCAGAAAAGGAGATGATAGGCACTCTATCTCCCAATTCCACGAGAAACTCGGCTTCTTCAGATATATGTGGGCCTATCAGTGCATCGACTTGTTCATTCTCCAAAAGCTCCACAGCTGCTCCAATGGCAATAAACAGATCAAATTATAATTACTAGGATTAGATGGCCAGTCCTCTCTCATTTAGCTAAGTGCCTACTCACAAAATGAAAATCTTCCGTACCTCATACAAACCATGAGTCACTTTCTTGCATACTAATATGTGATTGCGAACCTCATCATATTTTTCGGCACAGTGATTGGTTATATTCAGTGGCGGATTGAGTGTACAACAAAATTTCCTTTTTCTCCGCATTGTGTGACTTGAGTGCGTGAGCGTGCAAAGAACAACGGAGGCAGAGAATCGACCAGAACTTACCTGAAGATAGAGCTTTGAGAGGCTGTCCCATGGAATTCCTAGGATGCAGAGTTGGATGGTTAAAGTGCGAGGCCGAGGCATTCAAGTCAGAGATGGCCATGGTCATGCATTGTTGCGCCATCTCCCCAACTGGCGACTCCATATTGAGAATCACTCCGACATGAATTTGACGACGACAACGATGTCTGTTTTGAGCCATCGACCAATCGATGGAATTGAAGGCGTGTAACATGGCTGAAAAAATAAAGATGCTTGCCAATCTCTCCATCTTTATCGTCAGTTGCATATTCCCTCGAGGTTTGGAGCTTTATATCCCCAGCAAGTGTTGGCGATGGTGGTGGTGTTGGTCCGTCATTTTCTGAAAGTCAAGTCCTACGTCTCCAGCAAGTGAGTGTTCTTCGAAATTTCTGAAGCCAAATGGGGAAGAGTTGGACAAATTTCTTCCCAGCTTCTGGACAATTAGAGGGCCACACCAGTCACTGTCTTAACGGGCGAGTCTATTGATGATGGATTTCGGCAAGATCAGTACATGACTTTATTTTAGTCTTTCTGGGATCAGGTCTTATATTAGGAAGTCTAGTGCTGGTGTTACTTATCAATCCAATTTATTTGGCCTTTATCTTGTGATTGGTTCTTGTTTGTATATCTTTGTTTTATATATTGCAGTGGTTGTGCAGCTCCTTATTTATTTAAGAGCTATACACGTTTTAATATTATTTACCGTGATGTCCATGTATTGTTTAGAATATTACAAAGATGCTTATCTTTGGATTGTTGAAGATGGGATTATTTTGTTGGTTTGTGTGAGTATTTGATTTTACTAATGAGTACTCTTTTAGATACGTCTTGCTATGGGATTATCTACGACAAAGTCAAACCAAATTATCAAGCAAGATTTGATAGCTAATAATTAATAAATCGAAATTCATTTATCAATAGATTTTTTTTCTCCCATTTGAACTTATTTCCATAATTCTTCCCCAAGATCAAGAACAAAAATTCACAACCATCCAGAGTGTGATTCGTTGAACTGTTGAGATCTGTCACATTTTAGTTCAATGGCAAAAAATTGTGAGTGCATGGTGTCCCGGGGGAGCCATAGAAACACCCGTATAGAGGCTAACACAGAAGCCAAGAGAGTGGTGAAGTGGTCTATTTAAAAAAATTAAATTTCTTCTTAGCCAAAATCTGCATTACTCTCTAACCCAAAAATAACTTCTTTAAAAAGATTTCGAATGAGGAAACAAATCAACTACTAAAATAATTCTTCCAAATGCACTTACCAATCTCATTAGACCGTTAGAAATGTAATTTGAATGAATTTGAAATGTTACAAGATAGAATCTAAATATGAAATATACAAATATAAGAGACTCGTGGACTGAAAGTTACTTCGACTCATTTAAGTTAGCATTTTGTTCGTTATATAGTAGCTTCCTGTCTGAATGTATTTAAAGCATATATAGATTTGATTTGAACCTAATAATAAGAATTTGAGGTTGGAAATATCGAAAACGAGAAATCATCACAAATGCTTCTCTTCTCTTGTACCAACCGGTTAAGTCTAAACATTGTAGAGTACCATTAGAGATCAAATCGACCAATCAAGTAGCTAAGAAATCAACTAGCTAAAGGCTTCATTGAATTTAGATTCTACCTATAAAGCTGACTTTCCGTTATTTTCGAGACGTTTTCGCTGTGCTGTCGTGCTACGAAATCACTATCCATTCAAATCAATAATTGTATACAAAGTAATAGCTTGGCTTGGGGGAACGGAGGACCTACAAAGTACAAATGTTTCCTGTATGTGGTATTCTCTCTGAAACTTGAGACCCACTAAAGACCATACATCAAAACTCAAGCACGACCGTGGAGGGACTACAGAAGTTTTAGCATTTTGTTAATCCTTATTATCTTAGTTCGAGCGATATGTGGATTGTACTGTTATCGCTAATTTGTGTGTAACCACAACGTGATATGTTGCAGTATAAATAAGATTGCCCGTCACTTAACACTGTTCCAATTGATCTGCCAGTTCTGACATTGTTAAGGTCTCTTCAATGTTCACTAAAAAGAAACCAACCCTTTGTTGAAATGATAAAACTATAAGGATATGTCGCCTTTGGTTGCTTCTTTCTCGTCAATGCAGACATTTCTAAGAATATCGGCATCTCTTGTGGTCAATTTTGCAGTCTATTGCGGTTATTTTTGCGGAAATAGTTAAAAATAGAGCAGAAGGTACAAGAATAACAATATATTCTTATTTCAAACATCTTCAAAGTTCTAACAAGAGGTCACTATTCATCCCCACAGCTAGAAAATCCTAAGAAGCTTCAAAGCTTCCTGGTATGTTGCCACATATGAGCGCCATGATCTTAGTCGGTATCTACATCATCTGAGGACCTCACACTTTATTCTGATTCAATAGGAATATCTTCTGATGTGTTTGGAACTGGTTCTTCTTGATGGGATATCACCAACCGGTGAGAACGTCTCTTCAACAGGTTGATCGGCAACCTCATGTTGTTGTGCAGTTGTTGATTCTTTCTTCCTAAATCTATAGAATACTATCACAGCTACAGTCGAAGTGATGCCTGTGATAAGAAAGAGACCGCGAAAGCTGTATAAGTCAAGTCTAGCAACTTTTGTTGCAGAATCTTGATTTGCGAATAAGTAACGATTTTGAAACCAATTTTGGCTTATCAAGTGAAGTTTTCCATCTTCTCTCAATTTTGCTATTGATGCAGAAATGTCAGAAACTAAAGGCGACCCCTTAGGAAAAACCTGCATAGAAAGGGACTAAAAATCATTGATTGGATCGATCCCAATATATTGACTCAACTGTCTATAGAAAAAGAGACCTACAAAGCCAAATCCATTGGTGCTGTTGTATGAGGGCTCAACCATGGTGTATTGAGCAGAGTACTTGGAAAGGAAGACCTTTACATAAGGAATTTCATCAATAATTGCCGATACACCACCATTCCGGCTTCCAGCTCTCAGAGCATTCGCACAATCTTCAACAGTATCCAAAGGGGGAAAAGAGGGGTTTTTGAATGGTAGATTGATCAGATCTGTCTGAATAAGTTTACTGTCAACAGTGAAACCGATAGATTCACCCTTTGGCGAGGACTGAAGCTGATGAATTGTTAGCATTGAGCTCAGGTTTGCAGTGTAACTGGAAGTTAGTATTAGAACTACAAACAGCCATACGATCACCACAACTTTGGACAAGTTACTGATTAATTTTTCCCCTGCAAACCACGAGATGACAATTTAGTTCATACTATATCAACTCACACCGTTATTGTACAGCAGGGTATACATATCCAGAGAAAGAACTGAGCATATTCTTTCTGCCTTCTCAATGGGTACTATTATGTACTGCTTTTGCCCTGAAATCTGGGTTTAATTCTAAGAACTGTATATCGCTGGGGAAACGTTGATCTTGTACCCAGTTAATCCACTCATCATAAGAAATGCTAAAGCAGGACATGAACATCGAAAACATATAGAGAGAGTCAGTACTTTGTGCAAAAAATAGTGTCGAGAACGAATACCACATCACCATCCCAATTTGTTGAGCTAATGGTCCCTTGAACTCATTGTTGTCACTATGCTCAATTGTCCACACTAGGCATCCTGTGAAGACAAAGAAAGCGCCTATGACTAGCCACAGATCCACAGTGAGAGGCTGTAGAAATATCCACATGTTTGTGCTTCGTGATGTCTCGATAGGCACGATCATCGCTACTCCAGTTTCTGTGAAAGGCATTGAGAAATCCACATATGACGATCTATTTGCTGTGATGGTTATATCACCCACCGCTGCATCATATTGCTAGTACATATTGCCAAGGACCCAAAAAATGGTAAGTTCATCTCATAAACAATGTATATGAGCATACAAGCACATACAGTTGCAAATACATGTGAAAGAAATTTCTCTCCAAGAGTAGTAGTTTTTGCCTGCACAATTACGTGAACGGAGATTCATTTTGCCCAGTCTCATCTCAATTCTGCATCTTGACTGGCTATTAATTCCCTAAATAAAATGTTGTACTAAAAGTTTTATCAACTACTTTTAAAAACTTATGTTTAATGAACAATATGTCATGTTTATGTACTTGGATGTGCTATATATCTGGCGTTGTTTTTTGCATGGAAGCAGCATGTATTATTCTGTTGCAAGCGCTAGAAGAAAAGACAATCCTCAAGGTGTACTGGGTTCATTCAAGATCACCTGAAGGTATACATGGTAGATCAGATCCTCATAATAGCTTCCAGTCGTTGAATTTGGAAAGGGAATGAAGTCAAATTTCACTTCATAAGGCAACAAATCAATTGCAGCCTTGAACACATCTATGCACAAGCCCGTTACAATTGTCGCATTTGTCTCAGGATCAAGTTCCACTCCCACCAGTTCTTTATAACCTTTTTTAATTGGAACTCCGATTCTCATTCTCTTCCCAGTCTTTGGCATAACCCTTTGACCTTTTGGTACAGCCGAGGATGATCCAGGCCATCCGATAGAGCCCATTTTTTCTTAGAGAGGGTGATTGAGTTGCAATGCTAGACCTATTTAGCCCTTGCGTTATCCCATTCCATTGGGTCCAAAATCCGATTCTCTTGACTCTTCCAACAACATTCACTATTTCAAATGCTAGCGGTTGTTGCAGCTGTCCATTCTTAAGTTGAATTTCCCCACTTAAACCCGTGAACTTGCCACGTAGAATTGAGTGGACTAGATCGGACCCTGTTCGTCTTGAGCGAATGGCAGCAAGATGAGCAAGCTCATTTGCAGAATCATTCTTCTGCACAGAAGTTGTTGGACCTAAATGATATGCTGCTTCGGCCAAAGCCCAGACAGAATCATAAGCCCATAAGCAATACACATTTACTTTAGGAATTTGATGATGCCGGTTTGTGAAAAAGTGGTTCCTCCACTTCATTGAGAAGTTGTGAAGCCGCTCTGAGGGTGGAATATAAGGTCTAATTCCTATGACTCCTTGCATCGAGTCTAAAACCGACTGATCCATCGCAGGCAGCTCGTTTACTATCCCATCAGTCACAATCCAACCATAGCCTGTACTCATCAATCCCAACTCATTAACCTTAATAAAAAACCGAGATGCGAGGGAAGCAGACATATGGACAATGAATTTATTGGCAGACAGAGCCATCAGTTTATAGAGTTGGGCTTCTACATTTATGTCCCTGGCTCGTGGTGGAAGGACGGTCCGATGCGCTACGCGAGCATTGCCTTCATGCAACACGAGAAGAAGATCAGGTATGATTCCGTTTCCATAGGAACTGTCCTCATGTATTATAACCAATTCTCTCCACCCGAATTTTTGAACTAGAGCAGCAATTGCTCCAACCTGGGAATTATCATTAGTTGTCATTCGGATAAAGTTTGGATTTTTCTCTCTGGACAAGAGAGGGCTACTAGCAGAAAAGGAGATGATAGGCACTCTATCTCCCAGTTCTCCCAGAAGCTCGGCTTCTTCAGATGTTTATGGGCCTATCGGTGCGTCAACTTGTTCATTCTCCAAGAGCTCCACAGCTGCTCCAAATGACAATATATAGATCAATTCTAATCACAAGTACTATATGGCAAGTCTCCTCTTCTTTAGCTGAGCCCCAAGTCACAAAATTAAAAATATCGCTAGCTCATACGAACCGTTTGTTGCCTTTTTACATACTAATATGTGATTGTGAACCTCATCATATTTGTCAGCACTGTGAATGGTTTTATGTAGTGGCAGAATGAGTGTACTTCCCCGCACCGTGTGGCTTGAGGGCGTAGGCAATGAATGACAGCACTGGAGAATCAACGAGAACTCACCTGACGATAGAGCTTTCAGAGGCTGTCCCATCGAATTCCTAGGATGCAGAATCAACTTCAGGGGATGGTTAATGTGCGACGGCGTGGCATTCAAGTCAGAGATGGCCATCGTCATGCATTGTTGGGCCATCTCCCCAACTGGTGAGTCCATATCAAGAATCACCCCAACATGGATATGATGAGGACGATGATGACTGTTTTGAGCCATCGACCAACCAAAGGAACTGAAGGCGTGTAACATTGCCGGCAAAATGAACATACTCACCATTTTCACCGACGCCATTGTCAGCTTCATAGTTCCGCAAAGTTTGGAGCCTAAGATCGCCAGCAAGTGTTCTTGATAATGGTGATGATAATCGTTTTCCAAAAGGAGTGTTACGTCTCCAGCCAGTATTCTTGGAAATATCTGAAGCCAAATGGGAAAGAGTTGACAAATATCTGCAAGGCCTCAGCTTGTCGTACGGTCAGAGTCGTGTTTCCACCGTCAGTGTGTGAATGGGCGACTCTATGGTATCCAGAAGGCATCGCGGCTCATGGACTTTTATGTTGACTGACTCAAGTCCGTTACATTTCAATTCAACCATCGAAAATTAGGACACGGCACTTCTTGGGAATTCTAAATGGAGCCCCCGAAGCAATCGGCATTTAAATTCCGAATCGGATAATAACACAAATATGATTCTTAAATTTCAACCCAAGATTAAGATGCGCGCCAATCTCTCTAATTTCATTGGCAGCTGCATATTACCACAAAGTCCAGCAAATTTGATGGTGGTAATGTTGACAAGTCGTCTTCAGGAAACTCGAGTCTTACGTGTCCAGCAAATTTTCTTCGAAATTTCTGAAGCCAAATGGAAAAGTTGGAGAAATTTTTTCAAGGTCTCCACAGTTTAGTTGTTTGAAAGCTTGAATAAAGTCTGCTACGCCATTTTTAATAAGTTAATTCAAGATACTGATTTTAATATGTCTAGCATTACTCTTAATTAATTCAAGATACTGATCTTAATATGTCTAGCATTACTCTTAATACTTTAGGTTTCACTAACTATTGTGGCTAACTTTTTCAATGTCTATTTCTTGAACTCATTTAAGGTTCCGTTTGTTTTATGGAAAATGAATGATTTAAAAATTTTTTAAAAAAGAAATGATCTTTTGATAAAATCATTTTCATTATTTATAACAATTTATGTTTAAATTTATTCAAGGACAATAGAAATATTTATTGGATTATATAAGCAAGCATGTTTAAAAAAATATATTCTAAATCATTCATTTTTCGCAAAACAAATAGAGCCTGAATGTATATTTGCCATCTAATCAAATCTTGCTTCAAACGTAGCTATATTATAGTTGATCGTTTCTACAAGAATCGTAAGTTTCTATAATTGATGGTAAAAGAAGGTGACTAGCAAATAGCAAATTCTTTGAACACTTGTTAGTAATATACCAACTTTCATACGAATTCACCGATGCTTGTTTGATTTTTTTTTTTGTCAATTTCCAACTTCTCTAATAACTTTCTGACTTTTATTTACGTAACTTATCAACGCTTTATATTTATCTTTTCTTATATGAGATTACCAACATTAATTTAAGTGAATAAACAATTTTTCTCCAATTAAATCACTAATTAGTTTTATGTGATCTACTGTTATTAAGTACTTTACTGACGTTTATAAGGTTATTTGAAAATTACCATCCTTTCTAATAACTTATTTCTATTTGTGTAACTTACCTCCTTTTAAGTTTACCAACTCCTATCAATTTAGCAACCTTAATTTAAGTGACTTACCCATTTGTCTCCTATTAGGTTACGAACCTGCTTCACCAATCTTTATTTGAGTCACTTGAAAATACATTTTTTTTTTTTTTTGGTGGTTGTTTGTAAATTACTAACTTTTTTGATAACTTACTAACATTTATGTGCATAGTCAATCAATTTTTTTAAATCTACCAACTATAAATCAAATTACTAACCTTTATTCGAGTGATTCAATAATTTTTCTCGTATTAAATAACCAACTAACTTGATGTGACCACAACTTATTTGAGTGACCTATCAACATTTATTGAGCCACTAGTAAATGGATATTAACATTATCACAACTACCCTATTTTTAAGTCCAGTTTTTTTTTTTTTTTTTTTTTTTTTTTTTTTTTTTTTTTTGGTAATGGGTAAGAATATATAGAGCTTTAACCAACAATTACAAAAGATCCGGCGCCACAAAACTTGCACTTAACAAAACAACAAGTCAGAGTTAGTGGAAGGACGCCGAATGCAAAAGAGGACCACAAGAGCGGGCCTAAAGAAGCAAAAACAGCCAAAACAATGGCAAAAGAAAAGGAAGCAGCGGGAGGCCACTAAAGACCAGATGAACCACAATCTACACCCGCATTCGCCAACGACAAAAGTGAAGAATCGTCAAGGAAGCAGCCGTGCCGAGGAAAAGTATCCAGATAGCAAGCGCTGCTAGGGTCCTACATAAATAGAAGGGTCCCCATCTAAGAAAATGATTGGATCCATACCCTAGCTACGTTGCAGCCTCCGGTTTCTGAAATTATTGTCCACACTCCTGAAGGTGGTGGTCTTGTCTCTAACGATCTTGATGAGTTGATTCTTCACCGCTGGAATGGATAAGCTCTGCTCTCTAAAGAGGATGTTGTTCCTGTGTTACCAAATGAAATAACAAAGAGCACCAAAAGAGAAGCGAGCAATGCACTTGTAGAAGTCTTTGCCCACAAGGAAGAAGGCGGCCCAATTGAGGTTCTCAACCCACGACCTGTTTCGCCATGGAAGATTGCATCTAGAAGCCTAAAAGAAAGCAATGCCAGCGGAAGTGCGGCATCCAAAAAAAAGGTGGTCTATAGAATTTGGCACCTCATTGCAGAAGGGACACAAGGCATTATCTATCCTACCATAAGATAATAAAAGAGCTTGGATAGGGAGCCTTCGTTTAGCAATAAGCCATAGGTTAAATTGGTACCTTTGAATGATCGAGTTATTCCATATGAACTTGTGCCAGGAGACCCGAGTCTTCCTCCTCCCAGTCAAATCCCAAGCTGAGGCCACCGTGAAGACATGGGAGGTGTTTCCCTTCCAATCGAAATGATCGGAGAGGTGGGAAAGGGTGGGAAGGGGTTCTGCCCAAGAGTCCAAGACCAACTTGATCATAGCTCCACGGTCGGTGAATAGGTCCGCCACTATCGCTTGCCTAGACAGGCCAGATGCATATATGGCTGAGTCCGAAAAATACAAGTTCAAAGGACCCATGGGATGCCAGTTATCAAACCAGAGGGATACCAAGCAACCATCCCCAATTCTCCGAAAGAAGGAACTTCGAAACTCAGTCCTAAGTTGGAGGATCTTCTTCCAAGCCCACGAACAGTGAGTCGGCATTCTGGCCACCCAGAAATTCGACCTTTTTAAGAAGGTTGAGTGAATCCATTTGCACCATAAAGATTCATTATCGGCAAACAGGATCTAGATATGTTTTAACATGGCGGCCTTATTATACTCCCGAAGCCTTCGGATGCCAAGCCCCCCCTCTTCTTTTGGGCAACACACATCCTCCCAAGAAACTTTTGCTTTTATGACCAGTTTGTCATGCAAAAGGGAGGAAGTGCAGACAAAGCCAAGTAATCTAAGCGAGAAATAAATGCAAAACCAGAAATAAAGGAAAGATCAAGGAGATGTTCCACTACGATCAAGGTGAAGAGAATGTAATCGCTCGGATCACACACTCATTCAAGTGTTTCCTTACCACGGCTCTGCAAAGCTCTCACTTGAGTTAGGCTTAACGTTACAATCCAAATAATTAAAAAAACCACGTTTAATTTGGTCCGTGCGTGACCCCCCTGAAGGGACTGGCTGTCCAAAATCCTCTTAGCCTAATCTGCTTTACTCTCTAACCCAAAATTAATTCTTAAACTTCTTCAAGAAGATTCCAAATTGAGGAAACAAATCAACTACTAATCACCATAGACCATTAGAAATTTAGTTTGAATGAATGTAAATTGTTGCAAGATAAAAAATTTTACTCTAGATTTGAAATATACTGTTCGTTATTTAGTAGTGTATTTTCAATATCTATTTTATAGGATGCATGAACTCAATTAGAACTTAATAATAGGAACTTGAGGTCGAAAATTTTACAACAGTGAGAAATCATCAATAAAGGTTTCTTTCCTCTTCTACTAACCGATTAAGTTTAAGCATTGGACTAGAATATAGAGCAACGCAACGTTAGAGATCAAATTGACCGATCGAGCAGTTAAGATATCAACAAGCTAAATGCTTCAATGAAATTAAATTCTACATATAGAGCTCACTTTCGATTTTTTTTTTTTTTTGAAAGATTTTTTTGAGCTCTCGTGTCACAGAATCTCCATCCATTTAAAATAGTCATATGTGCTAAGTAATAATTGGCTTGAGGGGACGGAGAAGGACTTACAAAATACAATTTTGTACTGTATGCGGTATGCTCTCTTTAGGCTCGTCTTTACTCTGAAACTTGACGGCCGCTAAGGACTATGGCGCCAAAACTCAGGCATGACTTTGGAGTTACTTGCAGAAGTATAAGCATTTTGACATCCTAATCATTGTGAAAACAAGCAATCGAATAATAAAATAAACAAAATAAGAAAATAATTCAGACATTGAATTTACATAATTCACTAGATGTGACGTACATCTATGGGATAGCAGCATAGAATTGCACCATAAGTCGAACAATATTGTTTTTTTTTTTTTTTGATAAAGATAAGTCAAACAATATTGTTGATACCCAAGTTTACCCCCGGAAGCACGTACTGATCACGAAGAAGTTTTAAATGAAACATCCCATTTTGATTCGTGAAATTATTGTAAAGCAATTCTCGTGAAGGCTACTTAAGCTAAGCCTTGATAGAATTATAGGAGCTAAACTCACAGTTAATGGCTGAGAAATTAATTACCACGAGTGAGGCTATAAGGATGATGTGTTGAATTTGAAGATTAAGTAGGATTAACACTAGAATCCAAACAAAAATAACTGCTGCGAGAAATGTGCATAGAAATAGGAAACGGTTATTTGCTTGAAGGGCAAGCTACATGAGCATCATCAGCAGGTCAGGGAGCAGTTGCTAAAGTATATGGACCTCCAGGGGGGGAAAGAAACATGTGGAGATTGTAAAGAGTGGTGCCCAAGAGAGGACAGCCGACTAAGTAACGTCGGCTCCCTATAAATACCACAGTTTTTCCACTGAGAAGCCCTCTTGCGAAAAACACAACAATCATCTTTATTTTATCTTTATTTTATTGCTTCTTAGTTGTAGCTTTCAAGATTCCCGTCGTTGATTAGATTCTGACGTGTATCTCCATTTGGTCCAGCATTGTTGATTAAATTCCGGTGCTATTTCACAGCGTCGTTTATTACATTCCGGCGTTGTGCTTATATTCAGAAGTATTGTTGTTGATTTGGTTCCATCTTTACACCTAAAGTAAGCTGCGATATTAATTAAATTCCGTCATAATTTGAGTCCAGAGCATAGGCTACCTAACTATTTGTGCTCAGATTACGTCATTGATTAAATTCTGGACCTATTTGTCTTTGAGTCATTTGGGCATAAGTTGTTAGAGTTATATATACAAGTTGAGAATAAAACTCCATTTTGCATTTGACATTCTCTGTCCAAATTCAACACAGAACTTGAGTCTTCTATAATAAAACCAAAACGTAGTGTTTGGTAAAAAGTTATTCACTTGAATCAAAACTAGTGAAATAGATATAATGGAAATTACAATCATATTCGAGATATTCAAGCACTCAATTTTTGTCAACCTCCCATTATACTAAATAATTCACATAGTTTTTAACCATACAATTCCTAAACAAAGATAACTTATTGCCAAGCACTTGGTGAAATGGCGCTTCAACCAATTCCTGCAGCCAAAAATTGGTTCTATGAAGGAAACACAACTTCCAAGATGTGTATGAAAGAAAACCCAAGTTGACCGAATCAATGTTCAAGTCAAAGTCCATGCATAAGAATATCCAAGTTGACCGAATGCATGTTCCAGTCAAAGTCCATGTTGGACTTTCCAGTTTGAGAACAAATACTCCAATATCCTGAAATTGCCGCCAGCTTCAACAAACTTCTATCCAAATACAAGGTCCGAGATTGACTTTCCATTATTTATCGTCCTTTCAACCCAGAAAAAATTTCCGAATTTATCTCCATACTTTATTTGGGTCAAGATTCATCTGATGGATTCAAACTCAAGACATATTTTAATACTAATTGTCTTAGTTTGAACAACATGAAAATTGTACTCTTATGGCTGATTTGTATGTATCCAAAACGTGATAGGTTGCAGTATAAATAAGATTGCTTGTCACTTTACTCTGTTTTAACTGATTTACCATTTCTGAGATCCTAGATTGGGCTTGTAGGCTTTTTGCCTGGCATAGGATGCATAGAAATTTCATGTTAGATTGGTCTCTTAAATGTTTACTAAATGGAAACCAACCCTTACTTGAAATGATAAAACAATGAGCATATGTTCTCGTCATTTCTTTTGCACCTGTATTGACAAAAATAAAGCAATAACATACATAAGATTATTGACATTTCCTACTGTTAATTTTGCGGAAGTAGTTACAAGAGGGACTTATTCTAATTTTACACATCTTCAGAGTTCAAACAAGATTTCTCTCTTCATCCCTACAGCTAAAAAATCCTAAGAAGCTTCAAAGTTCCTGGTATGTTGCCACATATAAGCACCACGATATTGGTCGGCATCTACATCAGTTAAGGACCTCACATTTTCTTCCAAGTCAATAGGAATTTCTTCTGATGTGTTTTGAACCGGTTCTTCTAGATGGGATATCACTAACTGGCGAGAACTTCTCTTCAACAGGTTTATCGGCAACATCGTGTTGTTGCGAAGTGGTTGATTCTTTCTTCACATATTTACGGGATGCTATCGCAGCTGCAGCTGAAGTGATGCCTGTGATAAGGAAGAGACCACGGAAGCTGTATGAGTCAAGTTTGGCAACTTTTGCTGCAGAATCTTGATTTGTGTATGAAGAATGATTTTGAAACCAGTTTTGGCTTATCAAGTAGAGTTTTCCCTCTTCTCTCATTTTTGCTATTGCTGCAGAAATGTCAGGGACTAAAGGTGACCCCTTGGGAAAAGCCTGCATAAAAGGACCTAAGAATCATTAATTGGATCGATCCCAATAAGTTCACTCAAATGTATAGAGAAAAAGAAAGAGACTTACAAAGCCAAATCCTTCGGTGCCGTAGAGTGAGGTCTCAACCATGGTGTATTGATCAGAGTACTTGGAAAGAAAGAGCTTTACATAAGGAATTTCATCAATAATTGCTGAGATACCACCTTTTTGGCTTTCATCTCTCAGAGCATTCGCATAATCTTCCACCTTTCTCAAAGGGTAAGAAGAGTGCTTTTTGAAGGGTAGATCGATCAGAAATTTCTGGTCAGCTGGACTGTTGAAAGGGAGAACGATAGATTCACCTTTGGGCATGGACTGAAGCTGATGAACTGTTAGCATTGAGCTTAGGTTTGCAGTGTAACTGGAAGTTAATATTAGAACTACAAACAGCCATACAATCACCACAACTTTGGACAAGTTGCTGATTAATTTTTCCCCTGCAAATCATGAGATTACAATTTAGCTTCATACTATATCAAGTCACACCGTCATTGTCTAGCAGGTGTAAATGTCTGAGAGATAATGGTTCACTTGAACAATGAAAACATATGGAGAGAGATCGTACTTTGTGCAAAAAATAGTGTAGAGAACGAAAACCACATTACTATCCCAATTTGTCGAGCTAATGGTCCCTTGAATTCATCGTTGTCATTGTGCTCAATTGTCCACACTACAAATCCAGTGAAGACAAAGAAAGCACCTATGACTAACCATAGATCCACTGTGAGAGGCTTAAAAAATATCCACATGTTTGTGCTTCGTGATGTCTCGATTGGCACAATCATCGCTACTCCAGTTTCAGTGAAAGGCATTGTGAAGTCCACATACGACGATCTATTTGCCGTGATGGTTATATCACCCACCGCTGCATCATATTGCTAGTACAAATTCCCAAGGACCCAAAAGAAATGGTAAGTAGATATCATAAACAAAGGATAGAAGCTCACAAACACATGCACTTGCAAATGTCATGTTTTGTTCAATTATTAAACTGTCATGTCTATGTACTTGGATGTGGTGTTTGTGTGGTGTCATTCATGCACGGAAACAGAGCATGTCATTTTGTGGTTGCATACTTGAAAAGCAGACAATCCTCAAGGTATACTAGGTTCATGTAAGATCACCTGACGGTAAACTTGGTATATCAGATTGTCATAATAGCTTCCACCCATCAATATGTTTGAATTTGTAAACGGGATGAAGTCCAAAATGACTCCATAGGGCAACATATCAATTGCAGCCTTGAACACGTCTATGCAAAAGCCTGTTACCGTTGTCGCATTTGTCACAGGATCAAGTTCCACTCCCACCAATTCTTTAAAACCTACTTTAATTGGAACTCCAATTCTCAATCTCTTCCCAGCCTTTGGCATAATCCGTTGAACTTTTGGTATGGCCAAGGATGATCCAGGCCATCCAATAGAGCCCATGTCTCTCACAGAGGGTGATTGAGCAACAGTAGACCTTTCTAGCTTCGTCGTTATCTCATTAAATTGGGTCCAAAATCCGATCCTCTTGACTCTTCCAAAAACATTCACTATTTCAATTGCTAGCGGTTGTTGCAGCTGTCCATTCTTAAGTTGAATTTCCCCACTCAAACCTGTGAACTTGGCACGTAGAATTGTGCGGACGAGATCGGATCCTGTTGGTCTCGGGGGAATGGCAGCCAGATGAGAAAACTTATTTGCAGAATCTTTCTTCTCTATAGAAGTTGTAGCACCTAAATGATATGCTGCTGTGGCTAAAGCCCAGACAGAATCATAAGCCCATAAGCAATACACATTTACTTCAGGAATTTGATGATGCTGGTTTGTGAAAAAGCTGTTCCTCCACTTCAATGAGAAGTTATGAAGCCGCTTTGAGGGTGGAATATAAGGTCTAATTCCAATGACTCCTTGCATCGAGTCTAAAGCCGACTGATCCATCACAGACAGCTCGTTTGCTATTCCATCAGTCACAATCCAACCATAGCCTGTACTCATCATTCCCAACTCATTAACCTTAATAAAAAACCGAGATGCGAGGGAAGGAGACATGTGGACGATGAATATATTGGCAGACAGAGCCATCAGTCTATAAAGTTGGGCTTCTACATATATGTCCCTGGCTTGTGGTGGAATGACGGTTCGATGCGCTACACGAGCATTGCCTTCATGTAATGCGAGAAGAAGATCGGGTATGATTCCATTTCCATAGGAACTGTCCTCATGTATTATGACCAATTCTCTCCACCCGAATTTTTTAACTAGAGCAGCAATGGCTCCAACCTGGGAGTTATCATTAGTTGTCATTCGGATAAAGTTTGGATTTTTCTCTCTGGACAAGGATGGGCAACTGGCAGAAAACGAGATGATAGGCACTCTATCTCCCAGTTCTCCCAGAAGCTCGGCTTCTTCAGATGTTTGCGGGCCTATAAGTGCCTCAACTTGTTCATTCTCCAAAAGCTCCACAGCTGCTCCAAATGGCAATAAACAGATCAAAACTAATCACAAGTAGTAGATGGCAAGTCTTCTCTCGTTTAGCTGAGCGCCTAATCACAAAATGAATATTTCGCTGGCTCATACAGACCGCTAGTCGCTTCTTTACACACAAATATGTGATCGTGAACCTCGTCATGCTTTTCAGCACTAGACTGGTTTTATTTAACGGCAGAATGAGAGTACTAATATAATTTCCATTTTCTCCGCACTGTGTGGCTTGAGGGCGGATATGTACAAAGAATGATGGGCAGAGAATCGATGAGAACTCACCTGAAGATAGAGCTTTAAGAGGCTGTCCCATGGAATTCCTAGGATGCAGAATCAACTTCAGGGGATGGTTATTTTGCGAGGGCGTAGCATTCAAGTCAGAGATGGCCATGGTCACGCATTTTTGGGCCATCTCCCCAACTGGTGACTCCATATTAAGAATCACTCCAACATGCATATGATGATCAGGGTGATGGCTGTTTTTAGCCATCGACCAATCGATGGAGTTGAAGGCGGATAACATTGCCGACAAAAAGAAGATGCGCACCAATCTCTCCAACTCCATCGTCAGCTGCATGGTTCCGAACCAAGTTTGGAGCCTAATATCTCCAACAAGCGTTCTTGATAACGGTGATGGTAATCGTGTTTTTTCAAAGTCGTCTTGCGTCTTCGGCGGGTATTGTTTGAAAATGACTGAAGCCATGGGAAAGAGTCGACAAATATCTTCAAGGTCTTAGCTTGTTGGCATATAGTGGAACGGTTAGAGTCGTGTTTCCACGCAGTCAGCGTAAGTATGGGCCACTATGACTTTTCACCATTGAATTAAAAGCAAAAAGACAACCGTTCGTACTGCATAGGAAATACCAATACTTTCCGGGAGTTTTTGTGTCGTGTTGGACATTCCAACACGTATCCAACACTGTTCGATGTTCTTTGACACTCGATCAACACATGTTGAAAAATCCGACACTTGATCAACTCTTCCGACACTTCGGAATTCCGAAGTCAGAATTCCGACACATGATTTCAACACACACAAGGTCAATTTTAAATTTTTTAATAAATGATGGGTTAAAATGTAAATATGTAAGAAAATAAAAAATAATAAAAAATAATAAAGGAGAAAAAAAGAAAAACTTAGTCCTCTCTTCTCTTCCAACTCTCACTTCTTATTACACACAATTCAATTCTCAAGTTTGTATTTTTTTCTTTTCCTTTCTTTCAACACGCTCTAACACGTGAGTCCAAAATGTGGATTGTTTTTTTTTCCTCCAAGTTTTCTGGATTATTAGAGTGGAGTTAAATTTGTCAAATTGAAACAATGAATAATATTAACAAATGGTAGATTAATTTTTTTAATGTAAAATCATTCTAGGCTCTTTATTATTTAGTTGTTTGTGAATTTATAATAATTTATCGTGTTTATATAAAAATATATATTTAATATACAATGTGTCACAACGTATCGGAATTCTCTATTTTTTTAGAAATGACATATCGACGTATCGGGTCGTGTCACGTGTCGAGTGTTAGTAATGGTGCTACTTAGCATATGTTGTTGTTGAATGACTGAGATTTGTTGCATTTCAATCCAATTGTGACATCCACAATTTAGGCCCCAATCAGCCTAAGAAAATAGCCACTAAACCAGTTCTGAGCTCGGCCATGTGTTGGTAGCGAACCTCAACCCGAATAGGATAGTTGATCGTGGATGAACGCGAAAAATCTTCACCCAATAGTAGAAGCATCCATATTAGCTTAACTCTTAGGATTGCCAAAATAACTTTTGAAAGTTTGTAATTTAATGAAAGAGACATCTAGGCCTTGAATTAGTCAAACCTTCTAGAAATGAATGTGAACAAGTGTGAAAAACATTAAATGAAGATAATGAGTATAGAAATTTATGTGTCCCAAGTAATTAACGAAATGGGGGTGACTCATTACCTAAGAAAATGATAGCAAGTGATCTTGCAAGCAAAGTAGGGCACCACCTCTTCTCCATAGACTTGCCACCTTGAGTTTTATAGGTTTTGACTTTCCTTTTTTTTTTGAAACCGCTAGACCTTTCCCACTTTCCAATTTTATAAAGCTCTTTCTAGTTCGAATTTGAGAAACTTCCTTCATGAAAGTTGTTCAAAACATTTTGGCCTACAACATACTTAAATTTCATATTTTTCTGAGGTAAAATGGTTGGGACTAATGCCCAATCATTTACCATCTAGAATCTGCCCGGAGTAGTAGAAATATTGAACAAGTTATCTTCTCGAATTTTTATAAAAAGTTTCCTTTCGAATTAGGACATATTTCTTTCATAACAACTTTAGAAAACATGCATGCCTACAACATATTGAAATTTTAAATTATTTTGTGAAGTTGGATTTCGAAATAAGTCTTTCTCTAAGGCCATTGGATCTGCTCGATCGACGAATTGTTGGGTTATGTTCAGTGACTTGCTACTCTTTCCATGGCTAAATTAGACTTAACTTTCTTCATGAAAAATGTTATTTAAGATCTTTTCTTCAACATATTAAAGTTTTGTAATTTTTCGAGCCCATTTGATAAAGTAATGATATTGATTTCAAAAGTTATTCGAAACTGTTTTCACTTTAGAATGGGAGAGCCACACGTCCAAATTTGGAGGGAAGTAGCTGCATGCCCAACTTGAGGAGTAAGCCAATCCAGAGTCTTGTACATTAAATACTCTCGAACTTTAGTGCGTCAATGCTTAATTGAGTCACATGCTTAGATGTCCTCCTAATGATTGCACGTATTTAATGAAGAGGTAAGTCATATGGTTTAGGTGTCCCCACAATCATTACATGAAATCATTCCATGATGACTCAACCCCTTGGACGGACTAATGGAAAGAGGAGCAAGTGTCCCCCTAGGAACTAAACTTGCCATCTATCTTTTTAGCTTGACACCTCCTCATGCTAGGTTGTCCACCTATATGAAAATGATTGGTTCACTTGGAAAACTTATTATGAGAGGTTTGCCTATAAATAGAGGCATTCGCCCCCCTCATTCCACACACACACACACACACACACCTCTCCATCTCTTCCCCTTCACTTAGTCTCTCTTTTTCTCTCACACACACCTCTCCATCTCTTCCCCTTCACTTAGTCTCTCTTTTTCTCTCACACCCTCTTACTGTCATCCCCCCTCTCTCTCTCTTGGCCTTGCTCGCCCACCGCTTCACAAAACGATCCTCTCTTGCTAAAGTCACCTTTAGTTTATCGATCATCGAAGGTAAGTAAAATTCTTAACCTTTGGCTAGGGCGATATGCTACATCGTCGAATTTTAGTCATGTGTTTATTCGTGAGTAGTCGTTTTTATGTTGTGGGTCCATTTTGTATGGTTTGCTCATGTGTGGGTTAAGCTAGAAGATAATAAATTGGCTTGTGCAACACATAATATATGATTATTAAATGAAAGAAGAAGACCTTCGTCACATAATATTGGTGGCAATGCTTCATTCGTGAGAATGGGAAGTCTTAGTTGAGCTAGGATGCTTGGGTTGAGTCTAGATACTTCGGGTGAGCTAGCCCCCAGGATGCCTCAGTTAAGTCAGAATGCTTTAGTTGAGCCAAGATGCCTAGCTTGAAGCTAGATGTCTCAATTGAGCTGAGATACCCTAGTTGAGCTATGATGAATGTTAATGAACCTTTTATGCATGCTTGTATATTTATTACTACTTGTAATGTTCATGCCAGATTTGATGACGAGTTGCCATCCTAATAGAGGATTAGGGGTTTTTACTTACTGAGTCTTGGACTCACGCCTTATTTTTCAAATTTATAGGCAGGAAAACGTCACATCACGTCACCTTTGGAAGCTACAATCATGCTAGAGGAGATATGAGTTTCCCTTGGCCTATGTGGAAAGTTGTAGTATGATGTAAAAAGGAAAAAGAGCCCGTAGAAAAAGGGCTTGTAAATGAATTATTGCAGTATAAAGTAACGTGTTCTATTTCATGTATGTCCCAGTCTTCCAATTATTGTTTGTCTGGAGAGTTTATTTGTTCACGTTTCTGCATGTGTTTATTAACAAGATAAAAAGGATCGGGATGTCGATGAACTTGGGATATTGCAAAAATAACCCCTCTTTGTTGAAGACCCCGGAGATGGAGTTGGGGTCGTTACACCAATGATAAAATATAAGGCATGATATTTTGATAGGAATTGGCATTTAGATTCTGAATCACGATGGGCACAAAACGACTTATTTATAAAATTAGTGTATTGAGTTATATGGTAGAATTTCAATGGTTCGTCAAATATGATTTTAGTTGTTTGAAAGTCTAGTTAAAATCTACCACACTCAATGATAAATTAATGTGAGATGCTAGCCTTAGGGCCCGTTTGGTTCGGCTTTGGAGAAATGCCCTTGGGAGAATGCAAATACCTTTAAGGTAAATAGGTTTTCCGAAATACTACACCGTTTGGTAAATTGTAGTCTCAAATAGCATTGAAAGGTCACTTTAGCCTAAATACTATTTGGCAAAACTAATATTTGTAATGGGCTTTTGCTTTTATTTTTTTTATTTTTTTAAAACTGAAAATCAAATCTGGCGGCCGGCTAACCGCCGGCCGATTGCTAGATAGCCAGATTTGGCCATCCAACGGCCAGATCTAGCCGCCTGAGGTCACGACCTAGGCGACGTCGCTTGGAGGCGCGACCTCAAGCGATGCCGTTGCCACCTGGAGGCGCAACCTTAGGCACCTGAGGTCGCAGAGGCCAGATTTGGCCATTCGGCGGCCAAATCTAGCCTCTGGACTGCCAGATCTGGCAACCTGAGGTCGCACGGACCTAGCGGCGTCGCCTGGGGTCCGCACGTGCCAGGTGACGCTACCTGAGGTCCGCAAGCGCCAGGCGACACCGCCTGGGTTGCGGGTGTCACCACCCCCAAGCGGTGGTCACCGGGGACGCATGACCCTCAGGTGGCGGTGGCGGCTACTGGAGAAGCCCGATGGGCGAGGAAGAAGAAGATGAACAGGGAAGAAGATGGGCGGGGAAGAGAAGAAGACAAAGGGGGAAGAGACGATGAACAGTGACACGGTTGCATTTCCAAAATGCCCAATACCCAAAGCACCTCCTTCCCAGCATTCAGCTTTCAGTATTGGGAATGCTCACATTTGGCAAATGAGTTTTCAAAAACAATTGTCAAACACACAAAAATTTTCCCAAGGGCCCAAAGCCCCTTGGGAAAGTCGAACCAAACGATATGCGTAACATATTAGACGTAAGGTTTCACTAATTGTTGTAGCAAACTTTTTATCGCTATCTTTTGAAATAATTTAATATATGTTTGTCCCCTAATTAAATAACAAAAAAGCTTTCTTGATTTTGATGCAAATTCTAGGGATAATGACACAAACAATTCAAGAACTTTGGGTCAATATGCAATTTGATTCATGAACTTTTAATTTGTTCCATGTAGTCCATGAACTTTTGAAATATGTTCAATACAGTCCCTGAAATGTATGAAAATATTTGCGTACTCTAAACTAATTTCACTCACCTTAGGTATCTCTAAATTTAATTCAAGTTGGTTCCAAACTAAATCAGATCTATCTTCAAGCCATATTCAATAAATCTCCACCTTGACCAGAATTCCGATTCCTTATCAATTATCGTCTCTCTGGAGCCCTCTCCGAGCCGCGCTCAACCACCAAAGACATCTGTGAGGCTCAAGCAGTGCTCGAGCTTTCAAGAGGAATAGGATTGGTCACCACGCCCATATGAATCTCCACCATGTAAAATTCTCCAAGGTCACATATATTGCTCATACAGTATCTCTGGCCCAACGGTGTCGGTCCTTAATGTACTCGATTTTCGTTTGACACTTCTGTTTCCACCTAAACACTGAAACAAACCATTGTTCCAAGCCGTAGTCACAAACCAACTGGCTCGACCACTTTACTTCTACTACGTCTTCCGTTGTCTTTATATGTCTATAGCCTCAATCATCATTGAAACCATCAATCTTGGAACCGCTCTCTTAAATTCACAGCACAATACACAAAAGCAATGTCATAAAGGCTCAGAGAATGACCCTCCACCAGGACACTTGCAAGTCATGGATTCACATATCAAGTTATTACTACACTACCTGAATTATCATCCTCATAACACAATCGAACATTTGTTACCCCAAACAAAATTCGAAGAATCAATTGCACAGCTTCTTAATACATACTGATTAGCCGTGTACATTCTACTAGGAGCATGTGATGGATCAAATCAGGTACTACTCATGATATATCTCAAACTGCCAAATAAAATTCAAAGGATCGATATTATAGCTTCCCAATGCATATCTGAATTAATCTTATACATTATACTAAAAGCATGTGAAGGATCAAACCTAGTATTACTTATTACTTATCTCAAACTACCAATTGTACTAGCATATGAAGCATGGGGAAGATGCTCTCCTCCTTCGTATATGCCATCTTTCGCGTAAAGTTGATCAAACTCTACAAAACATAACTCTAATCCTATGTCGGTCCTTAAGACCTTGAAGTTCCTTCTTATTTGGGATTCGATCATTGCCTTTTACTCTCAATGCTGACCAAACACCGAGTTCTTGTGTTTAATGAAATAAGCCCAAACTTTCCTCGAGTAGTCATCAAGTAAGGTCAACATCTATTTGGCACCCCTCATTCAAGTGCACCTGAGATGGCCTCGACAAATATTTAGTCAACTATACCCCCATTTCCTTAGACAGTCTTAGCTTTTCAATTCTCTACTCACACAGAATACCCCTCTCACAATATTCATGCTCCTCTCATATAGGTGCCCTAATCGCACTGGTCATTGCCTTCTTGATCTAACTCTGTCATTGTCAATGAGACTGCAATAGTTGAACTTGTGACTGTCCACCTTGAAGATAGTAAAAACTCACAATTTTTTTTAAAAAAAGTTATGGCACTTAAAAAATCGATTGAAAAGTTTTATATCACGTAAGTGATTGGAGTAAAAGTTATAGAATTTGAGTAAGCGTTGTATGAAATTTATAGTACTTACGATGTCTTTATCCTCCATCAAACCCTCCCAGCTACTTCTATTATCATTGCCCTGCAACTTCCATTGTCATTCTTTTGAGAGCATTGCCATGAAAGGGAACGAGGTTCCATTTCCATTCGAATGGCTTCACTCCCAAATAACTAAATACCCCCTAAGAGTTTGATAGAGCTTCTCTTCCTCTAAAAGCCCTTTCTAGCATAGTAGAGAGAAAACGAGAAAACTTCAATTTCAGTTAATTTATTATACGTATTTCAATTCAGTCTTAAAACTTCAATTGATTTAATACAGTCCTAAATCTTTGAGGAAAAATACAATTAAGTCCTCGCAGCCAAGTCTTACCTGAATTTCTGACATGGCGATACAGTCATCATTAGCCAACCTATGTGTCAAAACGTGTCACAACCGATGATTTGACTAGAAAAGATTTACTCGAAATAACGCTGCGTTGTTTAATTTTCTGAAATTTCCGTTCTACTACAAATATTACTTTTTATTCCTCACAAATGAAAATAAAAACAAACATATCAAGGGTCAGCTCAGTCTTGATTAAGCGGCCATTGGCCCTTTCCATATTTTATCAAATTCTCATCATGTGACTGCCACCGGGATTCACTGAGAAGCATCGTCTAGGCGTCAATGGGTTGGCTTCATTTTCAAGTAGGTTGAGCCCTACGTAAGCTGGATTTTATGGAACATTTTCTTCAAATCTCAACACCACCTCCAAAAGTTCGTGCTAAATCTCACCTTAAACTCCGACAAAATAGAGTCTTCGTTACTTCAGATCCACCCAAACATTACTATCAAGAAGATTTCATCAATAATAATAGTTCACATGGAAACAAAAAAAAATTGGAGCCTTTTATATAATGAAAAAATTCATGTCCGCAAATAATTTTAATGTGATGATACCTTACCATATTGAATTATGTCAATGTCAACAAGTTATCATCATGTATACTTGTAAGGTGTTCTACGGAAACATTTCTAAGATGACCTTGTTGATTATGTAAATCTAAAAAGGGAGGAAAAATAAAATGCATTGAATCCAATATTAGGCTCAATTCCACCACTCTTCCTTATTTATGCGCAAAATCTGAATTGCCTAACTTGGACCCCCAGAAATCAAGTCAAACAAAAAGTTGGCAGCCTCAAAGTATCAAAATGACCAAAAACTCCTCACTTCCACCTTCTTCTTCGCCTCGTAATTGTCTACCTTAGTGCAATTCAAGAGGGCGTGGTGGTAAAAATGAATAATTTTGTTCCTGCTTTAATCTTTTCGCACGCACCCTTCTTTCTTAAAGAAGAAGAAAAGTCAAACAACACGGTAGACTCAATAGCAAGATATTGACCTAAAAATATGGGGAGCGTACCTAAGAAGTAAAGTCTTCAGTCACATGCGAGAGGCGCTCAACATAATATGAGGCTCAGCCGAGTTGGAATTCTTCTCCAAAATCGATTATGGCCATGGAGGCCGCTAAATCCTTTGGGGGCCAACGCTTCATGATCGTCTCCCTCTTCTTGATCTTCTTCCTCTGCATCTTGGCTTCGATCAATGAGTTCCGGTACGAGACGCTGTCGAAGTTCGGCCGGTGCGCCCTCTCCAACATCCCCCAGTTCAACGATTATTCTTCAGCCAACCTCTCGGTCGCAAACTCCTCCTCGTCCGACGACGAGATCCGGATACTCATAGGCATCCTTACGCTCCCTGACATGTACCACAAGCGCCACTTCCTCCGCATGATCTACGGGACTCAGTCTCACGCCGGCGCGCGGATCGACGTGAAGTTCGTGTTCTGCAACTTGACCAAGGAAGAGCAGCACGTCTTGGTGGCGCTGGAGATCATGCAGTACAACGACATCATCATCATGAATTGCACGGAGAACATGAACAACGGGAAGACGTACTCGTACTTCTCTAGCCTGCCGGAGATGCTCAAGGGCGAGGGCCAGCCGTACCCGCCTTACCATTACGTGATGAAGGCCGATGACGACACTTTCTTTAGGCTGGAGAAGCTCGTGGCGTCGCTGAGGCCGTTGCCGAGGGAGGACTTGTACTACGGCTTCGTGATACCATGCCACAGCATGGACCCTTTCGTTCACTACATGTCCGGGATGGGCTACATGGTTTCGTGGGACTTGGTCGAGTGGATCAGCGAGACGGACATCGCGAGGAACCACACGGAGGGGGCCGAGGATCTCGTCTTCGGCTCATGGTTGCGGGACGGGCGCCGTGCCAAGAACCGGTACAATGCCAAGTGGGCCATGTACAATTATCCCGAGCCGAAGGACCCATGCCAGCACGAGTTCTGGCCAGACACGATCGCTGTCCACACGGTGAAGACGCCGGAGAAGTGGCTCCGGGCATTGAAGTACTTCAACTTCACAAGTAACTTGAAACCCTCTAAATTGTATCATATTCCTTAGGCAAGTCATGCTTGCTCATGCTCGCCATCACCATTTCCATTTTTGAGTTCATTCTTTTTTCTTTTTTGGTTACTTGATGATCAATACAAATCCTATTTTGGCAAAACTGTCATCTCTTCCTGCTCAAATACTTACTTCTTAGATCAATTGGAGAAGAACACGAAAATCGTACTCGTAAGCAGGCTCACCATCCTTATTTCAATTGGCAACGGTGATCAAGTGGAAGATTTGAGATCGCAATTTCTGGCATTTTAATGTGTAGCGGAAGCATGCACACAAAGTTTTAAAGTACAAGTATCCAATTACTGTCATGAAAGTTTCAGGAGAGTTGAGGGATTGATTGGACTGAAAGAGGCTTGGATTTGATCTTTCATCTTTGTGAAGAAGCTAATGTTTTTCACATCAGCAGTAGAAAACGCATAGCTTAAGGACAGTTTGAATCTGTGAATCTTTTATTCCAGACATCAATTTCAGAACCACTTCTCAATATTTTCCGGCTGACCGAGCGGATATGGTCGCGGGAGGCCTCAAACGAAGTCTCCGACAGCTAGCTCCGGCCTCAATTCTGGAGCCTCCGAGCAGATCGGTCAAACATTTGATCAGGATCGTCCAAATATATAGGTCAGAGCTATAACAAGAAGTTCTCCAAGTACCGCCTTTCCATATCTTGAAGGTACTTATAACATCGAATAGCGGATATATAAATTATTGTTATTCCCATACACTTTCCGTTTATGCTGAAATTCCTATTTAAACTAAACTAACAATACAATTCATATTTTGATAATGGAGATAAAACAAATTAAGTTTAATTCTCTCAGATCCGAAATTTGCATTCGATGCTAAATTTTTCTAGATGGAGCAAGTTATTGTACCTAATAGTCACCATTCGTCTAGTTCCTTATTCACCGGTGTCTTATGTTATTAATGAAGTCAGCCTCTTTCCCCAATTTTTTTTGAACTTTTCCAATTTTTCTTTTCCTGACTCCACATGCTTAAGGTAAGGTAAGCCACATTTTTTTTTTTTATTGGGTGCCAATTTATGGCCAAGCGGAAAATTTGTGGCCTATTGCGCGCAAGGCCGGGCTCCGACGCGAATAAACAAAAGACGAGGGGCATTTTAGCAAAACCTGTAAAAGACGATCTGATATAAGTGAAGAGCAGGAGCGGAGACGTCGACAGAGGAAGCTCACCAGCCCCTGTCAGATCTTGCCGAGGCGGCTTCTTCTCCGACGGTGCGCCCCCCTCCTCCTCCTCCGCCGCCGGCCGCCGCCGCTCCGAAGAAACAGGTTCTCTTGCAATAGCTGCGTGGGTCGGATTCGTCTTTTGTTTTCGTCGTTGGGTTTTGTCGTTCACCTAGAAATGAGAATGCATTGGAGCGCACGAACGAAGTCAATGGTTGCTGTTAGCGTTGCTCCGTCTGATGGAGGGGGCTTGTTCTTGCTTTTCCGATGATGGGTTTTTGGTTTTTCTACTTCTCTTGTCAATTGGCGTTGGTGTCGTCGGTCTTGGCCAAATGGGTCTTGCGGAGATCAGAAGCAAGGTGTGGTCATTTGATTGGTTTTGGCTGAAAGTTAGTGAGCGAGCGGAAGTTGGTTTTGTCGACTCCTCTTCATCCGATTTAGTTGATAATCGGCCCTTGACTAGTTTATAATGAATGGGTTCCTCATGTACTTCAATGAAATTGGTGTTTTGATGTCCGGAAAGAAAAGGAAGTTATAGTGAAATCGGGTGTCGAGGTCAATTTCGTGCCCATTTGGTATTGTTAGGGAGTAAAGGAAAAAGTTGTCAGAGTGGATAAGTATCAAAGCATGTGAAGTAATTGATATTTCAGATTGCAGGGTAGAATTTCTGCATTTCTGGTTGGTGGAGCAGTCATCACAATTGTGACTTTTGATACGGGATATCTTTTTTCATGCGTGTTATCATTCAATCCTAACAATAATCTAACGGTTGCTATTCATAATCCAATGCCTTTGTTGAGATTTTTTGATGTTTTGTGACTGGCATATGTTTATTATCATGGTTTTTTTGGAGCAGGTTGTGCTTTCTTGCTTAATAGAGATGGCCGGTGGTCCAGCACCATTTTCAGATATTGGGAAAAGGGCAAGAGGTACAATTATTTTTTCGCAAACATTGTATTGATATTGACATCCTAACGTATCTTTAACTGGTAGATGCAATAAGCATCAGCTTGTCGGTCCTTCATTGTCTTTCTGATGTCCCAGTTCATATTTGAGACAGAAGCTCTGAAAGGAAAAAGAATTGATTCACAATATTGTTTCGCTTCCTCATTTTTTGTTGTTAAGGCTAAATGATCTGCTATTAAATAATTGATCTATTTTTTGTATTTGTACTTCTGTTCCTCGTGGAACTAAGGTGGATGGAGGTACTATTTTCTGTCACAATTTTTTAAGGGGTTGGTGAGATCAGGAATGCGATTTTAAGTAATATTGTTTGCTACATGTTGACCAAGTTCATTGATTTAGAGAAATCTCTTGATACATCATACCTAAACATCAATAATCATAGTCAAATGATTCTTAACAACTACTCTGAATTTTCCATTTATGAATCACCACTTATTTGATTGATGCTACAATCGAATAACTATAACAACAGGTTTTTCCTGCTCATTCAGTGTGCATCTGTATTGCCAGCTTGTCTAATATTTACTTCAGTTTCCCTATCATCATTGGCCGAAAGGTCATGTTTTGAACAATCAAGAGGTACACCCGATGATTATTATTACGTGCTCCATGTCTCTTCTCAGCGTGTCCAAAACCAAAACTATTGCTGTCTTGCTGTGAAAATTTGTTGTGCAAACCTTCATACCAATAATACATAATTAACTAGCAGACAAGAAGACGAGAGGCCCAGGAAAACCAAATGTTTTGATAGAAACATGTTGAAATTACTTGATGCACCACAAGTTGGTTCACGTAGGACTTGATGACCTATTGCAATGCCATTAAATTCATGCCTAATCCCCCAAAATGCTGCCAATAATTCCTAGTGGTGTTCAGCTTTTAATCTTACCTAATCTTTTCTGTGTTTTGGATATGGTTAACAGTGTTAGTTTTAAATGCAGATCTGTTGACTAAAGATTATACCTTTGATCACAAGTTTACCCTGACTCTTCCAAGCTCAACTGGGATGGTGCACTCTCAACTTACTCTCTCTCTCTCTCTCTCTCTCTCTGTGGGGTAGGGTGGAAGGGGAGGGGATGCTGGACACATGCTCTTTGTTTTGCCTTTTTCCTAAGCTAGACACAGTGTATAGCTTGAACAATATCATCTTATGAGGACCATCTAACAGCAATTACTTTCTGTGCACAACTTTCTTACACATCTGTACAATGCTTGTAGAAAACTGAAATTCGGAAATCCCAAATTCTAGTTTAAGTAATTTGGACTAGTTATCGTCTGAATAACTCCGTTCATCTTCGCATGCTTGTTATTTGTGCTTATACAGAAAATCATGATATCTGAACATTTTAGAAATACATTTCTAGTTGATTTCAAATTCTGAACATATTTACATTGAATCGATTTTGAGTCCTTTTGGTGTTGCAATTTCACCTATCTTAATCATTAAACTGTTGAATGCTCTTATGGAGTTAAATTTGTGCATTGCAGGGACTTACAGCTACAGGTTTGAAAAAGGATCAAATTTTTGTAGGTGACATAAATACGGTTTACAAGGGTGAAAATACTATAGTGGATGTGAAAGTTGACTCGTATTCGAATGTAAGAACATTGATGTTGCTCCCGGAACCTTTTTTTTAACCCTTTTACTCCTTTTATTATAGCTAGTTAAACAACCATGCATAAATGCTTCTTTTATATTCTGGAATGATTGAATGTCTTTGTTTATGGATCTGCATTTCATCAGGTGTCGACAAAAGTGACAGTTTCTGGTGTCCTGCCAAGTACCAGAGCTGCCCTTAGCTTCAAAATACCGGATCACAAGTCTGGCAAGGTCAGTGATATGTCAGCTATAATGATATTGACTAGCATCATGTGAGACTTTGCAACCTTGCATATATCATTATTTCTTGCGGACTAGCATCTTTCCTCCAGTTATGTTTTTCAAATATACAGCCTTGTGTCTGGTTTGTTGGTTATCCGCTTCTGAGGCAGAATCTATGGTTGTCCCGCGTCCTTTGATTGTTCTGAATGTATTACATGACGTTTACTAATGTGTAGCTACCTCTATGGTCATACAAGATTAGATTGCCCAAATAGTGTTCTAAGCTTGTATCTTTATGAACATCATTGTGGGGCATAAATTGGGAAAATATGCTGATTGAGAGGAGCTGTATATGTTGGGGGTAGATCGATTGTCAGACATGAATCACTAACTCCATTATTGTACATCAGCTGGAGCTGCAGTACCTCCATCATCATGCGGCAATTGATTCAAGCATAGGTCTGAACCCAACTCCTCTTTTGGAGTTTTCTGCAGCAATTGGCAGCAAGGATCTCAGTCTCGGTGGTGAAGTTGGATTTGATACTGCTTCTGCTTCTTTAACCAAATATAATGCTGGGATTGGCTTGAACAGGCCAGATTTTTCTGCTGCACTTCTTCTGTAAGTATGGTTAGGAGAACATATTTTGCTACATTAGATATTTACTATTTAGTGTTCTACTATCAAATATGATGCACATAGAGTATTGCTACTTTAAATGCTCCAACGTTGTTGTCATATGTCTCCATCCGCTAGATGAATTGGTCTTTATTATATATGTGGGGTATCAATGGGTGATTCCTTTAGACGTAGTAAGCAAGCCGAATAACTCAAATACTCTAAATTGTTATGATAATACATCTAGATGAGGTTAGTATTTCTGCAACTCAAAAGAAAGCACAAGTGAGAGTTTATTTGGTTTCATTGTCTTCATGCAATAGATTATCGTACTGTTTTAGTTTCGGTTTCTGCTTTCATTACTCCTTTCTGTTTTGCCAATGTGTTTCCATAAGTTTGCTATGGTGTTCGGTTTGCTTATATTAATTACTTGCAGAATATTTAACCAGCAAAATACCCTAAAATTGTGGCCCACCCTACTCTTTGAAAGAAGGCTTTGTTATTTGTGCATAATCTGCTAGTGTAGAAAGATCTATTCCTCAGTGAAGCAGGCCATAACAGTTTATAGTCAAATGGAGATATTACAATAACAATAACAAAGGAAAGAAGGGGGAGGTTTACCTGCAGAATTAGTTTTAAATCAAAATGTACCTGCAATGGATGAGATGTGGAATCGACGGTGAGTTTCCAACGCGTTCTCCTGGTGATGTGTATTATGTGCAGTAAGACTTAATTTTATTTGTTATAAATAAATAAGCAGACAGAGAATTTTGTGTGGTCTTTATTGAACATTCTCAGAGTTTATATATTTGTGCATTTAGATGATGCTTTATATAGCCTTAAACTGATCTATTGTTTATTAAATTCTAATAGGACTGACAAGGGGCAAACTCTGAAGGCCTCCTACATCCACTCGGTGGACCCCTTCCATGCAGTTGCTGCTGAATTGACACATAGATTCTCCACTTATGAGAACAGCTTTAGCATTGGAAGCTCTCACACAGTCAACCCATGCACTGTCGTGAAGACGCGGTTCTCAGACAATGGAAAGTTGGCCTTATTGAGCCAGCGAGAATGGAGGCCAAAATCCTTCATTACTGTGTCTGCCGAGTATGACTCAAAGGCCATCAATGCAGCCCCCAAGCTCGGTCTGGCTCTTGCTCTCAAACCTTAAAAGCAGACAAAACATGTTGGTGCTGCTTAGCTAGTTGAAATTGAAAAAATTGTTGTTTTGCCCATTCTTTCGAGCCAGTAACAGTTTTGTTCTGCCCAGTTCATGCTGGGAAACTGACGAGGGATAATGCATAAAAGCTTCTAAAAGAACTATAGGGAAACAGTAACCCAGTTTTGGAAAAGGTTCATAATCACAGATTATATTTTTCCATTGGAGTGTCAGGGCATCATACAAAGCCCGGGAAGACTATTCACGATTCAATTCATTTACCTCTTTACATTTGTCGCTCTTGTGCTGGATCATTTGGTTATGACATGATCGATCTTCTTTTGGCTCAGATAATATTCTTATCTTGTCACTGCATTTCTCTAGTTGCTTCGTTGAGTTCGCATACGTCTGCGCTTTTACCTGTCTATGTCCTCCTTTGTTCATCTATCTGTTAGTAGTTTAGCATGCGGTTAGCTTCCATCTAGTTCAGGCTTTCTTGTTCATCTGCAATGAGATGATTACACTTCACGGTACTGGTTTTAGCTTCAGAATTGCGAATTGCAAGCTAAGGTGTTTCCAGATTTAGTATTGGTAGGAGGGTTTTGACTTGAGTGATTCTTCTGAAAAGAAGCTGCACAAACGAAAAGGTTAAAGGTGTCATAAACGAGAGATGACCTCAGGGAATCTAGCCAAATATTCTGTGGATGGAACTTCGGCCGGTATTTATACATGCCAAATAGTCAAGTCGTAAAGTTCGGATTGAAAAGGGGTACTGTCAATGCCAATGAATGGTTTTGGTAGTAAAGAATATTGGCGTTTCTGTTAAAGCTTCTTCGATGTTAACATATCAGTTGGTCAAGTAAATTCAAATGATATTTCACGTTATTAACTTAGTCATAGTGTCATCTGATTTGTTCTCGCTCTTCTTGCGCTGCCAAGAGTGCAATCATGCTTGAAGATTTTGAACGACGGCCGAGAAAATAGTTCATGGAAGAATTCAAAGTTCCATTCATTGTGCTCAGGATTTGAAACCCTCCATTGGAGACTCGAACAATAATTCAATCATGCCGAATAGTATAGTGTCAACTGTAATGTCATAAAATCAAACAAATAATTCCTTATCTGGCGCCTTCATGTCTTTTCTAGAAAAGGCACTCGACTAGGGTTGCAGCAGCCGATGCCATCGGCGACGTCTGTTGGCTTGCTGCTGGAGAGAAATGATGAATTTGGGGACTATATTGATCAACGTCGTGCTCCGGTGCCGGAAGGTTAAGATCCAGTGCCGGAAGGTTAAGATCCAGAGGAAGAACGGTGCCCAACTGTTTCTGATCGGTGCGCAGTGTTATCTCGAGGCTGGTAACCGAGACATGACGAGCACCCGCATTGAGCGCCCGGTGTCGCCTCATGTGACCTCCAAGTGCTTGACCCGACTTGAACCGCATCCCGCATATCGAGCACTCGCGCATCTTCATGTTGACCTTGTCCTGGCCAAGTACGTGGCCTGGATCATTGTCGCAATCTTTCATAGGAGATGACCTCACTAGCTTCTGTTGTCCCATGGACTTTGGCTTCTTCATGTGGCTGGACCTGTGGCCTCCTAGAGCTTGGAAAGATGCAAACGTACGACCGCATGTCTTGCATTTATACAGTTGAACACAACCTTTGCTTTTCCCTTTGGCGTCGCAATTATAAACTTCTTGGCCACCTTTCTCGTCTTCTACTTGTCTTGGGACATTGCCTCGTGCCAAAAGAATGAGGCAATCCGCCATGTCTTCCTCGCGATGTTCGCCGGTGCTACTCTCTTCCATGTCGACCGAGGACGTTGGGGATGACAAAATCGAGCTGCTATCACCGATGCCGCCACCCGACACAGTGATGGTCACCGCGGCAGCTTCGACGTGTGTGGATGACAACTTCTGGTGGCGTTTCGTACGCTTGCCTTTGACAATTTGCGCGCGGTTGTCTAAGCCCACAAACTGATCCATGTCGTCTCCAGACTGTGTGACAGAAAGTTTGAAGCTTGCTTGAACAGAGTGTTTGTTCATATATGTATCATTATTAGCTAGGTTTAATAGCCGCATTTAAATTCGGTTGAATTCGGGGAGATTTTGAGGTTAGAAACGGCCTTTGTACACATAATCGGACCATTTATTGTCCCAGATCCTAAATGGACAACATCAACATTGGAGTTACTTTCTTCGTTTTTAATTTTTATATTTTTATATTTTATTTTTTGCTTGTGGAACCAAAAACTGTCTTGAGCTCTAAATTAGGCTAGCATTACCCTGTCCCCCATTTTCCCCTCAAGTTGGATTAAATGCTTCAACTCGTAGTCCTTGATTGGCTCGTAATGATTGCTCATTATATTTACTTGAGTTAATGATCTGCTTAGGGCCCCATTGAGATAATTCACCTTTTGTAAACCGATATGGTTTATAGAACCATTGGCTGAGATACATATCCGTTTCTCCGAAAGTAATGAATTATCCTTATATAAATTGAGAAAGGGTGCAAAAGTTTTTTTTGTTGATTTTGGACATGAAAGTAACTGGCAAAAAATTTAAAGGTACGAAAACTGGAGACAATCATATCTACCAATGTAAATTGCAGGAAAGTGAAAAATAGAGATAAATTACATAAGAACATTGGATTTTGTGATTGATTTGGGTTCTTTTACAATGAACACGCTTGGAGCGTTTATAACCCTCTATACATGGCTACATTATTGAATTTGATTAAGTAATAACTTCATAATCTTATCAGTGATTTCTCCTATTATCTAACAACACTTGTTTGCAATAAGTTATAAAAATTCCACGAGTGTAACTACCCAACACTTATGTTCTTGTGTCGATTCATCATCATTGCCTTTGAGTTCCAACACTTCATTTATTAATTAGTGAAGGCCTTCATCGATAACTTTCACTTTATCAATAACTTCATTGGTGGGTTGTCGATTCTTCAAGTTGTAAACTATTCTAACCAAACTGTTGTTATATGCTAAGTTTGCCACTTGTTGATAATAATAAAAAATTATTCGTTTTTAGATGTCAACAATATCATAAGCCAGTGTAGGTAAACCTTTTCCTCTTAATTTAGTTTAATAACTATCACGTTCTCTCTTGCTACTTTAAGAATGGAAATTTCAAAAATTGATCTTAATCCACTCGCTAAGGGTCATTGATTTTGTTGTGGAAATGTAAATATTTCCATCTGAAATAGGTGGCTTTCTCGAAATTTATTGCTTCTTCAGTTTTCGAGATATGTCGTCACGTGTTCTTGTTATGTTTTGCTATTTTAATTAATGCCCTTGGGACGTTCATTAACAATGTAATGTTTTTTAACATACTATTTGTTTTACCTTTGTTTGGCCAAACATCCGTTCTTTATAAAAGCAATCAAAAACAAGCAATATGTGGCACATTCTAATTAAAATCACTCTCATTTTCATGACAAAGTTAACATTAACAGAATTTGATAGCCCGTCACAATTTGAAGCATAGAATTGGATTAGGTATTTAGGAAAAAATATCTAACCAATCCTAAACATATTGTATGGATCTCAATTTAATTCTAAATTTTTCAATTTTACTAATTGAATCATAAACCTTTACAAAATTCCAATTTTCCCAAAAATTATTGACGTAGCGATATGCCATGTAGTATAACCAACAATAATTGAACTGTTATGTTAGAGATTTCCAGTGAAAATTAATTGAAAGACTATTTTGGAATTTAGTATAAAGGTTTGAGACTAAACTAATAAAGTTAGAAAGTTTCAGATTAAATTAACATTCGTAAAATAGGTTTATGATTGATTATATAATTTTTCCTTCATGTGGGGGATGGGGAAGGGGCATCGGGTTATAAAACTATTTCAAACCTGACATAACGACCAAAAAAAAAAGAAAAAGAAAGAAAAACTCCCGTTGTATCACCATGTGGCATAAGTATTTGTTAAGTATGGAAGCGTGACTCTAATATTAGTTACGAAGAATCTGCACATGAGCGTGTCGTGAGAAGTATATTGATATTATAAGGGCGCTTATCGAACCACACTATGTTGAAATAGTTCACACCAACTACATCTGGAAGGCGACCGATCAAAGTATCAATAAAGGAGCTTTCAACGAGGGTGAGCTAACAACGGTGATTAGAAGTGACAAATCAAGATGGTGACTGCTATATATCTGGCAACAAAGGTGATTTCAACCCCTACTGATTTTATTTATTTATTTTGAGGGATGTTTTCTTACCATCCTAAGAGAAGGAAAGTCAATTCGATTATATCTTTAACTGATGAATTACAAATATGAGCATCACCCACAACTATTTTGATTAAGTTTACATGTAAGGAATGTCCACAATTTATGATCCGCCAATTACATGTATGGTTAGTGATAGTTTTCTCCAATCCAGCCTTTTTTTATTGATTCCCCATCACATCTCTTTCCCTCTTTATCTGTCATAGACAACATACGCACTGATCGATTCTCACTCTACTTCCTCTTCGAGGTGAAACTGTTCAGGATTTTTTTTTTTTTGGTCGGTAAAACTGTTCAGGATTTGCTTAGCTTCTTTCATTGCGTTTTCTTAATTCATTGAATATGGTCCCTTTAGGCCAGCTTCTTACTAGTATGAGAATTAATAGAAGTAATTATTATTCATACTTATTATTCTTTCGTGTAATGTTCATCTTGACCAGCGTATCCATTTGACTAATAATGACGGTGAAGGCGGCCAGAGCAAAGTCCTAAATCCGTTCAAAAGCTAATGATGCTGGCCAAAGCTTCGTTCAAAAAGCAGGCGCTGTATGAAAAAAGGAGGAAGCATATTCATGAACTCTTGTGCAATTAGTAAATAAATGTATCACCGACGGAGATCGAGCATCCAATTAGCAGCACAAACGAGTATATTTATTCCATAATTTGAAAGGAAAAAATGGCCTATACGAAAGGAAAAATTCCTTATTCACACGCAACAATCTCAAAACTCATATCTACACAAAAATTCAAAGAATTGGCTTGACAGCTTCAGGTTCAGACATTCCGGTAAACGATAACAAAGGAAAGAAATCAAAAACCCTAATTCATCCACGTCAACTAGCGGACGTAGCTCTATGAAAACTGAGCTTTGATGAACTTCATCGACTCGACTGGACCGCCTTTCTGCGGCGCCAAAAGCATAGAAAAGGCGAGTTCGCCGGGGAGACCACAAGACCCCAAACCTGGACTTCTTCCATCAAATGCACGCCTGACTCAAGTATTTACATCGTCACGGCGACCTCGACTCGAAGCTATTTCCCCGGCAATAGTGGAGCTCCATAGAAATCTGCCTCTCCAGCTGAAGCTGGCGATGGAAGTTACAAATGAACATCTCAGCTCTCCTGTCGACATCATCCTCGGAGGGATAACTTATCGTTCTCTGCAGCCCCGACCCTCTCGAAGAGCCCGGTGAGTCTTGACACTCTTTATCGTTCATCGATGTGCATGCCCTCAAGCCCGGGGTCGCTGACGCTCAGGAGACGCTTGCTCGAAGGGCCCCGCCCTGCCGCGGAGTTGGAAATCCATCGGTGGAGGTCGAAATTCAATAGAAATCTCACCTTGTGGACTGCTCTTCTTAGGCGGCCGAGCAACGGCCAGTTATCCATGTGCCTTTTGTGCTGGAGACCGAAAGGGCCGCCGACGATCGCAACTTTTCTTCGGCTTTGTGAAGGGAATGTTTAAGAAACTTTGATGAGGAGTGGCCTCTAAGGTTGCGTATTTATAAGGAGAGTGGCCTGAATTATTTTATGCGTGGAAGCATGCGACTAGAAGTTGCGAGGCAATTAAGAAACACGATGCGTGATGCGATAGGAGACCGTGTCGTCCGATGACGTGCGAGGGTTGAACCCTGTGCCAGTCGTCTAGAAATTTTAGAATGGTCAAACCGTTTGACGGGTTCTTCAGTCGAAGGATTCTGTTTGATAACGTATGTACTTTTAGGTGAAAGAAATTCAATTAATTCTCTATGTTTAGCTTCATAATGGACCATATAGAGCTAAAATATAGGATTTGCAGTAGACAATATATTCGGGGATCATATACTTTATAAGGAAAAATTTATAAGAAAGTTCTCTTCCTAAATCAGAAATATTACCAAAAATTCTAAACATTTTGAAATCGTGTCAATTCAATCTTAAATCTTTTTTTTTTATGGCCAATTTAATCATAAATCTTTTAACGATTTATTAATTTAGTTCATCCAGCCAATTATGATTGAAATCTCGACACAGATGTTGGTCATCTTACGTTACCGTTGCATTACTAATGTGAACAATTTTTAATAATATTTTAACAATTTTTCTCTATTATTTCGCTATGGCCGGCAAGGTCGCCAATGAACCTCATCATCATTGGGTGAGAGGTCAGCCTCACATAACCCTAGTGAGGCTTAATCCCTCGCTAGAGGACTTGAGGGGCTAAGGTCATGAGGATTGACCTCTCGGCCTCTAACGAGGGCTCAAGCCTAGGGCCTAGGCAAGGTCGACCTACCCTAGTGAAATAGAGGTTGAGCCTACTAGCCCAATCCCTACTGAGGTCGACCTCGTCCAATGACAACAAGGCTCGTTGGCCATAATGAAAAAAATATATATTATTAAAAATTATCTATGTCAACACTATGTAAGACGGCCAACATTTACGTCCAATGATTTCTCGGTAAATTGTCAAAATGTTTAGGATTAAATTAGTAAAAGGAAAAATCATTAAGATTGAAATAACATAGATAGGTTTATGAATTTTTGGTAATTTGCCCTCCTAAATCACATGCTAATAATGTGTCCAATATAGCACCAAATAAATCTCTCTGTATTTTTTTGGATACCAGACATTACTTATGTATCGTAGCTATGCAGGTGCAATTTATGGAGGTATCAAAAGGGTTACAAATATCATCCAGTAAAATCTCAACTCGATGAGTGAGAGTATATCAAAATGAGATAACATATATCAATCGAGATATACACAATCAAAAGGAGATATTCACATAATCTTAAGAAATAAAAAAACAAATCTAAAGAAATATCATAATTATCTCTAATAGAAAAAAACTTAGAGAATTATCCTAATTATCTCTAACACGTTGCACAATCGAAATTATGCCAAAAGAACAAACTGTTTTTTGTTTGGTTTCAATCTTATGCAAACAAAAGATTAAATTAGTAATTGGACCACGTGAATGGAACTTTCAAGTTCGTTGGTGGTTCAGTTAAATTCGCCAGTTGCTTAATTGGAAAGGTGGAACTTGGTCTATTGTCACGCAAAGGATTTGACCATATTTATATATGGGTAAGACAGCTAATGACATCGCACGATTCTTAAAAGAACCATCTTCTTCCTCGTCAAGCTTCAATTCCCCACGTTAGACGTGTATGCAAGGCGGTTGCAGTTTCATCTCACTGTTTCTGTCTGCAGTCCATTCTCCATATATCAAAATCTATTTCATTTTTAACCGAACTCTTGCCAGGAGGTGAAAACCAATGACGCATTTGCTTACCGGTTCTTTAAATGCTCATCCTCAACGTAAAAAACTATTCACCTTTTAAGATTTGGTTGCTAGTTTAAAAAAATTATCACTCGTATCACTTACAAGAAATGAAATGAACAAAAAGTATTTTCATCACCCACGGAAATTATTTAGACATAAATCATTATAAATTTCCAAAGTATGTAACATGGTAGCTCATCCATGCATCCTTTTCTGTTTTTTCTTTCCTTGTCTTTTCCACGTAGGTTCCCACGATATATTTGCAAACACGTGCTGCAATCGTTTACTTGGGAACCAAGTTATTTATAATTGACTTAGGCAGAGAGCGATAGCCTGGATAATCGGTCCTTTTTTATTTTTTTGTATTTACTTTTTATACTTGAATTCCTCAGTCCTCTTCAAAATTTCGGCTTTCTTATCTTCCCAGTAAGTTTTTTTGACCATTTGTGAACATGAGCTGTTACTTCTGGTTTCACCTTTCGCGCACCGATTGACCAATTCTTTTCCATGGCGAAGATAGATGCAACTTCTTTTTTGGATTGACTTAATTTGGAGAAAATTAGCCCCTAAGAAAAATTAACTTTAATTTATAAATAGGTAAAATTTCCATGTGATTTATATGAAATAAACAAGTTATTATCAACTAAACATGTGCGTTGGGAAAATTGATCAAAAAATCATAAATCTATTGTACAACGGCCATCGGTTAATAAACTTTTCAATATAGTTAATTTAATCTTAAATCTTTTGATAAATTTTTAATATAGTCATTTCTACTAATTTTGATTAGAAATAGCAAACATGATAATTTAGCTAGTGCCAACCATCCTAAGTGACACAATCGACGCTAACATAAACAATTTTTGTAATTTTTTTAGATTCTTCTTCTTCTTCCTTTGCCATCACTTGGCCTCAATGATGGCTAGCTTTTAAAAAGTTAAAAAAAAAAATTACAAAATCAAGCAGTCATGCCATGTAAGATTGTTTATGTTCAGGTTAGCAATGCATTGAAGAATCATCAAAATATTTAGGAATACATTTGGCTAAATTGAAAAGTTTAGTACTGAATTGATTATTGTACAATAGATATAAGATTTTTTGTACTATTATCCTGTGTGCCTTGCACATGAATAGCTATGATTTCTAATAATTAGACCAACGATCTATGTAAATATGGTCTTGACTTCAGATATGGTAATAATAAATTTCGAATATTTATAATTTTCATCAAATACTGGATGTTGTTATAATTATTTCTCGACAAGCAAGATGCGTCATTTTTATCAAAGATAGTGGAATGGAGTTGGTGGCCTAATGCTGCATCTATCCGGTCCTGTCGTATGCTCGATGACAAAATTTTGATAATTTGCCCTAAATAACACATGCCCTTTTCCTAAGTTTGACTGGGGAATCACAAGCTGTCGATAATTTTGGGCTCGGGGAAGGAATATTCCATACAAAGGCAAAATGGGCTTCATCAAACGGGTTGCACATTACTAAAGGAGGATCTAAGCACATACGCAACGTACAAAGAATCCGACTCGGTCCAACCACTAGTCGGCCCGCTGCAAATTCTTCCCCGGATCGGAGTTTGCGAATCAAACACGATCACAGCCCTTGATTTTTTTTTTTTTAATCGCGCAAATGGAACTCACATGAGTCCACATGATCAATGATCACGATCGATCCAAACAAGAGATTTATCAGCTCCACCGAGTGAGGCTGACTTGCTGTTTTTAAGGCGTGAAGGGAATGGAATCCCCATCGGGCAGCCGGTAATGCAGGAATTGGGCGAGCTGCCTAGTTCAGGTGATTTTAACTGGTTCAATGGATCTCACCTGTACTGCTGAGAAAGGAGACTATGTTGCGGCACGGTACGCATTGCATTATTGTGTGCACATTTCTAAACTCAAGCACAACTCACAACGTTCAGGTTAATCTTTCAAGATGTCTCGAAAGCTAAAATTATCTGACGGTAATTAAATAAGTTTAGCTACGCTCTGTCAAAATACAATGATAATATCATTCAGATATGAAGAATTAGTATGTTTAGAGTGGTCGAGTCTTAATATGTTTCTAAAGACACTATCAAATTTTCATTGATAATTTCCTCCCAGATCATAAAATTATATATCTCATCATTCATTAGTGCTCAAATGGCAACTGGCAAGCGTGTAGATTCATGCATCCGATGCGCCCTACACATTTATCCATTTATAGTTGGGCCACGTTCCTCAAGATTTGCAAATGAATTGTCATATTCTTAGCCATTCATAATGACAAGAGATCATATCTTACCCCGTACAACATGGACAATTCGGTTCGCTAATTGATGCACCCATACGTGATTTGTTTTCCGCAAGCCCTCCTATAGAGAGCAAGGTGAATTGAAACCTAGGAAAATTACCAAAAATAGTATTAAACCTCTTGTACGGTGGCTTGGCCCAATTTAAGGGATAAGTATAAAAAAAGTCTTAAACTTAATGTATTGATATCAATTCAATCTCAAACTTTTTAATTGAAACAATTTAATTTTAAATTTTCCATATTAATACAAATTTAATCCATCGATCAATTTATATCGGAAATCGTTGACATGGAAATCAATTATATTATGTTGCATGGATGGCATTGATGTGAATATATATATTATTTTTAATAATTTGTTTGAATTTTTTTCTTTTTTTCTTTCTCTTTTGCTTTCCTTTCGTGTTACCAGTGGCTGGCCACTAGCTACAAGCGATGACTAGCGATGTTCGGCCTCACCAAGCCACATTTGGGCAAAGGCGAGCGCCGGTGAGGCCTCCCCTTCCCCCTGGGCAGATCTAGCGACGCCATCCTTTTCGTCGATTTGATGAGGGGGGCCTTTGTGGCGCTTGCCCTCTCCCAAGTGTGGCTCGGCTAGGCCAAACCTCGGCGGTCATGGACTGTGGCTGGTGGCCCGGCAAAAAGAGAGAAAAAAAAAAAAATAAAGAAAAAAGAGGAAATTATTAAAAGAACTACAAAAAAATGTCAAGTTAAGGTCAGTTGTATCCTGTAAGATGACAAATGTCGATGTCAATAAGTTTTGGCCTAAATTGGCTCAATGGACTCAACTTATACCAATATGAAAAAATTTAGAACTAATCTCGTATATATATTATAGGTTTAAGACTTTTTAATACTTTTCCCTCAATTCAATCATAAGGTTTTCAATTTAGTCAATTTAATCATAAATATTTTGATAATTTACCAATATAGTTATTCAAGCCAATTTTGAGCGAAAATCGTTGATATAGTTGCCGTCCATTTTACGTGAGACGATCCATCTTGCGTGTGAGATGGTTGTCACTCGTATGGATAATTTTTAAAATCTTCTTTAAATTTTCTGAGTATTTTTAATCAAGCGTGCGTGGTTTGCCGGATAAAGTAGGCGTGGATCTTAACTTTTTTTTACATGGCGTTTTTGGGTGCGTCGTGACTTTCCACGTTCCACCGAGAGAGAGGGAGAGAGAGAGAGAGAGAGAAGGAATCCATCTTGAGGTTGGGAGCATTTTGTCTCGCTCATGGGGCGACATTTATTGCAATCGCCCGGACGTTTGCGACCGATCAGAAAGGCTTCACCTCTCTCCATTTGCTCGCAACATATAAGTCCACGTAATAACATAAGTGTTCAAAATTTAAATATTTTTGAATGTTTAGTGGTGAAGTTTTCGGGTACTGCAAATCAAAATAAAAAAAGTGGTGTGATAAGAGATGTAAATTAAATTATAAAATTTGATTATTTTCTTACTGGATATTGCTGAGCATTATTAGAAGGTTTTGACGATGTAATTGGCAAGATTTTAACTTCGATAGAATATTTTACCATTTAACCAATTGAATTGTGGAGGTACAGATTATTAAATGCAATTGATGATAGTAAAGGGATGCTAGATAGGTTCCTGCGTTTTGCTTTTCTACTTAATCTGAATTATACTATGGACGAAATTTGACTTAGCTTGAAACATCTAAAACTTTCGTACAAATAATTCTATGACAGAAACACACATATGAGTCTGAGTGAAATGTATAAGTGAAGAAAAGTAATTCAATAGAAACCATATGCTCTTCATATATACGTAAATTGTAAGCTTAAGATTTGAGTTAGACAAACTAACATAGTATTAAAGCCAATTCTGCTTCTTAATTATTTCACAAGTGTGACCCCTCATTCATTGAACTTCACGTCATTTCCAAGCCACCCCGCACGTAAGAGGGGGATAGCTTGTCTATGAGGTTTACTGCTTTTTATATTTATATGGGCTACCTCAACTTTAAATTTAAGCTTTTAGGTCGAACTTCTTAATAGCCACATATATTAGAGCAGAATAGGCCATTTCCATAAAAATCAAAGAAGAGTTACTTAAATAAACCTTTGTGCATTGATTGACATCATCATCTCATCATTGTCACGGGCAGGACATCTATGTCTTCAATAAGATATTATTTTTCCATAAGCCCTTTGGATAATAATAGAATTGAGATTATAGGGAGCGCGGAGTTCAATTTTACAAAATTCGGGATAAATTTGAGACTAGACTTAAAATTGGGGGGTTTTTTTTTTCGGACAAAAAAGAAGTTCGAATAGATTCGGATTTAACCTAAAATTAAAGGGTATTAGGCCTACTTCAATTGTAACCCATTTGACGTAAATTTTCTGAATTTTAGGAAATGAAGACAGCACAATTCACCATCATTAAATCAATCCAAGAATCTTAAGCGACAGCTCAAAGGGTAACCAATTTGTCGATGCTTGTCCACATATATATATATATATTAGGTGATCGGTTCCGGTTATCAATTTTGGGAATTGAGAACCGGATCATTTGGTCCTAAGATCGGGAATTGGATCGGACCATCGATTCACTTTTTTTTTTCCCACTAAAGAGTGGTCGTGCATAATGAGAGAGTGACAAATCTTAAGATATTAATGGAAGTGACGATGAGTGAAGAGTTATTGAGCTGTAATTTATGGTATCATTAGATGAGACAATATTTAGTCATATTTTATTAATTTTTTGAAGAAATAATTAAAAAAAAAGCATTTGTAATGTCTTGGTTTGGTTGAATCCAGCTTCCTGGACGAGATGGTATTTAGTTCGCATTTTACTAATTTTTTTGAAGAAATAATAAAAAAAGTATTTGTAGTCATCCTAGTTCAATTCCCGCCTGACTCCCTCTTGAAACCTGAAACAAGATCGCTCGAACACCGGTTCCAATTTTAGAAATCAAGAACTAAATCAACAATACTAGAAAATGTGCACATAATTTGTGACAAGTAATATCCCACACGCATGACCTTTCATTGGCCTTAGAATAGAGATTGTCAGTTAACAACCAAATTCATTCTTAATTTTTGAGCCATATCATAATTTCTTTTTTTAGAATAGTAGAATTTTGATGCACAGGTTATACATAAGCGCAAAACATATTATAAGGATAGATTGAAACATTTCCAGTTTTAAAGAAGAACTAGCCGGTAGGGTCCAATTCAGGCGATTTTTGGTTGGGACGGTCCATTTTACATATCCTTAATAGTTATATTGGAGTTGGACCACAAAGCCTAAAAAGAGGTTAAATCGGACGGCGTTGCGGATTCTGCAATTCAAGATCGAGGGGTCGAAGGCTACTGGCCAAGGACCCAATAAAAAGGAAGGGAATCTACCCAGATTGGAAAGAGAGAGAAAAGCGTCTCAAGAACTCCTCTTCCTTGAAAAAAATGGCTTCTTTCGGGGTGCCATTTCCATACCAAGAAGGGGAGCTAGAGTGGTCACTGGGTTCTGCATCATCATCAGCAACATCGAAGGCGTTGGAGATGATCGGAGGGGTTCCTCGTTTGCTTCCAACCACGGCAGTGTTCTTCGCGGAAGGTTTTGGCTGGTGTCAAAAATGGGGTTGCATCCCGAATCTGTGGAGCCTCGACTGAATCTCACGGCCGGACCATAGGGTCGGTTCGGTCAACGATGGAGGATACAACCTGGGTTCCGCATGCGATCTCACATCATTTTCTGCACTGCAGCTCCTCCTCAGCTCCTCCTCAGCTCCTCCTCCTCCTCCTCCTCCTCCTCCTCCTCTTCCTCTTCCTCCTCCTTCTTCCTCCTCATCTTCGTCTTCGTCTCGTTCTTTCTTCGTTCGGCGCGGGTGGAGGTTTCAGCGAAGGTCAAAGAAGGGGGAAAAGGGGGGTCATCTCTTCGAGGACGAGCTTCAGCTTCTGGGCGAATTCGTGAGCCCTCTCTCTCTCTCTCTCCCTCCCCCCAACCCTTTTCTCTTTCTCTCTTGTGGTTGAGTGAGTCGTTTGAAGTTTTGGGTTTTTACGCCCGGCGCCATCGACGTGCCCGATTGAAAAATCGAAACCCTTGGATTGAATTTAGTGGCTCGACAGATATATAGTAGATGAGTAGTGGCAAATATGGGAGACGCAGCATACAACTTTGGGCAGCTTATGGTTTAAGACAAGTGTTATTGTTACAGATTTAGTTGTTGGGTACATTGTTGTTTTAATGGCGGGTATGGATTATCTCCGAATTTCGGTGGACTATCGCCCTCGTCCTCCTCCATTGATGAAGATGATGTCGGTTATAGTGGTGCTTGCGATGTTCGTGGTGTTCGTGATTTGGGTGCCCACCCGCAATGGTCCAGATCGGCCTCCTGCGAGGAAATGCACTGATAAAGAGAGTGCATCAGATGTTGTGATCAAGCACATACTAAACACGCCTCTCTTGAAACCAACGAATCCCAAAGTCGCATTTATGTTCTTGACTCGCGGTTCGCTTCCTTTTGAGCTGCTCTGGGATAAGTTTTTCCAGGTAAGATGTCATCTTCAACTTGGACCATTCTTACTGGTTTTTCGTTTATTTTGGCTGCTGCTTGCTTGCTTTCACACTTTGCTTCTCATGTTGTCGATTTCTTCTTTGACTTGCTTCATCAGCTGGTGTGAACTTGCTGCTCTCATTCGGCTACTTCTTGATGAAGAAAATGTGTTTTTTGTTGAAAATGGATTGCCAATTTCCAACACTATAGATGCTGGCATCTCAAGCCTTTGTACCTTCAAAGATTGATGGAGTGTTCCTTCTGTGGCTCTGACAATCACTGCTTGCACACGATTGAATGAATAAGAGATGATGCTTCCTGCAGCGATTATCACTATTGTTTCAGTGGATGCATCTAGTTCGTGCATTCTGAAGTCTTTTGAAGTCCCATCGGTGGAAAAAATATTTCTAAGTTTCTTGACCATCTAATGCTTGTCACATTTAATCAAAGTGTAACTTCCTCTTGTTCTCATTATTCTACTCTCCTAGAAAAGTCTGATAAAACAGAGGATAACTTTTGCTGCAGGACATTGCTTGAGTTTACTGACCAATGTTATTCTTAATGCACTCACTTTTCGTAAAGCATAGTATACTTTTGTATGAGTGGACATCGATGTAGTTGAAGAAAGAATAATAGCTAAGCAGATGCAAGCACAATGCTACTGTTGCTTAATTTTGTCTTCCTCGACTAACCATATCTTTGTCTTTGCTATTAGGGTCACGAAGGAAGGTTCACAGTCTATGTTCATGCATCGGTAGAAAACCTGTACGTGTGAGCCATTACTTCATTGACCGAGACATATGTAGTGACCAGGTTCAGTAACTTACTTAGCAAAATCAGTCCGTCCTTGAAAGTTCATATCTGTATTCTGATAATCGTGTGTTGAACCTGACTGCACAATTTTTCCATTTTAGAAGTTTGCACTTTGTAACAAACCAGTAAAATATGTTTGTTCATTTGTATACCCTATCTCTGCTTTTTTGGCTGAAGCATAGTATTCTGTTGATGCAGAAAGTTGTTTCGATAGGGGCAATTTATGTTTGTGGAGTTCAAGTTTTTTCATGCAAGCCAAAATCTGCTAAGTTCTATGCAAAAGCCAAAAAAGAAAAAAAAAAAAGAAAAAAAAAAGAGATAATTGGGTAAGAATTTTGTGGCTATGTGCCTAGTGCATTTTGGAGTTAATGCTCTTAAAACACAGTGCAAGTGCCATTGACGGCACAATTTTATGAATTGATGCTTCGTCTTGTAACTGAGCTCTTTTCTATGTGGGTTTGGACCCCTTGTTGCCATATAGTTGTTTATTTAAAGAATTTCATGAAATTGATGTTATATTTACCTATGCAGGTGGTGTGGGGAAAAATGTCCATGGTTGATGCTGAGAGACGGTTATTGGTAGAGGCACTTCGAGATCCTGATAACCAGTATTTTGTGTTACTCTCTGAAAGGTAATGAGGCAAAAAAATTAAAATCTTCCTATCTTTTATAATGAAAAAAAAAATTGAAGTAGCTTGCTTCCGAGTCCTGATTTCTAATCTTGTGTCATTGCAGCTGTGTGCCATTGCGTACTTTTGACTATGTGTATGATTATCTTATGTACACAAATATCAGCTACGTTGATTGGTAAGCACATATTATTTTTTTATTGTATTACGCTTCTTACTTATTTAAACTATTTTCTATTTCCCATATAGCTTCGTGGATCCTGGTCCACATGGGAATGGCAGATTCTCAGAACACATGTTACCTGAAGTTAAGAAGATAGATTTTCGGAAAGGTGCCCAGGTATGTCTTGTAAAATCTAAATCTGTTACGTGGTTTTTTTTTTCTTTTGGTCTTGTTGCCATGTGTTTTAGTGGTTTTAAACTTTGCATATTCGCTTATGAACACAAGAATTTTTCAAGTACGTATTTTGAATTAATTGTTGAGTTCTTTGCAGTGGGTCACAATGAAGCGGCAGCATGCTTTAATTGTCATAGCCGACGACCTATATTACTCGAAATTCAGGGACCATTGTCAGGTGAATGTGCTTGTTTAGTCGCTTTGTATCCTATTGCGTATCATCTTGTTAAATGTTGGGTTTGTGGATCATAGTTTATGCCCCATATTGCGAACATCGCCTGCATGTACCAATCAAGATATTTTGCTTTCAAAAAGGGTTGTTCCAGTTTCGTCCGTTCATCATTTTTTTCATTCTGGACATTTTTTGGCCAAAATTCTCCACTATCGTTGGAGCCATGATTCTTGAACATTCTGCAACATAGCAAGTTGTTAATTTAGATATTCTTTACACCTACAGCCAGGTTTAGATGGTAAAGATTGCATTCCTGACGAACATTACATTCCAACCTTCTCAATGTAAGGATCTCCTTGTGTTACAACCTCAGTTTGTGATGTCATCTGAGCAATCTCCAACTTGACAAGTTTCTTCTTTAGATGGTGGATCCTAGGGAATCTCAACATGGACGTGACACATGTTGATTGGTCTGAGAGAAAATGGCACCCCAAATCCTACAGGGCTCAAGATGTCTCATATGATCTTCTGAAAATATAACGGTATGCATGATAATTTTCCTTTGTACTTTTTACAGAGACAAGATGGGATATGGATTCCTTACTCAGTTTTAACTATCATCAGACTCCAAAAAAAAAAAAAAAAAAAGAATGAAAGAAAAAAACTATCACTCTGTGAAGTAGGAAACTGCAAAATTGTGGCTTTTCCTGTCTTGTATGAAACATGGTGTTAATGTATGTAAATTGCTGTTCTATTTTTCCTGTCATGAGTTTGACTGTGCTTATTATGTCATTTGTGCAGTCAATTGATGTGAACATACATGAAACGAGTGACAAAAGGTATGCAATGTTCATATCCTCTCAATTGGATTATCTCAAAACATACATAGATAGCCTGAATGAAAACTTTGTTGCTTGGATTTGTGCAGCATGAAGAGCTGACAAAACCTTGTTTGTGGAATGGGGTGAAGAGGCCATGTTACTTGTTTGGGAGGAAGTTCTTCCCGGAAACTTTGGACAATCTGTTGCATCTCTTCTCCAATTACATGACATTTAACAGGTAGAACCTAGTAAAATGGCCTGTCTCAAGCAAAGCCCTACTCGATCTTGTTTTGGAACGCATCTCGTTGTGCTGCAACTCAAATTATAAATGCCTACAGAGGAGCATTGTTGAAGATCGCTTTGAATATTTTAGATATTAATAGCACATTGGAATACCAGATTTTCCTATTATGATCTATATCTTGAGATTTTAAAGCAATGTCATGTCACTTTTTATCCAGACTTGATTATTGATGAACGCGTCACATAGTGGTTGTGTTTGAGAAAAATTGCTGGGTGAAGGTGATAGATTTGTAGCAGATTCTTTCCATTATTATGATATTAAACAATCGAATGTATTTACAACCCAAAAGACCTGCAATCCACCCATGAAAAATGTACTCAAAGGATTTGTAGATTGTTTGGGCTGATGCATTACAGGAATGCTTTTAAGTCTATGTTTTTCACTTGCTATTTCTTGTTCAACTTTCTTTAAAGTTTGAATACCTTGCGTCATTGAGGAGACTAACAACTAAATACAAGCTTTGTGATGGTAATTCTATTTATACCGTAAGATCTGCACACTAACTCATGTTGCTTTCTTCTGCAGGGGTGACTTAGGGGTGCTGAATGGAGCCCTTCTCAGAGCAATGAGAATCGGAGGAATTCAGAGGAATCCGGAACTCTGATGTAAAGGCAGGCAATTGTTACTTACATCTCATTCCTCTTGTTGTATAGCATTTTCAAATGATATTATGAGGTTTCTTGCGGCTGTATGATTTCGGAGTTTGGGCCCGTACCGCTAAAGTAGCTACTTGGGGCCCATTTGTTCTTATCAATTTTGAGTTTGTCCTGATCAGGAAGTTGAAAGTTACATAGCAGCAAAGGAATGGACTGGTGGCTGTGTAGATGTTCTGGGCAATAACTGCATTGATCCATCACTAACTTGTCTTTGTAAACGTGAATACACCCTTTAGTGTAACTGGATTGATCTATCCTCATTTTGATTTTAATATGCTGCCTCTTATCGTGTTTTAATCAGTATCCTTGGTTCTGGTCTGTATAGTGTAATTTTTAATTGCTTTTTCCTGCTTCGATTTTCAACGGAGATCATATTACGAGCTTTTATAATCATTTGACCATCTGTTTAAAATTCTTTAAAGTAGATGTAGATTTCAAATCTTGACAAAGAAATTCCCAGTCCATATCTCAACGTCGATTCTCAGGCAGCTGATTGACATTGTTCATTCTCGTAGGTTTTCATTGACAGTTATTTAGATTGCGGCTATCATGTACCATATGTGCATTGCGCACAAGGGCCTGGTGTCTGGTCTAAAGCTTGACGCTTATGTCACCACGTTATGACATGGCGCAAGTTACATTTTAGTAATTGCTTCTTGCTAATTACATGAAAAAGTAAGTCTACAAATAGATGGTTGCCAATCCTATCGTATGCGAATGAATGATACAAAGCTTGAATCGAAAGTTTAATTAAGTTGTGACCATAGAAAGGTAACGCGAAAAAAAGAGCTGAGTTGATCTCGATTCTAGAGAAAGGAGAGCAAAGAAGAGTTCGAACTCCATCATGCTCATTGTACGTATAACGTGCCCAGCCTCGAAGTGCACTTCTTCAGTTCTCATACTCCATCTTTCTCCATCCGCACAATTTTTTTTTTGAACCGTTCCCTTCCCTAGGTCTATCTAGAAGCCATCTATATATGAAGGAATTAAGATAGGTACATGAGAGGAACCGATTCTGTTTGACCTCATTCATATCCCCTCTCATTTCTACTCAGAAAATACAAAGAAATTGATATTGAATCGGTGGATAATTTTTTTAATTACGTGTGATCATACAAGTGATAAGAGAGCACTAGAACCAATCCTTTGGAAGAGAAAATCTTGCCTTGTCTGATGTTGTACCCTATATTATAAGACTGTTGTGCTAGCACTCCAATCAAGGATTCACCATTTGTGTCAGGTAATGACTTGCGATGGCCATGCAAAGACGCTGCAGTTAGCTGGAAAAACTTATCTTGTTGATGTCCTAAGCCGAGTTGTGCACACTGAGAATTGCAAGGTGACCTTGGAATCCACGTCAAATCTCTCTCCACTCCTGCGTAGCACGAGACTCCGGATGACTCACCTGTTCAGCTTTCCCGCCATCAAACTCTCGACCTCATTTTGCAATGGAACGTACCCTCTTCCTTTAAGAACGTGAACGTGGTTCCCGAGTCTATGATCACTCTTCCTTCACCCTTAGGCCCTCTTTTGAATACCCAGGGGTCGATTTATAGCTTCTTCTCTCTGACACTTATACCTTGGAGGTCCAAATAGTATAAACCATTGTAAATCTCCAGGGTCGTAGAATCACCTTCCATGATCACCCCATTTCCCAAGCTGAGTTGATTGTATTGGTATTGGAGGTCGTGTGTGTTGCCTATGCAGTAGGAAAATTTGGAGCCTAATTGTTTAACCACAGTTGGGAAACGACCATCCCCATAGCCTAGTCATAATACCCCACTTTCTTGCCCATCTACATCGTGTTTATTTACATGCCCGCATCCGAGCACCTCAATCGGCACCTTTACCGTACCTCGTCGGATGTCTCAAAGGTCGCTTGTTCGGAGGCAAGGTTACCGGCTGTGGAGTCTTTGTCCAAATACGACCTTTCATAAATGCAATATTCATAATTAGGATCGCACTTGTTACCGATTTTAAACAAGCAATGGAATTGCAACGAATATTGGAATACGTCGACAATTTGGTAGGATCGAACAAAGGAGAGATTGTTTGAAGCAAGTAGTGTAGGGTAGGCACTGAAACCAAAGGAGGTCGCTTCCCGTGTCGATAAACACAAGTTGTGGGACGGGTAGCGTGCGATGGATATTTTGGCAAGGAAACTGTTGGGAAACGATTCCCAAAAACGATCCGATACTCAATCAAACACCGAAAACGAATGCGGAAAACGTGCCTAGAAAAACATGTTACACTGATCAAAAGGCATATCACATAGTCGGATATACCTTAGTTTTCACATATTAAGCCGCTGTGCAGCTTTTTGAGAAATTCGTGGAAGCCCGATTCCGTTCGTGAAGAGGAGCGTACTATTTCTTGAGGAAAAACTTAGAGAGCATAGAATTGAGAAAACATATTTCATTTTCAAAAACGCAACCACTCGGATTATGTAACTTCTCAGATTTTTCCCTTTTTATTTTTAATTTTATTTTTATTTTACAGAACTGCACTCTTCTATGAGCCATTCACTTACTGACCGGGTTTGACCCAACATGGCGGACGGGCTTAAGTAGGCCCATCAAACATAAAAACCCATCAGAAACCACGTACGACTACCAGCTGGGATGAGACCGGCCCTAGCGTCGTCGTCATTTGGAGTAGCGACTCTTTTGCACAGGGAGCAGATGCGGGCGAGCGAACCGTTATGGCACGTTCAGCTCGCTCAGAGATGGTGGCATTTGGATTGTAATATGGAGATTGAATAGAATCGTGGTGGATGAGCTTGATGGCTAATCCCCGAGGTTCAGCAGGGGTGGTCTTGGACGAAGCAACATTAGCCGGGTATGACGAAATGAATATGATAATGTAGATTACAAGGAAAAAGAAATAAGACGATTTCATTGTAGTAGCCATTACCGTAATCTAATTTTCTTCGAATGAGTTTTGATGTCCTTTTCTTATATAATTGTACTTCTTGGCGTTGCAATTAATGCACCCGGATTTACGTTCTCGGTTGCACAAATAAAAGATTATCTCCCTAAATAAGCAATAGAAGATCTTTGTATTTATAATTTAAGCAACTAGTTCAGGGAGAAAATTTAAATAGTTGGTTTCCTTTTCTATCTTTGATTTCCTTTTTACATCATCAGATTTGGCTTATTTATTGACATCTAAATTTTGATTATCCATTTTATTGTGGGAGAATTACCAAAAATGTTATATATCTATTATAATTTTATCAATTTAATTTTGAACTTTTGCAAATTCATTTTTAATTTTTTTTTTATAATTGTGCCTATGCAATTTGTCCGGCCAAATTTGGCCCGCTGATGTTGACATGGAAGAGGCTATCGAGAGGAAGTTGACGTGATAATTTATTAATAATATTTTAATTTTTTGAATTATTTTATTTTATTTTATTTTATTTTATTTTTCTCTTCTTCCTCCTTTGACTTCTTTTCCCTGCAGTTGCTCCCATTGGGCGAGGGCTGTGAAGCCCTCATTAGCCGTTGGCGAGGGTTGTGGCCTTCGCCTGGCTTCACCCACCCTCGCAGGTGGCCTCCCCTAGATCTGGGTGAGGCCTAGGGGCCGCGGCTGAGGCGGCTTCACCCAATCTTGGTGACACTCGACAATGTCGAGGGCGAAGGCAGGTGGCCCGCAAAGATCTCGTCCAAATGGGAGAGGTTACGGAAACAAAAATGCAAAGACCTCTGAAAAATGTCGTGGGATTTTGACCAAAAAGAAAAAAGCAGAGATCGTGGAATAAGTTGGCAGGAAAGATTTGATGAAGACAAAATAAGGAAAGTCTGGTGGTGAAGAAATGGAAAATGAGTATTTGGTGGAAATCAAAAGAAAGATTTCACAAGGGGGAAGGGTGAGATGCTGTTCACTGTTCCCTCCCACTGCACACCGTCGACGGCTGCCGACCTCTGGCAATCGGGGAGGTCAAGCCTCGCTCGAGGCAACCTCACTCCGACGAGGGCGAGCGTTCCTTGGCCTTAGCTAGAGGCCGGCAAGGGCACCACTGCGATCCGGTGAGGCTGACCCTCACCGGCCCTCATTTGTGGCCGATTGCCGGCCATCGAGGATTCTGCGACCATAGACAATGAAGATGAAGGAAAATAAAGAAAATAATTAAAAAATCATAAAAAAATACAAGGAGTATTAAAATATTATTAAAATTATTTACGTCGCGCGGTAGCGTCACATAGGATGGCCGGTGTCCATCCACTCAACAACATTCTACTCACCCAATGCAGAAGAGTCAAAATCAAGAATAAAGAAGCCCAATCCGAAGTATGTTACAACCACTTTGAATGAACGAAGGATCGATTGCACCAATTTGAACGAAACTGACCTCGGTTGAACGGGAGTGTGGATCAAAGTATATGGCTAACCTAGGAAAAGATAATGAAGAATTAAGGCCCTCGTGTTACACACGAGTGTCTCAATAACGAAAGTGTGGCTTTACTCAAGATTTGTCTTCTTCGTTGAAAAGAAACGAAGACAAAAAACAAAAAAAGAAGATGTGAAGAAACGAAGGTAGGGGTTTCTTGTTGTGTTTCAATTCGTGTTCCATAAACAGAAAATTTTGGTGCTCCAAGCGGGAGAGGACAAAGAACAGAGAAGATGAAGAGCAGAAGAAGAAAAACGTGAGAACGTGAAGAGTTTTTTTAGGTCAAAAGAACGTAAAGAGTTTGGGGGCTTTTATTTTTAGGGTTTGTTAATTTCTATCTATTTATTTTTTGGACAAAATTCCGGAAATGTTACACGCTTGCCAGCCGATGAACATTTTGGCTGGCCGGCAAGTTCGGGTAGGGGTGATTGGTTCCGGTTCAATCCGGTTCCAAGGTGGAACTAGGAATCGGACCGGGAGCACCGATTCCTAAGATTGGGAACCACCGTTTGGTCCTAGAATTGTGAATCGGACCGAACTATCGGTTCCGGTTCGGTTCAATCCAATAAAATCAGCTCTACTTTTTTGCACTAAAGAGTGACCGTGCTTTGGATCAACCGATCAATCCAATTTGGTTCTCGAGCGATTCAACAAAACTAATCGCACATGTTTTCACATGCAAAATATTCAAACTTCACTTGTGTGAACATCAATCACACTTCGTGTGTTTCACACTTAACTTTAGCCATGAAGGCCATGAACAATTTAGCTAGAAATTGTGCTTGGCAATCTCTCTTCTACTCTTTGAATGTTTAGTTGATGTGGAACTCTTGGAGGCTTGAAGTGCCTTGTGGGTCTCTTGGAGCCTTAGTCCCATATCGAATAGAAGATGAAACTAACAAGTAGATTTTCTCTATAAATAAAAGAGTAACAAGAAGAATTTTAATGGCCTCTTGGCCACATAAGAGGTTGCTACCTCAATTGCAATTTCGGTTGCAATAAGTCATAATGTTTATATATAAAAAGTTGGTTTGGTTCGGTTCCCACCTTGGAACTAGACCGACTAGCCACCGATTCCAAGATTAGGAAGGGAACCGGACCGTCGACAGCGGGAATTGCCCAAAATCGGCCGGTTCGGTCTGGTCCGGCGGTTCCCGATCGGGCGGTTCCGTTACACACTCCTAAGTTCAGTTCCTTATTTGAGACATGACCACTTCGGATCCTTATTTGAGATTTTCCCTTAAAAAGTTAAAAGATTACAAAAATCTTCTGACCGTGCTGAGTAAGACTGTCAATGTACAAGTTAGCAATTTTCAGCCACAATTGATTGAATGTATTACATTGAAAGATTGTAAAAAATTTTAGGATTAAGTTTGGTTAAATCAAGAAGTTTAGTACTTAATTAATCACTATAAAATAAGGTTATAATTTTTTGAAATTGTCCCCACGTGCCTTGCGCGTGAATAGAACTCATTCTCTATTGCTATTCATTTGTCTAGAATTGCAAAAATAGTAAATATATATAAAAAATGGCTATGATTTCTAATAATTAGACCAATGACATATGTAAACATCATCATGACTTCTGATATGGTAATCATAAATTTCGAATATTTATAATTTTCATTAAATACTGGATGTTGTTATAATTATTTCTCGACAAGCAAGATCCGTCATTTTTGTCAAAGATGGTGGAATGGAGTAGGTGGCCTAATGCTGCATCTATCCGGTCCGGACGTATGCTCCATGACAAATTTTGATAAATTGCCTCAAATAACACATGCCTTTTTTTCAATGTTTGACTGGGGAATCACAAGCTCTCGATAATTTTGGGCTCGTGGAAGGAATATTTCCATACAAAGGCATTATGGGCTTCGTCAAATGAGTTGCACATTGAAAAGGAGGATCTAACACATACGCAACATACAAAGAATCCGACTCGGTCCAACCACTAGTCAGCCCCGCCGCAATTTCTTGCCCGGATCGGAGTTTGTGGGCGCGATCACGGCCCTTCATTTGTTTGTTTGTTTGTTTAATTTTTTTTTTATTTTTTTATCACGCAAATGGAGCGCACTTGGGTCTAGATGATCGATGGTTGCCATCTATCCAAATAAGAGATTTATCAGCTGCACCGAGCGAGGCTAAATTGTCGTTACTGAGGCGTGAAGGGTACGGAATCCAGATCGGCCAGTCGGTAAATGTAATGCAGGAACCGACTCAATGGATCACACCTATCTTGCTGAGAAAGGAGACTATGTTGTAGCACGGTACGCGTTGCATTATTGTATGCACATTTCTAAACTCAAGTATGACCCAACCGACTCAATGGATTACACCTATCTTGCTGAGAAAGGAGACTATGTTGTAGCACGGTACGCATTGCATTATTGTATGCACATTTCTAAACTCAAGCATGACCCACAACATTTAAGTCGATCTTTAAAGATGCCTCAAGCTAAAATTATCCAACAGTAATTGGATAAGAACTTTAAGAACTTTAGCTAGGTTCTGTTGAAATGCAATAATTATTCCTTTCAGATTTGAAGAATTGGTAAGTATGTTTAGGGTAGTTGAGTCTTGATATGTTTTTAAAGACACTATGCAATTTTCATTGATAAGTTCCTCTCAGATCATGTAATGAGATATCTCATCATTCATTAGCGCTCAAATGGTATTTGGCAAGCGTGTAGATTCATGCATCTGATGCGCCCTACACGTTTATCCATTTATAGCTGGAACACGTTCCTTGTCTTAAGTTTTGCAGATGAATTGTCATATTCTTAGGAATTCCTAACGACAGGAGATCATATCTTACCCTATACAACATCGACAGATCGGTTCTCTGATTGAAGCACGCATACATGATTTGGTTTTTGCAAGCCCTCCTATAGAGAGCAAGGTAAGTTGAAACCGGGAAAATTGCCAAAAATATTCTTAATTCAGCCCACAAGTATAAAAAAGTCATAAATTTATTACATTGGTACCAATGCAATTTTAAATATTTTAATTGAAACAATTTAATTCTAAATTTTTTCATATTTATACAAATTCAATCCATTAGCCAATTATACCGGAAATTGTTGACATGGACATTAACTATCTTACGTGACGCGGATAGTGCAGACATGAATATATATTTTAATTTTCAATAATTTGTTTGAATTTTTCTTTTTTTCCTTTCTCTTTATCTTTCCCTTTTCTTTTCACCGGTGGCCGACCACCGGCTATTAGCCATGGCTAGTGAGGGTTGGCCTCGCCAGGCCATGTCTGCATGAGAGGAAGCATCAACAAGGTCCCCTCGCAAAATGAGGTCAACCCTCGCCCTTGATCTAATGAGGGGGCCTCGCCGGTGCTCGCCCTCACTCAAGCGCAGCTGGGCAAGGCCAAACCTTATTGCCCATGGACTGTGGTTGGTGGCCAGCCACCAACAAAAAGAGAAAGAAAAGAAAAGAAAAGGAAATTATTAAAAAATTATAAAAATGTCCAAGTTAGCACTAGTTGTGCCGTAAGACGGTTAGTGTTTAGGTTAGTAATTTATTGCCTAAATTGGCCCAATGGATTAAATTGATATCGTGTGAAAAGTTTTAGGACTGATCTAGTACAAATGCAATAGGTTTAAGACTTTTTTAGTACTTTTTTTTTTATCTCAATTCAATCATAAGGTTTTCAGTTTGGTCAATTTAGTTATAAACATTTTGATAATTTGTCAATATAGTCATTTCAGGCCAATTTTGAGTGGAAATCGCTGAAATAGATGTTAACCGTTTTATATGGCCCAGTTGGTATTGATGTAAAATTTTTTACAAGTTTCTTCTAAATTTTCTGAATTTTTTTTCTTAAGAGTGCGTGGTTTGCCGGACAAAGAAGGCGTGGATGTTACTTCAAATGGTGCTTTTGGATGCGTCGTGACTTTCCACGTTCCATCGAGAGAGAGAGAGAGAGAGAGAGAGAGAGGAGGAATCCATCTTGAGGTTCGGAGTATTTTGTCTAGCTCATGGGGTCGACATTTATTTCTATCGCCCGGACGTTTGCGACCGATCAGAAAGGCTTCGTCTCTCTCCATTTGCTCGCGAAGTATAAGTCCACATAATTGAACATAAGTGTCAAAAATTTAAATATTTTCAATGTTTAGTGATGAAGTTTTCGGGTACCGAAGATCAAAATAAAAAGTGGTCTGATAAGAGGCGTAAATTAAATTATAAAATTTGGTCCCTTTCTTACCGGATATTGCTGAGCATTATTAGAAGGTTTTGACAATGTAATTTGCAAGATTTTAACTTACATTGAATATTTTATCATTTAACCAATTAAATTGTGTGTAGGTACACAATGTAATTTGCAAGATTTTAACTTCCATCGAATATTTTATCATTTAACCAATTAAATTGTGTGTAGGTACATATTATTAAATTCACTTGATGACAAAAAAGGGATGTCTGGATAGGTACCTGCGTTTTATTTTTCTACTTAATCTAAATTTCACTGGACTTCACTAGTAACGTTTTAAACTTTCATATAAGGATTTCTATGACAGAAATATGCATATGACTTCGAGCAAAACGTATAAGTGAAGAAAAAAAGAAAACTACTCTGTGATGACATGCGTCACTTTAGAGTTTTCAAATTGCATACACTAAAAACTAGCAATATTACACTGGAAGAAACAACTCTGAAGAATTAATAAAGAAGAGAAGAACTCACGAAATTTACTGAAAGTAAGCAAAATAGACTTCATGAAAGAACAAAGCCTTTTTATTTTGGGACGTCGACCACGTTAAAAAACTATTCCACAGAAAGGGGTGAAATATTGACATGTAATTTTTTTTTCTATCGTAGTACCCATGTTCTTCCCATAAGCAGATTGTAAATTCCCATGTCAAATCTACCTGCGTAAAACAAAAAAACAAACAAATTGTACTGAAAATATCCTAGAGAAGCTTCAACTTCTTGAGTAAAGAAAAAGTATCTTCAGCAGTCTTTTCTGTCGATACCCCTCTAAGTCTTCATTTCGCATGTGTGCGCTAGCACCCTGACACGTATACATTCCTATATAAGCAGGCTCACTTGCCATGTCCAAATTAGGTACTCTCTCCCTAGAAATCGCATGGTGCGCAATCAATCAGTGGCTCTCCGTTCAGTGTAAGGAATTAACTGAAGTATCTCAATGATACAACCACGGTTAAGGTCACAATCTGAGCACCAGTCGAAAGATAGAACCCCATAATTGAGCCATAAGATAATCCGTGTTTTACCAAAAATTCTGGACTCCAGGATGATTGAATTGCTAATCCCTTCATTTGGCAGGACCACAGAGCAAAGATGGCAACCGCTAACTAGAGGAGGAGAGCTTCTCGAGCAAAACATGGAGGCAGACGCCTAGTCCTAATCCTGCATACTGCACATATGCTTGGCCTAATCACGAGAGAGTCTGATGGGGGCGCTCAGCGCAAACTTTCTCGTGAATGGTAAAGCTGATCATTACGTGCTCGCATTCAAGGTCAGGATGTGGGGGACCGACACGATGCGTGATTTGACCCGCGAGAGTTTTTTAACTGGTGTTCACACCTGCACCATACATGCTCGCAAGTTTACAGGATTTACGGAGGACAGCAGAAGCATGTATGGAAATTTGATGCGGACCATGCGAGAGAGAGAGAGAGAGAGAGAGAGATTCGAATAATATCACTCTCATCGACCAACTGGAAACCACGCGTTCTATTGTCCCGAGCGCCAGATGCAATCCGAGTAAAAAATCAAGATTTCAAGCTACCTTTCTAAGGCAGGATTTGATTTGAAGCTACCTTTGCTTTGCTTGCTTGCTATTTGTATAGAGTAGGAAACTCCAAAGCGAGAGGCCAATAAACAACACACAATCGGATATTTCGAATCGTAAAAGAAAATGATGATTGATTGGATAATTGTTAAATTATGTATCACCGTAAATTATTGTCATTTTGAAAAGGGCGACATGAATTGATATTAAAATTTTATTGAAATTTAGCTTCAAAATACTAGAGATAATGTGCAACATACAAGGCAATATTTGTTTGATTTTTTAAACAAGATTCCTAAAGACAAAGTAACTTCATCTTCATTCGTTTCACTTGCAACACATGATTATTAAAGTGTGGTTTTTCATACAACGATGTCATATAGCCTCATTCCCTAGATGATGCAGTACACATGATCATTCACGTTATAGAAATCGTATTGCGATTAACTTGATCTAGTAGGACGAATCTATGGAATACTAACAAGTTTTCTTTTATGGAAACTTGTTGGCATGTTGACATTTCTCTTGTGAGAAATCTAAGAGATTCTCTATCACAGTCCCTAACCTACATATCTGTCTTTTTCTTTCATCTTGCTCTCTCCTTCCAAGTGCTTTCCGTTGCTAGAACAGTCATCATTTCACTTCATATATGTACTTCTAAGTCATCTCTCTCCCTCCCTCCCTCCCCTCTCTCTCTCTCTCTCTCTCTCTCTCTCTCTCTCTCTCTCTCTCTCTCTCTCTTCATCAATGGAACATCAATCGAATCCATGGCATCAGAGCTCCTCAGCCAACAATCACAGGCAGCTCAACCTAGAGCTCGGACTTGAGCCATGTTCACCATCCTCGTCATCATCACCTGCATCACTCCATCCTCTTGCAGTTCCTGCAAAAGACAACAAGCTTTACTCATGCAACTTCTGCCAAAAGAAGTTCTATAGCTCGCAAGCACTTGGGGGTCACCAGAATGCTCACAAGCTCGAGCGAACCCTAGCGAAGAAGAGCAGGGACTTGTGCTCTGCCGTGAAACCTCCTGCGGTGACCTCAAATGGTCACCATGTACGGCCATCTTTTCAATCTGTGGTTTTTGAGAACCAGCCACGCTTGGCCAGTCATGTTGGGGATGACATGAGGTATGCTGGGACTAATCCGAAGTATGGTTCATCTTGGTCTCAAGGATACATCGAAGTTCCTGATCATGATGGTGATCTCCAGGAGGATTTTAGCCAGCTCGATTTGTCGTTAAGGCTTTGATATGCAAGATCAGAGATGTGTAATAATCCAAGAACGCCGATCAACACATCTTGAGATATATAAGTGAAGTCTCGTTCGAGGATTGGAGGTTTGCAGGGTTTTGAGCATATTTTTTGACGAGATTTTACTTATGTGCAGATCTCATTTACTGAGAAGTTAGAGTTCTACATAGACTTGATTCGGTCTAATTCCCTTAATTCACATGGTAATTGTTGTAGAATCATAGATATGGTTTCTAGCAAAAAGAATTTATAGATATGGTATATGGGTATGTCGTTCTTTAATGTTTAATACTTAATGTCCAGCTCGCTTGATTTTAGAATACTATTTGCCCCGCTTTTCGTTTGGCGTTCTCACTCTTGATAAGATTTAGGTAAAAGTGTACGAACTCTTGCGCAATGATTCTTAATCACACTTCCTATGCTACAGCTATTTTTGACTGAGGGAAAATATTATACGTGATGATCATACTGCGTAGACAATCAAAACAGTTTAGTTCTCTGATGCAGTGACCATGTAATTTACGAATTCTGAAAGTGATTAAGGTTGAGTGCTTCCAGGTAAGCAAGAAAGGTAGTGTATCATCGTGGCATAAGAGACTCTCCAATTTTGATTATTCTGATTACTCTATATGAATACATCTCGAAACGAATGCAGAATTGTAGCCCTATGATACTGCTTGAAATCAAATCTTCTGAATTCTTACATTTCATGACATGCTCTTGATCATGTCATCAATATTATTTAGTGCATTCAATCTAGACGAACCAACGATATTATATGTTTGGTCAATTATATTTTCTGCTGCCTATTTGATCCTGTATTTCCATTGCAAAGAATAAGTAGTGATTGCTATTCAAAGATGTGAAGCAAACCCTAACCCCATTTCTCTCTTCCCTCCTTTAAGCCCCATTATTGACATCCCCTACTGGAGATCTTTCACCTCTCCCCACACGCGCAGAGAGAGAGAGAGAGAGAGAGAGTAAATGGAAGTGGCGGTCTTAATTGATGATGGTTGGTGGAGGCATTGAGGCAGAGTTGACATGAGGGTAGAGACAAGGCGGAATTATGTGATAGAGAGTTTTGTTTGTCAAAACGCCTTTAGAATATGCACTTCGAAAGTTGCGTATTGTCTTCTCAAATGACAATTTCGGTTTACCTCATGAATTGAGATGTCGGATCTAATCATTGTGTTTTTTATTCTTTACAAGTAAATCAGCCTAGGTGAAACTTGTCATGGCCAAAAATTAAGAAGAGCTGGAGACGGGCGAATCCTCTTAACCTACACGATACTTTCTTTAGTACTTCAATGAATTCAACCTTTGATATATGAGAATGAGACTTGTATCCATAGTTGACATTTGTCGATACATTGATGGAAGTACTATGGCAGCATAGACACGCTCAAGATTCATGACTATGTAGATCATCAAATCTGAGATGAGTTTCTCTTTTTCGATCATTTCAGTCATCAAGACAAATGATGAGGAAAAATCCATTAATATACTCTTGCGTGTATGATTCGCGTACACTTACGAGCAAGTCGACATTCAAGTATATATATATATATATATGAACATGACTCTATGTATAAGCTCCAATTTTGAGATTTACTTAGTTGGCCATAGTCCCATGATTTCTATGTGGTATGTTACAAAAATATTCTTAGTAATTTCTTTGTTTTCTTCTTTTGGTTTAGCGGTCCGGCGTTGTTCGGACTAACTTTCACGCACATCAACTAATCCATCTATCCATGCAATCTCAAATCTTGTTTTGTTAACACAAAACCGCCTTCACAAACATTTTACATCGAGTTTAAGGTAGACACCCCATGTACCGATTATGAGAGCAATATGTTTGGATGTTAAGAAGGTCATTAATTAAACCATCGGATTTATTTGTCAAATCATGAGTTGAAATTCCCTTTTTCTCCACAGTTTCGAATAAAAGCATTATGGTTCTTTGCACTGAAGGTGAAAACGAGAGTTTGCGATATTCGTGTCACACCGACTAGTCAGCTTTCCTTTTTGGGCATTAGGTCTCGCTAGAAAAGTTCGACCAAGCCCCATTAATCAAACAAGATGGGGCACTAATCAACAATGTTGCATCTGTTTAGGGCGAGTCATGATGATAGCTCCTTTTAGATAATGTTTTTCGCTTTTAGCTCACACCAGACTTTCAGCGACAGTCTATTGGGTTCGATTTATTAGGCGTGGACATGACTTTAATCTCTGTTCGATGAAACAAAGCGATCAAGCCAGTTCCACACGTAATAAACAGCGAGGGGGACCCATTACACATCTTTTCGATTAGACCCTCTGTGGTAAGCCCACGATAAATTGTTTCAATTGAAGAGTATTTTACGCAAAGTAATTCAATCGGGGGATTTCATTTCAAGAGGGTCTTAGTCTAGAGGATGGCTTTTTTCTTTTTTCTTTTTTTCTTTTGTAAGGAAATATGGAAGGATAAGTTTTAAGGCGAATCATTATTTTCAGCGAAAGCCTCGCACTTGTGAATCTAGTCAACAGTGATGGAAGATTTTGCGTGACAGCTATTACCTTTCCTGATTGCAACTACGGTTTACTCTGAAATTGATAGAATTATATGGTTAATTGATTCCCATGTGATTTAGCATATGCTCCATAAGACGTCAAACAAAATGCTCTCCCACAAATGTTCCATTAAATTTCATCGGTGCTCTACCTAAAAATTCTCAAACATTTTGATGAAAAACTTTAAGATCGTATGGAAGTGTGTGCGTGTATATGTATATATACTTCTATTTCTTTTCCTAAAGGGTTAAATTTTAGGGTGAAGATTGTATCAGAATGGTGACTTGATCTTATGAAAGGCAATTATGAACGTATAACCGGTCTTATGATAAGGAACTTTATGGAGTCTGAGAAATGTCAAACATGTTAGGTTTAGATGAATACCAAGTATGGAATTGCTCTATAATATTGTTAGTACCCAATTATCTCCTTCTTAGATGGACAAAAAAGTTCGTGATTATGCACTGAATGGAAAGCGGAATTTTCGAATATCTTGGGAAATTATACCACAAGATGTAATCTTTAGCATTATAGCTGTCAAACCTCCTTCAGCCTTTGATGGGACGATACTCTCTTGTGAGAGGGTACAGGTCAGCGTCTGAGATAATCAATGGGGCAGACAATGAAGAATTTGATGGTATATGGTCTGCAATTTGGAAGTGGGATGGACATTGACATATTAGAACTTTCCTTTGGCTAGCCACTCATGAGCGACTATTGACTAATGAATTGAAGATATCTAGCAACTTGAGAGGAAATTTATATTGCTTGAGATGTGCGTCACATGTGGATATGACTTTACTGTTCTAAGGGATTGTCCAATTGTCCATAGGATATGGCTTGAGTTTGTCCCACACAATATTTCGGAGAATTTTTCTTAATGAATATGTCGCAATCGTTGAATTCAAATCTTGTTAGTAAGGGCAGCCGAATTTTAATTACGATTGGAGCATAATTTTTGGAGTAGTTGTGTGGCTTTTTTGGCAATGAAGAAACAAGTCACTTTTCCAAGACAATTTTGTTTTCCCTTTGAATCTAGTACATAATTCGGTCATAAATGAAGGAAATCATTAAAGCTTCATTTGCGAATAACTCGACATTAGGTGGATCATGCACCTCTTTGATTTTGGTTAGATGGGATCATGAAACTAAATATTGATGGGGCCTCTTAAGGCCACCTAGGACTTACTAGTCTAGAGGGTTTATTTAGAAACGAAGTTGGTGAGTGGATTGGTGGTTTTGCTATGTTACGCAACCAGAACTTTGGGATTTGTGGTTAGGACATTTTTTCACAAAACAATTTGGATTTCATAAGATCATTATTGAGATTGACTTTAAAGCCATTATTGATCTTCTTAGTTTAGAATTAGAGCTTATGATTGATGATGCTGGTCCTACTTTGCTTAAAGATAACAAAAGAAATTCCTAACAAAGTGTACCTCAAATATGTTGCATGCTAATGTTGAATTAACAACAGCACAAGCAAATGATCTATTGAATAAACACTGCATCACTTCAAACAGAAAGACTAAAGGCCACCTATCTGTGGCCGATTTTAAGTCAAAAGAGAAGCAGTGTTTACTGTTGCTCTTTTAGTTTGGATTTAAAGTGGAACATAACTCTTAGGAAGGAAATCACTCTATTGATTGACTTGCTCTTGGAATCAGCAAGCATTTGGATACTAGCTTCTTTTCATTACCTACTACATATTCACTTCATGTTTATTAGGTGATAAAATATGGATAGTAGATCCATGGCGCTAAATTTTTGTATTCATCTTTAGCCCTTTTGATTAAAAATAATTAGGGTGAAATTCCTTAATTAGTGTGATATCTCCGACCATATTAATCATTCTCAACGTTTGAGACGAATCTTTATTTTGATGGTTTCGTATCATTTACACGTGTAAGGGTATCACCGTATTTAATCTTTCCCTTTGGTTGCATGGAAAATACAAGCCTAATATATATGCAATCATCATGCC